>CM025790.1:73500211-74754893 GCA_014635995.1 Sarcophaga peregrina
AGTGTTTACTATGTATATGAGTAGAAAATTTCAAGCTCATTCCTTACTATTGCATATTTCACGATATAATAATTTGAACACTCTACTAATCAGAGAATTTTTCGAATATTATTAATTAATAAAAATATAAAAATTTTTGTAATTACTTCACGTTAGAGGCACCACCTTACTATATCTAGAATACAAAATTGGAGACTCTAGCTGTTATAGTTTTCTAGATATACATATTTTAGTAATTAGTTCAGATGGAGTTTGCCACGCCCCTAATCCTTGATCACCCATTTTTAACAAAAATGTTGATATTCAACATTTAGATATTCGTACATAATTTAAGCAGTCTTACTGTTCTAGAGTTCTAGATATGTAGATTTTATTATTTACTTCATATGGAAGGTGTCACGTCCGCTTTTGATGAACTCCCTATTTTTGTCCAAAGTGTTTATACTTAAACTTTTTGTTACTTGTAAAAAATTTGGGGACTCCAACTGTTAAAGTTTCCAATTATGCATATTTTAGTATTTACTTTATATGGAAGGTGTCACGCCTTCTAATGATTAGTTGTCCATTTTTGGTAAAAAATAAGAATCGTATTGGACCTAAAGATTTTCGTACAAAATTTGAATAGTTTCACTGTACTGGTGACCTAGATCTAGATGACCATCTTAAAATTTACTTCATATTATACCACACCCACTATTGCTAGTTCGTCCATTTTTGTCCAAAATATTAATATTAACACTGTAGTCACTTGTACAAAATTTGAGATGTCTTGCAGTTATAGTTTTTCTAATATACCCATTTTGTTATTAGCTTTCAATAGCAGGTAATGTTGCATATGTGGGCGTGGCACCTCGCTCATTTGAAAAATATCAATATCAAAAAGTAACATATAACTCCTTCCAGACACACAGGAAGATACTGTGAAAATTTCAAGAAAGTCGGCTCAGCCGTTCGTCATTGTTGTCTGTAAAGTTCAAACATACAAACAAACACACATTAATTTATATATATATATATATTTTTTTTATATTTAGTAAAGAGAAACAAAAAATTAAAGTAAAAAATTTTCAGAGCTTGTTTATTTTTATTTAATATTTTTTATAATAAATTCAAATTCTTAAAGGAAATATTTGTATGGTACAAAATAAGAAAAAATTAAAAACTTAAAGCTAATTAAATATATTCAAATAAGACATATATTTTAATAATGAGTGTGTCCTCCTCGATTTTTAATTATTTCATTTAATTTATTAATTTTTGTAACTTATCTTGGGGAATTTCGTCCCATTTGTTTTATTAAAGCTTCTTTCAGCTCTTTTAAGGAGTTATAAGTCATTCCACTTTTGTATATTTCGGCAATTAAAATTCCCCAGAGGTTTTTGACAGTATTTAGATCGGGACTAAGTGCTGGCCAGTCCAAAACGGCTATATCTTTTTCTTCAAAAAATGCTTTGGTCCTTTTGGCTACATATATAGGGGCGTTGTCTTGCTGAAAAGTAAAATTATTTCCATAATTTTCTTCAGCAAATTCAACGAAAACATTGTCCAGTAATTCCACATAGTTCTCCGCATTCATTCTATGAGAAATAAAACAGATTGGAGAACGTTCTTTATATCCAAAAGCAACCCATATCATTAAAGATCCTTCCTAAAAATGACGTACTATTCTGGTCCGCGTATCACCTCCTTTTTCTGTCCAATAATATTTGTATGCTTCTAGTCCATCAAGGTTTAATTTTTTTTCATCACTGCACATAACACTACGCCACTCCTCTTCCTAAAATTTTTATTTTTCAACGAAAGCCAATCTGGCTACCTTGTGTCTTGGGGTCATCTAGATCTTCATTTAAAATTTTATTAAACCGTCTCTCGGTTACGTTTAATCCCAGCTCTGACTTTATTTGGGTACAACTTAAATTATTTGCGCTTATCTATACGCTTTATTGATCGTTTATAGCAGTCAATCGGTATTGGCTTTCTACCAGATCGTATTTTAATGCCGTATGATTTTGGATCCCCTAAATAATTTTGTACGGTCGTCTTAGATCTCTCAATTCTATTTGCTATAGACCTTATTGAATGCCCAGTTTATTTTAACAATTCAAACTGGGTACTTTCTACTAACGAAAGTTGGGTTCCACGAGGCATTTCTACCTAAAATTCAGTAATTTTCACATAAAGAAAAATTATTTAACTGTTTAAAGTAATATCTTTTAACATATTATGGAATATTTTTCGAAAATTATTCATGACGCGGTGGGAAAGATAGAAGAGAAGAAAACAGAAATCAAGAGTGTAACAATGCATTGTTCTCGTCTCGCGTTTTTGTTGTTTGACCACTTTTTTATTAATTTTTCTGAAATCACTTATTCTGGTCAGTGTTGCCACGAAAAAAAATATTGTAGCCAACATTTGTAAAAAAAAATCACCAAATAAGAAAAAATATAACCAAAATTAAATTCACAGTTTTTTTATTTTATTTTTTTTTTTTCAAATATAAATTATAATTAATACAAAATAGTAAGAAAATAAACAAATAATTACAAAATAAAATTTTAGTCTTACTAATTAATTCATTTCTACAAAAAGAAAACAAAGGTTCATTTTATAAGAAAAATAAATAACCAAATCCGGAAATTTTGGTTAAAAATAGCTAAAAACAGCAACACTGGTTGTGATTAGTAAGTAAGAGAGAGAAAATAAGTTGAGAGAATTTATTAATTTACAGCCATAGAAAAGTGTTACTGATATAAGCTATTTTGATTTTCATTTCAACAACATACATTAATCTATCTATCTTTTTCTTAATAATTTTAGATCAATAAAATAAAACAATTTATTTTTTATTCAAATAACATAAAGCTATCCATCTTTGGCTTAAAAATTAGACCATGTGTAATAGATAAATAAAAAGCCAGGGACCGTAACTTTTATCGTAAAAGTCAAAAAGTAAGAAGAATTATTTTTTGACTTTTATTCTTTCGAGCAGAAATAAATGTTATTTTTTGATTTTTAATTTTTCGAGCAAAATTAAGAGTTATTTTTGACTTTTATTTTTTCGAGCAAAAATAAAAGTTATTTTTTGACCTTTACGATAAAAGTTACAACAGCTTTTTATTTATCTATTACACATGGTCTAATTTTTAAGCCAAAGATGGCTAAAAGTTATTTTTTGACTTTTATTTTTTCGAGTGGGAATAACAGTTATTTTTGACATTTATTTTTACGAGCAAAAATAAAAGTCAATTTTTGGGAGGGTTGGGATGCATGCATCTCATCCTTGCAGGAAGACGTTCCGGGGTTATACACCTCGGTCAGACGCTTAACCTTTTGATAGAATTTTCGAGCGTCATTTCTACATCTGTACATCTCGACTACCACACGCTCACGCCTTTCCTGCTCCCTCTTCTTGCGTCCAAAAAGCCGTCTCTCATCCCTTCCCCTCTCTCTGTAGTTTTCGACAATGGCTCGCGTAGCGGCCGACTGCAACGTTTATCTGCATGCGACGTTTTTGCTGCATCTGCCTCGCGACACTCCTCATCGTAGAATTGATTTCGTTAGGTTGGGCGCTCGGAACCAAGGACTGTTTCCGCAGTATTGTGCAAGGAGTGGGAGACCTTGGTCCACAATCCGCCAATGTCGTTGAGGTTTTATGGAGAATGACGGAGCTTATCAGCGAGGTGAGCAGTGAACGCCTCAGTTGTCCTTTGTGATCGCAGCTTTCGCAATGCACTAGAGCGCGCAGTCCTCGAGGCGCAATCGGAACTTGGCTGCGACAGGTAGTGGTCCGAGTCGATGTCTGGATCTCTAAATGTGCGCACATCTAGTACACTGGATACATGCTTTCCATCAGTCACAATATGAGCAATCTGGTTGGATATTGATCGATCGGGGGGCATTCAAGTGGCCTTGTGAATGTCGAAATGCTGAAACCTGGTGCTACATTCTACCATGTTACGCGCCGCGGCGAAATCGATCAGTCTCATACCATTGGAGGTAGTATTCGCGTGGAGACTGAACTGTCCGACAGTGGGTGCAAAGACACCTTCCCGCCCGACCTTCGCATTGAAATTCCCGAGGACGATTTTGGAGTCATGGGCCGAGCAAATAACAATGAAACGCATCAAATACAGTTTGGAGCAAACATTATTTCCCTGCGGTCAAACCGAAAAAAATATTTTTGTTTTCTCATAAACAAAATTTTGTTTCATCAGAAAAAGAGAAACAATCGAAAAGGTAGGTTAGGTTAGGTTAGGTTAGAGGACGTGTACTTATCAATTCTGACAAGTACAGTACTCGGTGGTCAAATTGACCCATTGTACTACGTCCTAGCTTCTCACACCACTTATGTTGTGTGCGTTAATTTTATACATGAGTGGCGGGACCTACAGTTTAGAAAGTCGACTCCGAACGACACATTTTTTGAGAAGCATTCCATGGCAATTTTTTACTCTCAGAGTTTTTGCCAGAAATCTGCTGAGAGGACGTCACCGAAAAATTATTTTAAAATTTTCGTTTTGATGTATGACCTGGGATTCGAACTCGGGTCTTTCGTCTAATAAGCCAGCACACTACCTACTAGACCACGGCGACCTCATTGAAAAGGTACATATGATTAAAAAAACAAAACAAAAACATAACAGAAAATTTGTTTAAATAGAATTACAGAAGTAAACGGAAAAATTATAACATAAATAAATAAAAATTTGAAATGCAACATGAGTAAACAGTATTTGTGTTAATTTATATAATTTTAGAAGAAAAAGCCAAAATCAGAAAGAAAAAAAAGACAGCTTTTTAATTGTTTTCTTCTCTACATCAGTGTTGACAGTGACAGTGTTGTGCTGTCAAAGACTGGTATTGGAGATATTGGTCTCTAAGGTCCAGATGTTAAATTGCTGCTTTAATAAAACTTCGAAATATAATTATCCCTTTTCACCAAAGAAAAGTTCTTACAAAGAGCTTTCGTTTGACGTATTAAAAATTTTAACCCATTTGTCTATTAAAAATTATGATCTTTTCCTGATTTTTTTACAAAAATTTTTGCAAGATCAAATATTTATTTGCTCGAAAAAAGGAGGAAATATTTGACATGGGTGGTCGCACTATAGTCACATTATGATCATGACTGTAGCTTAAGACAACCACAACCCGACTGAACGAACGTCTCAAATTGGAATTAACCAGGAACTGTTAACTACCAGTATTTTGTTGAAGTTACATAGTTGATGTTTGTTTATTTACTGTTTGTTTTATTGTCCTATTCTTACAATCAATTAAAGAAAATAATAAAATTTTCAAGCTTTTAAGCACTAATTGGGGGGATAAACACGCGCCAAATCTAGATGTAAAATCTATAAAAATAGAATTTTCTTACATTTTTACGTGAGATGCCTTTAGCACGTTGAAATTTGTTTCAAAACAAATTTCAACACTCTTGAGTTTGTGGGAGAGAGGGGAAAAACGAGCGGGGGTGATTTCAGAATTTCATGTACTCGGAAACTTGTTTTGTTCTTTATTTGTATATTCACAGAGTTGTATTTGATTTCACATTTTCTTTTATTTTTTGTTATATTGTTATGTTTTTGTTATTTATAGTGAAGTAAACACCTTGACGGCCGCTGCAACTTTCAGAAAACTAACAAACCCGACAATTTTTGATGGTTTTTAGAAGAAAAAGTGGTTTAGTGAGTATAAGTTGACTCGTAGTTAGTGAACGTGGTAATATAAAGCTGCCTTATTTAAAATATCATTATTCTTTGTTTATTATGTGTTTGAAATCAAAATATTTGCAAAAGAAAAATTTTAGCGCCAAACAATTAATTAAAAAAGGTGAAAAAATAAGAAATATTAAAAAGAATCTAATTTAATTTTTTAATTTATACAAATCAAAAAGAATATAATTTAAATAAGGTAAATATATTAAAAAATAATAATACATAAATATAATATTCATGTCTTATGTTTGAACCTAAATCACAATGCCAAATTAAGTTACAACTGTCAAAAACAGCAAAATGACGCGAAATTCTGAAATTAGTTTTTTACTTGCAAAAGCGAAAGAAAATGCAAAAAAGTTTCTCACACTTGTTTCGAAACTAATTTCAACGTACAAGAGGCGTCTGACATCTGTTTAGCAGTGTTAACAACATGTCACATCAAAAATCACCAAAACTGAAAATTTAAATTATAAACACAATTTAAATTTTGTATGAATGTTATGTTTGTCTGTATGTGGAATTCTCTTTAAATAAAGTTTCACATATTTTAAAATCCTAAATTATGAGCTTTTATAAATTATTAGGTTTTATAATTTAAAATAAAAATTTATTTATTTTACTATTACTTTATGTAGGTAGTATTTATTTTTATTTTAAATTAGAAAAATATATTAAACGAATTTTTTACATTTACTAGAGAAGATAAAAATGTTTTAACATTCGTACAAATTTGGCGTCCGAAATACGTGACCTGCTTCTATAGAGTAAATGATTTCGTTTGCTTGTCTATTTATATGCAAAATATAATAATAAATAAAATTATGTATGTAATTTTCCATAATTGGTCATTACAACCCTTCAGTCAGGGTTATTGACCTAGTTTCTCACACCACTTATGTTAAAGTCGACTCCGAACGACAGACTTTTAAGAAACTTTTCATGGCAATTTTATTTGCTCTCAAAGTTTCTGCCAGAAATCTGCTGAGAGGAAATCACTAAATTTTGTGATCGCGTTTTTTTTTTTTCTCAAAATAAAATCGTTGAAATTATAGAAATCGGAATAAAGATAAAATTCGAAAGTAGGAATATTTAAGTGTTAGTTAACATATAACAATTAGTTAGCAATAACAATTTTCCAATAAGTTTAACAATATAATTCAATAATAATAATAGATATAGATTATAATACTTATTTAATCAATTTCAGATTTTAATTCCGGTTTAAAGGGAATATATGTAAGTTATGTACAAATTCTTATTTGTACACTTTAATTAGAATCAAAATCCGATAAAATCGGTAATATTTAATTAAATTGCAGTGACAACCTTGACACAGCTAACAAATTTAACACATTGCTTATAGATAGCATAAAAACTATACTGTAATACGATTAATTTACAATTTGAGTAATATGTTCAAATTTCCCGAAATAGGTATTTTGAAAACTTAAAAAGATAATAGAACAAATGAAGGACAAACCGCATTATGAGAGAAAATGTGAAGAATAATTTAAAGGCGCACAGAAAAAGTGGTAAAAGATCAGTTGGAAAAATATATTGCGTCAAATAATGTATTATCAAAATATTAATCCGGATTTCGAAGAAAATGCTAGTGTGAGACAATGTCAAGCTAAGCGATAAGTAAATAGAAAGGAATAGGAAGAACTAAGAAGGGGGTGGCGCTCTGCTATTTATAAAATGTCAAATATAATGGATAGATATGAAATGGTTCTATTTGCAGACGATACATTACTGTTTACGTCTGCTGAAGATAATTAAAATCACAGAAACACAGAAACGAATCGAATTTGACAGGAGCATAGGCCAAATTTGAAAGAGACAGTAAATATTACCAAAAAGTATTTCTGTCTCTGTCTAATTTTCTCTGTTTTGTTTATTTATGTTTGTTAATTTTTAGGGTGGGTATTTATTTTCTATTTTGGTAGAAATTTTTGATATTTTTGTAGAATAACAGAATAGTTTGCAAAGCAAATGATCTGTTTTATTGGGGAAACGTAATACAGACCTAGTGTATTTGGTGTCACCATTCATTGATCGTCACTAACTTAGTATTTAACCAATTGAGAGGTATATTCATAAACTACTGAAACAAAAAGTTATGAGAATATATTGTGTTATATTTTTCTTTTTACTTATCTTTTACACTTGAAATTTGTTTCATTGTGAAGAGAAATTGCTAAGAGTTCGATTAATAATAAAAAAATTACGGAATTTTAAATTTTTCATTCAAGAAATTAATAAATACGGCTAATATACACAAAGTTCTGCAAGAAAAAAATTTTATGAGCAATATGACTTATTTGATCTTAATATATTTAGTTTCTTACATACCTTTTTCACAAGAAACTATATTCATTGTGACCAGAAACTAGTCACTTTTCGATTAATATTTAAATATTTACGAATTTTTAAAATTTTCATTGAAGAAATTAAAAAATATCCCAAATTTTCCCTTTTTTAACACAAAATAAATGTTTGTTTACATTTAATTTTTCCACTTTATCCGCCACTTTTCACTATGTATATCTGTTGCTTCTAACACACTTGCTTCACATATACTTTTAACATTTTTTTTCTCCCTCTAGTTTGGCCTATGCTTTTATATTAAAAGCATTTTTCAAATGTCACTGCTTTCTATACTGATTAGCTGTGATTAAAATTGTCTGGCAAATATATCGTATGACATCAGTAAAGTACACAGCTGATTAAAAAGGATAAATTAAATCTTAACGAAAAAAAAAAACAAAGATAAGGAAATAATCAATTAATTTAAAATGAATGACATGGTAATAGAATAAGCTGAAGTTTAATGAACTTGTAGACTATACGTGAAACAAACAAAATCGGTGTTCTTGAAAGAATTGTAAGTAAAATATCGAAACCTACTGCGATAAAGATAACACTATAATTAAGCCCCAATTTGAATTTTAATTTCATTTATTTATTTACTATTATTATATATGTCCTATTACCAAGACTTAAGTCTCATAGTGCAGTATGGAATTCAATATAAATACATACAAAATATTAATATAGAATGGATTCATTAATTAAATCTAAGATACTGAATTTAAATATTAAATATAAAATAGCATAAATACAATTAAAATTAAAGATTACTAAATATATAATAAAAACACTAAAAAAATTAAAAATAATCAAAACAAAATTCACTATGCGATAACATAAAAAAATTAAATACACCCGGTTAATGAGATAGTGTAAGTTATGAGTTATGTTGAGTAAATCTAAAAATATTTTTTATATATTTCTCGAACCATCCAAACTTTTTTTATTTGACAAAAACTGTTTTTTTTTTTTACTTTAAGAACAAATTTCTGGATTACTCAAAAATTTCTGACGGAACTTACAAAATTTAAATCTTGCTGGAAAGGGGAGATGGGCCCTTGAAACGGTATACATATATCTATTATTCGACTTAATATGCTATGAGATTTGATGAGGAAAACTTGAAAAATGCGAATTATTTTCATATTTTTTCAAGTTTGTACGCTCATAGCAAATTTTGGAAATCAGGTGAGAAATGTTTGAGTAATCTATAAATTTGTGCGTAAAGACAACAAAAACAATTTTGTCAAATAAAACAACTTTATCGCTCAACGCTTGTTATACTCGCTGAAGCAACATTAGACCTGCCTTTATCCCTAAGAGTGATAACTGTAACAACTTTAGCATTCCTACATCACAAACTGTAACCAAAGATACTACTCACATATCTGAATGAATCTTTTTAGATGTGACGGAAGGAACTGCAAATGATGAACCCTAAATAATTTCGCCTGACCTTAGCACTCGACTAGCCAATAAAAGCGACACAGAAGGGCTGCTAACGTTTCTCATCATATTCCAAAAAAACAATGTAATCCCAGGGAGGTAAAGTTGAAAACTTCCTCAAGTGGCCTCGAGTGGTAATACCTTTAAAGTTTAGGTGAACCTCCACCAGGCAGGGGAGTAATGTGTCACCCTATGAATCGGGTTGTCAAAACAGTTACCGTGTACATGTTGTGTAAACACGCATTAAAGGATGGGATTATTTTCAACATCACTTGAGACATGCCGCCATGTTTTCCTGTCTTTTTCTTTTCAACCTTCATCGGCTGCAGACACGTCATCTGATCAAATCTTTTAAATTCATTTTAACATTTTGTAATCAATAAATTAATTAGAAAAGAAAACATTTTATTCATTTTTTACTAAATATGTAATAAAAATAAGTTCATATTATATGTAATAAAAATAAGGTCCTAGCGTGAAAAACACGGAGCTGATAATTCTCATAAAGTAAGATCTTTGATAGGCCATATACAAAGAAAAGGTTAAGAAGAGTACTTAGGCATAGTATATCAAGGCCAGTTTTAATTCAGCACTTAACATAACTGAATTGTTATAAGTCTAAATAATACACATTTAATAAAGATTGCAATAAATTAAAATGGAAAAAATTATATGTTGCTTGCCGTAATTTCAGACGCTCGAAATAAACTTATGTAAGCAAAACCAAGCTTAGTAAATGCACTATGTATGACTTTTTGCTTCTTTAGGCGAATGGAAGCACGAAATATTCCCAAAATCTCCTTAATGAGGTTTTCGTTGATATAGAATTTGTTGTCCGAATTAAAACCAATAAGTCTCAAACGAAAATTGGAACTTCTATCGGCCTCTTTAAAATGCCCTTAGCTTTCTAATAAAAAGTCTTTGTCGTATACAGATCTCATTTTGACTATTTCATCGTGTAATTATTGTTAAAATTCTGCAATCGATAGATGGATTTTCTAGCCGGAACTGTTGTATTTATAGTTCTGTCGCAGTCCAGTCCAAATTTTATTATTCCCCAGGTGTTTTATTTTATTTATTTATTTATATATTGATAAACTCCAGTACAACAAGCATTTAATCGTATTTAATAGTACTGTTTATACAATGTTATGATTAAGTTAATACATATATATGTATATGTAAGTATCACCAGAAGGCAAATGTTATATTAATTTGATTTGTGTTAAATTTAAGTTTAAAATTTGATTAAATCAAATGTTGAATTCTAAAGAAAAGAAAAGTGTGTTGAAATTGCTTTTTTAAATTGCATTACATTGATTTTTAATTGAATTTCTGGCGGAAATTGATTCCATGAACGAGTAACATTTATATAAAAGTCCCTTTCAGACACCTGTTTTCTGTACCTTACGGCATTTATCCTATAGCCTCTATTAGTTCTAGAGAATTGTAGTCTGGTAAACAGATTATCCTATAGCCTCTGTTAGTTCTAGAGAATTGTAGTCTGGTAAATAGATAATCTGGTTCCTTTAAATAAATAATCTTGTGTAAGAAAATTAGCATTCGATATTTTAAAAGGCTTTCCAGAGTCATATAGATTCTGTAGGAAAAATGCGAGATAATACTACATTATCTACTGCGTCCAAAAATAAATCTTGTTATACGTTACGTTAAGTTTATTCCTGCTAACAGAATCCAAGCCCGCAAAATGCTCACATCCATACAAGAGAGTTGAAATTAGGTATGTCTTCGCCAAGAGCATTCGTATATTGAAAGGCGTAAAGGATTGAGATCCGTAGAGGTTCCTCAGCGTAGCGTACGTTCAGGAGAGTTGGCTATTAAAAGTAATTCCTAAATTCTTGGCATATTGCCAGCGTTGTCAACTATAAATTTTCAAAAAGCACCAAATTCTTTAAAAAAACGCGCAATTTTGACAAAAAAGCACTAAAACATTATAATATTTATTTTAATTTTATCAGCAATTTATTCATACATATATAATTGGTCATTACAACCTTTCAGTCTGAATTATTGACATAGTTTCTCACACCACTTATGTGGTTAATTTGTGCGTTAATTTTATACATGTGTGACGGGACCTCCAACAGAGTTTTTAGCCAGAAATCTTATCAGATTGAATCGCCGAAGAAATGAGGATCTAACCCTGGCTTTACGTCTAAGAAGCCAACACACTACCTATTAGACTATGGCAACTTCATCACCAATTTATATAATCAGTAAAAAAAATGTACGAATTTACAATTTAATACAAAAGTATATTGTCTAGCCTATAGTCTAATCTATTGTCCAGTCTAATCTATAGTCTGCTCTAGCCTATAGTCTAATCTAAAGACTTTTAGAATAGTTTATAGACTAATTTTTAGTCTATGTATATACTAATTCGATTTATTAAGACTGTAGTTTTACATGTAAATGAAAGTATTTATGTGTGAAAGTTAACATACATTAAACATACGTTTTTTAGACGTATAAAATGTAAATGATTTTACCTTCGAAAATGTATCTTCGCCCAAAATTGTTTTTAATTTCCAGAAGGACAAATTGATTTCTTTATTTTTTAATTTTTGATCCGGTGTCACTGACATGAAAAGAAAAGCACTAAAAAAAGCACTAGGCACTGACTTGAAAATTTTCCGCGTCGAAAGTTATAAAAAGCACTAAAAACAGTGCTAAAAGCACTGAGTTGACAACTCTGCATATTGCACTATTTCTATGGGCGAGCCCCCAACGACTAATGGCAACAGTAAATTCGGCAAAAAGCCAATTTTTCCAATTATGAGAGTCTTTGATTTATTAGCGTTTAAGCAAGACCATTTGCAGTAGCCCATTCAAATATATTGTCAAAGTCCTGGTTCAGTCTCAATACACAATCAGGAATGTCAGTTCTAACAGATAACGTAGACTTGAACGTCATCAGCATTCATTCGAATTCCACAGTGAGTAATACGAGAATGTAGGTCATTTGAATACATTATATATAGCAGAGGGCCGAGAATTGAACCCTGAGGTACACCTCTTCGTACCACGCTGCTAAATGATTTCACATTACCATAGTGCACTGTCTGGCTTCTTTTATACAGGTATATACGTAATAGTTTAACTGCTGATGCTAAAAATTTAAACCTATTTCTCAACTTGTGACAAAGAATGTCATGATGAACAGTATCGAAAGCTTTCGAGTGATCTAGAAGTACCAGAAAAGACACCATGTTCTAATCCATTTTTGACCTCAACTACTCTATAACATCCACTAAAGTCGTAACGCAGCTGTGTCCAGGTCTGAAACTAGTCTGTCTGTTAGCCAGTAATGAAGTGCCGCACAAATGCCTGCCTATTTGTTCATGGACCAAACGTTCAATAACCTTAAACAAGTACGGTAAAATCGCAATTAGTCTGTACTTTCTATCAGGTTTAGGTAAGGGGACAATTTTCGCGTGCTTCCACATTGAAGGAAATTCTGAATTCGTCAGAATGGTGTTAAATAAGTGTGTTATATATACAATAATGTAGTCCAGTAAAATTTTCAGGAATTTCGGATGTATTTCATCGTAGCCTACTGAATTTGATTTAATGGCTAGAAATGATTTTATTATGATTGATATAATATGATTATTTCAGTTTTAAGAAATATTATTTCATCTTGCATACTTCTAAACTCAGTCGCAACAGTTTCCAAATGCGTCTCTCTTTTTGTTGCGGAAAGAAGATAATTTTCCATTTTGTTTAGATTAATTTATATCACCAATTTTATGCACATACAACTATGAAAATCCAACTTGTAGCACTATTCAACATTTTTTTTAACATTTTCAAAAATAATATGTATTTTCTACTTTCATGTGTAAAGGCTGAGTAAGTGTGCAAAGAAAAACTAAAAATAAAAGATAGTATTGAATCAGTAAGTGTGTATTATAATAACAAAATAAATAGTATTAAATTAGCGTTAGGATATACTATATATCTATCTATATATATATACTTATACTGATATTATGATAAAGTTATATGCTTGCAACCATGGCAAAATTATACAAGGTGGGAATGTTAGACCAGCTGATGCAAGTAATAATGTCAAAAAATTTTGGTTTTTTGTATATTTTTCTTCCTTTTCTTTTAAAACCATTTTCGTGTTTTCTAATTGCCAGGTAAGTTTAGAATTTATTTTTTCTTCCCATCGTCATTCTTTAGTTAGCTGTTTTTAACAAGATGATAAAATCGCAACAACAAAAAATGCCTGATGTTTTTGTATTGTTGTACTTATTGTAATACTTATCTCACCTTCTATAAATACGCCATGCTTGCAATAGTATTTGATTAATAACATAAATGAAACAAATTATAATATGAAAGAATGAGTACCGTGATAATATGTTCGTCAGTCTATCTATAGTAATATAATTGTAATAAATAAATAATTTAAAGTATTATTAAATGTACACGTTCCGTTTTTAAAATTATGACGCTTTATAACCCAATTTCGTGAAGTGTAAAAAAGTAAAATTCTAAGCATGAGTAAGTATGGCAACTTCTTAGATTTATTTGTCAAATAGAACTGATTTTTTTGTTCATTAATCGGTCTTTATTATAAAAAAATTTGCATCTTGGCGGAGGAATATTTCTAAGGTGTGAATATATTTTTGTTTAGGCTGTTACCCTAATCGCTTAGTTTTAATAACATATATGACGATATTGATATTTACTTATTATTTGACAAAATCTTTGCGTGTGCCATAAAAATATAACTTTTGAACATAAGGTAATGCACCTCCTTGTCATCAGAGAGATAATTAAATATCTAACAGAAATTTAATGAAACGCAACTAAATATTGATAAAAAAAAATGTTCCATCTAAAGCGGATAATAGAACATGTTCAAGCTAATGGTATATATTGATTGGACCTTGTAATATTGTTATATACGGAAAAAGTATAGAAATACATTAGTTAAAACAGGTAAATTGAAACCAATATACAACTATTCTTAAAATAACATCACTTTCATGTACTTGAGAATTCAATTCCATCATTTATTGTATAAATAACTTTACAAAATATATATCGTCGTCGAAAATCAAAAATTGCTTATAATCAAAATCGATTTTTTGATTGGTTATGATTAAGATAGCTGAACCACATGTGCTCCCTTTCTTTAGAAGGTAAAAGTTAAGATAATATTCTACTTAATAAATCAATTAATGACTTGAACTCTTTCCAACATCTTGATAAGGTTGGTTTTGCCAGCACGAAGTCGACTTAGTATATCACCATCAGTCGTAGTTCCAGCTGATATCCCACTAAGAGCTTAAAAGATTAGGATAAAATTGTGTTTATGATTCTCTGAATTGATTGTAAATGGGTTCGAATTACCAGGGGGAAATCATGTTCTCTCTAGACTGCTGTATCAGCACGAACATTTCTCCTTATGCTAAAATGAGAGGGTACCTATACAAAAAAAGTGTTTTGGCTCCTTCTATTTTTAGGTAGTGCTTTTGTTTAGGACAAGTAGGAGCTAATAACATATGTTGGTATCAAATGAAGAGATCAATTACGAACATATTGCTTAAAATTGCCTATAACTTCTATAGACAACTACTCTAGTAGTTATCATCAACCATCTATTGTTTACCCAGAAGTTGAAGCCACCTTTAATTTCAACAGGTTGTTGAAAGACTATTTAAAAAAACTCTATCGGCAAACAGTATATAAAAGAAATAAATGAATGTCAATTGGATTTCGACGTTGATTATTTAGTAATTGGAAGTGAAGGGTAATTTACTAGTACTCCTTTCCACTGGTTTTGTGTAGAATTGAAGAACTAACATAATACTCACTTCCTAATTTTCTGAAAACGAAATTTTCTATAATCAAAGTTTCTACAAATTTTTGGGACTACGTTTTTTGTTAATCGACAACTATTAACTTCGAACGTTAATCTTGTATATCTACGGTGACCATCCGCCCACTACTATAGCGGACAGTTCGCTTCTTTAACTTCCTCTCCTCAATTTTTTAGGCGTCCGCTATTTTTCAATTATTTTACCACACGTAACTCCTAAAAAGTATTTATTTTCCAAAATGTCCGCTTTTGTCCGATAGAGTACTTCCTCAAACAAGCAAAATGCTCAATAATATTTTTTATTTCTTTTGATGATCCTTTTGCTATGTTTTGGTTATTACACGCAAATCATAGTAAAAACGAAAACAAGGTTAAATGAACATTTTTCAGCTATGATTTTGCTCCATAGGTGTTTCATGTTAATTCAACATGACTTTACAGTAAACATAAAATAACTATTTTTCAATTAAAAACAACTTGAAAGCATTATAAAACAACATTTCTATTAATGTTGGATCTCTTGAAAATTAGATGCCTTATTCTACTTCATAAGATAATTTACACGGGACGGCCGGAATATTTATTTTGTCGAATTAAATTTGCTAGATCCTACCGGGATAGGAACATTATTCAGCAAAGATTTAGGACTCTTTTACCTCAGAGAAAGTTTCTTATACACACATTCAAGAAGGAGTTATACAAATTATTTTCATGAGTAAAATTTTTTACTATTTGTGATTTATTTTATATTTCTACCCCCAGTATTTTTTTTAGACTAATTTTTGTAAATGGTAACTTTTTTTTAATATTTTCAACTCTCTTATTTACTTACTTACTTACTTTTTTAATTTCTTTATATTATATTTTTTCTTTATATTATAACTTGATATTAATTATATTAAATTTGCATTCTTTGTTTAATGTATTTTGTTTCACTATTAATTTTTAAATCTTAATGATTCCTAACATAGCACTGTCACTTATAAGATTCATATCTTGTTATGCTATGTAAATTATAATAAATAAATAAAGTGAGATCACGTTGAAATTACTTTAAAATACCATTCAAATCAACATTAATTAGTATTAAGATAACATGATTCTCACATTGAATCAATATGATCGTATGTTTAAAATAACATTAAATCACTTTATTTCAGCTCTGAATTTCATATTGAAATAAGATGCAAACACTTTATTTCAACATAAATTTTCATGTTAATTCAAAAGGATTCTAGTTTTGTAATAAAATGAAAATCATATTGACTTTCTGTTTATATTAATCCCGCCCAATAAAAAGAAATAATTTTTGTTTTCATGTAAAATATATCGTTTATTAATTTTCATTTTAAAAATATGTATATCTATTTATATAAAATAAAAGTAGAGGCAAATAATTAAGTATATAAGCAATATTTTAAGGTTTAATTAATTAAATAAATAAATAAATTAAATTTAATTAATTAAATAAATGAATCAGGCTTTTAAAAAGTTAAACAAGGAGTAGTGGTTGATATCATTAATATGTTTAATTTTGTAAAAGTATTCTTGAATAAAAAAACAATGTATTAATAATTTTAAAACAAATATCTAAACTTTTAAAGAAAGAGTCACATTTTACAAGTGTTTTATCAAAATATACGTAAAATTTTTCAAGGTTATAAATACTATGACCTACAACTATTATGAAAGATTGAATAGTAAAATTTTTGTAATAATATTTGTCTTCAAGTTCTGATATTACCTTTTCATAATCATTAATAGTGGCAAAATGAACAATAAAACTCTCGTTTGCATCTGGTATAGAAATCTTTTCTCCTTTATCCGAAAAACGTGCGGTTTGTAAAATAACTGAATTCAGCAGAATAGAATGTATATAATCTAATGAATCTGGAAATAAGGTAGTGATTTAAAATATGAATTTAAAAAATAAGTACATATAATTACTTTGTTCGGTAGTATTCTTCGAATTTGTAAAAACTTTCTTAGACATTTTGTCTTTAAGATATATGATATAATAGCTTAAAAATTTTTCCACAAATCCATTCCATTTACTGAGAAGAAGCTGACTTTTATTTGGGTACAGTAGTACGAAATCGATATTAATCTATGAACAAAATATAAATGATGATACACAAATATGAAATCTCAACACAATTTTTGTAAACATACCAGTTCGTAAGATCATACTTTTGAATAAAGCGGCCAGTTTTGTAGAAATTCATAATTATTTATAGACGATTACAACTCTTTTTGCCTTAACAAAAATGTTCGTTGCCATATACCTATAATTTCATCTTAGTTGGAAAAATCTCTCGAAAGCTATTAAAATTGATTCATCAAGTCCAGAATTAGCTATCAGCGAGTTGGAATTTAAAGCATGTGTATTTTCTTCAATTTTAACTGATGAAACGTGCACGCTTTGCCTTTTGGTCAACGTCTTTATCCCAAAGTTTATCTCCTGGATTCGCTTTTCTGCCTCGTGTTCTATTTCAAATAAATAATTTCAAACTTTACCTTAGGTAGCTTAGAACTTCCAACTGATAAAGAAAATAAGATACGTACTCAAGTTTTACTAATATATGAATGAAAAGTTTTTTATGTTCCAAAATATTGGTACTGTTTGCAGAATTCAACATGATTTCATTTCAACTTTTTTTCATGTTAATTGAAAATTCGACAACTTTATTTCAATCTTGTTCGAAATGTTTCCATCATGGTATATGTTTGATTTAACAGAATATAATGTAGATTCAACATGAATCAATGTCAATTTTAAATTAACTGATGTTGATCTAACATAACAAAATGTTGGTTTAACAATTAAAATTGTCACCTGTTGTTTCAACATATTTCTTAACATCGAAACATGTAAATATGATGTTGAATTAACAACGGTCCATGTTATATCAATTAAACGCAATGTTGATTTCACGTTAAAAACTTTTATTTTTACTATGAAAATACTTTATATTAAATCAGCATTGAAAAATGTTATTTTAACATTATAAAATGTTAAATCTAAGGTAAAACAATTTTATTTTAAAGTGTAAAATGTCAAATCAGCTATTTCAGACATTAAATTAACATTTTTAGTTTTGATTCAATGTGAAACAATGTTAAAAATGCATTTATTAACAATTTTTTTTGAAGATTTACTATGATTTGAAATCAACATTTTTCCATGTTAATTTTACATTGGGTTTTTTTTCTGTGCGTACTTAAGATAGCGCCTTCTATAAATACACTCGGAAATCATGTTTAGGAAGTCGACATATTTCAATGCCTGAAGCGGATATAATATTAAAAGAATTTAAACCAAAGTTAATAGAACGTCACAATGAGTTATTTTTACGACTTAACGTACAAAATTGTTTAAGGAAAAAGTTAACAACTTTTACAGAACCTGTATTAGTTACCTGAACCAATGGGATGAATCTTTTAAACCAATTGAGGCACTTGCTTGCATATTACATACATTCAGTCAGGATTATTGTCCTAGTTTCTTGCTTGGATACTGTTAGATGCAATTTCATCTTGCTCTTCAGTTTAAAAGTCGTTAATAAAGGTAACATAAATCAGAAATTATTTGAATATAAATAATAACGAAATTTTTGATAAATTCAGTTATATAAAATGTTATGCAAATGCTGAAGAAATATGGAAACAGTCAACATTAATGGTGTTTTCTTTTCTACCAAAAAATGTGCATTTTATTAAGGCAAAATGCAATTTTGCGTTTGTATCTTAAAAATGTTTCGCCCTCTAAAAGGGTGGTATGTTTTATTCTAAATAATTCGCCCTCGCCAATGGTTGAGGACATTGCATTTATGCCCTGTATAAATCTAGGGTGCTGATAATGCCCTGTAAAGCAGATGACTTTTGTTTATTCATAGGGCTACCAGATGATATTTAAAAAAGTCGTCTGGTATTGTTATCCAATTTGAAGTTAATTTTTTCATTGTTTTGTTAAGTAACCTTAAGGAAACATTACATTATTAAAGCTACATGGTCCGTAATATAAAAAATTGCATTCAATGTTAGGACGGTGTTAAAATGTTTTTTTTTTTTTTTAAAGCTCTCAAAAAATAAAGTTGAGAAATTAGTGATCTGGCAGCACCTTTTTCATATTTACATTTATTATTGAAATAAAAACAAAAAATACAAAATATTTTTAGATCTAAAACCTTTTTTATGAAAAAATTATAAATATGGATATTACTGCATCTATTTTATTTGCAAAAATTTAAATAAATCAGTTATTAAATTCATCTTCGTCATCTGATAAAGAAGAATTACCGAATTTATTACCTACATATTCAACAGCCGCTGAGGCAAACGCAGGGCATACCCTTTTTTAAATATTTGTGTTATGTTCTCTCACATAAAAAATGGCATTACAACAGGGTTGGTCAAAAAAATTTTTTAATGCACCTTGTAAGAGGGTGACATTTTCTTTGTAGAAAAGAAAACACCATAAGTGCCGATAAAAAGTGGGTTGAAATCTTCAATTTTTTCGAAACGAAAAATACTCCTTTTAAAACATCCTGAAAGTAGTAGATTTTTCATTTGCTTTGTCAACGTCCAATGCCCCAAGGAGAGTTTTTTCCAGGGACCGAAAATAATTTTTATTTTTGATTAAAACAAAGCAACTGCAAGGAAATGTCGAATAACAAAACAAAGTATACCATTTTGATTGTCTCTGGCCAAATTTTTATAAAATGGGATGTTTTTTAAAAATTTAATTTTTATTTTTAGTGTTTTTATCCTTTACTTTTTCGTGCAAAAATAACAGTTATTTTTGACTTTTTCGAGCAGAAGTAAAAGTTATTTTTGACTTTTATTTTGAAGAGCAGAAATAAAAGTTAATTTTGTTTTTTCGACCCCAATTTGGAGGCAATTATGATTGCAAAACTTAATTGTAATAATTTTTAACATAAATTACTTTATTGTTTAAAATAATTTTTTAATATATACATATGTATGTAAAATTTAATGTATGGTTCATAAACTATGCATTTGATCATGTCACGATCTTTGGCAAAGTTGTTGCGCATGAGCCGACGAAGGTATTACCAATTTCCGACAGGTGCCGCCACTGAGAATTACTAAAAATGAATTAAATTGTAAACTGTGTATTTGATAATGTTATGATCTTTAGAAAAGTTGTTGTTGTTCATAATCTAAAACCCCTACATTTTTAGAGTTTATGTCAATTTTTTTTAATGCACGAAATCAATAAAATGATTCAAATTTATTTTAATTGGTGGGGTAGCAACGCGTGCAGGGTACGGCTAGTATATTATAAATTCATCATGAATTAGAACAAACTTAACTTTTATTTCTGGCCGAAAAAATAAAAGTCAAAAATAACTTTTATTTTTGCTCGAAAAAATAAAAGTCAAAAAGTAACTGTTATTTCTGCTCAAAAAAATAAAAGTCAAAAAGTAACTTTTATTTCTGCTCTGTTGTTGTTGTCCCGAATAGGCTCATTACCTCTTTTCCCATATTTGGCCAGTCACGCTATGAGTACGACCTCCATTTTTGTTCGAGGGCTATTAATTTTCTGTATCCTGTATACTACATCATTTAACCTCTTAATTATTTTATAAGGCCCTTCCCAGCTGGTTTGTAGATTGTATGATAGAATCATTTGTCCCTCATAGAAGCCCTCCGTCTTTCCTGCACGATCACACCTGGCTTTCACTCTATCGCTGACCATTTTTATTCGGGTGCGCACAAGTTCATTTAGGCTTTCTTCTTTTCCAGTGGCATCCCCCTCTATGGGGCTTAACTCCAAACTCAAAGATGACGGGCAGTTTTATCTCAGTCCCAAAAATTACTTTAGCTGGCGATTTAGATATTGAATCATGGATTGCAGGTCGG
Organism: Sarcophaga peregrina; assembly: GCA_014635995.1. Lineage (NCBI taxonomy): Eukaryota > Metazoa > Arthropoda > Insecta > Diptera > Sarcophagidae > Sarcophaga > Sarcophaga peregrina. The sequence goes on from CM025790.1 coordinate 73,521,491, forward strand.
TACGCCAGTAGAAACCTCGGAATGTGTTCATTCCAGTTCTTCTGTTGCTCGGTCACTACTTTCCGCAAGTACTCCTCCAGGGTTCGATTAAACCGTTCTACCATTCCGTCAGACTGTAGGTGAAGCGGCGTCGTTCGAGTCTTCTTAATGCCGTATACTTCACTCATTTCCTTGAATACAGCTGACTCGAAATTTCTGCATTGATCGGAATGTAGTTCTATTGGAACCCTGTAGCAGCATACACAGTTGTTCATAAAAACATTTACGATTGTGCTCGCTTCTTGATTGGATATGGCACCAGGGACCGAAAATTACTGTTATTTTTTAATTTTTGATTAAAAAAGCAACCGTAAGGAAATGTCGGAAAACAGAACCAAGTATACCATTTTGCTTGTCTTGGACCAAATTTTTATAAAATGCGATCCTTTTTAAAAACCTGATTTTTATTTTTTAGAAAACAAATAAAGGTTTTTTTTTGGTTTTTATTTTTTCAAGCAAAAATAAAAGTTATTTTTAATTTTTATTTTTCGAGCAGTAATAAAAGTTATTTTTTGATTTTTATGTTTTCGAGCAGAAAAAAAAGTTATTTTTGACTTTTATTTTTTCGAGCGGAAATAAAAGCTATTTTTTGCCTTTTATTTTTTCAAGCAGAAATAAAAGTTATTTTTTGACTTTTATTTTTTCGAGCAGAAATAAAAGTTATTTTTGTTTTATTTCATGATGAATTCATAATATTTATTGCAAAACTTAATTCTAAAAATGTTTTAACATAATTTGCTTTAATTGTTTTAAAGAATTTTTTAATAAATATTAAGAATTCATCATGAATTAAAACAAAAATAACTATTATTTCTGCTTGAAAAAATAAAAGTCAAAAATAACTGTTATTTTTGCTCGAAAAAATAAAAATCAAAAAAAACTTTTATTTCTGCTCGAAAAAATTAAAGTCAAAAAATAATTCTTATTTTCTGACTTTTACGATAAAAGTTATAACAGTTACGGTCCCTGTATGGCACACATTTCCGACCATTTGCTGAAATAGGCCATCACCAGAGAACTTATCGGTTTCCGGCATTGCTGACTGAAAAACGGCTTGGTACGTCCATCTTTATCCACTCGAAAGGTGCGCCTGAGTTATACTGTTGCAGCTGACCTCGACTTCTTTTTGGTGGAGCTTTAGCTGCAATACACTGGGTACAGTTTGCTATTCAATACGCGTTACATTAGCTTTTCCAGCGTCTTTCTCACTCCAAGATGTCCTCTACTAGCTATATTATGGAACTCCTTTAACACTTCTTTCATCTTGGAGGAAGGCACTACAACTAGGTTGGAAGAGGTTTCCCAATGTCGATAGAGGCACCGATTTATCATCTTTAAACTGCCCCATATTGCCCAATATTCTTTCTTTGCTGTGGATATCCCATTTCTGGTAGGTCGTTTGGCATCGTCAATATCGGGTCACCTCTCCGTGCTTCGATCTGTGGTAGCCGAATATCAACGATGAATTCCTTCTCAGATTTCACGCGATGCTTACACTCCAAATTACAAGGTCGGCGTGAAACAGCATCAGCATTCCCATGCTTTAAGCCTCTTCGATGATCAACGCTGAAGTCGTAAGTCTGGAGACGCTCAATCCAACGTGCTAACTGTCCTTCAGGGTTCATAAATTGCAGCAGCCGTCTCAGAATGGAATGATCGGTCCTTAGTAGAAAACTTTGGCCATACAGGTACTTATGGCAATGTTTTAATGCACTTCTGCACTTCAAGTAGCTCCCGACGAGTCACAGAAAAGTTCCGTTCCCAAATCGACATCAATGATAACCTCGTCCACAATATCGGCAACAATAAAAATGTGACTTACACTAACGTTGGCTATAGTCACCTTCGCCTGTTTTTCCGTACATTGCTAGGTGCCTCACACTTTCCCTTCACTGTATCTGGTCTGATGACGGATTGCGCCGCCCCGGTGTCTATAGCAGCGTTGAGAAGAAAATCATATGCAGAAAAAAAAATCATATTTTATGGAAAAAATCATCTTTTGTTAATACAAAATTTTATACAAAAATTTTAATTAAAATATATTAACATGTGTATTTAAATTATTATTGTTTAAAGCATTTATGGAGAAACGTGTAAAGTACAACTTCGACAGTCCGGATATGGGCAATTCCGGACACTCCAATAATTCGGACGCTTCCACATTTCGGACAACTTAAAATTTTTACCTCTACAATCCCTACAAATTTTTTTTAGAATAAAAATTTAAATTTTCGCTTTTAACTAGCATGTTTTGTCATTCATGGTATTATTTATATTTTGCACTATCATTACTTGAGTTTCGGTACATTCTTTCGCAAGCGTGTTTGTCTAACTTTATACCAAGTGTTTATCCTTAATGTTTAATTTATAATTTAATTATGTAATTGGACATTAAAAAAAGTTATCGCGAAAGACCAAACTGAAAGGAGTGAAAGAACTGATCGGTAATGATGTTATAATTCAACTATTTAAAAAATTCGTCAAAACAAAATTCAAAATTTTCAAAATTGACCAAAGTAAATTATTGGTCGAAGTATATCTGAACTTATTAATAATAACGCGTTCTGAATGATAGAATGTAATCGAAATATCCCGGTACGCAATGCTCGAAAGTTTCGATTCCAATTCACGGATGGAGGTAGTTGAGTCAAGAATAATTTACTTGATCTTTAAAAAATAGAAAAAAATCTCTGCACACACAGCCTTCGGTAAAGAATATCTTAATTTACCGAGTAAAATCGTTTATTAATCGATTTGTAAACAATGAACAAAAATCAAATTTCAATAGGAACACACAGCGATGAAAAAATGATTTGATGATCGAATTTTGTGTGAACAATTTTTATTGAAATTATTTGTTTTGATTTTGTTCTAGTGTAACCACTGTACACAGCTGTAATAAGTAAGTTATATACAAGCAGTATAGAAACGCGTGAAACGGAACACCGATCGAAACGAAATTACGAAAACGAAAGAGAAGAAAAAATGAACAAAAACAACACAACTGGTATGCTGAATGTTCTCTCACAAATAACACAAGGAAATTATTAGTGTAATTATCAAACAAATTAAGCACTCGCGAACTTATATAACTGAATAAGGTGGGTTTTTTACTATCAATTTATAAATAATAATATTTGCGTATATTATAAATATAAAATAATAAGAAAATATAATGTCAAAATTTAAAAATGTGAAATATATTCTTGTGTTCTGCTGTAAAGCGGTTATCAATTTCTTGTTTAATTTACAAGAAATCTCTTAAATTTGACTAATTTACAAATTTAAGGAAATAGAAACACACATATAGTTCACACTTTTTACCTCGAGAGAGTCGGAAGTACTCCCCTTATTTTTGTCCGACCGGCACAAGATGCAGGAACTACGAGGCATCTGTGCAAAATTCCTTTCCTGAAGTTGTAGGATTTGGAGTCGTCCAACGATGTGATGTTTTGTTTGTGTAGCGTGATGATTTGTTCGGTGTATTTTAATGTTGTGATGTTTGTGGCACTTTTGTTTTTGTATTTATTTGCCCACTGTTTTTTGATTTTTTCTTCACTTTTTTTGTTTTTTTTTTTTTAATTTCTTTTTGTGTATGTTGTTTGTATGTTTTCACAGCACTGATCACTGTATGTATTGTTATGTTTGTTTTATATATATTAAAATATATGTATTTATTTTCTTTTTATATTTCGTCTTGTTTGTTTTGATTATTATTTTGTTTTTAATATATATATATTTTTTATTTTGTTTTGTTTCGTTTCACCACACACTATATATATTTTTTTTTTAAGATTTTATATATTTTTTTTTTTTTTCTGAAACACTAAATATTTGTTTTCTGTATGTTTTGTTCAATTTTTATATTTTATGTTGTATTTGTGTATTGTTCACTTTGGTTTTTTATTGTGTATTTTCTATTTTGTATTTTTTTTTTTTTAATGTTTCACTGTATATGTATGTATGTATTCCGTTGTTACACTGTTAATTATATATTTATTATTATTTATTTACTTCACTGTTTTTTATTTTTACTTCACTGTTTATTTCTATTTTTATTGTAGTTGTTATTTTTTGTTTCATTTATTTATATATACATACATATATGTGAATTTGTTAGTTTTATGTTAATTTATAAACTTTTCACAAGTGATTTTTCATTCTCAAGTGATTTATTTTTGGTGGCGTATTTTTTAAATCTTAATTAATTTATAAGATTTTTTACCACTCTTTTAAATTTTAAGTAATTTATAAAATTTATTGCACTCGCGAATACAAACTTTTAAACAATTTTGAAAAGGTATCGCGAGTTTGGTCTTTTTTATACGATCACTTTTAATGTCCCTGCTCGGGCGCCAAAATGTTTATTCTTAATGTTTTTTAAGGAACTAATTAAATTAAGTAATTTATAATTTAATTATGTTATTGGACATTAAAAAAAGTTATCGCGAAAGACCAAACTGAAAGGAGCGTTCGGTAATGATGTTATAATTCAACTAATTTATTTACTTTCTTTCACATTTTAATTAATCCTAATATTCTATATACTTAATCCTAAGAGTGTAACTCTGTTGCTTATCCTAATTGCTTATTCCTAAATATTCATTGACCTTAAAATTAACTTATTATTAAGGGTATTCATATTAATAATCAATTAATAAAATATATAATATGAAATAAGATAGATAAGATATATAGATATATATATCGTTATATAAATTATGAATTTATTGAATACAACAAACGATAAATCATAATGGCTCAACACCAAGTGTCATTCATGTGTTTAAATAATAAACGCAAACAATAAAACCCTAACTTTAAAGGAAAAGTTTGATATTTTACAAAGTATTGATGAAGGAAAAACTATTATGTAGATTGCCAAAAAATTCTAAATCAATGATTTGCAACATTAAAAAAAATAAAGAGAAAATAAATCAATTTATTTCGTATACCTATAATGGGCCCGGTAATGAGATAAGTGATGAAGATATCAATGATTGGGCAATTGGTGCAAATGAATTTTTATTAGATTTTTCCAATGAAGAAATAATACAACAGGCTAAACGAAAAAAATTGCCAGTGCTGCTCACAGACCCTGAAGACGTCATTTTAGGAATGGATGCAAAAACAAAGATATTTTGCTTTCAGTGGGCTGAAGTTGCCATAGTCTAGTACGTAGTGTGTTGCATTATTAGGCGGAAAGCTCGGGTTCGTATCCTAGGTTAAACATCAAAACGAAATATGAAAAAAATATATATTTCTTCGGCGATTTCCTCTGAGCAGATTTCTGGTAAAAATTCTGAAAGTAAATAAACCAGCCATGAAAAAGTTTCTCAAAAATCTGTCGTTCGTAGTCGACGTTAAACTGTAGGTCCCGCCACTCACGAAGTTGTCGAAGTTCCACTGTACATGAAAAGTTTTATAAAGCACTATTACTATAATATATACAGGGTTTCATATTGTTAATAATAATGATATAATATTTTTAATTTGTACTTCCTACGAATGTAACAGATATACAGAGATGCTCTTTAAGGTCTTTATTTCCAAAACATTTATGTGTTTGTTACTTGTAATGTTAATTGTCAAGTAAATAAAAGCAATAAACAGTAAGCTGATACAAAACTTAACTTCACTATGCAGTACAATTACAACAAAAATAGTACTCACATGAAATAAAAAAAAGCATAATTTTTATAAATTAAAAATCATAATTTAAAAAAAAAGTCTTCAAGACATATTTCGTCATTTTGGCAACACTGGTCTACAGTGAGGGTATATCGTCTACCGTTTATGTACCAGCACGCCGTAAGATTGTTGTTGTTCTATTGCATCACTAATATTGAGATTGTGGGGTCCTCGCTTGTGGGAGCCAGCACTTGCTCGTCAGTGCTAGCTCGTTTTAGCTTAACGGGGACTCTTGTGAAGATGGTTGGTAGTTCGCTAGTTTCTTATCCCTTGATGGTGAGGCGGATCTTAACCTTTTTCGTGGCGCTTTATAGTTTCTTTCGAAATGCCCAGCCTTTCCACAGTTAAAGCACTTAAGTTTAGTCTTTTGTCCGTTTTCTTCCAAAGCTTAACTTTAGTTAAAAGGCATTCATCTTCCTCCACTACTTCAATTTTTCGCACTTTGCTAACTGGTGGTAATTTTATGATGCGGATACCTTCTGATACGACTCGCAATTGTTCCGGTCGCTGACTCTGGAGGTTATTGATCTTCTCTTCCATTATGACGAGTTTTCCATCTACAGTCTTTTGCAAATCGTGCTCTTTCTTGTCAACGGTCTTTTCCAAATCGTACACTTTCGTGTCAACGGTCTTTTCCAAATGTGATACCCTTTTCTCGACACCAGTGATTCTTTTGCTGACCGACTCATGTATTTTCTGCTGTTTGTCAGATGTCGCTTCGAGCTCCTTCTCAATTTTTGTCAAAATTGCTTTTTGCAATTTTTGGCTTTCGGTTTTGAAGCTTCTCGTACATCAGCAAACATCCTTTCGTTCGCCTCTTGCATATTGCGATTTTCGGCTCTGGAAGCTTCTTGTTCCTCCGTTAATACTTGCATTTTTTCCATCATAGCAGCTAGCAACGAATTTATGTCGATACTGCTAGGGTTTGCAGGGGCATTTTACTCTCGTTCATCTTCGAATTCGTAGAAGTCGGTGTCCTGCAGATGTTCCTTTAATCGCCTCACAACGGATATTTTCGAACCACGACCTTTTACTTCGCACGCAACTTGTCTTCACACCGCGACTGATTAGTTCAGCAGTATAGCAAATAGTTGTGTGTGAATAATATCGAACAAGCAGTAAATTGTTACAGTTACTGTTGTGTACGTTGTATAAGTTTCAACAGTGACACATAAGAGTGCGAACAATAAAGAGAGTTTAGTTGAATATTTGTTTTTGCTTGGTTTGCAATTAACGAACTCATATTTAAACGTTTTTATAAAGGTAAAAGTATTTAACAAATTGAAATGTGTAAGCACAAAATAAATTCTTAAACGCACTCTAAAAATGTCTTTTTACACGAGTTTTTTGAGAACATATTTATCGTGCAAAAAGAGAATTAACTGGAGATAAATTCGAATTTAACTAGCAAATACAAAAACTAAAAAAACTGTCCAGATGTTTTGTATTAAGAAAGTAAGGTAATGAAAGTACAGGTATTCTTCGACTTACGACCGAAAATTATTTATTTAATTTAGGGATTCTCCGCGACATATTTATCTTCTTTAAGTATTTTCTATGAAAAAAAAAATTAGGAAATAATGGTCGTAACTGCGAACAGTCGTAAGTCAGGGACTACTTACGATGTATTATCAAATAGATGTATTTTTTTTTATTTTATCGAACGTTGTTTTAAGTTACAAAAAACAAAAACTTTTATAAATTTCTTAAAAAAAATGAAAAAACAAAAAATTCACTACTTGGACACTTTCGCACTGTTTGAGGGATTTGTTGATAATCATTCATCGTTACCAATTTAATATTTCGTCTAAAAGCCTTTATTTTTACTTACACTTTCAATACGTTTTGGCATACTCTCCACCCAACTTTTTGATGGTATTCGTGTTATATTCTCTCCCAAGGTTAGAAGACGTGTACTTGTCAATTGTGACAAGTACAGTACCCAGAGGTCGAATTGACCCAATTCTCTCCCAAAGCTCATCAACATTTCTTTTAACAATAGCCCATAAATTTTTTATACAATTCAGGTCTGGGCTTTGTGCAGGCCACTCCATCGTCCCAAAAGTTTGGTTTTGTAGTCAGCTTTTAACTATTTTGGCGGTGTGCTTCTCATCTTGCTGGAAAACATTATTGAGAAAATTACCCAAATATTCGAAATCGGAGCAGGAAATATGTATCCCAACCATAGCTGCCAGATAAATAACATCAAATCTTCAAATATTAGAAAAAATTCGTCAAAGGCGTATGGAAATCGTAAAAAAATCGTCACGTAAGATCTCTATATATATAAAAATGACGTGTATCTTCGTGATCGCTAAACTCAAAAACTACTGGATCGATTTTGACCAAACTTAATATGAATGGGCAACACATGGCGCCATATTAATTTTTTTTGTGTTTTTGCACCGCAAGTCAAGAATTACTGCACCGATTTAGACCTAACTTTATATACATGCTCTATGGGGCGTGAGGAGTGTTTCTGTTTAGTTTGAAGTTCGTCCGACAGATGGCGCAATATTTAGTTTTTTTGTGTTTTTGCACCATAACTCAAGAACTACTGCACTATGCTGTGTTTCATTGAAGGCGTTGGATCGTTAATCAGCGTGCAGTGACGTTAATTAGCCCGATACCGCCTGAAACCAACATCTTTTTGTGAAAATATATAAAAAAGTAAATAGATATCTATTACCATTTTTTAAACTCTATTTGCGCTATAAGCCTATTTTATCTTTTGCTGAAGGCGTTAGGTGCTTTTTTTTACGCCGAGGAGTGGCAAATGTACCTAACCGCACCATAGAGGAAGTCGTCACGTCCTCCGTGTGTAGGACCCTCACCCACTACATCCCCCCCTCGTACCGTGGACTGTTGTGCCCACTCCGGAACTACGGTGGTATTACTTCGGAGTGTAGTCCTTTTGGCCGCCTTCATGCTGACATCCGCGTCCGGACTGCGTATTGAAGGTTTAGGAGACTTCTAAGTCTCTCCACGATTCCTTACATCCCAGCTCCCGACTGGGACCTCGTTAGACACGTGAGCTAGTGTCTACATGCTCCGCAGCCTCCAGATCTCTCTTCTTCAGTCTCAGAATGCTCTCCACGTAAATCGCCACTGAGGCCCAATTCTCCCTGCTCGCAGTCATAACCCCGACAGTGTTAGCGACCGTTATAGTTCCGATCATTGACGTCAGTGCAGAGCGATAGCTCTGCCAGAGTGCACATTCGAAGATAGTGTGTTCTGCATCATCTATTATCTCCCCTTTCTCGTAATGGTCTTGCCCATTCTGTTCAAATATTTCCTAAAATATCCGTGGCCCGATAGCATGTGTGCAACGTAATAATTTACTTCTCCAAATTTCCGACCGATCCATGGCTTTATTTCCGGAATAAGTCTCGCCGTCCACCTTCCTCTATCCTCGTCGTTGCCATTCTAAAATGGTGTTTTCCCTGAAGTGACCGGTTATGTGATTTCTAGCCGATTTCGCCTTATAAATTTCCATCCGCTTTGCTGCTAGCAAAGGGACGACAGGGATTGTACCTGCTATCACAAGTACGGCTGGGGCGGACACTACGATATGCAGCCGTTCTCTGTACCGATAGAAGTAAGTTCGCCCGTTTTCCAACCTCTAGCGTTTCGGCCCAAATTTCGCTCCCATAGAGCATAATGCTGCTTCCAGCATCCATCAGGAGTCTCCGTCTCGCCGGTAGCGGGCCTCCAATAATCGGCTGAGCTGCCCAACGTTAACCCGGGCTTTGTCAGCCGAGTACTGAATCTGGTATGAAAATGTCAATGTAATAAGATTCTCTATTGTATTCATTAGAATAGCTGACCATGCCTCATTTATAGCTTGATATAATTTATTTGGATCCCGATGTACCGATTCCCGATTTACCTTTGTATTTACTATTTCCCATAAATTTTCTATAGGGTTAAGGTCGGATGACTGTGCAGGGCACTGCATGACATTAACGCCTTCTTGTCCCAAAAACCCTTTCACCAATTTGGATGTGTGTTTCGGGTCGTAGTCGTGTTGAAATATCTATTGGCGTGGCATTTTATCAAGGGCATATGGCAACATCTTCTCCAACAATATAAAGGTCCTAAGCTTTCCCTATAAAAGCAACCTCACACCGTAACATTGCCACCTCCATGCTTAATTGTTCCAGAACAGTATTTCGGATTTAGTCTGCTACTGACAGGTCTTCGAACTCTTCTCCACCTCCATGATTAACTGTTCCAGAACAGAATTTCGGATTTAGTCTGCTACTGATAGGCCTTCGAACTCTTCTGGATTGTAATGGAATGAGACACCATAACATTGCCACCTCCATGCTTAACTGTTCCAGAACAGTATTTCGGATTTAGTCTGCTACTTACAGGTCTTCGAACTCTTTTCATCCCATTAGAATCTTCTCATTCCATCAAAATTATGGATATTTTTGGATTAATGATATTTTTGGATCTAAAAATTGTCAAAATGGCGATAAAAATTACATTCCACCTATTTCCGAGTGGAACATTTTCAAATGTTTTGGGAATGTTTTGTATTTTATTTTGCATTAATGAAGTGACAGTCCCTTTTTATGCTAAATGGGCAAAAATGTAAATATGTAATGTTTGTCCAAATGTAGTCTTAAATGGATCAATAATTCCAAAAAGTAATATGGTTGATTATTTAGGCATATGTATGTTTATTAGATGATTGAAACTATTTTATGTAAGTACATAGCGATTTGCCGTTCAGAAAACAAAGAATGATTATAAAACAATAATTAAAATTCTACTTAACATAAATTTTAATAACTTATATACATACATACATTTATGATTTTTACTTATGTATATAGTAACATGATATCATATGTACTTCGTGTTATTGATCTTGATGATAATTTAAGTTAATATTGCAATTAATTTACCAAATTTTGCTTAATATGATAAATTGAAAAATTAAGACTGATTAAGATAATTTATGGCAGTTATTAAAATTTATAATGTCAAATATTTTTAAATTAGCTATGGTCGCTGTTGTTGCTTCAGTTTCTTCGTAGTAGCAAAGAATATGGATTATACTGGGAATGGAATAGCAGGGATTACGATTTCACAGCACAATTGTGCAGAGAGGATTCACACACGTTGCTTATGCTCTTTTGCAGTGATGCCAACTCTTCGGACACCAAACGCGTGAAAAAAAATGAAAAACGGGCTAAATTGAAAAAATTACGTTTTTAGTACAAAACAATTTCATTTTTTTCAAAAAAGCGCAAAAAGGGGGCTAAAATTAAAAAGTCTTTTCAGATAAAGAAACCACAATTTTTAAACAAACCAATTTATTGATAGATTTTATTGCTCTTGAGATCATTTTACATTCAATAGAATTAAGATTCTAGATTAGTTTCAAATAGAATTTACATTACAGTCTTTCAAAGTTGGTCATTGTTACATACGATTTGTACTTCTTGGTCATCCTCTTCTTCATTCATAAATCACTTTATATATGGTATTGAGACTTGTCTCTGTCAAGTGTACTATGAAAGCAAATGATAAATGATCAAGAAATGGAAGAAAAAAATTCTGCCACATTGGCTTACAATTCGACATTGCCAGAGAAACATAAGATAATATTGCCCTACAGAGTTAAAGGAAAAACGGGCTAAAAGGGCTAAATAAAAATGCTGAAATTGCGCGTTTTTTAGTTTAGGGCTAAAAATTTTTTTTTCGCGTTAAAGGTACTTCAAAAAGGGCTAAATCTAGCCCGAAAAGGGCTAAGTTGGCATCACTGCTCTTTTGTTTAGTTGTCGATCAGACCACGGTGTAATCAGTGACGAAACGGATTTGACAGGAGCACTATTCAAAAATGAAAGAGACAGCTAATATTACCAAAAAGTATTTCTGTCTCTGTCTAATTCTTTCAGTTTCGTTTATTTATGTTAGTTAATTTTTAGGGTGGATTTTTATTTTCTATTTTGGTAGAAATTAATGATATTTTTGTAGAATAATAGAATAGTTTTGAAAGCAAATGCACTTTTTTTATTGGGGAAACGTAGTACGGAACTAAAGTATTTGGTGACACCTTGCATCGATTGTCACTAACTTAGTATTTAACCAATTGAGAGGTATATTCACAAACTTCTGAAACAAAAAGTTATGAGAATACATTTTGTTATATTTTTCTTTTCACTTATCTTTTACACACGGAACTTGTTTCATTGTGAAGGGAAATTGCTAAGAATTCGATTAATAATGAAAAAATTACAGAATTTAAACTTTTTCATTCAAGAAATTAATAAATACTGGTAATATACACAAATTTCTGCAAGAAAAAAATTTTATAAGCAATATGTCTTATTTGATCTTCATATAGTTAGCTTCTTACTTACCTTTTGCACAAAAAACTATATTCATTGTGACCACTTTTCAAATGTCATAGCTTTCGTCACTGATTAATTGTGGATCAGACTTCGACAGGCACGCATGCCAGCGGATGCTATAATATATTTTTTTTTTAAGTTTGCACTCAAAAAATATTTTATGTTAAAAAATCCTTTTTTTTTTTTTTTTGAAATGCAAAGTCTTATATGTTCTTAAAAACATTTTGATTGTTTTAATAGTCAAGTAAATAATTTAGATGATATGGAAAGAGAACAACATTTTTATAGATGTAAAGCAATATTTTCGAAAAATTAAAAGGCTGGTTATTAGCAGGAGAGGAAATTTATGAACCAAAATTATTATCCAGCGAATATCTAAACAATATTACCTAATTATTAAGTCAAAGATGTATAACCTTATGTATGTTGATGAAACGAAAATCAAAATAGGGTATATTACTATAATTTCTCTATGACTGTAAGCTCTCAACAAATTTTCTCTCTCTTACTCACTAATCCACAACCGACAAATTTTTGGTAACCCCCATGGCAGATTTATAGGAGCGTCTCTACAACTAATACAACAATGCAAAAACAACAGGCATTTTGTTAAAGTCTAAACCTCAATAGCAAATTAATAAAAGCAATTATAAAAAACTAAATAAATTTTATATATTAAAATTTCTTTTGATTTTTATGTCATGCTTAATTACGCAAAAGTGGGAAAAAGTGGAAATTATTCCATGCAATCAATAACATTTCCATTTTATGTAAGTGACATGTTTTTATATGGCCATCGAGAAAAATGGCAGATGCAAACGTTATATGTTATTGCTGCTCATTTTTTTTTTTTTTTTTGGGTAATTCATCACTCCCGTCTAAATAAATATAGTAAATCTAGGTTGTAGTTTAAAAAATATATGTATTTAGTCTTAAGGGCTTAAATGTTATTAATCATCTTGCAAAACTTTTAATAAAATTGGCTTTGAATAGTAATCCTGAAGAATTTCTAAAGTGGGTATCGTTAAGGACACATCCGGTACGAATGAGGGTTTATAAATGCGTAAATGATTATCGAAACAAAATACACAAAAAAACAACAAAATTTTGACATTTCAAATCTCGTCAGCTGTTGAGATAAGGCTACCTACTATGAATTTACCTTGGTAACCCCTGCTTTATATCGGCCCGATCTCACAATTGTGCAGAGAGAACTCACACGCATTCTTGTGCTTTTTGATTTAGTTGTCGATCATACTCCGACAAGAAGACATGTGCGGCGGATGTTTTATTATTTTATTTCAGAATGACAGTCGCCGTGGTCTAGTAGGTAGTGTGTTGGCTTATTAGACGAAAGACCCGAGTTCGAATCCCATGTCTGACATCAGAACGAAAATTTGAAAATTATTTTTCGGTGACTTTCTCTCAGCAGATTTCTGGCAAAAACGCTAAAAAATTGCCATGGAATGCTTCTCAAAAAATATGTCGTTCGGAGTCGACTTTAAACTGTAGGTCCCGCCACTCATATATAAAATTAGTGGTGTGAGAAGCTAGGACGTTGTACAATGGGTCAATTCGACCACCGAGTACTGTACTTGTCAGAATTGAAGAGTACACGTCCTCTAACCTAACCTAACCTAACCTTCAGAATGACACTCAAAAAATATTTTATGTTAAAAATGTTCTACTTTAATAAAATAATAAAAAATAAATTGTTTAATTTTATAGCTTATAGCCCATTTACACTACAGCGAAATCTAGTACTTTTGAGATTTCGAGCCAAATCTAGTTGATTTTAACTAGATTTCCCATACAAAACAAAATCTACTTATTTAGTAGATTTCGGCAAAATCTACTCAAAATCTAGTAAAAATTGGAATGCAACTATGTGTTTTGCCAAATAGTACTTAAAAATACAACGCTGCGCAGGAAAAAAATGACATTTCAATTCAAAATAAAAACAAACAAAATAAAAACAAATTAACCCTTATCCTGTATTAATGGGTCAAAATTGCCCGAACAGTTTTTATTCCTCATTTATTCTTTAAATACTCAACTTTTGTACAATTATAATTTTAGTGAATGCTATTACAATTTAAAACATAATCTTTGTAGGGCTTTTCACAAAGCGTATGTAAAAAAACTTACGCAAATGGTACTTTTGGATCAAAATTGCTCAATGCAACATAATCTATTTCCGCATGTGTTACGAGCTTAGTAACAATTTTGTGTGTCTTGACAAATTCATAACTAGCAATAAACCCAAAAAAGAGAATAAGTAGTGTAAATATATTATTCGTTGATGTGTTTTTGAAGTTGTTACTTTTGTCCAAATCGTTCTAAAAGCACCAAATATGAAAATAAATGTACCGAATGTAAAGTACAGGATAAGGGTTAAAAATAAACAAAATAAGGAACATCTTCCTCCCAGAATGATTTGTGACGAACCTGCGGATTAATATTTTTATTATTACTTATATTGCATATGCTTACATCTAATAGTAATACATTTGCAATATTTTTTGAAATCTATGTCCTATATTTTTAATTTTTTTTTTTGTGTTAAAATAAATTTGGAAATATGTTTTGTTTGTTTTCTTTTAAATTTCAGTCAGCTGTTTTTGTTATTAAAATGAAATCTTGCTACTGTCAAATAAATCCAGTGTAAACGATCTAGATTTTGAGCAAGATTTGAAATCTAATCTACTAGATTTCGCTGTAGTGTAAATGGGCTATTAATGCATGTTGTTGAAATGAAAACCAAAATAGCTTATAACACTTTTCTATGGCTGCAAATTAATACATTCTCTCCACTTATTTCCTCTCTCTTATTTACCAATCACAACCAGTGTTGCCGTTTTTAGCTATTTTTAACCATAATTTTCGGATTTGGTTATTTATTTTTCTTATAAAAGGAGCTTTTGTTTATAGAAATTAATTAATTAATAAGACTAAAATTTTATTTTGTTATTGTTTGTTTCTTTTTTTACTATGTTGTAATAATTATAATTTATATTTGAAAAAAATTAAATAAAAAACTGTGAATTTGATCTTAGTTATATTTCTTCTGATTTGGTGATTTTTTTCACAAATGTGGGTTACAATATTTTTTTTTCGTGACAACACTGACCAGAATAAGTGATTTCAGAAAAATTAATAAGATGAGATGATGAGAACAACGCATTCTTATGCTCTTGGTTTCTGTTGCCGTCCCTTCTATATTTCCCCACACGCCAGAAATGTTTTTGCAAAATATTCCCAAATATGTTAAAATGCACATTCTTTATACTTTATCTATTTTTTGGTAGTAGTTAGAATGTGTACTTTAACGAATGGATTATTAGCACTAACTCTGAAATTTAGAAATCTAAACATTAAAAATATTATCAATTACTATGTACATAGTATACGTACACCTTATTTTATATGGAGCGCTGCCATTGCAAATAATGTTATACGATTATTCATTCGTGTAATATCACTTGCAACGCTCAAATGTATGGTACAATAGTTCCTATTGTTATTATTATGACAATTGTTATTATACATATCACTAAAATTCTTAATTTACATATTGTGTGTATTTTACAGGAGAAAACACTCGCACGACGTTGTACGTTAATAAAGGGAGAACACCATGAAAAGTGTAATTCAAGAAGTACAAAATAAATACTCATTTTTAGATAATTTATTGACAAATTTTTGGAAATCGTGGACAAAATCTAATTTAACAGTTAAATTACAAATAAAAAATTTAAGATGGAAAAACGAGAAAGCTAAACCGGGATATGCTTACAGGCCAACAGATGTAAGTGATGTGATATTTAAGTGTACTAAATTAGAACATCTTTACTTTATATACAATTTAATTCTTAGATTGAGCAATTAGCCAATGTTATAACACATGGCATCTGGATAATACCGGCAATACTATGTCAATACAAACTTTTTGAGCGTTCAAAAACATCTGGCCAATATTTAGTGTCCTGGATATACGGTAGTGCTCTAACTCTGTTATTTACTATATCATCATGCTTTCATTGTTCATGTTATTGTATGAAGCATAAGTAAGTAAAGCAAACACTTTTTTCCTTAACAAAACTTACGTTACATGTTCACTTTAAAGCACATATAAAAACGTTTACATGTAATGTATAAGCTGTTGTTGATAACAAATTTATATCATTAGTGTCGCATCTTTGGACATTGAACTAATAATAAATGTTAATGCATTATCTTGATATGTATTTTTAGTGGAATCAAAAATGTTTTACATCGTTGTGACCGTGCAATGATTTATATTTTCATAGCTGCATCATATTTTCCCTGGCTTTTATTGGAAAATTCAGATAACTCGATTGTGTTAAGTTGCTTGGAATGGATTATCTGGTTAATGGCAGCAAGCGGCATTGCTTATCAACAGGTCTTTTAGTCATAATAATGACAAAAAATATAATATAAATGTTGTTTTTTACAGATATTTCATGAGCGTTATAAATGTTTGGAGACATGTTTCTATATTTTAATGGGACTCGGACCATCTTTGGTAGTTTTCTGTACGGGTCACGAATTTCGGGGTATGACTGAGTTAAAACTAGGAGGTATTTTTTATATACTGGGTATATGTTTTTTTAAATCTGATGGAATTATCCCCATGGCACATGCCATTTGGCATTTATTCGTTGTGTTAGCATCGGGTTTTCATTATTATGCAATTCTAGTTAATTTATATCCGCCAATAGACCCTTCCATTGCGACGCGCAGTGAAATGTTGTAGTTATAAATGTAACTGAAATTGTAGTTACATAATTTGTTTAATTAGTATAACAAAAAAAAAAAAAAAATGCATTATTAGAATTTTTTTAAAAGGTAAATTTTAAACCGAATTTATGTTATTTTATATTTCTGTTGCAATTTTTTGATATTTTTTATCTCGTTTAAATATCAAAGTATTTTTATTTAGTTTGTAAATATTCATCACTATTTCCATTAATGTAACCCAATATATCTATTTTGTATCTTCCACTGACAATTATATTTTTCTAGAGTTTATCTGAGCACCTATTAGTCGCCTATGAGTATACAGAAATCAAATATATTTTTATATTAAATGTTAACGTTATTCCTACTCTGTACAATAAGTGATTTCTTCAATATTTACCTCCAACAAAGAACAACCACCTATTTTCCAAATTAAAAACATTTTAAGTGTTCAATAAAAAGATTTAGAAACATGAAGTTTTTAAATTTTAATGGAAACGAATAGATTTAAGCGAAATATTAGTAAATTCTAGTTTTAGAAAAAATATAAACAAATGTTATATTGTAAAAACGTTTAAATAAATAAATATTGTAAACTTATAAAATGATTTCGAATTTTATTCTATTGTTAAGGTTTTTATCAAAAATTCAATAGCATTTTTATGTTCTAAAGACAATGTTTCCTTGAGCCTTCTGCGCTCCAGCAATATAACTGTACAAGAGAGAAGTGGATCTGCTTTTTCAGGTACCATTCGGTTTAAAACGCGTTTCCAGGTATTGTGTATAATTTCTACATGGAGCAAAAGATATTTCTTTAGTATTAGCAAATCGTCGTCTGTTGCCAGCCCAATAATATGTGATAGAGCTAAACAAAGTTGATCCTGAAGGTTATCCCGATGATTATATTCATGAAAATTTTCTAAATTATGCGATTGTTCAATAGCTTCAAGCACAGATATCCAAAACCTCTCATAATGAACACCGAAATGTGATCTATCGGTAATATTTGTTATTGCAATTGCTGCATT
Organism: Sarcophaga peregrina; assembly: GCA_014635995.1. Classification (NCBI taxonomy): domain Eukaryota; kingdom Metazoa; phylum Arthropoda; class Insecta; order Diptera; family Sarcophagidae; genus Sarcophaga; species Sarcophaga peregrina. Next base: position 73,539,378 of record CM025790.1, read on the forward strand.
TATGCGTACTTTAAAATTAGAATGACGAACAATTACGTAGTTTAGAGCCGAATAAAGAGTTTCTTGCCAATTAAGATCGGTAATTTGAAATATTGCTCGATTTCGCATTAGATTGCTGATTGCATAACAAGTGTTCCATTTTACTTTAGCGTTACCAGACGAACGAATGCAATCAGTCAACTTACAAATTGCCAATTCGAAAATTTTAAGCCAATTTAATTTCTTATTATTGTCATGAAAGTGAGCGTCAGTTATTAAGCGCAATAAATTTCCTAATGTTCGCACTGCATTACAACGTACCTTATCATTGTCATTGCAGGCTATGCTAGAAGCACTTATAAGACGAAAAAGTAGGTCATCTGAAATGTCTTCCGATTTAGTTTGAGATACTTTTGTTTCTTTCTCAAGTAGTGCATCGCTTATATTACCAAGCGACCAGAAACTTTTTATTCGCACTATTAGATTAGAACTTTTTATTAAGTCCAGCGTTAATTCTGCTGTATTTTCAATGAATACCAAGTCTCCAAGGAGGGACGGATATAGTGCAAACACGGCTAAAGCTCTAACTGCCGCTGCTCTAACTAATATCTCTTCTGCACTATCACTACTTACTCCAGACAAAAAGCTCAGTAGACTTATTTGACCAGTGTGTGACATATTTTCAAATATCAAGACGCCTATATTTGATAAAGAATCACATAACGCAATTCTTACCGTCGATATTTCTTCGAAATCTCGTCGAATGTGACTCACAACTATTGGCATCATAGTCAGCCAAAATTTTTCACATTCCTGTCTCTCCAGAGAAGAATGCATTGAAGAATTCTCGATTAAATAACGGCTAATTTGATAAGCAAATGCATCTACGCATCTGGCAGCATACAGACGTATGTCGGATGAAGTATCATTTAAACTGTAAATCAAAATTTCAGCTACTTTACGCAAATGTGATTTCACCATTGCAAAATGTGAACTCATTACAATAAGGACTTGTAAACTTTCAATTCTTACAGATGTGGCCATCATTTTATTGCCTTGGTCTGATAAATTATTTAATACTCTTAAAAGAAGCCAAGATGTGTTCAGTGTCTGCCCAGTACTACAAGAATTTATTTTCGTAATTTTTTCAATGTCATCAATTGTAGTATTTTCATCTTCAGAGTCAATAAATTCTTCAGTACCATAAATATTAATCTCTTTATCCAAATGTACCGATTTTAATCTCTGCTTTTGCGCTATTTCTGTGGGTAGTCCGACAGCGTCCGCAATATCGCTTGATGTTTCAAATAAAGCTACTAAAAACTCCATTACCATTAAAGCTGATACTTGAACTGCCGAATCGCGATGATATACTAATGGCTTAACGTCTTTTACGAAATTTTGTACGAAGCCATTTTCAAACTGTTGAAACGGTGAAGCCTGCACTAAAACTGCTAAACATTTCAATGCGTGTGTCAAAACGGGTAAAGATGATTCTGAAGATAGTATTGTTGAAAGTGATTTGTAAATGCCCCGTATTGTGTATCCTAAGCTAACCGAAAATGGTATGAATGCTGAGGGACATCGTTTAGTACTCATTTCAGCTTGATGAAGAAAACCCTTTGAGCCATACAGGATTTGGGCACAAACTTGTAAAGCTGCACTGCGGCATCGCAAATTTGGATCATTCTGACTGACATACAACAAGTTGGTATGAGATTCGTCTGTAAATAAATAATGCACAAATTTTATTTCCGTGTCTCTTAAATATAAATAAACATTATTTGCTTTATTTTAAACATACATATGTATTTATTAATAAATTTTTATTATTTACATACTAAGTACTCGGCTTAAACTGTGTACACACTACTTGTATTATCGGAGAAAAAATATTGCTTGACATTTGGTACTCCTTTTTCTTTAGGGGACATCACTTTGTTCAACCCCTATAGGTTAACAAACATTCCCAATGACTGGGACTAGAACCCTGGCTTTACGCCTAATAAGCCAGCACACTACCTACTAGACTACGGTGACCTCGTGATAGTTAATAATATTGAGTATTAGTCAAACATCGAAATAGTAAACCATTTGAATGAATATTTTGTAAATAGTGTTAAGGAAAGTAGGGATAACATAGAGTATGTAAAATATATTAATCAACAATCTCTGATAAATTCAAATTCAATTCTACAAAAGTTTTTAATTAATTAATTATTTACCAAATAATATGCAATTAAACTATACTGCACTGTATGTGAAAATTATTAAATTTATATACATGTAAAATAGGTGAAGTATTTTTAATACTAATAAAAAAATTATTTTAAACCGTAAACCATGTCCCTCCTAATTAATAACAAATTAACAACATTGTTAAACACTTCCGATTAACAATTTCTAAGCGAAAGAATGTACATTAAATAAATGGGTCAATGAGTATTTTTCATGGTAAAAAATAAAAAATTAGACAGTTTATTCCAACTAGATGATTTTAAGACCACACATTATATTTGTGGTTAAGTATACATTTAATATACTTTGGAAGAATAAGTTTCAATATTATCGGAAGAACTGCAAGATTTTTTTATTTATTATTATAAGATATTGTGATTTGCAACCGTTCTTACCAGTAAAACAGCCTGATCTAATGGTATTGAAAATTTATAATCAATAATGCATCAACTTCCGATAGCGGACGCATACTTATAGCACCATTAAAGAGGAAATGGGAAGAAATTACTCCCACAAACCGCACAGAGTTCATGAAAAGTAGGAAAGTAGAAAGCTGTGATTGATTTTAAAAATCATTCCAAGTTTTTTAAGTTAGGTAATCGTTTAACTGTTTATTCAAAATAACCATAATTATATAAAACAATATAGCTACTTTGTTTAAGTTGGGTAAGTATTTTAGATATAGTCGTCCGATTTTTGTCAATATCGCTATCTGCCTCGACAATACATACAAATAGCTACTTTAAGTTGGGTAAGTATTTTAGATATAGTCGTCCGATTTTTGTCAATATCGAAATCTGCCTCGACAATACATACAAAAGAATTTGGTTGAAATAAGCTAATTTGCAACACACCCACTCCGGAGTATTTCAGTAATATTTAATTCGCTTTCGAGAAGTCTCCCACTGAAATTTTTAAACGTGGATGTGTATCTCACATTCTACTAATTAAGTTCTATCAGAAGAGCTATAAAGGTAATAAAACAAATATTTCTTTTATTCTACATGAAATTATAACTAATGTAATTGATATTTGGATTTTTGTTTTGGGATTATAAACAATAAACATTAAAAGTTTTCTAATGGAGCCCTACCTGTTCCATTCGGAAATAATGCGTGCCAATATCCAAAGATAATCTTCCGTTCCAATAAACGCGAAATATTACCGACTAAATTAATTGCTGCCAAACGAATTTTCGCTTTCCTGCTTCTTTCAAATAATATACGATTCGTTGTGTTTTCCGAATCTGATACATCTGAATCACTTACTTTAATATCAAAAAGTAGACCTCTTTCTTTACTACTTTGATTTCGATTTATATCATTACCATAACCGTTGATTCGTGTTTCTTTGACAACAGTGCGGGGTCTACGCGTCTTTGGTGTTTTGCCACCGCTATTTCGTGCATTCTCGGAATTAATAACAACGATTTCTTCAGCGGAATCAAAAAGTGCCTGCTGAGAAACACTCAACTTTTGTGGCTTTGCAAAAAAACAGTTTTTAGCGTCCACACCAAAATGCATATATGACTTAGCAAGACCCAATAATTCTGCAACCTTATTTTTAGCAAAATTTGAATTCAGAATAATAATTTCATTCAATATTTGCAAAGATTCTAACACCAGATTCAAAACATTTATATTCTCCACATCGATTTTCCACTCTTCATAAAAGATATTTAATATACTATTACCGGCTGCATTACAAACTTCAATTTGCTCGTCAGACAATTTTACGTCCCTTAAAGTATAAATAATATTCTCCAGGCATTGTATTAAATTAATTAGCAGATCAATAGATATTTGACGTGTAATATATTTCAAAATGTACTCAACAACCGTAACAAAATATTTATTTCCGTTCTCTGGATGTGTAACAAAAAGCCACTCTATAGCAATTAAATTGGTACAGGAATTATCTGCACCGTAGCATACATTTTGCTTAATAAGCGATCGCAGTAGTACATTAAATTGAGTTTCATTTAATGAAGGCAATTTCTTTCGCTTCTGCAAATGCGTTAACCAGATGACACACCCGACAACTAAGCCATTATCTTCAGGAGGTTCATTAATCGAAATACTGCTAAATATTCGAAGTATCTCTTCAAGTATTATCTGGTTTTCTTTTTCAAATCCATGTTCTTCCAATTGCTCAAAAAGGTGAAAAATATCTGAAAATGCTTTTTTGGGTGAAGGTGTAGAACGCAGACGGAACAAAATTTTTTCTGTAGCCAGTTGCAATTTCTCCATTCCTAAAACTATAGTGTTACTGTAATAGTGAAGTCAAATTACTAAAGTTTTCAATATTCTTCATACAAACTACACGGAAAAAATTTTCTATAAACAGAATTTTAACAAACTCTTTCACACTTTCTTTTAAACTTTGTTACGCTTTGCACTTTCAAAGTTTATTTTGAAAAACTCTTAATAGTTTGTTGTTGTGTATACAACCCCAGGTAGACGACGAACGAAGAGCAAAGCAACTTTGAGAGTACATCAAAGGGTGAACTAACCCCCGCTCGATTTTCCTTCTTTCCAACAAATTCAAGACTTTGCAAATTACTTTAAAGATGTAAAAGGCGTCAAATTAGTTTAATTATTTCTTGTTTTTAAACTTTTAAAATACATTTTTGCTATACTTAGGGCCATTATACCAACTTCCCGTTAAAGTTGGCGTTAATTAAAGGTACATTTAACTAAAGTGAACGGCAAAGTTATCATTAACTTATATTGGTTATTAAAACTTACAGATAGAACAAAATTAACTTTTTTAAAAATATGACAGTGCCGGAGCAAAGTCGACAAAACTGCTCAATTAAACAAGTTTTTTTTTAACGCAGTGGAAACAACAAAGTTCGTTTTGATTGTTGTATATGCTCATTTTGTTTAAATTTGAAATTGCCATATCGAAAATAGTATATGATATGGCAAGTTCAAACATAAAGTGACCTTTAATGTTAACCCTTTGACGGACAGTGACGTCTATAGACGTCATAACAAGGGTTTCTGAGGGGACATGACGTGTATACACGTCGTAAATTGTATCTTGCTAAATAAGGGAGATACAGCAAGTGTCCCACGGGAAGGCCTTCAAAAATTTTGGTGTCCGTCAAAGGTTTAAAGATAGGATGATCTTCCCTTTAAGATTCAATTAGTTGTGACTTTACCATAACGCTGTAGTCGTAACATAATCCATAACCGTAAATTTAATATTAGCAGCAATCAGTGCTGCCATGGCCATAAACAGCTGTTTACGTTAATTGCACATATGTATTTTTCAAAAGTACAAAAGTAAACAAAAAAATGTGTATACATGTAAGTAAATTCAGCAAACAACCAAAATTCAATTGGTACATATGGTTATCGTTATGCCTATGGCATTATGGTAAGTCACCTATAATCGAAAACAGTAATGTCTACAAAGTTGGTTAAAACAGCTGATTTATATGGTTATGGTTAAGTCTCGACTAATTCAACCTTTAGCTTAACGCTCACTTCTATCTTATTGGGTACTCGTAATAATGAAAAACAATTTATCTCTCCGTTAAAATCCTCCCTTTAGTTAACGGTAAGTTATAATAATGGCCCTTAAGGTTATGTTTATTATAAATTTTAATACAGTCAAACTCGTTTATAACGAATTCGGTTATAACGAATTCTTGGTTATTACGTACATATTTTCAAGTCCCAACGTTTTAATAACAATTTTCATACAAAAACTTCGTTTATTACGAACTCGTTAATAACGAATTTTCGGTTAAAATGAACAACTTTAAATGGCCCCAGTAATTAAATTTCATGCATTTTACCTTTTTTATAACGAACCTTTAGAAATAACTTTGAAGTGTGACCTTTACTTTTATTTAATATGACAGCATTAAATTATAACTCAGTATCTTAAATCAGCTGCTAAATAAAAAGAATTAACACATATTTTTGGATTTTAATAAAAAAAAAATACTTTGTCTCTTTAATATATGAAAAAATTCTTTGTATTTTATATTTTCTTCTATGACTTCACCCCGTTTATTACGAACTATTTTTTCTGGTCCCACGGAGTTCGTTATAACCGGGTTTGACTGTATATTTATTTTATTAAATACATTTTTTATGACCTAAGGATATTTTTTTTTTTTGGATTGACAAATTTCTGTTTATTTGGATATGGATACAGTACCAACATATTACTGAACTGATTCGAAAATAGTATTTATATGGATAAATTCTACATCATCCTTATTCCGTACATTTGTTTCAAATCGAATAGTTTAAATCCAAGAGAGTAGGTTCCAAAGACAACCCAGCGGACACTATATGTAGCGAATTGAACCGACAACAGCTATAGTAAATATTTCCACTGGTTGCACAGAGCATTTTTGCTTCATGGAAACGAAAAGCAGTAAACTTGGGACCAAAATATTGACACAATTACCCCTGAATAGATATTGCACTTACACAGCATAAGCTACAGAAGTTCTTTTAACACGCTTCAATGAATTCAATAAAATAAGATTCATAAAAAACGCGAAAACTATCAAGGCAGAATGACAAAAGAGGCCAATTCTTTCATCCATTGGACATCATTATTCGAATAGTACAGCAGCCAAACTTTAAAGAAAATGTCAGACAATTGCAAGAGTAAAAAGAATTTAAAGAATCACTTCAAATCAAAAACCTCTCTCACCATTTTTTATGAAAATGATGTTTTAAGACGCGGAGGTAGATTAGAATTTCGATACAAAATCACGTATAAGGACACAATCAATCGATTAATTTTTGAATCGATACACAAGGAATATAAGCTTTGTTCTCTAACTGAGCTCCTTGTAAATTTTGGGCAACGCTTTTGGGCCATTAAGGGAAAGCACGAGAAACCATAACTTCTTCAGCAAATCATGGGAAGCTAACCTAAAACAAGGATTATCCTTTATCAATGCGTGAGTGGGCCAATATGGGTTCACTTCAAGACTAGAGGAAAACGGATTAAAAAAGCTTATATTGCCTTCTGTTATTGTTACTAATTCGAGATTAACGAATTAGTAACATATCTTACAATTGATGTCTTCATTGGAGCGCTTAAGAGGTTCAAATGTCGTAAAGGTTACCTTCATAATCCATATTGTGCCGATGCAACTTTGTGAAAACTCGAGGTTTAATATCAGAGCTGAGAACTGCCTGAATTTACAATTAAAAATATTAACTTTCATCTTAATGTCACCTTAAAAACGTTCTAATTTGACCGCCAACAATTTGATTTTCCTAGCATTATTCTTACCACTAGTGATGTTACTTACGTTCAGCTCACTACCAACCCAACTATATATCGAACACATTTTTCAAATTAAACCAATTGCATCAGAATGGAAATGACACCATTTCATAATGAATTGCACCTTTTAATAAATGGAAAATGCCTGCAATTGCTCTAACATGGAAGCCGATCTAGAAAACATTACAAAACAGTAAAGAGTGGTGTGAAATATATTAATGGCAATGGAAGCTGTTAAGCTAATTATGGAGACTATCAATATCATAAAGGACAGCCAAGCTAAGGTCTGCTGCGGAATCAAAAATCATTTCTCGATTATACCCTTAAAATTTTGAAGCAGAGTGAAACTCGTATTAAAAATATTTTTAAAATTCAACCTCAAAATCAATTAACACACGGACCTCACAACCAGCAACATAAACCACCGATCGCAGCTCATTTTGTCACTTAATTAGGATAGCGGACAATTTATAAAAAATTTATACTTTCATGGTTAACTTATTAACTGATTCTTATCATGGTAGGATAAGTCCCGTTCTACTGGAGCTATCCCAAATCGCATTCTGAGACTGAAGAGAGACCTGGAGGCTGCGGAGCATGTGGGCACGCCGGCATAGATGAAACTAGCTCACGTGTCAAACGGGATCCCAGTCGGGAGCTTGGACGGAAGGAATAGTGGAGACAATTAAAAGTCTCCTCAACCTTCATTACGCAGTCCGGAAGCGGATGTGAGCATGAAGGCGGCCAAAAGGATTCCACTCCGAAATAATACCACCGTAGTTCCGGAGTGGGCACAACAGTCCACGGTACGAGGGGGATTTAGTGGGTGAGGGCCCCACACACGGAGGACGTGACGACTTCCTCTATGGTGCGGTTAGGTACATTTGCCCCTCCTCGGCGTAAAAAAAAATCCTAAATATCCCTAGTCTTGTACCAAATATTGGCACAATGAGTAAACATTCAGCATTCGTATTTGCCAAAAGCGTTGTCCAGTGCTGTCAATATCAGCAATGAGTATTCAAAAAGATGAGTAGAATCGAATTGTACTCTTAATATCTTCATTCATTATGGAACCTCTCAAAATTTGAAGTACTCATCATATTCATTCCTAACAACATTTATTATGTTATTGATTTCGACTCTCCATAACCCAAATTTATAAGAATCACAAAATAAGTATGATTCGCCTACTAACACTAAAATACTCATTAAAAGTTTGTGTATTTGCCATGCTTGCTGCACTGTCTGTTTTGTTAATGTATATTTTTTCTAAATGCAACAACAAGGAAGACTGTTAATTTCGATGAATGATTCGAGTGACTTTATAAGTATTTTTCATGAATCTGAATTAGTAGGCTTATGAATTAAACATTGTTACCTGTACTAATAAATCAACGTAGTAATGAGTACGAATGAATCAATATTGTTTGATTCAAAATTTAATGAGTAGCGAAAAAACGATTCATTGCTGATCTCTGATACATTGGCATACATATATTACTATTACAATAAAATACTCTGTTTGGAGTCTTTTGGGTCTTGTTAACCTTTTAAGGTCATAGTGGTTGGTAACACTGCCGAAGTCCCGAATGTCTAGTGGGTAGCTAAATTTACTAGTTGTTAATAGCTCTCTTCCAAGGCCATGACATGCTCATTGATCCAAGGTAGGAGTTGAAAAAAAAAATTACCAAAAAGTGGAACCTTCATTCCGTCAGTGGTTTCGAAACCCGAAGGCTTATCGATAGATGCAAAAACGCTGTTTCACATGACAAACAAGTGGCTGGAATTGGCAAACGGAAGCCGAACAGAAGAGGAGACGGCAAGGAATGACATGAGGGCCTTCTTAGTTATCTAACATATGTTAGCTCAGAAAGATCCTTCGCTTTATTCTTATAAGGAACGATATCTTCTCAAGAAGCATAGCTTTTGTTAGGCATTCCGACTAATGCTTTATATATCAGTGCCCTGCTCTTGTCATAAAGGGACGAAAGTTTCTTGCCTCTCATTTTCTGAAATCTTTGACCGAGCCCTCTAATATAAAATTGTTGCAAAAGCAAGATTTACTTTAGACTTAATATGGTTTTCTCTTGGAAATGGTAGATTTAATTGAGCCTAAATAGCACCTCTTCCTTCAAAGGATCTGCCATCTAACCTAACTAACCATAGCAGAAAGTGGTCTTACTCTTACTCCTATCGAAGGTAGGCCAAGTGATGTGGATTTTAACACACAGATTAGTTAAAGGGGATTAAAGTTATTAACTGCGGGAACAGGAAATCGTATGATTTTCTATGGATTTGCAGCAAATCTAAGGTATAGGTAAAACACGCATCTTGGCTATCTTTGAGACCAGTAGGGACAGTATGAATACCACCGCCGAAAAGATCGTTTAAAACCTTACTGTCAATATGGAAATATTAGAGAATCGTTACAAGCCAGTGGCAGGCCATATACTTACTGCCTTCTAATGAGAACGAAGGAAGTAGTTTTGGTTTGCTGTGGATCTAACATCTCTCGGGGTACTGGATAGGATGGAGAGAGTTGTTAAGTTCTGTGTTGCTAAAGTTAGATTTCACTCCATTCAAGAGTCTGTAGATAAACCTACAATGCAGATAAATCTACATCATTGTGAGGCGGTCTCAGCCGAATCACCAAACCACATGAACCCTAAATGAAACGGAACAAAGTTTGCGGATTATCGGTCAAAGAATACATGCTGTTCACCCTGACGGATTAAGAAGAAACTTAAATTAAGTGATGGCGATATATGGTGGCAGTAAGCGATTAACCGGAATGGGCGATTGCATCGATCTACATCCTGATTGAAACTGTTGACCGGCCAAAGTATGTACGGAAGCTGATCGAATACGTAAATTAGAACAGCATAAGCTGGTGAACGGCTAAGCTAAGGGCTTCGAACCTGCCTTATGCCTAATTATTTTTAAATAAAAAGTGGGGGGAAAATATAATTTCTGTATAATGAAGTTTCTATATAATGAAGTGATTTTCTGGTCCCGTCAAGATTCATATTATATATTCGACTGTAATTAAATGTGTTGTATATAAGAATTTTTTTGTTTTCTGATCAGTAATTACAATGATAGATTACAATAGAGGATACATAAATAACCTTCTCCTTTATCTTATCTCTACAACCATTGGATCTCGCTCCAAAATATGATTACTAGAACTGAGGCTTAAGTTCTCAGATACGTCTAGGCAATGTGTAGTAAGACACGCTTTAATAATGCACTCAGTCGCCTCGATTCACCCGGGTTTAAGAACTGACTTCGGATACCAAAGACTGTTTTCGGACGAACATGTAAAATTTAAACTCTCACAAGAAAAGAGTGAGTTCTTGAAGATTTCATCGGTGACAGTGATATAACAATCTTCACCAATGGCTCAAAAATTTAACTGAATTGGGGTCTATTCCGGCTATCCTAAATCAGGTGAAGACTTTTGCTGTGAAAGCAGGAATCTTCCTCATTCGAACTTAATCATTTATGTGCATAGTCATCCTTTTCAAATCAAAGGTCGTTAGGAGTTGACTCTGCACCATATACATATGTATATCGATACAACACTAGATAAGGATTCCGATCAACTGTGGCATAAAAGGAAACGAAAGGGCGGACGAACTGGCGCGGAAGTGATGTATGCGCCGCTACAATAATACTTTTTTTAGTTGGAAAAAACGGTATTGAATTCAACAAACCTTAGGTAGTTCTACATCTAAAACTGTTGCGTCCAGCAGAAAAACCAACTACTTTAATTCGACAAGAAAACGGTTCGCAACTCTAATAGGACACAGCGATATTGAAAATTTCGCTAAAAAGCTCGGTATTTCCCAGGGTGTGGAAGAAACGCAATCTGACAAGGGGGCTTATCTTGCATTGGGTAACATATGGGCCACCGAGTGGATTTGTCTATGGGCGGCAAGCTATCCGCTAACCTAACCTAACATAGTGGTTCACAGTTTATTTAAATCAAAACCTTCCAAGAGTTAGAACAAATTCGAACTGAAATAAGATATTAAAATAAATTAATTGAAATTTTCGAAATATTTCAGAAACTTTAACAAATTATGTGTATTCAATCTTTGAAATACATTTTTAAATACACAGTTGCAACTATTTAATTCATTCTCTCAAAACATACAGCATAGTGCAGAAGTAGAAGTTTGTCTATCAAGAATTTAAATTTATCTTCTCAAGAATTTAAACTTATTTGTTAATTAGAATATAATTTACAAGCTGAATAGTATATACATACCCTGTGCTCAGTCTAGTGTAACTGACCAGAGTGTCCAGTGGGAATCGAACTCACAACCATCACCCAAATAATTTAGCACACTACCCATACTACAATAAAAATAGATAAACACTGTTTAATTGTCGTTGGTAGCATATTTAATGCTTCAAAATACTCCTGTTGGCTTTTAATATAAATATTAACTTGAACATCATCAGTTTACACTTTCGCATCTGATGTTGGGCATTCTTGAGAATAATATTCAAGTCGTAAAATAGCACGAAAATTAATATCAGAATAATCGTAAGTTTGTTGAAGCTTCTTTCGATTGCAGCCAATATCTCTAAATTCTGTCGAAAGTAAACTACTAGAAGAAAATTAGACAAGTCGTGTTTAAGATGATTCTTAGTTTCACAAGTTTCTCGCCCATCGAATTGCTAGCCAGAAAATATTTTGTAAGAGTTGCCTTCCGTTAAGTCGTTTTTTAATCTTTAACCTTTAATTTATTTGCGCTGCTGGCCATCTTATCTTGCTTTTTTACGTGGACAAAAGTTACAATGTGAACAAAAGGTGCTCTCAAAGGTGAATTTAAATTTTAAAAAGTTTTTTTATTTACATTCACTATGGATGATTAAAATTATATATTGTTACGTTTTTACCTTTTCAAAACGTTTAATTATGAGTTCGTTAATTGCAAACCAAGTAAAAAGAAGTATGTGTTTTATTTCAATTAAACTCTGTTTATTATTCACATTACTTTCCTTTCACTGTTCAAACTTAACTGATACAACAATAATTTCTTGTTCGCTATTATTCACACACAATTACTCTGCTCGCAACGGATATCTTCGAACCACGACTTTTTACTTCGCACGCAACATGTTTTCACACCGCGACTGATTAGATCACACGCAACTTTACGCAAGGCTGGTTGAATTATAACTGAACTGGCTGTCTGCTTTGTCTTGCCTTTTATAGTCCAACACGAACATTACATCCAAAGTTCTTGAAGAAGAAGGTTCACGTTCTTACTCGAGAGTTTTATACATTGTTGTTTGTGTTCTTTGTTCTCATTGCTTTTTGTTGCGTTTGCTTACTTGTCTGTCTCCTTCGCCTTCATACGGATTAACATCATGTTCATTGCATTCGTTGGTGCTAGTGTGTATTTGCGTCGTGTACACATTGTCTTTTGTGGCTTTTGTTTATCATTAATGTTAAACGAAAATATGTCGTGTCGATTTGGGTAACAATATTTTCGGAATCTTTGTTTTGCCTTAGTTTACCGAAAATCTGTCGAAAACGTGAACTATTTGCGAAAAAAGGTTCCCGTTTTTGCTAGTTTATTGAATGTTTTTTTTATAGCTTTGCGAGCTAAAGGTTGGAAAATCTTCGAAAGACATTGGTAGCCCGGACTACCAAAGTGTACTATTCGCCGCAAGACTTACTCTCGGCTTGCTAAACGCATACGTACTAAAACCATCCTAGTTTGTCACACTTTCAATCATTTATAACAATCTATATTTGACCGCGAAACCAAACAACCATGCTCGCTCGTTTTCTCTAGCAGTAAGAGACTGTTTAATTACCTTATTTATTGGTTAATTCCAGTACAATAAGCATATAATATTATTTAATAATATTTATTTAATTAAATTGGTCAATTCACACAAGCCATTGTATCCTTGTATTCATTGTATTGTTGGACGATTATACAACTTGTGTGAATTGACCAATAGGTTTTTAAAAGTTGTATTGGTTTCGTGCTATCAAATTGTGTGAATGAAAAAAATGTGTATATGTTTTCATATATTTTTCAAAACTTGTGTTGGTTTCGTGCTATCAAATTATTTGAATGCCAATAAAATACATATAGAATACGAAATACATAATACAGCATAGCATTGAGCGTTCGCAAACAACCAAATGTATTCAATACAACATACACGATACAAAGTCGTGTGAATTGCCCAAATATCTATAAGTTTAATAATTAAAGAAAAAGAAATCGCTCGATCACTTGTTATAAATGCATAGATAGATACAAATATTTTTTAACGCCGAAAAGTATGCTTGGAAATTTGAAAGAAAAAGCAACGTTTTTTCATGGAATAACAAAATCTATAAATATTTTGAAATATCCCACACCCAGTACAAAAGTCACTCAACTCAAAATTTTCAATTTTTGGAAATCGATAAAAAATTATTTTTGACTTAATTGAAAATGATTGAAAAAAATCTGCGAATCATTTTTAGTAACAGTTAAAAACAACAAAATACATTGATATTTTTATTATAAATAAACAAGTGGATTCTACATAGTTTAAGCATATAAACTGGAAATGGAAATTTTGATTCACTTTTGTACAACATAAATAATGTATAACGTAAATAATTAATACAGCCTGGATATAGTTAAATCTAAGAACTCTATGTTATGCATAGTTATCAAAGTAAGTACAAATTACAAAAACTTAAACAGATCGTATTAACTTCAATGTTTTTTTTTTTTTTTTTTTTTTTTTGTTGTTTATTTACAGAAAATTCTTATTATAATTACTACAATAAACAAAATAGTAATAAAAATAGCTTATAACTAACTATACACTGTCCCATAAACGAGCTCTCTAGTATAATACAAATAGGTATAAATATATACATTATATACATTTTTTCAAAATTAATATTTGTTTTTTATACAGTTATATACAAGGTTATATCTGTTTTTAATAACAAATGTTTCATAATGAAAAATTTACAAAAAACATTACAATAAGGATTGCTATAATAAAAGAAATGTCAGGAATTAAAAGAAAAAATTATGGTATTTAACCAAGCCACCAGTATTTACTAATATTTAAATTTGGAAATATGTTCTTATCATCACGAAAAAAGCTCGTATCGAATCTTCTATTCTCAGCTGTCAGTCGATTACTAGAGATAGCTTTAACATTTGCTCTTCTATATATATGAAAAAATATAGGGACGCCTACGTGGTTTTGTATAAAACCATTCTTATCCAGGTACACGAATGCTTCAGGAGGAACGTAACCACTCTGAAGTGTTCTAGATATATATACGTCGTCGATATAATATGGAGCCATTATTAGGTTATTTTCATAACGGTAACAACAAGATCTAATATGATTTCTAATAAGGTGTATGATGAAATTATCAATTCGGCTAATTTTGGCAGCATTGTATAGTCTCAAATTGCTTATATATTTCGTAAATTCACTACTTGGAGATCTGTATAATGAAGTACATGCTCTTAGGCATCTTCTTTCGAATTTACGTATTTTTCCCATATAGGAAGGAGAAATATTAAACCAAATTTGGCAACCGTATGTCAAAATTGGACGTATTAAGGTTTGATACATGAGAAGCTTGATATCAGGTTTAATGTGTTTTGAAAAAAATAGCATTTATAGCTTTTTTAATTTGTATGTTGACATGTTCACTAAAGTAGAGAAATTTGTCCAAATGGATTCCTAGGTATTTTACCGTTTGTTTATTAGGTATGTATATGTTGTTACTGGCTTGAATGCCGAAGTATTTCCAGTTGCGTCTTATATTATAGTTACACTTTCCAACCGGAGGGCGGAATAGTATAGTTTCACATTTGTCCACGTTTAATTTCATTTTCCAATCATTAGCATACTTTTCAACAATATTAAAATGATTTTGCAATTTATTATTTATTGCCTCTATTTTGTTGTCAGCATGATATACTATAATATCATCTGCGAAACCTATAATATTATCAACAGTCTTCAAAAAGGCAATTTATAAATATATTAAAGAGTATAGGAGCATTAACCGTTCCCTGTTGTAGCCCATTAATTATAATTAATTTCCTAGTACTCACTTCGTTTCTGTTGCAAACGACAAACGATTTATTGGATAACATGTTATAAATTAAAATTACCAAATGTAGTGGGAATTTATATTTTAGAAGTTTATATATTAGGCCAGGAATCCAAATGGTATCGAACGCCTTTTCAAAATCGACAAGACATGCTCCCGTACAAAGAGATTTATTTAAGTTCCAATTAATGTCAGATGTCAAAAGGTGTATTCCATGGATCGTAGAGCGTTTATATTTAAAACCGAATTGTCTATCATTAATCAGATTATAATTCTGACAAAAATTTAAAATATTAATATTTATGCAAATTTCAAATATTTTACTTATGTTTGGGAGCAAATTTATGGCTCTTAGATTATTCAGGTTACTTGTGTCCTTCTCTTTTTTGGGCAATACCACAACTTTAGCCAATTTCCAAGCTCGGGGGAAATAAGAGTTGTTAAGCATATTGTTAAATAACGTGCAGTAGTCGCGTGTTAATACATCAGGTATATTCTTTAACACTATATTTGGAATGGTATCAACACCAGACGATAATTTATTCCTTAAATTTTTAAAGATATAGAAAATTTGTTCCTGTGTAATAAAAAAGTTCCCTGATTGTGATGCACTTATTTGATTTGCCTTTTTATCTGAATCAAAGGACGTAAAACATGACTGATTATATTCATAACTCGATATTTCTGTTAAAAATTTGTTGAAACAATTGTCAACATCAACCTGTAAATTATTATTCTGATCAATCTCTTTAAATGAATGGGTCTTTTCGAGAGATGCTCCTATTAATCCAAAATCTGCTGATTGTCTCTTATAATGAAGTTCTCATTATCGCACTCTGTAGTGAGGGGATTTATGCCAACATAACTTAATAGATTTACATCTCTGTGACTAATTTTCACCAAATCTAAATCTACTGGTAGCTTAGGTTTGAATAATTTCTTTACTTCACTGAACATATGTGAAGAATCTTTCCTATTTAAAATAATCAGTTTATCTTTATAATAACTATTAACCGATACACTGAAATTATCAATAATTAGTTTCATAATTAATTTTAGTTTAGCTTTATAGTAGTTAAGTTCAAAAGGGGTACAAATAATTTCAAATCTATTATGCCTCTTTATTATAGTTAAGACTTTACTTTTTTCCGTATGTAGTTTTTTTATAATGGGATTTACAAATTTATTTATTGTGTCCCTATTTTTGAATTTTGGTACAATTTTGTTGGTAGAATCTACAATGATATCGTTTAATTTATTTAAATAATAATCAATTTCAGAGCTTGAGAGATTTCTTATAACAGGAATGGGATCAGTGTTTTTGTGTACATTTAAAATACTTTTTTTTAATTTGTTCCAATTAGTTTTTTTATAATTAAGTTGATAATTGGGCGAATTAACCACGAAATGCAAGGGGTGATCATTTGTATTAGTTAGAAGTTCAATTAGTAAGGCATTATGGTCACTATCGTAATCGAAGGATTTAAGACAGTTAGTAGTGTTATTAACTCTGAGAAAAGGGAGACGCGAGTCTGCTGGTGGCATAAAGGCTGCATTTAAAATTAATTTCGTTGTTCTCTATCCAATTTTTTAAAGAATTACCGTTAGTATTGTTTACTTTATTGCCCCAATCGGAATGTTTACAATTAAAGTCACCCGCCATTATATAATATATATTTGGATTTTGTAAATTCAGAGATTTAAAAACAGTGTTTAGGTCGGATATAAAATAATTGCTGTTATTACCTGAGGGGTAGTAAGAGGATATAATATATAGAGTTTTATTAGCCATTAGAGGTACTTTTATAGTACATACTTCAAGGCATTTAAGTGTATTGCCAATAATATTTGTGCAATTTTTGATTTTTATATTCTTTTTTATTAATACAGCAGTACCACCACCTTTAGAGGCGTTAGTCCTATCCTTACGTATTAATTCATAATTTTCGAAAAATAATTTATGTTTCGTATTTAGTTTTGTTTCATTTAGCAAAACTATATCTGGATTATGTAAATTTAAAAAATTCAATAGTTCGTATCTTCTACTAAGTTTAATAATAGAGTTTACATTAATTTCAATTATTTTAAGGTTTTTTACATTTGATTCATCCATTTTAATCTAACATTGAAAATATAGTATCTATTCTACTTGTTTGTAGTTGTAGCTGTTTATTTAAGTTTATTAACTGATTAGATAAATTCTGCATCGTAGTGTTAAGTTGTTCCAACATTTGTTGAATGGAATTAGAGCTGCTTGTACTTGGTTGGTTGTTCTTCACAACGTTTGCAAAACTCATATTAAATGGTTTGTTCGCTGCTTTTTTTTCGGACAAAATTTGTTTTTTGACTCGGAGCCTTTGCTGTATCTCTTTGTATTTTTCGCATCCTCGGTATGATGCTGGGTGACCATATTTATGGCAAAGTACGCAATATAATTTTTGCCTTTCGTTTTCCGACACTTTCTCTTGTTTACAATCACCGATGTCGTGCGTTTCATCGCATTTTACGCATCTGGGTTTTAAGAAACAGTTTGAAGCGTTATGAAAAAAACTCTGGCACTTCCTACATTGTGGAATCCCTGACTTTCTTAGAGGTTCCCATTTTATACACCTATGAAAAAGTCCCTTTATTGATTTGAGCTGATTAAGGCTGCTTTCGCTGCTAACTTGAATCAAATATATGGGGAGATCTTGTCCATTCATGATAGATCTTTTGGTTTTAAATGGACTAACTTTTAAGATTTTTAAATTATCGTTGTTGTATTTAATAAGTTCCTGGTTGATCTCATCGACGTTCAAGTTGGCGCTGAGGCCTTTTAAAAGAAAACTTTTAGTTTTTAAACTTTTAGGTGTGAAAGTGAAAAATTCGGTTTTTGTTTTTTCAAGGTAAGCTTTGACACGTAAGTAATCATCAATAGATGTCATGAATAGTGATGTTTTTTTATTTTTAAGTTCTTTAATTTCAAAGTTTTTTATTTCTAAACCTTTTTCTATGAATTCTATTAGTTCATTTGGTTCCACATTAAATATAATAATCGGAGGTATTTTTTATTTTTATTTTGATTTTGTTTTTTTATGTTTTCACTATAAACCGGTTTTTCTGCTTGTAAAAGATTTTTGGATGTTGTTGGTACATGATCATTCATATGTTTTTCGAATTTGTTTAAATATTCTTTATTGCAATGTTTATCATTGTCCAAAATAGCGTAATAATTATTCTTTAATTGTTTAGACATTGTGTCATATTGTGTTTCACTCTTTCTTTTTCTTTCATTTATAGAATTATCATTATTTGCATTTGAGTTTGAACCATTATGTACACTCATTACTTTTATTTTTTCGATTTTTTTTAGAGTCTCTATCTCTTGTGTGAAAGTTGTTGTTATAAAAACTTAATAATTTAAGAATTCTTTTTTGCTTTGCAACAACGCGTAAAGTAAAAAAATATTAAAAACGAGCAAAAATTATTTTTTCCGCAATACGTCCGTCTACCATGACGGTCACCATCAGACTCTCTTAACTTCAAAGATTTAATTGCAAAAATGCATAACGACGGCTAAAGTTTGCGGGTAATTACAGAAAATATTAGACCAAGATCATCAGCTCAATATGGGACTCAAGGCTAGCGTACATTTTCGCTTGTTATATCGCTAGGAAGATCCCGAGCAGAAATGCAAGATGTTTCGTTGTGAGGAAAGTAGGGGTCTGTTCGTAAATGCATTACTGTGCTGCATATTTATGAACATAATGCGTATATGTTCATAAATGCAAACCTTGGCAGCACTGCAACTGTCAAATGTTCGTAAATGCAACATACATGCATGCATAATTGGTTTTACAACCTTTCAGTCAGGATTATTGACCTACTTTCACACACCATTTATGTAGTGTGTGTTAATTTCGTGGTGGAAATCGCCGAAGAAATACTTTTTGTATTTTGTTTTGATCTCTGGTCTTGGGCTCGAACCCTGACTTTACGTCTAATAACCCAACACACTACCTACTAAACTACGGCGGCTTCAAATACAACATTAAATCATATTATGCACAAATAAACACAAAACATTGAATGAGTGACAGAGAGAGACTGAGAGTTTCAATACATAGGAAGATTTTTTTTTGCTTCCTTATATGTTTTTTCTTTTGTGCATTTAACAACATTTTGTCATTTGTTTTATAGTCGAGTTCAAAAATCAAATTTATTAATAATTTTTACATTTCTGCAGTCTTTGTTCGTTCGTAAATGCAAACAAATAAATCTGCAAAAAGAAGCATCAGCAACATGTGATTAGCGATGTGAGCGCAAAATAATCATACTATGCAGCGCAGTGCTGCATTTACGAACAGACCGTAGCTTAATTAAACAAACAGCAGTTTGATACAAGAAAATCAAAAGATTGCTTCTCGAGGAACTTTAGCTCGTTCGATGGAACATTTTTCTCTGCGCATTTCTTACAATATTAAAAATTAAAAATAAAATTTTACAAAGTGACAAAGCTATATATAATAGTAAAATATATTTTTTCGATAAGTCTTTTTTTTTCAAAACAATTATAACACTCCGTCGTGCATTATCAACTGGGATGTGTCGCCTAAAGTCCCCATTCAGCCACCAGGCGGGGAAAATATGGTGGCAAAAGGACTTCGACTTGAAATCAATTCTTCGGCGGCAAATGTCGACTTAACTAATATGAAATATATCATAAGACCGACTATAAGTACTCCGAAATCAAGTATTGACAATAATCCTGTTGGAAAATTGCCACTTTTTCTCCATAATCTATATGCATATATAAATATAAATATGTGTTTATTTGTTTATGGATTTGTTTGAAGTTTACAGACGACTAAACGGCTGGACCGATTTTCTTGAAATTTTAACAGTACCTTTCTGTATGTCTGGAAGGAACTATAGGTTATTTTTTTTTTAAATTTCAAGTAGGCGAGGTGCCACGCCCGCATACCCAATAACTAATATCGCATATCTCATAAACCTTAACAGCTAGAGTCCTCAAATCTTATATGGACGACTTCGACGTATATAGGAACAAAATGGACGGATTGGCTATAGTGGGCGTGTCACATCCCATATAATAAATATTAAATTAGTATATCTGAGAAAGTATAACAGTTAGACTCCTAAAATTATGTCGAAGTCACTTTAGTATCAAACTGAATATTTTAGACAAAACTGGACTAGCAATAGGGGGCTTGGCACCTCCCATATGAATATATTGTTACGAAAGTGGAAATGGTGTTGTTAAAATAATAAACAAAAGCTCCAAAAACAACACAATGATCATGCATAAAATGATAAACAAAAGCTCCAAGAACAAAACAGCGCACTGTTCACGTGATCAATGAATGAGTAAAAAAATATGCCAACAAAATTAAAGCGCTTGTTTACAAGATCGATGAATAAACAAGAATAAAGGATAAAAGACGTAAATAACCAACAACAAAATGAAGGGAACAAAGAAGTAAACAAGAAACAACAATGTGCAGTATAAAATAGGATAGACAAATAAACCAACAACAACTAATCTGCCTGCTCGAATGTAAATAAGAAACAACAAAAAATAAGAATAGGTTGTTTACATTTTTATATTGTTCCTGAAGGACGTCATCGTCCTTCAAGGGCATTCATCACACTGATGATCCAGTAATATAAAAGGCAAGCTAAAGCGAGCAAGAGATGATTCAGAGTTCAGAGTTTGAGTTGAATCAGTCGTGTGTGCAGACGGCACGTTGCATTCGAAGTGTGAATTAAGCTAGACGTATATAATAACAATACGTTGGTTGAAGTAATAAATCAATCGGTTGTGTGCAGATAAGTTGCGTCTAAAGGAAGCCGTTGTTAGTGTTGTGCTTACAAAAAGGTTGTGAGCGAGGAATAACTAACAAGTGTTGTTGCTTACGAAAAGGTTGTAAGCAGAGGATTATCACGAACAAACACATATTGCGAAAATTATCGTTGTATACGTAGAATAAGCTGGAGCAGTGGCACAAAAGTTGTGCAGATATTTTTACTTTATTTGCAATCTACGAACTCATATTTTTAACGTTTTTAAAAGGTAAAAACGTAACAATATGAATCTATATATTTAAAAACGCGCTAACCGATTTTCTTGAAATTTTAACAGCACCTTCCTGTATGTCTGGAAGGAACTATAGGCTATTTTAATTTTAAAATTTCAAGTAGGCGAGCTGCCACGCCCACATACCCAATGAGTATTTAATATCGCATATCTCATAAAGTTCAACAGCTATAGTGCTCAAATTTTGTATGGGCGACTTTGACGTTTATATGAATGAAATGGGTGGATTGACTATAGATTGACTATATATATGTATTTTAGTATTAAATTAATATATCTAAGCAAATATAACAATCAGAGTCCTAATCGATTTCACTTTAGTATCAATATGAATATTTTAGATACAAATTCGTTGACTAGGAAAGGGGGTGTGGTACTTCCCATATGAATTCCATATGAATAAGTTGTTGAAAAAATTGCCGGACTATATGATATAAAAGTTCGTGTACATGGAAAATTATTAGAGCTAGGATTTAGTATTTAACCAGCGTTGTCAACTCAGTGCTTTTAGCACTGTTTTTAGTGCTTTTTAAAACTTTCGACGCGGAAAATTTTCGAGTTAGTGCCTAGTGCTTTTTTTAGTGCTTTTCTTTTCATGTCAGTGACACCAAATCAAAAATTAAAAAGACTAAATTTTTATGGACTAGACTAAAAATTAGTCAATAAACTATTCTAAAAGCCTGTAAATACTAATTCGATATATTAAGACTGTAGTTTTACATGTAAACGAAAGTTTTCATGTGTGAAAGTTAACGTACATTCAACATAATTTTTTTAGATGAATAAAATGTAAATGATTTTACCTTCGAAAATGTGTCAACTCTTTCCTTATTATTGCTGGAGTTAAAAAAATAATATTAATTTTGGTTTGTAAATTTTTTACTGATTATTATATAAAATGGTGATAAAATTAAAAAAAAATATATTATAATGTTTTAGTGCTTTTTTGTCAAAATTGCGCGTTTTTTTTACCGAGTTTGGTGCTTTTTGAAAATTTATAGTTGACAACGCTGACTTTAACACACTTATGAACATTTCGGGTAAGGGAAACAAATGGACTCTATTTTTATATGAATTCTTAGACAGAAAATAAAGACTAAACATCATATCATATCTGATAAACTATTGCGGCAAAAGTTATATGTATTCCCTGTTCAGTCCAAAACCTATTTCATTATATGTTTGAGACATGTGTAACTTAGATACCATTAACAGTAGACACAGACCATCGATGACACTATACTGCCTAAATTTATTAACAATCTACAGCATACATAACTTTTTAAAGAACAATTGTTACATGTGGTGATGTAATACAGACTAATCTTTATGGTCGGGTCATTTATACATACATAATTGGCCATTATAACCCCTCAGTCAGGATTACCACCTAGCTTCGCACACCACTTATGTTGTGTGCGTTAATTTTGTACATGAGTGGCGGGACCTACAGTTTAAAGTCGACTCCGAACGACAGATTTTTGAGAAGCTTTTCATGGCAATTTTTACTCTCAGAGTCTTTGCCAGAAATCTGCTGAGAGGAAGTCGCCGAAGAAATATTTTTCGTTTTGATGTCTGACCTGGGATTCGAACCCGGGACTTTTGTCTAATAAGCCAACACACTACCCTCTAGACCACGGCGGGTCATTTATGGTCATCCTAATAAAAAATATTAAATATTTTCTATTGCCAAAAATTTTTTATCTTACGATAAAGAAGATTATATTAAAATATTATAAATCATATTCCCATTTACTTATTAGTGAAATGTAAGATTTTCCAGGATTGAGCATAAGGTTATTATCTTCAGCCTATTTTATAATAGACCTCAAGTCATAATTAAGTTTGAAACTTGTATCCTCTATTAGACCAATACGATTTGAGATGTATAGCTGAATATCGTCTGCGTATACACGTATATCTCCGTACTGAAAATAAATCATTGACGAACATACTAAATAGCAGGAGGCCTAACACGGACCCATGTGGGACACCAGATGTTATGCGCCTCACCCCTCACTGCCTATTTCCTATAATTACCCTTTGGGCTCGCCCATACAAGTAGTTTTCCATAAGAGATAAAGCGGTATTTGTAAATCCAAAATAGTGCCCCAGTTTTCGACATAAGATTAAATGATCAATCCTTTGAAAGACACATAAGAGAGAGGTTTCTTTTGTCATATTCGGGTCTCATGTCATCAATTACTTTCAAGACCGCAGTAGTACAACTAAGAGCAATGAGATTGGAATGGGAACAAGAGGTTATTGTTATTCAGATATAACGTAATCTATTCAGCAATTAGGGACTCAAAAATTTTCGAAAAAACTGGTAAAGTACTTATTGGTCTATAATCGCGCGCACTCACTGCATCGGAAATCGAATTTTCAAGATATGCCTGGTTACATCACTCTTGAAAATAAGAAGTTAGTATTGCAGGAGAGTTCATTTTGTAGATTAGGACTGATTTGATTATTTGTCACGGCATTAATAAAAAAAAAAGTCATTAAGTTCATCTGGGTCTATTTTGCACTCAAAAGAACTGCGGGAGTGTATACCCAACGACTTCACATTCCTCCACAATTCGCCAGCTGGGAGTTTTATTTAAGTTTCCGGGAGAAATATAATTTCTTAGCTTGTCTGACAATGAGATTGGAGCGGTTTCTAGCTCTATTGTAAGCAGCTCTGTTTATCAACGTTGGTCTTCTTTTCTAAACGTTGTAAGCAAAACTGCGAACAGGAATAGCATTTTTTTCCAGCACGACGAACAACATCGATTATTTACAGCAAAACTACGTTCAAGTACATGACGATCATAAGCGCCCTGCAATGTTGCAAGAAGTACGTTCAACTTATTATCCACTGACGCATAATACCAACATTCATTCCAGCCCAGAGTAGAAATGTTAGCAAAGAGAGACGAAAAATCAATCGCGTTATAATCTCTATAAGTTATAATCCGAAAATTATCATCTCTAGTCAGGTAAATATTTAATGTACGAAATAATAGATCATGGTCAGAAACGAAAGGAATTTAATCATACGAAAGTAATAAGCTTGGATGAGATAGCAGGAGTAAATCGAGTAAACTTGGCCTTGAATTGGACGAAAAACGTGTGGGAATTTCATCATTAATCGTAGTCATTCCCACAGAACTTATCATATCAAGGAAATCATTACCAATTTCATCCTTAACCATTAAGTTTACATTAAGATCAGCACAAGTGGTAAAAAAGTCATAAACTATGGAACTATCAAAAAAAGGTTCAAGAGTTAATGTTCTTAAAGGATTATAAACGCATGACAGCAAAGCTCTCACACTATTATCATAAACGACAATATTAATAAATTCAAGTCACAATCCTGTGAAATGTTGTCCACTCTAGTATTGAGGTTACTCTTAGCATGAATTACCGTCTCTACCATGTCTCCTATCATTTCTATATAGTTTATACCCATTTATGCTATAGTAACCATCCGGAACATCATAGTGGAACCGCGTTTCCGTTACACAAATAGTATCAACCTTTGAGTTTTCAAATATATGTCGAACATGATCCAATTTAATTTATAATTTTACGTGGCCTCACAACGCCACTCCTTATTTTGTGTTTAAAAATTATATCAGTAGTTAAAAAAAATGATAAACCAAAAATAAATAAAAAGTTAGTAAAATTCTTATTGTGTATAGTAATAAGTAAAATAGAAGGCACCGAGTATATAGTCCTAACTACTGCTGATATTTCCTTTTCCAACATTGTTCGGAAAAAACTGATTCAGCTTCTCAGTTTCATCTATTTTTATTGCATCAGCACTAAGCTCTCGCTTTAAGCAAACATAGCCTCGCACAGTAAAAGTAGAACATAAAAGCTTCTTCCTTTTCAGGCGTAAAGCCGCCCGCAGAATACTAAAATTGAGTTGTCTTTGGTTTTCATTTAAAAAGAACTTTTCATCTGAATTAAAACCAAGGTGTCTGAGACTGAAAGCAAAACCTTTAGTATGTTTTTAATAGCCTGCCAGAGATTTAAGAAAACTGTTTTTGTCGTATCCTTGGAATATGTCTTCTGCTTGCTATTATAATTTGCTATCCGGTATATAGATCTTATGTTAGCCATCTCCATGTTTATAGCTCTGCATACGCTTTTAAATATTTGAGTAAGATCTTCTTTTTCCGCGTAGGGTATCTCATTAATCCTTAGTTCAGATGAAACATAATGATTTTCTTGCACTTTTAATTTCGTCTTAAGGCTAATTATCTCATCCCGCATATCACCATGATTTTTCTCCAAAGTGTAAGTAAGTTTACTTCAATAACTATGTATTTTTCACGTAAATCATTTAAGAGCTCCACCTTAAACTCTTGAAATTTAGTATCTATTGTACGCTGAATTTGTTCGGCAAATTTTTCGAACTTTTTATCCATGCAATTCAAAATTTTAAAAGGTGAATCAACGGTGGATAGACTTGACGAGCCTGCTTCCGATTGCTGACGAACTTCATCTAGTTGTTTATTATTTGGTGTTTGCATGTTCATTAAATTTTTATTGCTTTTAGTTTTCGATTTATTGTTATCAACTGGTCTAGTGTTCTTCTTATCGTTTCGTAAATTATGTATTTTAGAGAAAAAACGGAATTTAATAGTTTGTATTTAAAAATTTGAATTTAAAATTAACTGTTACACAGCAATGGATTTAAAACTGTTTAAGTTAATTAATGCGTCTGAAAAGCTTGGTAGGACTTTTTTGTTCCAAACAGCTGTTTTTTCAAATTTTCTGCTCTCACTTTTTCTGTTTTATTTATTTTCTTTTTGTAATAAATGTTTTTGGATGCTGCTCAGTATATATGTTGTTGTTATTTATTTTGTATACTAAATTTGCTATTGTAAATTAACTAATCACTTTGGTCGAAGTAGCTAATGTTGTTGATGATTTTGTTGTAAAAAAATTAAGCACATATTTCTTGGTACAAATTTATTGTTTTTACTTTGTTAATTTTTAAATATTTTTAAATAATTTTGTTTTGGTTATTTCTTTCTTTCTTTTTATTACTCTCTTCTGATTGTGATTATCGATTGTTATTATTATTACAAGTGACAAAGAGTATAAATTAAAAACAGCTCGAAAGCACTCGCACAAAGATAGATAGACAGATTTAATACACATAATATACAAACTTCTAAACCTTCCGTTATAAATGAATTTTTAAAATTATTTAACTTGTTTATAGTCGCTAAAGAACTCAATCTTGAGAAAGAAATATCGCTTTTATTCAGGAATGCCATCTAAATAAAAAGCAAAAAATTAGAATAACAGGATACAACGTTAGAAGAATTCTATTCAATATAAACGAATCTCTTTCAATAAGATAAAATTTAACAACATCTTTGTACAATATATTCTGGGATCCTTATATATTCCCAGTAATTTTAATCCCACGGATGTTGGGAGTAGTCTTACAAGTATTCTACAACAAGTAACAAATTTTAGTGGATTCGTCTTAGCAGGTGACCTTAATGCTAAGAACACAAGTTGGGGTGATCAAGTCGATAATATAAACGGAAGAAAACTTTATAATTGCTTCTTAGATAATCCTTTGGTTGCCGAAAGGTTTTTTAGCCGTCAATTTTACACAGTCATGCCCTAATGGAGCTTCTTTTTTGGATCATTTCTTCATAAGTGCAAATCTGGTAAACAATAATATTTTTAATAATTACTTATTAAAGCTTGTATTGAATCTTGATCCTTCAAGCATGATTCTTAGAACCATGAAACTAATTACGTAGTATAAAAATACAAACTGGGACAACTTTTAAAATGACATGATCTCCGTATATATCAGCATCCGTATAAAGTCACCTACAAATAAGAATCTACTTAATATCGAAATTGATGATTTTATTAATGAATTTAAGTTCTCATTTAAAACTGTCCGCGATACTCATTCAGAAATAATTAAAATAAAAAATCACAGATTTCCTTGTTATTAAGAAGTTCTTTAAAATTAAACATCAGTGGCAAAAAAGATTAAAGAAATATATTTCACAGAACCGGAAATAGATTGAGTAATGAAAATATGATACTTTCTAAACAGATACAGCTTATAAAAAATATGAAAAAAGAATTAGTTTGCTTGGAGGAGTCTAAAACATTTAGGTTAGGTTAGAGGACGTGTACTTGTCAATTCTGAAAAGTACAGTACTCGGTGGTGGTGGAATTGACCCATTGTACAACGTCCTAGCTTTTCACACCACTTATGTTGTGTGCGTTAATTTTATACATGAATGGCGGGACCTACAGTTTAAAAGTCGACTCCGAACGACACATTTTTTTTGAGAAGCATTCCATGGCAATTTTTTACACTCAGAGTTTCTGCTGAGAGGAAGTCACCGAAAAATTATTTTCAAATTTTCGTTTTGATGTTTGACCTGGGATTCGAAATCGGGTCTTTCGTCTAATAAGCTAACACACTACCTACTAGACCATGGCGACCTCAAAAAAACCTCAGAAATAAAGGATTAAATAAGGATGTTAAATGTTAAGAAATCTCCTGGTTATGATAATATAGATGCGATGGTATTAAAAACATTACAAAAAAAGCAATTGTTCATCTCGCCAATATTTTTAATACCATATTAAGAATAAATTACTTCCCATCACAGTGGAAATGTACCGAGATTATAATGATTAGAAAACCAAATAAGTCTGAAAATGAAATCTCATCATACAGACCAATTAGCTTAGCACCTTTCCAAAAATATTTGAAAAAGTATTTATAAAGCGTTTATCCCCTATTTTAGAAAGCTTAAAAATCGTTCCCGATTGCCAATTCGGTTTCAGGAAAAAGCATGGAACAATAGAACAAATTCATCGAGTGGTATATACAATTAGGACATCTTTTGAAGAGAAAAATGACTGTTCTGCAGTTTTTCTAGATATAGAAAAAGCATTTGACAGAGTCTGGCATAATGGTTTATTATATAAAATAAAAACTCTCCTTCCAACTAGCTTTTAGCTATAGCTTATCATTAAATCATACCTATATTCTATGTTAAAATTAATGACGAAAAATCAAAGATTATGGATATCAGAGTTGGTAATGTGTTAAGTCCCATTCTTTTCTCTATATATTTAGTTGACGTGCCAATTCTACATGAAATCCAGGTGTCAACGTATGCTGATAACACTGCAATTCTGGCAACAAATGAATGAATCAACTAAATATCCCAAATACATAGTCCAAAAAATGGAAAATTACGGTTAACGCAAACAAAACAGCTCATGTTCTACTTACCTTAAGAAAAGGAGACTTCCCACTGTTGATGTTAAATAACACTCCAATCCCTAAAAAAGACCGTATTAAGTCTCTTGGTATGCATTTAGATCGGCGATTAACATGGAAACAACATATAAAGTCTAAAAGACAGTAGTTAAACATCAAAAACAGAACCCTATACTGATTACTTGGTGTAAATTCAAAAATTAGCATTGAAAACAAACTTAAGTTATACAAAGCTATTTTAAAAACCGTCTGGACATAGGGAATGGAACTTTGGGGAACTGCAAGTAATTCCAACCTCGAAATTCTTCAAAGATACCAGTTATAAGAACATCTAGCGACAGATATTTATCTAGATTGAACACCCACGCCAATACGTTAGCTTTTTGTTTATTGGATGACACATACGAAATAAAGAAACTTAACAGATACCACGTCTCAGATCTACCATTCCGAAGATAACTACGAACTAAAGGTGTGCGCAAGACATATAAAATTGCACACTATTGCATTTTTCTCAAGACCGAACCACAGGTATACAGATACGTCAAGGGGCTTTTGACGTTTAACCCTCCACTTAGAAAGAGACAGCAGATATAATCTAAAAGTATTTCTGTCCTTCTCTGGCTGCCTGACTGTTTTGTTTATGTTTTTCAGATTTCGGGGTGGATTTTTATTATGCTATTTTGGTAGAAATTTATGATATTTTTGTAGAATATTAGAATAATTTTGGAAGGAGATGAACCGTTTTATTAGGAAAACAAATATAATTGTGAAGCGAATATAGAGTACAAAAAAACAACAGCACCTGTAAACCATTGTACAACAGTATAAAAGAGAGTTGTGTGAAGAGTGCAACAAAAATATTGTACTCTTCATAGAGTCACTACATGCATTTCTTTTTTTGCTCCCGGCAACCGAACATCTTCGTCGACGCCAGCATTGCCAGTAACTTTTTTAAACTTTTTATTTCTGGGGAAAAATCTTTTTTTACACCACTGATATTCATATGGCAATACTGAAAATGTAGCTTCAGTAGTAAAGTATGCTCTTACAACACAAGGCATAATTCCGTTACCTCACAGGCAAACGAGTGCTGTTGGATACATTAAATAAATGAGAAATACACATTTCAGTGCTGTCGTAAAATCAAGAGCAACAGAAAAGAGTACACTACAGTATTGCATTCGGTGAAGGGTAAGCTTGCAGAATGTCTTGTGCACACCTCTACTACGAACATTTGAATTATTTATAAATGTATTTTATGTATTTCTTACTTTACCTCATAGTTTCCTGTGTAATTAAATACGAGTATATGTACAATGTACATATGTATATATA
Organism: Sarcophaga peregrina; assembly: GCA_014635995.1. Classification (NCBI taxonomy): domain Eukaryota; kingdom Metazoa; phylum Arthropoda; class Insecta; order Diptera; family Sarcophagidae; genus Sarcophaga; species Sarcophaga peregrina. The sequence goes on from CM025790.1 coordinate 73,569,690, forward strand.
AACTTTTTCGTGTGATGTAAATCAGTTCGTAAAAAAATTGTAATATTATAAATCTGATATTAAGTTATTTGTATACCTGTTATTATATTGTTAGTTATCTACTGTGAAAAAAAGATATTTCTGAACTTATACTTGTATTTATCAGAGTACATCTATTAACGTTAATTTATATATTTCTTTAAAATTGATTATTATCGTAGGATAGATCGTAATTTAAATAATGTAAATAAAAAAAAATCTACAACGATATGTATAAGGAATTCTTCCGGTAATTGCAAATGTCTTCAATTATCCCTGGTTGGTATTGAGATTCCATTTAATAGCGAAATGAAATATTTGAGGATAACCTTTGATAAATTGTTGAACAATAACAACCATGGAAGATTAAAATTGCAGAAAACTAAACGCATATCAGCCTCTCTAAGCAGTCCCATGTGCAATAAATACCTTCCTGAGAAAACCAAATTACTTCTTTACAAGACAGCGATTCGCCCAGTACTGAGCTAGATTTTCCCATTTGGTTTTCTATCTCCCGATAGTTATTAAAGAATTGGAAATTTTTGAACGCAAGATCCTTAGAGGGTGCTTTAGAAAGCGTTACCAAAATCCTACTAAACTGTTTTCCAATGAATATATCTATAAGTCAGCGAATGTCATACCTTTTGGCACATATGTTCTTTCTCTACAAAGAAAGTTCGTTGAGAAGTTTGCGGTTTACGACAACAACTTGATGAATGACGTCTTAGACGCTGAGGTAGACAAATCCTGGACGGATTCGAACTACTTATCACCTGTGGGTATCCTGAACGATTGATGTTTTGGGGTCCTTTTTCGAAACCGGTTTTTTATGAGAAAACTGCCCCTAGACACCACAGTACCTGTTTTAAAAAAAATTTTCGACTGATTTTATTGTATATACAGTAGCGAGCACAAAAAATGCAACACTGTGCCATATGATCTTTAATAAGATCTGTTTCAAAATAACGGTAACTAATTTATCTATTTTATTTTGCTGTTAATTCTTTCAATTATAAGTTTTCAAAGTAACCACAGTTTATTCTAAATTCTACTTTAAAAAGTTAAATATTTTTGAATTAGTGAAAAAAGTGCAAATTTTTAGCGAGCAAAAAATAATGCAACATAATAAAAAAATAGTTAAAGTAAGTTATTTATTTAATTATAATTGAAAATTTCTTAATAAGTTATACAACATGTGTTTTGTAATAGAAGCAGCTCTCAGCTGACAGCAAAACTGCAATCATTAAAGCCTTAGAAGAAGGAAAATCCATGCGTGAAGTTGGACACCTCTTTGGTGTAAATCAATCAACCGTATGTCGGATTAAATCTCGATTTTCCTTGAGAAATAGTGTGGAAAGGAAACCAGGTAGTGGTAATCCTCGAAAAACTACCTCTCGCCAAGACCGCCAGATGATTGCACTGGTTAAAAAAGATCCACGAAAGACCCCAGTGGACGTTGCTAATTTCGCAAATGAGCAAATGGGAGTCTCTATAGGCGTTCACACTGTTCGCCGTAGGTTGAAAGAGGCTAATTTGCATGCGAGACGACCCGCAAAGAAGCCTCTCATCAGTGCAATCAATAAAAAGAAGCGCCTGGAATTTGCAAAACGTTACAAGGATTGGTCAAATGAACAATGGGCTAAAGTCTTGTGGAGCGATGAAAGCAAATTTAATTTGTTTGGCTCCGATGGGATAAATTTTGTTCGAAGACCGCCGGACGAGATATTCTCCAAGATATCAACTTCCAACCGTAAAACATGGCGGTGGATCAATAATGGTGTGGGGTAAGGAACGATATGTTTAAAAAAAATTATTGATTTTACGTCACGTATTTACAGGTGCGTTTTCCCGTGATAATGTTATTGATAATAGGTATCTATAACTGTAGGGATTAATAACCCAAAGAAATATTTTGAACTGATCACCATTTTTTTAAAATTATCGCACTTAAAGATAATTTTACCCACCGTTGCATTTTTTGTGCTCGCTACTGTATATATATATACATATTTGATTAATGTTAATTGATATGTTAATTGATATTTTAGGTTAAAGAAAGTGTATATTTTTTATGTTATATTTGTACCTTTGAATATTATTTCTGGTCCTTATGACTAGGATTCATTTTCGTTCTTACAATACAATTCTCTCTCTAACGTGACATTGGATCGATTGATGATTAATGTTAATAGTGTTTACACTTCGGGTTTTGTCATGATAATATCTTTTGATATGGTCTCCTTGGACGTAACTTTTCGTTTCGCTGCCTATTTGGCAGTATTTTTGTTATTTAGTTTTACGTTGTTAATTGTGCAGATTTTCTCTGCTAGTAACGGTAGATGAAACTGGACAATTCGTCAGTTCTCCTCCATTCTCGTGCTTTAGCACGAAATAGAAAATTAGAATAAGTCAATAATTGTTCTAATTTTTGACATATCGTTATTGTTACTAATATGGAAATTGTATGCAAGAAAGAAAAAAGTCTCAATAAAGAATTCAATTCCATTCAATTGTTTAAAACAATATAAATATATTCGAATTTTAGAAAACGTTTTATTAAATACACAAGTTAGTTATGAGCAATATAGGTCATGTTTTCCATAAAAGTCTCTTATTTCAACGAGGATATAATACTGAGTTTATATTATGCCGCAAAATACTTTAATATGTCAGATTACTTCTCGCAAATATGTAGTCATATTTACTTACAAGAACATATTTAATATTTTTGGAACAAATGGCAGTCGATTTGTGTGACGGAACGAAAACATTTAATTAACTTAAAAGCAATGGGCTTAAGAGTGGTGCTCAAAGATCAGCAATGAATCAATTTTTCGCTACTCATAAACAGTCGTGAAATTTTAAATATAAGTGGATCAACAATATTGAAATTTAACTACTCTGATTCATTCATACTCACTATAACGTTGATTTATAAGTACAGGTTGCAATGAGTATGCTCAAAAAGTTTTCATCAAACTCGTACCATTCTAAATATGTCTAATTCGAAAGCCTACTAATTTAGATATCTAACTTTGGAAAAATACTTTTAATGCTTATAAATGACAACGCGGTTCTTTACAACGGATATCTTCAAACTACGACTGTTCTCTTCACACGCAACGCAACTTCTCACAAGGCTGACTGAATTCTTACTACTCGTTGCCTTCTATGTCTAGCCTTTTTATATGCTCACGTAGTGTTGAAAAATTCAATACTTTAGTATTTTCCATTTTAACACTACCGAATTATCCCCGCAACCTTTTCTTACACTTTTCAACTATTAATGCATTAACAACATTCTAATGATAGAATTAGTCTTTAGCCCCGGTTAGCCAAACGTCCACGGTTTACAAAAACGTGACTTGTTCAGTATTTACTTTTTACCAATTAATGGTGGCATCTTCATTCTGCTATGAAAGGGCTGGGTCTCGTTGCAAAGCATTTCCTAATATCATGGAGCCTATACTGTTTATTTCATACCAATTTAACTACAGACTCTAAAGCTTTAAATCTTTCCATAAGAACCAAGTTAATTAAAGATTGTGTTAAAAAAAGTGGTCTTAAGCTATAATTAGCCGAACGTTTATGAAACGGTAACAAAACATACGTTCATTTTTATAATGCTAAAACCAACGAGAACTCTTGTCAAACAGTAATGTAATTTCAGTAAGCGTTTACATTGTTTTTCATATGCTGAAAACGAACGTATGTTCTTTTACGTTTCGACGATTTTTTACTAAGCAAAATCAGTTGTTTTTGGCTTGAAATATGAAGAACATATATAAGTAGTTAGTTTTTCCATTCCGTTCCTTACGTGTATTAAATATAAATAAATAAATAGTCTAGTTGGCTGTGATAGCTTAATAGACATGAGCCGACGGTTCAAGCCCCATGCCAGACATCTCCAACAAAACGAAAAAAGAAATACAAAAATATTTCTTCGACGATCTCTTTGGAAGTAAATAAAATTGCCATGAAAAACTTTCTCAAAAATCTGTCTTTCGAAGTCGATTTTAAACTATGGCTCCCGGTACTCATGTATAATATTAAAACACACAACATAAGTGGTGTGAGAAGCTAGGTCGTAACCCTGATTGAAGGGTTGTTATCACTATATATGTATGTAATTTCTTTCTACAAAAGTACCATTTGAAAATTTCAACTTTGAAATCGAATATTCATGGTTTTGTTTTCTCAAGAATTCCATCATGATTTCCTTATTGTTCGTGTACTTGGTTTATGTTGTATCTTGTTACTTTCTTTCCTACTTGTCTACCCCTTTTTCTTTCATACTGATGGTTTTTGTTTTTGTAGCTTTTGGTTATCGTCTTAATGTTAAATGTTGTTACACCATTTCCTTTTTGGTAACAGTACGAATATGATGAGTAATACAAACCTTGAATATAAGTACAGGTTCCATGATATTAAAATAAGTATTAATGCGTATAAGTATCAGAAGTTTAGTATGATTTGATTCTGCTAATCTTTTTGAATACTCATTGCTAATTCCTGGTGGTGTTACGAGTAAAGCTCATCGTGAACAATTTATATTTAACGTTTAAGGAATGATTGAGTGGCAAATGGCATTATTCAAATATTTAAAAAAAATTTTTTTATTTGAATTATAAATTTGGACATATGCTACATTAAAAAATACATCATAGAAATAACTATTAAGAACCCGTTGTTAGATGGATGGAGCATTGGAACAGAATTGACACAAAAGTTGGCCTTTGGAAAAGTTTGGAAATTTTTGCCACCAAACAATATCAAACCAGTAATTAAAAATAAATTTCGAATAAATCAATTTTGATCTTCAATGCTGAAACTACAATTTTATGACTTATAAAAAAAATATAAAATTATTATAGTAAAATATTATTCAGCACAAAATTCACAGCCTTAACATTACCCTAATCTAAACCGTCTAAGAGGTCACAATTCTGACCCTAATACAATTGGTAAATAACTTTACAAACACTTTTAGCAATGTGATGCAGGAAATAATAAAATTACAATCGCCAACATAAAAATGTATTCAACTCTTTCTTATACAACACAAAACTAACATTCTTATTTCTAAAACTCATTTGACATCGAGAAGCTCATTTAACATAAACCGATGTATAACTTAAGACTTACAGATCGTCATGATACCTTGAAGATTTCCAACAAACATTGATATTTCATCAACATATTTTTCGATGTAAAGCACTCTTATTAGGGTCCTCGATTTATTTTCTCAAAGGGTGGATACTTTCTGACACAATTTCAAAATGGAAATTGGTCGTTATCTCTCCTCTCATATTGGCCAAATAGTTTTTTTACCAGAAATAAGATACGCCCAATGTAACTCTGGAAACAACACTGATATGAGTCAGTTATTGTGTATCTCTTGATACTTTTTCCAATATATTTTAATTAATAAAATGCATAGTATTAAACCATTAAAAAATATTTAGTTTATAAAATAAATATATGTGCATATATAAATTTATTAATTCATTCTAAGAAATCTTTGTAAAAATAACGATTGTGAATTCAAGTATATGGATATGATAGATAATAAAATAATGAGTAGACTTTTACTTCTTATAATAACAAAATAATTAAAAAAAAATCAATATACGAGTGCCAACAATTTCTAATGACAATATAAATTAAAAGAAAATCTTAGATTAATATTAAAATATGATATACTTATACGTATGTATATTAACACGCAAATTAAGCATTCCATAAATATATACAAACATGAATTCAATATCATTCGCTTCAAATGTTATTGAAAATCAAAACTCATGAAATTTAAAACTATTCAAGGTTATAGATCGAATATTCTACATCCACTTAATTACGTTCATCCTGTCTATCTTTCATTATTTTTAAAAGTGCATGATTTCCAGATCCCCTTGGCCTCTTTCTGTCCGAATCTGACAATTCAATAAATGCACGTTTTCCTTTACTTGTTATTGCACTCATTTTCTCAAGTTCCTTAAAGAAATTCAATATATATATACAAATTTTTATACACTTGCATATAGTAGCTGCACAAAAAATTACCTTTCCTGGACTGCGGCTAAATTGAAATGTCAGTTGATTAGGAGATGCAGTGTATTTGTCGATTTCATTTTTTTCAATAGAATGAACAAACAAAGAATGATTGTTCGATATCTGTCTCGGAAAAGTTTGTTTTTCAGTCGGATGTGGTGACAACAAAAGATCATGTTGCTGAAATTATTTTTTTTTTAATAATTAGCGGAATTGAATTCTTTATTCAGACATTTACTTTTGTAAAAAAAAATTTCGAACACTAATTGAATTTATTAGACTTACTGGTCTATCTTGTTTTCGGCTAAAATTCCATGCATATGGTGTCATTTTTTGCATATAAATTTCGTTATAAAACTGTATTATGTCTCCGTCTTCTAAATAAATGAGAAGACGTTTATGTTATTAAAGTATTAAATTGCGTACATTCCATACTTACTTTTCACTCCGGTTTCATCAGTTTTTATAAAGACTTTTCTATAAATGCTACTTGTGGCCTGTGGTTGTTTCCGATAAAATTTCATAATGTCTTTAAAAAATTTTCCATTAACTTCACCAACCTACAAATTAAATAAATTTTACTACTTTAAAGTTACGTACATTTTTCAATGGCAAAGTACATACTTTAATGTAAAGGTATATTGCACACATAAAAATTTGATCAAGATGTCTGTCTTGCATGAGTTCAGTTCTTTGAGTTATGGAATATTCAAATAGAGTCCATATTTTGGAGATCATTTCTTCGTCCAATTCAAGTTCTTTACATAATTCTTCAATACGTACCCAGGAAAGTTTGTAAAACTGTAATTATTATGTAATATTATTAAAAATTCAATTAAAAAATAATATTGATTACATTACCTTTCTCAAGAAAAGTTTTAATGGTATTGACCGTTTAGTAGGATAATATGGTTTTGGATTACCGCTTTTAGACTTTTCTATTACTGGTATAGATTCTTAAATTAAAAATGTTAACTCACTATAGCTTCTAATACATTAATATATAAAATATTTTTCCTAATTACCTTTCGAAGTGTTAAAAAGATCCCGACGCACAGATTCATTAACAGTTGTTGTAGAAGTACTAAATGTATCATATGCTGAATTCATTGGGGATTGCACTAAAATATACGCAATTAATACTATAACTCAAGTTCATTAGAATAACTCACACTGTGGTTCACTACTGTTGATATGTCCCACTTTTACTTCCGACCATGTGGGCAAAGGTGTAGGCTCTTTTTTAATCAATTCCCAAAGCGGTGAACTTTTCTGCCAAGCCAAGGATTCCAAACATGTCTCTTCTTTTCGATTCAAACATTTTATAAGCTCTCTATTAAGGACCCCATCGTGACTGCGCACTATGATTTCAATTAATTTGTAAAATTCAAACGCATTAATACTGAAGCAGTCCAATATCCATGGAAACTTTAAAGGAGAATCGTAGGCATCAAGCACAATCTCAACACTGCATGCTATTAATGTTATGTTAAAACTGTCCTTTTGAAATAAGCTTTTGAGATCTATGGGTTTAATTCTTGCTTCAAAATTTAGAATCTTATCCAATAAGTAATAATATAGTGATTTTGCCAAATGAAATTTGTTCACTGCTTCCTCTTTATTTGGAAATTTGTTATAAAACACTTTGGACATAAAATCTAATTTCTCCACAATTTTTTTTATAACCTCATCACCAGTGGCTTTCCTATTTTAGTTAATAAAAAATAATATAAATTCATGCCACAATCAATACCATAATTCATTTTATCAATGTTACCTTATAAATTCGGAAGGCTCCGTGATAGCGGATATTTCTCTTAATTTTTTTACGTTATTAGTGGCATTTGATACAGGATCGAAAATGCCTTCTTTGCTCGGCAAACTCTCCTTTCGTGTATATGGAGTATTTGGCATTAGAGATTTAATATCCTTAAACAATGGATCACAATTATAATTAAAAAAGAAAAGTTGAACTTTATTATAAATTCCAGCTATGCAGTTGTGTCAGTCTTTATAACTTCTTGTTTAGCATTAAAAATTTGTTTTTAGTTGAGTTTTTACTAATAAGTTGGAAGTTATATCAGATGTTTTAGGCAAAGTAAAAGAACTTAGTCTAAAATATTTAAGTATTTGACAAGAGAAATCTTACTAGCAAGCAAGTATTAAACATGGCCTTAAAAATTTAAGCTCAGAAATAACTCGTTCTGACAGAAAATTTAACAACTGCCTCGTAGCTTACAAGAATAGCGGTCGGTCAACAAACTTAATTTAATTATATTTTTCATATAATGTTTACTTATCAATGAAAATTAAAACAACTGCATAGCAGGAATTCCCAAAAAAACTTTAGTTTTCTAAGCTTGAATTTTACGTCTCTTACTGTATATACAAATAATAATTTATACATATATAATATAAACATAACTTACCGGATGAAGATCAATTTTTAAGCCAGATAATTCATCTAAAGTACAAAAAAGACAAAAAAACTTTGAATAAATTTACTCCATAGTGATATATTACATCAGTGTTGAAAAATTCAGTTCCGATTAAATTTTTTTTTTGTTTTGTTTATTAGACACATTTTAGACAGTTTTTCGATTACATTCCGTAGGTGTCTTAAATATAAATATTTTTTTACATCTCCAACAAAACGAATTATATAAAAATATTTTTTTTACGACTTCTTCCTGTATGTTTGAATAGGTTTATGTAACGCGTTCTTTGAACATATTTCTATATTTGGTATCACTGTATTTAGTTATATAAAAAATAGTACATCATTTTGAAAAAATTCAAAATATTAACCAAAAATAATATGAGAACAAATTTGTTCCGTATTATAACCAATTAAGAAGTTCTCAAATAACTCGATTATTATATGGAGTATAGAGGAGGTGTTTAAATAATTTTTTTTGTCAACAAATATAATATATAAATATTACTTTAACTCAACTCACAGAGTTTAGAGCTCGGTCAAAAACTTATGTAAGAATTTAACTTTTTTAATATTTAAATAGAAAACATTTCAAATATATTATATTTATAATTTTAATGACAAGATGTAGTTTGTATGCAAGATAGTAAATTTAAAGAATATCAATGTCAAACGTAAAATTGAAATGTTTTTCTAACGATCGCTAAAAAATTGGCTGAAAATTTATATCTGCTATCTAATACAAATTTGAACGCTGGTATTGTTTAAAAATATTGATCAAATATACATATAGTACCGTTAGCTAAAAGACAATTTTAATACAACGTTGAAACTTTTCAATATAGACAAACTTTAGAACTGTAATAAAAAATAACTCAAAAACTACACTCCCAATTTTTTTTATATATAACGAGCCCTACCGCATAAAAAGTTCAAGTGACATATTTTTCAAATATCGTTTTTTGTAATAAATAAATTCATTGGCATCATCTATAAAAATTTCAGTGTCACACTGTGTACCGTTATAAATTTATAATAAAAAAATTAAAACTTAAAAATCTAACTTAATTTGAACAAGAAATAAATAATAAAAACCTTCTCCTGTAAAATTTCGTTTTTGTCGCTTGAGCTTTTTTTGCGGTTTTGGCTCGATAATATGACATATGTATATAAAAGTATGTATATGACATATATAAAATTCAGCTGCCCCTACTTGTATCCTTTTTTTTTAATAATATTTTTTAGTGTAAACATCCCTTTAAATTCATGCAATTTTCAACCTCTGAATGAAGATAAAAAATAAAGAACTGTGCTGAATAAAACTAAATAATGTATACAAAATCGTTTGCAAAGGGGTTTTTTACACTAAAATTCAACTATAATTGAAACAATCTCTAGCGTACAAGAAGCAGATTTAAAGCTGTCATGGGAAATTGACTAGGTTAAATAACTTTTTAATGTAAAACTACACTGATCACATTCTTTTGAAATTTAATACAAATAATTAAATTTATAAAGTAAAAATTCTTATTTTATGTGGATGGTAAGTAATTGAAGTACATAAGTATGGATATGTCTTTGCTCCCATTCGAAACAAAATTATATGTCATATTGGGAATATTATGATTCATTTACAAAACTACATAACGAAAATTTAAGTTTTTGTAAAATTCTTTTAATTCTTGAAAATGGACGTTTTGGATCCTGCCATGTTCTTACTCCGAATAGATTCAAATCTAGTCAAAATGATCCAGGTATTTAGTGTACAAAATTTCCTAGTTTGATTTTTTTTATTTTTTTTTTTTGTATTTATTATTTTTAGTACATTTGGGAAGGATACGAATTCTTCCTCGAAATTTATTAAAACCATGGAATGGACTGTTTTATCAATTCAAGTAAGTGTGCTAAATTTCATGTCTGTAAACAGCTCTATTTTTGGCCAATCATTATGTGAAATCAGAACAAAGTGCGAAGCAAAAAGTTATATTTTTCATTAAAATACTGAAGTAGTTTCCAAATTACTAAAGTTCGGCCAATTAAATGGAATCAGACGTTAAAATGTAATTACTGAACTAAAATATTGTACTGATAAACAGAGTGAAATCGACCATTTCACTTTTTTAATTAAGTAAACGCTTTCAAAACTATTGTTTGTTTAATTATTTTTCTATATTTGCAGACAGCGACAATCTTCCTATTATTAAGATCTTTGATTGTGAGTACTTACATGAACTATTATTACTGATTTTTCGATAATCTAAGAGTATTCTTTCGTCCAATTCAGCCATATTTAATACGTATTGTTCATAGGCGCCTTTGAGAGATCTTAAATTACGTTCAAAATATTTTGTTGATACTATATTGTCCTCACTGCCATAAAGAGTCTTATTGAACAAAAAATATAATAATTAAGAGATGCTCGATATTTATTAAAAATATTGAAATAATCCAACTTACATTTGTTTCCAAAAACTTTTTAATAATACGCTTAAACGTTTCCTTCATATTTTTAGCGTCATGTGGCGAAGCATTTGTCATACTGCACAAAGGTTTCATGCCAATTCCTCATTTTAGTTGTAAATTCATGGATACTAAAACAGAAATTCATTCTTCAAACTTAATTGCAATGCAACTCAATGGCCACTTACCTCATATTACAACTACGTAATAGCTTTATAACTGAAATGCAATTGCCTAAAACCACGTCGTTGGTTCCACCACCTACGGTCGGAGTATAGGAACCTCTGCATGCTGCATAAAGTGCGCAGCAAAACCAATGCAATTGATCACCCTATTCATACTTTAATATTAAAAATATTCTATTTTAATAAATCCCAAAACATACCTCCAGAGAAAATCTTTTTGAAATTTCAACAAATTTCTTCCACGCCATTTCCTCAGTTTCCCGATCCATGTTAAGCTCCCTACATAAATCCTCAAACTTAGTACGTATGGCTTCGCTGCCATCTTCCCGCGGCTGTGTCATTGTAAACTATATATGATTACAATCCTTACCAATATTTCTAATTTTTAGTCAATTCGAATAGTTAATTCATTGAAAATCTAAAAAATTGTTTTCCAGCACATTCAATATTTTCAGATCCTTTTAATTTCGTCTACTACTTCACAATTACATGACCAATTTCGGTCCCAAATTCTTTTGTTTCTACTAAATATCGCACATAAAACTATTATTTCAGGTCCCCTAAAGAAAACAAATGTCACAAAGAAAAAGGCGCGAACATCATAATAAATGATGATAGAGTTCAGCAACTGACATTGTTTGGAAAGAGCGAAAAACTGTTGACAGGGCGGTTCACATATAAATAAATTACAAAGTTTACACTATACTCGTATTATTATTGTACCATTTTGGTACATTTCGCCATCAATTAGTACAATACATAACAGAGAACACAAAGATACCATTCACATTCGCTGACCATTCGCAAATTCATTGCTTTTGCAATGCTTTTATTCGACAATAATAAAAATGTGCATTGTTGTTTGTTTACTCACTCCTTATTACTGTTTGCTATTTTACATTCTCTTTTTGTTATTCCGTTATACATCAAGCAACGAAATAATTCAATGCCATATGAAATAACTATGAAAACAGAGAGCAAGAGCAAAAACAATTCAAAACCTAATGAGAACATATATATATTTTTGTTGTTGTTGCTTTATGTGTGAGTTGTTGACAGTAAACATTAAGTACACCCGCCATAATCAAACTAATTGGATCAAATTGCCATTTTTGTGATTGTATTGGTAAAACTGTACTCCCACGTACAGAAAACTGACCTCACACGTACAGGCTAAGAAGAGTTTGAAGAATATCAAATATTTTGATTTTCGCTACCTGCGAAAATTCGATATGTGTGCGGGCAATCACTTCAAATTTTGTTTCGCGGGTTTTTGAAAGTGTTTAGCAAAAAAATGTAAAAAAAGTTGATATCTTTTATTTAGTTTTGTTGTTATTTATGAATTTTATGATATTGTTTATTTATTTTAGTTTTATGAACTTTGTTTGGTTTAACAAAACGATTTTAATTATAAACTGAAAAAATTAAGTCCATTAATAATTTGTTTTAATTTCCTTTATATTATATTTTAAAATAAGAAGAGAAAAAGTATTGCCTGGAGCAAGAAAACGCAATATTATAGACAAGATGACCCGTGCGAATATTTCGCACCTTTAGTTGACATTTTTGTAACATAAAATGAAAATAATTAATAGAAATTTTATTAAAAGTATAAAAATATTAGAAATCATAATATATCATACATATTTACATACATACATACATATGTTTAAATGCTTTTATAATATAAATTGAATACAATGTTAGAGGTAATGACATGATCATCGTTAACTTCTTGCCCGTACGAATCCTTAATACAAACAAAAATATCTTTAAACGTACGCACTCGAGAAAAAGCCGCGTATAACTGCCCATGTGAAAAGACCGGTTCTGGTAAATCCTACCTTTTGAAAGGTTTGACCTTGTGCTTTGTTTATCGTTATAGCAAAAGCTACTTTCACACTGAATTGTTTTCGTGTCATTCGGAAAGGCACAGTTGGATCAGAAGGTGTAAGGTTGATTCGGGGTATGAGTACAGTTTTATCGGTATGAATAATTTTTGCTGATATGAGTATTGCCAAAACAGCTTTTTACAACTTAATATGCAAATTATATATAACTTACTTAGTAATAAACGGCATTATAGTAAATAGCGGTATTGCCAGAATGGATTTTAATACATACTATATTATGTACAACTGCATTACTATTAAGCGACCGTGTATTACCACACTTGAACAAAAAATATAATCATAATGACAACAGTATTATTATGCAGTTCTATATAAAATATAATTTTTATCAATGAAAATATTAATTTTTCAATTTCTAATTATTTTTTGCGATTAGTGTTAGACATAAGCTTTAAAATGAGATATCGTTCATTAAATTAAATGCGGTAGTACGGGAGATATTTGCAACCGACAAAAAAAGTGCTTTAGAAATAATATATATGATGATTTTTGTATTTGTATTTTGTATTTATTAAATATGAATTTCTGATACAACAAGACATAACATCTTATAACTTAAAGTACCAGAATCAGACAAGTTATATTAAAGACTTATAAATTATATATGTGTATAAAAAAGAAAGAAAAATTAAAAACTGTAATATAATATAAAATTAAATTAAATATAATTAAATTAATATAAAACATAAAATAAAGTAGAATATTTACAACTGTTATTTACAGCAGGTTACGTTTGATAATATTTATAAAGAAAATGGTTAAATTTATTTGCGTTGCTGATAACTTGCACGTTTGGAGGAAGTTGGTTCCAGAGTCGGATGCTTGATATGAAAAATTGTCTTTCAGATGCTGCATCCCGATGAGGAATCTGCAAAATATCGTTTCCTCTTAAAGACCTCATGAATCTTAAGCGTTTGTGAATATATTGTGGTTGCTCTGATGTAATAATTTTGTGTAGAAAACCCAAGTTTTTCGACTTTATATAGTTATTAAGAGAAGCATTAAATATGCGGTTGGAGTAGTGAGAGACATGATCAAATCGCCGGCAGAATATGTAACGTACAATGTTGTTAAAAGTGTTGTTGAGTTTCGCAGTGTCTTTTGAATTACAGCCGGAGAAGACTTCAGATGAATACACCAGAGTTGGTATTAAATAAGTTTTAACAACTCTTCGGTAGACTTTACTACGGACGTAACTTGTCTTCACACCGCGACTTTTTACTTCATACGCAACTGCACGCAAGGCTGATTGAATTCACTCTGACTGGTTGCCTGTCTTGCCTTGCCCTTTTATATGCGAACGTCTTCAGTCTGATGATGGTTCTCGAAGTAGAAGGTTCGCGTTCTCGCCTTCTCGATAATTCTATTCTACATTGTGTGTTGTTGCGTTTGCTTACTTGTCCATCCCTTTTACTCTCATGCTTGTTGTTGCTAGTTTACTTATACGAAGTTCGATGTATGTGCTAGTGTGTTTTGTGTCATGTGTATTGTCTACGAATTGCCTCATTGTCTTTGTAGCTTTTGTTTATCGTTAATGTTATACGATATTAGGTCGTTTCGCTATGCGTAACAATATTTTCAAAAAATAAAAACCAAGAATATTTTCCAATGAAAACCATACGATGCTTCCTTCTTCACGACACTTTAGAAATGGAATTTGAATGCTTAAATTTGACAAATTTGAAATTTAACAAAAATTACCAACACACATGCAAAATTTGATCCAATTAGTTTAATCATGACCACGACGCATAAAAGTTTGATATTTTGTTTGAAACTATTCGTACCAATCGTTAACCATTCGTACTAATCGTTAAGTATTCGTTGCTTTTGGGAGTATTCATTTACATTTGTAGAAGACATGCAATGCAAGCATCATTTTTCGTTACACATAAACTCAATTTTGCACGTTTCAAGAAACTTCAAGAAAATGACTCAATTTCAATATTTGGTCCATAGACCCTTATGCGAAACAGCTTGATTTATGCGGTTGGACATGCTTTTTACCAAATTTTCAATAACATCTTTCGGAATTCGATCTCATTCCGCATTTATATGATCCCAAAGCTTGTCCATGTTCGTTGGGGCAGTTTCGTACTGCCCAAGCCGGCTTTTCACGAATGACAAAAGATTTTCAATTGGATTGAGGGGATGTGTTTATATCAGGAAACAAACGAACGAAGATGTAATTCTGATTGAGGATATTGACAGCCTGTACCAGTTATTAATAACAATTTGGTAATAATAACATAATAATAATTGATAATAACAAATTTAGTGATTTTCAATGTTAATTTAATTTTTACTTCTTTTTTTACTTGAATGTATTGCTCCTATTTTTCTAAGCTCTTATTTATCACAATTTTTGCTATTAACGTAGCTTTTGTTTGCATTGCCATAACAGTATTACAATTTGATGAATAGTTGATTCGAGTTTTGATTAAACAAAGAACTGGTCTCAACATTGTCCACATAAATGCACAGAGTCTTAACAGCGAAGTTGATGAATTCAGGTATATATTTGTAACAGCAGGTAATGACATTATTTGCGTTTTGGAAACTTGGTTTCCTCTTGATGTTCAGGACTTAATTTACAATTTACAGAGCTTTGGTGGAGTTGCAATTTATGTTCGAAATGGTATTCCGTGAAAGGTAAAGTTGGTGACTGAAATTGGTAGCAAAATAGAATATTTATTTCTTGATATTACATTCACCCACAAGAGGAAGCTTTTATTGGGTAGTGTTTATAGACCGAATTGTAATTTGAATTCTGATCCATTTATTTCTATTCTTGAGGAAATTTCGATTAAATATGACGACATTATTATTATTGGTGATTTTAATAATAATCTATTACTTGAGAGTGCATTAACGGCTTCAATGTCGTCTCTCCATCTTCATCCTCCGAACGTGTCTGTACCAACTCACTTCCATTCTACTTCCAGCAGTCTAATCGATCTCGTATTTGTTAAGAATATGACTAATGTATTGTTATATGATCAAATTTCGGCCTCCTGCTTTTCCAAGCACGATCTTCTTTTCTTGACTTATAACCTGTCCGTTAGTTCCAATGACAGGCGTATTACATACCGTGATTTTAGGAATATTGATTTTACAATTTTGAATAGTAGTATTGATAATATCTATTGGGATCGGATCTACTAACTGGATAATTTGAATAACCAATTGGCTCTAATTCTAATTCGTCTGATCAAAACTTATTAAGATCAAAACTTATTAAGGCCAGGCATCAGCCGTGGTTCAATGCTGAAATTGAAGTATTAATTGACAGACAGACAGACAGTTGGAAGAGGTTTAGAACGGAAGATCTGAGGACCATTCATAAATCTGCTCGTACCGAAGTTACCAAGCCCATTAAAATCGCGAAAACATTGTTTTACGGCAGGAAGTTATCTTTCGCTTTGGATAATAAGGCTAGATGGAAGGGGATCCGCGATGTTGGAATTGGTCAAAAATGTCGGAATACCTCTCCTGATATTGATGTGGACGCTCTCAATGACAATGTTGTTAATATCAATGTTTCGACCCCTGATATTGGCTCATATGACGACCTTTGTTTTGTCCCGCTGGAAAACCCCTTTAGTTTTCGTTGCGTTGATCAACTTGAGGTTTTGGAATGCTTATCTTCGGTGAAATCTAATGCGATTGGTTTTAATGACTTAGATCCTTTATTAAAAGCTTTATCAATTAGACTTTTGCCTTACTTTACTCATTTGATTAATACAGTTTTGACTATGGATGGAAACAGTCGAAAATCTTTCCTATATCGAAATCCAATAACGCCAATCGCCATTCTTCCATTCCTGTCTAAAGTAATGGAAAATCTGATGGCTAGACAAATGAATGACTATCTAGTGGGTAATAATTTCTTATGCGGTAAGCAGTCGGGATTTATGCAAGCTAGAAGCTGTACTACTGACCTTACTGATGACCTTAGGCTGCAACTGGATGATAATTATATTGCATTTTTGGTTCTTTTGGATCACACCAAGGTTTTTATAGGGTTAATCACAGAGTATTATTCATTTTTCTAATTCAGCCTATAGTCTTATTCGCTCTTAACTTATAAACAGATCACAACGAGATTACCTTAACGGCAACATCTCCAATTCACTGAACGTTGGAAAAGATATTCCTGAGGGATTAATATTAGGGCCTCTTTTGTTCTGCATATACATTAACGAACTACCTGATGTCTTGGATAATTGTAGCGTACATATAAACGCTGGCGGCTTTCAGCTTTATAGGAATACTCGTGAGGAGAATATCAATCATTGCATAGAATCGATCAACTGCGATTTGCAAAAGGTTGACGATTGAGCTAGGGCAAATAGACTTTTTGTAAATCCCTCCAAGTCTAAATGTTTATTGCTCTCCAGAACAAAGAGAACATTTATTGTGCCAGATATTATTATCAGGTGGAAAAAGATAGACTTTGTTCAATCGGCAACCAATCTTTAATGATCGGCTATCGTGGTCTAACCACATTAATGTCATCGTTGGTAGAGTTTACGGTATGCTTCGGAACTTATGGGCTGTAACAGATTCGACACCCTTCGCCATACGAATGCAACTTCTAAAATGTACCTGATTCCTGTACTTTTATACGGATCTGAAGTTTTTGCGAATTGTGATACCGATGATAGGCGTAAACTCAACTTGGCTTACAATAATACAGCTAGATATGTATTTACTAAGGGACGTCGTGACCACATATCGCAATTTGTTTACCAGATCTTTGGAATTGATTTTGATAACCCTTTGAATATTAAATGCCTTATTCTCCTCCATAAGATCATTACCTCGAAACAGCCGCCGTACTTATTTAACATTTAATTATTCTCTCACAACGTCGGTTTTTTAGTCTTTGGAATAGTTTACCAAACTATATTCAAAACATAGGCAATGCAATTAAATTCAAAAAGGAGCTGTACAAGTTATTTAGGTAATTTTTAAAATATTTCGATTGTTTTGTACATTTTTTACTTATTATTTTTTAGTGATTTTTAATTTTCATTTTTTAATATAGTCTTTAAATTTAATTACATCTTTATATATATATATATAAAAATATATATAAATATATATATTTTTATATATATATATATATTTTTTTTTTCTTTGCTTGTGTATGTTTCTTTATATCTGTACATGCTGTTCATTGTGTTTTTCCTTCTTTAGTTCCTCCCTGCCTTCGGTACGAAGACCACTCCCACTTTGCACCATTCCGACGGAATGTGGCTTAGCCGAACACTGGAGGAGAACATCTCTTTAAGCATCGCGGCGTGTTCCAGTTTTAGACGTTGTATTACTGAATATATTCCGTCTGGACCCTGGGATTTATTGCCCATTTGATTGCCCCACAGACATGATTATATATAATAGTAGTCTTCATGTGAACCGCTTTCCAAAGCTCTCACCAGCATAACTAAGTTTTGTCCCAGTGGAAAATGCGTATTCGCGAGAAGCTCTAAAGTTTCCTTTTCCGAGTTGATCCACGAACCATCCGTCTTTTGTAGTACACTCGGCACGAGGGTCGTTGTCGCAAGCCTGGAGGCTTCGTTGACAGTTTCCTTATTACTACAGAAGCTTCTCCATGAATTACTCTTGGCGTGTCTCAAGTTTTTCTTGTAATCGCCTAGGGACACTTTAAATTATTCCCAATGTCCCCATTAACGGATTTCCTCGCCGCCTTAATAAGTCTGAAAAAAATATGAATAACAGTATATATAAATATCAAAAAATATACACAAAAAAAAATAAACACATAAAGAATCAATAAAATTTAAATTAGAAAAACGAAGAAAATCACTAGGTTAGCTTAGGTTATCAAATTGTACAACTCTTTTTTGAACTTAATTGCATTGCCAATGTCCTGAATGTAATTAGGTAAAGTATTTTTTTTTTAATTATACAGTTTTCTTTTATTTATATTTTCTACTAAACTAAATATTTACAACTAGCTAAAACCCGGTGTGCTTCGCTACTCCAATCGATATGAATATAAATATTCAAAATAAATCGTTCATCTTGCTCCTCAGATCTCTCAACAGTTCTTAAAGCTGTAGTATTCTCTGATTATCAAGACGTTCACTTCGTTCATTCAATATTTCGGAAGATACTAATGTTGTGGCTCTACGTCGCTGACTCTGAATTCGAGTAATACGTTGATACTGCTCCAGATATTGATCTGGTGTTTCAGCAGCTCTAGATGTTGATGCTGGCAGTATTTCTTCTTCTGGGCGTACATCGCGTTGATTTATTGTCTCATCAATTCCTGACCTTGTTGAATGGGATCATTTTCGTTTAAGATGTGCATCACGTTGACCAGGTGTCTCAGCAGCTCTAGATGTTGATGCTTGTAGTCTCTCTCTCTCTTTCTACAGGTACATCTCGTTGATGCGGTGTTTCCGCAGCTACTGCACTTTGCGATCGTATTATTTCCTTTCATCAACGGTTATCACGTTGAACTGGATTCTCACCTGCTCTAGATTTGGAGGCTTTGGGCCTTTCGACACTCAGACGAACATTACGTTCTTTAGGAGTCTTGTCAGCCGTTTGTGAATGTAAATTAACTGCATTTTTGGTGCGTTTAAAAAGCAAAGATTTTTAGGTGGCATTTTTTTTGTTTTCAATTTATCATAATATAATCACTCACAAAATATACCATAACAGGTCAATTTTTTTATTTTTAAGATAAAAAATTTTCGGCAATTCACTTAATTTTTTCTTTCTTTTATTATTTTAATTTCATTAAATTTAATCTTAAACTTATTAATATAAAGCAGCAGCAAGGCAGTAAGATTATAACTTTTTAATGATCTAGCTTTTCATACAATTAGCAGCAAGGCAGTGATGTTATAGCTTTAATAACGATCACAATTATTATAATTTGTTACAAAATATAGGCAAAACAAAGTAATTCTGAATTTTTACAGAATTGTAATAGCCCATTTACACTACAGCGAAATCTAGTACTTATGAGATTTCGAGCCAAATCTAGTTGATTTTAACTAGATATCCCATACAAAACAAAATCTACTTATTTATAGCCCATTTACACTACAGCGAAATCTAGTAGTTATGAGATTTCGAGCCAAATCTAGTTGATTTTAACTAGATTTCCCATACAAAACAAAATCTACTTATTTAGTAGATTTCTGCAAAATCTAGTAAAAATTCGAATGCGACTATGTGTTTTGCCAGATAGTACTTAAAAATACAACGCTGCGCTGGAAAATAATGACATTTTAATTCAAAATAAAAACAAACAATTAACCCTTATCCTGTATTAATGGGTCAAAATTGCCCAAGCAATTTTTATTCCTCATTTATTCTTTAAATACTCAGCGGATTTTTTTTAAACTTTTGTACAATTACTAATTTAGTGAATGCTATTCAAATTTAAAACATAATTTTTGTAAGTCGTTTCACAAAGCGTATGTAAAAAAACTTATGCAAATGGTACTTTTGGGTCTTGACAATTTCATAACTAGCAACAAACCAAAGAAATGTAAGTGAAAGCGCAGCATTCCAAACTGTAACAATCCCAAAAAAGAGAATAAGTAGTATAAATACGAGTATATTATTCGTTTATGTGTTTTTGAAGTTGCTACTCGTGTCCAAATCGTTCTAACAACACCAAATATGCAAATAAATGTACCGAATGTCAAAAATGTATTTGCAGAAAGCATTTCTGCGACCAATGTTGTATGTAATGAATGTAAAATATAAAATGCGTTATATTTTTGAAGTACAGGATAAGGGTTAAAAGTAAACAAAATAAGGAACATCTTCCTCCCAGAATGACTCGTGACTAACCTGCGGGTTAATATTTTTATTATTACCTATTTTGCATATGCTTACATCTAATACTAATGCATTTGCAATATTTTTTTAAATGTATGTCCTATATTTTTATTTTTTTTGGTATTAAACTAAATTTTGGAAATATTATTGTTTTCGTTTAAATTTCAGTCAGCTGTTTTTGTTATTAAAATGAAATCTCGCTACTGTCAAATAATTCCAGTGTAAACGATCTAGATTTTGAAGAAGATTTGAAATCTAATCTACTAGATTTGGCTGTAGTGTAAATGGGCTATTAGTAGATTTCGGCAAAATCTAGTAAAAATTGGAATGCAACTATGTGTTTTGCCAAATAGTACTTAAAAATACAACGCTGCACAGGAAAAAAAATGACATTTCAATTTAAAATAAAAACAAATTAACCCTTATCCTGTATTAATGGGTCAAAATTGCCCAAACAGTTTTTATTCCTCATTTATTCTTTAAATGCTATTAGTGAATGCTATTAAAATTTAAAACATAATTTTTGTAGGTCGTTTCACAAAGCGTATGTAAAAAACTTACGCAAATGGTACTTTTTGGTCAAAATTGATAAATGCAACAGAATCAATTTCCCCATGTGTTACGAGCTTAGTAACAATTTTGTGCGTCTTGACAACTTCATTACTAGCAACAAACCAAAAAAAAAGTAAGTAAAAGCACAGCATTACAAACTGCAACCAACCCAAAAAAGAGAATAAGTAGTGTAAATACATTATTTGTTTATGTGTTTTTGAAGTTGTTACTTTTATCCAAATCGTTCTAACAGCACCAAATATGCAAATAAATGTATCAAATGTAAAAATGTATTGCAGAAAGCATTCTCAGACCAATTTTGAATAGTTATATTTTGAAGTACAGGATAAGGGTTAAAAGTAAACAAAATAAGGAACATCTTCCTCCCAGAATGACTCGTGAACTAAACCTGCGGGTTAATATTTTTTATTATTACCTATTTTGCATATGCTTACATCTAATACTAATGCATTTGCAATATTTTTTTAAATGTATGTCCTATATTTTTATTTTTTTTTGGTATTAAACTAAATTTTGGAAATATTATTGTTTTCGTTTAAATTTCAGTCAGCTGTTTTTGTTATTAAAATGAAATCTCGCTACTGTCAAATAATTCCAGTGTAAACGATCTAGATTTTGAAGAAGATTTGAAATCTAATCTACTAGATTTGGCTGTAGTGTAAATGGGCTATTAGTAGATTTCGGCAAAATCTAGTAAAAATTGGAATGCAACTATGTGTTTTGCCAAATAGTACTTAAAAATACAACGCTGCACAGGAAAAAAAATGACATTTCAATTTAAAATAAAAACAAATTAACCCTTATCCTGTATTAATGGGTCAAAATTGCCCAAACAGTTTTTATTCCTCATTTATTCTTTAAATGCTATTAGTGAATGCTATTAAAATTTAAAACATAATTTTTGTAGGTCGTTTCACAAAGCGTATGTAAAAAACTTACGCAAATGGTACTTTTTGGTCAAAATTGATAAATGCAACAGAATCAATTTCCCCATGTGTTACGAGCTTAGTAACAATTTTGTGCGTCTTGACAACTTCATTACTAGCAACAAACCAAAAAAAAAGTAAGTAAAAGCACAGCATTACAAACTGCAACCAACCCAAAAAAGAGAATAAGTAGTGTAAATACATTATTTGTTTATGTGTTTTTGAAGTTGTTACTTTTATCCAAATCGTTCTAACAGCACCAAATATGCAAATAAATGTATCAAATGTAAAAATGTATTTGCAGAAAGCATTCTCAGACCAATGTTGTATGTAATGAATGTAAAAAAATAAAAAAAAATGATTATAATTTTTTTGAAGTACAGGATTAGGGTTAAAAGTAAACAAAATATGGAACATCTTCCTCCCAGAATGGCTGGTGACGAACCTGCGGATTAATATTTTTATTATTACCTATATTGCATATGCTTACATCTACCCATTCCATTTCCCAATTTAATAATTGTGTGTAGTAATACATTTGCAATATTTTTTGAAATCTATGTCCTATACTTTAAATTTTTTTTGTATTAAACTAAATTTGGAAATATTGTTTTCTTTTAGATTTCAGTCAGCTGTTTTTGTTATTAAAATGAAATATTGCTACTGTCAAATCAATCCAGTGTAAACGATCTAGATTTTGAAGAAGATTTGAAATCTAATCTACTAGATTTCCCTGTAGTGTAAATGGGCTATAACAAATAATAAAAAAGGGTTTTTTACACTAACAAGGATGTGTACAAAAACCAGTTAGCTTAGTAGCAGGTAAAGCTTGTACATGTATGTATGTGTAAAATAAAA
Organism: Sarcophaga peregrina; assembly: GCA_014635995.1. Classification (NCBI taxonomy): domain Eukaryota; kingdom Metazoa; phylum Arthropoda; class Insecta; order Diptera; family Sarcophagidae; genus Sarcophaga; species Sarcophaga peregrina. Next base: position 73,592,944 of record CM025790.1, read on the forward strand.
AGTAGAAAAGAAAGAATATAGAAAGTAGATAAATTATAGCAAGCACAGTGGTACATTAAGAATATTATTAGAAATGATAATATAAAAGTAATAGTACATAATGAAATAAATTTAAATATAATAAATAATAGTTTGTTGTTCTCCAACAATATTTAATACTTTCTATTAGGGAGACCATAAAAGTTTGGTCTGTATTTTATAACCACAGACAACACTTAATGCTTTAAAAATTATGTATGCTGTAAGTAGTGAATAAATTAAGGAAGAGTAGTGTCATCAATGGTTTGTATTTACTGTTAACGGTACCTAGTTACACGTGTCCATTTATTTGCCTAACCCGAAATGTTCAAATGTGTGTCTAAGCGGTTTATGCCAGATTCTAACTCTAATAGTTTTCCATGTACACGAACTTTTGTATCATATTTCTATGAAAGGGTCTCGCTCTTATTATTTTTCACAAGTTATTCATATGGATTTCAGTGTTGCTCGTGTACAATTTTATGACTTTATCTATAATGATTTCCCAGATATAAGAGTTTCATATTGATACTAAAGGGGCTTCGATAAAATTTTAGGAGTCTAACTGTTATATATTCTTAGATATACTAATTTAACGGTCCAGCCGTTTAGTCGTCTACAGACTTCAAGCAAACCCACCAACAAATGAACACACATTAATTTTTATACATATATGTAGATAAGAATATAAAAATTTTCCTAATCACTTCTCGTGAGAGGCACCACCTTACTACAGCTGGAATACAAAATTTTGGACTCTAGTCATTATAATTTTCTAGATATTCAGATTTTAATAAGTAGCTCATATGGAGTTTGCCACGCCCCTAATGCTTGATCGCCCATTTTTAACAAAAATATTTATATTGAAGGGAGGGGTGGAATGCATGCAAACAAGGTAAAGTTTCTGACTGACGCTGCAACTGCACCGAAAAACGCCGCATACACGAAAACGTTGCAGACGGCCGCTACGCGAGCCATTGTCGAAAACTACAGAGAGAGGAGAAGGGATGAGAGACGCAAGAAGAAGGAGCAGGAAAGGCGTGAGAGTGAGGACGAGACGTACAGGTGTAGTAATGACGCTCGAAAATTCTATTAAAAGGTTAAGCGTCTGACCGAGGGGTATAAACCTGGAGCGTCTTCCTGCAAGGATGAGAATGGAAACCTAGTTACAGATCCGCAGGGGGTGCTGAGGAAGCACTTTTCTACTCTGCATCAAGGCGATGACGACACCAATACCGTCTCTAGAGATGATGTTCCGAATCGGATCGATAAAGACGGCGTGGAGATCCCGCCGCCTAGCCATGAAGAGGTTAAAGTCGAGATTATCCGTCTTAAAAACAATAAAGCAGCAGGCCCTGTTGGCCTCCCCGATGAATTGTTTGGGACCTTATGTAATGAGTTGGTAGGGCGCATGCACCAGCTTATTTACAAAATAGCCTATTGAGACCTCTCTATTAAGACAAAACTAATACTCTCCAAGACGCTCATCCTACCCGTGCTTCTCTATGGAGCAGAAGCATGGTCTCTATTAAGAACTGATGCAGCAACCTTGAGAGTATTCGAGAGAAAAGTCCTGCGTAAGATCTTCGGTCCAGTGGGAGTTGGCGATGATTTTTGCATCCGATTCAACAGTGAGCTAAATGAACTCCTCAACGACATATCAGTTGTACAGTGTATTAATATCCAGCGGCTGCGCTGGCTCGGTCATGTCGTTCGAATGGATGAGGTTGCTCCGGCGAGAAGGTTTTTGATGTGGGGATTTGCGGAAGTCGGCGAAGAGAGGACGACCTTGTAACCGTTGGAAGGACCAAATCGAGGAATCGATTGGTGTGACCAACTGGCGTCAGCGCGCAAGATGCAGAGGCGTCTGGAAGGATGAGTTGCGGCAGGCCGAAATCTGTTAATCGGGTTATGATCAATTAAGTAAGTAATTTATATTAAACCTTTAGATATTCGTACAAAATTTGAGCAGGCTACCTGTGTGCTGGCTTATTAGACGTAAAGACAGGGTTCGAGTCCCAGGCCGGACATCAAAATAAAATACAAAAAGTATTTTTCGGCGATTTCTTCTCATCAGATTGGCAAAAACTCTGAGTAAATAAAATTGCCATGAAAAGTTTCTCAAAAATCTGTCGTTCAGAGTCGACTTTAAACTGTAGGGCCCGCCACTTATGTATAAAATTAACACATACAACATAAGTAGTGTGAGAAACTAGGTCAATAATTCTGACTGAAGGGTTGTAATGACCAATTATGTATATATGTAACTGTTTTGTTGTTCTAGATATGCAGATTTTAGTACTTACTTCATATGGTAGGTGCCACTCTCGCCATACAGGATGATACTGTGAAAATTTCAATAAAATTGGTTCAGCCGTTCAGTCGTCTATATAGAAAATGCACCAGCGCTCATAGCAAAATCTTCGGTTGAGAATTCCAGATGGCGCAAATGCTTCCGTCACCAATTTTAATTAAGGGCTCAAAAGAATTTATTATATTGATGTGGAAAGGTTGGCTAAAAAGGTTCAAAGAACTTTAGACCTCATAAGACGTCAACTCTTAAAAAATATCTAGCCGACGTCAAATAATTCACGTGGTTGCCTCGTCAAACATATTCGTTAAACATCTGAGAACCGTATTCACTACTAATGTGAAAATAAATTCACTTATTAATATTGAAAAGCGAAATAACGGACAAAATGTCGGTAAGGTCTTCCCAGCTCTTTTTCCAGAGGCTGTAACTTGGGCCCTGTTGCTTATTTAATTCTTACCACAAGGATACCAATAAATCATGTGTTTCACTTTCAAAAATAGGCGCCTTAATATTGTTACGCAGATCGAAACCAACTAATATCGTTTCACATAAAAACAATAAACAAAAGCTACCAGCTACGCCAACAATTATAACGATTATGTTATATAGAATTCTCGAGAATGCGAGACCCAAAACGTTCTTCCTTAAGAACGTTCTTCATACTGATGTTGCGGACATATAAAAAAGCGAGACGCGGCAGTTAGTTATAATTCAGTCAGTCTTGTGTGAAGACAAGTTGCGTGCGAAGTAAAATCTACAGCAGAGTTGTTAGTCTTTACGCGGACAGAAGTGTGAGCAGAGAATAGCGAACAAGCAATTATTGTTATATCAGTTAAGTGTCAACAGTGGTGCAAAAGTAGTGTGAAGAATAAAGTGAGTTTAATTGAAATAAACAGGTTGTTTTTTTACTTGGTTTGCAATTAACAAACTCATATTCTAAACGTTTTTAAAAAGGTATAAACATAACAACTTTTTTCCATAAAGCGAATTAAAAAATAATTTTTCTTCAAATTATATAATACATGAGGCACTAGTTAAGCAGTAATTCTTATTTTCAAGCAAGAAAAATCAAAAACGAATACACAAAAAGCAATTAGTCTAGAAGTGACTTTCTTTTTTTTTTTTTGTCAACACTTTATTTACAATCTATCCCTTTGGGATAATAAGCAAATTTGATACAATATTTATTTCACATATTTGTTGGACTCCATCGAGACCAACAACGTACATACTTATGCAAATTTGATCCATAAATTAATAGTAGTTTAGTATATACATATTTACATATTTATAATTAGGAAAATTGATACATATTTAATTAATTTCGAAATGGCAAATCCAGTATGTGGTGTCTCTTCAGTCGATTTATTTCGTTGGTGTCATCAAGTAGAGCAATAGCTAATGGATTGTCGTGATGAATTAGCCTGCCTAAATAATTTTCACTGAACCTTCTTATTTCGTCTATTACCTTTGGAATGGAAAGGTCATTGTGAATTGAAAAATTTGATTCAAACCATGGAGCGTTGACAATGAGTCTCAGAGTTTTTGACTGGTAACGTTGAAGTATTTCAATATTCGAATTGCTGGCCGTTCCCCAAAGTTGAATTCCATATGTTCAAACTGGTTTTAAGATAGTTTTGTAAATCAGTACTTTGTTTCTTAAACTCAAACGAGATTTTGGGCCTAATAGCCAGAATAGACGTTTTGTTTTTATATTTAACTGTTGTTTTTTCATTTTGATATGAGTTAAGTTAACCTTCGGTCAACATGCATTCCTAAATATTTCACGCAGTCACTCTGAGGGATAGGATTATTGTTTAGACGTATCTCAGGGCAGTTACCTCGTCGTAATGAAAATGTGACATGTGTTGATTTTTCGCTGTTGATTTTGATGTTCCATTTGTTTAGCCAAGTTTCAATTGTATTCAGTTCATTTTGAAGCTGAGCTGATGCAGTGTTTGGACAAACATCGGCCGTTAAAATAGCAGTATCATCTGCATATGTTGCAATTAAAGCGCATTCGCTAATTGGAATGTCTGAGGTGAAAATTGTGTACAGTATTGGTCCAAGTACGCTACCCTGGAAAACACCTGCTTGAATATCGCATATTTGGGAAAACGCGCTGTTTATTTTTACATAAAAGTTTCTTCTAGTTAGGTACGATTTCAAGAGCAAATAAAATGGGGTTGGAAGTAATTTTTTCAGTTTGAAATATAACCCATCATGCCATACTTTATCAAAGGCCTGCTGTACATCCAGAAAAACTCCTGAACAATATGAATTACTTTTCCACTTATGCTGTCGTAACCAGGGGACTTTTTGCAGTTAAGTTTTTTATTTCCTCTTTTACTTCAGTTGGAGATACATGCCTTATTGGCCAATCCATGGGGCAAGAGCTATCTAGAAATCCATTTATTTCATCAGTAAAAGGGTTAGGATTTGGGTAAGGTTGAAAAGTATTTTGTAGATGACGAGCAAATGCTTCTGCCTTGCTTTTATCGGTTTTGCACCATACATTGCTACTATCTTTCACCGGAGCATTTCTTTTTGTTGGTCTTTTAATATATTTTGTGGCATTCCACAATGAGAACTCATTATCATTTATATTATTGGTATTCAAATTACTAAGATAGGTACCAATCTGTTCATTTTTCATAGTATAAAGACCAATTTTAAGATCTTTAATAGCTTTATTGAAAATGCGTTTGTCGTTAGGATTTCTGCTATTTTGCCATCTTTTTCTAAGCCTTCTCTTTACTAATAAAAGCTGCCTGATTTCAGATGTTAACAAAATTTGGTTATAATTACGTTCAATCGGTGATTTTGGAGTTGATAAAAATCCTGCTTTATGAATTACGTAATTAAGCCTTTCAATGGCATCATCAATTTCTGTAGGAGCTTTTAGAGATATATTAAGATTTATATTTCTTTCAATCCATGTAGCAAATGAATTTAGATCAGTTCTACCATTTATGATAGTTTTTGTTGTATCTTGCTCAAGAGTAGTATTAAATGTGGCTATGAGAGATGTGTGGTCAGAGCTGAGTTCATCAATATTTGCAATGTCAAGAAGTTGACTAGAAATTCCAGAGAAAACAGCAAAATCTAGGACATCGGGTATTTTTCTAGTATCTGTAGGCGAATATGTTGGATTACCGGTTGATAGGACAGAGTAATTATTATTAATTATACATTTGTAAAGCTCGCTACCCTTAGGATTAACTATTCTTGAACCCCACCAGGGGTGTTTGGCATTAAAATCACCTGCAACGAAAAATCTGTTGCCCAATTTATAAAAAAAAGTTTTGAAAAGCAGGCAATTTAACCGAAAATCGAGGATATATTATTTTGATCACACATAACTTTGATACCAGCAGCTTGAAGATATGGCTCTCTTACTAAATCCAAGAGTTCATATTTTATTGTTGATTTTATTAAAATTGCAGCCCCAGCGTGTGCTCTATCATCAGGGTGATTTACCGTTATCAATTCATATCCTCTTATTTTAAAGAAGGATCTGGTAGTAAAATGTGTCTCTGACACTAACATTATGTCAATATAATGCAATTTAAGAAATAATTGTAGTTCATTTGTGTGGTTGAAAAGCCCATTAGCATTCCATATTGCAATATTTAAATTTAATTGCATAGTTTGGCAATCAAAACCGTCATTATATTTAATAGTTTGTTAGTTAACTCAATTTGGTTTTGTATTAAGTGCTCTAACTTTTCAAATGAACTTTTCTGATCACTTTTAAGTATTTCAGTGTAAGATTTGTTATTCTGATTTGTGTTCATGTTTGATTCAAATGTGCTGTTCTTTAAGTAGGGATACTCTTCGTTGTTATAGTTATAAGTAGCGGTGGGAGGTTTAAAATTTATTTTTTGTTGCACTTTTTTCTTTAGAAGCTGTTTATACACAATGCAGCCTCTGTAGCATGCTGGATGGTTTTGTAAACAATTGACACATCTCGGTTCACTATCATTGTCTTTAGTGCAATTGGCAGTTAGATGACCTAAACCACATTTAACGCAGTTAACTGATTTCCTACAGTAAGTTTTTGTGTGTCCATATTCCTGGCAACGGTGGCATTGTACGACATCATTTGTCTTTTTTGGTGATACTATATTCACAATAGCATTGCATAAAGTTTTGGTCTCATATATATTTTTATTGTTTAAACTTGGCTCTAAAACAACGAAGAACATAGGTAAAGAGTCTTTTGTGACTGTCCAAGGGAGCTAGATAAAGATGAAAAAACTAAAAAACACTAAGACAGGTCAGTTTAGACATGTCGCGGTTTTAAGAAAATTTGATGGTCGCGTACACCGGACTCCACAGGTTTAGTGTACTACAGGGTAAGGATATTGGATTGCAACAAACTGTATTCGGTGGTATTTTCGGATAGAGATAGTCAAAAATGGAAAAAATGGATGGCGCGGAGCTAAATTTCTATCTAAAGTGACCCGAAACTACTCAATATGTATCATCACGAGTATTCACATCTGAGGCCATAACGATAGCTAAAACAACGGAGCTGATTTGTGAACGGATCGCCTGAAGTGATAGAGTAGTAATTTATGTGGAATTTTGCACTGCATGGGCACTATGTACGCTGTAGATAGTTTTCATTAATGAGGAAGGCTTTCAAAATAGATCCACACGATTTTCTACAAAACTGTCATCAAAAAATTGATAAAAGCAAAACTAAAAGGTTAGATGATCTAATATTTTTTACCATTTCTTTAAAACATCAACTAAATGAAAAAAAATCTTCATTAATCGTAATAAGTAATAATAAATAATCGTAATAAGAAAATATTTTTAATTTGAAAATTAATAGAATTTTTCTCATTCATAATATTTATTCGTCAGACAATTATTATATTAAGCTCAATTGTGCTTTTAAATTTCCTTGATTTTGATTTGGAGAACATAGGAGTGATATTATTTTATCCACAAGAAAAGCACCTTTACACGTAATATTGCACTATGTAAAGCTATGTTTATTTTGTATCGTTGCTTAAATTTTTAAGAGTCTGTTCAAATTCTACTGGCTCAACTGTTCGCTTTGAGATATCGAAAGACGGTGGACCAATAAGATTAACAACTTCTTCGTAGCTTAGAGTTTCTTTTTCCAACAGAGCTTCAGCAAGCTAAAGAAATAAAAATATATGACAATCTGTAAATAGTTTAAAATATTGTACCTTCTCTAGCTTGTCACGATTATCCTTAAGTATTTTTTCAGTTTTATTGTAAGCATTCGCAACAAGATTTCTAGCTTCAAAATCGATCATTTTATCTAAAGCTTTAGAGTATGGTTTGTCATAGCCACCTGTCTCTTCCGGGTCACTGATATATATTGGACCAATTTTTTCATTCATTCCAAATTTTTTTATCTAAATTAAAAAAATCAAATAAATAATCACAACGAGCAAATATTTGTTTTTACCTGTGAATATGCAATTTTCGTAACTTTTTCCAAATCATTTTGTGCCCCAGAAGTAATGCTATTGAAAACTAGACTTTCCGCTGCGCGCCCTCCTAAAGCCATACACATTTTGTCAAATAACTCATCTTTTGTATAAAGTTGTTGTTCACTTGGTGTATACTGAGCAAAACCTAAAGCTAAACTTGTGCGCGGAACTATAGTTACTTTTAATAGTACATCGCTATTGGGTAGCAACCATCCCACAAGAGCATGGCCGGATTCATGATAGGCAATTACTTTACGTTCAACTGGTGATAAAGCATGAGAACGTTTCTCTGTTCCGCCAACTAAGCGTTCTACTGCATATTCTAAATTCTTGGAATTAACCTTTTTTTGACTGTTCCGAGCAGCATGAAGAGCAGCCTCATTGCACACATTTGCAATGTCAGCACCCGAGAATCCAGGCGTTAAGCGAGACAAACGATGTGAATATTTACTAGGTTCAGCATCTAGTTGTATAGAGGATAGATGTTTTTCAAATATCTGCTTTCGCTCTTCAAGATTTGGTAAATCTATCAGTATGTGCCGATCGAAACGGCCAGGTCGTAAAAGTGCCTGGAAAATTAGATTTGTTTCTTATTTTTACATTATTAATAACAATTGGGCTAATCTTACTATATATCAGGTAATTAAGAATAATAACATCAATATAAAAAAATCTAAACTTAACACGTAAGTATATAAATTTATTTCCCACCAAGCGCAGCTATTTTTCATGCGATAGGAAGCTGTAAAACATTTTTAAATAAATCAAATCAAACCAAGACTGAATTTGTACTCGAATAACATAAAGTATGTGCGTTAAAAACGGTAAAAGGTAACAGGATATTGAAAACTAACAGAAAGGACATGGTACTATGCTTAATACGTTACTACTAAATATAATAACAGTAATAGTAATAAAACTAATAAAATTATTTTAGGCGCCATATATGTATGAGCCATTGGACCCGACCCAGTAAATTAATAAAAAATAAATATACAGACCCATTGGACTGTTAAAGCTCCAATGAACTATGTTGAATTTCGTTGGCATCGAAACCTGTCTAACGTTTTCGAATGATGTTAAAATGAATTAACTAAATTTAATTCTGATTTATTAAAGCCTTTTTAGATATATACATATATTTTTTTTTTTTTTTGGTTACTGCCCATTTCCTATTAATTATAGGAACTTTCAGCTTTTTATTTTACGGTTTAATTAATGTAATTGTCATGGACTAAGTTTGATTTATCATAGTTATCCTAATATATATTATAAATCTGTCCGTAAGTATGTTTTTTTGTTTGTTTGTTAGCCAATCACGCCTGGACCGATTTTCTTGAAATTTGGGATATTGATCGAGCTTTTGTCGGTACAGGCTATGGGCTATAAATCTTTTAAAAATTTTGAACCAAAGGGAAAAAATGGGACATAGGGAGAAAAAAGAAAAAGAAAATTAGTACTTTATGCATAAATGCTGTATTTTATTTGTTTTAAAGGTATTTTTTTACGATTTAGTTTGGTTAACTTTCTCAAATAGCTATTGGAGGTGTTCCGTTTATAAAGTTGGACCAAAAGAGGTCTAAAAAGGTGAAAGGGGTGAAAAACGGACAAATTAAGAGCATAACCAATCACGCTTGAACCGATTTTCTTGAAATTTGGTATATTGATCGAGCTTTTGTCGGTGCAGGTTATAGACCATAAATCTTTTAAAAATGTTGTACCAATTGGAGGTGGTCCGTTTATAAAGCTGGGCCAAAGGGGGACCAAAAAGACGGAAAGGGGCGAAAAACGGGCAAATTGCATGCATTATATTTAGGACTTAGAGTATTCAAAAAACTGGGTTGTTTGATAAACCGGTTTCCGAATAATTTGAAAAATTGCATTTTTTAAGAAGCCGGTTTCGAAACCGAATTTTTATTTATTGTTATTTTTATAACCCGCGCAACGCCGGGTACAATCTGCTAGTAGTTTTATAAATTTTTAATAGTTTTGTTTTGCTCACCTTATCTAAAACGTCAGCGCGATTTGTACTAGCTAACATAAGCACACCCTCCTTTGATGCCATACCATCCATTTCAACTAAAAGTTGATTTAGTGTCTGTTCAGACTCCCCAGAGCTTCCTTGGTTATAACTTTCTGTTCCTGACCTTTGGCGTCCAATTGCATCAATTTCGTCGATGTAAATAATACATGGGGCACGCTTTTTGCCCTCTTTAAAAAGATCACGCACACGGGCTGCGCCCAAACCTCCTATCATTTCTATGAACTCAGATCCGTTCATACTCAAAAAAGGTACTTGGGCTTCCGTAGCAACTGCTTTAGCTAACAAAGTTTTTCCACAACCTGGAGGTCCTAAAAGCAGTGCGCCTTTAGGAACCTTTGCACCTAGTCTTTGGTATTTCTCGGGATCTTTTAAATAGTCAACAAATTCTTTAACTTCTTGTTTTGCTTCCTGTAATCCGGCAACATCTTTGAAGAGTACACCCCGCCCTCCTTCAAACGGATCAACTAGAGTAAATTTGGCTCGACCCATTTGGGTCTTAATATACAAAATATGTTTATAAGAGCAACTAACACAATTAAAATACTATTTTACTCACAAATGAGTCCATACTAAGAGGACTTTTAACGCCTTTCATACGAGATGAAAGTGCCATTAAAAGAGCAGCAAACAGCAATAGTAATAAAATTCGACCAGTGACATCACTTTGTCGATCATAGGTAACAGGAATACCTTTACAACAAGTCAAGAATAAAGATTATCATTCGAGAAAATTATTTCCATATTATATTACCGTCACTAATGCCAAGTCGTTTTTCAACGTCACGAAGTTTTTCTTCAAATTTAGAAACATCCGCCACCGCCATATGAAATATGGTTGATGAAACTTTCCTTCCTTTAATAATAGCCCCTTCATGTAAAATAATAGTAATCATTTCCATGTCCGGACGAATTATAAGTTCTTTAACTTCTCCTGTGGCTAGCATATGATGTACAAATTCATTCCATGAAACATACCGTGTTGAGCCCTAAAAAACATTGCGCTGATATTAAGCAGATTTAATTATTAATTTTCTTACCTCTGGACGTTCACTGCGGGGAGACATAATCAATGAAATGAATGCGACAAACATGTAAATGGTAAACATCCACATGATTGTTTTCGTTAACAACGACTTGATTTTATCATCGTTATCACTTCTTTTGCCATTTGGCCCACCCATCGATCCGGAGTTAGGATTACTACTGCCAGTCGAATCTTTTACAGGTTTTTCTGCTTCATTACTTTCTTTATCATGTTTAGATGAATTAGAGTATAAATTTAAGTGCACTTGATAAATCTTATTAGGGGTTACGCCCAGCGTTCTGGACAATAATCTAACTACGGCTTTATACTCATTTTGGAATTGCTTCAACTACAAAACACAATTTTTTTAAAGTATTTACTGCAAATAAACTTACGAATTCTTGTACGTGAATATATTTACTTGTTTTCTATTTAGAAATGTTGAGTAATGTCTTAATTTATTTAAATTTATTTTAGTTAGGTTACCATTTATGGCGGTTATTTTCTGTAAAATATTCCACATTATTAAAATATTTAATCTTTATTATGAAATTACGAGGGTATCTCATATGACTTCTGTCAAGATAACGTTGAAAAGGAAACGCTGAAAATTCCCTTTTGAAATTGCGTTTTTGGGAATAGAGAACTATATAGATACAGAGGGGTTTCTTAATCAGCCAATTCACATTAGAACATTTGTGCTGGCGTAAAATGATAGTTTATAGACAAGATTGGTGAAGAAAATGGTTTTTCGGTAGTGTAAACCTTCCACCAGCTACAACCCTGCATCACCAGCACAGTACTTGCAGTGTTGATTCTCTAATAACTTAATGTAATATACTCACTTTTGTTTTTTAAGTACTGTTAATATAAAATATTCTTACTGTTGTTTAATTATTTTGTATAGAAATCAAATAACTCACAACTCATATGTTTTTAGAAAATTCAATACAATGAATTCAGAATTATTAATTATTAATAATTATTGAAAATGGAGTTTGCCACATAAAAACAAAGAAATGGAAAATAAGTACGTTGCTAATTTAAGATGTATTGCAATGGTGGCGAAACAATACTCCGAAATACCCTCATTCACACAAACTTGTCCAAAAAATTCTGAGTATTCTCCCAAGCTGTGTGGCTACCGAACGCGTATTTTCCGTTTCAGGTAACATAATCACCGAAAAACTCTACTCACTGTAAATACATAACTTACATATGTAACTAATTTTTTTTTTTTTCGAAATATATACATATAAGAAAATAAAAATTCAAATATTTTTCACATTAAAGCTGGAGGTTCACACCACGCGTTCTACGCGTTTTCGCATTCTACACGGTTGTCAAAAAAGTAGAATTAAGTTATTTATTTGCTGCAAGTTACACGCACAAAAGCGTAGGATGCCTTGACACATAGAACGCGAAAAGTAGATCCACTTTCTACTTTTGTAAGATGCCTTTTGAAATTTGTTTCGAAACAAATGTGAGAAACTTTTTTGCATGTTCTTTTAAAATTTCTTTCGCTTTTGGACGTAAAAAATTAATTTCAGAAATTTTGTTTTCTTTTATCGCATCGTTCTGCTGTTTTTAACAATTGTTACTTTTTTGGCATTGTGATTTAGGTTCAAACACAAGATATTATATTTGTTATTTATGTGATATTATTTTTTAATATATTTACCTTATTTAAATTATATTCTTTTTAATATTTTTTATTTTAATTTTTTCAACATTTTTAATTAATTGTTTGGCGCTAAAATTTTTCTTTTGCTGATGTTTTGATTTCAAACACAAAATCAACAAAGACTAATGATATTTTAAATAAGGGAGCTTTATATTAACACCGTTGACTAACTACGAGTCATCTCTTACCCACTTTTCCTCCTAAAAAACATCATTTTTGCCTTTTGATGATATCTATGATCTAAAAATAGTTTTTAGTAATACAATGTGAAAAATCAAATTGTCGTTATTGGCCACTTTTCTGAAAGTTGCCGCGACAGTCAAGATGTTAACTTCTCTATGCGGAACAAAAAATAAAAGAAAATGTGAAATCAAATACAACTCTGTGTATATACGAATAAAGAACAAAGCAAATTTCTGAGTACATGAAATTCTAAAATCACCCCCGCTCGTTTTTCCCCTCTCTCCAACAAACTCAAGAGTGTTGAAATTTGTTTCGAAACAAATTTCAACGTGCAAAAGCCGCCTAAGCATCACAAGCGGCACGCGTACAAAACAGCTAATTTTGACAAGTTGTTTTGTTTTAGTTTGTTTTAACTTTAGGAATGTTTCGGCAAAAAACCGGAAACATATCGTTCTAAGTATAAAGTACGCACCCAAAATCCTTTTCTGTTATTTTGGAACTTATTGTGCACACTTGTGGCACAAAATATTATATTCACAAACTCAATTAAATTTAATTAAAATTAATTAATTATGTATGTTTTTAACAGCTGATCAAAACAAACATTGGAGCGTAAAAAGCATTGCATGTAACTTGAAGCGTAGAATGCGAAGAAGGTATGAACTGCGTGCAAAGCTTCGACGCGAAAACGCGTGGTGTGGACCTCCAGCTTAATTAATAATATTAATATTGCAGTAAATTATAAAATAAAACTCCTCGGCTCGCTTGAAATTTTACATAAAACAATATTTGTTAAAAGATTTTTTAAAAAGTATTCAAAACACTCGTACTGATTCGTTACTTCTGTGTGTCATATGAATAAACTGAAGTAGCAAGCAGTGACAAGCAATTCTTGACAACAGGCTCGATAATACAAATCATGTCACTTGCCAGCTGCTCACTATTAATTTTAGAAAATTCAAAACTATGCCATTTGATTAACAATCCTGCAGATATTTGATGCATACAAAGCTGCGTGTTCAAATCACGTCGGGGTCACCAGGAAACGAAACACCGAGGAAAGAATGAAGAAGGGACTAAATGCTTTCTACCAGTGTAGGAACTCCATAGGTAAGAACTGGGGTCTTCCGCCGAGAGCCATTCGCTGGATATATCTGGCGATTGTTAGACCGGTTATTACTTATGGCTATGTTGTCTGGTGGTGTGCCTTAGATAAGAGTTTTCAGCGGAAAATCTTGGATAAGGTTCAGCGGATTGCCTCTTTGAGTATCACTGGAGTGAGGAAAAGTTGCCCTCAGGCTGCTCTTGATACTATGCTCTGTCTGACCCCGCTTGACTTATATGTCAAGCGATGTGCAGCGCGTAGTGCCATACGCCTGAGGGAATCGGGCTGTTGGAAACAGCGCTCGATAGGACACTCCAGAGTTCTGAATACCGTCTTTCCTGACGGAAGGTACGGACTTTCGGAAAAAACCACTGATTATATTGTGCCTGAGGCTATGTTCCTACCTGGTTTGAGTATACTCATACCGGATAGGGCACAATGGAGTGGTGGGGTACTCCAGGGGCAGAGTGGTATACACATCTTCACACAGGTCTAAGTTAGGTGGATGTACAGGTGCTGGGGTTTTCTGTAAGGAACTCAGTAGTATATTTATGTACCTTCTCGACCAATCTTTCCATACAAATTTGGGATCACGCTCATAGTTTTTTTGTATGCGGTTGCTCATAGTTTTTTGTATGGGTTTTCTAGACCAATTATTCCATATTTTTCCATACAAATTTGGGATCACGCTCATAGTTTTTTTGTATGTACAAATTTGGGACTACCCCTTTAATTGTTATTTATTTTTTTTCGGTTTCATTTTTGGTTTGTATTGCGAAAGGCTAATGCTTTTTGATATGTGTGTGCGTGTGTGTTAAAATTTGGGGAGCATACATAGCTTTAAAATAATTAATTCGTTGCAGAATTATGTATAATCGATCTATTGTATACCTATACGCTTTGCATTTAGGTGTGATTAATGTTGAAATTAAAAAAATGTTTAATTGGTTCTTTTATTTGTTATAAAAAATGCATTTATTAAAAATTAAAAATATATTTACACAGTTTATTCAATGCAAAACGCATATCAAGTTACATACTGTCTGGCGCGTGTAAACAAAAAAAATATTTAAAATATTTTTCATTGTGATATTTGATCTGCCGAATTCTCATGCCAGGAGTGATTAATGTTTAAATAAAAAAAAATGTTCAATTTGTCATATTTTTTATATTAATATTTTTATTAGAGAAAAATAAAAAAATATTATTCTAAAACTTATACTAAATACATTTCTTAAACTTATGCTAAATACATTTCTTATAATTATAATTAAATTTTATTAAAAGTACAGTTTTTACATTTCAATACATAATAGAAATTTATTATTTTTCTTGCTTCTTCTTCTACTTGGTTCTTTTTATTTTTATAATAACTGCAATGACAGGTGTCTGGACCGCATGTTGCGTCTTCATTAGACCAGACGCAATCTTCGAAATGTTCTCCATGTCTGGTTTGTTTTGTTTTTAAATTATCAATATGTTCTACAAGTGATTGTATATCAATCAGTTTTTTCCTATCTTCATCGGAAATAATGTGTGTAAATGTTTTTAAAAAATTAAACAATTCTGTGAGGAACATTTTATATATCTAGTTACTGTACGTTCATATGCAATGTTTGCAAATAATGTTCAACATTAATTGTTCTCATATTTATACTATTTCATCATCATAACGCCTAATCAATTTCTTTGTTTGTTATTTATATAATAAAGATTGAAGATGAGATAATTAAAACACTATTAATTTTTCTATTTATATAATTTTATTTATCATTAAAAAATTTATATATTTATATTTTTATATATTTTATATTTATATATTTACAAAAGTTTTTTTATTTCATTGGTAAGAGGAATATATTCAAACATTCTATCGTGTATAATTGTACAATATGCAGATGTACTTGCAGGTATATTTGTTAAAGTTTTTATTTCTATACGGATATCTATTGGTCCAGTTTTAATTGTTTCATTCTGGTGGCTAACATCTATTACAATTATTGGCGCTGTTGACTTGAATTTTTCCCTTGTTAATAATGGTTGTGAGTCACGTAAATAATAGCTTTGTTGGAATTTTGAATACATATCATACAATACAGCAAAACGATTTCGATCGAATTTTAGATTTAAGTCATCATATGGGTATACATCAGAATTCAAATGAACTTTTACATCAGCTAAATCGCAATGAACAAATTTATTTTGATTATTGCGCAATGCTAAAAGAAGGAATCGTGGTCTCTCATTTTCATTCGCTAGCTTAACATTCCATAGAACAGCTGTGCTTTGTGGGAGGGAAGGATAATAATATGTATCCCAGCTTCTAAAGGCAATATTTAGCGGTTGGCTGCTATTAATTGTTTTAAATATTTCCAACTTGTAAGCATCAGCCAATTGAATATGTGGTACTTTCCATGTAACGTTCAGAATAGATAACTTAAATTTTTCACTAGGAATAATAGGTTTGACTACTTGAGAATCATCTTTAGAGCGTAGGAGAATTAGTTCATGTTTTGAATTGAGTATTACTTTATTAAAATCTTCAGCAAATCCAAGAATCATTTTTAATGGAACACAAAAATTGAAATAACCGGAAGCTAGTGAAAGTTCGTCAGCATGATTTGGTGCCCAACCTGCATTCATTAACGAATTGCTTTCAAGTTCATTTAGTGATACATAGTTTTTCATTTCTGTAGTTATTCCCAAATGTCGTGTACGATCAATTTCTATACCGTTAAGTTCATATCGGATTTCATCAAAGAGATAACCCATACAGTTGTTAAAAAGTTTTAGCGAGATGGCGGCTGTTGAATCTTCCTTTGTTGCTTGCCCTTCAATATAGAGAAAGCTTTCACTTGGTAAAACATATAAATCCTGGTTTTGAATTGATATTCGAATTTCATCATTATTTTTATAGGATTGTAGATATGATATATAACTATGATATTCCTTTTTAATAATTGAAATATCAAATTGTGGTTTTTGTAATACGTTTATTATATTACTCATTTTTTTCTTCTTCGATTAACTTTAATTGAAATCCTAAACTTTGTAAAAACTTTTGATTACTTTTACTTAGATTTTTAGGTTCGGTTTCCTCTTGTCTTTTTTTCAATTTTATGTGTTCTTTAAAAGAAGAAGATAATTTATCCCTTGTTTGCTGCGTAGTGAGTGTTGATGGTGGAATGAATGTTGTATCCGCATTCGAGATCCTTTTATCGAAAATAATCATTACTGTGCTGGTTTCAAATGTAAACGAATTGATATCTTCTCACCTCGAAAATTTATTAAATTTCCGTCCTGATCGACGATTTTCAAAACTAATGTATTTATTGTTGTTGTATTAAGTGGTAAATATATAACATTAGCTGGTGCTTCTGTTATTTTATAGCCTGGACTAACGTTCAATGAAAACTGATGTAGAGTATGCGCAGATGTGCTGTTTATATATGATCCACTTACAGTATTACAATCAATGGATATTATATTTATTTTTGTAATATCTATGGGTTTATCTGAATAGTGCTCTTCACCATTTTTAAGTACTTTATTGCTAAAGCCAAGCAATGATCCAATTGACCGTTCTCTATCGAAATAAATCGTATCTAATGAACTTTTTATGAATGTCTGTAAAGTATTGTAATTAGCTTCAATTCTCAGTTGCCCTTTAGGATTCAGGCTATAATATTTACTAGTAATCAAATCTGAAATGTCAGATATTTCATATGATCCAATAGGAACTTCAATTTTATAATCACCAATATATTATTATCAACATCAACATTTGGAATAGAGTGATATGTATCGAAACTTATTAATCCACAAAGATAAGGTTCCTTAAGTTGAATTGGTGGAAAATAGTTTGCAACGAGTACAGAAGTGTTTCCATTTAATGTTAACGTTATTGACATCTTAGCGTATAGTTGTTGAATAATACGATTTTAAATTAATTAACCATCTTTTATAGTAGATCGTTAGAATTAATCCAAGAATTGTGTTCTGATGAAAATCCTAACCATTTAACGTATAACATATTCCCCTTTTTCTTTAAAACCTTTTCAACTAGATACGTTTCCGGATATTTAGTTTTCGTTAATTCGAATTCATAAAAACCACCCTTTATATCATGACCTTGATAGTCTTCTAAAATGTATGTTTTTGGATTTGTATTTCTTACATGTTTAATTTTAAAAATTTCAGTTGTCCAATTTGGCGTATAACCCTTTTCAAATATATGTTTATATTTGCTAATACGTACATTATCGCCGACTTTGAATTTTGGTTTTCTAAAAATCTTTAAATTGCTAAAGACAGTATCGAGTAAATATTTTTCGTTTATAGAATTCACTTCGTTTGGTGTCATTTTTATTGTTCTGTGAAGTGTGTTGTTGTATCTATCAACAAGATCTTGATAAATATTAATCCATTTGTATGTATCTTGATAATTAAACTCTTTCCACATCATTCCCTTTAATGTTCTATTAAATCGTTCAACAATTGAAGCTTTCAAAACACTATATGTGGAATAATGATTAATTTGATGTGATTGCATTAGTTGACTAAAATGTATATTAAAAAATTCTTTTCCATTGTCTGTTTGTAAATTTTTCGGTATTCGTTTGCTTTTATTAAAAATATTTTTCATTGCTTCTGTTACACTTAAGGCAGTTTTATTTTTTACAGCTGCGGCCCAAGCTTTTTTAGAAAATGTGTCTATAACAGTTAATAGATATCGATAACCTCTATTATACGATTCATATGCAATCATTTCAACTAAATCCGCTTGCCATAAATCATCAATTCCTTTAACTATAACTCGTCTTCTCTCAAAATTTTTCCGTGCTTGTTTATGTAGTTCATTTACTATATCTCTTTTATTCACATTCATATTCCTATTCAAATGTAAAATTCTATCTGACAAGTAATTAATGTAAACATTTGTATTTTATTAGTTTTTTTTAACAATTTCAATCCTGTTTTTTAATATCATTTGTTAGACTTGTTTCAGATTTCTTGTCAATGTTCTTAAATTTCTTTTCATTTTCAAATGCAATTCTCTTTATTGCATTTAAATCGTTTTTAATATTTTCATTTTCCTTTATTTGATTATATGTTACACGCCGGTCGCTACTTTATTTCGTTGGGCGCCATATATGTTACGCGCCGGTCGCTACTGACTAAATTGTCAAGGTCAAGGGCATGCAAAGATCTCCCCCAGCTGCTCAATCGAAGTGGTTCTCAACCCGTATTTCGCGACGCGTAAGCATATAAATACAGCCTGCATGCCTATAAAGAAACTACTCTTGACTGTAAATTTTAGAAAAAAGAAAAAGAAGACTTAATGTTGCAAAAGCGACAATGCAAGAGACGAGCCGAAATGATCGGGCGGTTAGATGGTATACCGCCTAGGGCGTAAGTTCCCTCCCAGTGACCAAATCACACACCATGACAGACGGACACCCTAATCGAAACTACATCTGTCCCTAAAATAACCCTGTGCTTCTAGCTTACCATGTTCCCAGCATCCCCCCCCTCCAAATCTAATCAGTTACTGCATTGTTTATTTTTTTTCATTTTAAAAAAATTATTTATTTTTTTTGACATTTGTAAAAAAGAAGAAGAAATAGAAAAATTTAAAATCTAGATTAAAATGAAATAATTACATATACACATATACATACATATATCTACATATATATATATATATATTATTTCCCTAGGTCAGGCTGTACGCCTATTACAAATAATTTTAATAATAGCAATAATAATATAAATGAGGTTAATAATAATATAATAGAAATGATATATATATATAGTATGTTAATAATATAGTTCAAGAAAAAAAAATTAATTAATACAAAAATTAGAGAATATAAAATATATAATTATATGACGTAGACTTAGCTGCGCTGCGGTGCACCGGTCCCTCGTGGTTCGATTCCATCGACTTATTTCTTGATCAATTTGAAGTTGTTGCCAGAACGTTGTTTCAGCTGCTGTTGTATGGTGGTGGTTGTTGTTGTTGCTGTTACTGTTGCATGGTGTATGATGTACACATTAGTGTTGTCAATTTAAGAGAATGATCTGTTTATGGTCTACACTTGGTATATGAGTCATTTTGAAAATTGCTTAACGTAATTTTAGTGACTTTAGTTAGGTACTGTTTTTTTTTTTTCCCCTTTTTCTTTTTTTTTTTATATATCACTATGAGAGGTTGTTAGTTTGGTATATCGGTGCTATAGTTTTTTTTTTCTTTACGTTTTTTTTTTTTTATATTACGTCACTACGAGAGATTGTTAGCTTGGTATATCGTGCTATAGTTTTTTCTTTTTACGTTTTTTTTTATTACGTTTCTACCGATGACTCATTCATTCGTGTAAACTGAATTAGAGTAAGCCGACTGAAACATTTATGTGAACTTATTTAAATTATGAGAAATAATAGAAAATCTTTTCATCCAATTCACTAAACATACATATGTTTCAGATTTCCACTATTTTCACCGATAGACTTTTAAACTTTTGTTTTCTTTTTTTATTTAAATAATTCATGTAAATTTCTTTTGTTTGTTTTATTTGATTTTGTTTGTTGTTTATTTAAGAATAGGTTGCAGTTTTGTGTGAGTGTGTTTTTTTTTGTTTTATCATTTTAATTTATTGGAACAATATTCACCTTTTTTTTCTTTTTTTCTATTTGACGGCACGGCTTAGAACTTAAATTATTAAATTTCTTTTTTTTTTGTGTTTAGATTGATTTATATTTTTTTAAAAGTTCATTTTATTTAAGAATAGTTTGCGGTTTTGTGTGAGCGTTTATTTTTTTTTTGTTTGTTTTAT
This sequence comes from Sarcophaga peregrina, assembly GCA_014635995.1. Taxonomy (NCBI): domain Eukaryota; kingdom Metazoa; phylum Arthropoda; class Insecta; order Diptera; family Sarcophagidae; genus Sarcophaga; species Sarcophaga peregrina. The sequence goes on from CM025790.1 coordinate 73,613,629, forward strand.
CATTTCAGTTTATTAAAAAAAATTTTTTCTTTTATTTGATGGTCCGGCTTAAAATTTTAAATTGTTAAATTTCTTTTTTTTTGTGTTTTGTTTGTTTGATTTTTTTTTTTTTTATTAAAGTTCATTTTATTTAAGAATGTGTTGCAGGTTGGTATGAGTGTTTAATTTTCTTTTTTTGATATTTTAATCTATTGGTTTTCTTATATGTAGTATTCATTTTTTTTTTTTTATAAATATATATATTTGACACTGCGCTTAACGTTTAAATTATTTAATTTCTTTTGTCTTATATTAGTTAATTGTTCACAACTATTATAAAATTTACATCTTGTATTTAATGTATCTTAACTTTCTAAATTAACTTTTCTTCCTAAAACTCTTCTCTTTTTTTTTTAAATTATTCTTTTCTTCTTTTTTTTTTTTCACTTTTATCTAAAAAGAAACGTTACCGCTTTGGGCGCCGGCCACACACGAACTGCCACTTCAAAAAAAACATTCTCCCTTTTTAACCTCTTCTTTTTTTTTCTTTCTAGAATGTTCTTGCCATTATCCTCCTTTGCCTATCTTCCCTATCCTTATTTAACGACAGATGTCATAATCTGATTGGACGATCTGTCTAACGGTAAAATTTTAACGAAACAGACGCCAAGTGTCAGAATCTCATTGGTCGATCAGGACGCGCGAAAAAAAATACAACGAAGTACATAAATAGCAAAAGGGATAAAGATAATAAAAAGAGTTGCAATTGCATCAATAAAAGGGTTGCAATAAAATGCATCATTGCCAACCGTATATGCAAGTAAAAGGGTGGGAGTAAAAGTTACAATCCTAACAATCAATTCAAATCAATCCGTAACAAACCTGCTTCATCTGGAGATCTATGATCGACAAGTGAACAGGCAGGATTGAAAGAGTCTAATCTAAACTACACTGGATGAGAAAAAGAAGGGGCGAATCAAAAAAAAAAAAACGTGTGGCTCGACCCACGACCCTGAGATTAAGAGTCTCATGCTCTACTTACTAAATTAGCCGGGCTTCACAACTAGTGTAATCCCTCCTGTTTAGGGCCTTATATCCGAAGCATGATATTTCCCTATGTAGTTTCCTTTTAGGTCCTCGAGTGCATACAATGAATTTCCTAACTTTTCTCTAATTCTGCATTTTACATATTTGGGAAGAAATTTCGCGTTAATAGCCGATTTAAAATCACTCTGTGAATGGTTTTTCCTAAAGACCTCTTGCCCGACGGCAAAATTCACTGATCTACACCTAGTGTTGTATGTTCTGCATCCTTTTTCATGAGCCAGATCGAGGTTTCTGCGAATGTTCTCTCGCACAGCATCTAATCGGTCATTTCGTAGAACCAATGTATCGTCGGTGAGAATGTTAAGCCGGTTCAATACGTCGTAACTCGTTCCGCTCGTCATCATGTTTTGCCCGAAAAGTGCAAAATATGGAGAACATCTGATCGCTGAATGATAGTCACTGCGGAGAATCTGTAATATTTGGGGTATTTTCCTGTCCCAGGCTGTATGATTAGGACAATCCTTAAGGAAGTATCGTATCTTAGAAATCACTTCTCGGTTTGCTCTTTCGGAGGCGTTTGCTTGTGGTGAATAAAATCCTGTTGTTATATGAGTAATGCCGTGCGCTACGAAAAAATCTTCTATCTCTTTCGAAGTAAATTGCTTGGCGTTGTCTGTGTGGATGAGTTGTGGTACTCCAAAAGTGCAAAATATATCATTCTGAAAAAATTCTATTACATTCACAGAGGTTGCCGACTTCATAGGTTTCAAAAACAAAAACTTGGTAAAATGATCGATTACAATGAAAAGTTGAGTATTTTTCGACTTACTACTCGGGTATGGTCCTAGAAAATCACAGAAAAGTCGTTGAAACGGCCGATTTGTCTGAAACTGCTTACCCATAGGAGGGCGTAATATCTGGTTGGTCGGTTTAATTTCCTTACAAACATCGCATTGCCTAATGTATGCCCTGACGTCCTGCGCCATCTTTGGCCAGAAATATTTTTGTCTGATTCTGAAAAGCGTCTTCTCGGATCCTCCGTGGCATCCTTCACTATGTGCGTTTTTAATCACGTCTCCGGTTAAAGGTCTAGGTAACCATAACCTCCATGTGTCCTTCGAACTAACTGGTTCACCCTGGATGTTTTCGCGTTTATAAATCAAGTTCCCCGATATACATAAGTTGGGAAGTGCCTGGGAGTTTTTCCTTACATGGTCTCTTAATCTGCTGTATTCGGGGCTTTCAAATTCCGATGAGGACAAGTCGACTTCAAGTGGAGTATTACACATTTCAAGTTCATCGGTATCGAATCTGGAAAGTGTGTCAGGGACCACGTTTAATGCACCCTTTCGGTGTTCCATGATGAAGTTAAAAGCTTGGAGTTTCAGGCTCCATCGGGCCAACCTACCATTTAAGTCCTTCTGCCCCATAAGCCAACGAAGGCTCGAGTGGTCCGTAATGATCCTGAAAGGAAGTCCCTCAACATATTGTCTAAAACGCTTTACACATATGATGGCCGCTAAGCATTCCAACTCCGTAACGGTATAATTTCTTTGCGCCTTGTTTAATTTCTGAGATACAAATGCAATCGGCCGCTCTTTCCCGTCATCATCCATTTGGTATAAAACGCCCCCTACGCCGGTTCGGGACGCGTCACATTGGATTATAAATTCCCTGTTGAAGTCTGGTTCTGCAAGAACGGGTGCCTTTGACAATGCTATCTTTAATTTTTCGAACGATTCGACAGCCTGAGGCGTTAGGTGAAATGGCTTATTTGTCTTTCTTAAGCAATCCGTTAGTGGGCCTGCAAGATCTGAAAAGCAAACTATGAACGATCGATACCAATTTGCCATTCCGATGAATCGCCTAACCTGGCGCGGTGTTTTAGGAATTGGGAACTGAGATATGGCTTCGACTTTTTCGGGATCGACTTTCAAGTGACCACCACCTATACGGTATCCTAGATATTTGATTTCACGCTGACAAAACTTACTCTTACCTACATTAATTGTCAAGCCTGCAGATTTAAGACATTTCGCTACTTCGAGAAGTAATTCCAGGTGCGCGTCAAAACTATGACTACACACTAGTAGGTCATCCAGGTAGATGAATACGTTCTCTCTTAATTTCGCTGGAATTACTTTATCCATCAGACGACTCATTGTCTGGGGTCCATTACACACGCCAAATGGCATTACTGTATATTGGTATAAGGATCTACCGGGTACTGCAAATGCTGTCTTCTCTTTGGATGAGTCTGATAATTTGATCTGGAAAAAGGCGTCTTTTAGGTCTATGCCACTGATGAAATAGGTGTCCTTGAGTCGGCTAAGAAGTCCATTAATGTGGGGCAAGGGGTATGAGTCCTTCCTTGTTAGTGAATTTAGTTTTCTGCAGTCCAGACAGAGTCTGATTTTTCCCGGTTTTCTAACTGTCATGATTGGGCTGCACCAGGGGGAGTTAGATTCTTCTATCACACCGAGAGCTAATAATCTATCTAGCTCTTCGTAGACCTCTGCTTGTCTGGGTGGCGAAAGGGGGTAGTGCCTTTGCTTTACCGGTGTAGCATCACCTGTATCTATATGGTGTTCCAGTAAGTGTGTACGCCCTAACCCTAATTTTTCGTAAGATGGGAAATTCGCCACAACCTTCTCCAGGCGCAATTTTTGTTCCGGAGACAATTCGTGAAAATTAGTTCCACTGTCCTTGACAAGTTCCGCACAGGACAAATCTGAAAAAATCTGAGGGGCAATGTCGTAGGCCTTCCAAAAATCTACACCTAGGTAACCGAGTTGAGAGAGGTTCGGGGCTATATAAAAAACTATCGACTTTACTACTCCCTTATAAGTCACTGGCAATTTACAAAACCCTACAACGTCATTTCTGGAACCATTCGCGGTAAAAATACAAGATCTAAATTTTTCCAATCGTATGTTGTTCCTATTGACAAAATCAAGACTTCCCTTTCCTAAAACAGATACGTTTGCACCGGAGTCCAATAGACACAGCAACTCCTCATCTAAAATTTTGATCTTTACAAAAGGCCTTCCATCATCGTTGTTCGGCAAACGTGAAGATTCTATTTCCTTTCTAAATTTTCTCCTCATACGGTATCTTCGCCTACATTTGAAAATTCGTTGTGAGATTTCACGACCAACTGACTTGCGTCCATAGTGATTACGTTCATTTTTATGCTCTAGATTAGTATATATTGGTATATCCGGTAAAAGTTTTGTTTCATCAGGCAGTGTGTCCTTCTGTGAAGGCTTTCCTCCTATATTGTGTAACTCGGGATTTATTTTGAGGAACGAGCATCCCCGGTCGCCCACTCGCTCCGACGAGAGTTTCCCCCGTGAGGTTTATCGCACTTGACCGTAGTTACTCCCTGTTGGCCGCATTTATAACAAAAAATGTTTCGCTTCTCGTCAGGACAGTAAATATAACTATGTCCGAGCTCTAAGCAATTCCAACACTTGATTTTCGAATAATCGCCTGCTACCCAAGTTTTATTAAATTTCAGCGCTTCCACCTGAGGGTCAGTATCCGTGTCGATGTCTCCTGGTGTAGTCTCAACGGAGATCTCATTTACCTGTCGTCGACTAAAACCAGTATTCTTGTTCTCCAGAAGAATTTTCTCTGCCTTCCTCGCCAGATCCCGAAGAGTATCTAAATCATTTGGATTAGCTATGAAGAGCATCACTTTTAAATCTGGTTGTGCATTCTTCTTTATTATATCTATTAGAGCTGCATCCGACAAAGGATTTGTTAGTCGTAGATTCAATCGAGTTACAAATGAATGGTAGTCATCGTAACACTCCCTCGGTAACTGTCTACGTGTCGAAAGTTTTAGCAAAATTTCATGGTCACTTTCGCTTGAGCCAAATTCCTTGGACAGTGCGGTTTTTAACATTTGGTACGTTGCCCTCTGGTGTTGCTTAATATAGTCCCAATAGAAAGTTTCAGCTTTACCCGTCAGGAAAACATGGAAATTCGACATAACATGGTCCTGTGGGCATTGTGAGCGTGCAACAAGAGTATCTAATTTGAAAAGAAAATCTGAAACATTACCGTCACCGCTGAAAGAAATCTTCCAATCCTTCAGTTTTATATTCATAATGGAAGTTGCATACGACGGAGAGTAACCCTGAGATCCGGATGGTTGAACATTCAGTCCGGGTGTGGCAGAATTGGGTCTAGTATCAGCTGTAACCCCTATAGATTCCCTAAGGGCTGTTAGTTCTCTCCTAAACTCCTCTTGAGTCTTCCGCATTGCTTCCTGGAAGTAGTCCAATAAACTTTCCATCGTGCTGCCAGCTGATGTCTGATTATCACCTTCTTTATCTCCTTCTCCTGGTGCCATCTCCACTGGAGTTTGGTTATCTGTCGGCACACCTGATGTTGAGTTCCCAGAAAAACTCGCTCCGATTTCTGCTAAAGATCCAGTTAATAACTCGTGCCCAAGATTATCTCCCTCTATTTCGCCAGATGGGTTTGATTCTAGTAAACGTGAAACCGATGATCCTCTTAATGCCCTAATACTCGAATCTGACTGTGGACTAAGCGAAGGTCTCTTTGATACTGGAGTTGTACCCCTACCTCTACCTTGTGTTGATACTGAACTACGAGATGCAACCCTTACCTTTCTCAGATGCGTTAGCTAAATTCGACCTTATGGCTGTCTCGCAAGAGGAAGCCCCAGTAGTGCTACTCGCCCGAGTGTTAGGCTTGGACATAATACGCCATTAAACGCATGAAAGAAATAAATGAAACCCAAATAAAAGAAAATCGACACCGAATAAAAAAAATTTTGAAATTATCGGCTGAAAAAAAAGCAATGAGAATAATTATGTATAATGAAAAGGTTATCTCTTCCTAAGGGAAAGAGAAAATAGGCAAAGGAAAGAAAAACGTTCGGTTCTTCAAAAAAAAATTTTTAAAAAAAATAAAAAAAACTTTTTAACTGTAACTAAGATAAGCGCGAGCAAAGAAAATTCCAGATAATCAATTTAAAATTTAAATCAAAAACAAAATAAAATAATATAAAATTTTACAATTTCAATGGAGCAGTTCGTATGTGTTCCAGGGAGGACTGCCGGGAAACATGGCAAAATAAGCACATGGTTTATCAAAAAAAAAAATTCATATATCAAAAAAAAATCTGATCATAGATCTACACGTGATACGACTAACCTCGACGCTGGCCGGTGGATCAATTTCCTCTCTCCTCGTGGCAAAAGAAATTGATTTTCCGAGCAAGTGTATTTTCACATTACTAAAACCTACCAAATACTGCAATCATCCGCAGCTGATCGTGGTGCAACTCGTCAATCAATACTAAGGACAAGGACTCCCACGAGTACAAATACTACGCGATATCTAATAAGATCCCGAGGTTCTATCGCAACGAAAACTTTCGACCTCATGTCGCCAGTTCGGACTTATAGTCTCCCGAATCTAAAACAAATATCACGAGAATGCTAACAGAGTTTCGGCCAAGACCAAATTGAAGGTGACCCTCCACCGACGTCGCAAATAAAACCTCCAGACTTGTTGTCCAGATGGCATGACTTACGCCGGTTTAAGACGGAAACCAACAAAGGCAGTGTAAAATTGAATAAAATGAAACTTTCCACTTTTTTGACGTCGCAAATGAAACATCCAGAGCAATTAAATCCAGATGTCATGACTTACGTCAAAATGCACGGGAATAATTAATAATTTTAACCGAAAACTGACCAGTAATGTGCACTGAAATTATCGTAACTGTACCATTCGTTAATGTCGAACACGTGTAACCGTCATCAACTCGAATCCCGTTACATAGCACATGTTAGTGCTCGGTCACCACGTGGTGCGAGTCACCGTTATACGTCATTCAAAACACGTGCTCTATCTCGCTACATTTTTGCGTTGGGCGCCATATGTTACGCGCCCCAACGTTAGTATTAAAATTTAGCAAAAAAAAATTACAACAAACTGTCGGTCTTTACCGTTGGGCGCCATATATGTTACGCGCCCCAACGGTAGTATCAAAATTTAGCCAACAAATTACAACAAACTGTCGGTCTTTTTCGTTGGGCGCCATATATGTTACGCGCCGGTCGCTACTGACTAAATTGTCAAGGTCAAGGGCATGCAAAGATCTCCCCCAGCTGCTCAATCGAAGTGGTTCTCAACCCGTATTTCGCGACGCGTAAGCATATAAATACAGCCTGCATGCCTATAAAGAAACTACTCTTGACTGTAAATTTTAGAAAAAAGAAAAAGAAGACTTAATGTTGCAAAAGCGACAATGCAAGAGACGAGCCGAAATGATCGGGCGGTTAGGTGGTATACCGCCTAGGGCGTAAGTTCCCTCCCAGTGACCAAGTCACACACCATGACAGACGGACACCCTAATCGAAACTACATCTGTCCCTAAAATAACCCTGTGCTTCTAGCTTACCATGTTCCCAGCATCCCCCCCCTCCAAATCTAATCAGTTACTGCATTGTTTATTTTTTTTCATTTTAAAAAAAATTATTTATTTTTTTTGACATTTGTAAAAAAGAAGAAGAAATAGAAAAATTTAAAATCTAGATTAAAATGAAATAATTACATATACACATATACATACATATATCTACATATATATATATATATTATTTCCCTAGGTCAGGCTGTACGCCTATTACAAATAATTTTAATAATAGCAATAATAATATAAATGAGGTTAATAATAATATAATAGAAATGATATATATATATAGTATGTTAATAATATAGTTCAAGAAAAAAAAATTAATTAATACAAAAATTAGAGAATATAAAATATATAATTATATGACGTAGACTTAGCTGCGCTGCGGTGCACCGGTCCCTCGTGGTTCGATTCCATCGACTTATTTCTTGATCAATTTGAAGTTGTTGCCAGAACGTTGTTTCAGCTGCTGTTGTATGGTGGTGGTTGTTGTTGTTGCTGTTACTGTTGCATGGTGTATGATGTACACATTAGTGTTGTCAATTTAAGAGAATGATCTGTTTATGGTCTACACTTGGTATATGAGTCATTTTGAAAATTGCTTAACGTAATTTTAGTGACTTTAGTTAGGTACTGTTTTTTTTTTTTTTTTCTTTTTTTTTTATATATCACTATGAGAGGTTGTTAGTTTGGTATATCGGTGCTATAGTTTTTTTTTTCTTTACGTTTTTTTTTTTATATTACGTCACTACGAGAGATTGTTAGCTTGGTATATCGTGCTATAGTTTTTTCTTTTTACGTTTTTTTTTATTACGTTTCTACCGATGACTCATTCATTCGTGTAAACTGAATTAGAGTAAGCCGACTGAAACATTTATGTGAACTTATTTAAATTATGAGAAATAACAGAAAATCTTTTCATTCAATTCACTAAACATACATATGTTTCAGATTTCCACTATTTTCACCGATAGACTTTTAAACTTTTGTTTTCTTTTTTTATTTAAATAATTCATGTAAATTTCTTTTGTTTGTTTTATTTGATTTTGTTTGTTGTTTATTTAAGAATAGGTTGCAGTTTTGTGTGAGTGTGTTTTTTTTTTGTTTTATCATTTTAATTTATTGGAACAATATTCACCTTTTTTTTCCTTTTTTTTTTTTTGACGGCACGGCTTAGAACTTAAATTATTTAATTTCCTTTTTTCTTGTGTTTTGATTGATTTATTTTTTTTTAAAGTTCATTTTATTTAAGAATAGTTTGCGGTTTTGTGTAAGCGTTTATTTTTTGTTTTATCATTTCAGTTTATTAAAAAAAAATTTTTCTTTTATTTGATGGTCCGGCTTAAAATTTTAAATTGTTAAATTTCTTTTTTTTTGTGTTTTGTTTGTTTGATTTTTTTTTTTTTTTATTAAAGTTCATTTTATTTAAGAATGTGTTGCAGGTTGGTATGAGTGTTTAATTTTCTTTTTTGATATTTTAATCTATTGGTTTTCTTATATGTAGTATTCATTTTTTTTTTTTTATAAATATATATATTTGACACTGCGCTTAACGTTTAAATTATTTAATTTCTTTTGTCTTATATTAGTTAATTGTTCACAACTATTATAAAATTTACATCTTGTATTTAATGTATCTTAACTTTCTAAATTAACTTTTCTTCCTAAAACTCTTCTCTTTTTTTTTTAAATTATTCTTTTCTTCTTTTTTTTTTTTCTTCACTTTTATCTAAAAAGAAACGTTACCGCTTTGGGCGCCGGCCACACACGAACTGCCACTTCAAAAAAAACATTCTCCCTTTTTAACCTCTTCTTTTTTTTTCTTTCTAGAATGTTCTTGCCATTATCCTCCTTTGCCTATCTTCCCTATCCTTATTTAACGACAGATGTCATAATCTGATTGGACGATCTGTCTAACGGTAAAATTTTAACGAAACAGACGCCAAGTGTCAGAATCTCATTGGTCGATCAGGACGCGCGAAAAAAAATACAACGAAGTACATAAATAGCAAAAGGGATAAAGATAATAAAAAGAGTTGCAATTGCATCAATAAAAGGGTTGCAATAAAATGCATCATTGCCAACCGTATATGCAAGTAAAAGGGTGGGAGTAAAAGTTACAATCCTAACAATCAATTCAAATCAATCCGTAACATATCTTTAAGAGTTGTCACATCAATTTTTATATTTTGTATTTCTTTCGATATCGATATGGTACTATTTGTTTGTATATTTTCAATTTTTTTAATGTTCTTCAATATTGATGTATTAATGTTTTTAAGCGAAATATTAATTTCTTGTTGTAATAATTCTAATGAATTTTTAAATTTTTTATCAACCTCGTCAATTTTATTTGTAAGGAAATCAGTTCTGTTATTAAGATATGCTTTTGTAACTGCATCTTTAGATTCAAACTTGCTATAACTTTTTAAGCTTTCTCCAAATTTATTTATAGAATTCATTTTCTAATAAATTATATTAGCTTCTTTCAGTTCTTCAACTATAGATATTATTTCGTTTTTATGATTGTTATGTCCAACACTTTCAGAGGATAGAAGAAGTCTTAGTCTATTTACTAACTCATTAGGATTGTCCCAATATATATAATTTGGTTTTTTGTAATCTACAGATTTAAGTGTTAAACCACTACCTTTCGTTAAGTTATTTGTTTTTGTACTAAATAGTTTTTTTATTATACGTTGATATTTAAAAGCTTTTGTACCCTTTATTTGTTCATTTGGTTGATATTTACGTCTATATACATTTGTGCTTATTAATAAATCTTTATATCTATTTAAATCAGTTTTTGTATAATGTAAGGGTTTTGTATGAAATATCAATTCAAATAAACCTGGAGTTATTTTCAATTTTTTATTTCCTATTCGAATAGAATTATCATTATTAAAGACAAGTTTGTTATTGCCATATCGCCAACTCCCGTTTCCATCAATGTTGAAACCATAAATTTTATCTAAAGTTTTATTATCCATAAGAAGTTGAACATTTTTAAGTAATGTTGATGATTTATCAAAATTACTGCTTGCGAATTTTATACGTTTTCTATCATTGTTTATATCAAAACTGCTTTTTCTTTTTGCAAATAAGTGTGTTGTTTTTTTACGTTTTTTATATTGATCATAATTATCATCTAATGTCGATGTATTCTTTCGCCTTAAATTTTTTTCAAACAAATGTGTTGTTTTATTTCTTTTTCTATCATTATTCAGTATAGTTTTACTTTTTCGTTTGAGTGTATTAGCTTGTACGTATTCCAGGTCAATTTCGCCATTGTCGTCATAATTATCATCTAATGTCGATGTATTCTTTCGGTTTAAATATTTTTCAATTGAATGTGTTGCTTTATTTCTTTTTCTATCATTGCTCAGTATAGTTTTACTTTTTCGTTTGAGTGAATTAGTTTCTACGTATTCCCGCTCAACTTCGTTGTTGTTGTCGTTATTAAATAAATGTGATTTACTGTTTGCAGTTTGTTTATTATAAAATTTTTTCTTTCCTATTTGACCACTAACCTTATCCTTTATAATTTTTTTAAAGTTATTGTCACTCTTAAATTTTTTTTTATTTTGATAACAGGGTGAGCTGGGTCTTTTTACAGCACTTTTATTTTCATTAAACGGTGTACTAGCTCTTTCTATAGCATTTTCATATTCATAATAAGGTATATCAGACGTTGACATATAATTGATATCGTCTTCAACACTATTATAATTGTCAGAATTCTTTATTGTTTTAGCTGAATTGTTAATAGTCTCAAAACTAATATTATCATTTTGAAATGTTTCGTCTGTATGATCATCATTTATTAGTGAATACTTATTTAATTTATTCTCATTGCTGCTTTCAAGTTTTTCAATTATATGATTTAGAGGTTTTGTTATAGGTTGAAATGTATCTTCCAATATATTTACCCTATCTATATTATTTAATTTAATATTTTTCAATTTTTCTTTCAATATAGTTCTAGTTTTTACAATATCCTTTAATAAGTTATTATTATTCATATTGATTTGTTTGTAATGATCTGCTTCCAATCTACTTATGATCTGATTATGATCTGCTTAAGATCTGCTTTATATCTGTTTACAATCTGCACAGGATCTGGTCACTATCTGGTTATGATCTGCTCACGATCTGGTAACGATCAGCTTTATATCTGATCACGATCTGGTTACTATCTGCTTATAATCTGCTCACGATCTGCTTATGATTAATTTTGCCTTTTATTTAAAACCTATCTTATAACTGTATAAAATTATCAAATCCTTTACGATATCTTCCTTTATTCAATTCATCGTCTTTACTAATAACAAGAAATCCGTATTTATCTTTCCAACATCTATTACATATATCTATAAATTGATTGAACGACATATCACCAATAACATGATCATTATAGATATGACGTAAATTCATTTCATCTTGCTTAAATACAACAATCATATTTGCATTGTCACGTATCAAATGTTTTGGAATTTTCGTATATGTTTGACACAAGTAAAAACAGTCTATGTATTTATGTCTACCCATGCAAAAGTAATCTCTTATCGCATTTTGTTTTCCACAAATCACATCATCGAAAATCATTATGGAATGTTGTTTTGCTTCAGCCGGACTTAGAATTTGTTCATTTTCCGAAAACGTATAGAGACTGATCCCCTTAATTGGGTCGATTAATTTCCTTAAATAACAGTATTTCGGTTGATATAGAGATTTTGAATATATGTATATGTTTTTAAAGCAAAGACCATTAGGACTCTCTATCAGACTAATCATGACATTAGTCTTACGGCAATTGGATGGTCCTACATTTAATGCTCGTATTGAATTTGGCAATAGGGTGCTATGTCGAGTTTTAGACATTTTTTCCTCTGCATTATCAACATTTCGAATAACAATTTTTTTAGCTTGTTTAATTAAACGCATGTTGATTACTAATAAAGTCTAATTATTCAACGTCGCTTATATATATATATATATATATATATATATATATATAGATAAACATTTTTAATTATATCTTAATCGAATAACATTTGTGGAGGAAGAATGGTCATAAATTACTATAAAAACAAAAATAGTTATCAGTCTACGACTGGAAGTGGTTTGGTAAACACATTAATTAACAAATTGCCTTTTGAATTACATTTACCTGGATATCAATTTTGCGGACCTGGTACAAAACTTAAAGAACGTCTAGCAAGAGGAGATAAGGGTGTAAACTTATTAGACGCTGCTTGTAAGGAACACGATATTGCATATTCACAATCACACGACATAAACCAAAGACATCAAGCAGATCAAATATTAGCTGAAAAAGCTTGGCAAAGAGTAAAAGCTAAAGATAGTGATATTAAAGAACGTGCAAATGCTTGGTTTGTTACGAATGCAATGAAGGCAAAAGTTAAATTTGGATTAGGTATGAAACGAACACTAAAAACTAGAAAACGAAAATCAAAGAAGAATAATGGAAAAAGAAACAGACGAAAGGTGTGTAATAAGAAATCATTTCTAAACACCGTTAAGAATACACTTAACTTTTTGAAAAAGGAGAATCCCGATAATATACATGATGCTATTAAAATTGCAATGACAAAAAGGAGATCTAATATAAGTATACCAAGAGTTATTCCATTGCCGAAAATTGGTGGCTTTCTTCCACTTATTCCCGTACTGACAGCATTGTCAGCGCTTGGCGGTTTAGCAAGTGGAGGATCTGCTATTGTTAAAGCAGTAAATGATATCAAAAATGGAAAAGAACAATTGGCGGAAGCTAATCGTCACAATAGATATAAGGAATTAATTGCTATGGGAAAAGGTCTTTTTCTAAAACCATATAAAACTGGATATGGTCTCTACTATAGTCCAGCTCCAAAAAACTACTAGATAATCTACCTAAGCGCCCATTAACAAATTTGGATTTGAATAAATATGGAAAACATCTTAAACATTTTAGGGGTGTTTTCATGCGTGATTCTTTACCTAAAAAACCCTTAACACAAGAATGCGGCATTGTCAATTTGGATAATTCAAATGGTATGGGAACACATTGGGTAGCATATTATAAAAACCACAACTATAAAGAATATTTTGATAGCTTTGGAGACTTACAACCACCAGTTGAGATTGTCAACTATTTAAAATTTCCCATTGAATATAATTATGAACGAAAACAAAAATTTAATACATACATATAATTGTGGACACTTGTGTTTAAAATTTTTATTCAATAAATATAAATTGAAATGAAATAAAAAATTTTTTAATTTATATACATATAATATATTCTTTTTTTTATTATTCATATTATTTTGTATGTTACATTTCTTATGAACTACTTAATCTATATATTTACATTTAAAAATATTTCATCATCATCGTCTTGCATAAGCTCTCTATATATATTTACATTTAAAAACATTTCATCATCATTATCTTGTATAAATTCTCTATATAAATTTAAATTTGATGATGATATTGATGGAGAATTTATTTTATGATGTCCCCATGCATATGTATTGATACCATTTTCTTTAATATATCTCTTATCATCTAAGTAACTTAATGTTAGTTTACTAATATTTTGTGTATAAATTTGATGTACCTTAGATCTAAATATATACATTGTGTCATAGTATAATTTTTTATCTAATAGACATTTCCTAAAGTCATTTATACTTAATTTTTTAGTTACACATTGTTTAACACCTTTAATTTTTTTAATTTCGGTATCAACTCTATCAATTTTTACTGAATACATCTTAGCTCTTAAACCAATGAATTCTTTAATATTTTTACCATTACACTCATCCTTCATCATCCCCAATACTTTTTTATTAATTTGCGGAAAATTATATGGATTGTCTTTTGAATATGCAGATGTATCAAAATGTGTACTAATATCATTTTTTATATCATTATATAGATCATCTGTTTTAATGTCGTAAATAAAGGAATCAGTATCCATGTAATTGAGTTGAAGGTTTTCACAATATTTAGGTTTTATATAATCATAATGAAAACTATACATTTTCCATTTGGATATTTCTAAAACTGAAAAACCAATATAAATTGGTTTATTATATTCAGTTTTAGTCCTATTCATTTGGATGGCATGCATATTTTCATGAATTTTGAGTGAACTATGGAAATTAGGTTTAGCAATAAGAGCTCTAGCACCTAGTCTTTTACCTATACTCTCCCATTCACATACTATTTTAATGTCTTTCCTCTTATCAACATTTTCCATAGTTTTCCCATACACAGCATTATTTAACAATTTGAAAAAATTTTGTTCAAATGAATTTTTAGCTAGTGTTCTATAATGATTATTCAAATCAATATATTTCTTTAACCAATCAGACTGACTAAACTCAAGAATTCTATGAATTTTTTTCAAAATCAAACCATGTTTTAAACATTGTTGTAGATTTCTATAATGTATAATATAGTTTTTCTTATCATTTAGATCTGTTATTAATTTTCGCTGTTTCATGTTTTCAATTTTCTTATTCTCTGCACAAAATGGTAAATCATTATGATAGTCGTGTAATGCCGATGGATATTCTAGATCTACTTCTAATATATAACCCAATGGAGAATCCTCTTCTATACTATTAACATTAAAATTTTCAAAATTTTCAACCCATTTAAAATTTTTATATGGAAGGTATTTTGACATTGCATAACCATATAAATTATTTACATCTAAATATATTATATAATTTGATTCCTTGTTAGAATCATAATCACTAATATATTTATTATTTGCAATTGAATATCTATTAGAACATTGAACAATACCTCCCCTGATACCTCGCAGAACAAAATTATATATATTAATATCAGTTAACAACTCTAATTCTATTTGAGTTGTTTTTAACATTGCATCCCAGGATAGACCAGGAGTGGTATAATATTGACAGGGATCTAAATTATAAATGTTTTTACACACTTGTCGAAAATTTTCAAATATGTCACAGAGTAAAAGAACGTCTACCTTTAAATATAAAAGTAAATAATCCTTTAATGTTATACATTTAAATGTATTCCATACTTTTTGTGCATGTTCATAATCCTCTACACTACACGACTCGTTAGTTAATTTATTAAAGAAAACTGCAATGGGAGGCAATTGAGTTTCATTGAGACGATTTTCAGAATCTAAGTAGTCGTACGGAAAGACACCTTTACGTTTCATTAAATTGAATTCTTCATCATTTGAATAGTTCGATTTTACTATTGTTAAATCATTATCTGTTAAATAAGTTGCTAATTTCTCTAAACTAGATGGCATAAATCTAAATGAATCGAGAAAACGTAACTCAATTGTACTGTTGTCATCTACGGAAATTCTTTTTGATATAGAAACATAAAGCTCCTTATTTAAGGGAATAATATTTATATCACCTTCAATAGATGAAAGCTCTCTAACAAACAAGTGACAATCATAGGCTGAAAGATTATGAAAAAATATAGGGATGAAATTCGCAATTAAATTACATTTGTTATGAGCAGCACCTCTATATTCACCGGTTAGATGACAATGGTCGGCTACTTTATCTTTATTTGATAATTTTTTTTTACAAATATGACAAGTCTTGCTTTCATAATGTTGTATCTGTTGAAGTGGCGTTAAGGAATTCATTGGTTTAATAACACTTAGATGTTTTGTGTATATATCTAAAATATCATTAACTAAGCTTTTAAAAAAATGTTGCGGTGCATTATTACCATTGTAAATTTTAAAAATATTTAAATCTGAATTATATGAACATTTAATATAATAACTGTAAGCAAATGGAATATGCTTCTGTACTGATTTAACATTTGTTGAATTTTGTACATTAATTGATTCTAGAATACATTCAAAATCAGCATATACAACAAAAGGTACATCTAATTGTTTTTTAAAATTTTTAAAACTAAGCATACTATTTTCGATAGTAGGCATTTTAGTTACCATCTTATTGCATTCCTTCTTATGAGTTTCCAGAGATGACTCACTGTGGAAATGTATTAAACATGTATTACATATACAAATACATCGGCGGTGTTTTGTTAGTTGACTTTTAATTAATCTGTAAATATAAAGGAACAAATTAATTAATCCAAGTTTTTAAGTGTCTATATATTTCATTGTTTATATTTACCTTGATATATTTTTAATCCATACATAATGGAGTTTTTCCCCATCTTCTAACAGAAGCAAGTTTATGTGCTTAGATTTTTCCTGTTGCGAAAAATAATATGGACCGACTATATTATTCTCATTATCTAATGCAAACACATTTACACTCAATTCAGGATTGTTGGTCTCAAATAATTTTATCTGATTAACTGGAAGCGGAAAGTTCAAGCTCGTAAAATTTAATTCAATGTTGTTTTCCAGTCTTATGATTTCATCTTCTATGTTACTAACATTATAGGACGTCATTCTATTTGAATGGACTTCCATTGGATATAATGCTGATATTATTGCCCATTTGAAACAATACTCATCATTATTTTGAACATTGATGCATGCATGCTTTCTCTGTATTTCCGGTGGTAGGGGGATGTATTGCGAACCTTTTATACATTTATATTGATTAATGTTTATCTCAAGACGTGATATTTCAATTAATGCCCAACCGCTGTCACGCTCCTGAAACTCGCCCATCTTTTTAATTATAACATCACATTGCTCGTTGTAAGTATTAAGAATGTCATCACTTGTTGAATATATACTAAGAATATTCATTTTAGTCTGATGAGACTTTACTTCAATCATACAATTGTCTTCATCATCCTTTATTAACATATATTCACAAAACAGTTCCATGTTAAATTTTATGCTTTCATATTTTTTAATCACATCACTTAATAATTTGATTATTTTGTCTTTCATTTCCGTTAAAAAGTTTTCAGGTATTAAATTATTTTTGTTATTGTTTTCAACTAAATATGTGATAATTCTATTATTAAACGATGATTTTATGCATTTAACACCATCAACAACAAAACAATTGTCTGGTTTCTCAATACATTTAAGTTTGTGTTTATTTGTCCTTTTATGATAACACCAATTTGTTTTTAGAATATATTTTGCACAATACTCACAATAAACATTAATTTCACTGTTTTTGTTATTTTTTGTATGAGAATGTGAGTGTCGATGCCATTCCGCTTGATTTGAAAAATATTCATCACATTTTTGACATTTAAATGATGTGGATGGTACATCATGGTATAATCTAATATGCCTTCTTAAATTTGTATTCAGAGTGAATACTTTTCCACAAAATTCACAAATAAAACCGCCGGACATTTCTTATATATTTAATTTAAATCAAATATTATTTCACCCGTGTTTTTGCGCCAACCGTGTAATCAAGACTGATTGTGTTCAATCAACCTTTACTAGCTGGTCAAGTCACAAATCACGTTGCACCAACATGCGCTAATATAAAGACGTTGATTCAGCATAATTATTTTCTCACTAAATTAAGACGCTAATCCGACATAAATATTTTCCCATCAAATTATTATTGCACCAGCATGCTCGAGCATGCAAACGCTGATTCAGCAAAATTATTTTCCCATCAAATTGCTAGTAATTGGAGCCCATGCAGGTGCACATGTACCGTTGCACCAACATGCTCGAGCATGCAGACGCTGATTCAGCAAAATTATTTTCCCATCAAATTGCTAGTAATTGGAGCCCATGCAGGTGCACATGTACCGTTGTACCAACATGCTCGAGCATGCAGACGCTGATTCAGCAAAATTATTTTCCCATCAAATTGTTTGTAATTGGAGACGATGCAGGTGTCTTAAAAACGCTTACACTGCAGAATTACCTTCGCCGGCAGAACCCCACTGTCGTTAACTTGTATATTAAAAAAATTTTGGTGTAAATAATGGTAGTTGTTATTTAACAGAAACATTCCTCACATACCAATTTTTCATTTAAATAGACGTTGTAGAATCAGAAATTCAACAGTGATATTTGAAAAATTGTGAACTAAATAAGTAAATTTTCTTTTCCTCGTTCAAAGAACTAAAAACTCTATAAAATATGGATAACACATTAAATTATTTAAATAATATCAACAGCAAGAAATATATAAAGGATGTACTACCTCTAAAACAACTTCCTGCAAACCAAAAATTTAGAATTCTAAACTGTGTAAAGAAGTCTACAGTATTTGGTCCGAAAACAATGATAGATTTGGAAACTCATATAATATTCTTGCCGGAAAGATACACGAACCTACCAGAGGAAGTTATGAACGATCTATCAACTGGAATATATTATTTAAAAAAAGTTATGGATGGAGTCCACTATAAATTATATTTTGAAAAGTAATTTCTAAGTAAAAGAAAAAATATAAATAGAATATGTTTTGTATAATCTTATGTTAGTTTTTTATAAGCGATTATAATGGAACAACACGATAATTTTATAGTTATTGATTTACAAGGATTTTTTATCAATAATAAATATTATGCTAAAGAAGTTTGTGTTTCAATCAGTGATTTTGAAAGAAAAACTTTTCACATTAAATCAACAATAAAATATTCAGAATTAAGTAAAAAAGATAGAGTTACAAATAAATGGCTCTATAATCACTTACATGGTTTGCATTGGAATACTGGAGAGTCTACAATAAAAGATTTAATAGAATATCTAATACTAACTATAAGAAAAAGGGAAGAAGAAGAAGAATATCCTGTTGTATATGTTAAGGGATATGAAAAAGTCAGATGGTTAAGAGAACTACTTGGAAAAGAAATACAAATATATATAATTAATTTAGATTATTGGGATTGTCCAAATATAAAAACTTTGTATAAAGATAATCCAAATATAAAAATTTGTGAAAATCATAATAATTTTAATAATACATGTGCTGAAAAGAATGTAATTTTACTTAGAAATTTTGTTAAACAGAGAAATCATTGTTAGGCAATAAAACCTCTGAATTAGTTAATTTTATTTTTAGTTGTTCCTTACTCTTTATACAGAAAGCATAAAGTGTAATAAAAATTTTAACTCAAAAATTATGTTATCAGCTGAATTGGAAGAACTGTTAATAAAACATAGTAATCAGATTGATAAAGAACATATAGATTTATTTACGAAACTTATAAATGAATTTAGAATTTGTAATTATGTAAATCATCCATTTATATGTGTTAATAATATCATTCATAGGTCGAGCTGTGAAAATATTTATTCACAATCTTTCAACATTTGTCGGTGTCAAACATTCTATACACAATACTTTTTAACACTTAAGCTTTTTAATCTTTATAAACGTATTTTAAAATTTGAATCTGTTAATAACTGAAAAAATAAATATCTAGTAATATAGATAATAATAAAATCAATTGAATTGTAAAAACTGTACTTTTAATAAAATTTAATTATAATTATAAGAAATGTATTTAGCATAAGCTTAAGAAATGTATTTAGTATAAGTTTTTTTTTATTTTTCTCTAATAAAAACATTAACATAAAAAAAAGACAAATTAAACTTTTTTTATTTAAACATTAATTACACCTATATGCAAAGCGTATAGGTATACAATAGATTGATCACACATAATTCTGTAACGAATTATAAAATTATATTTTTCCAATAAAAAAATCATACAAAAAAAAAATAAAATAAAGAGTACAGTCTTTTACGACTATGCATGCTCCCAAAATTGTATGGATAAAGGAATTCGGCAGATCAAATGTCGCAATGAAAAATATTTTAAATATTTTTTTGTTTACACGCGCCAGACAGTATGTAACTTGATATGCGTTTTGCATTGAATAAACTGTGTAAATATATTTTTAATTTTTAATAAATGCATTTTTTATAACAAATAAAAGAACCAATTAAACATTTTTTTAATTTCAACATTAATCACACCTAAATGCAAAGCGTATAGGTATACAATAGATCGATTATACATAATTCTGCAACGAATTAATTATTTTAAAGCTATGTATGCTCCCCAAATTTTAACACACACATATCAAAAAGCATTAGCCTTTCGCAATACAAACCAAAAATGAAACCGAAAAAAAATAAATAACAATTAAAGGGGTAGTCCCAAATTTGTACATACAAAAAAACTATGAGCGTGATCCCAAATTTGTATGGAAAAATATGGAATAATTGGTCTAGAAAACCCATACAGAAAACTATGAGCAACCGCATACAAAAAAACTATGAGCGTGATCCCAAATTTGTATGGAAAGATTGGTCGAGAAGGTACATAAATATACTACTGAACTCGGTTTTGAACTCCACTTCAGGTTGAATGATGACTGCAGCGTTTTTCAGGCGGAGATTTTCGCAATACTGAAGGCTATTGAGGCCATAGCTGGTGGCCCATCTTCGGATTCGGAATCTTACACGATCTTCGTTGACAGTCAGGCTGCCCTTAGGGCCATTGCGTCGGTCTGGTGCAAATCACGGCTCGTTCGCGAGTGCAAAGAGTCGTTGCGGAGTTTTGGACCGGACCGTATCCGTCTATGCTGGATTCCGGGTCACAGCGGAATATTGGGCAATGAGACGGCGGATGCCTTCGCTAGGTTAGGTTCGCTTTCAGGTGGCGATTTGACGGTTGGTCCTGACCCCCCAGTCTGTCACCTCTATGGTCTCATCGATGGATGGGTCAGGAGGGAAGAGCAGAGACGTTGGGAGAACGGATCGGGTTGTTCTGTTTCTGGGCGTCTGTGGACAGCAAGAGGACAGAGTGGCGGCTGGGCTTGGTTAAGGCCAGCTTAAGGTTGGTTGTCGGTTTTATCATGGGGCACTGCGAGATTAGGTCGCTGACGGGGATCTGGAACAGATCCCAGCCGGACTATTGCAGGGTATGTTGCGATGAGGAGGAGTTGGAGACTGTCGAACATCTCCTCTGCAACTGCCCAGCCCTTGGTAGGC
This sequence comes from Sarcophaga peregrina, assembly GCA_014635995.1. NCBI lineage: Eukaryota > Metazoa > Arthropoda > Insecta > Diptera > Sarcophagidae > Sarcophaga > Sarcophaga peregrina. The sequence goes on from CM025790.1 coordinate 73,635,061, forward strand.
TGAGGCTGAGGACCCTTGGCAGGGCCTTCTTTGAGAGCTTGAGTTCTGTGTCGAGAGCCGACATCAAGGCTCTCCACAGATTCATTAGCAGCTTGGGCTGGTTGAGAGGTGCTAGGGCTTCATAAGTGTAGTCGCACTCTCAACCTCTGTTGTTTTGTGTCTGTTGTTTTTCGTTCCTCTGTTTCCTATTCTCCCTCCCCTTCCCTATTTTCCTATATCCTCCTTTTCCTTCCTCCCCTAAGGACAATGTACAATGGGTCAATTTGGACCTCCGGGTACTGTGCTTGTCTTGACCGACAGGTGCGCGTCATCTAACCTAACCTAACCTAAGCTGCGTATACATTGCTGCGTATACATTGCTGCCAAACTAATATTCATCCCGTGTGAATTGAAATTTGTGCGATTAAAAAATGTGCTGGTGTGAATATAGCCAATCAATGTTTGGTTTTCTATATTAAACGCATTTACTATTTTTTACTATAAAGATTGGTACTCTGTTCATAATTGCGAAAAATTATTGTTTTTTCATTCGAAAATTTTTATGTGCAACAAATGTAGTCTATCTAGGGATTTTTCAAAATTTTTCAAAACTCCGTTTCGCCACCAGATGGCTTCGTTTTATGTCACATTTCATTTGGTGATTAAAAGATGAAGAAACATTTTTTTTGTTTTATATATGAAAAGGAACAATTTTATTTCATTTCACAACAGTAATGAATTCATTTCGATTACAAAAATGAAGTGTTATTTAGTTGAACTTCTCTAAGTAAATGAAAGTGAATCCAAAGTAAATACTGAATCGAAGCGTTACACGTGTCCGCAAATTATCCGTTTCATTGAAGTGCTCTTTGGTAAATCACATTTTTTGTTTTTTGGTCTGACGTTAACACAAACAAAGTGGATGGTTTCCCAACTCGTGAACACGCAACGTATAACTGCCCATGTGAAAAACAATGATTTTCTGAATTTATCCCGCAAACACTAAGCGATTGGCCTTGCGACTTGTTAATTGTCGTTGCGAACCAAGGCGAACTGGAAATTGCAATCGTTTGAAATCAAACGGAAGATCAGTCGGAATCATTGGTATTCGAGGAATACATACATTTTCACTTGCGTACTTTCCGTTAATAATGGCTGCCTCAATCAAATTCGGCATAAGTATTTTTACCGAAAGTCGAGCACCGTTGCAAAGTCGCGGTGGATTTAAATTCCGTAGTGGAAATCCTGGTAACTCCAGAGAGTTCAAAAACTCCGTTGGATAATTTACTACATCATCGGGATTTGTTATGGAATCAACGGATTTGTATGTCACCAAATCGCCAGCAATTTTTGATTGAATGGTGAAATTCAGTGCGTGTACATCATTATTCTTTGCGGCAAGAATTTCTCGTTTACTTAACAAAGCATAATTCTGATAATTCTCAGGAAGTAATTCGGGAAAACATTTTTAATAAGTGCTAATTGAAAGTATACAAATCGGTAAAATTCGTTGATAAGAGTAATTAATCCAGATGTCGCATCAACTACGACTTTTCCGTTTCCAACAGCTAACAATTGTTTGGAAAATTGTGCAGCACTTTGATCATTTTGAAGTTGAACTCTCATATTAGTGGTTAACGATAATGATTTTACGTTATTCCATAAAGGTGGTGCCTTCAGGCAAGCATTCAATTCATCTGCAGGCGTTCCACGGGGAATTATTGGCAACGCCTGCCTGAAATCGCCAGCCAACAATATCATCAAGCCGCCAAATATGTCATTATTTCGCCGAAGATCCTTCAGTGTGAAGTTAAGTGCTTCAAGTGATTTCTTATGTGCCATTGTGCACTCATCCAAACAATGAGCTTGCATTGCATCAACAATTTTCCCATTGCACTGGATCGGAAAATTTTAAATGTTGGAGTATCAATTGTGTTTAAATTGAGTGGCAACTTACGCGCAGAATGTGCAGTACGGCCGCCATTTAGAAGAGTCGCCGCAATTCCAGATGGTGCTAACGCCAAAGCTATGTCAGATCTTGATCGAATAGTGTCCAAATCAATGAAATGACAAATGTTTTCCCTGCTTCTTCAGGTGCGTCCGGGGGGCTAATTCTGACAATCGTATACGATCGAATACTTATTCGTTCGTTCGATTTTTTAGCTTTAGGATTCTGTCAGTTGATATCGATTAATATGTGTCGATATTTCTAATGACAGTAATCGATAGCGCGCAACTGTTCGAAAGCAATCTTGCGAGTTTTTAATCGTAAGCAAAATACATATCGAGTAAAGCTTTTTTTGTTAACAAAATATGAAAAAAAGAAAATGTAAGTAAGAATTTTTTAAAAACTAAAGAAAATAGTTAAAATTTTAGCATTTTAGATTAAAATTAACAAAAGTAAATGGTACCCAAAAATAGATTATGGGAGACTTTATGGCTATATACGAATTTGGCAAAAAGTATATTGCCGAATATTGCACAAGAAAAAGCAAAGGAAACTAAGTTTGGGAGCTGTTTAATGCCAAACTTAATGTTTCTAGGCCACCAATAAAGGATGCCAAACTATGCTGCTGGCATAGCAGTTGCTATTGAAGGTCTGAAGAACATTAAAACCAAAATAATACATCTTGTAAACATTTGTTTATTTCTGCCTGTACACTATTTGATAATGGAGAAGTTCATAGCGAAAACATTTGTAATAAAACAAAAAAATTTTAAATTAAAAAAGAGCGGCTTTACAAATATATGTTTTTGTTTACAAAAGTGTTCAGTGTTGGAAAACATTTCACAACACTGGAAAAATAATATCGATTCGTTAACTATCGACTAACAGAATTAGAAATAAGCCTACTTTCGAAATTTCTATCAACTCAAAAGCCATCTCGACTGCCAAAATTAGGCCCCAGGTTTCCAATTGAAATGTTAGGAAACGAATAACTTATTTTTTTACTTTTTTTCACAATTTCACAGTGAACACAATACCGGTTTGGCACATGAAATTAACTGAGCAGAGAACAATGAGTAGCTGTCAAACAATCACGCGACGGCGCCATCTACTTAAAATATTGGTTTGTAGTACATACTATGTATCAGCGATGGCGCTGTATGTGAAAAAAGATTTTTCCCGCTTTTCTGTTATAATGTTTCCTGAATTTTCTTTGCTATAAACCTCACTGAGCCCGAGACCTTTCCAACGAATGCAAAACCGTGGAAATCGGTTCGTGCGTTCTGGAGTTATAACGTCAGGAAGGAAAACCCGACTTATTTTTATATAGTAGAAGATGTATTTCTTATAACTTTTATTTGATATTATGATTTTCACTTCCTTTTTCAACACAAAACGACAATTAAAGTTTTCGTCTTAAGACGCTAAAAATTTTTGTTTTCAAAGCCTACTACGATTGAATTTTTGAAATTATAACCGGAAATTTTGAAATAACCGGTCATTTGACAGTGAATATTGATGTAGTTTTGATGTATTAAGAAATACAACTTTAAAACATAAAAAGTCAAATAAAAATTACATGTGTAGCAGTAAGTAAAGCTACGGTCAGACTGAGTAAATTTTTGGTGTAAAACATCATTTTTTTCTTTGCTCTAGTGTGTCCATAAAATATTTCAGGGGTGCAAACAAGATTTTGAGGAAACAAATTTGTTTGCTTGGATACAAAAATGTTTCTAATGTTACCATAGCGTCACCACCCGTTTTAAATATTTTCTCCTTTTTTCGAGCAAATAAATATTTGATCTTGAAAAAATTTTGTAAGAGCAAAGAACTATTGCAAACACTGTTGTCCACTTTTAATAATATATAATAAATTTTTTTATAAAATCACCAAAACGGAAAACTTTTAATATAAACTTCATGAAAAGTAGAAATTTAAAAAAAAAAAATGTAAAAAGTGTAAAAACCTCTCGACAGGTTTAATAAAAGTTCATTATGAACCAGGAACAAAACATTATTTTTTTTATCACATTTTTATGGTTATATACAATATGGTATGAAGTTTTATATTTTATCGTTTAAACGAAATTCAGTTGTAGAATAGAATAGTAAACAATTAAACAGCTGTGCGAATTTACTTTATTTTTTGGCAAAGAAAATGGCGTTAAAAATTTTTTTTGGAAAAGCAATATTTTAATAAATATGTAAACATTTTTATATATTTTAGAGTATGTTTTCTCATCTTCTATTTCGAGTTTTTATTTATTTATTTATTTATATGTCATATTTTTGCAGTTTATTCGTGTTGTTCTGATTAAAAAATTTTTTTATTTTCGTTTAGTGAATTTTCTGTTTTGTTTTTTAATCATATGTACTTTTTCGTTTGTTTCCCTTTTTCTGGTGAAACAATCTTTTGTTTATGAGAAAATAAAAATATTTACTTCGGTCTGACCGCAGGGAAAACATGTTTGCTCCAAAACTGTATTCGATCCTGTGACCATAGCTAAAGTCTTGTATGTATTAGTTTCGGTCATTCATTTCTTGTATGGAACTTAACAACAAATAAACAAAATTAACTTTTTGACAAATATAGGAGTGCCGGAGCAATGTCAAACGTACAAGAAATGAATGACTGAAACTAAAACCCCAATTATGCATCCGGAAGGGAACGTAACCGCAACAGTAAGAAACAGCTGATCGTTTTTGTTATGTATATAACGTAACCGGAATGGAACATAAGAATCTGTAAAAAATAGAATTTTCTTACATTTTTAGGTGACATCTGTTTACCAGTGTTAACAAGATGTCAGTATTAAAAACCACCAAAACTGAAAATTTAAATTATAAACAGAATTTAAGTTTTGTTCGTGTAATTTAAATTTATAATTTAAAATATAAATAAACAATATTTTACTATTTACATTATGTAGACAGTATTAAATTTTATTCTAAATTAGATAAATACAGTTCTCGGTTTTTAATTAATTAAAGCGTTAGACAAGCATTTCAGTTTGATTCTACTTTTACGTTTTAATATTCGTACAAATTAGGTTATCCTGTTTCTGTAGGATAAACGATTTCACTTGCTTCTATTTATATGGAAAATACAAACAAAAGCACTCAATTTTGTGTTTGTGTTTTCCTCAACCAACAAACACAAACTAAATAGAGTGTTTTTGTTTGTGTGAAAGTAAAATTGTTTGGGTTACAGAAACAGTACATGAAGTTTTTAATAAATATAAAATCGTTGAAATGAACATAAAAACGCTGTAGTGATTACACTGGTTAACAGCTGAATTAAAGAAAAACAAAAGACGCCATACTGAAAGTGATAAAAGAAGTGGAAAATTTTAAAATTTGGAATTAATATTAAATTTGCTTAAAAACAATAATAAAAATAATAAATTAAAAACTCAAACCCCAGAACATGTCTTCTATATCCATATCTGAATTTTTGTCTTTTATCTTTTGCAATTTTTATTCCTTTATTTCTGTATGTATTTGTTTTTCTTTATTTCTTTTATGTTTATTTACATAGAAACACATGACACGTTTTTACGATCTATAATTGTATTTACGTTTTTACGTTCCGTACATGTTACATTACGTTACATTCCGTTACGGTAGCATAACTAAGACTTAAGGCTTAATGCATGAAAAATTATTATTACTTACACATTTGCATTTTTTATAGAATTGTTGAAAAAAAATGTTATGAATGTTTTCAGCAATAATGACAGTCAAATGACTGGTAAAATGACCGTCACTGTCGTGGTAGAGAGTTGCATTTTCTGCCGTTAAAAATTGTTTTTGTTGTCATTGTTAGAAATATTTGTAAACTGGTAAAGAGTGCATATGCAAGAGTGAAACAACTACATTTTGATTAATATTTTATTCAAATGGTTATATCCATCACATATGACAGGTAAAATGACAGTCACTGTTGTAGTTTGTGTTACAGTATTTTCTGCCGTAAAAAAATAATTAATTCTGCGAAAAGTGAAAATTTTAAAACTAAACAAAATTAAACTAAATTGAAAGATTAAAGTGAAAAATTAAATTTAAAATAATAAAAAACAAGAAATAGACTTGAGAGAACAATAAAAGAACTTAAAAACAAGAAGAAAACTCAAAACTTTTTATAATTACATGGATACCCAAAATATATATGAGGGTTTTGGGGAAGGACATACTCAAGAACTGATTGGTAAGTAAAAGACAATGTACAATATTTATATATGTAAATCTTAATACATTTAACTATTTAGCATACCAGTCAATCCTACCGAGGAAATCATATACCTTAAATCCCACTGACAACTTTCCATCAACATAAACAGCAGCCGCAAAAAATGAAGGTTAAGTTAATTTTTCTTATTTTCATTGGATTAAATTAATATTTAAGTAAGACATTTTGGAAATATTAAAAAGTATTTCATCTCGCCTCGAGAAGATTGAAGAAACTGTAAGTATGTAATTGTGATTTATTTTAAATAAAAAATTATTTCTCCTTGAGGGTTACTGTGCAATTCGATTCGAAAATTGAAATCTTTCGAATGGCATATTCGATACGAAAATGAAATTGTACTATCTAACCCTTTCGAATTACTTGCAGCGAAGTACCCGAAGTACTAATTCGTATGTGGGTAAAAACAGCATATACGTAGGAGCGCTTGAACTTAAATGTCAAATAGCGAAAAAAACTTGGTAGCACTTTATAAGTGACAAATTTAAATTAAATTTTAATTTTGTTTTAAAAACGTTGAAACAAAAATGAAGTGTACCTTAAAATGGATTGTGTTTTTCTCTGGATGGATGACAATGACGACGATTATATACCGGAAAGAGTCCAAAGGAAATTGATAAGAGATAATTCCAACATATTATCTCCTAATAAAAATAATACGCAAATATACAAAGAATTTATAACTACATTTATTTATAGCATGTATGCATTCTTTTAGTTTTATTAAAAATTTTAGACGCAGTAAGGGTGTCTTTCTTTATGTCGTTAATTCCATTACGGACAACTTAAGTGCTCCTCAAAGGTCCACAGCTATTCCACCTTTGCTGAAAGGTGGATACCATCATCAAATTGGCCAAGATCGTCTCTTAGAAATATCACAACAGTCAATTTCAGGTTGTATTGCCGAAGTTTGTCAAGCAAGAGAAGATATTCTCTGTCCGAAGCACATAACGGAATGCAAAATTATATTTTTACAATAAGTGTGGAATACCAGGCGTAATAGCTGCTGTTGATGGTACCCACATACAAATTATTAAACCATCAGTTGATGAACATTTGTATGTGGGGAGAAAATTAAACCACATCATTAACGCAATGGTTGCAAGTTTAAATGTAGATAAATATATTATTATTATATTACTTTTTATATGTATAAATATTGAACATAGATATTAAAAAATGTTTTTGAGTTGATTTCCATTGAAGCTAATGATGAGTAAATTTTAGATTTGTGATCATAATATGTATATAAGGGCTGTCAATGGACGTTTTGGTGGTGCAAATCATGATTCACATATTTGGAGTTTATGCAATGAAAGGCAATTTTTAATAGAAAATTGTCAAAAGAAAAGTAAAAAAAAATTAATAAGCTCCACTTCAAAATACACAATGTTTCTCTTTTTCTTTTAAACAAATGTATTTTTTTGGAAAAAAAAACTTAAATTTTCTATTTTTTTATATTTCTACTACCACTACTACTACTTAAAAATACACAATGATTCTCTTTTTTTTTTAAATTTATTTTTTACAAAAAAAAAAATACTTACATTTTCTATTCTTTTATATTTATACACCAAAATGTCTTTCGAATGAAATACGAAAAAATATAACGTATTTGTCTTTCGTTTTCGTATTACACGGTTGCACTTTCAACAGGGATATTCATGAATACGAAAAAGGGAAAAAAATACGTTCCATTTTTCCGAATTCGTATAATTTTTCTTTCGAATCGAATTACACAGTAACCCCCCTTATTATATATACATATGCATTATACATTATGCTGTGGACCTTTGAGGAGCACTTAAGTTGTCCGTAATGGAATTAAAGACGTACAAAAACTAAAAGTATACATACATAGATATAAATAAATGTAATTATAAATTCTTTGAATATTTGCGTATTATTTTTTATTAGGAGATAATATGTTGGAATTATCTCTTATCAATTTCCTTTGGACTCTTTCCGGTATATAATCGTCGTCATTGTCATCCATCCAGAGAAAAACACAATCCATTTTATGGTAAACTTCTTTTTTGTTTCAACGTTTATAAAACAAATTTAAAATTTAATTTAAATTTGTTACTTATAAAGTGCTACCAAGTTTTTCTTCGCTATTTTGACATTTAACTTCAAGTGCTCCCAAGTATATTACAGACGAATTAGAACTTCGCTACAAGTAATTCGAAAGTGTTAGATAGTATAATTTCATTTTCGTATCGAATATGCCATTCGAAAGATTTCAATTTTCGAATCGAATTACACAGTAACCCCTCAGATTCACTAGCAGAAGCATTTTCATTATGTATTAAGGAACAAAATATTTTTTACATGAAAACAGGCAACACAGTTGTCTAAAACAAATGGCAACCAAGGCGCAACAATTTATTTTACAATAGAAACAGGTATAATGGTAGGTTTACACCGTTTCCTCAACAAAACCAAGTTACCTACAACAACCAATATATACAACCCCAACAGCCAAGAGAAATCATAAAATTTAAGACCCAGCCTATGCAACGTAGATAGGTTAGGTAAGTACTAAGTTACATAGAAAGTCAAGCACCAACGACATCTCAAAGATCCTTCAGAACAGAGCACACAATGCCTTCAGATCAAAAAACGTGTAAATTAATTACAATAACAACAATTCTTAACAAATACGAACTAAACAAAGAGGTTATACTCCCAAGCTTTGTTGAGTTTAATCAACCGGGAGAATTAATATTATTTTTATTCAAATTTCACAACTACTTCTATGACATTGATATTCTTTCACAATTAGAAGCTAAAATAGACTTAGCAAATAATAGAGTTGTAACAACGAACGCAATAGTACCTTTAGAATTTAAACCCAATTTTTCATCAGGGAAACACATTATTCCGGAAAACTCCAAACTAATGAAAAAAATTCCAATAAATGTGAGAAATGGCGACATCTACGTAAAAACAACTTTTATTACTGACTCACTCTATATACCAGAAGGTATATACCATGCAAAAGATTGGCACAGTCTCCTTGAAATTATTAACATATCAGATGAACAACAGATTTTATACATCGAACAACCACTAAAAGTTACTAAATACAATAGCGAAGAGTTCATCGAGAGTTTTAACTTTGAGTCAAATCAAATAGGAAATTGTGAACACGACGATATCTCTGAATTACTCAGAACAGAACATTTAAACAATGAAGAAAAATCACACTTAATAAAACTGTGTCATAACTACAAAGATATTTTTTTAAAGAAAATACAGAATTAACTTTCATAAATCAAGTCAAACATAAAATAATAACAACAGACGATATCCCAATATATACAAAATCATATAGATACTCACATTTTATAGTCACCAGCAGCAACTCATTTCCAATCGCATCTTCCCTCTTTCCACCTTTCCTAAACCTGCACAATGCACTGGATGGGTAGGGGTCATCCCCTGAGTGCTGGTTTAATCAAAAAAAAATCTGAAGTCCAACGACAAATAACAGATTTGTTAAAAAAGGGAATAATACGCCCAAGTTACTCTCCATGGAATGCTCATGTATGGATCGTTCCCAAAAAACTAGATGCCAGTGGTAAACATAAATGGCGACTGGTAATAGTTTAGGTGAACTCATAGGTGAAATATGCTTAGTTTACCTTGATGACATTATTATTTATTCCACATCCCTACAAGAACATATGCAAAACCTCCAATTAGTATTCGATAAACTCCGACCATCAAATCTTAAAATTCAACCAGACAAATCGGAATTTCTTCAGAAAGAGACAAAGTTTGCCGGGTACATTATATCAATAGACGGAAAAAAACCTAATCCAGCTAAAATTGATGCTATAAAAAATTTTCCACTTCCTCGCACTCAGAAGTAAATTAAAAGCTTCATAGGCCTCGTCGGATACTATCGAAAGTTCATTAAAGATTTTTCAAAGTTAACCAGACCACTTACCGAATGTTTAAAAAAAGGGAAAAACACAGAATTTAATGATAGATACCTAGAAGCTTTTGAAACATGTAAATCCATCTTAACTAACGACCCTATTCTATAATATCCTGACTTTACAAAACCGTTTAATCTAACTACGGACGCAATCAACTTTGCCTTAGGGGCTATACTTTCCCAAGGACGGATAGGAAATGATAAACCAATATGTTATGGCAGTCGCACTCTCTCACAATCTGAATGCAACTACTCAACGATTGAAAAGGAATTATTGGCCATCGTAGGGGCAAACAAATATTTTCGACCTTATCTGTTTGGACGCAAATTCTTCATTGTAACTGATCATAAACCACTCACGTGGATAATGAGTTTAAAAGAAACTCAAAACTGGTCAGATGGCGTCTTAAAATGGAAGAATTTGACTACGAGGTAGTATACAAGAAGGGAAAACTGAATACAAATGCTGACGCCTTAAGTCGAATAAAACTAGATACTCCCAAGCAATCTGACATAAACGTGAATGACATTGTTTCAAATCAAGGTACGTCCGTTACCACAGTACATTCAAATGAGGAAAATTTAAATGACGGCATATACATCTCCGAAAAACCTCTGAACGACTTTAATCTAAAATTTATATTAGAAAAATCCTCAAATATTCCAGAAATGTCAGAATGTCAGTAATGATGCCATTTAAAAACAAACAACGTCGAATATTTAGAAAACCTTTATACACGGAATCAATAATAATATACATTTTTAAAAAATTTCTCAATCCAAACAAACTGTCAGCCATATTCACTGACAATAACACTTTTCGCATTGTTCAATCTGTTTATTCAAAATTTTTCTCAAATAGTAAAATGTTTCGAGTAATTCGATGCACAGAAATATTAGAAGACATAACAGACAGTGACAGACAGGAAGAACTTACAAAAACTTACCATTTAAACAATAACCACCGCGGAATTAACGAAACGTTTTTCCCTCTTAAAAGAGAACTCTATTTGCCTTTTATGAGGAATAAAATAACACAACATAAAATACACTTTCATCAAGAAATACTATATGCATGCTAAAATCTTTAAAACATTTTATTAATCTTTACGGTATTCTAAGAAAAATGGTGCTGACCAAGGTTCGAAATTTACAGCCAACATTTTCAAAGAGTTTTGTAGACAATTCCAAATTCAGTTACATATTACTTCATTCCAACAGAGCACAAGCAATGCTCCTGTAGAAAGGCTACATTCAATACTAACCGAAATATACAGAATCATTGTAACTACCAGAAAAGAAAATCACCTTAATGAGGACCATGATGATATACTCACAGAAACTCTCATAACTTATAATAACTCAATACATTCTGCTACTAAACTTACCTCATACTAATTATTTTTCGGTAGAACTTATAAATTCAATAACTCTGTCACGTTTTATAACGAACATGAATACATTACAAAACTTAATGAATTTCAAAATATCTTATATACATAAATTAAGGAAAAAATAAAAAATTCAACTAAAAACAGGATAGACAAACTAAACGAAACTCGTTCGGAACCAGAAAATTTAGAAAATCAAATCATTTATCGAAAAGAAGCAAAACGTAATAAACTAACACCTAGATTTACAAAACATAAAGTAAAAAAAGAACATTAGGGTAACTATAATCACACAACAAAACAAAAAATTTCATAAGTCAAAAATCCTAAAACCTCTAATTAACTTTTTTTCCCCTACCCATAGGATACAACTAGTACTATCACAAACCATAGACACACAACAAATAAGTAAGGAACAGAAAATAGTAAGATTCCGATTAGGTAATGCAAGGATAATTACTAATCACAATAACTTGATACATATCATTAACCTTGACGAATATGCGACAATTACCAACAAAATACAGGATACTATCTCAATTTTCGAGAAGAACCATAGAACTACAAGTCTCACAAAAATAACTAGATTAAAACTCGACGAACTAAACAATAAAATACATACTCTTATGCCATATAAACGACATAAACGTGGACTTATTAACGGACTAGGCATGTACTTTTTATAAATAAACAAATACAATACATCAGGACTAACACAACACATATCGATGCTCTACTAACACACCAGAACCAAATAAATCTAAACATGCAGGAAAGGTTACAAAACATATCAAATAATATAAACAAAGAGCAGATGATGTAGAATAGAGATCTACATCAATAAATGAGCTAACAATATTTTAAAAGAAGATGAACAATTTTTCGAGCTTCAATATATCAGCCAAATTAATTATAATATAGGACTTTTAAATAATCATTTAGCTAACATCGCTGAAGCAATTATCTTAGCAAAACTAAACGTAATATAAAAGTTCATACTAAGCACTACAGAACTAGATCATATATATAATTATATGGAAGATCAGTCAATTAAAACAAGCTCCAAAGAACAAATATACGAACTGCTTGGACTTCAAGCGTATTATAACAATTCAAATATCATACTTAATGTACAGATTCCAAATGTTTCAAAAGAAAATTATGAACTTTTTCACATATTCCCACTTCCTTTAAATAACACAAAACAAATAAAACCATATTTAGCTTTCAATAAAAACCGCATTCAATTTTTCAACGAACCTTTCCCAAGAGTAGAGAACACTTACTACTGCAAGAACTCACCATACACTGAATATACAGCTAATTTCACGTGCACCGCACAAATAATCAATAACAAAGATGCTCTAAGCGACCTGGAAGATATTGGTAACGTAAATCTTATTATACAGCCTGAATCAAACTATATCCTTTTCCTCAATGTGAAAAATACTGCTGTTACAACTAGCTGCAATAACGACATTTACGAGATTAAGGACACAGCTATCCTTTACTACAATAACTGCTCGATCAGCATCAATGGTGAAATCTACAAAGACAATCCCATGTTCTACAAAGATGAAGTTTTCCTACCACTAATAATTAACTCCAAAGTAAACGCAAAAACAACAACAGACAAACTGAGCCTTGAAAAACTGAGGAATTATCAAATAAAAAATCAAGAGACAACATCAAAGAAAAACAACATTATAACTTTGGCTACCTGTTTATTAAGCATTATATTTACTGCAGCGCTCTGCTTTTTGTCGCAAAGAAAAGAACTAAAATCCAATTCATACCAAATTTTCCAGACAACGTTCCAGCCCCTACGTTTTCCTTGTGACCTTCACTTTACTCTAAGGGAGGAGTTATGGAAACCCCCATAACTACCCGCCAAACCACCCAGGTCAACAACAACTTTAAATATTAAACAATCTACTTAATTAATTCAATGTCATCAATTTATTAATTTACTTCCGAAATAATTCTTAGAATTACATTTTATTATTTTGTTCACTGACCTATTTAAAGTTCATTATTAACTTTCTTTATTCTTTAAATTACTAAATAAACAATTATTAATTATTTTATTATAACTTGCAATTTTTATAAATATTAATTAAGTCAAAATATTTACATATAAATAAGACAAATAAAAATTGTAATTATTATTATTAATCCAGCAACCAAACAATCAGTGAGATTTATTTTTTTTATTACGTTCGGTCAACAACGTAATTAAGGCCCATTTTTTTTATTTATTTATTTTCAAAAATTAAGTTATTATAAAATATGGTTGTTGCCTCAGCGTCTATAGGGACAATTTTGAGGCCAGTTGGCAAGGTATATAAAAAAATCTTATCAAATTACCATATATTCAAATAAGTTTTAGAGCAAGAAAAAAATAGTTTTAATTATAATATTACAATAGAAGCATTTCTACGTTATCGATTAAATATTCTTTAACCTCTTTCTTAAAAATTTAAATTCTTTCAATATTTTTAATATCTTTTGGTAGCCTATTACAGTATTGTTCGAAACCTAAGCAACTTTTTCTTAGTAAGTAATCATGGTCTTATATATTCTTTTTAAATTGATTTATGAAAAATATTTATTTTATTTACTATTACACTATGTGTCTATATTCTAAAAATAATAACAAAACTTAAATTATATTTCCTTAGAAAAAATAAAAAAATAAAAAACTAAATTAACTCAAAAAACAGCTGTTCGAAACCTAAGCAACTTTCAGTATTTCGTATGATAGCCTTTGTTCTTTATGACCGCTGCGCATCTTTTTGGCATAGATTCTACTAGGTTTGTTAGAATTGTTGTTGGTGTGGCCTCCCACTCTGATTTTAGGCAGTTCATTAGTTCTTTTTTGTTTTTGAAGCGACATGTTCCAACCCTACGTTTTAAAATGCCGAAAAGGTTCTCAATGGGATTAAGGTCTGGTGACTGAAACGGCCAATCCACGACTTGAATCCCATTAGCAGATAACCAATCCTTAACCAACTTCGATGAGTGTATCGGGTCGTTATCGTGTTGAAACACCCATCGAAGTGGCATTTCCCATTCTGCATATTTAAGCATATGGTTCTCTAAAATGTCCCTGTAAATAAAACGGTCCATTTTGGTTTGTATTTCTACAAAGGGACCAACTCCACTTGCCGAAAAACACGTCCACACCATCACACTCCCACCTCCATGCTTTATTGTGGCTTTTGAATATCGCGGATGTAAACGCTTACCCTTCGGTCTTCGAACGTGGCACACTCCATCTGAATTTAGCAAGTTAAATTTTGATTCATCGCTGAATAAACCAGTTCTCCATTTTGCTACACTCCAATCTACATGAGCTGTAGCAAAATCCAACCTAAAATTTAAAAAAAAAGTTAAGAAAATCAGTTTACGCGTTGCGTAATAAGACAAACCTTTTCTTTACATGTTTTTTTTGTCAACATGGGCTTTTTGGAAGGCATGAAACTTCTTAAATTTTTTTCCAATAATCGTTTTCTAACTGTGGATGAACTAATATTTAGTTTTAGCTGATATACAATATTTTTTGATGAAATAAAAGGGGTTTTCTTAACCAAACGAGCGATACGTTGATCTGTACGTTCAGTAGTTTTTCGAGGTCGTCCACCCGTATTGGGTTTCTCCACCTTTCCAGTAGCTTTATATTTTGAAATCAGTCTCGAGACTATTGACTTATTAATATTTAATTGTTTCGCTATATTAATTTGGGATGTACCATTATTAAATAGTTCGATTATTTTTAGCTTAAAAGCTTTTCCATAACGTGTACTCGTCATAGCTTCACATCAAAATAATTGCTACTAAATGAACAAAGTCCACCAAAATTTAATTTTTCTGTATCAATCATAATGGGATTTAACTTTTTGTATTAATTTTTTGTTGCTATTGTTCTTTAATTCTAGCAAAAAAATACGACAATGTAAAAGTTGCTTAGGTTTCGAACAGCTGTTTTTTGAGTTAATTTAGTTTTTATTTTTTTATTTTTTCTAAGGAAATATAATTTAAGTTTTGTTATTATTTTTAGAATATAGACACATAGTGTAATAGTAAATAAAATAAATATTTTTCATAAATCAATTTAAAAAGAATATATAAGACCATGATTGCTTACTAAGAAAAAGTTGCTTAGATTTCGAACAATACTGTATATTCCAAACTGCCCATATAAGTAACTTTTTGTTTAGTTTTTTCCAAACAACATTTAGATTATTCTCGTTTCTTGTATTAAAGTTATGTTGATCAGTGGAAATTGAATAGTATGGTGGCCAATGTTGTGTATAGATTTATAAACATACATAAACATTTTGTGTAATCCATATTTAGGAAGAATTTTTGGTGATACATCTTATATAGTACTAACGTTGAAAAGGTCGATGGCAGATTGAATACTGCTTTAAAGGTTTATTCTGAGATCTTTGAAGTGATCTAAGCTCATTGCTTTTCTTCCATGAATACACAATAGCTAAGTAATTTATATGATTCTGAACTGAAGCTTGAAAATCAATAATTTAGTTTCAACATTAAATTTGTTTTTAACGAAACGAAAACGCGTATACACAACCATATTCGTTCATATATTCGTGTTACCATTCACGAAATAAGCACTAGTTGAAAAAAACGTTAGATGGCAGACCTGATATTAACAAAAATAAATTGTTTTAAATAAATAAAAAATGAGTACCGCTGTTAGAAGCACAGTTTCTACAATTTTGGACGATGAGCTCAATGTTATGGAGCGCTTCATTTACCCCCAATGGGTGCAACTAGAAATGAACTCCAACAATAAGCAAAGATCAAGGGACTATTTCTTTAAAAAATTTACTGACTGAAGGGATTAGTAAGGAGAACGGACCTCAAAATTATTGGGAGATTATGGGTATGGCATTAAGCCTTTTCTGTTAACGTTATACAGAGATCCAAGCCATGGCTCATACATCGTCACGTAATATTGTGGAATATGTTGAAAAGTCGGTTCCGCTGCTTAATAAACACATTACATTACCATCTGGAAAAGGCAGTAAGAAATATAAATTCCTGTTTCGCTCTGCACATTTACAGGAGCTATAAGGTGAAAAAAATTATGATGAGCGGACTTTATCATTACCTGATAGTGAAGACAATGTTATTAGGTCATCATGCACGTCTCTGCAAAGTAAAGGTCAGAGAATCAGACACGAAATAGCCAACAGCACATAAACAATTGGTAAAATAAAAGCTATGTATAAAGTAAAATTAAAGTTGTTCTTATTTCATATAGAAAAATTTTAGAAAAAAAAAAAAAAAAACAAAAGAGCGCAAATGAAAACTGAGAGCTGTTAGCTGCTTGGTTTATTTTCAATAGCAAAACCGATAACAAGACATTCTGTGACACCTAAAACCGATACTTATTTAAGTTCGAAAACAAAACCAATAATCTTGGATTGTATGACACCAAATTATTGGACTCTGTGACATCCCTGAATAATTCTATTATAATTCGTTTTTATATCAATAATTTAAAATGTTTTACATATGAAGTACTTCTCATTTTATAAAATTTTTTACTTTTCCTGCAAAATTAAAAAAGTGATGTTACGTACTTTAGATTTTCAATGACGATATGCTCTTTTTGTCTATATTTGAAGCTGCCGTATTGAGAATAATATTGAAAATTCAAACATAAAAACTTTTAAAGTTAGCGGTAGGATGATCCCTCTTTAATTTAACGCTTACTTCTGCCATGTTGTTCACTTATAATAATGGAAAACAATTTATCTGCCCGTTAAAATACTCCCTTTAGTTAACGGCAAGTTGGCCCTCAATTGTGTAAAAATTCCAGTACCGTTACTTTATAAATGTAAACTAAAACAACAAAAAAACACAACGCTTATAGTTATAATATAGACTTTAGTGATTTTACTCTATATCTAAGTTTAGTACTTACGATCAAAATGAAGTAAAGTTGACTTTAATAATCAAAAATAACTCTTCTTTATCACATTTCGTTTTAGCAAAACTTAACTTTTACAGATTATATGGTATTCATTCAAATTAAAAAATGACAAACGAAAATATGTACATATGTGTAGCAAGCAAGTATGAAAATTCATAAATTAATTGCTGCGCTGTGAGCACTATCTTCAAAAATATTTATATTACCCCCGATTTACATGACTTTTGCTACGTCGTTTTTTCTTAATTCCAAAATCCATCTGTGTTTTTACGATGGCTTTTTAGTTGGATGTCTTTTTCAAATTCGAAATCGTGCCTTTTTTACCTCTCTGCCTTTTCTACACCGCTTGCCTTGCGTCGGTAAAGTCATCGTGTAAATCGGGTGCAAATATCCAAAAAAAAAAAAAAATATATATATAATAATAAAAATATGTGCTATCTATCGTCAAGTTTTCGAATTAAATAAATTATTATTTTTTACAAATTTGCAGTGCTTGTTAGATCATGGATGTAAACGATAAAATAAGCAAAAAGAATCATCGTCAACATATAACCGATAGAGGCATTGTAAAATAAACACGTTTTGCAGCGTAGTGATGCATTTAAAAACAGATCCCGTAACAAGTTTAGAAATAATGAAATGTGAATAATTATATTCTGCGTTTTTCTATCAAATTTACTAAAAGTTCATCATAGCTTGAATGCCCTGTAAACAATTTTCAAGTTAAAAAATACATATTTATTCAATTCTAACAGTTCTAGGTTAATTCTAAATTAACGAACATACATAAAATCTATATACATATGTAAATGGCTACTAAACGTCGAAACTCTAAGAGCTTTCTACATGAAATTAATAATTACTATTTACAGAGCCGTCAAAGGGGCCCATATTGTCGCCATAATCTTGCATATCTTCATCCAAAGCATCATCGAATTCTTCTCCTAAATCTTTTGATTCAGGACAATTTCTGCAACGACTTTCGTTTACACCATAATTTATGCATGTAGATCCTACACATTCGCAGCAACCATCGTGGAACCATCTTCAAAAAATAACAATGTAATTGTTCATGCTAATAATTTTCTAGTCAATGATATATTCATTTACCTATAGCTACTAGCACCAGTACTCTGGCAGCTTTGCCTACATTTGTTCCATGACGTACATTGATCTAGATATATAACTGTGCAATTAACTGTAATCAAATTATCTCTTTCCTTTAAAACTTCGTCCAAGTTTTTATCATTAGTTTCTACAATAAAATGTGATAAAAGATCAATATTCCGTAGTTATAATTTAAAAGCTTACTAAAGTAATTGAAATCCTTCTCCAATTTTGGACCAGATAGTACAGTATCAAAATCCAGTTGGAATGTGAAAATGTTCCAATTATAGTCAAGGTCATCCGCTGGTGATGAAACTAAAACGTTAAACAACTCCGGCACACCCTCAAAATCTTCAACATGAGACTTCTTGGATAATGAATTTCTGGTGTCATTCGGTCTAGGACATAATTCTGAAAAAAACATTGTATATAATAAAAATGCATTAATTTTTTACGGATTTAAACCTATTTATTGGTACCGTTTTTCAATCTTGTTTTTTCTCTTAAACAAAAAAAAAACTTTTACTAGCATACTATTTTTAACTGTAAATTAGCCATTACAAGGATTACAACCTAGTTTCTCACTTTACTTTTGTTGCGTGCGTTATGGTATTACATGAGATTAAGTTATTACAAGCAAAAAAATTACAATAATTTTATGAAGAGCGCCCTGGTAGTCCAGTGGGTAGTGTGCTAGACTATTAGCGTGAGGGTCGTGGGTTCGATTCCCACCAGAGGCTCTGGTCTGTGACACTACACCGGGCATATGGTCGAAGTTACTCAGCTCGTATGTGATTAGAATATAATTTGTAATTGTATTGTAATTAATAAATAAATAAATAATTTTATGAAATTGATAATAACAAGTTTTCAAGTATTTTTCTATTTTATTAGACAGAATATACAAAATTATAAGTATTTATCATACTTCAAGAATCTTTAAATGAAATTATAAATAAAATAATCGTATATTTACTTTTTAAAATTCTACTATATAATTTACTAACGCTAGGCGGTAATTTATGTGACAAATACTAGCAAAAACTGAATACGAAACGTACCAGAATTTCAATTAATATTATTACTGTAATAGCAAAATTTTCCATCAGTAGTTTAGAGGCTCAACTATAAAAAAATTAGTAATTTGAACTGGGATTGCTAATGCATGTGCCGAAGTCTTTATTATACATTGTAGTAGATTAAAAAAAATCTTGTTTATTAGTAATCTATAATTTCGTGTGCGAAACATGTTTTTCAATAAGTCGATTGATTGCTTAGCGCTCTATTCACCTATAAATCACTTTTTATTTCATATTAGTTGATTATGAGGATGATTGTAACTGACTTACCAACACAACTACAGCATTCCTCGTAATATTTCTTGCCAAGACACTTAAGACATTCCTTGCAACAGGAACAGTTTTTTAATTCACATTTGCAGCTTTGTGTCAACATGCATTTAGACACGATTGATGCACAAACAACTTCATTGCAAGATTCCACGAAGCTGTAGAAAAATATAAATCCAAATAATAAAAATGCACCTATTGTTAAACTCTTCAAAACCTCCATATTGCCAATGATCCAATGAAGTTCAATATATGAGCAAATAACTAAGTAATAATAAGTTGTAAATATAATAAAAGAAACAAAACGAAAAGGACGGAAAATTTAACCCACAAAAAATTAAAGCATTATGAGGCACGGAGTGCAATTCAATGTAAATTTATAATTTTATTAGCTTTTCGCGAGCAACAATTTTTTAGCAACTTCAACTTTTGTTATTTACACTAATGTTCAAACACTAGATGACGAGATACTGCGACATTTCATCTTTTTTCTATTCGCGATCTTCTATTTTCAGTAGACCGGACTTGTTTAGTTATTGATCAATAGGGATGCCAACTTCAAAAAAAAAGCTTTGCGGGGATGTATTGATAATATGAAATATTTATAATTATTTATTTATTTTTGTGTTTTAATTATTTATTTCCTCAATTTCTACACAACAAGAACTACTTTAGTTAATGTATAGGAGACAAATGTCCAGGAACAGATTTAAAAACAAACTTACTATTAAATTATACTATATGGAATTTGTAATTAAAAAAATATTAAAGTAGTTCAAATACTAATACCCCGTTCACACGACGGAATTATTCGTCATTCACGCTCTCATTTGTCATTCAACCCCCAATTGCGTACTGAATTACATTATTCGCCATACAGAATTTCAACTGCGAATTACACAAGCTATCCGTAAATCAGATTGAATGACCTTATGAATTACCAACAAATGACTATGATTTTTAATTTTTATCGATTATTTATGTATCAAAATCAGCTGTCGAAACAAAAATGTTAGAAGAAAATAAAGAAAAACATTTTGTATTAAATATATAAAATGCTCTGATCCCACTTGCTTCCACTTTTTCTTTTTTCTAATAATGAAAATAATAATTAAATGATATTTGCTTATTAATTTTATATTTTTACTTAACTTTTTTATCCATTGCCAAATTACAAATTTAAAATTCGCACCAAACAAACAAAAAATCAAAAAAAAAAAAAATATGTAAACAGAAGAAAAAACAAGAAGAAGATGTAAATAAATGACGAACTGAATTACGAACGTGTCGTGGAAACGGATTAATTGTCTATTATATTTCAGTGGCCGAATTAAGTAATTCAACGGTCCGTGTGAACATAGTATAAACTACAAATTTTTATATATTTAGATTTAATATTAAACGAAATAATTGTATTAAAATGTCCCAAAACATTCAAATTAAAATAGACATTGAAGCGATTGTATTTGCCTGCAGGATTATCTTCAATGATAAATTTTAATGGAACAACCACATACCTCTTGTTATAAAGAATCTTCTTGTGAAAACATATATATTATCTGTTCTTCTGTATGGATGGGAAATATCCACATATATATCCAGTAAATTTGGAAAGCCTTACTATGCATTTAGTCTTTACTTGACATAACGTTGTAATTCTATTTATATGTTCATTGTCTTTGACACCTTTTGCACATTGAAATTAGTTTCGAAAGAAGTTTGAAAAACTTTTAAGCATTTTCTTTTAAACTTTCTTTCGCTTTTGCACGTAAAAAATTAATTCCAGAAATGTTTTCTTTTATCGCGTCGATCTGCTGTTGACAGTTGTAACTTTATTTGGTATTGTGATTTAGGTTCAAACACAAGATGAATATTATATTTGTTATTATATTATAATATATTATATATGTATGTATTATTATTTTTTAATGTATTTATCTTATTTAAATTATAGCTTTTTGATTTTTATAAATTAAAAAATTAAATTATATTCTTTTTGATTTTCATTTTTCCACCTTTTTTTAATCAATTGTTTGGCGTTAAAAATTTTTTTTTGCAAATGTTTTGTTTTCAAACACAAAATAAACAAATAGTAATGATATTTCAAATAAGGGGGCTTTATATTAACACGTTGACTAACTACGAGTCATCTCATACTCACTAAAACACTTTTTTTTCTTAAAAACATCAATTTTGCCTTTTGATGATACCTACGATCTAAAAATAGTTTTTAGTAATATAATGTGAAAATATCAAGTTGCCGTTTTTGGCCAGTTTTCTGAAAGTTGCAGCGTTAGTCAAGGTGTTAACTTCACTATGCGAAACAAAAAATAAAAGAAAATGTAAAATTAAGTACAACTCTGTGTATATACGAATAAAGAACAAAGCAAGTTTCCGAGTACATGAAATTCTGAAATCACTCCCGCTCGTTTTTACCCTCTCTCCTACAAACTCAAAAGTTTTTAAACTTGTTTCGAAACTAATATCAACGAGCAAAAGGCGTCTTTGTTAATATCAGTCATGTTGCCGTCTTCTGATTTAATTCCAGAATAAAGGATATTCCTGTGGATCCTGTGTGGAAATTTTATGCTTCTTCCCCAAATTCTAGATCTGAGGGTGGTTAGACGTTGAGTCGGCATTGCTCCATAAATAAAATTAAAGAATACTCTCCGACTTTAGGAAATCCAAACAAAGATTGTTATTATGTATTTATATTTCTTTCTTTTTTTAGTTTATTAAAAGAAAATTACTTTACTTCTTTTGATATAAAAATAATTAATATTTTTTACTTTAGAGTGGATTAGATCATAGATAGTTGTTATTTATTGACTTACATTTTTGTTTGTTTAATTTTATTTTTACACTTCGTAACTTTAAGATAGAGAAGATTCATTTTAATTAATTTTATTTTATAGAGAATTGAAATTTATTTTTATTTTCCTTTATACTTTCAATATCCGTGTTAAATAATTAATACGAACGTAATTATTATTATTAATAATAATAATGCCACGGATCCTATCGACTGCGCCAGTTGAAGCATCTTTTTTAAAAGTACTTAAAAATCACTTCATTATTTATCTTATTAATTCTACTTATTTTATTACTTATTACAACACTATTCCTACAGCTAATAACTAAATTAAAAGTTTCAAACGCATCTGCTTAGCTGCTTCACTTCAATGCCGCATAGAATTTTTGGAGCTTTTTATATGGTAAAAATGCCAATCAGAGCGTTTTGGTTCTAGCCACATTTATTTGAAATATTTTTGAATGGAAAAGCAAAATTAGGATGGAATGGAATATGGAGATCTCCAGGATCATCATCGCAGTCTCTTCATGGCCCAACTGGCGCATGCCTTCATGAAATATATATTTGACATTATTGCCATACAGAAAATGCGATGGCTAGGACAATAATGCAAAAGGCTTGTATCGCGCGATACGTGCTACAGCTGTCTTGAGGATAGACATGAATTTGCTACGGCTGTAGCATGTGTTAAGAGATTCTATAGCATCAGTTTCATTTGTGCTCACGCTCAGATGGGAGAAAAGAACGATGCCTTCTACGATAATCTCGAGGAGATATACGATAATCGAAGGTCGGGAAGTATCTTTGGCTCCACTGTCGGTCAGTTCAGTATCCATACGACCACTGCCTTTCGCGGAGTGAAGTAGTATGTAGCAACAAGCGTCAATACCTCGATATCCATAAAGCCACTTGGTTATCCCCTGATCGTTCAACATCCAACCAGATTGATCACATTGTGATTGACAGAAGGCACGTTTCCAATGTACAAGATGCGCGCACATTCAAATTTCAAATATAGAATGGGACCAAGCTTCGATTACGTAATAACGCTTCGAGGCTTCCGCGATCTAGTACATTGCGAAAGCCGCCAATAAGCTACGATCACAAAAGATCGTTGATTTCCGCTTAACTCTTACATAAGTTCTGCCGCTCCCTATATCAACGACATTGGTGGACCGAGGGCGAACAACTACCATTCCTTGTGCTCTACCTTAGAAACAGTTCTTAGTCACGAGTGCCTAACCTAACGACACCAATAGGACCATGAAGAGTACCGTGAGGTAACTTTAATGAAAAAAACCGCATATAAGAAATAGTTGCAGTCCTCTGCTACGCTAGCCATTGTCGGGAGCTACAGAGACAAGAAGGAATGAGAGACGTCTTTTCAAACGAAAATTCTATCAAAGAAATAACCGTCCTGTACACTATTACGATGCGATGAACACACCTATTCCGCTTTTAGAGATGATGTATTGCACCTAATCAATAATGACGGCGTGTAGATTCCGTTGGAATTACTTTCCACTTATTATTAATATTTGGGAATTTTGACCGTGCTGCCTAAAGCTGGAGGTCCACACCACGCGTTCTACGCGTTATCGCATTCTACGCGGCTGTCAAAAAAGTAGAATTAATGTATTTATATGGTGCAAGTTACACGCACAAAAGCGTAGGATGCCATGACGCGTAGAAAGCGTAAAGTAAATCTACTTTCTACTTTTGTAAGCATCACTAGCGGCGCGCGTACAAAACAGCTGACTTTGACAAGTTATTTTGTTTTAATTTATTTAAATTTTTTAAACAACAATGGAAGAAAAACTAATCGAAGCTGTAAAGAAACACGAAGTTCTATATAAAAAGAGCTCACTTGTTTATAGAAATAAATTTAAAAGAGCAGCTGCTTGGAAGTCCATTGCCGAGGAATTAAATGTACCAGGTAATAACATATACATAAATTAAAAAATATTTGTACAAATTGAGGACGGTATTTCGTATTGCTTTTTTTTAGAGAACGTTTGCCAATCTCGTTGGAAAACTTTAAGGGACCGATTTGTGAAAAAATGCGCGGAGAGCAATCATGCCTCTGGTAGTGCTGCAGAATTCCATGAAAACCAGTGGGCATATCAGCAGCAAATGGAATTTCTGCGCGAACACATAAAACCACGAAGGTAATTTACGTTTGTGTATTAAAAAGAGAATAAAATAATTTTTTCCTTTCCCATTACAGAACAATAACAAGCTTGACAACACAACCAAATCTTGAGAATGCTGATAGTACAAACGCATCGCATTTTACGATTTTAGACGATAACTCACAAATTATGGAGACCTTTGTAGAAGTATGTATACAAATATTTGTTTAATTATTCACTAACTTTAAAAATTTTTTGTACAGACGTCATTTTTAGATGAGGAACTGACTGCTTCACCAACTCTGGATACTGAATCCTGCCCATCTGATGTGCCACATACCAACCGAAAGAAAGCAAGACGGGACAATGAAAGCGAAGCCTTTAATGAATTTTTAAACAAAATGACGAAATTAGCAGAGACTCGTTTTGCAGTTCCATCTGTACAAAAAGAAAGTAGTGCGCATGAAGGCTTTTTTTCAATGGTGCAAGACATTTTCAATGGTTTACCAAATGACGTAATTATGGAAGCCAAATTTTTTTTCCTAGATTATTTGCGTCTCAAAGTGGCAGCAAATAAAAAAGACTAATTTTTTTTTGACTCTTTCTATTTGTACCTGAATTAAAAATTAATATAATTAATTGAATTAAAAAGTATATTTAAATTTTTTGTTTGAAAAACAAAATGATTAAAAATGAATTTAAGTTTATTTTATTAGTATGTTTTATATTATTATTTATTTATTATTTTATTAGCTTGAATGAATTTTAAAAAGCAAAAAATAAAATGATCTTTTAGTTTAAAAAATAATTTAATTTTTATATTTTATTTTTATAAAGATATTCACATAAAATATCTCTTAGCTGGAATGCATTTCTAGTTGAATTATTGGAAGAGAATTTTGGGCCTTTTTCCAATGGGTGTGTTTCTTTACGCCACAAACCTTCCGTAACTAAACCGTCTTTCTCGCGGTCTACAAAATCTGGTGGGCAATATGTTGCATCGTTCGTTTTTAAGTAATTGTGAAGAACAACCGTGGCACATACAACTTTTTCAGCAGACTCCGGTAACATATTCAATGTTCCACGTAAAATTCTCCACCGTGCTGTCAAAATACCGAAAGCATTTTCAATGGTCCTCCGGGCTCTAGATAACCTTTTATTGAAGTTTTGCTTTTCATCACTTAACAAGAGACCGGGATATGGCCTCATGATGTATGGCTTAAGAGGAAAAGCGGCATCTCCAACTAAATAATGAGGAAACATGACTTGGCTACTTGGCAATATTGTGTCCGCTGGAAAATTTAAATTTTCCAATCGCAATAGCCTTCCAAAATGCGAATGTGTTAGCACTCCTCCATCGCTTTGGCTTCCATAGGCACCTATGTCAACGGCAGTGAAACTGTAGTTCGCATCGCACACTCCCATTAGTACAATGCTATATGTTCCTAAAAAACATAAAACTTTAATAACAAATAAATTTATAGTCTATGGTCTAGTGTATTATCTAGTCTACTTCATAGTCTAGTCTACATTATACTCTAGTCTTTAGACTAGGATATGGTCTAATCTACAGTCTAGTAAATAGTTTTGTCTATACAATAATCTAGTCTAAAGACAAATCTTTTTGATGATGGTTGTAAAAACATACCCTTATAATTGTAGTAATTTGAACCTGAATGTGGTGGACATGTTATGGCGACGTGTTTGCCATCGATCGCCCCCACACAATTCGGCAAGTTCCATATATTTTTAAAATCCTCCGCTATTCGCTCCCATTCATACGTGTTCGGTGAGGATATGTAAATGCCACTTAATTTGTTCCATATTACCTCACACGTTTCCAAAACGATTCGTCTTACTACGGTCACAGACATTTTAAACGTCAATGAAAGGTATTGCCTACTGGTGCCATGCGCTAAATAACTAAATGGGAAACAAATATATCATTATTTAATAATATACATAATTTTAAACTTACATTAAAGTTAGGAACAGCCGACAGTCCGCTGGTATAGCTCTCGTTGAGTTCTTCTCAAGGTTATCTTTCACGATTGTGAACAGACAGTCAAAGATGTCTGGAGACATTCTTGTTGCTATTCGAAACTGTTCATGGTCGTTGTTTTTTAACTTTAGGAAAGTTGCGCCAAAAAAACCAGACACATCTCGTTCCAAGTATAAAGAACGCACCCAAAATCGACGTTTGTTTTTTTGGAGCTTGTTGTACACACTTGTGGCACAAAATATTATATTCACAAACTCAATTAATTCTATAAATTCTTTAAAAATTTCAATTTCATTTTCCATTTTTGTGCGAAATGTATTATTCAAGTATTTTCAATAAAATTTTTTTATTTTGGTAACAGCTGATCAAAACAAACATTGGCGCGTAAAAAGCGTTGCATGTAACTCGAAGCGTAGAACGCGAAGAACGTTTAAAACGACGCAACGCTTTGACGCGAAAACGCGTGGTGTGGACCTCCAGCTTAAAGTAGAAAGGTGCAAGTTCGCAAATAACGAAAATTCAAGTTGCAAGTTAGTATTAACTAACTATATGAGAAGCAGGGAGAAGTGGTTGCCAACGGTGCTAGCCGACTTTGTAGAGGATCTGTAAAGAGCCCTGTGTGTCGGCCTTCATTGGTTAACTTATTTATGTGGTGAGTTCCACGCACAAACAATTCTAAAATTCAGAAGATTGGACTGAGCTACTCTAATGTCATTATTAAGAACATGGCAATCCTTTTGATATTAGACATTCAGTGTATCATTTTCTTTAATACCATGTTCACACGGATAGTTGAATTACTTAATTCGGCCAGGGAAATGCAATAGACAATTAACCCGTTTCCACCACACGTTCGTAATTCAGTTTGACATTTATTTATTTCTTCTTGTTGTTTTTTCTCTTCTGTTTACATGTTTTGTTTGTTTGTGCGAATTTTAAATTTGTAATTTGGCAATGGATAAAAAAGGCAAGTAAAAATATAAAATTGTAGCATTAATAAGCAAATATCATTTAATTATTATTTTCATTTTTTGAAAAAAGAAAAAGTGAAAAGGTTAGAAACGATTATAACAATGTAAAAAATCATAATTGTGAATTAAATAAAAATTTTATTATTATAGAGTTTTTTTAATACATTTAAACCTACGTATATTATATAATATTAATTGCTTCAATTAAGTTTGAAAGAACTTGTCGTTTCTTCTAAACTTCACTTTGTTAAAAAAACATTCTATGAAAAGTTAAAAATTAATAAAATTTAATTTAAGTTCGAAACATAATTATCATATTTTGCTTTTCTTTCATAAAAAAGATGAGTGCGTCGTAGATTAATGAACAATTTGTAGAGTTCACGGCAAAGGTGGGAATAGTTTGCTTGTTTTAAATTTTACAACTTTTTTAATTTTAGATATTTTTAAATAATTGAATTAATTAAATTTAATATTAATCACACATCGCGCGTTGTTGATCATATTACGTTGCTTTAAATTAACACCATACGAGAAAAAATTTAAAATAAAAAACTAAAATCATTTCATTAAAATAAGATTTTATATATTTGTGGTATTTGTTCTCAAGAACAAAATACATTACCGTACAATTACAATACAAAAAATATCACAATAGGTCTGAAGTCATATTGGGACTTTGCGCAAGAGCATTAAGCTTGGGTTCTCAATGTATTTTGACAAGTTGTTTTATAATTTCTTTCAAATTTTGTTTCCCTTTTGTACCTTCAAAATTTAATTTGACAAAATCATGATATTTTATTGATATTTTTATAACCATTGAAAAGGTTTTTGAACATGCAGAAGACGTCTTCCAATATTTGTATTTGTGAGTATAGCTATACTCTGTTCAAAATTTCGTGCTAAATGCTGTCAAACCACATATAAAATATTTCGTACGATAATACAAACAGCTGATCACATTCTATTTGTTTTTCTTAAATTCATAAATTATTATTTGTTGATCCGGAAAAATTGAAAAAATTTCAAAATGATTAAAAAAGGAAAAATTTAACGCCACAAATAAGCGGTTACTGAAAAAAATAAGTGCCATAGATATTATTAAAATTTGTTATTGAATTTTTATTTTCAGCTTTTAAAAACATATGGTTTTTGTTTACACATTTGAAGCAATAATGCATACTTTCAAGCAATAAAACCGGCAAATTTTCCAAAATAGCGAGATAGAATACATTTGTTGCACATCAAAATTTTCGCATGAAAGACGCCTTTTGCAATACTCTTGAGTTTGTAGGAGAGAAGGGGAAAACGAGCGAGGGTGATTTCAGAACTTCATGCACTCGGAAATCTGCTTTGTTCTTTATTCGTATATACACAGAGTTGTATTCGATTTCACATTTTCTTTTTTTTTTTTGTTTCGCATAGAGAAGTTAACACCTTGACTGCCGCGGCAACTTTCAGAAAACTGGCCAAAAACGACAATTTGATTTTTCACATTATATTACTAAAAACTATTTTTGGATCGTAGATATCATCAAAAGGCAAAAATGATGTTTTTAGGAAAAAAAATGATGACTCGTAGTTAGTCAAAGGTGTTAATATAAAGCTCTCTTATTTAAAATATCGTTAGTTTTTATTTATTTTGTGTTTGAAATCAAAACATTAGCAAAAGAAAAATTTTAGCGCCAAACAATTAATTAAAAAAGGTGAAACAAATAAAAATAAAAAATATTAAAAAAAATATAATTTAAGTATGGTAAATCTATTAAAAAATAATAATACACAAATATATAATATACTAGCAGATTGTACCCGGCGTTGCGCGGGTTATAAAAATAACAATAAATAAAAATCCGGTTTGGAAACCGGCTTCTTAATAAATGTAATTTTTCAAATTATTCGGAAACCGGTTTATCAAACAACTCAGTTTTTTGAATACTCTAAGTCCTAAATATAAATGCATGCAATTTGACCATTTTTCGTCCAATTGCTATTTGGGAAACTTAACCAAGTTAAATCGCAAAAAATACATTTAAAACCCATAAAATACAGCATTTATGCATAAAGTACTAATTTTTGCCTTTTTTTGTCCCTTTCTCCCATTTTTTTTCCTTTGGTTCAAAATTTTTAAAGTATTTATAGCCTGCACCGACAAAACCTCGATCAATATCCCAAATTTCAAGAAAATCGGTCTAGATGTTCAGACGTGATTGGCTAACAAACAAACAAAAAAAAAAGCAGACTTACAGAAAGATTTATAACATATATTAGGATTAGGATAACCTGCACTCAATTTGGCCGTTTTCAGTCCCTTTCACCCTGTTTGGACCCCTTTTGGTTCTACTTTAGAAACGGAATACCTCCAGAAGCTATTTGGGAAACTTAACCAAGCTAATTTTTCTCCCCTTTTGGTCAAAATTTTAAAAAGAATTATAGCCTATAACCTGCACCGACAAAAGTCCGATCTATATCCCAAATTTCAAAAAAATCGGTCCAGGCGTGATTGGCTAACGAACAAACCAACAAACATTATGAAAACTTAACCAAGCTAAATCGTGAAAAATTACCTATTACCATTTTTCCACCCTTTTGGTCAAAATTTTAAAAAGATTTATAGCCTATAACCTGCACCGACTAAAGCTCGATCTATATCCCAAATTTCAAGAAAATCGGTCCAGGCGTTCAGACGTGATTGGCTAACAAACAAACAAACAAAAATACAGACTTACAGAAAGATTTATAATATAATAACAAATATAATATTCATGTCTTGTGTTTGAACCTAACTCACAATGCAAAACAAAGTTACAACTGACAAAAACAGCAGAACGACGCGATAAAAGAACACAAAATATCTGAAATTAATTTTTTACGTCCAAAAGTGAAATAAAGTTTAAAAGCAAATGCGAAAAAGTTTCTCACCTTTGTTTCTAAACTAATTTCAACGTGCAAAAGGAGTCAAAAAACCAGCAGCTTTGAAAGAGTATTGAAAGAAGTCTTGATGTAAGTTGGGTGTTACTCGGTGAATTGAGTGTTATACATAAGACAAGAAAGAACATTTTACAAGTTTGAAACAATCTGGCAATAACGATAATTAAACATATGTTTGTTTTTATTTATTTGAATCAAAAAAGTTCATATTAGAATCACTGAACATAATTAGAATATTTTCTGACAGTAGAAAACATATAATAAAAAATTATGTTTGCAAATTTCTTTATTATTGTTATAATACTTTCGTTTGCTGCCTTTTTGTATGGAATACGACACTTGTTCCTAGAAGTTGAAGATAATGCGTGCCGGATGACTTATATGTTTGGTGTTCCACAATTTTCGGTATTTGATAATTGATATTTTTATCAGAAAGATTTTAATCGAATATTGTTCATTCAGAAAGTGAATTTTGTTGGGAATGAAAAATTTCCAAATTACGAACTCTACTATTACTATGAAGGGAGATTGGAAAAGAATGTCAATAATTTAGTTTTAAGTGGAGCGCCTGTAATTTTTGTACCAGGAAATGCCGGTTCGTATAAACAAGTAAGAAACAAAGACTTAACTATTTATTATCTTCCCATGAAACTACAAAATAGTTAATCAACAAATTTTATTAATTAAGGTTACAGCTCATAACAGAGTATTTATGCCTTAGACAGGCAACTTGTAGTGCTAAAATTTGTTTATAAAAATTTTTATAAAGCATAAAAAACTTAAGTATTTCATACTATCTACTTCTTAAACACAAATATTTGAACAAAAGGGCTGAATGCAATGTATAAATGTTTGCGGGAATAATATATAATCGATACTTCCACAAAAAAATTTAAAACAAAAAAGTTTATTTTGCTGAATACTTCGTTTTATAAATTAACGTGCAGGTTGTTTGCTCTTCATTATTCTGTTCGATTTTTTCTTGCTTCGGTGCTTCTTACGTTGTAAGCTTAAAGTTCTACTACAGCTACTTTATTTTGTTCCTGGGCTTATGTATTTCGTAGGAAATGTTTGATTTTTTGATTAAAACTAAATGTAAATTACGCCTTTGTTAAATCAATTGACATTTTTTTTGTCTATTATTATTATTTTTCTTAAGAGTAACAATTTTCTTTTGTAGGAACTCCATAGGTAAGAACTGGGGTCTTCCGTCTAGGGCCATTCGCTGAATATATCTGGCGATTGTTAGACCGGTTATTACTTATGGGTGTGTTGTCTGGTGGTGTGCCTTAGATAAGAGTTTTCAACGAAAAATCTTTGATAATGTTCAGCGGATTGCCTCTTTGAGTATCACTGGAGTGAGGAAGAGTTGCCCTCAGGCTGCTCTTGATTCTATGCTCTGCCTGACTCCGCTTGACTTATATGTCAGGCGATGTGCAGCGCGTAGTGCCATACGTCTTAGGGAATCGGGTTGTGGGAAACAGTGCTCGATAGGTCACTCCAGAGTTCTGAATACCATATTTTCTGACGGACGGTACGGACTTTCGGAAAAAGACACTGATTATATTGAGCCTGAGGCTATGTTCCTACATGGTTTGAGAATACTCATACCGGATAGGGCACAATGGAATGGTGGGGTACTTCAGGGGCAGAGTGGTATACCCATCTTCAGAGATGGGTCTAAGTTAGATTAATGTACAGGTGCTGAGGTTTTCTGTAGGGAATTCGGTCTTGAACTCCACTTCAGGTTGAATGATGACTGCAGCGTTTTTCAGGCGGAGATTTTTGCAATACTGAAGGCTATTGGCGCCATAGCTGGTGGCCCATCTTCGGATTCGGAATCTTACATGATCTTCGTTGACAGTCAGGCTGCCCTTAGGCCAATTGCGTCGGTCTGGTGCAAATCACGGCTCGTTCGTGAGTGCAAAGAGTCGTTGAGGAGTTTTGGACCAGACCGTATCCGTCTATGCTGGGTTCCGGGTCACAGCGGAATACTGGGCAATGAGACGGCGGATGCTCTCGCTAGGTTAGGTTCGCTTTCCAGTTTCGATTTGACAGTTGGTCCTGACCCTCCAGTTTACCACCTCTATAGCCTCATCGATGGATGGTTCAGGAGGGAAGAGCAGAGGCGTTGGAGGAACAGATCGGAACGGAGCACTGCGAGATAAGGTCTGTTCCAGATCCCAGCCGTACTATTGCAGGGTATGTTGCGATGAGGAGGAGTTAGAGACTATCGAACATCTCTTCTGCAACTGCCCTGCCCTTGGAAGGTTGAGGTTGAGGACCCTTGGCAGGGCCTTTTTTGAGAGCTTGAGTTCTGCGTCGAGAGCTGACATCAAGGCTCTCCACAGATTCATTAACAGCTTGGGCTGGTTGAGAGGTGCTAGGGTTTCAAAAGTGTAGTCGCGCTCTCACCCTCTTTTGTTTTGTGTCTGTTTCTTTCTGTGTAATTCCTCCGTTTCCCATTCTCGCTCCCCTTACCTACATTTCTGTATCCTCTTTCCTTCCTCCCCTAAGGACAATGTACAATGGGTAAATTTCGAAATCCGGGTACTGTGCTTGTTTTGACCGACAGGTGCACGTCCTCTAACCTAATCTAACCTAGTAGCTTGACAGGAACTTTTACTGGATGCAATTTACCGACAGATTAATATAACTAATATTAAAACTTTATTACGTAAATTATTAAATTTATTACTTACTTAATTGGCCATTAACAACCCGGACGGAGCTGCAGTAATTGCTCAACATTTTTATGCATAGCTTTATCAGCTTCGCAAATATTCCGACCTCAGACATTGCGGCAAAAAGACGATTCCTTATGGTGTAAAATTATTAAAATTGTAAATTGTTTTGTTGTTTCTTTTTGTTTTATTTAGTCGAGTGCACTATTAAAGTGCACAGTTCGACTGGACTTTATTAATTCAATTCTTTGAGGGAAATGTCCCTTCTTTTATACTAAAATTTTGGCTGATTTGACAATTCCAAATCAGCCCCTTACTTCTAATACAATATTGTTTGGCTTAATACTAAAACACATGTTTGTGTGTACAATTTATACTTAACTATATATTAAAGGGTTTGTGTGTGTTTATCGCGGGACAAGTGGATGTCATACGACACGCGTCCGCTGTCCATAATAATTCCCACGGTAAAGTGTGAAAAGAGCCACACACAATCACTAGCTATGCAATACAACAACAACACACATAGTGCATACTATGTGCATATCAATACTGCCGGCGATCACTCAACAAGCGTCAAATGACCGTCGCGTGTGCTCGTTACTATTGTGGCGTCATACACTGCAGCGACGGTCAGCAACATTGAGTCAAGTGGTCGCTGCTCATATGCAATTGGATATTCTTTTGTTTATGCACATGAAATGTTGTGTTGGTATTGACAACTGTAAAATCATGCTACACATCCACCCTTTACAAGAATGTTCATATAACTTTTGTTCTGTGGACATTCTTTTACACAACACAGTACAATGATTTTATTTATATTTTAATTTATATTTTATTAGTAAACTTAAATAGTAGGATTAAGAATAATAATCTTAATTTGACGTACTCCAATTTTATTATTATTTGTTATTTAATTTTAATATTCATTTCTTTCATTTTAATTTATTTTTGTTTTTAATAAATGTTTAATGATAAGATTACTTAGTTACAAAAAAAAAAATTATTATTTCATTTTTCTGGCCAGTTTAGTGTTCTAATTAATACTATTTATTATATGGCTTAAGTCTATTTTTATGAACTACTTGTTTTTTATTATTTTTCTTATCAACTATAGTTACATTATTTCTTAAATCTATATTTTTAATTTTGTATGGACCTTTATATGATTCCTCTAACTTATGTCCTGTATTATTCCTAAGTAAAACTAAATCTCCTATTTTAAAATTGTAATCTAATATATCCTTATCATAGTTATTCTTTTGCTTGATTTTATTTATTTCTAATAAATGTTTTGCTCTCTTAAGTGCAACTTCTAATCTAAATTTTGCCTCTTTGGCATAATCGTCCACATTGTATAATGGAGTAATTGTGTCTACCTCATTGAAATCTTTGAAATTGTTTGGTTCTTTACTAAAAACCAATTCAAAAGGACAATAATTATGTACAGTCGATGGTGTTGTATTAAAACAATATGTAAAATATCTAATCCATTCATCCCAGTCATCTTTTTCTACAGATATGTAGGAACGTACATATTCATTAAAAGTTCTGTGACTTCTTTCTATTGTACCTAAGGTCTGGTGATGATGTGCTGTTGATGTTAGTTTCTCTACTTTCAACAGAGTGCACAATTCGTTTAGTATAGAATTTTTATATTCCGTACCCATGTCCGTAATGAACGTCTTCATTGGTCCATAGGTAAGTATAAAATTTTCAAATATCGCTTTTGCGATCGTCTTAGCCGATTTATTTGATATTGGTATTGTTACTAAGTACTTAGTTAAGTCACATATTAATTTCACTGCATACTCATTTCCATGTATTGATCTTGGAAATGGTCCGATTGTGTCTACATACACTGTATCGAACGGTTTGTTAGGAGTTTCTGTTATTATCATTGGGCCTTTAACGTGTTTGGTAGTTTTCGCTATTTGGCATTTGTGACATGCTTTTACATATTTAGCTATGTCCTTTGTCATATTTTTCCAATAGTAGTATCTTTTTATTTTTTCTGCGGTTCTATATATGCCGCAATGTCCTCCTTCAATAGGGTCATCATGATATTTCAGCATGATTTCTAGAATTTCCTTAGAATTCTTTAGATCAAGTATCTTTATTTCATTTAAAAGCGCTATTTTAATTCTATTTAGTACCTTATTGCCCATATTCTTAAATTCAACCTTTGAGATAAATTCGAAACTCTTCTCACTAGGTGCTACTTGTAGTTTATTGATATTCGATTTACTGGCCGCTTTCTCGAGCCTAGAGAAAAATTGTCCTAAGTCAAATTTCTCTTTAGTAAATATATCGTTTATATTTATGCTAGCTAATATTGATTTTCCCTTCTTTATGTAGCATTTATTGGGATAAATCTTTAATTTATAATATTTTCTGACGTCACTATTCTTAATTGGTACATATATTTTGGGCTCATTTAATATATCTGTTTTATTTGATCTATGCTGATTATTTGTCCTACTACTCTCTTGTTTCTTAGTCACCGACCTTGTCGTTACTCTTAATACGCACGATATCTTTCTATTCATTTCTTTAAAGTCATCTATAGTAATTCGCGATAATGCATCGGCGATATAATTGTCTTTCCCCCTAAGGTATTCAACTGTAAAATCATATTCTTCCAGATCTAGCCTCATTCTCGTTAATTTGGAACTTGGGTTTTTCATTGAGAACAGATAAGAAAGAGGTCTATGGTCAGTACGAACTAAAAAGTGTTTTCCATAGATATATGGCCTGAAATGTGTGATAGCCCAGTGTATGGCAGTTAATTCCTGTTCAATGGTTGATTTATTACTTTCACCCTTTGTAAACGTCTTTGAAGCATAAGCTATGGGAAGTTGTTTACCCTGATGTTCTTGAGTCAAGACAGCACCGCATGCATGTTTACTTGCATCAGTTGTTATACAAAATTCTTTTGTAAAATCTGGGTACTGTAACAGCGTTGGACTCATTAATGCTCTCTTTAGGTATCTGAATGCAAATTCACAATCTTCTGTCCATTCAAATGGCACACCCTTTTTTGACAACCTCGTGAGGTGTCTGGAATACTCAGAGAAATTTTTAATAAACCTTCGGTAATAATTACAAAAGGCTACAAACCTTTTGGCGCTATCCGCGTCTTTGGGCGTCGGATAGTTTTCGATCATCGAATATTTACTATCGTCTGGTAATATTCCTTTGTCGGTACACTTGTGGCCAAGATAAGTCATTCTTCATAAAGAATGAACATTTTTCAGGATTTAGTTTCAAATTATATTTACGACATAAATCAAAGACATCCCTTAAATTCGAAAGCATATGCTTTTCAGAACATCCCAATACTACCAAGTCATCCATATATAAGAACGCTTGGTCTGGCTTTAAACCACTGAAAGCAATTGTCATCATTCTCTGGAATGAATTCGGTGCTATTTTTAAGCCATAGGGTAGTCTAGTAAATCTATATGAACCATTGGTTGTTGAAAATGATGTTAAATCTCTAGAGTTTTTCTCCAATTTTATTTGGTGAAAACCTGACATTAAGTCTAAACAGGAAAAATATTTTGCTCTGCCAAGTTGGTCTAGAATATCGTCAATTCTAGGCAATGGGAATTTATCCGATAACAATTTTTTATTTATTTGTCTATAATCTATCACAAGTCGCCATCTTTTCTCATCCGAACCTGGAAGTGATTTCTTTGGAACCAACAAAATTGGACTATTGTATTCCGAAAATGATGGTTCTACTATTTTATCATCTATTAGTTTTCTAACTTGTTTGTTAATTTCATCCTTATGTGTATGTGGTATACGATAGTTTTTGATGTATACTGGCTGTTTGTCACTCAATTTCAACTTTTGTTCATAGAAATTGTTAGTAGATATTGTTTCTGTTTCCAAACCAAAAATGTCACTATATTCTTTGCAAATTTTCGTTAGTGTAGGTTTAAATTGTTCTGGGAAACTCTTCTTCAAGATATCCATAACCTTTGATTGTCTATTTTCAATTTTGCTCGACTTTTCTGTAATTACATTATATTCAGAGATGTTTTCTGTTTTAATCTTATTTTGTCTGATCGAAATTATACTGTCATTAGTATTTAAAAAACGAATAAAAGCTTTGTTGGATTTAACTAAAATATTTGGTATAAAAACGCCTTTTGTTACTTCCTGAATTAAGATTTTTAAATCTAATTTGTCTTATCACTTCCGACCTTGGTGGTAGTGTTATTTCATTATTACTATTTGTTATTGGTATGTCTATTGTATGTTGCAGATTAGAGGGTCTTAGAACAAGATAATCATTTTCTTCATTGAAATTCAAAACGCAGTTATATCTTTTCAAGAAGTCCAAACCAATAATTCCATCACAAGGTATGGGAAAACTGTTCTGAACCACCTGAAAGTAATGCGGTATTAAAAAGTTTTTAAATTTCATTTCCAAGAATATTTTTCCTATGGATTTCAAGTATCCCTGTCCTATTTCAGTTATTGTTGTAGTAATGTTTTTATTTATTTGTTGTGGTTTGAAAAAATTATTTTTTATAACTGAAATATCTGCTCCTGTGTCCACCAACAACTTTACTATGTGATTAGTATTATTAATTTCCATATGTACAAAAAAACTTAAGTTGAGATTAAGGTTGTATATTTTATTATGTGTTGAGCTTATCTTAGGGGGGTGTCGGAGTTTTCCGAACCGTTTTCGTATGAGTTAGTTGCTCTTACGTAGTTTCTACGTCTATTGTTGAAACCTTGCCTGTTTCTGTTATTTCCTGGTCCTTGTGGAGGTCTGAAGTTGTTATTAATGTTTTGATTGGGGAAATTGTTATATTTTCTTCGATATTGATTATAATTTCCTCTGTTACTAGTTCGATTATATTTTTTACCCAAATATAGCAAAGCATTTTGCTGGCCAGTTGCTTCTGTACAACTGTTAACAAATTTGGTAATTGCCTCATTCATGTTGTTGAATTGGCCTGCCTCCATGATAAGTTTTACCTTATCTATGGTACAATTTTTCGTTAATGCCTTAACGGCAACTTGTGTTGAATACTTGTTT
The DNA here is from genome assembly GCA_014635995.1 of Sarcophaga peregrina. Classification (NCBI taxonomy): domain Eukaryota; kingdom Metazoa; phylum Arthropoda; class Insecta; order Diptera; family Sarcophagidae; genus Sarcophaga; species Sarcophaga peregrina. The sequence continues at coordinate 73,673,589 of CM025790.1, forward strand.
GCCAATTCACATGATAACCCGTCTGATATATATGCGTTTTCTAATGATTTTGTTAAATTTTCAATTTCACTGCAGTAAGTGTTTGCAGTTTTATTATTTTGTCTAGTATTCATAATTTTAGCTGTCAGTACTTCTACCGACTCGCCCTTGACTGTAGCCCGCAATTTGCTGATTATTTCGGATATTGTGCTTTCAGCTTCAATTAGATTCCTAGCGGTTCCTTTCAGTTTGGTCTTTATTAAAGACACTGCTATCGCTTCATTGTCACCCTTGATTGTGTTTAACAATTGCAGAGAGTCTATAAATGCTCTCAGATTTTCTGACTTGCCATCAAAGTCGATTACGAGCTTTGAGGCTGTATTTAGAAATTCTACTATTGTCTGGGTCATGTTTGTTGAAACTATTTCAGGTTTTGTTTCCTGATTATACAATTGAACCAATGTTTCGTTAGATTTCAGATCTGTCGTTAATTTGTAAAATACTTCTTCATGGAATGTAGTTGGTAATTCAATATATAAACCCTTTCTTGATAAAATATTCAATAGCCTACTTCTTACATCAGAAAAGAAATTTTCGGCTGCTGCTTTGTGAGGTGTTGTAAGCCTACCAAAATTTACGTTAATAATAACTCTTATTCTTTCGAATTTGTTCTTAGATGTTTTACTACTGTTTCGTCCTTTATATTTCTTTCTATATTTAAACATTTATATGTTTTGTCAAAATCGTCCTTTAACAGTCTTAATCTTTTAATTATATCTTGCCAGTCCATTTAGATTTTGTCCAATTCATTGGCTCTACTTGAATATCTTTTCTTTAATCTTCTGCTATGCAATGAGTAAATGTGTAAGGCAAAATGGAGACATAAGATAACTACAATTATTATTAAATAATTTTCTATTTTAGAAAGACTAATTGATTCATTACCTACTTCTATTTCATTTATTACATTGGCATTAGCCCTGTCTACCTTTGACTGTTGTTTACCCATTTCAAACAAAACTTTTCTAATAATATTTAAGGTCCATTTACATATATATAAATATTTTTTTTTAATTGCCTTCTAAATTTTGACTCTTTATTCTTTTATTGAATTGCTACCTGCAGACCCTATTCTTTTCTAGAGGGATTTTACAATTCAAATTTATATTTAATAATTGTATTATATAAACATATATTTATTATATATTATTGTTATATTTTTTTAAAAAAATTTTTTTTTTTTAAATTTCTTAGCACATATTAATATAAATTATTTCATCAATTAAATAACACTATTTATTAAGTATTTTAAAATTAAATAATTTTTTTTTTTTTTTTAGCTCTAATTTAGATTATTATATCCTTCTTATACATATTTAGTAACTACAAATTCTTTTTAATTGATTCTAGAATTATGCCATGTAAAGAAAAGTTAAAAAAAAATTCTAAATTGCCTCGAGCGAATCTCGCTTACAGGCCTACGAGTGCGTAATTAGGCGCACTTCGATAAAAATTATAAATTTTTTTTTTTTGATGTCCTGGTTGATCAGGAAACCTAATGGGTTGTATGGCGAAGTTAAAACTTACGTTTTACATGGAGGATTTATCATTTTAGGTGACAGCTTAACGGTTTTTTATTTCTGAGCCTCTCCTTTACTTTTGGGGTACTCGTCCTTCAGGGTGAAATTTTCTGCAGCAAAATATATATATATAGTGGTGCTGACGTCTCCTAGGTCATGCTTTCTTAGACCCACTGTCTATCGGCCAGATAGTTTCTTCCATCACGCAACTAACGGACTTTCGGCTGTCCGTTAGGATAAAAAAAATTAATTGGTTTTCCTTTGTGCTAGATAAAATCTGTTGCACTAAAGGATTTATTTATTTACTCTGGGTGCAGGACTTTTGTCTGTAAGCACTCCAGGATTATCTTTTGTGGGTGCTTATTCAGTTAGCACTCCAGGATTGGCAGGATCGCCATGTAAAATTATTAAAATTGTAAATTGTTTTGTTGTTTCTTTTTGTTTTATTTAGTCGAGTGCACTATTAAAGTGCACAGTTCGACTGGACTTTATTAATTCAATTCTTTGAGGGAAATGTCCCTTCTTTTATACTAAAATTTTGGCTGATTTGACAATTCCAAATCAGCCCCTTACTTCTAATACAATATTGTTTGGCTTAATACTAAAACACATGTTTGTGTGTACAATTTATACTTAACTATATATTAAAGGGTTTGTGTGTGTTTATCGCGGGACAAGTGGATGTCATACGACACGCGTCCGCTGTCCATAATAATTCCCACGGTAAAGTGTGAAAAGAGCCACACACAATCACTAGCTATGCAATACAACAACAACACACATAGTGCATACTATGTGCATATCAATACTGCCGGCGATCACTCAACAAGCGTCAAATGACCGTCGCGTGTGCGCGTTACTATTGTGGCGTCATACACTGCAGCGACGGTCAGCAACATTGAGTCAAGTGGTCGCTGCTCATATGCAATTGGATATTCTTTTGTTTATGCACATGAAATGTTGTGTTGGTATTGACAACTGTAAAATCATGCTACAATGGCGCTATAAAAGACTGCCTTATAGTCGACAAAAAGATGGTGTGTGTCATTTTGTTTTTCGTGGGTCTTTTCCAGGATTTGACTGCACTGATAAGGTCCAATGAGTGTTTTGACAAGTGGCTTTAGCCGTTCACACAGTCCGCCAGTGAGGACCTTATATGCGATAGGGAGAAGGCTTATATCCCTGTAGTTGGCGCATTTCGGAGGATCTCTCCTTTTCAGGATGGAACAGTTGGAAATAAGCTGGAGCATGCGTCCTGCCAACTTATTACATCCGGTTTTAAACAATTTATAGGGGAGGCCTGCAACTTTATTGCTTTTAAGACGCATAATAGCGACTTTGACCTCTTCATGGCTAGTTGGCGGAATCTCCACGACGTCATGATTGATCGGGTTCGGAACATCATTTCCAAAAGTTGTATTGGTGTCGTCATCGCCTTGCAGTAGTGTAGAGAATTGTTTCCTCCACAATCTCGGCACCCCCTGCAGATCTGTAACGAACTTTTCATTCTCATCTTTGCAGGAATACGCTCCGGGCTTATAACCCTCGGTTAGACGCTTAAAATTTTGGTAGAATTTTCGAGGGTCATTCCTACCCCTTAACATCTCGACTTTTTTACGCTCACACCTTTCCTGTTCCCACTTTTTGCGTCTTAAAAGGCGTCTCTCAACCCTTCTCGCTCTGTAGTTCTCGACAATGGCTCGCTTAGCGGCTGACTGCAACGTTTTCTTGTATGTAACGTTTTTGCCGCAGCTGCCTCGCAACACTCCTTTACGTACCGATGATTTTGTTGGGGTGGGCGCTCGAAGCCAAGAACTGTTTACAGTAGTGCGCAAGGAGTGGGAGATGAGATTAGATGGGCAACGACGGAGCTTATCCGAGAGCTGAGTGGAGAACGCCTGAGCTGGCCTTTGTAATCCCAGCTTTTCAACGTCCAGCTTTCGCAATTCACTAGTGCGCGTGAACCTCGAGGCGCTAATGTGCAATCGTGCTGAAACTTGTTGCTATATATATTATACTTAAATTTATTTACTACATTAATGTTATTAGATAAATTATATTCGTTTACTCTTCTTTATAAAGATGTTTTAATAGGCGACTTTAATGCTAACACTCTTTTAATAAATAACACGGAGCGCCAGTGAAAATAAACCCGAGTAACTACATAGTGTAAGTTTTACATTTACTTGACTTTGATAAATAAACATACATATTTACAAAATAATAAAGGATGCTGCGGTCTTTAAATAATAACTACGGCAATTTTCATCCGATTTTATCAAACGAAGCGTCAATTTCTTCACTTTAAGCATATCAACATTTCTTAATTAAATAAGGATGGTCAAACTTGTAAAAATAATAAACAATCATATTATACAAGTTTAACCTATCAAAACTAATAACATAGAAATTGCGGGCTCAATTCTTAGCCCAGATTTAATTTATCCTTTTAAATAAAAAGGCATCTTTAAAATTTACAGTATAGCTTCTTGCTGTTAAAAAGTATAATAGTGAGTACTAAAAACTGTGTGTGACAGGTTTGACAGTCTGTCCAATTTAAATTTATTTGAAACAGCTGTACAGAAAAGTCTAGTCATTTGTTTATCGCATTGAAATGTATTTGTTTGTCGTATAATAATATAGTAGGTAGTGTGTTGGCTTAGACGTAAGGCCGGAGTCGAAACCTCAGGTCAGACATCAAAACAAAAATGTGAAAATATTTCTTCAACGACTTCCTCTTCGTCGAGTTTAAACTGTAGGTCCCGCCACACATGTATAAAATTAACGCACAGGACATAAGTGGTGTGAGGAGCTAGGTCGTAATCCTGACTGAAGGGCTGTAATGACCAATTATATAATATAATATAATTTTGCTGAACTTTAAAAAAATTAATTTGAAGGAATATAAGAAATGAAAATGGCGGCAATTTATGTACATTAGAAAAAACATGTGTTATTACATCTGTTTTCTTTGCCATAATTACACATCTTTGTAGGATAGTCAGTCGCGGCATTAAAGCTTTAAAGTACTACTGTTTGGAGGGTTAATTAGTATGATTCAATTCAAACACACAAATTTGAACTGTACTAATTTTGTTTTTGAGTTCTTACTTTCAAGCACTTGGAACTTGAACGTAATGGAATGCAATAATTAAAACAATTGAGTTTTTACTACTGCACGCAATTTTAAATTTTATTGAGCTTTTATACTAAATTTATAATAACACTATGCTGATACATAATTTTTGATATTGCATTTCTTACGTAACTACTGTTTTTGTGAAATTAATAAGTTCATTGGCTGTGTGACCATGAACAACAAAAGAATGCAAAGAAATTAATGCAACATATTCCAAATTTTGTCAACATAAAAAATAAAAATGAAATAAAATAAGATAAACTAAAATAAAATATATTTGTTGGCTTTAACATTCTCCCCCGCGTTGAACGGATGTTCAACAGACCCGAGATGCTTGTATCATTATACATTAAGGTAGAACTGGCGAGTAGGTATAGATTGCCGTGGCATTGGTTTTGGAGCAGTTTCTTCAGTTGGTTGAGATTCGTTGATTTCTGAAACATTTTCGGCAGTCCTTACTGAGTGTCTTTTGCTGCAAGTTTTACGTCTAAACCGACATATGATCGTTAGTATACTTACACAAAGGGCAAGGTAGGCAATCTTGTTGTTATGCAGTTGATGGGATTTCATAGGAAGTTCCATTATGTTTTCTTACGTTAAAGACGTTTGTAGATTCAAAAGTTCCTTCATATTTTCGGCATACGTATCTTCCATGTATGTTGCGGTTGAAAGATTGTTGTGTGTAGGAATTGTAGTATTGTTAGGCAACAATAAAACTCAGACTTGTCCAAGACTTTATTTTGCTTGATATAAATTGTCGTCCATTCATTATTGCAAAATTGTGCTTGAACGAGCATTCTGGATCTAGTGTAAGTAGACCGGATCCCTTTAGTGATATGGGAATAATTTCTCCATTGTACACAGACGTAGCTCTTGTAGACGATGAGGTGGCATATATCCATTATATATTCTTTATGAAGTGGTATCCATCTGGTGCCGGTTTTTTCCAAAATACAGGATGGTGTTGTTTGGTTATTGAATAAACCGATTTCACATGCGCAAACGTTTGAGCCGTAATTATAACGAATTTGAATGTTGGAACAAATGAAATGAGTTGGTTTTATTGCGTCACAAGCACTGAACTCTGAACTTGTAAACGGAATATATTGTTTATGGGCTGTACTTATGTCTAGAAATGTTGTGCATGGTTTAATGGCTACTAATGTGCTGTTTATTGTGTTGGGTACTGCAATCAATTGAATCGTACTGAATCTTTCAGGTTCAACTAATGGTAAGGTTATTTTAGAAATTGCGTATTGCTGTGCCAGTCTGCCTTGTATCCTCATAAGTTTGAAGAGTAGGAGCAAGTCATCCTGTTCTGACACTGGAAGATTCACTGACGGTGGGAGCGTAGTGAGATCTGAGTAATTTCCTTCTGTAATTGTTCCATGGTAAGTAGCCATGGGCTGATTTTGCCATGTCGCGTGTCCATAAGTGTCTCAAGTATTGCTGACTGTATGCCTTTTAGGTTGTTTGCAATGAGAGACAATTGAAGAACTGCTGAGTTAAACAGTTGATTCAGGTGTAATTGTACTAATAAATTGTTGATATTATCCAATTTTTCTGAATACCTTGTGATTTCTTGTTCCAATCTTTCAAATCTGATTTTCGCGTTCATTTGATTCTGTTGTATGATGTTCAGTGTTGAGTCAACGATTGATGTTTGGTTTCTTAATAACTGTAACCGGTACGATTCATTTTCATTGACTTCTTTAATTGTTGCAGACATGTGTTCGGCGTATTCTGAGTCTAGAATGCCAAATAGAGAATGTGCAACATTACCAACTATATCTAACGCACCTCTTTTACTTCGCAGTAATTTGTTATCCAGTTGTAGTTCATTTTCCATTTATTTGAAATGTTCAATCGTCCCTGCATAAGATGTATTTGGCTCTGACATCTTACACAAGGCTTGAATTGACCTTGTCCCATTAACAAGGATAGAAGTTTCTGACCAGTAAGACGATAAATCGTAGTATACGAAAAGATTCCATTGAGTAGTTGAAATTGCGACTGTTCCAAATTGTTCGAAGTGTATTCCGACCTTTGATCCAAATTTTTGATTCTTAACTAGAGTTGCCCATGATATTGGCAGAATTAAAAGTAGAGTGAGTAGTGCCAGTGTTATATGACTTGTTGGTATTTTAATTCTCTTAGCCTTGGGTTCATCAGGTGAATTGCATATATTCTTGTTGTTGACTTCAGTGGACATAGTTATTTCTGGATCCGGAATTGTAGGTAGTAATGCAAGACGATGTATAGGACGTTTGAACATTCCTGAGGCAGTTTTTATTTCTGCAACTCTTGCTGCACCGTCGTCACTAGTATAAACCTTAACAATTCTTCCCAATGGCCATTTCATAACGAGTGTACTATCTTCCTTGATAATAACCATGTCCCCAATTTTGAGGTTGTTAAACTGTTTTTGCCATTTACCTCGTTGTTGTAGTTCGTTTAAGTATTCCGTGCACCATCTGTTCCAAAAAGACTGCTTAAGATGGGATATCAATTTCCAATGGCATAGAGTTGCCATATTTTGCACTTTTGCCTTGGCTGTCTACTTGAGATGTGAGAGCTTCACCAATAAGGAAGTGACCTGGTGTTAATGCTTCAATTTCCACTATGATTGCCTCCAATTCTTCTTGAGTTAAAGATGCATTTGCAACGCTCCGGACCAAAAGATGCTTTGCCGAGTTTACGGCTGCCTCCCATAAGCCTTCAAAATGTGGTGCTCTGGGTGGAATAAAATTAAACTGTATTCCCTTTAAGCTAGAAGCGGAAATAATTGACTCTTGCGCTTTACTGGAATAAATGCTATCAGATAGCTCTGTTAGCTAATTTTTTGCTCCAACAAAATTGGTGGTGTTATCACAATAAATATTTTGGCATCGTCCCCGACGGCCAATAAATCGTTTTAGGGCACCAATGAAAGCTTCTGCTGATAAAACCGATACCAATTCAAGATGAACTGCCTTTGTAGAAAAACAGCAGAATACAGCTATATATGCTTTCGTTGGTCGTTTACTTCTAATCCTGTAATGAATCCAAAAGGGTCCACAATAATCTACACCAGTGTTGATAAACGGTCGCGCTGGTGTAACTCTAGTATGAGGTAGATTGCCCATAATTTGTTGGCATAATTTTGATTTGATACATCGTATGCATTTTTGAACTACGGACCGCGCCATTATTTTCCCTTTTATTGGCCAAAATCTTTGTCTGATTATATTCAAGAGTGCTTGGGTCCACAATGGTTATTTTCTTCATGAGTCATCGTAAATAAAAGTTTTGTAAGGGGATCATTGTATGGAATCAACATTGGGTGTTTTGCATCATACGATAATAGTGATGCTTCCAATCGTCCTCCTACTCGTAGTATATTTGTGTCATCTAAGTATGGAGACAGGCTGATGATAGAGCTTTTCTTGTCGATTTATTTCCTTATTTTCTCGAAGTTGGCTTATTTCTGAAGAAAAGTCGGAACGTTGTATAGTTTTGATGATTAAGTATAAGGCATTGTCGAGTTCAAGGGGAATTAATGCCTTACACTTTGGACGATCTTCGTTTTTCATTCGGGTGTTTCTCATGAATCTAAGAATGTACCCTACGATCCTTTGAAGGGTTCTGAAGGAGTTCTTGTGTGGGATGTTATAAATGAAGTCATCGATGGAGATAGTGGCTGCTGAGGTTACAGTTGTTTTCTTTTTCTCGATGTCATTAGAGATGAATCGTTGTGAAAATGTAGGTGGCCATATTTCTTCTCTTCCATGCAGAAACAATGGGCCATAGAACCATAAAGTGCATTTAGAAAGTTTTGTTGCCGGTAGCCCTCTGGAAAGTAGATCTGCCGGATAGTCCTTGGATCTGACATGGCGCCATTGTTCAGGCAATGTCAATGACTGGATTTTTGAGACTCGATTGGCTACAAAAGTATGATAGAGTGAGGATTGGGTGTTGAACTAAGACAGTACTATTTCGGAGTCTGTCCATAAATATACAGCCTGATTTTTAATCGGAAGATCAGTTTTGACTCTATGTACAAGTTGAGCAGCCTTAACGGCAGCACATAATTCTAAACGAGGCAGAGTCTGTTGTTTAAGGGGTGCAACGCGTGTCTTGGAGCATAGTAATTGTACAATTATTCTTCCATCCTTAAGAGTTGCGCGGATGTAAGCAACTGCTCCATAGGCCTTTTCAGAAGCATCTGCGAATATATGCAGTTGTGTTTGAGCTGGAATTTCTCCCTTGAAAATGTGTCGTGGTATTTTGAGATTGTTTAGGCTGTCTAAATCATTCCTGAATCTAGTCCAAGGTTCATGAAGGTCCGCAGGCAATGGTTCATCCCAGTTCAGTTTGAATTGCCATAGTTGTTGGATGAACATTTTTGCCCTGACTACTACAGGTGCTAGTAGGCCAAGAGGATCGAACAATCTTGCCAAATCTGAGGTTGCAGAACGCTTTGAGACTGTAGTTGTAGGATTAATTTTTACCTTGACGCAAAACTGGTCTGTCTTGGGTACCCATAATAATCCTGACGTTTTATAGTATTGGTGCTGTTACTGTTGAAATCTAAATCCACCTCTTGATCACCAAGTGGAATATTCTTTAGTAATGAAGGGTGCTTTGCGCACCATTTTTTCAGATTAAAGCCGTGTCTTTTTAGAATGATGATAAGTTCCTTCTGTATTTCCAATGCGATATTAAGACTGTCGGCACCACCGAGACCATCATCTGCGTAGAAATTGTGTTTAAGCATTTGTGAGCCGTATGGATAGTTTATCAAATTGTCATCTGCAATTTTTGTAAACATTTAGTAGCAAGATAAGGTGCTGCTCGTGTGCCATATGTGACCGTATTAAGTTTATAATAATTAATAGGAAGTGACGGATCTTCTCTCCAAATGATGGTATTTTTGGTCATCTGGATGAATTGAAATCTGTCTATACATCTTTTCTATGTCGGTAGTAAAGACGAATTTTAATAATCGGAAACGTAGTAGAATTGAAAATAATTCACTTTGAAGAGTTGGTCCAGTATACATAAAATCATTCAATGAAGATGTTTTTGCTGATGCATCGAAAACTACTCTAAGCTTTGTTGTGATACTATCTGGTTTCAATACACAGTGGTGAGGAATAAAATATTTGGGATCGGATATGGTATTAATATCAATCTTCTCCATATGTCCCAACTGTTCGTAATCTTGCATAAATTTTATGTACTGAGTTCGGATGTCTTCCTTTTGTAAAAGTCGACGTTCCAAACCCAAGAATCTGTTGTAAGCCATTGGTTGAGAATCTCCTAACGCTGTTGGGTTTTCTCGAAACGGAAGACTGACTATAAAGCGACCACCTTCATTGATGAGTGTATGTTGAGTGAAATGAAATTCACATTGCTTTTCTGATGGTGACAGACCTTTTTCACTGACTTCAAACTCGTCTAGTTTCCAAAGATTCTCTATAGCGTCTTCAAATGAGGTGTCATCAAATACTCCACATGTAAGTGGAGATGTTGGTGTTGGGGATGGATTCTTTCCAATTGCGCCGCCCACAATCCAACCTAATACCGTATTTTGCAAGGTTGGTAGGTTGTCGGCCAGATTTATTGTGCCATTTTATACTAATTTGTAATAGAATTCTGCTCCAAGCAGCATATCTATTTTTTCCTGCTGATAAAAATGAGAATCAGCCAGCTGTATATTTTTTGGAATATCCCATGTTGAAGGATCGATGTACTGGGTGGGTTGAGCAGGAATTATGCTTGGTAGAACATAAGCATATACATTCGCAGAGAAATTATGATCTATGGATTTCATATTGATATTAACACGATATTGAGATTTTCTTTGTATTTCACCAATGCCTTTGCTGTTGCTAGCAGAACGTAACCTTTCCTCCCTACAGCGTCGTTAGTTTTTGTTGATGTAGCTGCTATGACTCTTGAAGGATTTAGAGTTGAGAAGCCTGGGCGGCCCGTAGAGGTAGTGTTCGGGGATATAGTCGCGTTGGCTACAGGTTGCTTTTGTTGAGTGCCTAATGGCCCTTTGTCTTTTTAAAATTTGTTCCCTTTTTGTAAGTGAAGCAACGTATTGTGTTTTTTGGCACATTTCCGAAGCAGTTGACACATAAGTTATGTTTTTGGACCCAACGCAGTCGCTCGATTTCTGATAATTGAAGGAATTTGTTACAGTGGTATAATTTATGGTCGCTGTGGTGGCAAAATGCGCATTTGACATTATTGTTGGATGTTATTAGTGCTGACACTGCTTTGTGTGTTGATTTTCTTTTGTGGAAATTGCCTCCATTGATTGGAATTGACGCTCCAGAAATGTTAAAAAATCTGTTATGGTAGGTATGTCTCTTGGGTTACACTCTTTTGTGGTGTCATGGAATTCCTTAATCGATTGGGCAGATGGTGATATAGAGTGCTGATTGAGTATTTTATCTACTAAATTAGCTACCAAAATTTCTTTGTTATTGTAACGCTCTTGTACCGTTTTCCAAGCCGTTATGTAGTTAACTTCGGATAGAGGAAATTGACTTATTAAATGCTCGGCTTCTCCTGACAAGTTGCTCTTTAAGTACTACATTTTTTGAATTGCTGGAATTGATTGTTTGTCTACCATTTCAGAGAATAAGTCAGAAAATTGCCGCCATTTCAAATAATCGCCATCAAATTTAGGTATGGTTAATTTTGGTAAATTTAGGGAACCACTAGCATTTGTAACGGGTTCTGCAGACGTAGTTTGGGTAGTGGAATTTTGTCGCAGTCTGTCAGCTATAACAGATAGATTGACGAATTTTTGTTGCATAAGGTCATGTACACTATCGTATTCCGCTTGCTCTAGACCACAAGCCGATGGATTTGTTAATTGATCAAGAGCTTCATCGTAAAGCTGCTCAATTTGATCACATAATCTGTTGATCTGTAGGGGCTGATTATCTGTGTCTGTCAATCCCCTTAGTAGCCGATTGAGAGCTGTTATGCGAGCTCTCAGCCTGCGTAGAACCCCAACGTTTGTAGACTCTATTGTAGGCAAATTATCTTGTTCGGGTTTTTTTGATATTTTAATTTACTCAATTTTTTGTTTGAGGCGAGCAGTTTCGGTTTTAAAAATTTCAATGTAATCAGAGACTAAGTTTCTGATTTTATCATAGTAGCCTTCTGAAAAATATTCAAATTTCATTGGGTCGTCGCACACCTCCCGTATCTTGGAATCTGTTTCCTGGAATTGGTTCCATGATTCTTGAAGGCGCCGTAATCGTTCCTCAAAGTAGCTAACTTTTGTTTTCCTGTCTGCCGGGTCCTTTTTAAAATTTCTAACAATGCCCTGTATTGTTTCTCCAGTCTCTAACTGAAGATCCAGTAAGCTTTTGATCGTATTCATGTTTTACTACTGTGCTACTGAATTGGAATGATGTGAGTGGACTGTTGTATCCACTTGCTGTATGTAGCCCTGTGCTACTGAATTGTTGTTGTGAGTGGACTGTTGTATCCACTTTCAGTACGTAGCCCTGTGCTACTGAATTGTTGTTGTGGTCTTCAAAATGTGCTTGGATGAAGACTGCAGTCCGCGGAATCGCACTATTGATGAGTGTTGCTTCCTTCAAAAAAAATTGCCTGGTGATTTCTAAGGCCTTACCACTGGTGGGGGGAACTTAGAAAAATGATTGGGTTCTTATTGTCGGGGTCACCAAAAAATGTTTGAAGGGTTAATTAGTATGATTCAATTCAAACACATAAATTTGAACTGTACTAATTTTGTTTTTGAGTTCTTACTTTCAAGCACTTGGAACTTGAACGTAATGGCATGCAATAATTAAAACAATTGAGTTCTTACTACTGCACGCAATTTTAAATTTTATTGATCTTTTATACTAAATTTATAATAACAATAATGCTGATACATAATTTTTGATATTGCATTTCTTACGTAACTACTGTTTTTGTGAAATTAATAAGTTCATTGGCTGTGTGACCATGAACAACAAAAGAATGCAAAGAAATTAATGCAGACTAAACAAAAAATAGTTTTACTGCCAAATGAAACTTAATTCCAAATTTTGTCAACATAAAAAATAAAATAAAATAAAATGTATTTATATATTTACACTGTAGTAAAATAATTTTCGTCAACTTAAAATATGCAATAAAATAAAATGAAATAAAATAAGATAAACTAAAATAAAATATATTTGTTGGCTTTAACAACTACTTTAGTTTTAAAGTACTACTTTAGCTTTAAAGTATTTTTTTTCCAATACAAGATTTTAACTAGATTAATGATTTTTAAATACAAAGTATAAAAATTCTATTGAATTCTATTGAAGTCGCCGTGGTCTAGTAGATAGTATGTTGGCTTATTAGACATAAAAGCCAGGGTTCGTGTCCCAGGCCAGATATCAAAATAAAAATACAAAAAGTATTTTTTCGGCGATTTCCTCTCAGCAGATTTCTGGCAAAAACTCTGAGAGTAAAAATAAAATTGCCATGAAAAGTTTCTCATAAAATCTTTCGTTCGGAGTCGACTTTAAACTGTAGGTCCCGCTACTCATGTATAAAATTAACACACACAACATAAGTGGTGTGAGAAACTAGGTCAATAATCCTGACTGATGGGTTGTAATGACCAATTATGTATGTATGTATAAAAAATGGTTGGTCACTTCAACATTATCCCGGACGAGGATGGCAAGAGTTGTTGAGGAGAATAAAAAATTACTTTCTATTTTTAATCACAGTACTCTTTATATAACTTTCATTATTTGAATATTGTATGCATTTATATTTGTCGAGAATTCAAAGGAAAAATCTATCCTTACAAGACGCAAAATTTGATAATCAAGGCATGGAGCTTCCTTTTCATTGTTGTACACAAAGAATTCCAACCATAAAAAGAAGAAGTTCAGTGCTACAACCGTAAGGAGTATGGAATACTAAGGATTTCATCAAGTTATGAACGAATTGATGAGGACGAATTGTCCATCGATTCTTATTTATTATATTATACAATAAGAAACAGAATTTCAAATTCTGTTAAATTTTTTGTTTGTATTTTAAGCGAATTTTGCAGTTACTTATTTTTATTATATTACTTATATTTATTTATTAGGTTCGTTCTTTGGCTTCAGTCGCTTTAAGGAAGAGTATGGATAATGAACAAGGTATTCATTTGGATTATTTTACAAGTAAGTAAATTTCTTATACAATAATTCGCATGAATATAATTAAAACAATAATCTTGTACGAATTTTCTGTCCTCGAAGGGCTATTAATTAACTTTAGGCTTTTAAAAGATTTTCTTAAACATTAAACACTAAAAATAAAATTTTTATAATTTTGTGCAGGAGAACCGTAAAAAAATTGTCTTTTGCCTAATGCATTATTCACAAATAATTCACTTATACAATTTTTTCTTATCGAACTATTACTGTTTCTTTGCAATAGAACAAATATGTACATACTAGAGGTGTGCAAAAGACATATAAAATTGCACACTATTGCATTGTTCTTAAGACCGAATATTGATTGTAGCTGCAAATATAAATAAGTGTGAAGCAAAGATAGAGTACAAAAAAACAACTGCACTCGTTAACCATTGTACAACAGTATAAAAGAGAGTAGTGTGAAGAGTGCAAAAAAAATATTGTACTCTTCATAGTGTCACAACGTGTATTTCTTTTTTCAATAAATGGGAAAGAAAAAATGTTTTTCTTTTTCAAAAACAAAACAAACAAACAAAAATAACGAATATTAACATAGCATTTTGAAGAGAGATTGTTGTTGTAAAGTTTATGGCGAAAGCAAAGAATGCATAGAAACACTTATGTACGCATATTTTTCAACGAATCCACTACTGAAATTCATATGACAATACTGAAAATTTAGCTTCAGTAGTGAAATATGCTATTACAACACAAAGCATAGTTCCGTTACTTCACAGGCAAACGAGTGCTGTTGTATACATTGAATAAATTAGAAATACACATTTCAGTTCACTCGTAAAATCAAGAGCAACAGAAAAGAGTACACTACAGTATTGCATTCGGTGAAGGGTAAGCTAGCAGAATGTCTTGTGCACACCTCTAGTACATACAATAGTAACAGTTTGAATTATTCGGTTTCACTGTAAGATAATTATTTTTCTATTTTTACAATATTTTGGTGTTGTAAACAGAACGAACTTTAAAAAACTTCATAGACAGAAACACAAGTACATTGAGTTTACAAACGTCAAGGACAGAAGATGGACATTAACTAAGCCAACTAATTATTTCTTTATTTTCGAAATTTTAAGTTAACTATAAAGACCAACTTTCTGGACTATATGGTGGCTATTTGGCAAATCAGAAAGAATTTCTCCTTCTATCGATAATTGCGGTAAGAAATTTATATAAAAAATTTACTAATATTGAAAAAAGTTTGATACTCATTGGACATTCAATGGGAGGTAAAGTTGCTGAGGCATCGCTCGAAAATCCTAAAATATCCGCTTTTGTAAACAGCATCATTTTCATTTCCACACCTATTGATTATCCCGTTGTAAATTTTGATACTGAAATGAATCAATTTTATACATGGAGTAATACTTACTTGTCGAGTAGAAAAAGTTCCTATGTGCCAGATATTACGACAAATGTATGTACCAACTACCTGCATCGAGTACCTCTACAAGGAAACGAATCAAGAACTTTAGATAATACGTTAATGATATCAATAGGAGGAGGAAACCGTGATTTACTGGTTCGTGATGGCTTAACGATATCAAAATATAGTGATATTCATGCAATGGTATTTTAATTTTTTAATGCCTAAATATTTAATTTAATACAAATTTTTCTACTTTAAAGACTTCATCAATCCCAAGAGTTTGGTTAAGCTGTGATCATTTGTCTGTGGTATGGTGCCTACAATTAGTAATGGTTATAAATCGTTTCTTATTTGAAATTACACAAATTGATGGAAACAAAAATGTGTTTTTTGTTAACGATAAGACGCAACGTACTCAAAGTGCAATTAATTTTTTTGTGGTAAGCTTTGTCGCAAATAAATTCGCAATACGATTTACGAAATTTTTATTTGTAGAAACCAAAACGCAAATATAAATCAAATGAGGTTTTTTTTTCTAAACTAAATGATTATTCCACATGGAACGAAGTCTCAAAAATAACCTATAAGAGAGCTTTTAAGGATGGTTTACGTAGAGGATATAACCATATGTTGCCAATTTCAAAATATATGCCATATAAGGTGAAGCAAATGCAATACAACACTGTTGACATTTTATTGAATTTCTATACAAATTCTAGAAACTCTATGTAGAAATTGACAGCTATGAGGAAATCAATGACTGGATTTATGGTTGCACAGCGAATGTTAATAATTCCAATAGTGATGTTAATTGGTAAGTTTGATTAGAAATTATTTGTAAATAACGCCCATAATTTTAAAGATGGTGAATTAGTGTTAAGGTTTTACACTGTTTGGTTTTTAAATCCAAAAAATGAAACAAATTGAGTTGCACCTAAAAAATTACAAAAGCCTTACTCTCTTTTAGATTTTTGCTTAGGAAACTAAATTAACTTTTTTAATTCTTTATATACCGTTCTTTTTATTTACAAAATCTTTTAACGTTTTACATGTCCAAACCTCATAAGTGTTTTCAAGGTTCAATTATGAAAAAATTAGCTCCAAAGTAAGAAAAATATATATTGCATAGAAAAGAATTCAACAAATTCAATATTTTGTTTTAATCGGTTGTAAATATATCGAATTAAAGCGGTTTAGTAATTTCAGTGAAATTTCAGCTTTCAGTCAAACATTTGTAAAAGCTTCAGGATGCATGAACACACAATTAACCTATTGGCCCCGATAGACATAAATACGTTTATAGAAATTCAAGAAATTTAATTTTGGATCCATTATAATACTTTCTATATTTAATAAAAATATGGAAAATATTTGAGCGAAGGAGGTATTTGGAGTTTTAATTCAAATAAACTATTTGAACACCTTCATCAGACTATGTATAGAAGTCCAACTCAGAGAAGTTAATTCACTAACGAAACTCAGTAGGAAAGCCATGATTTTTTACATTTTTACCATTGAGACAGTTAAAATACACCCAGGTAATGACATAGTGTAGGTTGTGAGTTTGACTGAGTAGAACCAAAGAATATGGATTAAAGAATACGCATTATGTAGAAGTAAAATTTCTTATGGCGGGTTGTAACATTCTTGTGTTCTTTTAGTTGTCGATCAAACTGCGACAAGAACACATGTGTATCGGATGTGTTATCATTTTATTTCAGAATAACACTCAAAAAATATATTATGTTAAAAATGTTCTAGTCATTAGCTGACAGTATTTAATTTTGTTTTTAATTTGTCGCATAGTACAGATTTTTTTAAATGATTTGGAACGCTCACTTTTTTCTTCTAATCAAAAATGGAGTTTATTATTTTTGTTTATTTAAAAATTATACCTTAAGCCTAAGATGGATAGCTTACATACATACATAATTGGCCATTACAACCCTTCAGTCAGGATTACGACCTAGCTTCTCACACCACTTATGTTGTGTGCGTTAATTTTATACCTACCTGGCGGGACCTACAGTTTAAAGTCGACTCCGAACGACAGATTTTTGAGAAGCTGAGATGGATAGCTTATGTTCTTTTAATAAAAATAATACATTTTTTATTTTATCTTTATTCATCTAAAATTCTTATGTTGATGAAATGATAATCAAAATATCGTATATCACAGAATATGCACAGAATGGAGTAAGTATTTCTGTCCCTGTCTGATTATTTATGTTTTGTTTATTTATGTTAGTTCATTTTTAGGGTGGGTTTTTATTTTCTAATTTAGTAGAAATTTATGATATTTTTGTAAAATAATAGAATATTTTTGAAAGGAAATGAACTGTTGTATTGGGGAAACGTAATACGGAACTAATGTGTTTGGTGACACCTTTCAGCGATTGTCACTAACTTAGTTTTTAACCAATTCAGAGGTATATTCACAAACTCCTGAAACAAAAAGTTATGAGCATTTATTTTGTTATATTTTTATTTCTACTTATCTTTTACACACGGAACTTGTTTCATTGTGAAGAGAAGTTGCTAAGAGTTCGATTAATAATAAAAAAATACCGAATTTTAACTTTTTCATTCAAGAAATTAATAAATACTAGTAATATACACAAAGTTCAGCAAGAAAAAAATTTTATGAGTAATATGACTTATTTGATCTTGATATATGTATTTAGTTTCTTACTTACCTTTTGCACAAGAAACTATATTCATTACGACCAAAAACTACATACATTTCGATTAATAATTAAATATTTAAGAATCTTTAAACTTTTCATTGAAGAAATTAAAAAATATTCAAAATTTTTCCTTTTTTAACACAAAATCAATGTTTGTTTACATTTAATTTTTCAACTTTATCCACCAGTTTTCACTCTGTATATCTGTTGCTTCTAACACATTTGCTTTGCAAAACGTATAATACATTTTTTGTCTCCCTCTAAAAAATTATGCTAAGTGAGGTTGTCAAACGTCACAGCTTTCCCTTCTGTGTATATTCTGTGTCGTATATTGTTGATAGTTTTCTATGGCTGTAAATGAATAAATTCTCTCAACTTATTTTCTCTCTCTTACTCACTAAATACAACCAGTGTTGTCGTTTAGATATTTTTAACCAGAATTTCGGGATTTATTTTTCTTATAAAAAGAGATTTTGTTTTCTTTGTAGAAATGAATTAATTAGTAAGACTAAAATTATATTTTTTTGTTTCTTTTCTATGTTGTATTATATTTGTATTATAATTTATATTTGAAAAAAAATAAAATAAAAAACTGTAAATTTAATTTTGGTTATATTTTTTCTTATTTGGTGATTTTTTCACAAATGTTGGTTACTATTTTTTTTAGTGGCAACACTGACCAGAATAAATGATCTTTAGAATTTCACGATGAGATTCTCATCATGAGAACAACGCATTATTACGCTCTTTCTGTTTCCTTCCCTTCTATCTCTCCCCGCGTCATTAAATTTTTTTGAAAAATATTTCAAAATATGTTAAAATGCATATTCTTTATACTTTATTTTCTTTGATAGAACTCAAAAATAATTTTTTTATATTTTCGAACTCTCCAAACTTGTTTTATTTGACAAAAACGGTATTTTTGATCTTTTCACACAAAATTATTTGTAAACCAAATATTTTGAAAAATATTTTAAAAATTCAAAATTTTTTTAAAAAGGAGGCAAATAAGCCTTTAAAAAGGGTTACACCTGTACCTCGGTTTACGCGGAACTCGAATTGTGCAGTTTCGAATTTACGCGGTTTTTAAAATGAAAAAAATTAATTTTTTTATATTCTATTTAAACTGAAACTAATTCAACCATTGTACAATCTAATGAAAAGACTTTATCCAGTGATGAGTCGGAAATCACAGAAATTCGTAATAAATACTTGTTGTTGAAAGTGATAGCGATTAAGTTAGCTTAAAAATTTTATGTTTTTTGTAATGAGCTACATAGTATATGTATCTGTATTTTTTAATGGAATAAGTGTTTATGTTTTTTTACTTAAATCATAAGTTAGGTTAGAGGACGTGCACCTGTCGGTCAAGACAAGCACAGTACCCGGAGGTCAAAATTGACCCATTGTACATTGTCCTTAGGGGAGGAAGGAAATAGAGGATATACGAATGTAGGTAAGGGGAGGGAGAATGGGAAACGGAGGAGAAACAGACACAAAACAAAAGAGGGTGAGAGTGCGACTACACTTATGAAGCCCTAGCACCTCTCAACCAGCCCAAGCTGCTAATGAATGTCGGCTCTCGACACAGAAATCAAGTTCTCAAAGAAGGCCCTGCCAAGGGTCTTTAACATCAACCTACCAAGAGCTGGGCAGTTACAGAGGATATGTTCGACAGTCTCTAACTCCTCCTCATCGCAACATACCCTGCAATAGTCTGGCTGGGATCTGTTCCAGATCCCTGTCAGCGTCCTAATCTCGCAGTGCTCCGTGATAAAACTGTCCTCTTGCTGTCCACAGCAGGCCATAGACGCCTGGAAACAGAATAACCCGATCTATTCCCCCAACGCCTCTGCTCTTCTCTCCTGACCCATCCATCGATGAGGCCATAGAGGTGGCAGACCGGGTAGTCAGGGCCAACTGTCAAATCGCCACCTGAAAGCGAACCTAACCTAACGAGGGCATCCGCCGTCTCATTGCCCAGTATTCCGCTGTTACCCGGAACCCAGCATAGACGGATAAGGTCTGGTACAAAACTCCTCAACGACTCTTTGCACTCGCGAACGAGCCGTGATTTGCACCAGACCGACGCAATGGCCCAAAGTGCAGCCTGACTGTCAACGAAGATCATGTAAGATTCCGAATCCGAAGATGGGCTACCAGCTATGGCCTCAATAGCCTTCAGTATTGCGAAAATATGCGCCTGAAAAACGCTGCAGTCATTATTCAACCTAAAGTGGAGTTCAAGACCAAGATCCCTACAGAAAACCCCAGCACCTATACATTCACCTAACTTAGACCCATCTGTGAAGATGGGTATACCACTCTGCCCCTGGAGTACCCCACCATTCCATTGTGCCCTATACGGTAAGAGTATTCTTAAACCAGGTAGGAACATAGCCTCGGGCACAATATAATCAGTGGCTTTTTCCGAAAGTCCGTACCTTCCGTCAGGAAAGACGGTATTCAGAACTCTGGAGTGACCTATCGAGCGCTGTTTCCAACAACCCGATTCCCTCAGGCATATGGCACTACGGGCTGCACACCGCTTGACATATAAGTCAAGCGGGCTCAGACAGAGCATAGTATCAAGAGTAGCCTGAGGGCAACTCTTCCTCACTCCAGTGATACTCAAAGAGGCAATCCGCTGAACCTTATCCAAGATTTTCCGTTGAAAACTCTTATCTAAGGCACACGACCAGATAACACAGCCATAAGTAATAACCGGTCTAACAATCGCCAGATATATCCAGCGAATGGCTCTAGGCGGAAGACCCCAGTTCTTACCTATGGAGTTCCTACACTGGTAGAAAGCATTTAGTCCCTTCTTCATTCTTTCCTCGGTGTTTCGTTTCCAGTTCAGCTTGCCGTCCAGGACAACACCCAAGTACTTGACCTCAGAAGACAACGGCAGCTAATCTTGGCAACCTGAAGGTTTCAATCTTGTACCTACGCGAGAACAAAACGAGGTCCGTCTTATTTGTCGCCCAAGAGGATAAAATTCCAAGAGCAGACTCCATCAGTTCCCCCAGCGTTGGCAAAAATTTTCCACCCACAAGAATAGCCACATCGTCGGCATATGCCACAATCCTAAAGCCCCTACTTTCCAGGAGCCTCAGACCAACATTAGCAACCAAGAGCCACAAAAGTGGGGATAGGACACCCCCCCTGTGGTGTACCCCTGGTCGCACGCTTCACGACAGAACATCCACCCAGATTTGATCTGATTAGTCTTTTACCCAACATGTGGGTGATAAACCGCACTAGAAAATCTCGGGCATGTATGTCCCTTAGTGAATTCGCAATAGACGAAGTGGTAACGTTATTGAAGGCCCCCTCTATATCAAGGAAAGCCGACAGTGTATACTCACCCCTAGCCAAATTCGCCTCAAAAATACCAGTAACTTCATGAAGAGCGCTCTCAACAGACTTACCCTTAATGTAAGCATTTGCGACCCTTTCATACCTGATCCAGTCGGTTCTTCTTGGATTTCTAAAAGGCCTGTTAAGGCTCCTAGATAGATTAATACTGAAGGATATCAGTTGGTGATCAGAAAAAGAAGACTCATCTGAAACCCTCCAGTCCCTAATCATAGACCTATCCATTTTAGTGAGCGTAATGTCAATTACCGTCTCCCTAACACTGTTTCTAAACGTTGGCGTGTTACCAACGTTACAAATGTTGAGCCTATTAAGAATAATAAAATTCAAAATTGACTCACCCCTAGTATTTATGTCAGCACTGCCCCATTGGGTGCGATGAGCATGGTCATCACAATCTAAGACAAGGCGATATCTTTTCCTCTTCGCATGCTCCACCAGTAGTTCAATTAAGT
Source organism: Sarcophaga peregrina (assembly GCA_014635995.1). Taxonomy (NCBI): domain Eukaryota; kingdom Metazoa; phylum Arthropoda; class Insecta; order Diptera; family Sarcophagidae; genus Sarcophaga; species Sarcophaga peregrina. The sequence continues at coordinate 73,695,400 of CM025790.1, forward strand.
CATCAGGAGGGGATGCAGCCTCATACGGCATGTACACAGATGACAGCATCAAATCGATCCCATGGTCATCTCTGTAGGCCACAGTTGTTACGTCACCTGTACAAAAGTAAGGAGTGATTAACAAGTCCAAACCACTTCTAGCTAAAATACAGGTCCTTACCTCATCACTTGTTCCAGGAAGAAGTAACCTATATTCAGGATCGCTCAAACCCAGAATCCTATCATTAAGGACCAAGGGTTCTTGGATAAGAGCGATGTCAGCTTCAAGGTGGCGCAGGGTGGTTAACAGGTTGTGTGAGGCGGCTTCGCAGTGATGCAAATTAATCTGCACCACTTTTAGCCTCCTCTAGGTTACTTGACACCGACTATCTCCGGATGACGGAATTTTAGACGTGCCAACTCACGTAATACTACACCACCCCTTGATCTTAGCCACTGAAGAGGGAATCCTGATCAATAGCGATCCTAAGATCGCAGCCTTTCCTACCATTACCAGTCAGGGAGTTGACAACTACCCACGAGTTGGTGTTCAGTCCATCATTCTGCTTTCAAATAAGTTTTGGTATGATATTCACCCACCTAAAGGTAGGCGGGACCCATACCGTCGCTATTGGATGTAGAGGGAGGTCGGATTGAGGGACCACCTCCAAGCGAGCACCAGGCCAGAGTTCACCAAGGCGCTTCACTGATTCCACAAGGAACTTTACGGTTCCTCCGTTTTCACAGTTCACTACCTTGTTGCCCTTGGACCAACCTATATGCAGGCATTCCTGCCATCACAACTCTCCTCCAACATAAATTCAATGAGCCTTTCTTCAATAGATTCCACCTTTCAGGAGAGATTTTGCCATCCAAATCCGGCCTGTCGATAAAAGCCAGCTGAAAAGAAGGGTTAGTTCCCAGGTCACCTTGTTTCTTAGGACGCTTGGAGCTGGAGGAAGGCTCATCGTCGGATCTGCCTCTCTTCATGCGAATCCCCTTGCGTGAAATCCGCAAAGTAGACATATCCACCGAAATGTGCCCCTCCACCTCCTTCGCCCCCAACCTTACATCCTTCTTCTGTGATAAAGGACCAGCGATATTTACTACCCCCTTTCCTTTATCCATTGTAGAAGGAACACCATCACCCTTTCTCTTCTCCGGAGGTTCGAAAATCCTGGTGTTTTCCTTTGCTCCAGTTGGAAGTAAGGGTGTAGAGCCTTCATGCCCCTTGCTTACGGCTTGAGAGGTAGAAGCAATTGGCACCACGCTCTCATCGGCACTCAAGGGACCATCCTTCTTTCCAGAGTCAGCGCCTCGTGAGAGGCCACTGATCGGGCATTTGGACTCATACCGCGAAACAGTGCCTCTGTGTCGAGTCAGCATCCTCTGAAAAGGTTTTATTATTCGCTTTACGGGGTTTTTCAATACAAAAATGTATATTTCGCCTCACGCGAATTGGCCAGGAATGTATCTACCGCGTAAATCGAGGTACAGGTGTACTCGTACATAAACATATAGTTCAAACTTCAATGTTATGAATTTTTATCGGGTAAACTTAGATAATATAATTCTTTTCTCAATTTTTCACGTTTAGCTATTCTTAATTGCAAAATTTAATTAAAAAATACAAAATAAGTGATGACGTATGGAAAGTGTTATAACAAGACACTTCTTTTGATGAAATCGGGTAAAAATGAACTTAGTTATTATTTAAATAGTGTAACAGTCATGTTATATTTTTTGTATACATATATCATCTTATCACATCAATTTTCAGTTTAAAAATTTTAAAAGGTTTGATTGTCTATCGCACAAAATTGTCTATGACAAAATTACTTTTGCGCGACTACCAGAAGACGGTTAATATTTGTGTTTTTTGCAAATATTATTATTTCTCTTTGCGCAACCATTGTCCAACTTCTGGTGGTCGCTCAAACGTGAAATTGACACATTTAGCGATACGCAATACCAAACATTTTTATTTCATTGGAATTTTATTTTATTTCTAGTTAACCCAGCGAACTTCGTTCCGCCCTCTGAGTACTTCTTAAAAAGAAAAACGTAAACCATACGTGTTCTACGGTACGCAGGTCTATCTAGTTCAAAATTTAATCGAAATCGGTACGTTATTTTGGGTGAGGCATACAAAGAATAACAATAAGAGGTCCGAATTATGGGTAGCACTGACGAAGTTGTAGTTGTTGTACTCTCTTCAAAACAAAAACTAACAGACATACAAGTTATAGATGTACATATCGACGCCTCCGTTCTATGACATTCTACGTCGAAAAAATGTGTTTTGAGTTATGAGCTCTCAAAGTTTTCACGCGACATACGACTATATGTGTATTCTAAGTAGATTTTTCCTTATAACTTCGGAACGGATCGGCGCATCTTAACCAAATTTTGACAGTATTTAAGTTAGAGAACGTAGAATTTAACATTAAAAACCTTCTTATAGAATGGATGCGTCGATATGTAGTTATAAATCATCGAATTAGCCGACTTATAGTTATCTCTGAAAGGGGAAGGGCTGCCACGCCCATTTATGTATCGATATCGGCTCTACGAACTTACCCACCGAATTGCTTTCGTCTACGATCACTATATCTCTAAATATTCAATTTTAAAGGTTTGCTACGCCTTCTTTTTGCTATATCGAAATTTTTTTAAGCCATCTAAACCTGATAAGCTTTTGAACAAAAAAAGAAAGGTTAAAATCGTTTTAGTAGTTTGACGGGTGTAGGTATCACTTGAAGAGTGAGGGTTGTCACGCCCATTTTTGGTGGGATTGTCGATATCGGCTCTAGGGACTTACACACCAAATTTTATTCGTCTACGATCAACATGTACTTAAATATTCAATTTTAACGATTTACCACGCCCTTTTATCGTTTATGGATATGAAAAGTATATGTTGTCCGGCTCACAGACCTACCCGATAGGCACACATAACTTCAAGAAAATCGGTCGATCCATTTCAGAAGAGTTTAACCACTAACACCGTGACACGAGAATTTTATATATTAGATTATGAAACATCTATTAGTTGCTTTAAACTTAAAATATATATTACTTAAATTAATAAGGTTCTCAATCAATATGAATTAAATTAGTCGATTGATTAAATACGATTATGTTTACGCTTATAAAAGACTGGGTGCAATTACGAAGTGGTATTTTAAAATTTGTATGTATTTCTGATAATTTTTTCTTCACATAAAGCAGCAAGGGGTCAGCACTTTCTCATCATATTCAAAGTATTTCCTCTCCGGATAATATTCGGAACATGGTGTTAATTGATTTACAACATTTAAGGAAGTTTTATTCACTTTGGACTCATGTTTTGGTTCGTATACCACCTACGAATAAACCGGTGAGTATTTAATATTTAGACAATATTTAAAGGCAAAATTTTTAAAAAAATTTATTTCTTCAGGTAATTTTGAAAACGGACGCTTTTAAGAATAAAGAAAGAACTCTTAATATTAAGGCTCCACGTTGGTTTTCCCTCAACGAAAAAATTTTAATAAATGAAACTGTATATGGTAAAATCTACTATGAAATATTAATTGAAGGTACTTTAATATAGTTTTAAGTATTTACAACTAAAAATTGTAATAAATCTTAAATTATGAATTTATTTGCAGATATAGTCGACCCATTTTCAACGTTACAGTTTAAAATAGATGCAATTTCATGCCATGACAAGCAATACGATGTCGTTACGAAAATTTGTATTCCTTGGGCTCGTGGTTTCGAGAGAAGTAAATATATAACGTAAGTTATAAATCACAACTCGCTTTACGTTAATAATTGCTTTCATCATTGCTACATGAGTTATTTTTTATTTAAGTAGCCATAAAACCACAGATAAAAGTGTTTATGTAAATGTACCGATATCGGCACCTTCACATTATAACACCACAAGAAATCCGCTGTCCTTAGAAATACTTTTCGATCCGGTTTGTCGATATAAAATAAGGTAATTTCAAATTGGTTAATTTGATTACATTTTGTGTTTAATGGAATTATTTCTTTTATACAGTTATAAATTTTCAATTGCTGGTACAACTTCAAAAATTGTTCAAGAATTCTACCATTGGATTCCAGCACACTTGACAGCAGTTTTGTTTGTTGTGTTACGAAACCAAATTGTGAAATTTCAGAAAATAGAGAGTTCTTTATTTATTCAACCTTATGCTGGATATTTTCAGTGCAAATCAATATATATAATAGCAAGTAAGTACATGTAGAAAAGTTTAATTCGATTGTAATAACGCGGTGTGAAAATACACCCGAGTAACTACATAGTCCACGTTGTACAGTTAGTTGAGTAGAATTAAAAAATACCTTTTTTATATTTCTCAAAACCTCCAAACTTCTTTTATTTGACAAAAACTTCTGGATTAATCAAACAATTTCCGGATTATTCAAACATTTCTGACCCGATTTCCAAACTTTAAATCTTGTTAGAAAGATAAAACGATATACATATATCTATTATTTGACTCAATATGCTATGAGATTTGATGAGGTAGATTTGGAAAATTTAAATTTTTTCATATTCTTTCAAGTTGTCCATTCGTAGTAGCAAATTTTAATAAAAAAAAATTTAGAGTAAGTGATAATATTCTTGAAATCTGTTCTTTCGAGAAAAGATTGAGTCATCATTTGATAAAATTGGATAAAATTACCGTAGTTATTATTTAAAGGGGTCTAACAGCCGAGTTTTTTTAAATAAACTTTTAGTTCAAAAAATGTTTAAAACTTTACAGGAAACGTCTTCCTCTTATAACATTTTTCAATAAAATTAATATTTTTGAAGTTATAAGTCATGAAACTTAAATTTTATGGTTTCCCCTAAATTTCATTGGCCTTGCCCCAGCCGATTGATCTGAACGATATAATTTTTCTGCCAATTTAACCAAACGTATAAGATACGTTAATGATCAATTTGTAGTGTCAAATAAGATTCGACTTTTACTGAGATCCAGTTAATGAGGTCATTTTTATAGTAGTCAGCTGTTAAAAAACGTCAAGTTTGGAGTTAAGATCTTCAATACAGATCGCAATGAGTAATGCTTGAATACTGAGTATTGCTAATCTTCCGCATTCTCCTACTGCTAGCACCATTAGTTTCTTCATTCTTTTTTAATGAATCTTTAATTTCAAATTGAGTTAACAACAAGTATTCAAACCTTAAAAACTAAAAGCAATGAAGTTATTTAGACCCTATCATTATAACCCTATCAGTCAGAAAGAAAATATATTTTTCATATATCATTCTGTTTCAGTTGTCTAAGGTGGACTTTGAACCACGGTTTTTCGCATAATAAGCCAACAGACTATCACTACTAACGACTTCAGACACTAAAACATCATGAATAAATTAAGCTTTTTGATTTCATGAAATCATAACTGAAGTATCGCTATATTTTAAACAAACGTTAAGAGCTAGTATATTTGGATGCATTATGTGCCTAGTCGCCAGTCGCCGTGGTCTAGTGGGTAGTGTGTTGGCTTATTAGACAAAAGGCCCGGGTTCGCATCCCAGGTCAGACATCAAAACGAAAAATATTTCTTCGGCGACTTCCTCTCAGCAGATTTCTGGCAAAGACTCTGAGAGTAAAAATTGCCATGAAAAGCTTCTCAAAAATCTGTCGTTCGGAGTCGACTTTAAACTGTAGGTCCCGCCACTCATGTATAAAATTAACGCACACAACATAAGTGGTGTGAAAAGCTAGGTCGTAATCCTGACTGAAAGGTTGTAATGGCCAATTATGTATGTATGTATGTGCCTATTAAGCCATTACTTGATTTGCAACATGGGTCTGTAAACTTTACGTAAACACGTGTTCGATGGTCTCCAACTCCTCCTCATCGCAACATACCCTGCAATAGTCCGGCTGGGATCTGTTCCAGATCCTCGTAGTGCCCCATAATAAAACCAACAGACAACCTTAAGTTAATCTTATTCAAGCCCAGAAGCCAACCTATTCTCCTACGGTCCACAGCAGGCCATAGACACCTAGAGACAAAACAACCCGATCCTTCCGCCCAGCGCTTCTGCTCCTTGTCCTTGACCCATCCATCGATGAGGCCATTGAGATGACAGACTAGGGGATCAGGATCAACTATCGAATCGCCTCCTGAAAACGAACCTAGCCTAGCGAGGGCATCCCCCGTCTCATAGCCTAGTATTCCGCTATGACCTGGAACCCAGCATAGACGGATACCTTCTGGTCCAAAAGTCCTCAACGACTCCTTGCACTCGCGAACATGCCGTGATTTGCACCAGACTGATGCAATGGCCCTAAAGGCAGCCTGACTGTCAACAAAAATCATGTAAGATTCGGAATCCGAAGCTGGGCCACCGGTTATGGCCTCAGTAGCCTTCAAGATTGCGAAAATTTCCGCCTGAAAAAAGCTGCAGTCATCATTCGGTCTGAAATGAAGTTTAAGACCGAGTCCCTTACAGAAAACCGCAGCACTTGCACGTCCACCTAACTTAGACCCGTCTGTGAAGATGGGTATACCACTCTGCCCCTGGAGTACACCACTATTCCATTGTGCCCTATCTGTTATAAGTATTCTCAAACCAGGCAGGAACATAACCTCAGGCACAATATAATGAGTGGCTTTTTCTGAAAGCGCATATCTTCCGAGCAGCCTGAGGACAACTCTTTCTCACCCAGTGATGTTCAAGAAGGCAATCCACTGAACCTTATCTAAGATTTTCCTTTGAAAACTCTTATGTACGGCATTCCACCAAACAACGCAGCCATAAGTAATACTACTACAGCTCCTACACTGATAGAAAGCATTCAGTCCCTTCTTCATTTTTTCCTCGGTGTTTCGTTTCCAGTGCAGCTTGCTGTCCAGGACAACACCCAAGTACTTGACCTCAGAAGACAACGGAAGCTCCCTACCAGCTAACCTCGGCAATCTGAAGGTTTCAATCTTGTACCGACGAGACCACATTTCGTATCCATTATCAACTATTTTTAAGAGTTTCTTGGCATTACATTAGATTCTGATCAAATCAAATTGCTCATCCCCTAGCAAGTTAATTTCTATGTTGGTAGACGCTGTTTACATTTCACTGGTGATTTTATTGTGACTTCAAGCAGTTTAAACTGTGTTTTACAGTTGGGTTTATCGAAGTTTTTGAAGATGTCTGCTCTGTGAAAAACTTTTAGGGCTGACTACTTCGAACTGTTTTCAAAACATTCAAGTATGAAGCAATGCTATGAGCAAAAAAATATTCTGAAGGAATACAAGAAAAGATCTAAACCAAACGCCATAAACGTCTTGTTAACCTTTTTGTAAGAAATGGGGCCTCACCTGACGTTAGGCAATAAATAATACTAAGGATAGAAACTTGCTTGTTACACTTTTACCACGAATTATGTAATGATCAATTTCGCTTCGCCTGTTACTGTACCATACGTTTTGAGTTTCAAGAAACAAAGAAAAATTACTTACTTATTTACTTAATTGGTCATTACAACTCTTTAGTCAGGATTAATTGTATGCGATTCGACTCCGAACTACAAATTTTTAATAAACTATTCATGGAAATTTTATTTACTTTCAAGAGTTTTTGACAGAAAACTGCTGAGACGAAGTCGCCGAGGAAATATTTTTTTTCAGATTTCCTTTTCTACGAGATGTCTGGTCTGGGATTTGAATCACGGTCTCATATCTAATGAACCAACACAATACCTACTAGACTACGGCGACTTCAAAGACCCGAATAACGGATTTTGGCGTGGCTTACACATTCTTCCGTTTGTAGGTTGTCAAACCAACAGAAATTCAGGCGGACTTGTTATCAGCAAAGAGCCTAGTTAAAACTATCGAACAGAAAATAATCCCATCTGTAAAAACTCGCAGGTGGGGCAATGTGCTCCAGTAGAGGCGGCAAGAAACAGCTAATAATTGTGGGACCCTGTTGAAACGTCAGCCAAAAACCAACAGTAATTTGGTGTAAGTGCAAAGGAATGGGTAGCAGGTCTAGCAGCTCCCGAGTAGTATGTTTATGGGGTTTTGCGACCGCTTTTTCCATACAAATTTGGGATCATCTCTTTAATTTTTATATGGGGTTTCGCGACCACTTTTTCCATACAAATTTGGGATCATCTCTTTAATTTTTATTTATTTTTTTTCGGTTTCATTTTGTATCATGTATTCTGAAAAGGTAAAGCTTTTTAATGGCTGTGTGCGTGTGTGTTAAAATTTGGAAGCACGCATAGCTATAAAATAATTAAATCGTTGCAGAAGTGTGTGTGATCGATCTATTGTATACCTATACGCTTTGCATATTTTTGTTATAAAAAACATATTTACACAGTTTATTCAATGCAAAACGCATATCAAGTTACATACTGTTTGGCGCGTTTTAACAAAAAATATTTCATATATTTTTCATTGCGATATTTGATCTGCTGAATTCTCACGCTTTGCCAGGTGTGATTAATATTGAAATAAAAAAATGTTTAATTTGTCTTATTTTCCATAAAAATTTGGGCTGACATTGCTGTAAAAGACTGTATTGATTTAACGTTGAATAAATAGAAATATAGTTGAACATGTTTTCGTTGTGCAAAGCTGGGAGTTTTTGAATTTAATTAACTTTTTACATACAATTTTGGGAGCATGCATAGCCGTTAAAGACTGTATTCTTTATTTTATTTTTTTGTATGATTTTTTTAATTTTTTATTAGAAAAATATAATTTTGATAAGGAGTTTTAAAACACGGTTTTCTTGTTCTGAAATATGGTTTTATTAAAAAAATAGTGTGTTGTTTTGGTGAAGAATATTATACATGTGTACATTATCTATGGTTTTAGGAAATAATTGGTTTGTTATAAGTAGACTAAATATTTGTTTGAGATTTGAGAAATATAGAAGAATTATAGCTCTATGATTAATATAGGTGTGATAAATGTTGAAATAAAAAATGTTTAATTTGTTTTATTTTATATAAATATTTTTATTAGTGACAAATGGAAAAAATATTCTAGAACTAATACTAAATACATTTTTTATAATTATAATTAAATTTTATTAAAAGAATAACAGTCATCGACTAACGTCTGCATTGACCGGTTGACTTTTTTCAATTCGTCGCGATTCAGGTCTGCGTTATTGTTTATTTCTTTTTTTCTAATCTACAGTGATTAATATTAATTTTCCGCCAGTGATTTTAAATTATTTATTGATTATCGCGCAGTGGATATGTCCGGTCCGCCCAATTTGGGGGACAACCGCTTTTCTTTATTAGCGGATTCCCCCCGAGCAAAAAAGAAACGTACACATCAAAATATGTTCGAAACTTTCCCCGAATTGCCAAACACCCAAAAACCCGATCCGAAATACGTTATAATATCGGCAACATCTGGTAATAAAACATTACAGCAATTTTCTTGTTTCTCGGTTTATCGATCGTTAAAATTAATTTGCTCGGATATTCTGACTGTATCAGAACTACGGGATGGCAATCTCCTGCTTCTAATAGGCAACAAAACTAATGCTGATAAATTGATTAAATACAAAATTCTACCCGGCATCTGTAATATATCCTGCAAATATCACGACAATCTAAATTCCTCAAAAGGTACTGTTTATGCGCCCTATTTAAATGACGTTCCAGAATCAGAGATTGTATCAGAACTAAGTTCCCAAGGTGTTACTGATGTCTACAAATACCAAAAGAAAAACGAACAAGGTGTCTTTAAACCAAGTGGTGTTCTGCTACTAACTTTTGACCGCTATTCAACACCAGAAAAGCTCGATATCTCCTGGCATAGAGTCAAAGTTCGCCAATATTTTCCAAATCCTATGCGTTGCAAAATATGTCAATTACTCGGGCACACAAAAAAATGGTGCAAAAACAATCCATTGTGTGAAAACTGCGGTCTACCCCCTCACACCCCTGATAATTGTACGCGGACTTTTTGCATAAACTGTTCCGACGAACACCCGTCTTCTTCTAAGGAATGTAAAATATTCAAACAACAAAAAGAAATTCTAAAAATAAAAACAAAAGAAAAATGTACTTTGAAAGTCGCTAAGGAAAAATATCAGTCGCTAAAATTAACTGAACCACAAATTGAAACATATTCTGATGTCCTAAACAACAAAATCAACAAAAAATCTAACGAAAAAGATATTTCCCCTAGCAACAACTCCGCAATAGTCACTATTGAAGAAAACATTTCAACTAAACAAACAATTCCCCAAAAATATAACGTTACTGAAACAACAAAAAATACAATTGATAATTCATCTACTTTTGCCAAACAACAATCAAACCTACTAAACACATCAACAAATAAAAATAACAATTTAAAAACATTACCTACAATAACAACTCGGTCTATGACCAAATCTTTAGCTAGCACATCAACAACAACTACTTTAAAAAATAAAGAAACACACAACACAAAACAAACCAAAAACCTCGCTTTGCCTAAGACAACAACAGCAATCAACAATTCCTTTATTGAACAAAGAGAACTAAAAGAAACAATGTCTGTAGACGACGAATAATTAGTCCTCTACTACTATAATGAACTTAAAAATTCTTCAATGGAATATTAATGGTCTAATTAATAATTATCACGAACTACAACTAATAATCAAAGACCATCATCCGGACATTATATCTATCCAAGAAACACATATACCATCCACCATTATCAATAATATAATATACCCTAAACAATACAATGGTTTTTTTCACAATTTAGCCAGTAACAATTCTGCTAAACAAGGTATTGCAATTCTAATAAAAAAATCAATACCCCACAAATTACTATACACAGATCAATATATAGCTTCCATTGCAATCGAAATAGATATTGGTTTAAAATTTAATTTTGTTAACACCTACATTCCACCACATCAACCCATCTCTGCAAATATTTTAAAAAATGCCTTAAACAAAATTAATCCCCCCCTTCTTATTACTGGTGATTTTAACGCTTGGAGTACACTCTGGGGTTCAAGAGTCACTAACTCACGTGGTAAGATTTTGGAAAATTTAATTTTAAGTGAAGATCTCATAATTCTTAATAATAGCAAACCCACGCATCTATCCACTCACAACACTTTTACACATGTTGACATTTCCTTATGTTCACCACAGATTGCCACCTTCTGTTCTTGGGATACTCTTGATGATTTACACGGAAGTGATCACTTTCCTATCATTATTAAAATAGCAAAAAACCTTAACCTCCCTTCTTATGCTAGGAAGCTAAAATATAAAATTGAATCTGCGAATTGGTTTCTTTATCAAAGTTATTGTAAAAAAAACGTACCGCAAATCAATAACTTTACAAATGTTAATCATCAAGCAGCTTTAATCACTAAAGCTATCAAAGCAGCATCTAATATCAGCATCCCCCAAACTACTAACAAAGGTCCAGCACGTCGTGTTGCGTGGTGGAATCGGGAGTTAGAATCATTAAGAAATCTGAAACAAAATCAATTCCATATTTTTAAAAGGAACAGAAATAATAATAACCTAATACTCTATAAAAAGTATAATGCTATGTTTAAAAGGGCCGTAAAAAGCAGTAAAGCTGCCTGCATGCAAAAATTTTCTTCCAATATCAATCCTACCTCTTCGCCTAAACGTATTTGGAATGACATAAAACTTCTTACCGAACTTCCTATTAATTTGATTGAACTTGAAGACGCATTACATCTAGCCAAAGGCAAATCTCCGGGTGATGATCGCATATCGTATCCGATGTTAAAAAACCTACCAAAATGCTCAAAAATTCAGCTCCTCACTATCTACAACAACATCTTTTCATCCAACGTTTATCCACAAGCTTGGAAAGTAGCAACTGTAATTCCGATCCCTAAGCCAAAAAACGATCATACGGCTCTCACTGGCTATCGACCCATATCCCTATTACCTTGTATTAGCAAAACATTGGAAAAAATAATATCTAGAAGACTAATGTGGTTTTTAAAAGCTAACAATCTCATATCCATTAACCAAGTCGCTTTCATGAAAAAGCAAGGTACAGACGACGTTCTTATATACCTCCAGCATTTTATTGCAAGATCTTTATCAAGCAAAAACCATGTTAACATTCTATCCACCGATTTTGAAAAGGCTTTTGACCGTGTTGGCATCCATGTAATCCTTAAACAACTAGCAGAATGGAACATTGGCAAAAAAATGTATTCAATTGTCAAGAATTTTCTGACTAATCGTAAATTCAGAGTTAGAGTTGGCGGTCAACAGTCTAAAACTTTTGGCCTATACAATGGAATACCTCAAGGTTCTCCCCTATCTGTGGTGCTTTTTATAATTGCCTTTAACCAGCTCAGCAAAATTATTTCTTCTTATAGACAGATAGAACATTCTATCTATGCAGATGACGTTTTTATTTTCACTAAAATAAAGGATAATAATAAAGTTAAAGATGCCTTCACAAACATTCTAAGGGATATTGATAATTGGAGTCTCACATCAGGTGCCAAACTCTCTATTGATAAATGCAGCCTGTTACATATCTGCATTAAAAGGAACTGCAACTTATTTGACATCGAATTTAAAAATATAAAAATTAAACGTGTTAACAACCTGCGCATTCTTGGTATCACCTTCGACAAGAGCTTCACATTTAAAGAACATTGCTTACAACTCAGGAAAAGCCTCAACTCCAGACTGAATATAATAAAGTTCCTCCAATAATTGCAACATTCATATCTCCACTATGGTTAATATAACACGTTCCATCCTCCTAGCTAAAATAGATTATGGCCTTCCAGTTTATGGCTGGTGCGCTCCGTCAAATCTAAAATTAATTAAGGCTCCATATCATGCTGCCGTTCGACGGAGCATTGGAGCTTTCCCTACAAGCCCAATTACCAATATACTAACTGAAGCCGGTTTACAGTCCATTGAGGACCGCACTATTTCTTTAACCTACAAACTTGTTCCAAAGCTTCTTATCAGTAAAAATAAAGTTTTATATCGAGAGGTACTAAAAGCTTACAAATATAAAAGAAGCAACAGAATAAAATCAATTATCTGTAGATGTTGTGAATTATCAAAAAACCTGGATTTACAAATTAACCCTATATATTCCAAACTACAGTCGGAACCTCCTTGGCTGTTGGAAGGCTCTTCTTTTATAAAATCTATGATTAATCTTTCGAAAGCTAACACCTCACCCACGGTTTATAAACAAACATTTAGTAGTCTAGTCGACCATTTCTCTAAAAGCAATTGGAACTTCTTATTCACCGATGGCTCTAAATCATCTGCCTCTACTACTTTCGCAGCTATTCATCAAAACGGCGACCTTATTGAAACCGGACACCTTAACAACTACTGTTCGAACTTTACTGCTGAAGCTTTAGCTATATTGAAGGCGGTTAAATATGCTGTACACCAAAGATCTAAAATCATTATATGCACCGACAGCCTCTCTTCTATACAAGCTATTTGGAATACTAATTATGACTCACAGTTAATTAACGAAATCAGAAACTATTTAATAAAAAATCCAAACACAATCAATCTTTTATGGGTCCCATCGCATGTAGGTATCTTTGGAAACGAACTTGCAGATGCTGCTGCTGTTGATGCTAAAAATCGACCTCTCTTTAAATATTCCACATGGGAAAATAATGATATACGCAAAGCTATTTCATCATTTTTAAATAATCTTCATGAGAGTAATTGGTCGAATTATCTCCACTCCTACAAAAATGTTAACCCTCTTGGTAGGAAACCAAATTACCCGAAAACCTGCAAAAAAAATGCTACTACAACTTTTGTTCGCCTGAGATTAGGCCACTGCAAATACTCTCACCAACATCTTCTAAATAAAACATCTGCTCCGCTCTGCACAACATGCAATAGAAATATAACCGTAACCCATATTTTAGATGAGTGTCCAGGCTTTAACACTTCCCGGATGAATATTTTTGGATCTAAAAGACCTTCCAGCTTTTTAACTAATGTCTGTGATAACAATATTAATTTAATTTTTAAATTTATATTAGAAAATAGTCTACTAAGCCTTATATAATTTATTTTTTTTTTTTCGGAATCGATGGCCTATGTAGCTAGTATTCCCTCCTTTTTAATTAGTTACAATAATTGTATTTTGTAATTAATAAATAAATAAATAAATAAATATTAAAAGAATAAGTTTTTACAATTCAAATGTTTTTATTTTTTGAAAATATTAGATATTTATTTTTTTCAGTTATTAACAGATTCAAATTTAAAAATACGTTTATAAAAGCTTAAGTGTTATTGTGTATAGAATGTTTGACATCGACAAATATTGAAAGATTGTGAATAAGTACTTTCACAGTTAGACTTATGTAAGATATTAATAACACACACAAATGGATGATTTACATAATTACAAATTCTAAATTCATTTATAAGTTTCATAAATAAATCTATCGCCCATGTTCTGGAAAACGCAGCGGTTTGAAAAACGCAAAACGCATGATAACCTGTTCTGAAAACGAAGCGATTTGCTGGCGTTTTGCATTTTTCGAAGTTGCATTCGAACAATGAAAACATATGCTTTATCGTAACAAAACATAAACAAATGAAAAAAGTTAAAATGCCTACAGCGTATTTCTTGCTATATTAGCTTTAAAAAAACAAAAAGCAAAAGAAATGTTAATGGAAAAACACTAAAGGGTTTTTCCAATCCATTGGACAATCCAGATCATGCGTAATTTTTATATAATTTACGTATTTTATTTGTGAGTTTTCAGAAAACTTCTAACAAATGCATCTTTTCAGTTAGAGATGTTACTTATAAACAATCAGGAATAATTGGTACTTTTTAACACGGGTAGTCGGTTTAAAATAAAATTCTGTATGATTTATTTGCTCGCATGAACGTTTTAAAGTACTTTATACACACATACATAATTGGCCATTACAACCCTTCAGTCAGGATTACGACCTAGCTTCTCACACCACTTATGTTGTGTGCGTTAATTTTATACATGAGTGGCGGGACCTACAGTTTAAAGTCGACTCCGAACGACAGATTTTTGAGAAGCTTTTCATGGCAATTTTTACTCTCAGAGTCTTTGCCAGAAATCAGCTGAGAGGAAGTCGCCGAAGAAATATTTTTTCGTTTTGATGTCTGACCTGGGATTCGAACCCGGGCCTTTTGTCTAATAAGCCAACACACTACCCACTAGACCACGGCGACTTCAAAGTACTTTATACAGGTTTTAAATTATTTTTTAACTTTTATTCAGGGTTTATTTTTACGACTTAATATAGATGTGTGAATTTAATAAATTTCAAATATTAATATCAAAAGTTTAAAAAGAAATAACCAAATAATTAGTTGTAAAATTAACACCACTAGCATTAATTTTTTTTCGATGATCAATCTGATCAGCTGTTTGCATAAATCGCCAGTTGATAAGTAAACAAATGGTACAAACAGTAAACAAACTCAAAACAAATTTTTGTATTCAATATTTTTAATTTAAATCGTCAAAAAATGGTAAAAGTTTTCATTGAAATAAAAAGAAAACATATTAAATTTAAATTGTGTATAATTTTATTGTTAATTTAAGGTAGAGTTTGAATAAAAAAGACCAGATCGCTTCAGTATACCCTAGCGATTTGAAAACGCCAAATTTCTAGCGATTTCGTTTGTCAGAACACCAATATGGTGTTTTCAAATCGAAAACGCAAACATTAAGCGATATGCGTTTTCCAGAACATGGGCGTATATGCTCTTTATCAATTTGATTACTATGTTTTATTAATAGTTCTTCCAATTCAATTTTGAGTTAACAATTCATTTTTGAGTTAACATTTTTTTATACTTTATATGTATAAAGAGTAAGGATCAACTGAAAATAAAATTACATCAGCTCACGATATGGTCGCTATCTGCTTATGATTTGGTCACTATCTGCTTATAATCTGCTCACGATCTGGTCACAATCTGCTCACGATCTGGTCACTATCTGCCTATGATCTGCACACGATATGGTATCTGTTTACAATCTAGTAACGATCTACTTTATATCTGATTATGATCTTATTATTTAAAGAGTCTATCAGTGGTTTTCTGAATTTTTTGTCAGTCTTTATTTGCAATATATTTTACAATATTAAGCAAATTTGGTAAATTATATTAATATCAGTTAAAAACTCTAATTTTATTTCTACATATAATTTTTTATTTGTTTTTTTTTTCTGCTGGATTTATGCATTTTTTCTTATTTTTGATTTTAACGTTAATTCAAATTATGATAAAAGAAAAATCTTAAAATTCTGATTAAGTTTCAAGGTTTGCTATAGTTTTTGTTTTCATTAAATACTTTTAATTTAAATATTTAACAACAACCTTGAACCACCTTCAAATTTATTTGCATTGAATTTGTCTGGGGTTTCATGTTTCCTGGAATTTCTTACACGCGTGGCAAAATGCATAAGTCCAAAGCATAATTAGATATATTATTAATAAATCTTACACGCGTGGCAAAATGCATAAGTCCAAAGCATAATTACATATACTATTAATAAATACATTTAGAATAATTTGTTGCAAAAGGCAGATCCAATGCATTTTGCTGCGCGTGTAAGAAATTCCAGGAAACATGAAATCCCAAATTCAATGATAGAATAGATAGCGACCAGATCGTCAGCAGATTGTAAACAGATATAAAGCAGATTGTTACCAGATCTTAACCAGATCATAAGCAGGTTATTACAAACAAATAAGCTAAATATAGTGAAATTAAATTTGGTGTAAATTCATGGTTTGTAACGAATGCAATGAAAACAAAAGTAAAATTTGGACTAGGTATGAAGCGAACACCAAGAATTGAAACCTATAAACCGAAAAAAAAATGGAAAAAGAAAGATTCGAAAGGTGTGTAATAAGAAATTATTTTGAAACACCGTTACTTAACCTTTTGAAAAAGGCGAATACCGATAATATAAAAGATGTTGTTAAAATTGCAAAGAAAGCTGTTCATACATTTCAAAGGCAAAAGGAGATCTAATATAAGTATACAAAGAGTTATTCCATTACCAAAAATTGGTGGCTTTCTGCCATTAATTCCTGTCTTGACAGCATTATCAGCATTAGGCGATTTACCTACCTGTGGATCAGCTGTAGTAAGAGCTATAAATAGTTCAAAAATGGAAAAGAACAACCAACAGAAGCTATTCGTCGTAATAAACAAATGGAAGCAATTGCTATGGAGAAAGGTCTTTTTCTAAAATCACATAAAATTGGATATGGTCTCTACTATAGTCCAGCTCCAAAAAAACTTTTAGATAATAAATCCAATCGTCCGCTAACAGATTTAGATATAAGAAAATATGGTAAATATCTCAAATACTTTAGAGGTGTTTTCATGAGTGATTCTTTATCTAAAAAACATTTTACACAAGAATGCGGTGTTGTTAATTTAGATGATACAAAAGCTGCTGGAACACTAAATTCCCGTTAGATGACGTAGTTGGGTTATTTTAAAGGTTTCCAAGTCTTTTTCACATGTGAAAATTAACATTTCTTCCGAAAAATGTGTGCACTACGTGAAAGTATATGGCTGCCCTGCAATATAACTTACATTATCGTTAGCCAATAGGAACACAATTTGCGTGACGTCATTGATTCAATATGTGCAGAAAGTTTTAATTTTGTCTGCGTAATGGCGTAATCTTTAGTGTATCATTCTTGTTGGAACACATTAGGTAGCATATTACAAAAATCACAATTATAAAGAATTCTTTGATAACTTTGGAGACTTACAACCACCACTTGAGATTGTCAACTACTTAAAATGTCCCATTGAATATAATTATGAACGAATACAAAATTTAATACATTTAATTAAGAGCACTTGTGTTTAAAATTTTAATTCAATAATGAAATAAAAAAAATTTTTTAATTTATATACATAAAATATATATTTTTTTATTAATTCATATATATTTGTACATTACATTTCTTATGAATTACTTAATCTATATATTTACATTTAAAAACATTTCATCATCATAATTGTCTTGCGTAAATTCTCTGTATACATTTAAATTTGATGATGTTGATGGAGAATTTATTTTATAATGTCCCCATGCATATGTATTGATATCATTTTCTTTAATATATCTCTTATCATCTAAATATATACATTGTGTCATAGTATAATTTTTTCTCTAATAAACATTTTCTAAAGTCATTTATACTTAATTTTTTAGTTACACATTGTTTAAAACCTTTAATTTCTTTAATTTCAGTATCAACTCTATCAATTTTTACTGAATACATTTTAGCTCTTAAACCAATGAATTCATTAATATTTTTACCATTACACTCATCCTTCTTCATTCTTAATACTTTTTTATTAATTTGAGGAAAATTATATGGATTGTCTTTTGAATATGCAAATGTATCAAAATGTGCACTAATATCATTTTTTATATCATTATAGAGATCATTTGTTTTAATGTCGTAAATAAAGGAATCAGTATCCAGTAATTGAGTTTATATAATCATAATGAAAACTATACATTTTTCATTTGGATATTTCTAAAACTGAAAAACCAATATAAATTAGTTTATTATATTCAGTTTTAGTTCTATTCAAAAAAAAATTTTGTTCAAATGAATTTCTAGCTAGTGTTCTATAATGATTATTCAAATCAATATATTTCTTTAACCAATCAGATTGACTAAACTCCAGAATTCTATAAATTTTTGTCAAAATCAAACCCATGTTGTAAGCATTGTTGTAGATTTCTATAATGTATAATATAGTTTTTCTTATTATGTAGGTCTGTTATTAATTTTCGCTGTTTCATGCTTTCAATTTTTTTTTTATGATAGTCGTGTAATGTCGATAGATATTCTAGATCTACTTCTAATATATAACCCAATGGAGAATCATCTTCTATATTGTTAACATTAAAATTTTCAACCCATTTCAAATTTTTATATGGAAGATATTTTGACATTACATAACCATATAAATTATTTACATCTAAATATATTATATAATTTGATTCCTTGTTAGAATCATAATCACTTATATATTTATTATTAGCTATTGAATATCTGTTAGAACATTGAATAATACCTTCCCTGTTACCTCGAAAGAACAAAATTATATATATTAATATCAGTTACAACTCTAATTCTATTTCAGCTGTTTTCAACATTGCATCCCAGGAGTAGTATAATATTGATAGGGATCTAAATTATAAATGTTTTTACATACTTGTCGGAAATTTTCAAATATGTCACAGAGTAAAAGAACGTCTACCTTTAAATATAAAAGTAAATAATCCTTTAATGTTATACATTTAAATGTCTTCCATACTTTTTGTGCATGTTCATAAACTGCAATGGGAGATAATTGAGTTTCATTGAAACGATTTTCAGAATCTAAGTAGTCGTACGGAAAGACACCTTTATGTTTCATTAAATTGAATTTGATTTTACTATAGTTAAATCGTTGTCGGACAAATAAGTTGCTAATTTCTCTAAACTAGATGGCAGAAATCTAAATGAATCCAGAAAACGTAACTCAATAGTTTGTTTTTCATTTACAATAATTCTTTTTCCTATGGATACATAAAGTTGCTTATTTACAGGTATAATATTTATATCACCTTCCATAGATGAAAGTTCTCTAACAAACAAGTGACAATCATATGCTGAAAGATTATGAAAAAATATAGAAATGAATTTCGCAATTTGATATTTTAAATTACATTTGCTATGAGCAGCACCCCTATATTCACCGGTTAAACGACAGTGGTCAGCTACCTGATCTTTATTTGATACATTTTTTTTTTAAAATATGACAAGTCTTGCTTTCATAATGTTGTATCTGTTGAATTGGCGTTAAGGAATTCATAGGTTTAATAACACTTAGATGTTCAGTGTTAAAATCTAAAATATCGTTAACTAAGCTTTTAAAAAAATGTTGTGGTGCATTATTACCATTGTAAATTTTAAAAATATTTAAATCTGAATTATATGAACATTTAATATAATAACTATAAGCAAATGGAATATGCTTTTGTACTGATTTAACATTTGTTGAATTTTGTACATTAATTGATTCTAGGATACATTCAAAATCAGTATATACAACAAAAGGCACATCCAATTGTTTTTTAAAATGTTTATAACTAAGCATACTGTTTTCTATACTAGGCATTTTAATTACCAAAGATGATTCAGCATGAAAATGTATTAAACATGTATCACATATATATGTATATCTTATTTACATGTTTTGTTATTTGGTTTCTAATTAATCTGTAAATGTGAAAAAGGAAAAAATTTAGTGTCAATCTCTTCGCAAGATAATGCACTTTCAAAATGTTACCATTTGTTTCATATTTTTTAAGTGAAGTTTGATACTATGAGCGGATAAACTTGAAAAAATATGAAAAAATTCGTGTTTAATCTAGAAAAACAGTTCTTGTCAAATAAAAGGGTTCGAGAAATATAAAAAAAATATTTTTGAGATCTACCCAACAAAACTCACAACCCACACACTATGTCATTAGCCCATTGTATTTAATTTTTTTTATTTTGTCGCAGAGTGTTATTAAGCAATCAATATGTTCCGATAAAAATTCTCATATCCTTATTGGGATCTTTATGTATTAGGATGATTTTATTAAGGTCATTTATGGTCAGATCATTACAAATGCGATAGGCAATTCAAATCGAAGGCGGTTAGTTTACAATTGACAATTTCCATCTCGCAAACATGGCTGTAAGAGGTCGCCGTGGTCTAGTGGGTAGTGTGTTGTCTTATTAGACAAAAGGCCCAGGTTCGAATCCCAGGTCAGACATCAAAACGAAAAAATAGTCGACTTTAAACTGTAGGTCCCGCCACTCATGTATAAAATTAACGCACACAACATAAGTGGTGTGAAAAGCTAGCTCGTAATCCTGACTGAAGGGTTGTAATCGCCAATTATGTATGTATGTAAACATAGCTGTAAACAACACTAAAATAGTGAATATTCTCTGTTGCATCGACTATATTAAAAAATAAAAGGGTTTCTAAAAACTCCCTATTTGATACGAACTCACTGAAGAAGATCACCCCTAAATGTTATAAAAAAGTGTCACAAAAATTTTAAATTAAAGATTGGAACAGACAACCGCAAATCCTTTATTTAATATATTAAATGAACATGAACATAATTTTTATATTTAATGCAATTTACTACAATTTCACGTCACACCAGAAATGCAAATGGGAAAAGGAGCTACTCATAATTGTTTATCATATTCGATATAAAATGATGTATATATTGCACAACTCTAAAAAGGCAGGTAAACAAACACTATTAGGAAAAGATAACGATGTCGAACAACATAGTACTGATGCTGCAAATTTAACGAACATTCTAGCTTTTGTAACACTGTAACAAACTCCAGGGTTAAGAGCATGACAGATTAGAGATTCAATAATACGATAATTTTTAAAAATAAAATAGAAATGTGGCATAAACCGAATATCTAGGGAAAATAACACGTAGATTGCTAAACATTTTTATGTCTGATGAAATTTAATTATAAAACGAATTTCCTATAATATTTAAATAAAAGAATATCTAAATAATTATGAGGAAAAGGTAACTTCTATTTACCTTAAAATTTATTTATTCATTATCAAATTTTAAACGTTGATCTACATTTACCTTATTTTAATGAAAAAAATTTGATTAAATTTTTAAAGGTTGCCGTCTCTTGAAGAAATTATTGCGACTAATTAAATTTTTACCTGAAATTAGCACAATCGATTATGCATTCTACGTATCTATAATAATACACAGTACTGCCGTTGTATTATCAATAATTTTTGTTTTTATAATGTGGACCATTTTGACATTGCATGGTGACATTTTGCACAAAATAGCGAACAGGTAAGATGTACTTCGTCTCTTTATTGCTTTCGTTTTCTAGTCTTTATATTATTAAAATATTTGATCAATTTATAATTTGCTTATTACATTTTTGGGTTTAACATTTGTCTCTTCAATGTAATGTGTCGTAAAATTTTCTCATTATTAAACCGTCGACGAAGAAAATAAAAAGTTTAATACATTATATTCCTACTTTTGTAGACTAACAACGATATCACATGTTTCATCGAACGGGTTAATTTTATTAATTTCAACATTGCCATTAACCTTCGGAGTACTTTTCGTATCAGTTGCATTTGCCACTTGCAGTGGTATAGCTCTCGTTTTGGCTTCAGTGTTTTATTTCATTATGGTATTGAAAATTGAATTATATTTGAGTTGACATTTTTTAACAGTTTGTAATTTAGATATCAAATGCATATAAGGATTATTTGGAGAATTGGGCTTTGAGCAGAGCTACTGGACTTTTTAGCAAACTGCAATCAAAATTAAATAAAAGTGATGAAACAGATTCCACTAAAAGCCTTGTTTCGGATGCTGTTGATAAAAAAGAGGAATCCAAAAGTTATCTACAAGGCCGGGAAATCTTTTCGTTTCACATATCAATGTTATTACTACTTATGATAATATCATGCTTAAATTTTGGTGTGTCTGTTGCTTGGATAAAATCGCACTAGTAAGTATTTCAAACGTAATAAAAGAAAGGCATACAGATATTGTGCAGCTAATTATTTTAACATCGTTTAATAGTTTTGAACATGTAGGAGAAATACTTCCCGATCCATTCTTAATACCCACAATACTTGTATTATGCTGTTTAAGCATTTTGTTGCAATTAAATGCTCCGCATAAATCGTAAGTAAAAATATAATCACATTACTTTAGATTTTTTATAAAAATATTCATTGTCGGACAATTGATGCTGCTGTAAATTATCTTTCATATTCTTTTTATTTTATTTATAATCGACGCCTCCGTCCTATAACATCCTAAGTCGAAAAAGAGTGTTTTGAATTATGAGGTCTCAAAGTTTTCACGTGCCATATGACTATATGTGTATTCTAAGTAGATTTTTTTCCTATAACTTCAGAACGGATGAGCGCATCTTAACCAAATTTTGACAGTATTTAAGTTAGAGAACGTAGAAAAATGCAAGAACTTAGAACGTTATAGAATGGAGGCGCCGATATCTGCATAGACGTGAAAGTATAAGTCAAATTAATAATAATTAAAAACAATAAAGGTTAACTAAAATAACAAATTAATTTTTGTTATGACAACTTGTAAAGTAAATAAAAAACTTAAGAAATGGTTGTATGGTCAGCACCTTAGCGATACAATAGAAAATCCGTTTTGCAAAATGTATTACAATAGTGAAAAATTATAAGCTGAAAAATAAAGGCATGTTAACCGCTATAAAAAATTCTGTTGTTTATAAACTTTCTCAAATAATTTTGAGAGACATAAGATAATCGTAAACCTAAAAAAATTGTAAGGTGCCTTTATATACTTACATAATTGGTCAATACAAACCTTCAGTCAGGTTTAGGACCTAGGTGCTCATAGCACTCATGTCGCGTGTGTTAATTTTATAAATAAGCGACGGAACCTACAGTTTAAAGAGGATTCCAAACGACAGATTTATTGAAAAACTTTTCGTGGCAGTTTTATTTATTCTCAGAGTTTTAGCCAGCAAATTTTTTTTTTTCGTTTTGATATCTAACCTGGGATTTGAACCCGGGCGTTACGTCTAATAATCTAACACATTACCTACTAGACTACGCCGACTTCTAAGGGTGCCTTTATTAGTACTAATTTTGTTTCAGTATATATTAATAGATGAAGTACCAGTTTTTAAACTATGTCTATATCTTTCTTCAATTTTTGAAAGTTTCAGAAATTATTAATTCAGCAGTATTGATTACCAATCAGATTACGATTTTGAGTCTGTAGGTGTATTTATTGCATTTACTTTTTATGCCCAACCTATTTAATTGAATTCAATCCAGAAGAAATGGCGAATTAGATGTAGTTCATTAACGGAATGGCCAGCCAAAGACGTTGATGAACTTCTCTTAATACTTAGCAAAATCTTTATATGAAAGTATAGCCAACGCATAACCCAAAGGGAGACGTTTAGTCGATTGCTTCGAGCCATAATCCGTAAAATTATTTAAAGACATGTGATTTGTTAGCGATATTGAAACTATATTGAGAATATTTCCAAAAGTGGATATTTGCAACGCGAATTATAAGTTTATTATATATTTATATATAGGTTAGCTTAAATATTATTCTATTCCTTGAAAATAGTTTAAATTCCTTGTGATTATCTTAAGAATCAACAAATACTTGTGGCCAATCCTATCATTTCCAAAATGTGCTGTACCGCGGTGCCTTAGTTTAGCTTCTCCTGTGGTAAGACATTCACTCAGAAAGTGCTGTACTAATTTTCTTTGCTCGTAAACCAATAGCCACTTCTACTTTAGGATTCATATAAACTAATCAACTTTTAATATATATACCCTTATATTATATTTTTAAATCATAGTAAACTATTCATTTTTATATATATACTGCTTTATAATTCTTAATCACATGGTTTTGTTACATAAGTATTCTGAAATAATGTTCATTCGTCCCAAGGAATCGTCGTTGTCAAAATTTTTTTTGTTTTTGTGCATTTTGTTTTAATAATCAATTTCGTATTTCTATTAGTCATAAAACCTTATATGTACAGCATGTATGCTTAATGATACAGACTTCAGGCTTACTATTTTAAACAATATTTAAGACTTTTACATCAAATACATATATCTCTTAAGCTACAACCTAGAGATACTATATTTATATTTATTTAGCCGCCGAGTGATGAATTCCAAAAAAAAAAAAAATAAGAATTCGGTCTCTTTAAGTAGGTGCCTAAACTATGGCAAGAAAAAACGTTTACAGCTGCTATTTTTCGCGATGGCCATATAATTTCACCTTGAATCAAAGATTTTGCATTAAAGATTCTGCAGAAACATGTAGATATTGGAAGTGGGTTTTACCATATGATGTCGTTACCGTACTGTAGCTGCAATGGTACCAAACAAAATGCAAACAAATACAACAAATATTCATCTGTTCTACAGGAATCATTTGAACTAAAGTTGTGCTTATATGTTGAGTGCCCACTGCTATCATCACATCGAGGTCAGCCAAAATTTGACGTTGACGGTTGCATCCCTAAGTCCTCTGGAATTTGGAATACATTTTCAAAAGTAAGACAAAATAGTCCATCTAATTAAATTTTGCTAGTCTTCAAAATATTTCTTACACACTTTTGTGTTTATCCATCTTTCTTTAATTGAATACATTGACCTCCGTGCAGCTAACTTAACTTTATTGTAATAATCTTCTGTTTTAATTTACAACTTTAGGTTACAACTCTTAGAAAAAAATAGCTAGCTAAATAGTATTACTGCATTGCGGTAAAGTAATAGAAGTGGTTTATAAAAAGATCTTGAAAATTTGAAAAAATAAATAAAAATTGGTTGTAAAAAATAGATAGGACTATTTAAAACTATAAAAAAATATAAAACAATTCTTAGAAATTGAATTGCATTGAGAACAATAATTTCAAAATTATATAAAATAAATTTTATTAAAATTTAGAAAACAAAAACCAAAAAAATAATAAATAAAAAAATGGCTGACTGCAATAAATGTAGAACAGCAATAAGTGGAGAAAGTGGAATTAGGTGCCAAAAGTTAAAACACATGTGCCATTTCTCGGATACTGCTGTCAAGCTAATGTCGTCGTATCTGCGGGATAGGAGTCAATTTGTGTATCATGATGGTACTGTATCGGACAGTATTTTAACATCTAGAGGTGTCCCACAGGGCTCGATACTTGGTCCACTTTTATATTCAATTTACTCTAATGACCTGCCAAGAAAGTTGAGGTTTTGCAATGTACAAATGTACGCAGATGACGTCCAGCTGTACATTAATTGCATGCCGTCTGATATTACAGATTGTATACGAAGGATAAATTGTGATTTGCATAATGTGTTTCAATGGGCGTCGATTAATGGTCTTTGCCTCAATCCGAGGAAATCAAAGGCTTTGATAATAGGCAAGGTAAACTGTACGGCACAGCTTACACAATAAAGGATTAATAATACTGCTATTGAAACTGTATATAGTGCTAAGAATCTTGGAGATGTCTTTGACAACAGTCTTAACTGGTCCAGCCATATAAATGCTGTCTGTGGTAAAACGGTTGCCATGTTGCGGAATCTTTATCTAGCGCAATTTTTACTCCATTTAATATTCGAATGCTGCTAGCGAAAACATATCTCATCCCCACTTTACTGTATGGATGTGAACTGTTTTCTAGTTGTGACTCGTTGAGTAGGAACAGGCTAAAGGTCACTTATAACAGTATTGCTAGATATGTTTATGGTCGTACAAGGTACAGTAGGGTATCTAAGTTCTCATATCAAATTTATAATACATCTTTTGAGGATTTGTTGAAGTGCCGTACTCTGGTATACCTACATAAAATCATCCATCTTAGGAAACCCCATTATTTGTTTAATAGCTTAGTTTTTTCAAGGTCTAATAGAGGTTTGAAAATTAATAGCGTTAGATACCATAAACGGATATCTGAGAGACACTTTTACATTAATGCAATTCGTCTCTGGAATGAACTCCCGAACAACATACAATTACTAAGCAATGCAAAGCATTTCAAGACTGCAATAATTAAATTTTTAAATGTACAATAATGTACAAATGTAATTAATCAATCACATTTTTTTTTTCTTTAATATTATTATAAATTTTTGTTAATGTTAATTTTTAAGCTTATTATCTTTGTAATATTTTATGCCTATATCGTTAGCAGTACTATTAAATAAGATAATATCTTGTTGTACTGTATTTACGCCTAAATGAACAAATAAATAAATAAATAAACTAATAGTTAACGAAAGCACACGTGAAAAAGAAATTCGAGCACAATAATTGACTATATAATAACTAATAATTATAAGATAAAATGTGCGAACATTCAAGATAATAAAATTTCTGACTATGAAGTTATTAATATAGACCTTGAGAGATCGAATGAAAACATTCTAAATACAGCAAAAACCATCAAGATATTTAAATCCGATAAGAATACATTTAATAATGAGTTAACTGAGAATATGATATACGAAGATAATAAAGATCTTAATGAACATGTTAAATTGTTTGATGCCTGTCTAGAAAATACAATAGAAGGATTTACATTTAAAAAGCAAGAGCACATAAATAACAATGTGAATAACTGATTTAACGAAGAACTGCGAACAATGATAAGAAAAAAATAATAAAATATTTAAAACATAAACTAATAAGAAATCAATACAAAGCACACATTGAAAATAATAAGAATAATTACCTAAAAAATAAAATTAACAACGCAACTAAACAAAAGTAACAAATGTGGACACACATCAAAAACCTAGCAAAACTCAACTAAATCTGTGATTTTCGACCAAATAGAGTATAACGATATACAGTAGCGAGCACAAAATGTGCAACGCTATGTTGTATGATATTCAATCGAGGCTCGAAACATATTGTGTTATCCAATTCCACTCCAATTTTTTTTTTTTTTTTTGTTGATTTCTTAATTTTAATAAAAGACATCATTAAGCTTTGTTGGCTTCTCTTTCTACTTAATTTGTTTAGATTTATAAAAAATGTGAAAAAACTTAGCGAGCTAAAAAAAATGTAACGCAATGTGTTAAAGGTAAAAAGAGTAATTAAAAAAAAATTTACTGAAAACTTTGCTAATTGTCAATTTTAAAATAGAAACAGATGTCAGCAGATAGCAAATTGGTCATTGTAAAGGCATTGGAAGAAGGTAAATCAATGAATGAAGGTTCCTATCAATTTAATATAAATAAATCAACGGATTGTCCGATTTTATCGCGATATCGTCAAAAAAATAATGTGGAAAGAAAGAGGAAGGTGTCGACCTCGTAAATCTACTGCCCGCCAAGACCGTCAAATGGTAAAAATACTAAAAGTTATCATCGGAAAACGGCAGTTGCTGTTACTTCTGTATGCAAACGACCAATTATGGGTTTCTATTGGCGTCTACATAGCCATAAACCGATTAAGAGATGCAAATTCATTAGCTAGAAGACCAACCAAGAAGTCATTTATAAGTAAAGTTAATAAGAAAAATCGGTTTGACTTTCGTTATCTGCAATGGTCAAAAGAGCAGTGTGCTAAAGTTTTGTGGAGCGAAGAATCAAGGTTTAACTTATTTGGCTCTGATTGATTAACTCACATCCGTTGGCTCCTAAAACAAAAATATTCACAAAATTCTGTATATAAACAACATTCTGTAACATTAGAGCTGTATGTGATATAGTAAATAAGTTCAATACATTCTTTATCGATTAGTAGTATAAGACAACCGATAGAGAGCGTGCAATATATTAACCGAATAGATTATAGAGTGAATGATGTTTTTAAATTCCGAAAGATAAATATTATTGAACTAGAGAGCATCGTGAAGTGTATGAATGACAAATCTGGCCATGGACGTCTATCAAATAAAATTATTCTTGACAACTGGAATGTAACAGGATATATTATGGTAAAAGTAATAAATATATCTTTAGAGGCAGGTATTTTTCCGTATAATTGGAAAAATCAACCGCAACCCCAATTGAGAAAGTG
Source organism: Sarcophaga peregrina (assembly GCA_014635995.1). Lineage (NCBI taxonomy): Eukaryota > Metazoa > Arthropoda > Insecta > Diptera > Sarcophagidae > Sarcophaga > Sarcophaga peregrina. Next base: position 73,724,058 of record CM025790.1, read on the forward strand.
CCCAGAACAAAAAAATGCGAGGATTTTGGACCAATAAACTCTCTAAAAACTTGCGAAAAAGTAATTGAAAAAGTAGTTAAAGATCAGCTTGAAAAATGTATTGAAAATCGCGACATATTATCTAAATGATGTTCTTGTTTAAAAAACCAAGAACATCGATATGCAATATTATATAAAGTATTAAAAAATGAATTTTGAAGGTAAAACCTAATTTATTAAATAAAAAAACATACCAAAATAATATCTATTGATACAGATGCCAGCAACAGAGGAGGAATGGGAGAGTATTTCCGAAAGCATAAATAAGACGTGGAATTTTCCCAATTCAATCGGGGCATTAGATGGAAAACACATGGATATTATAGCACCAGTACACTGTGGAAGCACATATTTCAATTATAAAAAGCAAAAACAGCATTGTTTTGATGGTGATAGTTGACGCGAATTACAATTTTGTTTACATCGACGTTAGTGCAAAGGGTAGAGAGTCCGATGGCGGAGTATTCAGTAGATATTCACTACTGAATGGTTTATATAATAACACGTTGCATTTGCCCTGTAGACCAAAACCTATTCCATATGTGATTGTTGCAGATGATGCGTTTCCCTTAAATTCCAATATTATGAAACCATACAGTTTTCAGAAATCCAGATTTAGGCGTCTTTCGGAAAATGCGTTTGGATTAATATCAGCCCGATTTCGCGTTCTCAGAAAAACAATGGAACTTTCCCCACCAAACGTTGCCAAAGTTGTTCTTGTGGTAAGTGCATTGCACAATTTTTTGAACAAACGCCAGTGTGGTACCTATGCGCAAATAAGAGACTACGACCTAGTGAATGCGGATAGATCTATAACGGATGGACTATAGCGTGAAGAAGTGCGGATAGAGGATATTTTGTCTTCGATAGAACCATTGTGCTATCAAGGTCGTCAAAGCGAAACGCCCAAGCTCATTTGACAATAATTTACGGAATATTTTTTAAATGAATTAGAAGTTCCATGGCAATATAAGCATGTTTATTAAAAATTAGTAAAAAAAACCCAATAAATCGAAATAATGCGTTCAATTTGTTTATTTGACAACTTAAAATCAAATTCTTTTCACATATAAAATATTAAAATTAAAATATAAAAAATTTAAAACAAAGTTAATTGCTTCGCTGTGCTTCAAATGGGTCGATAACATTATTAACTTGAGTTCTTAGTCTGAAAATATAAGTTCGTAGCAAATATTATTATGTCTTATGTCTTCTTTTTCTTGTGATACTTTTTGTGATAGGAATTGGTCAAGTTTTTCGTAAACTTCTGAACGCTTACTGTCGATTTCATTTATTTCTTGCACTTTTGTACGCTTTGCAGGAGTACTACTTTCGAGGGCAGCATCCCAATCCTCAAAAGCCTCGATGTTTGACACTGTAGCTCCTGATCCATGATTTCTCACAGTATCTAAACAGTGTAGAACTGCAAAATGTTCATATTTTGATACGTAAGTAGCGCTACCTTGTCCATTTTTGGAGCTACTTATTTTTTTGTGCTCCGCCTTCAATAATAATAAATATGTTCAAAACATAAAACCAAAAAAATAAAATCAATTTACATAATAGCGTGATCGCACAGCGTTAAATAGTGCTTTGCAATCGGCTATGCAATGATACGTTTCAAAAAGGCAAAAACGTAATAATTTTGTTCCACAAATATATAGTTATTAAATATGTAATACTTACCAAATCATATTAATTTACTAATTTCATTCTTTAAGAAATTTATTTTTATTACCACTTGCCGCAACAAACATATAAATAAAAACAGCTGATATGTATTGAATCAAAAGAATGAACATACTGTCAAATTATTTATAGTTATCAATATTAACGGATGCTATTTTGATGGTTATTTACACGGCATCAATAAAATCTTCAAAAGTTTTGTTCAATAAATTTTGAAGAGATTTTGCTGTTTACGCGAGTTAAAAGGATTTCGAAGAGCAATTTTGAAGAAAATTTCAATCGTGTAAATCTCTTATAACAACAAAGGCAATGCAATTGATAATTGTAAACATCATAACATAGCAAATAAGAAAAAATAAAAACCCTGATATACAATTATGAACAATGGATAGTTATTTAACAATTACCAAACAGATTATGTGAACTTTGAAACATAAAAAATTTACTTTATTCCAGCTAGATTGGTTTTCTGAAACACTGCATCGCCAAAATATCCTGAATCGTCGCCAGAGATACCCTGCTCATACATAACACCAAACAATTCAGGCGCAACATTCGTAATGCCTAGCGTTTGCCCTAGTAACCCGTGGTCGCGTCTGTCGGGCACAACAACGACAACATCAAATGGTCCTCTGGGAGGCCCTTAAAAACACAGTTTCTGGCACTGTGAGGACATGTGTTCACCCAACCCACAAATCCTACAATAACCTTCTTCGTGCGGCAATCCCACACACGGTTGTTGAAACTAAGGCAGGGATGGCCTCATGGGACTACACGACGAAAATAAACCATTTTCGCATAAACGCGCCCATCAGGCATCAAGAAATCCATCGCGTTCTCGATACCCTTAAGGACCACGTTGATTTGACCACCGTTGCTGACCTTCTTGGGGACGTTCTTTTTAACATTGTCCACAGACATTTTCCTTTTAAGATTAACATCGACCAGTTCAAACAAAAATTTATCAGGAGAAATATCCCAATGAACGGCTCGTATACTCAGGATTAGGTTAGAGGACGTGGAGTTGTCAACTGTGACAAGTTAGTACCCGGAGGTCGAATTGACCCTTTCTGCAACGTCCTAGCTTCTCCCATCACTCGTGTTGTGTGTGTTAATTTTATACATGAGTGGTGGGATCTACAGTTTAAAGTCGACTCCGAACGATAGATTTTTTGAGAACCTTTTCATGGAAATTTTTACTCTTAGTGTTTTTGCCAGAAATCTGCTGAGAGAGGAAGTCACCGGAGAACTATTTTCATATTTTCGATTTGATGTCTGACCTAGGATTCGAACTCGGCCCTTTCGTCTAATAAGCCAACACACTACCTACTAGATCACGGCGACTCAGGGTTAATGGGACTTAATATCTTTGCCCTAGAGAAAAAAGTGGTGTAAAAGAAACAGAAAAATGATAGTAAGCATCCGCCAATTCATTCCCGAGTATATTACTAAGTCCCAGAACCCAGTGAGGTAGAAGCGATCCAGTTGAAAAAATCTTATGGATTTTTTTCTTTTCTTACCTATAAACACATCTGGTTAAAATTAATTATATATTTTCCATTATGTCTGGAGAATGTACTGGGTAATCTACTAGTTTTTGATATAGTCAATTTGTTGTGTTAAAACTGAATGAACCGTTGCGTTCACCGTTGGGACTGAAATATTATTTTTTTTGCAATTTTGAAAAAATTCTCATTCTAGATTTAAGTCGATGATTTTTATTCATCCAAGGACTTTATCAATCCAGCTACACAAAATTCACTTAATACCTTCAGAAAGTATAACTTAGGTTTTTTTTACAAGAGATTGTGATTGAGGTTTTCTTAACATTGTGGACATTACAAACAATTAAAAGCAAAAGAAAAAAAAATTATTTTTCCCCTTTGGTTAATTTTTATTTCAATTTTGATTATAAATATTTTTTAACTTCGCAACATTGGAAGCATAAAATATAAATATACTACTTACTTACTTAATTGGCAATTAACAACCCGATTAACGGATTTCGGCTTGCCGCAACATATCCTTCCAAGCGCATCTGCTTCTTGCGCGCCTACGCTAGTTGGTCACACCAATCGTTGACAGGGCTTCCGCGATTTGGTCCTTCCAACGGATACAAGGTCGTCCTCTTAGCCGACCTCCGCAGATCCCCGCATCATATACACGTCTCGCCGAAGCATCCATAGGACTTTTCTCTCGAATACTCAAGGCTGCTGCATAAGTTCTTAATAGGGTCCATGCTTCTGCGCCATAAAGAAGCACGGGCAAGATGAACATCTTGTAGAGTATTAGTTTTGTCGCACGAGAGAGGTCTCTACTACTAAATTGCCTGTTGAGACCATAGTAGTACCTGTTGGCAAGAGTAATCCTGCGTTTGATCTGCAGGCTGACATTTTTTGGTGGTAACGGTAGAGCCAAGATAATAAATTCCTTGACTGTATCAAAAGTATAGTTATCGGCCGTAATCTGAGAATCAATACGCTGCACGTCTCTACTTGTCGATAACATATACTTTGTTCTGCCCTCAATTACTGCCAGAGCCATCTTAGACTCCCGTTCAATAGCACTGAAGGCAGCAGTAACATCTCGCTTAGCACGCCCTATGATGTCGATGTCGTCAGCGTACGCAAACAATTGGACACTTTTTTGCAAAATAGTGCCATTGCGATGCTCTCCTGCCTTTCGCAGAACACTCTCCATGACGAAACATCGCACGGTATCAAAAGGAGATTCATTCCTACCTTGACGGAGCTGTAGGAATTGCTCAACGTCATTCTGCACAGCCTTCTCAGCTTCGCAGATATACTGATCCATTATGGGGCTATGGAAAGCAGCCTTATTATAGTCGACAAAAAGATGGTGTGTGTTGATTTGTCTTTAGTGAGCCTTTTCTAGGATTTGGCGTAGTGTGAAGATCTGGTCGATGGTGGACTTGCCAAGTCTGAAGCCGCAATGATAAGGTCCAATCAGTGTTTTGACGAGCGGCTTCTGTCGTTCACACAATGCGGTTGTAAAAACCTTATATGCGAGAGGGAAAAGGCTTATACCCCTGCAGTTGGCGCATATTGTAGGCTCTCCCTTTTTCAGGCCAGGTCAGAGGACACTGAGGTTCGAATCGTTGGGTGTATTTTCCTATAGCAATATTTTGTAAATAAGCTGGTACATGCGCCCTACCAACTCATTACATCCGGTCTTAAACAATACAGCGGGGAGGCCATCGGGACCTGCCGCTTTATTGTTTTTAAGCTGCATAATCACGACTTTGACCTCTTCATGACTAGGCAGCGGAATCCCCACGCCGTCATCATCGATCGGGTTAGGATCAACATTTCTACAGGCGGTATTGGTGTCGTCATCGCCTTGTAACAGAATAGAGAAGTGATTCCTCAGCACCCTTTGCGGATCTGTTTCCAAATTAGCGTTCTCGTCTTTGCAGGAAGACGCTCTGGATTTATAATCCTCGGTTAGACGCTTAACTTTTTGATAGACTTTTCGAGCGTTATTCCTACATTTATGCATCTCGACTTCCTCACGCTCACGCCTTTCCTGCTTCCTCTTGTTCCGTCTGAAAAGACGTCTCTCATCCCTTCTCCTCTCTATAATTCACGACAATGTCTCGCGTAGCGGCTGACTACAACGTTTTCTTATAAGCGGCGTTTTTCGCTGCAGCTGTCTCGCGACACTCTTCATCGTACCATTGATTTCGTTAGGATGGGCGCTCGAAACCAAGGACTGTTTCTGCAGTAGTACGCAAGGAGTGGGAGATGTTGGCCCACAGTTCACCAATGTCGTTGAGATTGGATGGGGATAGACGGAGCGCCTTAGCTGTCATTTATGATCGAAGCTTCGTAACGTCCAGCTTTCGCAATGTACTAGAGCGTGCAGTCCTCAACGCGCTAATGCGCAATCGGAACTTGGCTGCGACAAACTAGTAGTCAGAGTCGATGTTTGAACTCTAAATGTGCGCACACCTAGTACACTGGGTACATGGTATACAGACGTTTCAACTCATCATCAGTGTTGCCGTTTTTGAAAATTTTTTGTTCATTTATTTATTGTTTATTTTTCTTATAAAAATAGCTTCTGTTTTGTTTGTTAAAATTAATTAATTAGTAAGACTATAATTTTATTTTGTTATTTTTTGTATCTTTTTCTCAATTATAATTTAAATTAAGAGAAATAAAATAAAAAAACTGCGAATTTAATTTTGGTTATCTAATATATAAAATTTTCGTATCACAGTGTTAGTGGTTAAACTCTTTGGAAATGGATCGACCGATTTTCATGGAATTTTATTCTATTCTTCACATCCCTAAATGTTAAGAGGGCGTGTAAATCGTTAAGATTGAATAATTAGGTATATATTGATAGAAGGCGAATAAAATTTGATGAGTAAGTTCGTAGAGTCGATATTGACAATCCCACCAAAAATGGGGGTGTCAACCCTCCCTCTTCAAGTGTTACCTATAACTCTTAAACTACTGAACCGAATTTAACCATTCTTTTTTTGTTCGAAAGCTTATCTGGTTTAGATGGTATAGAAAAAATTCGATATAGCAAAAAGTAGGCGTGACAAACTTTTAATATTGAATATTTTGGGACATAGTTATCGTAGACGAATGCAATTTGGTGGGTAAGTTCGTAGAGTCGCTATCGACGAACTCACCAAAAATGGACATGGCAACTTTCCCCCTTTAAGAGATACCTATAAGTCGGTTAGTTCGATGGTTTATAGCTACATATGTACTAGGGATGCCAATCGGGAAATCCCGAAATCCCGGGATTTTCGGGATTGTGAATTCATATGTATTTTGACCCTACAAAAGGTCCTGAGGAAAACCCTACTACCATTGAAAAAGAAATATATTAGATGGCATCGAAGAATGCAAAAGCCCTATGAAACGAATTAATAGGGTAACTGATTTAGATACTCAACTGTCCAAAGAAATAGATTTATTTACGTCAGGAGGTGGTAGAGGCTATCTTGGAACTATTTTACCAATAAATGTTGATTGCGAGAAGTGCCTTTCAACGGCAGGTTATGTTGACAACAAAATTCGTTCAAGCCTATCAGATCACATGTTAGATGCTTTAATCTTTTTGCTGGAATACAAATAATTTTCTTTATATGTGTGTATAATTTTTATTTTTGTTAATTTACGATTTTTGTTACTTTTTGTCTTGCTGTTTTTATATTTTATTTTTAATGAGATATAATTCTGATATAAATCATTTTTTCAACAAAATATTTTTATTATTAAGAGAAAATCGCGATTTTTCCCCCGATTTTTCGGGATTTTTGGATCCCGAATTATCCCGAAATATCCCGGGATTTCGGGATCGGGATTTACAAAATCCCGAATCCCGGGATTTTTAAAAATCGATCGCGTTTGGCATCCCTAATATGTACATGTAACATGTAGTTAGTTATTGTTTTGGAGCGAGTACAACAACTTCAACTTCGTCAGCGCTTTATGCAGCATATTACAATAATTATATACTGTGACCTGTTTTGGGCAATAAAACAAATAAATTTTTTGGGCGGGATGAAGTTCGCCGGGTGGTATTTTTATATATGTTGGCTACAATATTTTTTTCGTGGCAATTTTGCTTATCATCACTTATGTTCAAATGTGTAGTAAAATCGTGGGAGAATTCTGTTTTAAACAGATCGTTCCGTTTTGTAACGAGAAAGCGTTTACATTGTTCTCCATCTGCTAAAAAGAGAACGTTCGCTACGGTACGTTACGTTATGTGTGAATAACAGTAACGGAATGTAACAGTAACGGAATGTAACAGTACCGTAATGTAACAGTAACGTAATGTAACGTGAACGGAACGTAAAAATGTAAGTGAAATTATGGATCGTAAAAACGTGTCATATGTTTTTATGTAAACAAAACAAAAAATAAATTAGAAACAAATAAAGAAATAAAAATTGCAAAAGCTAAAACACAAAAATTCAGATATGGATATAGAAAACATGGTTTGAGTTTGAGTTTTTATTTTATTATTTTCTTTTTTTTTGTTTTTTAAACAAATTTAATATTAATTCCAAATTTTAAAATCTTTGTTTTCACTCCTTTTGTCACTTTCACTGTCTTTTGTTTTTCTTTAATTCAGCTGTTAACCAGTATTATCACTACAGTGTATTTGGATTCATTTCAACGATTTTATATTTCTTTAAAGATATTTATTAAAAGTTTCATGTTCTGTTTCTGTAACACAAACAATTTTACTTTCACACAAACAAAAACACTCAATTTAGTTTGCGTTTGTTGGTTAAAGAAAATACAATCAAAAAATTGGGTGCTTTTGATTGTATTTTCGATATAAATGGACGCAAGTGAAATCGTGTATCCTATAGAAACAGGTCATATATTTCGGAAACCGAGTTTATACGAATGTTAAAACGTTTTTATCTTCTCCAGTAAAATGTAAACTGAACTGCTTTTCGAACGCTTTAATTAGTTAAAAATCTATAACAATTTTTTTCTAATAATAATCTTATAGTAAAATAGTGTTTATTTTTATTTTAAATTATAAAAGTTAATAATGAAATAAATTATAATTTGGGTTTTTAAAACATGTGAAGTTTTATTTAAAGAAAATTTCACATACAGGCAAACATAAATTCTGTTTATAATTTAAATTTTTAGAGTTGGTGGTTTCTAATATTGACATGTTGTTAACACTGCTAAACAGGTGTCACGTAAAAATGTGAGAAATTTTTTTTTTCAGATTCTTACGTTCCGGTTACGTTACATTACATTTCTATAACCATTCGTATAGCTTTATACATAACAAAAACGATCAGCTGTTTCTTACTATTGCGGTTACATTTCGTTACGGAAGTATAGCGGCCGTAAGACTGCAGTTGCAAAATTACTGCACGACACTTGGTACATCTAATTTGTTTACCTCCTAATTTTGTTAAAATTGTAATATATTATAACTAGTGAATAAAAATAGAATAATTTGACGTGGTTTATGTTGTCCGACATTGCATGCATGTACATATTTGTAAATATTTTCTTAAATATGTGTATGTTTATTTTACAGGTCTAGTAATCACGTTGTTGCAGTTATTTTGTACATCTGTGCCTGTTTGTGTGTTGTTTATTGCGAAGATAAATTATACCGACTAAATTTTTTAATTGCATTTGTGTATATTGTAATAGCATTGCAGGAGATAGGACTACGTTTAGTCAATTAATTTCTTATACTGAACAATTTTTTTTGATTTTATTAAAATAAATTAATATAAAAGTTATTTTTTTTATGCATCAAGTATAGAAATATACTTTAGGGACAAAATTGTTCACCTTTGGTCAATATTGAAAAGGAAAATGTTGGCTAAAAAGATCCAGCGAAAACCATCAATAAACTTTGGAAGCGTTCTATTGAGGCGTGGGTAAATATTAACTCACAGGTGCTAATAAATCTTGTAAATAGTATGTCAAAACGAATAAAAGCTGTTAAAACTGCAAGAAATATTAATAGCCAAAAACGTAAGGATCATAATTGTTCACAGCTAACATGTGAAAACTTTTTTAATTTAAAAAGTGAATTTAATATTTTTTGTTAGTTTTATATTTTTTTTTTGTTAAAGTGTAGTGTAAAGATTAAAATCAATTAAAAAAATTTCAATAAAAACAATGAATAAAAACAGCAAGTCATTTATATTTAATATTGGTTGTTTTGTGAACAATTGCATCCCTAACTGTATATGTAGTGGTGCCACGTATGGGAGGACGCCGAAGCTGGCGAAAGTACAAAGAAGGTTAGGAAAAGTTAGAGCGAAACATATGTAAGTGTTTTTTCTTTTTCATTATTTAATTGTAAACTGAACTCTGAATAAACAACATTAATTTCAAATTAAACGGCGTTTGAAAGAGAAAAGACATAAAGGGTATCATACAACAGTAAGTAATAGATATGTTATTAAATTAACATCAAGAATGCAATTATTGTAAATCCTCTGCTGCGAAGAAGATGCCATTTGTATTGACGGGAACGTGAAATTCAAGAATTGGTTGAAAAAGAAATTCTGATTTTGAATTTGGGTGAATTATCTGAGGCAAAGGTAAAGAGATAAAATAAAAATAAATTAAAACTTTCGGCTGCTAATATTTTATATGAGAAAATGAAAGCCGCTAATAATTGTAGAAAATAATCACCATAAATTTGTAAAGAACAGAAAAGTGTTAAATAATTTGACATTAATTTATATTCTTATTTAAATTTCAATATTCTTTAATAAAAATATCGTTAAACTTTACATTTTCTTTATTATTATTCTTACAAGAACTAAAAGTTTACATTTTCCCTGGACCTCTCGAACCCGCCGAAGACGTCGAATGTAGAAGCGTGTGCAGTCATTCTTCTCGACGCTCCTCATCGAGCAAGAAGTCCAATTCTGAGCTGGTGGAGGAATTCTTCGACGGCATTGATATTGACACGGGCGCAACCTCTCCGTTGTCGGACGAAGGGAACGCTGATGTGACAATGTTTGATTCTCGGGTCAATGCTGAGAGTCCTCCAAATTAACTTGCAACACTCCAAAACCGCCGCTCTGCTACTCCGACAAGCAATCGAGGATGCAGAGCTCATTCTGATCCAAGAACCCTGGATCGTAGACGGCAGGGTTTGCGGATTCAACAGTAAAGGATATCGCTTAGCGTATATCCAGAACTCAGGTAAACCTCGGGATTGTGTAAGGGTTAAGAATAGTATTAACGCTGTTCTCCTCCACAGGTTCACCGATAAGGACACCGTCACCATGGTCGTCGAAATAAACTCGATAACCCTCTGAATCACGTCATCGTATCTGGCGCATGACTATGGGCTCTCTCTCCCTCAAGAGCCCATCGGTCGACTGGTTGCTCCGATTTATCTACTAACCTTAAGGACTGGTTTGTATCTCATGAATGCTCCTTTTCGGACCATAGATACATTACCTTCATTATTGAAACGAACGCGTGTCCTCCTTTCGTGACCCCTCCGGTCAATAGGAGGAACACGAATTGGACCGTTTTTAGAGAAAAATTGCGTGGCAGGCTTACCTCTACCTCTCCGACTATAACGACCCGTTTCGACGTGGATAGGGCTGCGGACACACTGACAACCGCGCTTAAGGCGGCAGCCACATCCTCCGTCAGACCCTCTGCCCATAGGGGCGAGCGAAAACCGCCCTGGTGAAACCAAGAGATCGATAATCTACACCGATCTTGTGGCAGGCTCTTTAACAGGGCGAAGACGACAGATGAATGGTCTACCTACAAGGCAAAAAAGAGGAAACTTAAATACGCTGTAAGGCGAGCGAAGAGGGCATCGTGAAGGAATGGGTCAATGAGGAGTCCTGCGCCACCGCTAGACTCACCTGGCCCTTGATGGATGGAAGGCGTACCAACCGATTACTTGGTCTTGGCCGTGACTTGACTGTAAAAGAATCTAAGTCACGTATCTCAATTGTAGCTTTCTGTTTCAATTCCACGACAGAGGCTGTTTCTTGTACCGTACTTCTTAGTTGTTGAACAAAATCCGGTTTGACTTTTTCACCTCTGCTGAACTCCAAGAGTATGGCACCATTCAGCGTTCGCCGAACTGCTTTTATCCTGTCAGAGTCTTCGGTCGTTATGTTGCCACGTAAGTTCCTCAAGACGTCGGCATATGAGTGACCTTCTGCAGGATTAATTACCAGCGCATCTGGTTTTGTTCGCCCCAGTCGGGGTCTATCCATCTTGTCTCGTTTACTTGAAATTCCCCTCGGTTTTTTCTGAGTACGTTTCTTTGTTACTGTTACCCAGTTTTCCTCCTTCCTTTTAGGGGTCTGTTCGCCCTTGCTCTCTTACTGCTCTCTGCACCCACAGGGCTGGTGGCAGTTCGTTTCGGGTTCGCTGTCGTAGGTGTTGGGGCATCTACTAGCTGCTGGGTACCGGTCTTTTTCCGGAGATTTGAAGTGGTTCTTTCCTCTTCAGCCGCCTTCTAAGTACGTCTGTAATTCAACATAACATCCAGAAGTTCAGCCATTCTGGATATTCCGTTCCTAACGTCAGTACTTGCATTCTTCTGGCGACGCGTAACACGCTGCATCATATCCAGAGTGTCCCTACACTGGGACATAGCATCCTCCTCCATTTTCCTCATCCTACCGATAAGTTCCAACGTAGGAGAGCTTACCGCTGTTGGTGTGCCTCTTTGTTCTAGGCCAGAGCATCCATCAATCGGCGTTCCGCTAACATCATTTTTTCCTCTATCCATATCATCCTCTTTCCGTAGGACGGTGGCAACTGACTGTGTAGCCCGCGGTTGCGAAGTGTCCGACTCATTTGGTGTATTATCACCCCTTTGTAACGTGGTCGTCTGTGCCTTTCTCACAGGCGACCGCCTTATACGTGGGCTGCTCATAAATGCAACCTCTCCTATGAATATTCGCGTTTTATTAGCACATTTAATACGTTAGTTCACGAGGAAACGTGTATTTCTACAATTGATAAGTTCAACTATTTGTTGAACTGCCTCAGTGGCCAAGCCCTTGCTGTTGTGAAACCTTATCCGGTCATTGAAGATAATTATCAGAAGGCCCTCGATCGTTTAAAAGAGCGTTTTGAAAATTTTGTTGATCACGTGAATTCGCTATTTTCAATTAGGCCAATAAATAAACCCAATGCTACGGACTTGTTTTAAATAAAGTTTCTGTCTTGAGAAGTTCTGTATTGTCATTAGAATCAACACAAGATGTTAAGGATACTTTTATCATCCACATAGTCCCATCTAAAATTGATTCCCCATCAAAAACATCATATGACGAAAAGCAAGATTACAAGCCACTACCTTCGTGGGACGTTTGTTACAACGCCCTTAGCCGTCGTTGTCAGTTCTTTGTAAGCTGTTTCATGATAATGAAACAAAGTCAAGGCATACATTTAAAAACTCTACCACATCTTTTGCGGCTTCTCATTCACAATGTGAATGTTGCCAAAGCAAGGAACATTTTATCGGAGTTTGTCCATCGTATTTAGCATTACCAGTCCGTCGTCGTTGTGAATTAGTAAAAAGCTCAAAAGTATGCATTAACTGCCTGCGTAAGGGCCATATGGTAGTAAAATGTCCTTCGAAATCGCGCTGTCTTAATTGCCATGTATCGCATCACACTACTTTGCATAATAATAACTACGAACATATTACTTCATCAAGTAGAGCTATAATTCACGTTACAACAAAATCATCGCCAGCCATTTATCATTCTCGTCGTAGCATATTACCAACAGCTGTAGTATTAATATAAGAAAATTTCGGAATTTCTTAGCCAGTACGGGCTCTTTTGGATGCCTCAGAAATAAATCTTATTACTCAGGAAACAGTAAATCGTCTTCGAATTCCAAAAATAAAATCTTCTCAAGAAGTAGCACGAGTATCAGATATTCGAACGCACCTCAGATACAAGGTGTCAGCTACTCTAAAATCGCTTATTAACGAGGTAGAATTTATATTGATATTTGCAGTTACAAGATCTATCTCAGGCTTTCAGCCAACTCAACATGTGAATGTTAGTAACTGAAATATACCAGAAGGAGTAGAGCTTGCAGACTCTCATTGCTACTTGTCTCAGCGTATAGGTATGCTGCTAAGTTCGGAAATATTTTTTGGTTTAATTTTTGATGGAAAATTTGACTCCAATCAGATTACTCAACCCGTAGTATGCAACGTCATTACAAAATAGCAAGAATTGGATTGGATGCTAAAATCCTTCTGGGACATAGAGGAATTTTCACAGAGGTCATTGCCTTTACCGAAGGAAGAAAATCAATGTGAACAGCATTTCTTAGAAAATACAGTTTTTGATCAGAACGTGCGAGTATTTAAACTTTCTTTACACACCTTGAAAAATGGCTACTTAAAGGTGTTTTTTTTTTAAAATATGTACGTTGACTTTATGAATAAATATGCGAAACTTGGTCATATGTTTTATCCAGTTTTATAGCCACAGAGTACAACAACTAAGTTCAGAGTTGTTTTCAATCCGTCAGTTCGTACATCAACTAATGTTTCCTTGAATGAATGGTAGGCCCACAATGTAACCAGTGACGTCAATTATGACGCTTGAAAAACGCTAAAATCAGCAGTTTTAACCCTCCCCGTAGAGGGAGAAAAAAGATGTTAAAAGTTTTAGCGAAACAAATGTGTTAGAAGCAACAGATATACAGAGTGAAAACTGGCGGATAAAGTGAAAAATTTAAATGTAAACAAACATTTATTTTGAGTTAAAAAGGGCAAATTTGGAGTATTTTGTAATCTCTTCAATGAAAATGTTAAAATGAAATGAATGAAATGTTAAAAGTATGTAAATATTTAATTATTAATCGATTTGTATGTTGTTTTTGGTCACAATGGATATAGTTTCTTGTGCAAAAGGAAAGTAAGAAGCTAAATATATCAAGATCAAATAAGACATACTGCTTATAAAAATTTTTTCTTGTAGAACTTTATGTATATTACCAGTATTTATTAATTTCTTGAATGAAAAAGTTAAAATTCCGTAATTTTTTCATTATTAATCGAACTCTTAGCAATTTCCCTTCACATTGAGAAAAGTTCCGTGTGCAGAAAGTTTGTAAAAATAAAATTATAACAAAATATATACTCATAACTTTTTGTGTTAGGAATTTGTAAATATTCCTCTAAATTGGTTAAATACTAAGTTAGTGACGACCGATGAAAGGTGTCATAAAAAATACATTAATTCCGAATTACGTTTTCTTAATAAAACGGTTCATCTCCTTCCAAAATTATTCTAATATTCTACAAAAATATCACAAATTTCTACCAAAATAGAATAATAAAAATCCACCCCGAAATCTAAAAAACATAAACAAAACAGACAGGCAGCCAGAGAAGGACAGAAATACTTTTTGATTATATCTGCTGTCTCTTTCTAAGTGGAGGGTTAAACGTCAAAAGCCCCGTGACGTATCTGTATACCTGTGGTTAGGCCCAACTATCCAGCAAGACTTGTTCTGACAATTTTAAATTTGCACGTTCACAAGTTCGTCTTATCGTATCAGCTGAAAATGTACGACAATTTCTCATCAATGAAAGGGATCGCAACTTTCAACTTATTTACTTTTCCTATTGGCATTTATCAACTTAACACCGTGACTTATGGAACTTCTGGCGCACCTTTTCTGGCGATCAGAAGCTTATTTTTAATACTGACACATACAAACTCGACTTTCCTTTCGGTTCGAAAACTCTTAAAGAGGATCTATATGTTGACGATCTTCTTACAGGCGCATTAACTGTTTGTGAACTTTTCGAAAAGAAGACAGAAATGATCGAAATTTTAAATCACCGCATTCGATATCGAATGCAGATTCGTGTAGACACTATTTTCGATGGCCGCAATTTCTTGGATCATATTAGTACAAAAAGAAATAAATAATGAAAAAAAGCTCCCAGAACAAATACAAATAAGGTAAATGGGAAGCAAAAAGGGGTATCGGCACAATTTATGATGGAATATCCCGATTTGGCCAGAAATAAGTTTCACAAAAGTTTTTTTTTAATATTTATTTACAAATTTAAGAATTCATCACGCATATTAATCTCGTTTTTGTTTGTTTTGTTTTCCTTTTTCGTTTTTCTTATTGGAATTCTCACCCTGCGACCTAGGTATAAAATCTCCGTGGCCAGAAAGTTACACCGATCTCTTCGTAACGTTAAACCGCTTTGGTGCAACAAGTTTAAGAATCGGTCCAATTGATCGAGACCTTCCATCGTTTTACTGGGAATGAACTAGTACCTCCCCAGGGCCCATACGTTTCGCGATCTGGTTCATAACTGCATGAAATACAGCTGGGGCATTAACAAGGCCAAAAGACATTCGGTTAAATTCGTAGTGGCCCTCGTTGGTTATAAAAGCGGTGTACTGTTTCGATACGTAAGTCCAGAGTGGTGAAATAATTATTCCCCGCAAGCTGGGCAAAGTGTTCCTCCATTATGGGCATCGGGTAAGGTATCTTCTTCGTAATGCGATTTAGTTGACGGTAGTCTACACATAGACGATATTCTCCATCATGTTTTTCGACAAGCACGATACCGGAGGCATACGAAGAAGTCGAGTGTCGAATTATGTTGTTTTCGAGCAGATCATTAACTACATTGGCAACAATATTACATTTGGAAAAGACGAGGTGATACGGTCGGGTGTAGACGGGTTTGTCAGTCGTTAACTGAATTTCCAATTTGGCCAAATTACATTTACTCAGCTCTGAGATACTTTCGGCGAAGCTGTCTAAATGCTTCCGAAGTATTATTTGTAGTTTAGCAGCAGTCGTTACCTTCAATTACTGTGCGGCTACCCTTTTGACATATTACGTCACGACCCAGCAGGTTCTCAGAAACAAGATCATCTTCAACCAAAAACATTTCCCTTTCAAACATATTACCATCAATTTCCAATGATATTTTAATTTTCTTCGTACTACTATATTCTCTACCAGCAAAACCCTTCAAAATGAATTTACATTCCGAACTCTCGCCAATACTTTCAGCAATAGAGTTGTGTAGTTCACGAAAGAACTAGAGTTGTGTAGTTCACGAACGAACTAGAGTTGTGTAGTTCGCGAACGAACTAGAGTTGTGTAGTTCACGAACGAACTAGAGTTGTGTAGTTCGCGAACGAACTAGAGTTGTGTAGTTCACGAACGAACTAGAGTTGTGTAGTTCGCGAACGAACTATAGTTGTGTAGTTCACGAACGAACTAGAGTTGTGTAGTTCACGAACGAACTAGAGTTGTGTAGTTCACGAACGAACTAGTTCAATTGAACTATTCATACAACTGAACTAAGAGAACCAGGTGAAAAATGTGTTCTTTTAGCTCCGTAGTTCATGGCTCTCTTGTTCTCGTTTCTTATTCGTTCATTTCGTTCTTTTCTGTTGTTTATCGACTTCATGGTATTCGGCGGTGTTGCCACGTACTAATAAAAGAACTTATAGAGACATTTTCCTTAAAAAAGCGCGAAATTTTCAAAAAGTACAAAAATAAGCAAATAAAAATAATATACTTTTTTCAATATAATTAAAAGGATGGTTTAGACAAGAAATATCCGAAGAAATTCTTATTAAATATTAAAAACAATTATATGCTTTTATAAATACTCATGTAATTTTTGATGATGTATTAAAATTAATTTTTTTTTTGCATTTCTTGAATGTAATTCAAATTTTATGCATTGGAATAGCACCTTATTGCTAAAAAAAAATTGTAAAATATTTTTTATAATCAAATTTCGATAATGAGTTTGACTCACAGAAGATAATCTGTTAGTCAGTTAAGTAATTTTAGTTAAAAAGTGCTTCAGGCACATAATGAATTAATAAAAATGAAAAAATTTTAAATACTACGCTCTATGTAAAATGAAAAAACACTTCATAAATATGTTTTTATTTTACTGATATAAATTTGCATTGTTTACATTAGTTTAAATATAACTGAAATTGAGAAAGAACTACTGAACTATTGAACTAAAAGAACGACCTAGTTCACTACAGGGAGCTGAACTAGAAAGAGCGAACACTCAAAAGAGCTAACGAACCCAACTCTACAGCAAACGATTTTCTGATCAAACTATAGTTGCTACCTGTATGGTGTAAGCCGAGATTTCGACGCCGTTCAATTTCACATTCTTAACGAAATCAACCAACGTTCCATTCTTTGTGGTTGGGGGCATTTGATGGAATAATGGCCGCAGGCAAAACAATTGTAGCACTTTACCTTACTCAGTGTAGTATTGGGGTGGTCTTCTTTTACTGCGGTGCTGTTCAAAGCAGGTTTTCCACTCGATGGAATCGGTCTTGTCTTATTTTGGACATTCACACCTGAGGTGGTGACGTCATTATATTTACAATAGCTATCAATGTCACGAAACAATTGGTTACATGTTGCGTATTCGTTAGATATTTTACGTTTCAAATTTGGCTCATTAATATCGTTTACGATGTGCCTAGCTGTTGCGGTTTCAGGTAGGTTACTCCTAGCGCTCAAAGCGTACATCCTGAAGTAGAATTCCTGCGGAGTCCAGTTTAAACGTCTCATTTGTGACATCCTTATATGAATGTCTGCAGTATTGTCCTTCTGGGGAAAATCATACAAAAACTTCTGAACAAATTGCTGCCATGAAATGCTTGCAATGAATCCATCCATTATTTCGCTGGACCTTTCATCTTCTGTTGGACAGCGAATATTAAAGACTGATCGTCCCAGCCGTAAGCTGCTTTAAGAGTCTCTACGTGTCTGCCATGTTGGGTCGAAATCTGTCAGAATGGCGATAATTTCCCTTATGTTGTTATACGGGTTCGATGAATATGGATTCTGGTTAAGCGGTGGTAATGGAAACGATGGTTGCACATAAACATTTGGTGATGATGAGAGCGGAAGTAAACCAGTTGGTTGCGTTGTAGGGCAGTTGGAAGATATTACATGTGGATGAGTTTGTGTGAGAGCAGAAGGCTGTCGTAGCTTTATTTTGACTTACCCCAGACTGAAAAACGGTTGTCTATAACTATGATGATGTTGACGAACGTGATCAGTTATCGGGATATGTTGTATCCTTCAGACGTTCAACCAAAATCGCTTTGTTACCTATAGGGGATAATCCAGCTTCACGGCATTTCGATTGTAACTGTTTCACTGTTAATGTTCTAAAATTTTCCATGACGTCTCTCGTTTTCTGCGAATTCGAATCCCACTTCTGAGAAAATGTCAACAAAATATTTTTTAAAAAACGAACTACGAAATGAGAAAAACTGTTATTATTTTTATAATTATTTTATTTAATTCACTTTTCCGTTCAGAAATTTATTTAAAAAAAAATATATAAATTGTGGTCTTCTATTAATATGTGTTTCTTGGGCGTTTCCTTTTACTTTTTTCTAGCGTTTCTTTTTCTCTTTAAATATGCGCATCTTTTCTCGTTGGCTGTTACGTTCGAATAGAATTCTCTCGATCGTACAGCATGAGCAACAATGTTTTATTTTAGGGTTGTATTTTTAAGATATGACTATTTCAGTGTTGACAATTATTAAAATATATCCTATTCCTATTATTCTCAAAAGGCAATCGAATATAAAAATTATAATGGGGAATTCAATGTACCGAAAACTACTGGCATTTTCGAAAACTTCTGAACAAAATTTCCATGGCACAGCATTTCGCAGAATTCCTAATTTAACAGAATTTCCAATTCTACAGAATTTCCATGGTTTGGTATAATTATACATACATAATTGGTCATTAGAACCCTTCAGTCAGGATTATTGACCTAGTTTCTCACACTACTTATGTTGTATGTTAATTTTATTCATAAGTGGCGGGACCTGCAGTTTAAGGTCGACTCCGAACGACAGATTTTTGAGAAACTTTTCATGGCAATTTTATTTACTCTCAGAGTTTTTGCCAGAAATCTTCTGAGAAGAAATCGCCGAAAAACACTTTTTGTATTTTATTTTTGATGTCTGGATCGAACCCTGGCTTTTACGTCTAATAAGCCAACACACTACTTACTAGGCCACGGCGACTTCATCCTCTTCGTATTAACGAAGAGGAAAAATCTGAAAACAAATTATAGTTCAGTCCAAATGTATGTTAGTGTAGTTTCTTTACATTTTTTATTTCCTGCTGTAAGAAAAATCGTAAAGGTATCAAGGAACACCTCATGGTAGAAATAGGTATATCACGTACACATATACTGGTCCAGAATGAGTTGGAGGAAAATGATAATGCTAAATAAATTTAACAACTAGTATACGAATTGTCAAAACATTAAGTGAGAAAAAATTATTAAACTATGAAATAAATTTCAAGTTAAAATTTTAAAAGGTGTCTTTTGACACCTTTGGTAGACATAATGTTAAAACTCTAGTCGTCGAACAATCAATAATCTCTCAAATCATAGCGAATCATGCTTTATATCTTCGTGTTCTCCATATTCTCGTCTATGTTCATCGTTTTTTTTTTATAAAAGTAAAGGAAATGAAAATGCGGGCATCAACTTACATAGAAAAAATCGCACTTTTAGAAAAAGGAAAAACCTTACAATAGAGCTTACAAAAATTGACACCTTTCCTGCAAGATATGCCCAGCTATAAAACCACACTATGCATCCTTAGAGTTGGAGATCGTTTATTAAATTCGTCGTAAAGTTTCGAGCGATTCTGCCTAAAGACCATCGATTCACCATATTGTACGTAAAGTTCCTTCACATTAAACATTGCATGCCGGTTCAAATTTATTGCTTTAGATCCTTCGTGAACGAATTTGGGTTGTAAACGCTAGAAGCCTGGTCAGACAAGTAGTTCGAAATTGTATTCACTGCTTTAGGTACAAACCTCATATATTTCAGTAAATCATGGGCAACATTCCAGCGAATCGTTTGCGGGCAGAAAGTCCTTTCCTAACGTGTGGTGAAGATTTCTGTGGCCATATCTACACCTGCTTCGGAACCAAAGGCAAGTCTCCATACAAAGTTACGTTGCCATTTTTTTCCCTTCTAAGGCTGTACATATACATATATATGTACAAGTAGTTTCCGATTTATAAACGAATATGTTCATATTATTGAAGTCGCCGTGGTCTAGTGGGTAGTGTGTTGGCTTATTAGACAAAAGGCCCGGGTTCGAATTCCACGTCAGACATCAAAACGAAAAAATATTTCTTCGGCGACTTCCTCTCAGCAGATTTCTGGCAAAGATTCTGAGAGTAAAAATTGCCATGAAAAGCTTCTCAAAAATCTGTCGTTCGGAGTCGACTTTAAACTGTAGGTCCCGCCACTCATGTATAAAATTAACGCACACAGCATAAGTGGTGTGAGAAGCTAGGTCGTAATCCTGACTGAAGGGTTGTAATGGCCAATTATGTATGTATGTGTATGTTCATATTATGTCTAAAAAGATTTAAGGTGCGGTCGTATCAAAAAAATATTTGCCAAAAAACATAAAATATTTGTTTGCCATAATGTGACCACAAAATAAATTTGCGTGGCAAACAGAAAAATCCGCCATTTTTGGCAAATAAAATTGTTTGCCGGCAAACAAAAGTTTTTTTTAATGTGACCACCCTGTTATAGGAAGACGTGGCATACCTCATCGACTTTATTCTGACAATGCAACAAATTTTGTTGGCGTACATAACAAGCTAAAAGAGATCAAACAACAATTTTTCAACACCAAAAACGTTGAGGCACTGATGCAGTACAGCGAGATTACAGATTTTAAATTCTGCTTCATTCCCCCTCGATTGGCCCACTTTGGGGGTTTATGGGCGTCGGCAAAAATAATCTTGATTAAAAATATGACCCGTGCAGGCACCAATTTCGAAGAGTTCCAGACCATATTAGTTGAAATTGAAGTCATTTTAAATTCACGTCTCTTGCCTCATCGGTCAGATGATCCAAATGATGGAGAAGCCATAACCCCCTCATTCGTTGATTGGACCGTCTTTGCTAGCATTGCCGGACGAAAATTTAGACAACTGTAACAACATTAATATCTGAAGCGGTGGCAACACATTACATACCTAAAACAACAATTTTGGATACAGTGGCTACGAGAATGCGTTTTGAGTTTGCAGCAAAAAACTAAATGGTATAAGTCTGGCACTTTGTCATTTAGTATGTAAGTTGATCTGCTTTAAAGTAAAGTTATAGTATAAAAGTATAATCATTGTTTTTTTCTTATTTTCGAAACCAGATATATTAATAAATTTAAATGACTCAAATTATATTGTTGTTTTTTAAAATATATCCTCAACTATATGAATAATTTTAAAAAAATATTTGAAACAGAAGACCTTGAAATTCACAATATGTACAATCATATGTCAAGACTTTACAAAACTACTTTGCAAATCTTTTAAAAGACGATTATATAAAAATGCCCCATTAAATTAAGTGATTTTGAGGATCCTCACAATTTTTTAAAGAAGGAAGATATTTATCTTGGTGTTTATGTAAAAGAAAAGGTTTGATTTTCAAAATACTATAATGAATAACGTAAGTTTAATTGCACTTAATGAAATTTGAAATAAAAATATTTCTATATTTCTATATTGGCCTAATTTAGTTACTAAAGATAAATATCAGGTAATAGAAAATGAAATAAAAGGATTAAGATTGCTAAATTTTGGTGAACATTTACTTGATTATGTGATTTTGTTAATAACTTAATGAATTTACCAAATTCATCAGCTAACGTTGAACGTATGTATATTGAGTACAATTAATATTAACAAAACTAAAATAAGGAATTCTTTGGATTCAAAAACCATTGAATGATTATTTAAAATATAATTCTTGTTTTAATATAATATTACTAAAAATTTGATAAGTAAACTTTGTTCACATAATTTGTACGAACATAAATGAAAAATATGTGTGAACTATATGTCTGTTAATTTACACACATTGTTTTTAATATTTCTTATTGTTTTGTAGTTGCATTGTTTTGTTTCTGTTTAAGTTTTGATTTGTTTGTGCTTTGTTGCTACATTCTTGTCATCCAAATATATCGAGCTTCCATGAGCGTGCGGCATTTTTGGGATATAAGCTGCTTTATACGTTTTGACAACGAAAACACCCGTCGATAGCGTAAAAAACAGAAAAATTTAATAATGGACAGCAGTTTATCAATGTTAGGTACAGTGAGCAGAAGACGAGTGTTTGTTTCTACCATCATATTTCGCTTTATCTAAAAGACGGGAAGTAGAGTCAACTACATTTCGTTTCAGTAACAATATTGTCTTACGCTCTTTCATTAAAAAAAAAAAAAAAAAAAAAAAAAAAATATATCGGTTTTTCTTCTTTCCGCAATGCATTACTCATGCGAAGTGGAAGGTCCAAAGAAGAAGCCACTCATGATCTAAGATTACAGCACTCATGGCGTCGATAATATGAACAACCTTTTAGCAGAATATTCAACAAAGCGACGAACAAATAGATAGCCCTTGACTTCCTTCTGCAATATACTAGACGTCGCTGGCCTTGCAGTATGCATAATTTACGTTAAGAATAACCCAATGCCAAAAGCTTCCACAAGCCGCCGTAGAATGTTCCTACACAGCCTCAGCGAACCAGCTGGTGAAGCCGGAAATAGAAAACAGAGTCAAAAATAAACGCGTAACAAAAATATTTTCCACACGCAATTCTATTGAAGCCATACATATATTGGGAATCTTTGACCGAAAGAGGTGCTGCAGATAAAAGCGTGGATGAATGTGACAGCGCTAGTAGAATAAAAGGTAACTGTTACATGTGTATAAAACGTCGTCCAAACAAAAAATCCTGTACGTTATGCAAAAAACCCGTGTGTGACGCTCATTCAAGTAATATACCGCAATGTAATAAATGCATTTAAGAAAAATTAGTATGTAAAATTTTTAATTAAATTAAAAACTTAAAAATTTTATTCAATAAACATCCAATATCAACATATATTCATTATACATACCCAGGTATGCAACATTTCATTTATTTCATAATAAAGTTACTGGCTGACTTCATAAATGCAGTTTGCAATGCAACACTGCAAAGAAATTCATTTACAAGGCAAAGCAATGTTTTATTGTAACACTGTTTTGTCAAATAATGAGATGACATTTTAATACATCTTCTGAATATTCAGAAAAAATGCTGCCTTCTTTTTAAAACCGCTTTCGATATGGCTTATAATTTAGAGACTGTCGAACATCTTCTCTGCAACTGCTCAGCCCTTGGTAGGTTGAGGTTAAGGACCCTTGGCAGGACCTTCTTTGAGAGCTTGAGTTCTGTGTCGAGAGCCGACATCAAGGCTCTCCACAGATACATTAGCAGCGTGGGCTGGTTGAGAGGTGCTAGGGCTTCATAAGTGTAGTCCCACTCTCACCCTCTTTTGTTTTGTGTCTGTTTCTTTATGTGTAATTTCTCCGTTTCCCATTCTCCCTCCCCTTACCTATATTCCTACATCCTCTATTTTCTTCCTCCCCTAAGGACAATGTACAATGGGTCAATTTCGCCCTCCGAGTACGGTGCTTGTCTTGACCGACAGGTGCACGTCCTCTGACCTAACCTAACCTTGGCTGATAATAAAAATTCAATCAGCACTTTGCTTAAAAATATTTTAAGCAAACGAAAGCATCATCGTATAGCATTATTAACTAGCCAATATTCAAAGAGAAAAATTCCTAAAATTTTAATTTTTTTTAAATTATTGTAAGAATGGAGGACGATGTGTTTTATTCTCATTTTCGAATGAAGTACATTTCAGGTATTTATTGCCAAATGGTATAATTTGATAAAACTAAATAATATTTTACATTTTAAGAAGTTTCAGGTATATTGGAATAACGCTATAAAAAGCATTACAAATAACAATTTGGAATCTGAGCATCAGTTGTTTTTTCATTTGTACTTAGAATATAAAAAAAAATTTTAATTTCCACAAATCTGCTATTTCTTCCACAAAATTTTTGCCGCCAGTAAATGTAAATATTTACAAAGAATCACAAATAAAAACCATGCACGAAATTAGTAAATAATGCGCACTGATAAGCATTGCTATGCAATAATGAACACGAGGATTTGCCAAAACAAATTTTACTGCTTTTATGAACACAATGCATTGCGGAGCAAGTGGGGAAAATCAAAGCTATTTTGATGTCCTTCAAACTCATCTCGCTCTATACGTGTGAGTACTTTTTTATCAACCCCAATCCCAAAAATGACAGATTGATCAGTTAATTTGAACAGTGGCGATGCTACTTAAGATATTTCTACCCAACTTGAGCTAATTTCTATTTTTTGAGCAGTTAAAAGCTGACTAGTGATGCCGATATAACATTAAATTGTAAATAACAGCTTAAAATGCTTGTTTCATTGAAGAAAAACGAACAACGATTTTAGATTTAGATTTTTTATGGATTGGTCGTCTGTACTTATTTCATCACCATATGACTCTCTTTCACTTGACAGGATCTTAAATGGCTTTTATGAGGTATTATTTAAATGTTTTAGGGAGTGTGTTCTATTTGTAAATAGTCGTTTGAAGCGTTCTGGTCCTCCGTGGAATTCGGCTAGACTGTCAAGGTTGAGGAACAGGAAATTGATTAGATCAGATACTGATATTGATTATTCTCTTTACTCTAGGGCGCATGCGGATTATCATAGAATGAATCATTAGTGTTATGAGGAATATATGATTAGAGTCAGGTCGAACTTCGCTAGCGATCCTAAGTCGTTTTACGATTTCGTTCGAGCTAAACGTAAATCATTTTTGTTTTCCACTGAGATATTTTATGGGGGCGTATCATCCTCTAGTTACCTTGATATTTCGAATATGTTTGCTGACTTTTTTCAGTCTACTTATAGGCAGTTGAACTCGGGCCCTGATCTGAGTAGTGGCTTTTCGTATCCTTATTCAGTGGGAAGTGTTTCCATTTCTAAAATATATTTATTTGATGAGGAGTCTGTTCTTGAGTCTTTGTCTGGACTGAAACTTACATACTTGCCGGGCCTTGACGGGGTACCGGTCTGTGTTTTAAGAAAATGTGCTGTTGTCTGGAGCGGTCCTGGGAGCGTTATATTCAATGGGCTTCTGAGGGCTAGTCATTTTCCATCTATTTGGAAGAGGGGTATTGCCAAACTCAGTGCTATTCTCAAGTTGATGGAGAAACTGGTGACGGATTATCTCTTTTTTATTACGGGATCTTTAATATCCACTTTCCAGCATGGTTATTTAAAAGGAAGGTCGACTGTCACCAATCTTCTTGAATTTAGTACACTTATTTTCAGGGGTTTTCTTGTCAAGGGTCGGACTAATTTAGTTTATACTGATTTCAGTAAAGCTTTTGATAGGGTTGATCATTTGATTTTGCTTCTTAAACCTTCATTAATCGGTATTCCTGATGATAATTCCGTGGACTGTATATAAAAGGGGGTGAAGAACACACAAAAAAAAAAAGGGAGATGACGTTGACATCACAAAGAAACACTTTCCTTTATTTTTGATCTTTATGTTAATTTTTGTAGCTTCAGTGATTTTCCTTTTTCTCAATAAATACATTAAATTAAAATTCTGTTGATTTCTATTTTTGTTGTTGTTTACTATCACAAATTTCTTTATTTTAAATTATAACTTATATTATTTCTTTTATATATATGTCAGTCAAAAGTATCACAATTAAAAAAAATTGCACTGGTATATTAAAATTATTAAAAAAAAATTCACAAAAGAATTGCATCCTTCTGGATGTTATAAAAACGAATGACAATTAATTAATTTTAACAATTAATAATAACAAAACAAAATCAAAATGTCAAAAAAAATATATAAAAGTTTTATGATGTATGACAGCGCCCTCTGTTGCTAATTTGTAATCATTTAAACGATCCTGTTTATGTCGTCAAGGATGGGAATTTTGCACTATCAGACATAAACATACCGGCGCCCTTGCAGTACTGCAACCAAGAAAGATGTCCTCCATCTAGTGTCTAAAGAAAATAAAAATCAAAAGAAAAAACTTTCATATTAGTTTCATATTTCCACAATAGGAAACCAAAATTTGACATCTTGCAGCAGTACCCACTCTGATCCGTGGGAAAGAAATTTAAATTTCAAAAAAATTAGGTATTGAGTCTTATTGCTCCACTACTACATGGGAACTAGAGCTTCCGACGAACTAGGTCTTCTGCTCTCACGACTGGATTATTAGGACGAACGAGGTCCTGTATTTTTCATGTATAGTGGGCGGGTGGTCCTCTCTTATGCTTTAGTTTTCCAATATAGCCTTCCTAGGGACAGACGGACTAGGTCTATTGCCCGGTAAGTAGAAGGTTTAACTTCAGCCCATATTCCTACATGTCCACCAGGTATGGTTGTGGCTCAATAAACCTTTCAATTCATCGTCCTCGACATCTACTTCCAAATATTAGCGGTAAGCTATTCTACGAAAAGCCCCGTCCAGGCTCTCTATCTTTTAACCTCAGAATTCCATCAGATTTTCCTATGAGTTATCTCGTAACCATTATCGTCCAAATGTAAATCGTGTATACGAACCAAAACGCTATCAGTTCTATCAGTTATAGGTCCCACACCTTTTCTTATTGCTGCTGTTGGCAAACCTAATTTTCCTTTGCAACTTTTCGAAATAAAAGTTGCTTGAGAACCGATGTCTCACCGAGCCCTAGCTCTAAATATTTGCCTTCGATGACAAATATCCTAAAAAAAATTTGGTCATATATGGCAGCAAAACAGTTCTGCACATCACTACCAAGCTTTGCTACACTATAGGAACTTGTCGCATCGAAAACTCCAAGTTCCCGAGAGGATCGAAACACCTCTCGGTGCGGCAAGTTTGATGTAGCAGATAGCAGACCGAACAATCCGTACTTCCGGCTGCATTCATCCAACCTATGACCAGCTTCGAAGCAGTCAATACATAGGTTGTTCTGTTTTACCACCTAGGACGAAAGAACCAACCTGAATAATAGGCGTGCTTGTATAAACGAATATTATACCTACGCACCGACGACCTATTACAGGGAGATTCCCAGCCAACCAGCAATAAAAGTAGGAACCAAATGAAATTAACTATTAAAAGACTAATTCAATAAACGAAGTGAAAATCCGATAGAATGTCAAAAAATCAAATGAATAATAAACTCAACCAGAGCACAACTCGAAAATGTCGCGATGATTAACTAAAATTACAATATTTCGAAATTTAAACAAAAGGTCACCGTGACTACTCTGCAATGCACAACGTACTTAATGCCTTACCGCAAACTTAACAAAAGTAATATATGTCGAATAAAGATATTACGTACTTCGCGAAACTAAGCCATCAGGACGAATTCATAATGGCCAATAAATAAAAATCAAGAGCGAACAATAAACAAAATACAAATTACTTGTTTTCACTTTGTATTCCAAATATACTCAAATATATGTATATAGAATAGAAAAATTTCCAAATTAAATTAAATATCAAAATATATTAAATTTAAAATCAAATAAAAAGTTTCGAATTTTCTACTAAATATAAAATTATCAATAACAAGAATGATTTTAAAAATTGAATAAATAAAAGAATAAAAAAAAAACACAAATAAAGCCCATAAATAAAATTTAATTTGTTATTTCACTTTACTTTAACGCAAATATCTCATTTGCTTAAAATCCGTCAAAAGGTTCCAAATTTAAGCGAATAACATATATTTATGGGTACCCCTTTCATCTATCCGGTGAATTTGAAGGATTTTTATAAAAGGTAATGTGCTTTGGTATTTAGCCAGCGCACCATCACCAATTATAAAACAACTATTGACTTATAACTGATATCAAATTGGGTGGTTGAACTCGATCACCGATTATGACCTTCACACCACAATTTAATATCCTAGTCACCTTGACTTTGTTATTAGCCAAGACAAAATGGTATAACAGTGTAGAAAACGAACACTTTGGTTCTTATCTACAATAAATTCACAAAGTGTGCCAGTGCTATTGAAATTATCACACATCACTTTGTAAATATATATGCACTGTTATAAATTTTATATAAAAGCAAAGTTTTGTTGTCCATTCTAACAGAACTTTACTTCTATATAAAACTACCACCAAAAGTCAAAATATATAAAAAAAAAAAACAAAAACATCTTTACCTTATAATAACAAGGTTATTATACGAATTGATGGTGTAGCGATGTTGCAAAAACCCACAAAAAATAAGGTTCCAAAAATTGATGGGATGAAAAAAACCAGTTCCAAGATCGGGTCATCTGGATCAAATGTTACCTTATACCAGTTCCAAGATCCGGTTCGATTGGACCAAATGTTACCTTATACCAGTTCCAAGATCCGGTTCGATTGGACCAAATGGTAATTCCGTGGACTGTATATAAAAGGGGGTGAAGAACACACAAAAAAAGGGAGACGACGTTGCTTTAGGCACTACAAAAAAATCAAAATTAGGAGACTTCCAAAACATGAATACATCACAAAGAAACACTTTCCTTTATTTTTGACCTTTATGTTAATTTTTGTAGCTTCAGTGATTTTCCTTTTTCTCAATAAATACATTAAATTAAAATTCTGTTGATTTCTATTTTTGTTGTTGTTTACTATCACAAATTTCTTTATTTTAAATTATAACTTATATTATTTCTTTTATATATATGTCAGTCAAAAGTATCACAATTAAAAAAAATTGCACTGGTATATTAAAATTATTAAAAAAAAAATTCACAAAAGAATTGCATCCTTCTGGATGTTATAAAAACGAATGACAATTAATTAATTTTAACAATTAATAATAACAAAACAAAACCAAAATGTCAAAAAAATATATAAAAGCTTTATGATGTACGACAGCGCCCTCTGTTGCTAATTTGTCATCATTTAAACGATCCTGTTTATGTCGCCAAGGATGGGAATTTTGGACTATCAGACATAAACACCTGATATTATTCATTGTTGGCTGGGCTCCTACCTCTCCCTTAGGACTCAGAGGGTATTGTTTAGGAATGTATTGTCTAAGACTGTATATGTTACTTCAGGTGTTCCCCAGGGTAGCCATTTGGGTCCTTTGCTGTTTTTATTGTTTCTTAATGATTTTCCATGTGCTATATCTGGTTGTAATATTCTGATGTATGCTGACGAAGTTAAATTATTTTATAATTTTGATGATGATCATGGTCAGGCTGTTCTGCAGCAGAATATTGATTTGTTTGTAACTTAGTGCAGAATTAATCCGCTTTGGAAACTGTAACTACATTTCTTGATTTGGGAGTATTATTGGACATGAAACTGTGTTTTATTGATCATATTAGTATGATGATTGGCAAGGCTCGGGCTGTTCTTGGTTTTGGCTTGGGAATTCATTGATCCTTATATAACAAGACTTTTTAGACCTATTTTGGAGTATGAGTTTATTATTGGAATCCATACTATCGTTGTCATAGTGATTCAATAGAGTTTGTGCAGAAGCAGTTTTTATTATTCTGTTTACGTGGCTTAGGATGAGATTGTGCCAATGGGTTTCCGTCATAAGAGGCTAGATTAGGTTTAATAAAACTTCCAACTTTAGAACGTAGAAGGGCTGTTTTAGGAGTTTGTTTTGTTTTTAATCTGGTTAAAGGTGATATCGATTCTGAGTTTTTGCTTTATAACCTGAATTTCAGTATTCCGACAAGATTTTCACGGCACTATCGTCCTCTTTCTTTAGATTTTTTTATTTTTAATAAAAACCAAAACTCAGGGTATGGCCTCTACTCATGCAGTGCATTGTGCAGGTTTAGGAAAATAGGTTATAGGAAGGTGGAAAGAGGGAGTAGTGTTTGTGGACATTTGATTTAAACTTACCAATATCGTAATTGACGGGAAAAACCCTCGCAGGAAGAACACTCCACAAGCGAGCAGTGCGGGCAAAAAATAAATTCTCCCTGTAATGCATTGTGCGGTTTACTGGACAATCAACCACAAAAGGATGTGCTCTGCGAGAAGCTCGAATACCACGTAAAAATATGTGATTCTCGAGAACACCTCCCATTATAGTACCGAAAGAACAATGAAACACACGCCACATTGCGACGATGCTCCAACGAATCAATAGAGTTGGATACGCTACTGTCATTAATAAGCACCTTCGCCCTGTACGCGGTCGAGAAGCTTCAAAACAGACTTTAAAGCACCGGCCCATACATGAGAGTTGTACTCCATCCGGCGTCGGACAAAGGTCCTGTAAATAGTAAGGAGGTCGGATGGAGTGAAGTATTTCCTGCAGCGTTTCAAAAAACCAAAGCACTTGAATGCTTCCTTTGACACTCGAAAAATGTGATCGTTCCAACGAGCATCACAACTAATTCTCATGCCCAAAACATCAAAAGCATCCGCCTCCTCAATATTTACATTATCCATAGATACAGATGACAGTACATCAGCGCTAGCATTACGCCGGTGTGTCAAAAAACAAGATTGAGTCTTGCGCGCATTGAAATCGAACCTGTTCGCGCGGCCCCACTCAGAGATTATTATCAGGTCACCTGTGAGTGCGTCCTTCATGTTCGACCTCCTTGCCACAATCCCCAAAAGGCTCGGCCTCCGATCAAATGAATATGAATGGTAAATGTTGCTGTCATCCGCAAAAGAGTAAATAGGATTCGAAGTAATAGATAGAAGATCATTGAGAAAGAACAGAGCCCTGCGGTACCCCTGAATTTATACTGAACTCGTAGGAAAAGACGCCATCTATGACCACTCTAATAGTGCGATCTTTGAGAAAGCTCGATATAAATCGAGAGAAGTGACTACCGACACCAAAAGCAATTAACTTTGATACCAGAGCCTCACCAAAGCGGTGAATGGAAACATTCCAGCTTTCGGAGAGTAAAGCCAAAAGGTTACCAGTAGAGCGCCCTTTACGGAAACCGTACTGATGATTATTTAGTAAACCGTTGGACTCCAAATACCTCACAAGGTGGTGATTAATCATGCTCTCCATCACCTTTGAAAGAGCAGAACAAACAGCTATTGGGCGGTAGTTTTCAGGGTTATTAGCCTCACCCTTCTTAGGGATTGGCGTGACATTAGCATGAAGGAAAAATACCGGCACGATACGACAAACAGAAAAGCTTAGCTAATGGTGCTAATAGAACGAACTATGGATGTAATTTTCCTTTTCGTAGATTATGTAATGATTTTAACTTATATTATGATTTTATTGATTTTAATTGTAGTGTTTGTGATATAAAACGTAGCTGATATGCTGGCATTAATTTGTAAATTATTATATAAAAATGTATTCTCGTTCTTGTCTTAGGTAGTTCCGGTTTATTGTTACTTTATTCAGCTAGTGATTAAGTTTTGTAGCTGATTTATGTTCTCGTTGCACTTACTTTTTCCTTACGCGCTACAGTCCGGACTGTAGTGTGTGAGACCGGGGAGTTTCGAAAAAAAAAAATATTCCAAAATTTAAAAAATAAATAATTCATGTGCTCATAAAAAATAAAACTGAATTATAAAAGATTTATTAATCATTTTGTATGCAAATTCTTTTGATAATTTGTTAAATAAAAAATATTTTTATGAATGCTGTAATAAATTTGTAAAAGCAATGTCGCGATGCAGAGCCAAATTAATTAATAAATTAATTGTAATCGCCGTAGTCTAGTAGGTAGTGTGTTGGCATATTAGACGTAAAAGCCAGGGTTCGAATCCCAGGCCAGACATCAAAAATATAATACAAAAAGTATTTTTTCGGCGATTTCCTCTCAGCAGATTTCTGAGAAAAATTCTGAGAGTAAATAAAATTGCCATGAAAATTTTCTCATTAAAAAGTCTGTTGTTCGGAGTCGACTTTTAACTGTAGGTCCCGCTACTCATGTATAAAATTAACACACACAACATAAGTGGTGTGAGAAACTAGGTCGATAATCCCGACTGATGAATTCTAATGACCAATTATGTAACTATGTAATTGTATTACATACAAGAAATAAATTTTAAATTAAATTAGTAGTTATATTAGTATTTATTTGTTTACTTAAGTCAATGGACAAATTCCTTACTAACTATTAACAAAAACAGGTACGAATAAAATTAAATACAATTACAAAAAATTTCTTTAAAAATGCAAATAATTGTTACAACAAAAATAGGAAAAGTTATGAATTGAGATAAACAATATTCCGTTTTATAACGTAAGAATTTAAAGAAAAGTCAACAAAGGCTGACAAATAATTAAATTGACAACAAATTCTAGTTAACGGATCAGCAACAGCATAATTTGTTCTGCAGGATTAAATATAAATAAGATTATAACAACGGAAATTACTACAAGGAATATTGAATTTAACAGACCTTAACAGAAATTCACAGAAAATATTACCATTGATCAGGTTAATCATAAAGGATATATTTAAAATCTGCTAGTATATGAAGGCATATCTAAATAATTCCATTTAAGGAGACGCAAACAGAAGAGTAGAAATTGTTTCGGCACAGATTCTATGTGTTCGCTGTAAACTTTGTAGTGAGTATCCCATATAATGGATCCATACTGTAGAGTACGGTTTAAGTAAATAATTATAATTTTATTATTTCGACACTCGTTTTGGTCATTTGAACCACTGTTGATCTTTTCCTTATATGTTAGAAAGAACATAAACTGTTTGATTGTACAAAAGCTTCATACTCTATCGTGTCAACATGTCGCTAGCACACAGGGACATGTATCCAAATAAATGTTTATAAGGTCATAAGCAAACCAACATGAATACATACATAAATACATATTTACTAGATCCTATATGATTTTTTCGGACAGTAAATATGAAAAGATTTTCATAATATTAATTTTTTTTATAATGCGAAAGCATGTATGTTGGTTATAGTGGCAATCATGTTTTATATTTTTCTGATTGTCGAGAGCTTAAACAAGCACTAAAGTTTAATTATACATGTTTTCCCATTCCACGCTTTTTCTGATTGCTAATAGAGGTTTCCTTACTAAGAAAATTGAACAACTCGTTCATTTTGTTTGAAACTCTGAGACGATAATATAACAATAGGAAAAAGCTGGCAAAATTAATTAAATTAATTAAATATAAAAAGTGAGTGGTAATTTTTCTTTTTCTTGTCTATTGATCCTGCAAATATTAAATAGTATAGAAATATAGTAATAAATTAAATTGATTATATACATATGTGACAACATGACGTAAATATTCTGTTAATATAACCACAAAATTTTGTGGAGTAAAGTATTGAGAAATTTAATTATTGGCCATAAGGCCCGGTCTTTCTTGATGATTATTGGTCTGATTATTCTTGGATTTTCCTGGTGGTTAGGTTATACTCGGGACATCCTAATGATGAGGTAAATACCCAGAAAGAAAAAAGGAATTTGTATAGGTATTGACACATTTGTTTTTTTTTTTAACAGGTTCCGGGAGTTCTATTTTATTATATTTTATTCTACTTTCTTCAATTTTTCTATTTTTTCTTCAATTGAATTCGAACTATACGAGCCGAAAAAAAACTGTAATTCGGTGCAGTAAAACCGTTACGTAACAGTTTTAGCTCTCTACAACATGCTTACTTTATTATTTGAACTTTTCATCATAATTTTACGATTTTTCTAAAATAAGATATTTTTTCTAAAATAATTTTATAAATAAAATTTCACATCAATCATTCTCATTGTTTCTAAAAGTTCTGTTTGGTAAATTTCTTTTTATGAGCATTTTTTGTCTTTAATTCAAAATGTTAAATTTTATTAAATCTCAATTATCAGTGCTACCTTAATTCTAGTATTTATATTTGTTACAACAACTGGCATGCGATCATTACTATGGCAATCTCTCGATTTACATAATCTTGTTTTTTATGCATACTTATTCTCTTTTACAAAACTGGTTTATCACAGAATACATAAAATAGAAAAAAAGAAAGCAAACGCCAAAAAGTTGTGATAATTTCGTGTTAAAGTAAAAAAAGTTGTAATGATCACACAACATGTTTGAATCAAACTTTTCTCTTTTTATTTTGTAAATTCAGTTTGATTTTATTAAGATTTTTTGTTAAATAATCTAATTGTCTTTTATAAATTTAAGTGTCATAACATATTTAAATTTAATGAATTTATATTTTTAGTTTTAAAATTGTTTAAAATTAGAATAATTAAGAATGTGAATTATTTTATAACATTTTAACAAATTTAAGTGCAACCAATACACATAATTTTACGAACAACAGCAATAACTGCAAAAAGTTTCACAACAGCCACAGCTTCAGTACATCGATATTGTGAAGGCCTTCGTGAAATCGACTACTCGTATGTTTGGTGAGTGAAATATTTATGTTTCTCCCTACTCTTTAACATATTTATCAGTGATAATGATAACGAACATGGTTGATCAAACATAAGGATCGTTAATTAAGCTGTTGCTACATGTTTATAATCATTATCGCCGATACAGTTGAAAAAAAGACATTATGTTCATTTTATGATTGAATTATAAAATGCTTCTACTTAGTTTCATTTAACTTAAATATTACTTTTATATACTTTTATTACATTCATTTATTTAAATATTTTATTATAATAACCATTATCATTATGTACGAATAGATGAAGTATAAGAATGTTTTCGTAGTTTTGTATTAGTTAAAGTGGATTAGATTAGTTGGGGTCCTAATAAAATGATGTCCTTAGGACCAAGGTAGTGACGGTTTAGAGACAGGCGTATCAATACCAACACATACTGCTCTTGACTAGGTTATGTCAATAAGATATTTTATTTTTTATCTGAATTTTGTTCGCGTTCGTCATAAAAGACTGTAATTGGGCTTTTCTTTTCTTCTTCGTTTTCCATTGCAGTCAGTTATTAAAATTAGAATGAAATTATATATAAAAATTGTGGAGTCTATAATAAAGCTTCTGCATAAGGACAGGGATTTGTTAATGGAAGGAACGAACCCAAACGCCCGACTGTTTGCTAGCTAACCTGTGGCTCCCGCAGTCCTTTTATAAACAATTTTCTTTAGCACTATGTTTTTTTTTATAGTGTAAAAATACTTTTGTTCATCATGTGCCTTTTATTATTTTGCCTGACGGTTACTTGTGTACATTACAATACTCCAAAATTGGTCTGACAAGCGATACATGTAGCTGTTTCGTAATAAATGGATCAGAAAATTCTTTTGCCCAACGTTTTATGAAGCCAAGAGTGCTTATTGCCTTATTTACAGTCAAAGTGATACAGTCAAACACGTTTATAACGAACTCGGTTCTAACGAATTCTTGGTTATTACATACATATTTTCAAGTCACAACGTTTTAATACCAATTTTCAAACAAAAAACTTCGTTTATTACGAACTCGTCTATAACGAATTCTCGGTTAAAAGGAACTATTTTAAATGGTCCCAGTAATTAAGTTTCATACATTTTACCTTTTTTATAACGAACCCTCAGAAATGACTTTGGAGTGTGGCAATATTATTTACTTTTATTTAATATGGCAGCATTCAATTATAACTCAGCATCTTTAATCAGTTGATAGATAAAAAGAATTAACACATATTTTTGTTTTTAATGGAAAAAATACTTTTTGTTTTTAATAAATAAAAAAATTATTTGTATTTTATATTTTCTTCTATGACTTCATCCCGTTTATTACGAACTTTGCCTATAACGAACTATTTTTTCTGGTCCCACGGAGTTCGTTATAACCGGGTTTGACTGTATAATCATTAAAGTTAAATTTTGTGTCTAATAGGATCCAAAGATCAATAGAAGAGTCAACATTCTTCAATTGACGACCTACAAGCAAGTAATTAACCGCGATAAAATTATTTCTTGAGAACCGCATGTATTTGCAAGCAAAGATAATGTAAAAAAAAACAACTGCGCTCGTATACCATTGTACAACGGTATAAAAGACAGTTGTGTGAAGCGTGCAACAAAAATTTTGTACTCTTCATAGAGTCACAATGTGCATTTCTTTGTTTGCTCTCGGCAACCGAACATCTTCGTCGACGCCAGCATTGTCAGTAGCTTTTTTAAACTTATTATTTCTGGGGAAAATTTTTTTTTTGAGTTTATGGCGAAAGCAAAGGATGTATACTATAATGTTTTTGTTTTTTAACGCAATTTTATTTTCATTTTCCATAATAAATTTTTTTTATTTTTTGTTTTGCCACTGCAAAATTGTTTTTAAATTATTAAATTAAAATTAAATTATTTTTAAATATATTTATGTGTTTTTGAAGTTGTTAGTTTTGTCCAAATCGTTCTAACAGCACCAAATATGCAAATAAATGTACCAAATGTCAAAAATGTATTTGCAGAAAGCACTCTCAGACCAATGTTGTATGTAATGAACGTAAAAAAATAAAAAAACTGAATAAATATTATAATTTTTTGAAGTACAGGATAAGGGTTAAAAATAAACAAAATAAGGAACATCTTCCTCCCAGAATGACTCGTGACGAACCTTCGGATTAATATTTTTATTATTACCTATATTACATATGCTTACATCTACCAATTCTATTTTGCTATTTAACGATTGTGTGTAGTAATACATTTGTGATATTTTTTGAAATCTATGTCCTATATTTTTAATTTTTTTGATATTAAACTAAATTTGGAAATATTGTTTTCTTTTAAATTTCAGTCTGCTGTTTTTGTTATTAAAATGAAATCTTGCTACTGTCAAATAAATACAGTGTAAACGATGTAGATTTTGAAGAAGATTTGAAATCTAATCTACTAGATTTCGCTGTAGTGTAAATGGGCTATAAGAAAGGTCCTAATGTTTTGCTCGCCAGCATTGCCATTTAAACTTTTTATTTCTTGGGAAAAACCTTCTTTTAAACCACTACTTTTTTTACACCACTGATATTCGTATGGCAATATTGAAAATGTAGCTTCAGTAATAAAATATGCTCTTACAACACCAAGCATAGTTCCGTTACTTCACAGGCAAACGAGTGCTGTTGTATACATTGAATAAATGGGAAATACACATTTCAGTGCACTCGTAAAATCAAGATTAACAGAAAAGAGTACACTACACTATTGCATTCGGTGAAGGGTAACCTAGTCGAATGTCTTGTGCACACCTCTAGTTCACACATACGGTAAAGCTACATGAAATGTTTTTTGTATTTATACATACAACTCTTTTTTTTACACTGTAGATACGTTCCTCAGAAATCCGTGTAAAAAAAAACCGTGTAAGATGAAATAAAGAACTATATTTACTTCGAAAAAAAATTTCAGAAATGCATACAAATTACATGTTCATATGGAATTTTATTGATCGTTAAAACTTAAAAATATATAATTCATACAGGTGAAAAATTGGTAGAGCAAGCAAAAAACAAAAGAATTCTGTTAATCCAGAATTAAGAACAGAAAAGTTCTTACATTTACGGAATTGAATGGTCTTCAAACAAAATGGAGTAAGTATCAATTTTTGAAACGCAACTTAGTGTTTCCAGCCTATGTAATGGAAAACTCAACGATTTTGCCATAATTAGGACTCATTTTATACTTTGTACGCATTATTCCGTGCTGTACATTGGTAACTAAGCTAATATCAAATTTATTAAAGAAGAACAGAAATTTCAAGGTAGGCGATGAAGTAGTTTCCAAATTTCTTAAATTATTTAACCCTAGTGTAGAAAGAGAAATCAATTTCGACGTATGTACGGTTATGGAGCAGTTATGTGTAGTGTATTAGTGGAAACGTGTTGAGTAGTGTATTAAGAAAATTATATTGATCATTTATTAAAAACAAAATCTGAAAATGAGCAAACAAAGAACAAACAACAGACAACAAACTTTATAAACCAAAATACAAATAAACTGAGATAGGTCATTACCGATTAGGGATGCCAAACGGGATTGATTTTTAAAAAGTATTAATTAAAATGTAATCCCGAAATCCCGGGATAATTCGGGATCCAAAAATTACGGTAATAATCGCTATTTTCTCTTAATAATAAAAATGAAAAAAATATATTTTGTTAACAATTTCATTTATATTCGAATTATATCAGAATTATATGCATGTCATTAAAAATAAAATGTAAAAAAGCAAGACAAAAAGTAACGAAAAAGCGTAAATTAATTACATATGCAAATGCATTAGTTTCAAGAAAATTATTTGGATTCCAACAAAAAGATTAAACCTTCTAACATGTGATCTGATAGGCTTGTACGAATTTTGTTGTCCACATAGCTGTATGCAGCTTGTAAATATTCACCTCTACCACCTCCTGATGTGATAATAAATCTATTTCTTTGGATAGTTGAATATCTAAATCAGTTACCCTATTAATTCGTCTTATAGGGCATTTGCATTCTGAGATTCTATTATATTTTTTTTTCGAAATCTTTTGTAGGGTTAAAATACAAGTTTCACAAATCCCGGGATTTCGCGATTGGCATCCCTAGTACCAATCTTTGTTCGATATTTTAGCGTAATCTGACATCCTAGAAAAAACACAATGATTGCTCGCGTATTATACTTTGTAAATTTGACTAATTTAAACCGTTTGCAAATTCCAAAATAATCATTCAATTATTCAATAATGCCTACTTAAAATCATGAAAGCCTGATACAATATTTTGTAAATAAATATTTTGTTTAAGTTTAGGCATTAAAAATTCTCATTATTAGTATTTAAGCGAAAGTTTTTAATAAATAAACGGATTATAATTTTGAACTTCTAAGAGAAAAGAAAGTTATTTGATTTTGACTATATGGCGATCCTTGTACTAAACTAGATACAATAGCATCACTGCTATAATCCAATTACAGGAGCAACAGGCGATAGAACCATCACACAGAGCGTATGCTTAGCTGGAATACATCAGGATAATCTATTTGTGTTTTTGATTAAAGAAAAAGAGAAGAACGTTATGAGTGAATCCTGGGACGAAATATCAAAGGACCTGAAAGAAGCTTGAGCTCGCTGGGCTTACTTACAATAATGGATAAGATAAAGCAAAAAATATCTTTCAAGACCAAATTAGAAATCTTGTTAAAGTGAAAAACATTTTTTTTAATAAATATTATAATGAATTGGTTGCAAAAACGAAAAATTTTATACACCAAATATGTATAGGCTGGACAGTAACACCATTAACCATAGTTCTAGAATTAAAAATATTAAGAGACTTAATAAAAAAGGTCAAATAAAGTGAAAAAGAAGGGATAGATACATTTAAATTTTTTTTTGTTTATTGTAATGGAATTTTTACAACACTTAGAGCAAATAATAATAAATGCTAAAAAATTGTTAGGAAGACCTCACTCTTTTGTAGGTTAGAGGACGTGCACTTGTCGGTTAAGACAAGTACAGTACCCGGAGATCGAAATTGACCCATTGTACTGTATGAGTCTTTTGTAACTACAAATGAAAAAAAAGAAACTCGATTTAGAAAGAATCGAAAAAGATTTAACAAAAGCTGATTATTAGAATTAGTAAACTTTTCTTTCTTCTTTCTAAAGTAGCCTTCGAATTATTATAACTACATAGCAAAAAGAAAGGCAAGACAATAATGAACATGACATGAATAAGTTAATCACAATATAAGTACTAAAATTCACAGGAAGATCTGATGTGCTTAATAATTTTATTACAATTCTTGCAATACTAACTGTTTAATGATTCAACATCATTTAAGGGAACACCCTGTAAAATAGTAGCGGTTCTTTTTTATATATTTATGATCTCTTTACTTTTTGCATTTTTCTATATTCTTTGTTCATTACCTTTGTATTATATAAACACTCTAGTTTCGTCACTCAATCAATTCAGTCAAATGTGGTCACAATTTTTGCAAAAACACATAAGAACTCAACATAATCAAAATAAAACAAAAAGAATTCCTTAAACAAAATTTAATATAACAAAATTAAAGTGTAACCAATTGAAAGATAAAACAGATTTGTAATTAAAACGACACATAAAGTAAAGACACAAATTAAATTTAAGTAAAAACATATAACAAAGACATAAATTGAATTAAAAACAAAAAAAGAACAAAAACATAAATTGAATTTAAACAAAAACAAACGCATTTTTCTTTTAAAACAAACCTCAAGAACAGTGAAAAACGAACCAGCGCAACATCAAACATTAAGCACTAACCTTAACAATTACCCTTAAAAAAAGCATCTATTTTCAAAACCCGACTAGATCCAAAGGTACAAAATAGAGTGAAACAAATATCTATACCAACATCAATCACAGAGTTAATAACCAACGTTGCTCAGGAGAAGAACATCTTCTTTTTACACACATGGGGCACGAACATCAACGATGTTCGTTAAAAATAGTGTAAAAATGCATTCAGTTGCCTGTCAGATTGCAGTGAAGCTGGTTCTCGTTCCTACTTTTTGAATTTTTTTTTTAATATCAATTATACACCCAAAGAAAAATTACAGCAGGATCATTGTTTTCTAATGAAATTAAAATGTGAAATCATCTCCATTTTTGGTAGAATATTTGTTAAGTTAAATATGCAGTCTTTAGAGATTTGGCGCAGTACATTTTCTACTTCCCACATAAACATATTATTAAGTTACACTTGAAAATATTACTTACAATTTTCCTCTGGACTATACACCTGACTCGTACAAAGCACTCACATTTTTATCATGTTCACTTTGTGCCGACCTCTGTTAATAACAAATCTAAAAACTACATATAAAACACTGAAAATATCATATGAATTGAACCATATAGGATAAAGACGTAATAGGATTTGCAACAAAAATAGAAATCTTAATTATAGAATTGAGTGAAATCTAAATAGCAGAAGAAACTGAAAACTACACTTAATACAAATAAGAAAATTGCATTTATGAAAAGGTTAAAAGACCAACAAATTATGACGAAAATTGATGCAAGTCAAGTCAAAACGATGCATCAAGGACGGTTCAGAAACAAATA
Organism: Sarcophaga peregrina; assembly: GCA_014635995.1. Classification (NCBI taxonomy): domain Eukaryota; kingdom Metazoa; phylum Arthropoda; class Insecta; order Diptera; family Sarcophagidae; genus Sarcophaga; species Sarcophaga peregrina. The sequence goes on from CM025790.1 coordinate 73,765,290, forward strand.
TTTCATCAGCAAATACAACCAAACTGTTGGAACACTCTTCAATTAATGATTTTATTTTTAGTAATTTCCGAGTAAGTCCGTTTTCAACATGTAGAAAATAGTAAAATAGTTGCTATAATTTTACATTTTCTTCCAATTTATTTATTTTTAGATGTTTATGCTGGTCACCCTAATTTTAACTAAGTTGTATTAAATAGTGTTAAATACGCTTGTGGAATGTAAGGAAGAAAGAAAAGAGAAAAAAATAAAAGAAATGATTTGATCATTCTCTCGAACAACCCCAAACAAGGTATGTGTTTTCTTGTGCAATATTATTTTTTTGCATTTTATTCAATTTTAATTATCTTATTTTGGAGATTCTACCCCTATTCTCCCCGACACATTTGGTCCTTATCGAAGATAAGATAAGTTGAACTCTGTCTTTGCAGGTTTAAAGAGAATACCAATTTTGGAAATTTGCCCATCATCCCAAACCCATCAAAACCCCCCATTTATACATATTAATTTAAAAAAAGGTATGTTTGTGAATTTTTAAAAAAGTGTAAAATGGAAAATAAAATAAATCAAAAATAACAAATAAGAGAAAAGTGTAAGAATATATGTAAGTGCTGAATTACGGAACTATAAAGTGAGTTGTGGTTGCAATAACAATAAAGCGTATTTTGTTGTTGTGAAAGCAATAAGTATATAAGTGTTGTTGGTTGTTTACCAGCGTTGTGAACTATTTATAAGCGCGGTCCATCACATCAAAACGCGGTAAAAATTATATTCCAATACAAAAACTCAAAAATTTTTTTATTAAACATTACTACATATTTGGTATTACAATTCAGGTAGAAATAGTAGATTTTACATTAAACTTTGTTTAAACTTTACTACTTACATTTACGTAGTAATTTTTAAATTCTGGTACAAATGCTTTACAAATTTAGATAAATCATTAATATCAAATATTATTTTAAAATAAAAAAATGGTTTGAAATCAGGGATGCCTAACATTACTATTGATGATGAAAACATCATCTTCAAGAAAAAAATAATTTCGTCCTCATCATTATGCTCAACTTCTGGCGATAATACCCTCATATGCATACCTTCTTCTTCTTGGCCTAATTTTCGGGACATCTTTTCGGCCATTTACGGAACTAATCCCCACGTTAGTAATATTCAGCAGATGTATTATCTTCTATAAAAAACAGAGGGCGATGCAAGGGATATAATCCGAACCTGCCCTTTGACAAATGATGATATGGCGTGGAAAAATCTGGTAGACCGGTATGAAAACAAAAGAATACTGGTAAATTCCCAGTTAAAAACCTTATTTAATCCTTCTGTCATTGAAAGAGAATCGGGTCAATCAAGCGATTGCAGAGGACGATTAATGACTGCATAACCAATTTATCCTTGCTCGGTATTGAATCGCAAAATTGGGACATAATATTCATTTATATTTGCTCCACCCGATTACCTGAGAACACTCTTGGCCTTTGGGAACAGTCCCAGGGCCAACTCTGGCTAGCCCAAATGGAGCAACATGCACGAGTTTTTGACTGCGAGATATCGGATATTGGAGTCTATTTCTGATATTATTGGCAGTCACAATCCGGACCAAGTGAATAATTGTACTCGAAGTTCTCCTCAGGAGAATCGGAAGCTTAGGAGTTTTGGGATCACTCCTACTATACCCCCGAAGAAATGCCCATTGTGTTCGGATAATCACATTCCATTGAGCCTGCCTTTTGTCTCGAGGAGGCTTCAGAGAAAGCTGGATCTTCCAACATTCCATATGTGTTCGAGCAAATATGGGTTCGAGGTGAATGGGTAGGAGTGTAAGTATATTCACTTTACATTTATTACCTTGTGTAATTTTCTTATGTAGATAAATGTACTTTAACAAACAAAATTATCGCTCTGAGAATATAAAAACAATTGTGGAAAACCCATTGCATCCGAATGACTGCTTTTCTTTTCTTTTACTAAGTAATGTGCGCAGTTAATAGCAGCATGTACCGCCCTGTGCAAGACATAAACAATTTAGTTTTCTTATTTTCACAAATGCGGCTTGCGAAAGGAATTTTTTATTATTAAATCCGCCGATTTTGAAATGTTAAGAAGCTGCCACAATCTTTCTGGATTTCTGAAAAGTCCAAAGAATATACACGCATTTTTTCTTTATTAGCATCTATTACAATAAAGAACTTTGTTCGTTATTCTCATCACTTATTCTGATCAGTGTAGCCACGAAAAAAAAATATTGCAAGCAACATTTGTGAAAAGATCACCAAATAAGAAAAAATATAATCAAAATTAAATTTACAGTTTTTTATTTTATTTTTTCAAATATAAATCATAGTTAATATAACATAGAAAAGAAACAAAAAATAACAAAATAAAATTTTAGTCTTAATAATTAATTCATTTCTACAAACAAAAGCTCTTTTTATAAGAAAAACAAATAACCAAATTAGGAAATTATGGTTAAAAATAGCTAAAATCGGCAACAGTGGTTGTGATTAGTAAGTAAGAGAGAGAAAATAAGTGGAGAGAATTTATTAATTACAGCCATAGAAAAGTGTTACGGCCATTATTACAACTTACCTTTAAAGTTGGCGTTAGTTAAAGGTACCTTTAGCTAAAGTGAACGGCAAAGTTACCTTTAACTTATTTTGGTTATTACAACTTACCGATAAAGAAAAATTAACTTTTTCAAAAATATGGCAGTGCCGGAGCAAAGTCGATAAAACTGCTTAATTAAACAAGTTTTTTTTAACGCAGTGCAAAAGGAAAACTTCGTTTTGGTTGTTGTATATGCTAATTTTGTTTAAATTTGAAATTGCCACATCGAAAATAGTATATGATATAGTAAGTTCAAACAGAAAGTGACCTTTAAATGTTAAAGGTAGGATGATCTTCCCTTTAGCTTAACGCTCACTCCTTTCTTATTGTTTACTCGTAATAATGAAAAACAATTTATCTCTCTGTTAAAATCCTCCCTTTTGTTAAAGGTAAGTTATAATAATGGGCCTAAAGTGATATAAGCTATTTTGATTTTCATTTCAACAACATACATTAAGCTATCTATCTTTGGCTTAATAATTTTAGATCAATAAAATAAAACAATTTATTTTTTATTAAAATAACATGAAGATATTCATCTTTGGCTTAAAAATTAGACAATGCGTAATAGATAAATAAAAATAAAAAACCAATTTTGCAGTAATGGAAAAAAGCATGCATTCCACAAAATAAAAAAAAATTAAATACACCCAGCTAATGACAGCACGTTTTTCACATAAAATATATTTTGAGTGTCATTCTGAAATAAAGTAATGAAACATCCGCCGCACATGTCTTATTGTCGCAGTCTGATCGACAACTAAATCAAAAACCACAAGAATGCGTGTGTGTTCTCTCTGCACAATTGTCGTAAATTGACAGGTCGTAACAGGGATGGGAAATTGATTTTAACAAATTGTACTAACGTTCACAAAAAATTGTACTTTTTTCAGACCGATTGTACTAAATTCACTTTTTTCTAAAAGTTCTCATTTCATTATGTACATTATTAATGCAAAAGAACAAAAATATCAGTAAATTATTCAAATTGTTAGCGCAGTTTTGACTTCAGTATAAAAATTAAGGCTTTTAGTATTTGTAAATTTATAACACCAGTCTCATTTTTCTTCAATAAGAAGCTTTATTTACTAAAAATATTTATACTTAAAACTTAGTAAACCCCCCATATTATAAGTATTCGGTCCTTGATATTCTTATAAAGATTATATAATATTTCTCCGTCTATTTCCATCCACTCTTCGATCATTTTTAATTTCAAATTTTCAACACTGCTAAATTGTCTGTTATTTTGAATATAATCTTCGGACAAGAATGGGGAATTCGTTTGGGAAAACGTTTTCAATAATATTCATATCAAGAGAGCAAACTGGCCATGATAAAACCTCAATAGATTGTTTACGGAACCATTCAATCCTCTGTCTGCTGACATGAATTCTGAATTCTATTGCAAAACATATTTTGTCATTATTTTCTCTCAAGATGGGCAGCAAATTCGAGGCAACCACTTAAAGAAATAATCCCCCCACCTCGCAATGACTATCTCCCCAAGATTTGAATTTTTAAGGTCACAACAGTAGTATCGATAGTTATCTGGTCTATCTAAGTTCCACTTTTTTCATAAGAGAATATGATCTGAAGACAATTCATTGTTTGTTATTATTGAAATGCTCTGGTGGTGCTATAATTATGAAAAGCACTTTATAATAGGCAAACTTAAAAACTTATTTTAATATTTAACTATAAAGGAATAAAAAAGTTTATGAGATCTAAATTTTAAATCACTATTTGTGATAAATTTTGTACCAGCAAAGTATTTGTTATTTCAAAATTGTAGCGACACTAATTAAATGACTTCAATAAATCCCTTGTTTGGATTAAATTCGAGACAGTCAAAGGAAACAGTCGATTTGTCCCTTTGATTTTTATTAAATTTTGGTATGAAAATATCCTTTCTACATTTGCAGATGAATGTGAAACGGATAATATTCCTTGTTGCTGACTTGAGTTGCCATATGCAAATGAAACGAAATCAAAAAATTTTACACTGATGAGACAGAATATTTGAGTGGATGTAATAAAGTAGAGAACATTTTTCAACAGTACTAAATAAGTCATTGAGGTGCTGTGGTGTTTTTGACTTCCAAATAGTGCTAAAATAAGTACAATTGTATCAATTTTTCCATCCCTGGGTCGCAATGCTAAAAAGATTTTGGTGAGAGCCATAAGAAATTTTATTTCTACATAATGGGCATTCCACGGTAGATTTATAGACGGTAGCCTCAAGTGAACAGCTGATGAGGTTTAAAATGTCAAAATGTTGTTGTTTTTTTAGTGTTTGTTGTAACCATTTTTATAAATTTTTTTAACATTTTTCTTTCTATTGTTATTCGTCAGTCAGTGATGAATACACTTGGTCAGCTGTTTTTGACATTAGGCATACTCTTTACAAAAACAAAATCCCTGTTGTTTTTGCATTGTTGTATTTGTTGTACCTCTTATACAAATCTACCTTGGGGCATTCTTTATATCCAACTTATTTTCGTTATTACAACATACAGATAAAACAAAATAAACTTTTCCAAAAATATGGCAATGTCAGTGCAATATCGATAACTTTTGCTACTTTAAAAAGATCTTTAAAAACGCAGTGGCAACAACATGCTTTATTATTTGTTATCCTTACAAGAAATAAATAACCGAAACTAATATATACAAGGCTTACTTACTACTACACATGTAATTTTTATTTGACTTTTTATGTTTTAGAGTTGTATTTCTTAATACATCAAAAGCACATCAATATTGACTGTCAAATGCCCTGTAATTTTATGAATTTTAAAATTTCAGTCGTAGTAGGCTTTGAAAACAAAAATTTATAGCGTCTTATGACGAAAATTTTAATTGTGTTCTTTATGTTAAAAAATATATTATACTGTAAAAAAAATAAGACGTGAAACCAAAAAGTTAAGTATTGTTATTATTTTACTGCATAAACTTTAATATGCCTAAAATTAATTTTTTTTTATTAGCATCCACTCATCTTTGCCAGCTATCAAGAAATACCTCACCAGCACGTATCAGGTAGATGCCCAAAAATTGACTCCGTTCATTGGTTATTACAACTTACCGATAAAGAAAAATTAACTTTTTCAAAAATATGGCAGTGCCGGAGCAAAGTCGATAAAACTGCTTAATTAAACAAGTTTTTTTTAACGCAGTGCAAAAGGAAAACTTCGTTTTGGTTGTTGTATATGCTAATTTTGTTTAAATTTGAAATTGCCACATCGAAAATAGTATATGATATAGTAAGTTCAAACAGAAAGTGACCTTTAAATGTTAAAGGTAGGATGATCTTCCCTTTAGCTTAACGCTCACTCCTTTCTTATTGTTTACTCGTAATAATGAAAAACAATTTATCTCTCTGTTAAAATCCTCCCTTTTGTTAAAGGTAAGTTATAATAATGGGCCTAAAGTGATATAAGCTATTTTGATTTTCATTTCAACAACATACATTAAGCTATCTATCTTTGGCTTAATAATTTTAGATCAATAAAATAAAACAATTTATTTTTTATTAAAATAACATGAAGATATTCATCTTTGGCTTAAAAATTAGACAATGCGTAATAGATAAATAAAAATAAAAAACCAATTTTGCAGTAATGGAAAAAAGCATGCATTCCACAAAATAAAAAAAAATTAAATACACCCAGCTAATGACAGCACGTTTTTCACATAAAATATATTTTGAGTGTCATTCTGAAATAAAGTAATGAAACATCCGCCGCACATGTCTTATTGTCGCAGTCTGATCGACAACTAAATCAAAAACCACAAGAATGCGTGTGTGTTCTCTCTGCACAATTGTCGTAAATTGACAGGTCGTAACAGGGATGGGAAATTGATTTTAACAAATTGTACTAACGTTCACAAAAAATTGTACTTTTTTCAGACCGATTGTACTAAATTCACTTTTTTCTAAAAGTTCTCATTTCATTATGTACATTATTAATGCAAAAGAACAAAAATATCAGTAAATTATTCAAATTGTTAGCGCAGTTTTGACTTCAGTATAAAAATTAAGGCTTTTAGTATTTGTAAATTTATAACACCAGTCTCATTTTTCTTCAATAAGAAGCTTTATTTACTAAAAATATTTATACTTAAAACTTAGTAAACCCCCCATATTATAAGTATTCGGTCCTTGATATTCTTATAAAGATTATATAATATTTCTCCGTCTATTTCCATCCACTCTTCGATCATTTTTAATTTCAAATTTTCAACACTGCTAAATTGTCTGTTATTTTGAATATAATCTTCGGACAAGAATGGGGAATTCGTTTGGGAAAACGTTTTCAATAATATTCATATCAAGAGAGCAAACTGGCCATGATAAAACCTCAATAGATTGTTTACGGAACCATTCAATCCTCTGTCTGCTGACATGAATTCTGAATTCTATTGCAAAACATATTTTGTCATTATTTTCTCTCAAAATGGGCAGCAAATTCGAGGCAACCACTTAAAGAAATAATCCCCCCACCTCGCAATGACTATCTCCCCAAGATTTGAATTTTTAAGGTCACAACAGTAGTATCGATAGTTATCTGGTCTATCTAAGTTCCACTTTTTTCATAAGAGAATATGATCTGAAGACAATTCATTGTTTGTTATTATTGAAATGCTCTGGTGGTGCTATAATTATGAAAAGCACTTTATAATAGGCAAACTTAAAAACTTATTTTAATATTTAACTATAAAGGAATAAAAAAGTTTATGAGATCTAAATTTTAAATCACTATTTGTGATAAATTTTGTACCAGCAAAGTATTTGTTATTTCAAAATTGTAGCGACACTAATTAAATGACTTCAATAAATCCCTTGTTTGGATTAAATTCGAGACAGTCAAAGGAAACAGTCGATTTGTCCCTTTGATTTTTATTAAATTTTGGTATGAAAATATCCTTTCTACATTTGCAGATGAATGTGAAACGGATAATATTCCTTGTTGCTGACTTGAGTTGCCATATGCAAATGAAACGAAATCAAAAAATTTTACACTGATGAGACAGAATATTTGAGTGGATGTAATAAAGTAGAGAACATTTTTCAACAGTACTAAATAAGTCATTGAGGTGCTGTGGTGTTTTTGACTTCCAAATAGTGCTAAAATAAGTACAATTGTATCAATTTTTCCATCCCTGGGTCGCAATGCTAAAAAGATTTTGGTGAGAGCCATAAGAAATTTTATTTCTACATAATGGGCATTCCACGGTAGATTTATAGACGGTAGCCTCAAGTGAACAGCTGATGAGGTTTAAAATGTCAAAATGTTGTTGTTTTTTTAGTGTTTGTTGTAACCATTTTTATAAATTTTTTTAACATTTTTCTTTCTATTGTTATTCGTCAGTCAGTGATGAATACACTTGGTCAGCTGTTTTTGACATTAGGCATACTCTTTACAAAAACAAAATCCCTGTTGTTTTTGCATTGTTGTATTTGTTGTACCTCTTATACAAATCTACCTTGGGGCATTCTTTATATCCAACTTATTTTCGTTATTACAACATACAGATAAAACAAAATAAACTTTTCCAAAAATATGGCAATGTCAGTGCAATATCGATAACTTTTGCTACTTTAAAAAGATCTTTAAAAACGCAGTGGCAACAACATGCTTTATTATTTGTTATCCTTACAAGAAATAAATAACCGAAACTAATATATACAAGGCTTACTTACTACTACACATGTAATTTTTATTTGACTTTTTATGTTTTAGAGTTGTATTTCTTAATACATCAAAAGCACATCAATATTGACTGTCAAATGCCCTGTAATTTTATGAATTTTAAAATTTCAGTCGTAGTAGGCTTTGAAAACAAAAATTTATAGCGTCTTATGACGAAAATTTTAATTGTGTTCTTTATGTTAAAAAATATATTATACTGTAAAAAAAATAAGACGTGAAACCAAAAAGTTAAGTATTGTTATTATTTTACTGCATAAACTTTAATATGCCTAAAATTAATTTTTTTTTTATTAGCATCCACTCATCTTTGCCAGCTATCAAGAAATACCTCACCAGCACGTATCAGGTAGATGCCCAAAAATTGACTCCGTTCATTAAGAAATATTTGAAGAGTGCTGTTTTCAGTGGAAAATTAATCCAAACTAAAGGTAGGCAAAGAAACGCACTGCTGAAAAGAAAGGCTGCTCCTGACAAAAAGAAGAAAATTGCTAGTGCCGCTAAAAGGCAGCTCCTGGTCAAAATCCATCTGCCGCCAAAAAGACTGCTAAGAAGAAGAAAACGGAAAAGGCTAAGGTAAAAACTGTAAAGCAGACTGGTACTGTTAAAGCTAAACCAGCCAAAAAGGCCCAAGCAACTAAACCTAAAGCTCGTAAGGCCAAGAGTGCAGCCGCTACAAAGCCCAAATAAGCCGCTCCAGCCAAGAAACCAGCTCCCAAGGAGTTAATTAATTTAGATTTAATATAATTCTTTATAAAATAAGTTATATTTTTTTTAATAAAAAATATTTCAAAACAAAAAAACATTTTTCTTTCGCAATTTACTCATCATTTGACTAGTAAATTGACTAGTTGTTTGACTACTAAAATGACTAGTTGTTTGACTAGTAAAATGACTAGTTGTTTAACTAGTAAAATGACTAGTTGTTTAACTAGTTAACGACTAGTCATTTTACTAGTCAAATGTCAATTTGTTATTTAAAAACAGAGAAAGAGGGAGCAGGTTAGATATATGTTTTACAGTCGAAAGAATTCATATCTTAGAAAGAGATGCAAAATCACATGTACACGAATGTTTACGTCAAATTTTTCACATTGCCCTTAATAACTTGATGGGAAGTTGTGACTAGTTTATAAGTTATACTTGACGGTCATATAACAAGTTATTTGACTAGTTACGTTCTGGTAGGGTATGTTTATTATTGTTGTTTTGTTTACAAAGTTTGCGTGTCGTAAATTTATTTTATTTTTGATGTACATGGTGATTTTTGTTAAAAAAAAAATGAGTACGCCAATACTTTTCCGTAAAAGATCGAAAAATTGTTCAGCAGAGGAAGATGTTCTGTTGGTAGGCCTGGTGGAGGCAACATATTGTTGAAAATAAAAAGTTGCCATATAGGAAATAGTATATGATATGACAAGTTCAAACATAAAGGGACCTTTAAATGTTGAAGGTAGGATGATCTTCCCTTTAGCTAAAAGACCACTTATATCTTACTGGAAAATGAAAAACAATTTATCTGTCCATTTAAATCCTCTTTTTAGTTAAAGGTAAGCTGTAAAAATGGTCCTTACAAAACTAAAAATTATAACTGAAAAGTAAAGAAAAGTCAAATGGAAAAAAATTAAATCATAAAGACATTTGGAGCCAAACAACCACGAAATGTAAACGTACAACAAGCAACGTTCAATAATAGTTCAAAAAGTGTTATTTTAAATTCTGACAATCAAAATATTTGACAAAACGGTAAAAGTAAAATAAACGGAAGCTTTTATTAGTGATGATTCGTCTGTAAGCTTTCCCAGTGAAAATCTAACTAATAAATAGAATTTAAGAGGCGAATTGCATATGTCTAAAATGGACCGAAAACATGCAAAGAAATGAAGAGTCATTCTTAAACTACTAATCAAAGGTTATGGACTAAATAATAAAAGTAAGTATTTACTGTTAAGATGACAACGTGTAATGTGTCTAAAACACAAATCTATGTTGGCTTTAATGCAAAAATATTCGTGAAAATAGAAAAAGTAATCTTTAACATAATTTTACAAGTCCTATACAATGCAAATTGCCGAGCTAAATGGAAACTGGACAAGCATTATTTACAATGGACGGTAACAGCTGTAGTGTAGTAATGGTATTGACAAAAAAAGAGTAAAAGAAATGAGGAGAAATACTAAAAAAAATTAATAAACTTCATTTATTTTTACGGCACTATTGCGATGGTTCTAAATCTGGATGTATATGTAATGGTCTTTGAAGCACTTTGTTCACTGTTTAAAATACAGTACGTTAGGAACATTAAGGCCGCTATGAAAAAAATCAACAAGCTAACGTTTCTGAGAAATCAGTTAGAATAGCCACCTAAGCACATTAAATACAAGTCTCTACGTACTTGAGTCTTTGAAAATGGGATTCAGATATTTATGTCGTTATTCAGAAAATGAATGGAAAAATATTTAAGAGAAAAATCTTACGATCGTAAATGATTCTCAGAAAAGGACCCATGTATATTCTGAAAATCAAATGGTAATAAAATAATATTTACAATAATCTAGTGTATTGTGTGTAGCAATTTATTTACTAATACAAAGGAGCTAATTAAGGAGATGATTTTATAAACACGCATGCATTATAATCTTCTAGGATTAAATCGGAAATTTTCTCATGTACTTAAAATCAAATTTATTATTTTTTATTATTTATGATGGAACGAATCAATTTTAGTTCCCCGAATAGAAAAGTGGCTGTCAAATTTGGGCCACTTAAAAGATATTAGAATTAAGTTGACGAAAATCCTTTAAAATCTAAGCAGCGGTACAGTAATCGATTAAGCGCTACGCGAGTTCTGGAAAGGACGCAGGGTGATACACAATCACTGACCTGGACCAAAAATAACCTTGCTGAGATAGAAAAGATGTCAGCAATGGACGCAGCTGTCAAAAAACGGCGGGCCATGAAGAGTGACCCACCAGGATCGTACCAACATCTTGTATAAAGAGGTACTAAAAGATCAGATCCAAATGGCAATATTGCGCCAGCCAACTGAAGATTAGTAGTGGACGCCCTGGTTCCTTGACGTGATGGAGCAGAATCCGGGATCGGTTAACCAAATGTGTGGCTCGCACAAGGGGTACGTTAAATTAGTAACGTGTGCCCTGGATCTCTTTTCCATCGCCACATCGAGACTGGAAGAGATCTGTACAGGCGCGAAACATGCAGGCCACGCACACGCTCTTGAATTCCTCTAAATCCAAAGGAGTGCTGAAAATGATAAAGATATGTAATCCAAAGTTGGCAACACACAATTGGAAAATTGGCAAATTAGAGGAGCGCGACAACAACAACAATCGTCAATCAGGAATCCCTGGAACACCTGGCGAATTCCAATGGTGTGGTGGCTTAAAGATTTGGGCACATCATACTGAATGTATACAAAAAGATACCCGTCTCATGGAGTCCGGTGATAATGCCTCTTCGGGGAAACGTCGCTCGAGAAAAACATGGGCGACATAGACGTAACCTTCTAGCAACCTCGATGCAGGGCCATATCCGATCCAGAGCTATTTCATTATCTTGCACTGGATCGGATATGGCTTCTGTCTTTGGGATGCTGTTGAGGGAGTCGGAGCTCCTATATGAGGCTGGTCAAAAGGATGATGGCCTAGACGTCACATTGGTGGGGAGGAAGGTGAATGAAACGGACTGAATCCTAGAGAAATGTCTCTTATCCAAGGGACAACATGCGTATAGTAAGGGGAAGTCTGTTAAAACTGCCCTACATAATTTAACATGAACGATAGAGAGGTCTCTTGCAAGACCGGAATACAGTCTGGCTGTCTTCCTGGAAACGAAGGGGCCTTCAATAATGTGGAGCTAAGCGCTATTACTGGCGCACTGACAAGATTGGGTATACAGGACACAATGGTGAAATTGATATCTAAACTGAGTGGAAACTAGGGGGCTCACACATCGTTAGAAGAATAGGAACTCCGCAAGGTGTTCCCCTCCTCTGGAATCTTGTGATGAACGAACCGCTAGTGATGTTGGAAAATATTGGTTGTGGGGCTATCGCCTATGCCGATGACGTGGTTTTGTTTAATTGATTTGAAATTCCATTTTGTCTCAAGTAAAAAACAATAGTTTTGCTATGTTATGAAAAACGATTAAATCTGTTTGAAATTACTTTTAAAATAAGATCAAATATCAAATTGTCATTTAAAACTTAAGAAATGTAAGTAGAATTTTTTTGCCTAATAAGAGTTCAAAAAAATAAAAATCTGAATATGTATTTTAGGGGAATGCACAAAAATGCACAAGAGGACGCATTAATAGAATTTATGCAAACTCACACAGATTTGGCTAGAGGGTACACACGAAGTGGTAAAATCGATGTGGAAAATTTGTGGAAGGAACTTGTAAAAGAGCTTAACAGTTTAGGTCCCCCAATGCATGATTTAAGTGGGTGGAAAAAGGTAATTTAAAATAATTTTATTTAAATATATGTATATCTAAACGTTATGCTTTAAAGATATGGACATGCTTGAAAGCTGCTGTAAAAAAAAATCTCTACTAACAGGAAGGAAGTTGTGGCAACAGGTGGTGGTCTGTATAACCAAATTTATATCTCTAAAAAGGGGGAAACAGTTGGCTAAATATGTGGTTTGTATGCATTTGTGGAAGGCATTGCAAATGCAAAATCTGTCGGAGGTGAGAGGGCAGAAAATACTTCGTCATCCTCCGATAATGATACTATAACTTTCAGCAAGACGGACACTAGCGGACAAAGGAAGAGGTATGCTCCTGAAGTTATAGATGTAACTCCCGGTACGTCAAAAAGATACAAAACGAGTGTTAAACCATCGTCAGACAATATAAAGGACCACTTAAAACAGTATATTAAAATCAATACGAAGAGAGGAGAAGTGTTGGCCGAATCTTTAAAATGTTTTCAGAAACTTAAGAGAAAATGAATAATAATATAGATTCAATAACAAGCCATAACAGACGTGTCTATAAGTCCATAGAAAGTCTTACTAGCGAGTTTAAGCGTCACCATAAGCAAATGGAAAATGCAGCAATGGAGAAAAACTAACTGAAAAAAAAGCCATAGAAATTAAACAAAAACAATTAGAATTAGAGCAATTAAAAAGATAACCTTGAATTATCTACTATATAAAAATAAGTCGAGTTTTCCTTCCTGACGTTATATCCACGGTTTTGCATTCGTTAGAAAGGTCCTGGGGCTTCGTGAGGTTTATAGCAAAGAAAATTCAGGAAAAATTTGAACAGAAAAGCGGAAAAATCTTTTTTCACATATAGCGCCATCTCTGATACATAGCATCTAGCACGAAGATCATTGGCATTATACAATCGCTTGGTGTTCCAATATGATCCCACTGCGATGATCCGAGAGTGATGATGAAAATTTAGATATTGGACCAATGAGGACTATATGCCGATATTGCAATGCGTTAAAGATCAAAAGAGAAACGGCTGGATTGTGCTGCGCAAGTGGAAAAGTCAAACTGGATCCATTACTTACACCACCACAGCCACTGAAATCATTGTTCGCTGGAAGTGATCCCGATTCCAGCCATTTTCTTCAACACATCCTTGAATACAATAACTGCTTTCGCATGACTTCCTTTGGAGCTAATATCATTCGAGAAGGTGGCTTCATGCCGACTTGCAAGGTAAAAGATATAACACACATAACCAATCACTCACACCAACACAATGAATTGCAACACATAACAATTACATATACACTAGGCATGCCAATCGGGAAATCCCGGGATTTTCGGGATCCACAAAGTCCCGAATCCCGGGATTTTTAAAAACATGTCCCGGGATTTTTCAGGATTTTCGGGATTGTGAATTCATATGTATTTTGACCCCACAAAAGGTCTTGAAAAAATTCTATACCACTTAACTTCGATAATATCATCTCAGATAAGGAAAACTCTACTTCCATTGTTAAAAAAAATGTTTGATTGCATCGAAGAATGCAAAAGCCCTATAAAACGAATAATAGGGTAACTGAATTAATAGGGTAAATTAGATAATAAGAATACAATTAGAAATAGATTTATTTACATCAGGAGGTAGAGGTGAATATTTACAAGCTGCATACAGCTATCTTGGAACTATATTAACAACAAATGTTGTTGTTTGCGAAAAGTGTTTTTCAACGGCATGGAATCCAAATAATTTTCTTAAAATTAATGCATTTGCATATGTATGAATAATTTTTATTTTTGTTAATTTTCGCTTTTTCTATTACTTTTTGTCTTGCTGTTTTTATATTTTATTTTTAATCACATATAATTCTGATATAATTGGAATATAAATAATTTTGAAAATCGTGATTTTTACCGTCATTTTTCGGGATTTTTGGGTCCCGTATTATCCCGCAATATCCTGGGATTTCGAGATTTACAAAATCCCGAATCCGGGGATTTTTAAAAATCGATCCCGTACACCACACACTACAGAATTACACGATCAGAAGTTACACCGTATTCTTCCACAAATGATTGTTTGCAATTACAGATACAAGGACAAATATATCATTTGTATGGTTCAATGGTGCCAACACCAGATGAACCAGTCAACGAGCTATTCTTGCCGCTAAGAATAATGATGTACACGCACTGAATTTCACCATTCAATAAAAAATTGCTGGCGATTTGGTGACATACAAATCCGTTGATTCCATAACAACTCCCGATGATGTAGTAAATTATCCAACGGAGTTTTTGAACTCTCTGGAGTTACCAGGATTGCCACCACATAACTTACAACTCAAAGTTGGTACAGTTATTATGATATTGCGTAATTTGAATCCACCGTAACTTTGCAACGGTGCTCGACTTTCGGTAAAAAGACTTGTGTCGAATTTGATTAAGGCAACCATTATTAACGCAAAGTACGCAGGTGAAAATGTATGTATTCCTCAAATACCAATGATTCCGACTGATCTTCCGTTTGATTTCAAACAATTGCAATTTCCAGTTCGTCTTGCGTTCGCAATGACAATTAACAAGTTGCAAGGCCAATCGCTTACTGTTTGCGGGATAAATTTAGAAAATCATTGTTTTTCACATGGTTGGGAAACCATCCGCTTTGTTTGTGTTAACGTCAGACCAAAAAACAATGAATGTGGTTTACCAAAGAGCACTTCAATGAAACGGATAATTTGCGGATACGTATAACGTAGTAGTTACTTTAGATTCACTTTCATTTTCTTAGAGAAGTTCAACTAAATAACACTTTATCTTTGTAATCGCAATGAATTCACTACTGTTGTGAAATGAAATAAAATTTTTCCTTTTCTTATATAAAACAATTAAAAAAATTTTTCTTCATCTTTTAATCACCAAACGAAATGTTATATAAAACGAAGCCACCTGGTGGCGAAACGGAGTTCGCCGGGTTTGCTAGTGTATATATAAATTTAAGCTTTATTTTTTCAAGTTACTATTATTTTTACATTGAATAAATTTTTTGTTGCTATTATTTTTACATTAATATACATGAATTTTTTTGTGTTTAAAATAGTGTTGTTTGAAATTTTTGTTGTATAGATAAACGGTCGGCAATATTATTTCTTACAGCAACCATATTACCTTCATCGCTCGGGTCATCAGTTTCCTCAATTACTTCAGAGTTGTCGTCACCACCTACTTCTTCAACAATTTCAGAAATATTTTCAAGTTTTAAGAAATTGCACAGATGATGTAAGGCACAGCAGATATTAATAATTTGTACAACCTTCAGTGGTGAATACCAAAGAGTGCGAGACAAGCATCTAAATCTACTCTTTAATATTCCAATGGTCCTTTCCACAACATTTCTTGCTTAGGCATGTTTTTTATTGAAAGTTTGTTGGTTAAGTGTACTGGGGGACCTATAAGGGGTCATAACATATGGCAGTAGGACATATCCTGAATCGGCTAATAACCACGATCCATTTCCTCCATTTTCACATTTGGATTCAAAAAAGCTGTAAGCTTTGCTCATTTGCCATACAAATGAATCGTGGCTAGATCCCGGCCTAGTGGCATCAACACTCTTGATATTTGTTTTGTAATCACATATCTAAATAGAAAAAATTTAATTTAAATGCTTTTGTATACATCTAATAAAATTAATAATTTCTATTGAAGTAAAGATATTCCTCATTGGTAGGCCTTTTTATTGGAACATGTGTTCCGTCTATGCATCCAACAATACCCGGTATTCCATGCTTTTCATAAAAAGTCTTCATCAGTTGATTTTAATTTTATCATTTTTTTACAAAGTTTTCCTTCTAAGCGCGGTAAGAGTGTTGTTAATAGTCGCTGGAAGCAACCTTCTGCGAAAAATCTTAGAGCAGCTGCTAATTGCAATGGAAGTGGTATTGAAGTTTTTACATCGTTCTGCCCAATTAAATTCAAAACCATCATGAAACCGTCTTTATTTAGACGGTAGCATTGGACGAATCTGTATAAAAAATAATATAGGAATATTTTAAATAAAAATAAAACTTTTGACTTACATGTCTTCAGGTAAGTCCAATGGATTCGATTTATCTCGCAATTGCTTTCTATGTATGATTTCCATCCTGTGTTCTTCATCCATCAACACTAAAGCTTCCGCTACAACAAACGCCATTATAATTTATTTTTAGTTTAAGCGCATTAAACAAAAATAATTTGAATATGTAATTTTTATATTTTTGAAAATTTTTGGTAAACTAATGCAGAGTTGTATTTATTGTTTATATCGTTCTTGCATTATTCAGAGGAATAATATGGTTTGAAACAAAAATTGGAATATGGAACCAAGCAATATTCATCACTCCCAAGTCCACAGGTACACAGATACGTCACGGGGCTTTTGACGTTTAACCCTCCACTTAGAAAGAGACAGCAGATATAATCAAAAAGTATTTCTGTCCTTCTCTGGCTGCCTGTCTGTTTTGTTTATGTTTTTTAGATTTCGGGTTGGATTTTTATTAATCTATTTTGGTAGAAATTTATGATATTTTTGTAGAATATTAGAATAATTTTGGAAGGAGATGAACCCTTTTATTAGGAAAACGTAATTCGGAATTAATGTATTTTTTATGACACCTTTCATCGGTCGTCACTAACTTAGTATTTAACCAATTTAGAGGAATATTTACAAATTCCTAACACAAAAAGTTATGAGTATATATTTTGTTATAATTTTATTTTTACAAACTTTCTGCACACTGAACTGGTATTATACATAAAGTTCTACAAGAAAAAATTTTTATAAGCAGTATGTCTTATTTGATCTTGATATATTTAGCTTCTTACTTTCCTTTTGCACAAGAAACTATATCCATTGTGACCAAAAACAACATACAAATCGACTAATAATTAACTATTTACATATTTTTAACATATTCATTGAAGAAATTACAAAATTCTCCAAATTTGCCCTTTTTTAACTCAAAATAAATGTTTGTTTACAATTAAATTTTTCACTTTCTCCGCCAGTTTTCTGTTGCTTCTAACACATTTGTTTCGCTAAAACTTTTAACATCTTTTTTCTCCCTCTACGGGGAGGGTTAAAACTGCTGATTTTAGCGTTTTTCAAACGTCATAATTGACGTCACTGGTTACATTGTGCCCAAGTCATTTTCATTATTGATTTGCTTTTTCAAAGCGATCGTTTTTCATCACATACCTGAATATGTACAAACATACAGTAGCGAGCACAAAAAATGCAACACTGTGCCATATGATCTTTAATAAGATCTGTTTCAAAATAACGGTAACTAATTTATCTATTTTCTTTTGCTGTTAATTCTTTCAATTACAAGTTTTCAAAGTAACCACAGTTTATTCCAAATTCTGCTTTAAAAAGTTAAATATTTTTGAATTAGTGAAAAAAGTGCGAGCAAAAAAGATGCAACATAATGAAAAAATAGTTAAAGTAAGTTATTTATTTAATTATAATTGAAAATTTCTTAAATAAGTTATACAACATGTGTTTTGTAATAGAAGCAGCTCTTAGCTGACAGCAAAACTGCAATCATTAAAGCCTTAGAAGAAGAAAAATGCATGCGTGAAGTTGGACACCTCTTTGGTGTAAATCAATCAACCGTATGTCGGATTAAATCTCGATTTACCTTGAGAAATAGTGTGGAAAGGAAACCAGGTAGTGGTAATCCTCGAAAAACTACCTCTCGCCAAGACCGCCAGATGATTGCACTGGTTAAAAAAGATCCACGAAAGACCGCAGTGGACGTTGCTAATTTCGCAAATGAGTAAATGGGAGTCTCTATAGGCGTTCACACTGTTCGCCGTAGGTTGAAAGAGGCTAATTTGCATGCGAGACGACCCGCAAAGAAACCTCTCATCAGTGCAATCAATAAAAAGAAGCGCCTGGAATTTGCAAAACGTTACAAGGATTGGTCAAATGAACAATGAGCTAAAGTCTTGTGGAGCGATAAAAGCAAATTTAATTTGTTTGGCTCCGATGGGATAAATTTTGGACAGAGATATTCTCCAAGATATCAACTTCCAACTGTAAAACATGGCGGTGGATCAATAATGGTGTGGGGTAAGGAACGATATGTTTACAAAAAATTATTGATTTTACGTCACGTATTTACAGGCGCGTTTTCCCGTGATGGGGTAGGTCCCTTAACTCAAATCGAAGGAAAAATGGACGCCAAGAACTACTGTGAAATCCTTAGAGAACACATGCTTCCTCATCTGCGGGAAAAAATGCCTCCTGGTAGCATATTCCAACAGGATAACGATCCAAAGCACTCAAGTCGCTTAGATCGAAACTTTTTAAGCGACAATGATGTCAATGTTTTGGATTGTCCATCACAGTCTCCCGATCTAAACCCCATAGAAAATCTATGGGAGCTATTAGATCGGGAAGTTAAGAGGCAATTAGAAGAAATTTTGAAAAGTGAATGGGAGAAAATATCCATTAACACATTAATAGCTTTAGTCGACTCTATGCCTTCTAGGTTGCAAGAAGTCATAAAAAATAAGGGCTACGCCACTAAATATTAATTTTAAGATTTTTTTTGTAAGAATTACTATTTAATTTAAATAAACACATTAAAATTTATGTTGTTGCATTTTTATTGCTCCCATGAAATTTGCACTCTTTTTAATAAATGACAAAATAATATATCATTAATTAAAAATATTTACATATCTATAACTGTAGGGATTAATAACCCAAAGAAATATTTTGAACTGGTCACCATTTTTTTAAAATTATCGCACTTAAAGATAATTTTACCCAACGTTGCATTTTTTGTGCTCGCTACTGTATATAAATATATACATCTACATGTATTACATATATGTATATCACAACTAATTCCAACGTGTACCTTTAGAAAAAATTAAGCTGGAATAATACCGAAACGAAACAAGATTTTTTTTTATTTTTATTATTGAATCTTTCCTAATGAAATTTACAATACTTTTCAAATCTTAAAAACTAGTTTTCTCTGTTCCAGCAGAGGTAACATCTAGTAAAGGCTCTGCCACCACAGGCGCTCCCACTTAGGTGCTTAGTCATAAGTGTAGAAGTCGTTGATTCTAAACAGAGTTTATTGGTGAAGTATGCAAAAATTGTTCCACTTCGAGTTTATTTTGGGATAGCCCGATAGCGTTCCAGAAACAAAATCTCAACTGACTCATATTTTACTAAGCAAATCTTGTAGAAGCATGTTCTGGGTTTTCATCATCTCCTGGAACATACTCTGCATATTAGCCATGAAATTATCCATAGTATAAATTAGGTTTTCGATCGAGGTCGAGTTACTATTAACCACCGACCCATCTTTTAGCACATTTGCTTACGAGTTCTCCCGTTGTATTAAGATATTGTTCTTACCATTATAATGTGGCATTTGTACGTCTGTTCTCAAAGCTTCAGCATACGAAACGTTTTGTTTGTTTAAAGCTACATTACTAGGTTGAGTACTAGCAGCAGAACCAGCTTAGAGACGTGAAAATTCAGAATTACGATAATTTTCATAAGCGGAATTACGTACTTTCCCCACAATTACTACATTTTTTTACTTTGGTGTCATTTTTGGCATGGGAGCATTCACGAGTGCTATGAGTATCGCTGCAAATTACGCAAACTGATGGTAGCTTGCAATGGGTTTCCGTGTGACCGAATTCCTGACAATTAGTGCACTGCACCAGACATTTTCATTTTAGTGGCTCTTGGACGGTTATTCTTCTATTGAGAAGCAGCGTTGCCACTGAAGAAATTTTAATTCTACTAAATGTTTGTCAAAAAACTACCAAAATCGTTGAAAAATTACCAGTTTTTTAATTAATGTAAATATATATGTATATGCTTTCTTGAGAAAAAATATGTCTTTTTTTTATTAAAAAAGTATTACATATAATTGTACATGTATTAATAAGCAACAAAACACAACAATATAATAAAAATAATTTATAAAATTCGTTTTTAATAACATTTTTAAAGTAAAAAAATATATTAATCGCCAGTTTCTATCTACAGTAGAACAAAAGCAACAAAATACATTAATGTAACATAAAATTCATTTTGAATAATATTTTTAACAGTAGATCGAGCTTTGTAACAAAAATGATACATTTCAATTTTTGAAATTATATAACTTTAATTCAGAAAACGTTAGATTTTTAAAATTTGTTGAAATTGTTATCGTCATTATTTTAAACCAAATAAAAAAGAAAATTTCAAACATGGGTGAAAAAAATTCATAGTTCTTTCCTGTGTATGATTTTTTGATGCAACGACGTTCCTAGTGGTTCTTTAGTGTTTTGTTTGAAATTTTTTTAGGTTTTCAAAGATTTTGTGGAGTTTTGTCGTAAGTAATACATTATTTATGATATTTGAGAAGAAATTGAAAGTTAAGTGGATGAAAGTGAAAAGGTTGAATTTGCTGTTAATGATATTTTATTCATATTGACTGCAGTAGTCGTAGTTTAATATGTAGCGTGTTAGCTTATTAGAAGTCAGACCAAGGTTCAAGCCTCAGGACAGTTACTTCCAAGGTTGTAATGATCGACTATATATGTATTTATGTAATATTCCTGCTGCTAAAGACCTTAAAAAAGAAGAAAACAGAAGGTTGTTTTATGAACTAACGAAAATATTGGCAGCAATAAACATGACAATAGGATGTTTATCGCCTAAAATGGTACTACTTGGAACAGAGAACCGCATTCCTTTAGCAATTAGGGAAGAGAAAATATTACCAATCTTCACGTAGAGAAGAAGCTGTTTCCTCAAATGTAGTCTTTCTTACTGTTCTTCTCATAATTATCTCACGTAACAGACAAAAATTTGAAAAGTGTCTCGTTCTATGTTTTATTTCATAGATATTACAGATGCTAACATTTCGGTCAACTACGTACGTATGAGATAACAGAATAATTCGCTTTGATAATGTGCTACTCGGAAATGATCATATTTTTACACCTATAATGGCTTTTCGAAAAATGACCTGACAGTCTTCCAGCTTTTAATAATCTCAATAATTTTGTTGCTCTAGATTAGTAACAAATTAAATTTTATGGTCGTTATAAAATTCGTGGTCCACCGAAATCGAATTGGCAGTTTTAGAATCAAATACATGCTACATGTGCATGAAACCTACATATACATTGAAATCTGTATCCGGGAGATCAAGAAGGACTGAAAGGAGAGCGTTGTTATTGACATGTTCTATTGCTACGGGAAACCTTTTTACCTCATATGACGTTGACAACAAATTTTTCTAACGAAATATAACAATGGCTTGTACCATCAGGTTTCAGCCAGCCCTCAATTGGGAGTGTTACTGATGTGAGTGACAATAAGTTACCCCGTCTAAACAATTGAAAATTTTTAAATCGCCGAAAAAACAAGGGTGCTAGATGTAAAATCATTGCCATTTATAAAAAAACCAAGCTGGTATGAAGTGTTTGATTTTACGTAAAAAACCATACTGCAATGTACATCATACCAAAAATTTTGGCGTAAATTTCATAAAAGTGATAATCAAATGTAGTAATATATAAAAATTTTTTTAAAAATGAATTAAAATATTTAAATTTTTTAACAAAACGCAACAATAATTGCGAAAATAGTATGTATCAAAAGTGATACATAATTTCTTTCAGTGTACGTTTGGATCTTTGATTTTTGGATTAGACCCAGAGACCTGCGCCGAGCAAATTTGTCGGCGGCGGCGGCTATAGTTGAAAAGGTTCGGCGGCGGCTTTAAGTCGGCTGTCAGCCGAAATATTTTAAAGTTAAACATTTATTTAAAGAACAAAAAACACATGTAAATCCATGTATGAAACATTAGCCTCACATAATTGGTCATTACAACTTTTCAGTCAGGATTACGACCTAGCTTCTCACACCACTTATGTGTGCATTAATTTTATACGAGTGCTGGGGCCTACAGTTTTAAAATTGACTCCAAATAATAGATTTTTGAGAATCTTTTCATGGTAATTTTATTTACTCTCAGAGGTTTTGCCAAAAATTGCAGTAAATTTACTAAATAATCATTGTTAGCAAATCGATTATTAAAAATTAGCGACTAAAGAAAAAATTAGAACAAAAAGTAAAATTACACGCGGAGCTAATTACAAATGCTACACGCAGAATCAAAAATTACACACAATATGTGTAATTACACACAAGGTGGCAACACTGGTCTGCTGTGATCCGAAATGATATAAATAAAATGGCCCTGGTTGCTCCACTATGTTAAAGGGCCTTAGATCTCTGCAGCACATTTGCACAAGCAGACGTGCGTTAGCAAATTTTTCGGAATCTGCATTTTTAGAACTTCCTGAAAATAAGGATTTTATTTTGGCATTCGAATTTTAAAATTTTTTCGATTTTACGTCAATACCATGAGCACGTAAATAGTTACAGAGGTTTGATGTCGACGCAGAAACTCCAAACCTGAAATTATTTCGCATTTTATAACACTTACAAAACAATTATCAGAAATAAATATTCAAAATAAAATTTTCCAAAAAAATTTGGCTAAAAGCTAATTGAAATTGGAGTTTCAATTATTGTTTTGGGAAATCAATACCATTAAAAATTGCAAGGTCGTCATCGGAATCAGATGAATTTATTTATGAATTATTGAAATTTGTAGTTCTTTGGTTCTCCATTTCAATTTTTGTCTTTTAAAAAATTTAACGTAAAGTTAAAAGTGTTACCACATTCACCAAAAACATGAAAGGGTGTTCAAAATCCATATCCATATCAAAAAATTAAAAATTTTTCTATTAATATATCACAAAATGAACAAAAAAACTTCAATAATGTATTTAAGTCTAGTAAAACAAAAATATAAATATCATATTTTGTACATAATTAAAATTTACTGTATACAATTTTAAAAACATATTTTCATATATTTTAATTTTCTTACATACATAAAACGGCGGCTGAATTTAAGCCTAATCAAGCCGAATAAATTTTCGGCGGCGGCGGCTTTTAAATTTTGTCGGCGGCTCGGCTTAGCCGGCTGTCAGCCGATCGGCGTAGGTCTCTGATTAGACCTCTACGTATCGAAACGACATGAAAATTTTCTTTATTCCCCTGTAATAGTTTCACTGCATTCTTCTTCTCCCAAAGCAAGGGTGGAAAATCTGTTGCAATTCTTAGGATCCAAACAGTTTTACTTAACCCAAACAAATCATCTCAATTTAGTTTGTGTTTGTTGGTTGAGTAAAACACAAAATTGAGTGGTTTTGATTTCCATGTAAATTGGTATTTTCCATGTAAATAGACGCAAGTGAAATTGTTTATCCTACAGAAACAGGTCATATATTTCTGAAACCGAATTTGTACGAATGTTAAAAAGTTTTTATCTTCTCCATTAAAAGTAAAATGCTAAATAGTTAAAAATCGATAACTATATTCTTCGAATTTAAAATAAAAATAAACTTTATCTACATAATGTTATAGTAAAATATTGTTTATTTTAAATTATAAAAGTTAATAATGAAATAAATTATAATTTGGGTTTTTAAAATATGTGAAGTTTTATTTAAAGAAAATTCCACATACAGACAAACATAACAAACGTACAAAATGTAAATTCTGTTTATAATTGCAATTTTCAGTTTTGGTGGCTTTTAATACTGACACATTGTTAACACTGCTAAACAGATGTCACGTAAAACTGTAAGAAAATTCTATTATTTACAGATTCTTACGTTCCGTTCTGGTTACGTTACATTTCTATAACCATTCGTCTTGCTTTATACACACAAACAAGCAGGTGTTTGTTACGGTTACGTCCTGTTACGGATGCATAACTGGCGTTTTATTCGTAAGTTTATTATAAGTGGTGAATTAGCTGAAACAATAAAGTTTATCTAAGATAACCACCACCCAACTAAACGAACTGTCAAATTGCAATTCACCAGGAACTGTTAACTACCAGTATTTTGTTGGAGTAACATAGCTGATGTTTGCTTATTTGTTTTATTGGTTTGTTTTATTGTCCTATTCTTGCAAATTAAATTATAAATTAAACGAAACATGATGTTAAAAAAAAATTTAAATAAGATTTTATAGAACATGTTAAAAAAGTTGTATTCAGTCTTTAGTCATTTTAATGTATACTCTTAAAAAATTACAAACTCAAAACCAAAAATATAGAAAACCAATTAGTCACAGCTTATTTCAACTACTTACTATAAGCAAACAATTAAATGAATAACTAATAGTTTGCTGTATTAGCTTTCAGCTTTTTTTGCATTGATTCCATTAACTTTCTAGTGATTTAGGGAGTTATTTTTACCCATATCTCTTTCACAGCTGCTATACGGTCATGACTGAACGACACCTACTTTATGTTTCGGGTCGTTATCCTGGTAGAACCGACACTTATTCCTTATACCCACGGTACTCTGCAGTAAAATTGCTGTTATAATGTCGAGGTATTCCCCTAAACTGCAAGTTTCCTACTCCACTTGATGACATATAAATCCAGACCATGACACTAAGATTTAAGATTTTGCGGTTCTGTATTGGGCTTGCGACAGACATAAGTTTGATTATCCGACCCAAAGATATTAAATTTGGACTCATCCGCAAAAATAACTGATTCCTTAAAGCTTGAGTCCTTAGTAATGTGTTCCTTACCGATTTTGAGGCGTGTTGCTTAATTATTATTATGAATTAATGGTTTTTAGGGCTACCATTGAAGTCGTGTTTTCGAAGAACGCGGCCAATAGTTTATGCACTACATATTTTGTTGAGTTAATTTCTTAATTCTGTAGCTATGTAGTTTAGGAGCGGAGAGCTTCGGGTTTTTTTTATTTTTCTGACAATGTACCGCTCATCAGTTGCCTTTATCACGTGTCCTATTTTCGACACAAACCGATATATTACGCATTGCACAGTGAAATCACTAAGGCCATATTCCATTACCGTAAATTTTCGGCGAGAATGACCGTTTTTAAAATGGTTAATAACTAATTCCCTCCTTTCTATTGTAGTACGTCGCCCCATTGTCAAAAAATACGCCTCTTGGTCTCGTAAATACTGAAATCACTGTTCTATTAATTTAAAAATAGATACACACATAACTACAAAATTTATTGGAAATTTTCCGCTATTCGGGAGGTGATGCCGATTTAACTGATCTTAAAAGTAGCTGGTTGAAATAAGCTGTGACTAATTGTGTACCTATACTTCTGGTTTTTAGTTTGTAAGTTTTTAGAGTGTAAATTAGAGACTAAATAATAGTTTCTTTAATTTTAAAACATGTTCTATAAACTCTTATTCAAACTGTTTTACTTCTTGTTTTGTTTCAAAATTATCGAGCTTAATTTTTTTAAAGGTGCTGGTAGAAATAAGCCGTGAGTTACTGCATGCTAAACGTGTGCACAAGACATTTTGCTAGATTACCCTTCGTTAAATACAATACTGAATTGTTCTCTTTTCTATTATTCTTGATTTTACGAGTACACTGAAATGTGTATTTCTCTTTTATTCAAAGTATACAACAGCACTTATTTGTCTGTGAAGTAACGGAAATATGCTTTGTGTTATAAGAGCACATTTCACTACTGAAACTAAATTTTCAGTTTTGTCAAATGAAATTCAGTAGTGTTTACATTGAAAAATATGCGTTAATAAAGCCGAAATTCTATTCCATCCGATTCATGCGCCATGCTTTACATGCCTATAACGAAAAAGTAGAATCAGTGTAGTTGTTAGAATGGAGTAATCCTACTTTTCTATGCGACTCATGCAGTGTTGGAAAATGTCACCATACTATTGTGAATGGTTTTGATAAATATGTTTAAATAGAGCATTACTATTTTCGCATTTTTCTTTTTGCATTCCAAAAATATTAATAAAAACATATTTCATAATAAAGTTTATTACTAATTTAAGAGGAAAATACATTAAAATACATTTTTTCTTGCATTCTATGCTGTTTTTATTGGATGTTACACACAATGCGTTTTATGCGACTGGTTCCTTGTTTTGATCAGCTGTTGTTGTAAACAACAAACAAGCGAACAAGACGATTTTTGGGAAAAATATAAAATCAAATCATAATTTTAAAAGAATTTATGAGATATTTTGTGCTGTTAAGGCCTACGAAAAGCCTCAAAAGAACACAACCCGAGTGTTTTCAGTTAACTTATCTTCCATTTTTCTTGTTTAAAAATTAATAAATTCAAAATAATTCGTGTACATATTTTGTTCATGAAAGAAATATGTTAAAAAATTATTTAATGCATTTTATTATTTAGTAATAAGCATTTTTATGAAATATGTTTTTATAAATATTTTTATAATACAAAAAGAAAAATGCGAAAATAACAATGCATTATTCAAACATATTTATCGAAATATTAATTGACAATACTATATAATTTGGCATGATAGCTGATTCTTTCCAACACTGCATGAGTCGAATAGAAAAGTAGATAGTAAACCTACTTGATGCATTCTATGCGTTTTTTTCTGTAACTTTCCACAAACAGCTACACTGATTCTACTACAGTGTAACCCGGTTATAACGAACTCTGTAGGACCAGAAAAAATAGTTGGTTATAGGCAAAGTTCGTAATAAACGGGGTGAAATCATATCAATATAAAATAAAAAGAATTTTTTCATGTATTTTTTATTAAAAACCAAAAATATGTGTTAATTCTTTTTATCTAGCAGCTGATTAAAGATACTGAGTTATAATTTAATGCTGCCATATTAAATAAAAGTAAAGACTATTGCCACACTTCAACGTATGAGGGTTCGTAATAAAAAAGGTAAAATGTATAAAATTTAATTACTGGGGCCATTTAAAGTAGTTCCTTTTAATTGAGAATTCCTTATAAACGAGTTCGTAATAAAAGGAGTTTTTTGTATGAAAATTGTTATTAAAACGTTGGGACTTGAAAATATGTACGTAATAACCAAGAATTCGTTATAACCGAGTTCGTTATAAACGAGTTTGACTGTATATAGGTATATGCATGTAGCGCAAGGCCGAATGAAACGGATGGTATGGACTTTCGGCTTTAGTTTTAACTTTTCTATGCGTCTATGCATTCTATGTGTCTTCTTCTGTAACTTGGCACATACTACACTGATTCTACTTTTGCGGTATGCGCATGTAACGCAAGCACGCGTGAAACGGATGGTATGGACTTTCTTTGCTTTTGCCATAAATTCCTTTTCTCTCTTCAAATTGCTATGTTAATAATCGTAGTTAAAAAAAGGAAAAATAAAGAAAAAGAAATGCGCATTGTGACACTATGAAGATTACAATATTTTTGTTATACTCTTCCCACAACTCTCCTTTATACTATTGTACAATGGTTTATCCGTGCAGTTGTTTTTTTTTTCTTTATCTTTGCTTCACTCTTATTTATATTTACTCCTTGCATATACCTTTACTGCATACACTGTTAGCCACATGATAAATATCTGTGGCAGTAAATGATAATGGCTTAAGTTTTTTAACATATTCTTATTCTCTTCTTCAAGATCTACAACTCAGCTAAATATCATGTAGAAAATGCGATTATTAATTTAGCTTAAGTTAAGTTAAGTTTACTCAACTCATATGTACACTATTTATTTTAGACAACAACCTTAATATCTTGAAATACGGAATTTAGGCTTAAACTATTATTATTTAATGCCACAGATACATATATATTATATACAACTTTTGATATTATTATAATAAAAATTCCCATTTATTTCTTTGTTTATTAATTTCTTATTACTTTTTCTTGATTTTTATTTAATAATATTCTCATACACTTTCATGTGTATAATTCTAAACTGTACAAATCTATTTTTATTTTGTAAAAAGTTCGTTAAAATGATCGATAATTATCGATAATTAATTTATTATTGTTATTACTCTACTTTTTATACTCTTACATAAATTCATATGTAAAATTAATACATATTTACTAACGTAGCTTCTGTATATAATAAATCTTTTTTAACTTTATTTGTATATATAATTTATATTCTATTTATTTATATTTATGTACTTATAGTTTGGCAACATTTTAAATTCGTTGCATTTTCAAGTGCTTTGTTGGATTTATTGTGTTCTTAATTATCAATCTCCGATTATGTCCACATCTCCGTTTTGGAATTCAATTGTTTTCAATCCATAGAAAACTGTTTGCTTTCGACTTCAAATATATACATATGTCCGTGGTTTTTCGTCTCATTTTTATCTTAAATTTTCAGTGTTTATATTATATACCTATGTATATGTTATGTAATAAATTAACTAAAGGAAGCATAGATACCACGACATTGGTTTTATTTCAATTATTAGATTATTATTGTTATTGTGTTTTCCTTAAATTAAAGAACGTTCAGGATCCCTTGAAGTCTTAGAAGTATTACTATAATACAGGCTAATGTCGTAGTGTCCAGTTTATAAAGTTTATCTGAAAAATAGAAAAAGAAATGTATAAGTAGTATCGATATTGAGAAAATTTGGTGCTGTCTATAGAACTGATTAGGATTCTAATGAACTCGAATTTAAATTAAATAGAAGATTGCTTGAAAATGTATTTGGTGTATTAATTTTTTTTCCAAACCAATTCTACCGATTTGCTCAGATAAATCAGAAATCTGATCAGAGTCTACTTTCAAAATACATATGTATATGCAATCTAATATACATACATACATAATTGGCCATTACATCAAATTAACAGAAAACAATCCATTACCTTTGGTATTATTTCACTGAAGAAATTAAAAAGCATACATTTTTCAAGCAAAATAATATTACATACATACATAATTGGCCATTACAACCCTTCAGTTTTATACATGAGTGGTGGGACTTACAGTTATAGTCGACTCCGAATGGCTGATTTTTTGAGAAGCTTTTTAATGGCAATTTTATTTACTCTCAGTGCTTTTGCTTGGGATTTGAACTCGGGTCTTTCGTCAAATAAGCCAACACACTACCTACTAGACTACGACGACTGCTATAATATTATCAATATTAAATACGGGTCGTAAAAACAAATTAATCTTCTGATCAGTTCAGCTTATTAAGATTCCGATAATGCTTAATAAAAACAATAATTAAGAGTATCAGCCATGTCACAGAACACAATTCCGATCGAAAGTGATTTCAATTCCGAAAGTAGAGTCTTCAGAAAACGAAAAACGAAAAATTTCTTCGGAATGAAACCACTTCAAATTTTCAGTGGTTTTGATATTTCTGATGATTTATTTCTGATGAAGACAAATATTAATAAAACTTAGTTAAACTGAAAGAAAAAATGGTGTATTTTATCATTACATTGGTTTTCTCTGTATTTACTTAATATTTATGCTTAAGAAATTAAATTTTGTAAACTTGCTGAGAAAAACAAAACAAAGTTATATATTTTTTATCGAAGTATTGCCACGTTATTGTTTTGAACAAACCACTTATTTTTGTGAACAAAAATTTAGTAAGTAGAACAAATTTAAGCGGTGGCAACACAAACGATGCACAAAAGAAAATACAAAAAATATTTATACGTTGCGTTTAATTCAGTTTTACGAAAATGCATTTAGGCGTATCTTTTTAATAACGATTTGTTGTCTCCTAACTTTAACAACAGCAATAATTGAAATTCCCGGCATTTTTCATACACAATTTTTTATTATTTTGGATTCCAATTGAAATTTTGCTTTGCTTTTTATGCTTTTTATTCACTATTTATGTTTTTTTCTCTTTTGTCATGCTCGACGTTGCCATACTTTATTTGAAACGCAGCAAATTCATAATTTTTAGAAATGAACAAAATCGTTCGGAATTTGAAGAACCGAAAACAAAATCGATCGGAATTGCAAATACGGAATCAAAACCATTCCGATCAGATTTTGTGACATGCCTGTATATCTCCGTTGCTTATTAAAAAGACTATAAATTATACAGCTAGTGTTGAACTGACACTTAACAAGAAACTTCAATATGGGATCATCTTAATTATAACTAAAAATATACCCAAGCCACTAAGTTGATTCAATTAACCTTATTATCACTTGAAATGGAAGTCGTAAATGACCGCCAGGCATTAAATTTTGCAAGAGGAGTTATTTATTCCAACAACTTAAGGCGCATATGTGAGAGCAATATTATCAGAATTAAAATCAATGAATAAAAAATAATGGAAATATTCGACACTATAAGAAGCTGCAGACCCTATATCTCGTTTCCACTTAAATGTAACAAGTGTTTTAAACGCGGACATGATTCTAAGGTATATTACAAAAAAACATATTTGCTATAATTGCTCTCAAGATTTTCATCTGAATTCTGAACTAAAAAAATGTTATTGACCTTTACAATGTACCAATAGTAAAGATCTGGGTTAGGATCTTGTCGAATATTCCTCAAAGAATAGTCATGTTAGTAAAAATCAGCAGAAAACAAGCAATAACCATATACGAACAAAAACGTAGTACAAATGCAACATGTTCCTCTATGGTTATCAACATCAATAACAAATTTTCAGTACCTAAAACCAATACAAGTTGAACGTCAACTATCAACGACTTCTTCGAGATTACTCCATTAAACTACAAATCGAACAGACGTATCATAAAAAGTTATGAAGACCTAGTAAAGTGATTATAAAAATGACTTTCCGACGCCAACAAGCGAAGTTCAGCAATGAAAACCACTCCAAACACAAAAAAAAAACAACAATCTTACCACCCAGATAAACATTAAAAGGAACCAGAACTCTAGTTAAAAAACAATTGGAAGAATCCCCTAACCAAAGACTACAAAAAAAATAACAATAACATATACAATAGTTTGACCCTTAGCTATACGGAATATTTGTTTCTCGAAATTTTTCTAGTCTTACCCTCCAGTTTGGTGAATATTGACAAAAAATTATATTGTCAAAGTCAGATTAATCGATTTGGGGTTAAGACGTATCGCAAAACCGATGAAATTTAAGGGAAACCATAAAATTTTGAGTTTCATGACTTATAACTCCAAAAATATTAATTTTATTCAAAAAATGTTGTAAGAGGAAGATGTTTCCTGTAAAGTTTCAAACATTTTTCCCCTTGACAACTTTTTTCTTAATCCTATGTTTAACAAAAATATTTCTTTGATAATTTTATTGAGGCAATAGAACTTGACGGTCAAAATATGTACAGGTATTCCCCGACGTACGACCGAGATAGGTTTCTGGTCATCGGTTAAGTCGTAAGTCGAATTTTATATAAAAATGAAATTAAGAAAAAAATTACATACTGTACTACTACTTTTGAGGGTCAGGAGAAATAAAACTACCCAAAATTCATATAATTCAAACTTTAAAATATTAATATTTTAGGGATTCCCCGCAACTACATATTTGTCTTCTTTAAGTATTTTCAATGAAAAAATGGTCGTACGTGCGAATAGTCGTATGTCGAATGGGCGTAAGTCTAAAATTCTATCCGGGCTGCCCGAGAAAAAATACGACATAATATGTTAGAGTTGAAAAAACTTTGACGTTAGTACCTTTGATGTTAAGTGTTTACATTTGGACGGCATTACCAGAGTTAACAAGAAGTGAAAATGTCGTTACTATATCTTGCGGTCAGACTGAAAAATTCCTCTGAATTCCTGCTTTAGAAAGTGGGCCTGGATTAGGACAGGCATCAGCTGTAGGTAACGCCATTCAAGAATGGCGCCTTCAAGCTTCGTTACCGCTGGAAATTTTAAAGAAGTCGCACAAAAAGAAGATATTTGAAAAAAAAAGTTTGGTAGTAAAACGGGGGCAACATTTTTAAAAGAAAACAAAATGAACTAATACAGATAAAAAAAATAAATTTTTAATTGGATTTAATAAGTTTACTTTTTAATCATTTTTCCAATTTTTTATAATAGGATCAAATATTTAGCCAAAAACTAATAAGCCAAAAAAAATTTTAATTTTTTTAAAATTATTTGTTCTGCTTTATTTCTAGCTTTAAAATGTAATTTCATTCAAATTTATGAACGTTAGGACATTTAAATTTCAAAAATAAAAAATACATTTTTAAATTTATAAAAATTCCATTAAATAAAACTTTTTTGCTAACCTACTATATAATAATACAAAACACAAAACAAAACTATTACTATAACTAAAATACATTTCATTAAAAATAAATAAAAAATTATACAAAATTAAAAAAAAATTACAAAAAATATAACATATATTAAAAAAAAAAAACATTTCAAAATTATTCAAAATTACTAATTTTGTAATAAATTAAAAGATGTGAAGTTAATAAGGTACATACATTTCAAATAATTACGCTAAGGTATGATAAGACTTAGAGTACATAGTATTTGGAAAATTTTTGTATTAAACAAACTGAGATCAAAAAGTTAAACATAAATACTGATTTTGTTACAAAGGTTCATTTTAGAAATAAATAGAAATATTTTGTAATAAGTTAAATATGATATATAGTTTTACATTTTATATTACAGTTTATCCCCGACTTACGACTTTCTTTTTCTTCTTTCTTTCGCACTTACGATTATTTTTTCCCCAATTTTTTTCATAGAAAATACTTAAAGAAGACAAATATTTATTCGCGGGGAATCCCTAAAACATGAGAAAAATTTAAAGAAAAAAAAAAATACAAAGTAAAAAATTCGATTTACATACATACACATTTCAGTACAAATAATACATTACATTAGCTAATTCGGAATTTTTTAAGTGAAAATTTTTTACATGAAATTCGACTTACGAATTAATCGATTTACGACCGATGACCAGGAACCTATCTCGGTCGTAAGTCGGGGAATACATGTATGTTATTTATTTATATGTCATAATATATAACAATTTTATGAAAAAATATATCATAATGGAAGGCACATTTTTTATGACTTTATTGGTCAGGCATGGCAAATAAAAATTCTGAAATTTAGATTTTTTCAAAACAAAAATAATATCAATTATTCAATAGAGTTATTAATAGAATAGTTTATAAGTTATTTAATACACCAGTCTACTACTAGTTCAAATGCTATTTAAAATACTTTTTCTAAAAAGGGGAAAAAAGGGTCAAAAGTGTCAGATTTAGTTCATTTTAGTAAAGGGCACAAAAAGTGGGACTTTAGTCGCGCAACGGTAACGCTGCCTTCAAGCTATTGTTGCTATTGTTTCTAATACAACAGCTGTGAACACTGCTCGTATAAATGAAACTTGTATTATCATGGAAAATCTTTTACAAAAGTCGCTCTTATGGCTACCATGTGGACGTCATATACATGAAATCATTTTAAAAAGCGTGTTTGAAGCAGAAATTAATAAAAACGGCGGTCTCACTGTCGTCCTTTTCGAAAAAATTAAAAAAGCCAGGCCAATTTTAAATTTAAACAAAGCTCGATTATTAGGATTAGGTAACAAAAAAAATAAAATCTCATGGTAGTGATTCAATTAGTCGTGTTATAAATTTTGCTTAGTCTATGCTCGAAACAAAACAATCAGGGGACTAATTCTGGCAAGCGTATACGATCGAATACTTACTCGTACGTTCGATTTTTTTTAGTTTCGGGATTCCGTCAGTCGATATCGATTAATATGTATCGACATTTCTAATGACAGCAGTCGATAGCGTGCAACTGTTCGAATGCGAGTTTTTAATCGCAAGCAAAAAACATATCGAGTAAAGCTTTTTTTGTTAACAAAAATTAAAAAAAAAAGAAAATTTAAGTAAAAATTTTTTAAAAAATAAAGAAAATTGTTAAAATTTTAGTATTTTAGGTTAAAGTTAACGAAAGTAAATGGCACCCAAGAATAGATTATAGAAGACTTTATGGCTAAACATACGAATTTGGCAAAAAGTATATTGCCGAATAGTGCACAAGGAAAGGCAAAGGCTAACCAACTTTGTGAGCTGCTTACTACCAAACTTAATGCTTCTAGGCCACCAATAAAGGATGCCAAACTATGCTGCTAGCATAGAAGTTGCTATTGAAGGTCTGAAGAGCATTAAAATTTTTGGATCAGTTATGCAAATAAAGAAAAGGGGAAGATTGGGCAGAAGCAAAAGACTGTAGTGATAATATTTGCAACTACATCACAAAGCAATACATCTTGTAACGATTTGTTTATTTCTGCCTGTACACTATTTGATAATGAAGAAGTTCATAGCGAAAACATTTGTAATAAAACAAAATATTTTAAAATTAAAAAAAGGGCAGAAAATATAAATTCATTAAAAAATACAATAACTTTTTAATTAGCAAAAATTAGTTTTTCGTTTTCTGAATTGCTTACGACTTTACAAATATATGTTTTTGTTTACAAAAGTGTTCAGTGTTGGAAAACATTTTACAACACTGGAAAAATAATATCGATTCGTTAACTATCGACTAACAGAATTCGAAATTTCTATCAACTCGAAAGCCATTCCGATCACGATTGCCAGAATTAGGCCCCAGGAAATTTTGTGTTTTTAGGAAAGCATTCTAAGAAACACAATTCTAACGCAATAATGTTTAATGCACCTGGTGCTGCTCACCATGCGATATGGATTGCGAAAGCTAGTTATACTATAAAGATAATTTATAATGATTTCATATAGAATTAAATATACAATTTTAGAATCATTGACAAGGATAAAGCACAGGTTGCTCTAAAAAATACTAAATCATTTATGATATCTTAATCCCGAAAATGTAGAATGCTCTTTGTTAGCTGATATAAGATTATAATTCGATTCTTACGAAAAATGAGCATCAGAAACAGTATATTTTACAAGCGGTACACGATTATAGACAAAGGTGTTCTAGTTGCTTAAAAAGTGAATTATTTAACACACTTTAAACATTTAATTTAATATAATTTACTAAATTTCGTAACTAATTTGTTACGAAAGTGGAAATGGTGTTGTTAAAATAATAAACAAAAGCTCCAAAAACAAAACAGCGCACTGTTCACGTGATCAATGAATAAGTAAAAAAAAATATAGCAACAAAAATAAAGCGTTTGTTTACTAGATCGATGAATAAACAAGAATAAGGGATAAAAGATGTAAATAACCAACAAGAAAATGAAGCGCACAAAGAAGTAAACAATCAACAACAATGTGCAGTATAAAATAGCGGATAGACAAATAAACAAACAACAACTAATCTGCATGGACAAATGTAAACAAGAAACAACAAAAATGAAAAGAAGTTGTTTAAATTTTTAGATTGTTCCTGAAAGCCGAAGTTTCGAAGTTTGAATTAAGCTAGTCGTGTATAACGACTTTCCGTTGGTTGAAGTGATAATTCAATCGGTTGTGTGAAGACACGAGAACGAGCTATACTTCAATCAGACTTGAGTGGAGATAAGTTGCGTCTGAATTGTTTCAATTGTTAGTGTTGTGCTTACAAAAAGGTTGTGAGCAAAGAAGAATAACTAACAGGTGTTGTTGCTTACAAAAAGGTTGTAAGCAGAGAAATATCACGAACAAACACATATTGTGAAAGTTATCGTTGTATACGTGAAATAAGCTGGAACAGTGGCACGAAAGCTGTGCAGATAATAAAGAATTGATTCAAAATTCAACACATATTTCTTTTTATTTTATTTTAAATCTAGGAACTCATATTTTTAACGTTTTTAAAAGATAAAATCGTAACAATATATATAAAAGAGGGTAAAACGAAGTATATGTTATCGAAAAGTAGGGATATGCGGCGTATTGGGTCTCAGATTACGGCCGATAACTATACTTTCGATGTAGTCAAGGGCCAAAATCCGTTAATCCTTTTGTTAATGGCCTGTTAACTAAGTAAAGTACAGCCCGAAATTATCGTACATGCCAACTTCTTTAAATATGACTTTTTCACTTAATCTTGTTCTACATTCAAAGAGACGTCACCTGACAAAACACTGTAGGGGAATTCCACTTCGTTGCTCTAAAAATTGATAGAACACTTTATCGTAATTACACTCCATTTTTTCTTATGAGCGATTCTATCATATATGCCAATGAAGAATATTTTGCATATTGTAGTTGTTACAATATTTGCAACATATTTCTTTCTCAGTTAAAATTTGAATCCAAAGGGAATTGTTTACTTTAATTTGTTTTTTGCCTCTAATCGTTTTACAGAAAAGGCTATATCATAGTTGAAAAGAAGCATTTCGCTTGCATTCTTTTTCGGATCATGTGTTTGAGATAGTCAGTTAATGCAAACCACTCCAAGTAAAACATTGCGTACATAGAAATTAATAGGCCAATAGATAAACTGACCATACGTCCTCTTTTTTAGAGGACAATCATCTATTTCTACTGGCTGTCATCTATAAAATTTATGTCTTCTGTCTATTTGTCATCTATTTCTATAATCTGTCATCTTTAGTCATCTAAATTTTTAAAACCTTGGTTAATATTTATTTTTTTTAAATTAAAACAAATTTTATTTTTTTCTCGTATGTCGTATGGAAAATGTTGTGCCGTGCCGTGTAAGTAAGTGCAATGAGTTATTAAGTTTCGTTACTATTTTTTTTAATTAATTTTATATGTTTATAAGTAAATGTAAGTTTTTATATAGATACATACGTAGTATATTATTATTTTTATTTATTTTACATACGTACACATTCTTAAAATGTAAAATATGTAAAAAGATTTTGAATTCAAATAAGTTGTTATCTTTTTTTTATGTCATTTCCAAAATTTGGTCCCCTTACAATAGACCAAACAAAGACAGTTAAAGATTTAGCTCTATATTGCGACAGTTGCACTGGTCAAAACCGCGACATTATTGTTAACTAAGTTGACACATTTTTTAAATTTGTCAAACTTCGTTGAAAAAATTAAAGTAACATATTTACTTCCCGGTCATACAATGATACCCGTTGATTCTGTGCAAAGCACAATTGAATCATTTGTGCGCATGCGTACCATTTTGGGAGCCAAGTGAATGCCTCACAACTATTCACAATGCACAAACTAATCCATCGGCGTACAACTGTATTGAAATATGCCACTCAGAGCTTGAAAACTGGAAGTCCTTTGCAAATCTGTTACAACCAAACAAAGTTAAACTCAATATTAATAAAGATCGCGCAGCTTTATTAGACAAAATTAATTAAACTCATTTACGGATATTCTGACAATTCCACTATAAATAACTTTAATTTTACGTTTAAGTTACCAAAGTTGCATTCACCTTTGTGTATATCTTTGCAAAAATTCAATGATTTGAAAAATCTAGCACACCTCCAAAATACCACAATGAATAATTGAATTTAAAATATTCTGCACGCGAAAGAATTGTTAAATGAAAACGAAGAAGAAGATTAACTAACTTATTATTATTATTGTTTTTTTGTTTCAGCTTTTTTTTAATGAATTCATGCTTCTGTAAAAAGTTTGTCTGTCTAAGTTAAAAAATGATGAACAAATACATAAAACCACTAATAAATATTTGTTTCAATTTATTTCTAACACTGACAAATGATGTCGTAAGTGCCATTTTCTACATACGCATCTACAAAATGTTGTAAATGAAAAATGCGTTTTTGTCGGAAAACTTGAACTTTTCCACCGGAATCCTTTAAGGTATAGTGATATTAGTTAATTATCTAAACACATGTGTATTTTCAGTTTGATATTGCAAGCAAAAGCAGATAAAAGTAGAAAAATGGCTGTCCTGTAAAATTTGGTTCTTGTAACATACGATAATTTCACGCAAAGCGGTCGATATTTTTAATTAAAATATAAAATCTTTCATTATGACTAGTTTATTTATTTCTTTCCAATTTATTTTCTCATCTTCCTCTTATAACGCTTTTGAATAAAATTAATATTTTGGAAGTTATAAGTCATGAAACTTTAATTTTAGGGTTTCCCCTAAATGTCATCAGGCTTATATTATTTTTATTTATTTCATGTCTATGGATAGTGTTCCTTACAGACTAAATTTAAATTTACAATAAATATAATTAATATTCAATGATTCAGGCACATTATAATGTTTCTCTTTAAAGAATAATTGCTTTCAGAAAGATCAATTAGATGATAAAAATTATTAAACTTTAGATATATTTGACGAAAACAGTCGTTATTGGCATAGACTGAACGATGAAATTGTATATTTAATAAATTAAAATTACGAGAAGGTCTAATTGGAACATTAAAATTAATTTCATGTAATAAATAATCAGAGTAAAATCTCCACATATTAAATCCAAAAGGAAAGAGCATTATTCTTCGACTTTTCAGTGTTGGTAGCTTTATAAGAGCGAGTCTGCTTTCATACGAAGGGAGAACAAACAATAAATAACAGAAAGCGCTTCTGTACAGATTCAATTAAGTTATCGTAAATGAGAAAATGTGAATCCCATATAATGGCTCCATACTCAGGAATAGAAAGAACCAAAGATATATATAAATTCTGAATTTTTTTCCTCACACAATTTATAGATTTAAATTATTTAAGACTCTGGATTGTAACATCTTTTTTCAAGCGCGACACGTTGGTTAGTGTTGCAAAAGTGTTTTAACTTGATTGACTAATTTGCCAGAAATTTTGTGTGCAATTTTGCTGGCTTAGCGAAGGTTTTGAGTTTCCTTCCTTAAGTATTTTGGCTTTCTTTAAGGAAACAAAATTTAAGAAACAGTTGTAATTAGTCAGTTCATAGTCAGGCTCGCATAGCGAGAGATGCTTGTTAAAGTCTAAATAAAAACCCGAGCTTAAAATAAATTAATAATGACTTAAGATAAACACTGGAAAAATATAATAAATAAATAGAATTTCAATAAAATTAAATAGAAAACCTAGTTTTTATTAATACAATATATATTTTTAATTATACATATATACTTTTAATTACGAGCTAATTTTTAAAAAATAAATAATAACTGATACAATAATATAATACAATAATATACAATTCTAATTTATTGGATTTAGTTAAAGGTACATTTAGCTAAAGGAAACTGTAAAGTTATATTTAACTTATTTTCGTTATCACAACTTACACAGTGGCAACGATGAGCTTCGTTTATTTGTCGTATTTGCTAATTTTATTTATATTTGAAATTGCCATATTGAAAATAATATATAATATGACAAGTTTAAACATAAACTTAACTTTAAAAGTTACCGGTAGGATGATCTTCCTTTTAGCTTAACGCTCACTTCTACCATATTGTCCACTTATAATAATGAAAAACAATTTTTCTGCCCGTTAAAATCCTTCCTTTAGTTAATAGCAAGTTGAAATAGCACTAAGAGGCCATTATTATAACTTGCCGTTAAAGTGACCTTTAAAGTCGCATTTAACTTCTTCTATTGTAACCTACAGATAAAATAAAGTAAACTTTTCCAAAAATATGGCAGTGCCGGAGCAATGTCCGTAGCACTGCTCATCAAAACAAGTGCGTTCTTATTTGTTATATTTATTCATTTTGTTTATAAAATTTGTGTATAGAGGTATGTAAGTAATGTGTTGACTTATTGGACTTAAGGCCAGAGTTCAAATCCCAGAAAAGACATCAAAACAAAAATATGAAAATATTTCTTCGGTGACTTCCTCTCAGGCGATTTCATTTAAATAAAAATTGTCATGAAAAGCTTCTCAAAAATCTATTGTTCGGAGTCGGCTTTAAACTGTAGATACCTTCGCTAATGAATAAAAAGTAACGCACACAATATAAGTGGTGTGAGAAGCTAGGTCGAAATCTCGACTGAAGGTTTGTATGTTATGTATGTACATATGTATATTGAAAATAATACACATAATATGGCAAGTTCTAAAATAAAGTGAACTTTAAAAGTTAAAGATAGGATGACCTTCCTTTTAGCTTAACGCTCACTTTTATCTTATTTGGTCCTCAGATTAATGTAAATCAAGAGATCTGCCTATTAAAATCGTGCCTTTAGTTAAAGGCAAATTGTAATATTGGCGTTAAATATGGAAGAAATCTAGGGAGTGTATGACAATAATATTTTGTCATTTATTTCTAAATTGAAACAAAACATTTTCATTAAGCAAGTAAGGTTAAAATAAATTGAATTGATAATTTTTTATTTTTGGGCCGCAGCGACTTTGATGAAAAGCGTTCATTGCTTGGTATACTTACCAATAATAATAATGTTATTGCATTTGATATGTTGGTCCATTGTTTGCATTGATCGTTCTGTAAATATTCGCATTTGATTGTTGGCAAATGGAATATGATTCCATGTCATGACGAGTGAAGTTAATGTAAAAGGATAAGTGCACGCTCGATTTGTAATAGTCGTCCCGTTTGCCACCGTTTTTATCCTGGTATATATCTTCCTCATCATTGTCCTTATCGATAGGTGTTGATTTGAGTGCTTTAGTCCTTGTTGTGGGGAGGTGATGTTATTAATTTTACATATAGTGCTCTCCAGGAAATAATGACTATCAGTAACCAAACCCCGCTGATCCATGTCCAGTCATCGATGGTGTCACGCTACTAACAATACCTAATGGTATGGTTGTATTATTTGATTGACATTGTTCTTGTGCAGCAAATTTCATACGTTTTTGTTTTTGTCTCTGGTTACAGAACCAGACTCTCACCACATTCTTCTTTAGGTCCAGCTTTTCCGCAATGGCAGCAATCTTCTCCCCAGAGGGCCTTGGTTGTACAGCAAAGTACGCTTCTAGTGATCGCTTTTCAGGCGCCGCAATGGAAGTCCTTTTTCTTGAAAAAAGACTCGATATAGATTACTCGATAAATGATATACAAAGTATAGTTATAAAGTATTTTTCATTCCCTGTTCAATTTAAGTAAATGTAAGTGAAGTATATATGTATATACGCAAATTTGATATTGAACTCTGAAATC
Source organism: Sarcophaga peregrina (assembly GCA_014635995.1). Taxonomy (NCBI): domain Eukaryota; kingdom Metazoa; phylum Arthropoda; class Insecta; order Diptera; family Sarcophagidae; genus Sarcophaga; species Sarcophaga peregrina. The sequence continues at coordinate 73,806,969 of CM025790.1, forward strand.
ATAACAACACATAATTGAAGAAAGCTGCTGGGGAATATTTTCTTCGATCGAAATAAATTATTAAGTTTAAAGTTCAAGTTTTTTCTATTAGATACATTAAATAAAGAGAATGGGCCATAATCATAGTCATCAAAAAGTCTACTTTAAGTACCATTTATAAAAAAGTCTACTTTTCGGCTACCACAGACGATAAAAAGCTTACTTTTTTCACTAAAGTCAATTTTTTATTTAAAACAAGGTGAGGTTGTTTTTAACGAAGTTAACATAATTTTAAATCTATCAGCTGTTTGTCATTTGTCAAAAGTTGCAAAACAAACCAAAAACAAAAGCAATTTGAATTGTGTTAAATTTTTTATAAATTGTAGAAAAAGGGTTAAAAATAATTGAAAAAATGTGTACAATTCAGAACATTGAAAATGATTTTGGTATTATTGAAGATTTGTGTGAACAAGAAAGCCTAAATTGTATAAGGTAACGTTTTGCTCATTTGCTTATCAATTTTTTTTTGTGCTTTTATCAGCTGTGCAGAGATGCCACTTATACAATATTTATACCAGTTTGTATGAAAAATTTCAAACATTATACTAATCATCCGCTTAAACCTGATTCAACTTAAAACCATTATTAATTTTCTCTATAGTTAAGAAAGTTAAAGTTGTTATTAAAAAGAACCGACTTTAGTGTATGACTATGATTATGGCCCAATTTCTTTGTATTTCCACATTTTGAAATTGTAATACTTGTTGGTTTAACAGCTGATTAGATTAATTTTAGTAAACACTAGAGGTGTGCACAAGACATATAAAATTGCACACTATAGAAAGATAGAGTAGAAAAAAACAACTGTACTCGTAAACCATTTTACAACAGTATAAAAGATAGTTGTGTGAAGAGTGCAAGAAAAATATTGAACTCTTCATAGTGTCACAACGTGCATTTCTGTTTTCAGTAAATGGGAAAGAAAAAATATTTTTGTTTTCAAAAAACAAACAAACTAAAACAACGAATTTTAGCATAGCAGTTTGCAGAGAGATTATTGCTGTAAAGTTTATGGTGAAATCAAAGAATGTATAGAAACACTTATGTACGCATATTTTTCAACGAATACACTACTGAAATTCATATGGCAATACTGAAAATTTAGCTTCAGTAGTAAAATATGCTCTCACAACACAAAGCATAGTTCCATTGCTTCACAGGCAAACGAGTGCTGTTGTACACTTTGAATAAAAGAGAAATACACATTTCGGTGCACTCGTAAAATCAAGAGCAACAGAAAAGAGTACAATTCAGTACTGCACTCGATGAAAGGTAAGCTAGCAAAATGTCTTGTGCACACCTTTAGGAAACACGCTAACATTCAATCTACATTCGTTGGGCAATGCAGGTTCAAAAATGGTGGCGATCTACATTTTACCGTCAACAATGAACGATGTAGATACGTGATTATTTAATGATTATCACAATTGGCTGGCGTGATCTTGCTAACATTATAAAAATTACACTTTCATATTGACTAGGGATGCCAATCGGGAAATCCCGAAATCCCGGGATTTTCGGAATTCACTAATCCCGGGATTGTGAATTCAGATCTATTTTATTTCTACATCACTCGACGTCGATAATAGCGCTTCAGATGAGGAAAACCCTACTTAAATTGCCAAAAAGTTATTTAATGTCATCGAAGAATGCAAAAGCCTTATAAAACTAATTAATAGGATGACTGATTTATATACTGAACTGTGCAAAGAAATAGATTTATTTACATTAGGAGGTGGTAGAGGTATATACCAGCTGTACACAGCTATTTTGGAACTATTTTACGAACAAATATTGATTGCAAGAAGTGTTTGTCAACGGCAGTATATGTTGACAATCAAATTCGTTCAAGCCTATGTTTTTGTTAATTTACGCTTTTTTGTTACTTTTTGCCTTGCTTTTTTATATTTTATTTTTAATGACATGTAATTGGAATAGAAATGCTTTTGTCAACAAATATATTTTTATATCATTTTAATATTAAGAAAAAAATTGGCATCTCTAATATCGCCAAAATTAAATTTGAATTTTAAACTTAAATTACTTGTCCAATAAAGTTATTCATCTTATATTTTTCATTTATTATATTATATATTTTTGTTTTATTTTAATTTAATATTGAGAATCTATTAGTAAGCCTAAAATTAACGATGACATCAACTCTTGAGTTCTGCATATATGTGCGACGGAAAATGATTGAAAATTAGCACCAGTATATTCATTACATGGTGCGATAGTGAAAATACAACCGAGTATCTTCAAACTATAAGTTGTATATTTAGAAAAATATTTTTTTTCATATTCCTCGAACCCTTGTCGTATTTCACAAAAACTGTTCTTTGATCTTTACTCAAAAATTAGCTTAAACATTTTTGAACCGATTTTAAAATTTTTTTTGGAAAGGAGCAATTAAATCATTATGGGTATTTTATTATTTTAGGTTTATTATATGACATACACTGAGCGCCAAAAGTGAGTAAACACCACTGAAATAATTAATTTTTTTAGGACAGCGAGAAAAGTAATTGAGAATAATCGAATAAATTTCCAAAAATAAAAATGTTTATTAATTAGTCATAAAATGTTAAAACAAAATTGTTGTTGTGCTACAAGTATGTTTTTTATAATAGACAATTTAAAATTATAGTGCCTGTTGACACACTTATAGCACTCAGTGTGTGTTGATTTATCAAATGAACTTTTAGTTTAATAATTTTAAATTTTTTAATGGATCTTGGTTGTCTATAGAAAATTTTGCCACTTTCTCGTTAGAGCGACTACAAGACATTGGTTAATGTTTCCGAAAAACTAAATAATATTGTTACGTTTTTACCTTTTTAAAAACGTTTAATTATGAGTTCGTTAATTGCAAACCAAGTAAAAACAAATATGTGTTTTATTTCAATTAAACTCTCTTTATTATTCACACTACTTTTATGTGCCACTGTTCAAATTTAACCGATACAACGTACACAACAGTAACTACAACAATTTATTGCTTGTTCGGTATTATTCACACACTATTCGCTATACTGTTCACAACGAATATCTTCGAACCACGACTTTTTACTTCATACGCAACTTCACGCAAGGCTGACTGAATTCACACTGACTGTTGTCTGCCTTGTCTTGCCCTTTACTTACTTGTTCATCCCTTTTGCTCTCATGCTTGTTGTTGCTACTTGGAAGATGTTCGATGTATCTATGTATATGTGTTATGCACACATCAGGGATTATAAATGACACCAATGAAATGGTAACAAAAAAGTTATAAAAAGGTACTTTTCGGGTTGAAAAAGTATCAAATTTTGAATTATTCATATTTTTACACAAATTTTCCTTCTTTTCAAATTATATTAACATTTTTTAATTTTTTTTTTTAAATAATTTATTCAAGCTTTAACAAAACAAATAATACATAACAATTCATGCGAACAAACAAAATATAAACATTTAAACCAAAAATAAACAAAACATTTCCTTTAAGTATATAAAAATGAGGTAAATTTTAAAGAGATCAATATTATCAAACATTTTTATTTTAGTTTTGATAGCATATAAAACATAACAGTTCATGCGAAGAAAAAAAAAAAATAATAATAATATATTAAAAACTATATTAAAGAATATAAAAACTTACCAAATTTAGGTAAGTTAAGAAAAAGTATCAAGTATCAGTGGATGCGTCAGAAAGTATCAAAAAAATACCAAAGTATCAACTTTATCATCCCTGGTACACATTGCCTCTTGTTGTGTTTGCTTTCGTTGCGCTTGCGTTTACTTATAAATCGTTCGGTGTACATATGTGTAGTGTAGCTGGTAGCATTTATTTATTGTTTTTATGTGAAACGATATTAGGTCGTTTCAATCTTCGTAACAATATTATTTAAGAAAACCGCAAACATTAGCCGACTTCTGGAATCCGCTCAAACGTGAAAATGGCGAATTTTCTGATACACAACAAAGAACCATTAAAAGTTTTGAAATATTCATAATTAACGTTCATGTGATAAATAAATTTTTATAAAAAACTGCAATTAAGGATGGGCAAACTTGAAAAAGTAAGAGAAAATGCATGCTATCCAATTTCAGCCGTTCAAAATTCATAACATATAGGTTTCCTGCAATTTAGGATGACCAAACTTAAAAAAATAAAAGATAATTCATGCTATCTAAGTTCACCCGTTCAAAATTCATAACATATAGGTTTCACCAATATGTTTACGCTTCCCTTTTCAAAGCCTATAATACATAAAAATTTAAGAATTTAACATAATTAATATGGGTAATATTTGTAAAAACTCACTATTGCTACTAAAGTATCTATTAAAATATTATATTTTGCAGCCTAAACTCTAATTGTAAGGCACAAAAACTCCAAATAATATACAATTTTAAAACCGAAAATTGAATTGTTTTGAACTGGAGATGGTTCCGCTATTTTTGTTATTGAAATGCAATAATTAAAACACTGTCTACCTTTTCTTTTCGCCAGCAGGAAGTACACTTGGAGCATCGGGATCACGCCGTTTGTTTTTTGCCTGTGCCTCGGCTTCTTCAAGCCATGCTTGTAGAATGGGCTTCAGCGCTATCATATTATTATGTGACAAGGTTAGACTCTCGAAACGGCAAATTGTACTTTGTGAAAGTGCCCCAACTCCAGGTAACTTTAAATTTGCAAGTGCTTTACCAACATCAGCTTGAGTGACTCCTGTATTGGATGATAAGATTGCATTTCAAAGTTTTTTTTTCATTTTTTACCAAATATTTCCAGTTGGACAAAACAATCAACGATGGGTATAGCTTAAATACACATTTCTGTTTACCTAATTTTATTCTCCTTTGTTTAAATCGTTCAGCAAAGGCTTCTAGTTCTCTAGGATCTGTATCAGTATCTGGATGTAAACCCGCCGCGGCTACTGCGGCTGTTATCACAGGGTGATGGACTGCAGAATGGCCATGATGTCCTTTATAAGGTAAGGTAAAAAAAACAAATTTTTAATTAAATGTATTAATATTTTATCTCAAACGGTACCTGCGGAATGTCCACTTAAGCTACTAGGATGATGATGGCTCATCATATGGTTCATACTATGGTAGGATCCATGTAAATGTTGGTGCGTGGGTGTTAAAGGAGTTTCAGAAATAGGAGCGAGAGTTGTCATTGAACCTGTCGGATCAAGCATATCCAGTTGATCCATGGAATGATGCATCTACAAAACAAGAAAACAAAACGGCTACATAAAATGTCAGAAATTGATGAAGGTTTTTTTTTTTATCAAAATAACTAGTATTTGAGGAAAGTAAAATTGCTACAAGTTATGAAACTACAAAATAAAGCCTACTTTAATATCCACATACATATATTGGCAATAAAATATGTCGGCCAGAATATTGTGATACTAGGTCTAAAAGTTCAGTTCGAACAATTTTACAACGTTTTCAAGAGTTCGAATATGAAAATTGTAAAACTCATTTATTTTCTGCATTACTTTAACACGGTATGAAGATTTAACTGTAAATTGTGAAAGTGTAAAAAATTATTTGGAAATTAACCCTTGCAAATCAATTGGGTCAGATACAAAACTAAACTAATAAAAACATTATTTGTAGAAAATACTCTTATTGTAAAGTTTGGAAATTTACTTTTTTGCAAATATGTTATGTTGCCTACAACAAAACGCCAATAAAACGGATTATTTGGAAATTACTCCGGGTGAATCATTTGTCATAAACTCTTTAAGGTGGAGAATAAGAAATATCACATGTTTTAAATAAATTCTTACTATAAACTACAAGATACATTATATTACAATTAATTTAAATAATATTTAGTGAATTACTGGTTAGTGGTTTTTAGTGATCTTGATGAAAAATATATTTAATTCAGCATAGCATCCGTCATACGACATTTCCAACTAACTAACTAAATTTACCTGGATACGACAAACAAAATTGTCCAACTTTATGCGTTGCATTAACGGAGAAACACCAAATACAATAAAATATATATTCAAATTCTGCTATCAGCTAGAAAAATTAGAGCTTAACGAAGGACGAATTGTCTCTGATTATCGCAGTTCATAAAGTATGAATGAAAGTGCTTATTATTGTAAAGGTCAATCAGGACTTACCTCCTTCAACTCTAATTATTACTTAACACATCATATTATTTTTAAACGCGATACCCGCTGCAGACACATGTAATTTCTAATAGTTATATTCGGAGTAAACTGTTTCCCTATTTTGGAAATCAGAACGTTGCACTAATTACTTAGTGACTGTGAATCAAGCCACCCTTTTCCGTAAAATAATTTACAAATATGGGCCATTTTAAATGCAAGTGGGCGATATTGTGTCGGGTGAACATTCGTGATGAACACACATGTTTATAATCTGCTAGTTTTCGCTTCGAAAATCGATTTTAAATCAAATAAGCATTTTTCACGGCATTCCCAGCGAACACTTATTAGATTTTAATTTTTTTAATTTTCGAAAGCTAATAGTAGCTTGTATACATTCTTATTCAAGCCATTTTCAACGCTCGATATGGATAATTTTGTCGTTAAAACGTGAATGGCTCAGTTACACAGTTTTTTGCGTTCAATTCACATACATACATATATAATTGGTCATTACAACCCTTCAGTCAGGATTATTAACCTAGTTTCTCACACTACTTAAGTTGTGTGTTACTTTTATACATAAGTGGCGGGACCTACAGTTTAAAGTCGATTCTCATGGTCGATTTTCATGGCAATTTTATTTTTACTCTCCGAGTTTTTGTCTGAAATCTGCTGAGAAGAAATCGCCGAAAAAATACTTTTTGTATTTTTATTTAAGTCTAATAAGCCAGCACACTACCTACTAGACCACGGCGACCTCAATTGCGTTCAATTCAGTATACAGATATTCTTCGTATGACGCGGTGGTTACGTTCCAGAAAAATTCCGCGTTATGTAATTCGCGCTACAGAAGACTTAGCTTTCATATAAATTTAAGAGCTATGTTCCAATAAACTTTTTTCAAAATACAACTCAAAATCAGTATTCATACTTTATTAAAATATAAATTAAAAAAACAAGCGGAAAACATAAATATTCACTAGTTTGTGTCACTTAATTCGAACATCGTGTTACGTCGAAATCAGAATAAATTTAATTTGAAAAGTTTTCGTCATTTGATAAGAAAAACCTTTTGTTGGACGTTCTTTCAGTGATTGTGCGATTGTGAAATCAGTTATCAGCCTTTGTTTTTTTTTCTAACAGTTTTTCGATTTCGTAATAAGGAGCGTTATACAAGTCGAAATTTCGCGTTGTAATAAAACTGTTTTTTTTTTAAATCGCGTTATATCGAAAACGCGTTGTGGAAATATCGCGTTATACGAGGGATACCTGTATTGAATCTTAAAATTCAAGTTGAAATAAAAATATGTATTAAAATCATAAGTCTAAAAAAAACTATTTATGACCGGTTGTTGAGGTTACTTATACTAAAGGGTGGGCCATTTGAAAGTTTAAATTTCAAAACACAACAAACAAAAACGGCTTGAAAATATGCCAAAAATATTTTTTTGTCAAATATATTTTTGTTGTAGCGGCTGGCCTCATAGTACACCAAATTTCAGGCGAGGGTATAGGATGGTGTCTCGTGTCGGGACCTTCAAACGCTCAATTGTCTCTGATTTGTCGATATAACACTTTTCTTTAACGGCGTACCACAAAAAAGAGTCCAAGGATGTCAAATCGCAGCTTCTTGGTGGTCAATCAGTTCCGCTAAACAAAACGGCCTTCAAACGTTTGACCCAGAAAATAAAAAAAAATCCTGTCAAAACCAAACATCATTCACATCAATACCATGAAGAGCGACCACAAAATAATCAGGTATCATGGTGGGATCGGTGTCTCTATTGACCGCAATGGTTGCGCTTTCCTCTTTTCCAAAGAAATATGGGCCAATGATGCCTCCGTCCACAAGCCGCACTAAACAATCATTGGATGCATTGGCTTCTGTAAGACCAAGTGTTGGTTTTCTGTGCTCGAAATACGGTTATTTTGATTATTAACGTACCCACCAAGATGAAAATGAGCTGCGTCCGAAATGACGACTTTTTTGGCAAATTGATTCTCATACACACTCTTAGCCACAGCTTCAATATTTTTAGATGTCCAAGCACACACACGTCTAGATACATCAACAATGTAACAAGTTCACGAACTTTAGCATTTAACTTGCATATACCGGGCACTGTCCTTGTCTGCGACTAAAATTTTGATGACTTTTTCGAGTAATTTCTTTGTTTTCGAAATAAATTTCTAATAAACGTTCCAACGTTGCTCAATAATAAATCGATTCATTACGTTCACTGGAGATAGTATACTGAATTTTGTGATAGAATAGAATGACGCAAGTGTAGTCAAATTCGAAATAATCAGTGATTCAAATTTAAATCGATAGATGACCAACCCGATATTACATTACATTACTAGTGTGGAGATGAGGGTTGCTTTGCCCCTCTTTCTTATACGGTTGTGCCCACGATAGTTCAATATGGTAAGAGCCAGAGGGTTTGGGTGGTATAGGAGTCTTTTCATAGAATTTTCCAATTTCAGTTTTGACTGATGGCCCGTTGAGTTTTTGATGTACACGCATTCGCAGCAGTGTGCGTAAAATGGCATAACTCCACGTTTGGCTCATTAATGAATTATACGTTAAGAGTTTACAATCTAATCTTAAGCTGAAGTTTCTGCAAATTAGCCAATTTCTAACAATTTCAATCTAATTTGTACTATTTGTACTCTTGCCGCGATGTGTAATTCCAAGTAAGATATCTATCAATATATGGCATGTGCGAGTGCTGAGGCACACCTTTATTATTTATCCAATCTGTTCAACGGCATTTCGGAAATATTTATTAGATATAATACGGGCCTTATCATACAGGTAATAGTTGTTGGCTTAGAAGCAGTAATATAATCGGTAAGTAACTTTCTAACAGTACCGCAATATTATAAGCAGACGTCGGCACAAAGAGAACATGATCAAAGTGTGTGTGTATTTGTGAGAGGCAATTTTCAACCCAGAGGAAAATTGTTAGTATTTTTTCAAGTGTAACCTAATAATATGTTTATGTAGTGGAAAATGGAAAATGTACAGCGCCTAATCACTACAGACTGCGTATTTAACTTGACAAATATTCTTCCACAAATGGAGATCATTTCTCATTGTTCTTAGTGAATCTCATTAGAAAAAAGTGGATCCTATTGTAATTTTTCTTCGGGTGTAAATTGATATACAAAAATAGGCAGTAATGCTACTCTTTGAAAGCCCTAGTTATCACTTGCATCAATCTGTGGATTGCTGCTACGTTGTTTTTGAATCTAAATTGATGGTCTGGAATACGTCTGTTCACATAAAACATTTGTTAATAATTTATGCATCAAAAGTTTTTAGAATAGTTCCGACACTATCGGAAATATATCCAAGTCACGAAATAATATTGAAAATAGGAAAAAACCGCATAGTTATACTAGGCATCTCTATAATCGTTTTGTTGCTGATCTGCATCTCTTGTTGCTCGAATTTTTGGAGAACATGCATGGAGGAATGGTAACCAAAAGTGGCAGGCTAATCAAATTATTGCAAAAATTTGGTGTGAAAGTGGTTTTTAAATTTTTAACACGGAGATTACCATTCTCAGTATCGTTTCTTACTCATCCACAAATGGAGCTTAAATACATCAGGCCGTTTAAGATTCCTTACTGATCGCCACAATGTTTGAATAGTTTGAATTCGATGTAGCTTCAAAGCCTTTCAATCTGTGCTATTGTCGTTGTTGTAACATCTACATAAAACTATTTTATTAATACCCAAGTTAAGCTTGGTGAAAGCGACATCATAAAAAATTTAGAAATCTACATTTCTGGATTTCTCAATTGTACATCTTCCGTACAATGGCCACTAAGGTATCTCCTTAATTGGAACAAATTAACATAACAAACATCCAATAATGCTTCAACTTGTACCCAATTTCGCGAAATATTTTTGGTCACTTCATAATCAATTACGTTGGGAAACTTCTGTAGATCAGTAGATTAGTTGGATATTGCATGGAATACTACTCAACGTCTAGGTGTTATAAATTGGGTTCTCCAGAACGTATTTTAGCGTAGTAACACTAGTTTCGAAAAAATACTGCTCTACAGATTTATGGAAAAATTTTCTTCAGTAGTTGAAAACCTGGGCGGCTGTTTTACCGCTGATGATAAAAAGTATGATGAAAGTTTTTCACTTGTGTCCCCTAACAAATTATGTTCTCCCGTTCCCGTAATTATAAAAGGGACAATGTCCTTAACAAATGTGCTTTCTTCAGTTTTTTATTTACATATTTTTTTATAATTTATTGTAAATTTTCCTGAATTATTATTTCTTATTTTGTCCGACAGGTAGCTTCCATTTCACCTTACTGTAATCTTTAATATGTAAATACGTCTCATTATAATTGTGGATTCTCGATCAACCATATTTAGATCTTATAATCTACTAATACCTTTCTATTAAATTTTCTCGTTGGCATAAATATATTATATATATATTATTTAATTTACCCTAATTCCCCCCGAAGCAAAAACTTTTTGTTAAATGCTGGTATATTTTTTTTTTCATTTTTAATGTTTATTATAATTTTACAAAAATCAGAAAAATTTTAATTTAGTGAACTTTTCTCAAAGTGCGTTTCTTGTTCTCGCACCAAAACAGTCACATTATTTTTTTCGGGCTTCCTAATTAAATAAATATTGCTAAAACATTAAATAGTTAGTACTAAGCTTCAACCGATTGTATCGAATTTTTTTTCTATAATATGAGGATATCCAAGCTAAGTTCCGAGGATCATTACATGCAAGCAACGAACATCCGTACCTGGATTTTCATAACATTTTTTATATCAGTGTACTCACCTCCTAGGATTCTGGAAGCCAGTGATGCAATATCCAAAGTGGGATTCGAAGTTAGTTCCAGTGGGTAACCAATTTACTAGCCCACCAGTGCAGTGAAGAACGCAAACGTAACAGATTTTGAAGTAACCAATAATATTTCCAGAGATTCGGTACAAATTGAAGCTTCATTGGATTTGTCCTCGGATGACATGCCCTCTATCATTACGATCTCGAACCCTACTATAGTTAAAATACGACGGCAACTCTGGTAGTAAGTAAACGTATTAAAAACATTTAAAATTTTCTTTAGCGCTCATTGTACAAAAAATACACAGCTTAGAACTCTAGAGGATGTAGGTATATCTATCTCTACTATCATGACATTTCTGAAAAGCTCCAGGTAGGCATTAATATGGATCTGTAGATATCAAAAGGTAGTTCGCTGAAAAAGGATGAGCGTAATGAGGTTCTTTCCAAATAAGATTCACAAAACATTTCAAAAAATTTTTGGTATCCCAAAAACGGCGTCTTTTAATTTATGGAAAGCATTTTTCAGCAGATTGTTTTGAGACGGATTCGCCGAAAAAAGTCACGAGCTCTTGTCAAGAAAGCTACTATACTACCTACTAGACTACGGCGCTAAAGTATGTTATTGTAACAAAAAACAAGTATTAAGATCTAAACGCATTTTTCCTTCTTAAAATGTTGAAGGGAAAGAAGAGAAAAGTTTAGCGCGATAGGGATGTATAGGTTGTTATAGAGGTGTGGGCGAAAAGTACCAGTGATCTGCGGCGTCCAAAACTTTAAGCATCATATTTGGATGTATAATTGTATGCATAAATTATATTGCAGCTGCGATAAAAGCTTTACTTCATACAAATAATAGTATTTCACTAACAGGATGGGCACTAATCCAATTTTAATTGTTTTTATTTGATATATACAGTTTTTTAAAACTCCAACTCTTTATGGCTATACTTGTTAACACAAGCTGCTTTTCAAACTAAGAATCCGTAATATATTAAAAAGTTGTATCTATTTATTTTCTTGCAACTGTAATATGTATCACAGTTCGCTGTGTACTTTATACGAATATTGTGAAATGTACGTAACTCCACAATTTAAACACAAGACTTGCTTATTTATTTTTATTTTATTTTCAAACTTGCTTATTCTTAGTCGGGTTCTGGGTTGCTTGTGCATGTTTCTGTATTAAAATTCTAAAAATTATGAATTTACACATTCATTATGAATTAGAAATATCTGAAGTTATTACATGTATCTTTTCGCAATACTTGTGCAGTTTCTTTATTTTGACTTAATAAATCGACTAATGAAATAACAACCAAACATTTTTATTCATTACCGTTGTGACAAATCTCCTTTATGATTTAAAAATTTCCTGTATAATTACGCTTTTACCTACATGAATTTTGTATGCTACAGTATCCCAAATTTGCTTCAAAGTTTTCAAACCGAACCCCGGTTGAATGTTTTAAAATAGCAATACGGACACTTTACAATCTTTTTTCATCAATAACAGTAAGTTTTCATATCTTAATACTAAATAAGAGACTGTTCCTCATAATTTTAATGCATATCGTTATATTTATTTCAGGTGAACTTTGCAGTCCAATTTCAATCTTGAGTTACTACCAATCAGTCAAAGCATCTCAAAGAGGTTCAGTTTAATTTTAACTAATTTTATTTTATATGGAATTTTCAAGTCAGGAGCCAATCAAGATAAATGCTGAGATTTATTTCATGTAAGTATTGAGTCACTATTGAGACGAGAATGTTATCATAACATGAATTTTAAGTGAACACAAGTTTGTTCATAAAATGTCGTTTTCCATGTACTCAGCCACTTCTCTGGCGGAAGGATTTGTTCCTCTCCGTGTAGCGAACACAACTGCTCCCAATATGCTGTTACGTTTTTACCTTTTTAAAAAAATGTTAATAATATGAGTTCGTAGATTGCAAATAAAATAAAAATAAACATATGTTTAATTTTAAATCAATTCTTTATTGTTTGCACAATTCCGTGTGCTGTTGGAAATTGATTTGCACAATTACAATTTACTTCAGTTTTTATTCTGCTTTCATACTCTTCCGCGTACGCAATAAATTCTGTTCGTTAACCTTCTCCGCTTACAACTTTTTGGTAAGCAACAACACAATATTCTCTTCACACACAACGTGCCAGACCTAATTCTTATTGAATCCCACGTGACGTTTTCACACACGACTAACTGAAATCTAACTCTCAGAATCGCCGTTGCCTTCTCTGTCTTGCCTTTTATATCACAAGGGCCAGTAGTCTGATGAATGCACTCGAAGGAGAATGTCTTCGAGAAATATTTAAAAATGTAAACAAGTTGTTTTCATTAATGTTGTTTGTGCATCTTGCTTCCATTCGTCCAAGCCGAGTAGTTGTTGCTTGTGCATTTGTCTATCCGCTATTTTTTTTTATACTGCACTTTGTTTTTGCTTGATTACTTCTTTGTCCGCTTCACATAGTTGTTGGCTGTTCACATTTTTAACCCTTCTATTTTTTATGCTGATGTTGTTCCTATATTCTTGATTATTCATCGATCTTGTAAACAAACCCGTTATTTTGGAGCTTTCGTTTATCATTTCATCAGTGTTGTAACCTTATGTGTAATTACACATATTATGTGTAATTTTTGATTGTGTGTGTAATTAGTTTCGTGTGTAATTTTACTTTTTGTTCTACCTTTTTCTTTAGTCGCTAATTTTTAACAGTCAATTTGTTAACACTGATTGTTTTGTAAATTTACTGCAATTTCTAACACCACGTTGCAAAAATAAACACCTGCATACTTCTCTTTCAAATCTAAATACATGTACGGCTAATGTTTAGTCGCCGTAGTCTAGAAGGTAGTGTGTTGGCTTATTATGCTGAAGGCCCGAGTTCAAACTCTAGGTCAGACATCAAAACGAAAATATGAAAAAATTCTTTCGACGACTTCCTCTTAGCAGATATCTGCCAACAACTCTGAGAGTAAATAAAATTGCCATGAAAAGCTTCTCATAAATCTGCCGTTCGAAGTCGACATTAAAACTATAGGTTCCAACACTCATATATAAAATTACCGCACACAACATAAGTGGTGTGAGAAGCAAGGTCGTAATCCTGACTGAAGGGTTGTAATGATCAATTATGTAAGGCTAATGTTTCATATATGCATTTACATGTCTTTTTTGTGCTTTAAATAAATGTTGGAAACGTTGTATGTATATTATTATAACATAACGTAACGAAAGTTTGACGTGTACATAAATTTTGTGAAAGGGACAGCAAATATTACCAAAATGTATTTCTGTCCCTGTCTGATTATTTATGTTAGTTAATTTTTAGGGTGGATTTTTATTTTCTATTTTGGTCGAAATTGATGATATTTTTGTAGAATAATAGAATATTTTGTAAGGAAATGAACTGTTGTATTGGGGAAACGTAATACGAAACTAATGTATTTGGTGACACCTTTCATCGATTATCAGTAGTAGTAGTATTTAACCAATTGAGAGGTATATTCACAAACTCCTGAAACAAAAAGTTATGAGTATATATTTTGTTATATTTTTCTTTTTACTTATCTATTATACACGGAACTTATTTCATTGTGAAGAGAAATTGCTAAGAGTTCGATTAATAATAAAAAATTACTTTTTCATTCAAGAAATTAATAAAAACTGGTAATATACACAAAGTTCTGCAATAAGACTTACTTGATCTTGATATATTTAGTTTCTTACTTACCTTTTGCACAAGAAACTATATTCATTGCGACCAAAAACTACATACATTTCGATTAATAATTAAATATTTAAGAATCTTTAAACTTTTCGTTGAAGAAATTAAAAAATATTCCAAATTTTCTCTTTTTAACACAAAATCAATGTTTGTTTACATTTAATTTTTCAACTGTATATCTGCTTTGCAAAACGTATAATTCAATTTTTCCTCCCTCTAAAAATTTATGTAAAATTATGTTATGAGTTATATATGAATATACTATATAATTTTAATGTTTATATAATAAATGTATGCAATATTTGTAAAAATAGAATTGTGTGTGTAATTCTTTTTCAAATGTGTAATTTCGATGACAGTTGTGTGTAAGTCATAAAGCTGTTGGTGGTAACACTTGTTGTTTGATAAAATTTAAATGTGCCATTTTACTGAGTCATTGTCCACAAAGAATTGAAACTGTCTGTTATTTGCTGCTCACTTTGTTGCCTTAAGTCCTTAACTGATTGAAGAAGATAGTTATTTAAAATTTCATTTTTATTGAAGTCACAGGTAACAAGTTCACCATTCAAATCTTTTATATTTATAGTACGACTGGAATCTTTGCCAAGTGTTTTGTTTATAAAATTCCAACATTTACGTGAGTCTTGATTTAATGCACTTAAGTTGTGTTTATAATAATTATTCATAGATATTTTGCAAGCTATTTTAATAACAAAACTGATTCTTTTCAATTTGTTTTCCAAATTATAATTTCTAGGCACTTTTCTTCTACGTTTCAAATACTTTTGATTTTGAAATCAATAAACTTTTGAAATTGCCATATTGAAAATAGTATATGATATGGCAAGTTTAAACATAAAGTGACCTTTAAATCTTAAAGGTAGGATGATCTTCCCTTTAATTAAACGTTCACTTCTATCTTATTGTGTACTCGTAATAATAAAATACAATTTATCTCTCTGTTAAAACGGGAAGTTGTAATAATGGCCCTAATAGTTTTAATTTCAAAATTTAGACTGACCTCCTATTTGCTTAATTACAGCTTTCAGCCTTTTTTGCATTGATTCCACTTCCTAGTGGAAAGTTATTTTTGCCCATTCCTTTTTCAGAGTTGCTATAAGGTCATTCTTGTTCGAAATCTGATGTGTGGCGGTCGTTTTGATCACAAATTGCCCATAAATTTGGAACTGAATATAACTTTTCTATTTAATTTTTTTAAAGGTGCTGGTTGTAGTAAGCTAGGAGCCACTGTATAAATTAACATTTGACTTTGTGTTTCATTGTAATTATTGGAACTTCAACCAATGGGGGTAAAAAAGTTCTTAACAAACCGCTTAGAAATTATATAAATACAAATATATTAAAGTAAAGTTTTTAAAAATCTATTAAACTCAGTAAAAAGGGTTTAATAATAAATGATAAACAATTTTGTATTAATTATAATACAAAAATAATAACATTTTCATTAAAATATAAATGTAAACAAAATTTCCCATACTAAAGACATGTGTTCGTGTGGTTGTGTTTTTGTTTATTTGCTACTGTGACTACATGCGCAGAACAATAAAATTTTGACAACGTGACTGTGCTATGTTGAATTCTTTGTTTAATGAGATAGACGACTAAACGGCTGAACAAATTTTCTTGAAATTTTCACAGTATCCTCCTGTATGTCTTGGAGGAGTTATAGGTTGTTTTGAAATTTCAAATGATCGAGGTGGTATGCCCACATATGCAACATTTCCTGCTATTGTAAGCTAATAACAAAATGCGTATATTGGAAAAACCATTACGCCAAGATACCTCAAATTTTGTACAAGTAACCACAATTTGAAGTCGCCGTGGTCTAGTAGGTAGTGTGCTGGCTTATTAGGCGTAAAGCCAGGTTTCGAGTCCCAGGACAGACATCAAAAGAAAATTCAAAAATATTTTTTCGGCGATTTCTTCTCAGCTGATTTCTGGCAAAAACTCTGAGAGTAAATAAAATTGCCATGAACTTAATCATAACAGAATCGCACAATTCCTTGAAGAGATTTTCATTCACTTCATTCTTATTTTCATAAACTTGTATCCAAAACTCAATAGTTGTCTTCTGATTTTTCCACTAGTATGAAGTTAATTCTTGCTATTGCAGTTCTGAAGTTGTAATTTCATCATTTGAAAATTTTAATTATAAAAGGGGTAAAAATGATAAATAAATTGAAGCTAGAAAATGCTAAACAAATTATTAAAAAATGCTAAATCGAAAATTTGAAGCTAAATCAAAATAAAAAATACTAGATCTGGCTGTAAAAATGCTAAAATGGTCACACTGCTGCCAAGATACAATGACATATGTTCGAGTATACGGACGCACAGATTTATTTATTATATTTACATGTAATCCAAAGTGGGATGAAATTCTATCTGAATTGTACCCTGGTCAAACACCAATGCATCGGCCCGCGTTTTTAAACAGGAATTAAAATCTTTATGGATTTTATTGCAAAATTTCATATATTTGGTGAAACATGGTGTTGGATGTATTCGGTTGAGTGAAATTAACGTGGATTGCCACATGCCCCTATTTATTTTTTGGTTGGTTGAAAAAATTACCGCAATCTTATTGATGATATAATTTCTGCAGAAATACGCGATCTAAATGCTGATCCAAATTAGCATGAAATTGTTATAGAAAATATGATCAATGATCCATGTGGTACCATTAATGCAAATTGTCTGGAAAACGGGTTTACTTTACAGAAAGAAATGCCCAAGAGAGAGCAGCTGCACCACCGACTACAACATTATTTTTTGGTCTTTGTAGGAATGATATGCTTGCAAAAACTTTATTATATTCAGAAATTCCAAACCTGTTGATGGTTGGCCAAATTTATATTCAGGAGAAGCATTGGGTAGGGTTTATACCTTCCATTCTCAAAATGCTGAAGGTTTTTATTTGATAATGCTTCTAATTATTGTTCGAGGGCCAACATTTTTTGAAACCTGACCTACTGTTGATGGCGTAGAACGTGCAACATATCGAGAGACCTGTCAGAAACTACAATTATTGGAGAACGTTTGTCATTGGGAAATAACGCTTGACAACCATCCATTGCGATTATTTGCATTATTTGCGATAATATTGGTATCGTACTTAAAATCTAATCCAAAAAATCTTTGGAATAAATCTGCAATCCAATAAATCCAACAATGCAACGCTTGAACTAAGTGAAAGCATGTATAATGAAGCATTAATTCTACTTGAGGACAAATGCTTGTGGATAGGAATGTGACACTCATTGAAGTTGGAATGATTGTTCCTATTCGGTCAGGAACTGATGCACACTATCAAGACCATCAAAATTTGGAAATTTTACTGGAAGAAAATTTACCAAATTTATAAAAAGAGCAGAGAATGGTATACAACAGAATACTAGAAGCAATAACAAACAAACATGGAGGTCTGTATTTCATTGACGCACCAATTTCATTGATATTAGCAAAACTTCGATCGCAAAAAATATTGCATTACCTATTGCGCCATCTGGCATTGCTGCCACACTCTTAGATGGTGGCAGAACAACGCGTTCTCCACTAAAATAACCGTTAAACCCTAAATTTTCCGAAGATTGCACGTGTAAAAAAGAAAAATTCTTCTATGGGCAAAGTGTTGCAACAATGTAAAATCATAGTGTAGGATGAATACACTATGGCGCATAAGAAATCTTTTAAAGTCTTTGATTGCACTTTACGGGATTTAAGAAGCAATAATAACATATTGTTAATTTTATACATAAGTGGTGCGACCTACAGTTTAAAGTGGACTCCGAACTATAAATTTTTTGACAAACATCTCATGGCAATTTTATTTACTATCAGAGTTTTTGCCAGAAATCTGCTGAGAAGAAATCGCCGAAAAAATACTTTTTGTATTTTGATGTCTGGCCTGGGACTCGAGGCCTGGCTTTACGTCTAATAAACCAACACGCTATCTACTAGATCAGGGCGACCCCGTGCATTAGTTGTATTAGCTGATGATTTTCGTCGAACACTTCCTGTTAGGCCGCGATCAACGCCAGCTGAATGCATGTCTAAAATCGTCATACCTTTGGCGACATGTTCATACTTAACTTAAAATTAACTACTAATATGCGTCTTCATTTGCAACGTGAAGCTTCAGCTCCAACTTTTTCCAAATAATTCCTTGATTTAGGTAATGGAAGAATTCCAATGGATCCTATAACAAAGTATATAAAATTTTCATCAGATTTTTGCAAAATTTAAAAAATATAAAATGGTTATGTGAACGTGCTTTACTGGCATTAACAAATATTGATGTTAATAACATCAACAGCAATATTTTCAACAAGATCGATGGGAATCTAAGAACTAATAAATCGATCGACACAGTTTCAAGTATTGATTATGTCTTCAATTATCCAATCGAATTTTCAAATTAGTTAGATTTACCAGGCTTTCCACCACATGACTTATGGTGGTTTCTTTTCCACAAAGAAAATGTTACCCTCTTACATGGTGCATTAAAAAATATTTGACCAAAACTGTTGTATTGTCATTTTTTATTTGAGAAGAACATAACACAAATATTAAAGAAGGGTATGCCTTGTGTTTACCACTTATAAAGAAAATGTATGTATATGTGATTGAGAGTGCAATAAAGTCGGTCAAATTCAGTAATTCTTCTTCATCAGATGACGAAGATGAATCTAATAACTGATTTAAATTTTCGCAAATAAAATAGTAGCAGCAATATCAATATTTATATTTTTTTCAAAAAAAGGTGTTACCAGATCGCTAATTTTTCAACTTTATTTTTTGAGAGCTTTTTTATAACCACTCTCGATTTATACAGGCCATAAAATGCAATGCTCTCCACCATTACATACATAATTGGCCATTACAACCCACCCTTCAGTCAGGATTACGACCTAGCTTCTCACACCACTTATGCTGTGTGCGTTAATTTTATACATGAGTGGCGGGACCTACAGTTTAAAGTCGACTCCGAACGACAGATTTTTGAGAAGCTTTTCTGGCAGAGTCTTTGCCAGAAATCTGCTGAGAGGAAGTCGCCGAAGAAATATTTTTTCGTTTTGATGTCTGACCTGGGATTCGAACCCGGGCCTTTTGTCTAATAAGCCAACACACTACTCACTAGACCACGGCGACTTCACCATTGGCAAGTGCGAATTATTTAGAATAAAACATACCACCCTTTTAGAGGGCGAAACATTTTTAAGAATGTTTTATGTTTAATGTTCTTCTACGTTTCAAATACTTTTGATTTTGAAATCAATAAACTTTTGAAATTGCCATATTGAAAATAGTATATGATATGGCAAGTTTAAACATAAAGTGACCTTTAAATCTTAAAGGTAGGATGATCTTCCCTTTAATTAAACGTTCACTTCTATCTTATTGTGTACTCGTAATAATAAAATACAATTTATCTCTCTGTTAAAACGGGAAGTTGTAATAATGGCCCTAATAGTTTTAATTTCAAAATTTAGACTGACCTCCTATTTGCTTAATTACAGCTTTCAGCCTTTTTTGCATTGATTCCACTTCCTAGTGGAAAGTTATTTTTGCCCATTCCTTTTTCAGAGTTGCTATAAGGTCATTCTTGTTCGAAATCTGATGTGTGGCGGTCGTTTTGATCACAAATTGCCCATAAATTTGGAACTGAATATAACTTTTCTATTTAATTTTTTTAAAGGTGCTGGTTGTAGTAAGCTAGGAGCCACTGTATAAATTAACATTTGACTTTGTGTTTCATTGTAATTATTGGAACTTCAACCAATGGGGGTAAAAAAGTTCTTAACAAACCGCTTAGAAATTATATAAATACAAATATATTAAAGTAAAGTTTTTAAAAATCTATTAAACTCAGTAAAAAGGGTTTAATAATAAATGATAAACAATTTTGTATTAATTATAATACAAAAATAATAACATTTTCATTAAAATATAAATGTAAACAAAATTTCCCATACTAAAGACATGTGTTCGTGTGGTTGTGTTTTTGTTTATTTGCTACTGTGACTACATGCGCAGAACAATAAAATTTTGACAACGTGACTGTGCTATGTTGAATTCTTTGTTTAATGAGATAGACGACTAAACGGCTGAACAAATTTTCTTGAAATTTTCACAGTATCCTCCTGTATGTCTTGGAGGAGTTATAGGTTGTTTTGAAATTTCAAATGATCGAGGTGGTATGCCCACATATGCAACATTTCCTGCTATTGTAAGCTAATAACAAAATGCGTATATTGGAAAAACCATTACGCCAAGATACCTCAAATTTTGTACAAGTAACCACAATTTGAAGTCGCCGTGGTCTAGTAGGTAGTGTGCTGGCTTATTAGGCGTAAAGCCAGGTTTCGAGTCCCAGGACAGACATCAAAAGAAAATTCAAAAATATTTTTTCGGCGATTTCTTCTCAGCTGATTTCTGGCAAAAACTCTGAGAGTAAATAAAATTGCCATGAACTTAATCATAACAGAATCGCACAATTCCTTGAAGAGATTTTCATTCACTTCATTCTTATTTTCATAAACTTGTATCCAAAACTCAATAGTTGTCTTCTGATTTTTCCACTAGTATGAAGTTAATTCTTGCTATTGCAGTTCTGAAGTTGTAATTTCATCATTTGAAAATTTTAATTATAAAAGGGGTAAAAATGATAAATAAATTGAAGCTAGAAAATGCTAAACAAATTATTAAAAAATGCTAAATCGAAAATTTGAAGCTAAATCAAAATAAAAAATACTAGATCTGGCTGTAAAAATGCTAAAATGGTCACACTGCTGCCAAGATACAATGACATATGTTCGAGTATACGGACGCACAGATTTATTTATTATATTTACATGTAATCCAAAGTGGGATGAAATTCTATCTGAATTGTACCCTGGTCAAACACCAATGCATCGGCCCGCGTTTTTAAACAGGAATTAAAATCTTTATGGATTTTATTGCAAAATTTCATATATTTGGTGAAACATGGTGTTGGATGTATTCGGTTGAGTGAAATTAACGTGGATTGCCACATGCCCCTATTTATTTTTTGGTTGGTTGAAAAAATTACCGCAATCTTATTGATGATATAATTTCTGCAGAAATACGCGATCTAAATGCTGATCCAAATTAGCATGAAATTGTTATAGAAAATATGATCAATGATCCATGTGGTACCATTAATGCAAATTGTCTGGAAAACGGGTTTACTTTACAGAAAGAAATGCCCAAGAGAGAGCAGCTGCACCACCGACTACAACATTATTTTTTGGTCTTTGTAGGAATGATATGCTTGCAAAAACTTTATTATATTCAGAAATTCCAAACCTGTTGATGGTTGGCCAAATTTATATTCAGGAGAAGCATTGGGTAGGGTTTATACCTTCCATTCTCAAAATGCTGAAGGTTTTTATTTGATAATGCTTCTAATTATTGTTCGAGGGCCAACATTTTTTGAAACCTGACCTACTGTTGATGGCGTAGAACGTGCAACATATCGAGAGACCTGTCAGAAACTACAATTATTGGAGAACGTTTGTCATTGGGAAATAACGCTTGACAACCATCCATTGCGATTATTTGCGATAATATTGGTATCGTACTTAAAATCTAATCCAAAAAATCTTTGGAATAAATCTGCAATCCAATAAATCCAACAATGCAACGCTTGAACTAAGTGAAAGCATGTATAATGAAGCATTAATTCTACTTGAGGACAAATGCTTGTGGATAGGAATGTGACACTCATTGAAGTTGGAATGATTGTTCCTATTCGGTCAGGAACTGATGCACACTATCAAGACCATCAAAATTTGGAAATTTTACTGGAAGAAAATTTACCAAATTTATAAAAAGAGCAGAGAATGGTATACAACAGAATACTAGAAGCAATAACAAACAAACATGGAGGTCTGTATTTCATTGACGCACCAATTTCATTGATATTAGCAAAACTTCGATCGCAAAAAATATTGCATTACCTATTGCGCCATCTGGCATTGCTGCCACACTCTTAGATGGTGGCAGAACAACGCGTTCTCCACTAAAATAACCGTTAAACCCTAAATTTTCCGAAGATTGCACGTGTAAAAAAGAAAAATTCTTCTATGGGCAAAGTGTTGCAACAATGTAAAATCATAGTGTAGGATGAATACACTATGGCGCATAAGAAATCTTTTAAAGTCTTTGATTGCACTTTACGGGATTTAAGAAGCAATAATAACATATTGTTAATTTTATACATAAGTGGTGCGACCTACAGTTTAAAGTCGACTCCGAACTATAAATTTTTTGACAAACTTCTCATGGCAATTTTATTTACTATCAGAGTTTTTGCCAGAAATCTGCTGAGAAGAAATCGCCGAAAAAATACTTTTTGTATTTTGATGTCTGGCCTGGGACTCGAGGCCTGGCTTTACGTCTAATAAACCAACACGCTATCTACTAGATCAGGGCGACCCCGTGCATTAGTTGTATTAGCTGATGATTTTCGTCGAACACTTCCTGTTAGGCCGCGATCAACGCCAGCTGAATGCATGTCTAAAATCGTCATACCTTTGGCGACATGTTCATACTTAACTTAAAATTAACTACTAATATGCGTCTTCATTTGCAACGTGAAGCTTCAGCTCCAACTTTTTCCAAATAATTCCTTGATTTAGGTAATGGAAGAATTCCAATGGATCCTATAACAAAGTATATAAAATTTTCATCAGATTTTTGCAAAATTTAAAAAATATAAAATGGTTATGTGAACGTGCTTTACTGGCATTAACAAATATTGATGTTAATAACATCAACAGCAATATTTTCAACAAGATCGATGGGAATCTAAGAACTAATAAATCGATCGACACAGTTTCAAGTATTGATTATGTCTTCAATTATCCAATCGAA
Organism: Sarcophaga peregrina; assembly: GCA_014635995.1. Lineage (NCBI taxonomy): Eukaryota > Metazoa > Arthropoda > Insecta > Diptera > Sarcophagidae > Sarcophaga > Sarcophaga peregrina. The sequence continues at coordinate 73,830,642 of CM025790.1, forward strand.
TTTTCAAATTAGTTAGATTTACCAGGCTTTCCACCACATGACTTATGGTGGTTTCTTTTCCACAAAGAAAATGTTACCCTCTTACATGGTGCATTAAAAAATATTTGACCAAAACTGTTGTATTGTCATTTTTTATTTGAGAAGAACATAACACAAATATTAAAAAAGGGTATGCCCTGTGTTTACCACTTATAAAGAAAATGTATGTATATGTGATTGAGAGTGCAATAAAGTCGGTCAAATTCAGTAATTCTTCTTCATCAGATGACGAAGATGAATCTAATAACTGATTTATTTAAATTTTCGCAAATAAAATAGTTGCAGCAATATCAATATTTATATTTTTTTCAAAAAAAGGTGTTGCCAGATCGCTAATTTTTCAACTTTATTTTTTGAGAGCTTTTTTATAACCACTCTCGATTTATACAGGCCATAAAATGCAATGCTCTCCACCATTACATACATAATTGGCCATTACAACCCACCCTTCAGTCAGGATTACGACCTAGCTTCTCACACCACTTATGCTGTGTGCGTTAATTTTATACATGAGTGGCGGGACCTACAGTTTAAAGTCGACTCCGAACGACAGATTTTTGAGAAGCTTTTCTGGCAGAGTCTTTGCCAGAAATCTGCTGAGAGGAAGTCGCCGAAGAAATATTTTTTCGTTTTGATGTCTGACCTGGGATTCGAACCCGGGCCTTTTGTCTAATAAGCCAACACACTACTCACTAGACCACGGCGACTTCACCATTGGCAAGTGCGAATTATTTAGAATAAAACATACCACCCTTTTAGAGGGCGAAACATTTTTAAGAAACAAACGCAAAATTGCATTTTGTGTTAATAAAATGCACATTTTTTGGTAGAAAAGAAAATACAATTACTGTTAAAAAACGGTGTTCCCATAATTTTACTTTTCGAGGCGACCATTATAACCAGAAAATTTAAGAGAACTAATGTACTGCTGTTCGATGGGGGTAATATTATTATATTTGACTTACATTTGATTATTATAACGCTGCTTTATTCACATAATGAAGGTCAAATTCATCAGATCGAAAAATGGGCCGATGTTGAATAAGACCAAATTAGCTGATTTGTTGTTGAACAATGTAAACTTTCTATTTAGGCTTTTAACGTTAATTATTTAAAAAAATTTAACAATTTGTGTGAGAAGTGATTAGGATTTGGTAGAATACCTAATATACAAGACAGAAAGCACAAAATAGAGACGCGTGGAAGGACATTGTATAATAAACTTTTGGTGGGAAATATAACCATCGAAATTTGAGATCGAACCGTTAACAGTAAAAGCTATTGCGGGAACTAGTACAAAGGGAGTGGTTCCCGTAAGGTTGTTCCACTTGTTAGAAGAAAAGTATTGCCAGAAGCTAAAGCAAAAGATTTATGCTGGAAAAGTAAGGCCAATAAAGTAGACAAGGGATAGGAATAGCAAAAAGAAATGAGGACGACACCAAATAACACACACACAAAATATAGTAAATTTAATATAAAAAATTAAAAACTGTGACGAGATTTCTGTATAAGAGTTTCTACAAGAGAGAGTGAGCAAAGATTAATGACAGAAATGAAAATATTGCATTGGGAATGTGACAGGAACAAAAGGCTAAATAAGTATAACTCAGCATGTACCTAACCACCAAACCAGTGAATTTTTTTTAGAACATAACCAGATGATCATTTTTTATCAGAGAAAAGTCAACAAATTGTTTACCACACTAAAAACAAAACACTATAAACCTTAACAGTAAATCAATGAAGAAGATGGGGCGGCGAAAGGAAACTGTGGAAAAAGTAATAGATGTGTTTGATATTGTATATTTAAGATTTGAGAATAAATAAAAAAACATATTTATCCTCAGTACTGCAAATGACTGTAATAATAATTACTGACATACAGTCAAATTAAGCACTAATCCAATTTCGCATGCTGTCATATCGTAATGATGAACAAAACAAAATAACGGGTGATTTTTTAGCTATTATCTTTTTAGCAACACTGGTTTAAATAGCTCATGCACGTTTTGTGTTTTGTTTCGCTGTCAAACATCTTCAGTTTAGTCTATAATTTAACCATGAATCGTCTTACAAACGAACAACGCTTGCAAATCATTGAATTTTATTATCAAAATGTGTGCTCTGTTAAGAAAGTTCATCGGGCGCTTCTTCCATTTTATGGTCAGTTTAATCAACCCACTGAAGCGGCTATTCGGGCTATTGTGAATAAATTTCGCACCAAATTTACACTGTTGTACATTAAACCATCAACACGCTTACGTAGAGTGCGAACTGAAGAAAATATCACATCTGTATCGGCCAGTGTTAATGATGAACTTCAATTATCGATTCGTCGCCGTTCGCAGCAATTGGGTCTCTGTTATTCATCAACGTGCAAAATTTTGCGGAAGGATTTAGTTGTGAAGCCTTTAAAAATACAGCTGGTGCAAAAATTGAAGTCAACCGCAACGTAGAATTTATGGTGAATGGGCTCTTGTAAAGTTGGCCGAAGATCCACTTCTTTATAGAAAAATTGTGTTCAGCGATAAAGTTCATTTTTGGCTCAATGGATACGTAAATAAGCAGAATTGTCAATTTTGGAGAGAAGATCAGCCAGAAGCATTGCAAAAGCTACCAATGCATCCAGAAAAAGTCACAGTTTGGTGCGGTTTATGGACTGGTGACATCATTTGACCGTACTTCTTCAAAGATGCTGCGAATCGTAAAGTAACTGTGACTTTTTTTGCCAAAAATGCTGGAGCTTCATGGACCATTTGAGGTGCAGTCGCGGTCAACATTTGCATGAAATAATATTCAAACATTAAATTTTATGGACCGTACTATCGAATCAAATAAAGATTTAATGCAGTTTTCCGAATTTTATGTGTTTTTGTTTTGATAAATTTTCCTATAGCTCTTAGAAGATCACCCTTAAAAAGATCACCATAAAAGCGACGGTGCAACGGATAGCAAACAATATGACATTAGAAAGCACGGAAATAGGAACAAAACAAAAATCAAATTAAAAGAACAACACTACATAGAAATGTATTGTAGTTAATACCTTGTTAGTATGTGATTAATCGGTAAGAAGCCAAATACTTATAATATGTAGTACGACGATAAACATAGTTTTTCGTTTTGTAATTAAAAGTTCGCATAATAAAATTGATATGAGTGTTATCAATAGAAGTTTGATGTCAAATTAAAATAAATAAGGGATTTGTTTGAATGAATTACAACAATGAATAAATGTAAATAATAAATTGCAATCATGGAGTCTACAAATAATAAAAGTATTAAAATTTGGAGCATTACAGAACGAAGGGTAAATAACAGATGACCAGAATTCAATAAACCTATTTGGAGCAGTCTCGAAAGTGTAATTGAAACACTTTTACCATAAGATAACAACCTCATTCAAAAATGTAAGAAATATTAAATCCGTCTGTCCCAAACTCGACCTAATACATAACAAAATTCTTATTCATCAACAAAATTAATAAAAATTATTGAAATAAATCATAGTGAGGCTAAACAATATGCTATTGCACCATATCATTGTAATTTTCTCAGTTTATATATTTTGGGTTGCGGAAAATATATACATCAAAATTTTCAAATCTATGTGTTCCAATTTGTTATCAGTGCTATTACCACTTATTTTAAAATTCTCGACTAATGTCTCTTAATCCTTATACTGTATTAATGGATCAAAATTGCCCAAATAGTTTTTATTGCTCATTTATTTTTCAAATATTCAGCGGATTTCTTTGAAACTTTTGTACAATTATTATTTTAGTGAATACTAGAGATGTGGACAAGACATTCTGCCAGCTTACTCTTCACCGAATGCAATACTGTAGTGTACTCTTTTCTGTTGCTCTTGATTTTACGAGTGCACTGAAATGTGTATTTCTCATTTATTAAATGTATACAACAGCACTCGTTTGCCGGTGAAGTAACGAAACTATGCTTTGTATTGTAAGAGCATATTTTACTACTGAAGCTACATTTTCAGTATTGCCATATGAACATCAGTTGTGTAAAATAAGTAGTAATGTAAAAACAGGTTTTTCCCCAGAAATAAAAAGTTTAAAAATGCAAGAAAAAAAAGAAATGCATGTTGTGACTCTATGAAGAGTACAATATTTTTGTTGCACTCTTCACACAACTCTCTTTTATACTGTTGTACAATGGTTTACGAGTGCAGTTGTTTTTTTCTACTCTATCTTTGCTTCACACTTATTTATATTTGCAGCTATAATCAATATTCGGTCTTGAGATAAATGCAATAGTGTGCAATTTTATATCTCTTGTGCACACCTCTAATGAATATTATTAAAATTTAAAATATAATTTTTGTAGATCGTTTCACAAAGCGTATGTAAAAAAACTTACGCAAATGGTACTTTTGGGTCAAAATTGCCCAATGCAACAAAATCAATTTACGCATGTGATACGAGCTTAGTAACAATTTTATGCGCCTTGACAACATCATAACTAGCAACATACCAAAAAATAAGTAAAAGCGTAGCTATTTGATAACAACACACAGGTGTTTTTTTGTTTTTTATAACAATTTTATAAACTTCAACAAACCCAATAAAAGAAAGTACATAAATATTGCATTCGTTTATGTGTTTTTGAATTGAATATAAGTGATAAAATATTTATTACTTATTTTGAAGCAATGGAACCAGAAGGAACTTTTCTTATGCAATCATATTCAGGCGATGAAAGTCCCCAGCCAGAGAAGATGAAAACGATCTCGTTTCTGAACTTGAATCTGACTTTGACCCCAATTCTTTGTCAGGCGTTAACACGGACATATTCGAAATTCTCGATGAAACTACGGATGAAGTTTTCATGTATTCGTTCAAAAACAGGAAATATTTATGGTCAGAAACATCAACAATAAACAAAATTAGAAGATTTTCTAAACAGAACGTAATAAATTTGACTCCTTCTCAACGCGTTATGCTATTTCAAGAGCTGATAGTATAAAAACTTTTTTTGTTATTTATGGCCAGTAATATTATGAAATTAGTTATTGATATGACTAATTTACACGGTGACTTATAAGAGTAAAAGTTATTCAATCGGTTCACTTAGGTCAATCCGTATTTGGAAATAATTGGATTGCTGTACACGGCATATTTCGGGCTACTTTTGTTAGCGGATGTATTTATTTATATCTCATGGTGAAACTTTAGAACCTCTATGGGAAGACCGTAAAGTAGACACCATGAGTTTGCACCGGTTTCAAAATATATCTCAAGTGATGCGGTTTGATAAAAAGACAGACAGGATTGAAAGATGATTCCGTGCTCTCATAAGAGATTTGTGAAACCGTTGGGAAATGAATCTACGAAATATATTTCATTCTGGCGAGTGTGATAGCGGATGAGCAGCTCGTAACGGCTCGTGAACGATGCCCAATCAAGCAATACATACCATCATACATACATACATAATTGGCCATTACAACCCTTCAGTCAGGATTACGACCTAGCTTCTCACACCACTTATGTTGTGTGTGTTAATTTTATCCATGAGTGGCGGGACCTACAGTTTAAAGTCGACTCCGAACGACAAATTTTTGAGAAGCTTTTCATGGCAATTTTTACTCTCAGAGTCTTTGCCACAAATCTGCTGAGAGGAAGTCGCCGAAGAAATATTTTTCGTTTTGATGTCTGACTTGGGATACATACCATCAACACCAGAAAATATGGTATACAAATTTGGGTCTTGTGTGATGTAGAAAAAAATTATGCATGATCCTTACAGGTGTATACTAGATAAACTTAGGCAATAAGCGGAGAAATATTTCGTAGACCGAACGTACCACAAAGTAATCTTGCTAACGCAATCGTAAAAAGGCTTTAAAATTATTCTGCTGAAGTCCCGCAAACTAAAAATTTAAAAAGGGGGGAAGTTGTTACTTTTGTACAAATTGTCCTAACAGCACCAAATATGCAAATAAATGTACCGAATGCCAGAAATGTATTTGCAGAAAGCATTTTGAGACCAATGTTGTATTAATGAATGTAAAGAGATAAAAAAATAAATGAATAAATATTATAATTTTTTGAATTGGGCAAATTTGACTCACTAATGTCATATGCGGTTTTATTTTTGAAGTACAGGATAAGGGTTTAAAGTCCAATACTCTCTCTACAATTAATAGATTAAACGATGTATCGAAACGATCATTAGCGGTCCTGAATGTCCAGGAATTTAAAAGGCGAGTAATTCGCATTTCAATGGTTATTATGCAAGAAACTAATTTGTTATTCACCTAATAAAAATTTCAAGTCAATTAAATCTACGGGAAGAATTGATGTGCTGCATGATTATAACTCAATTATGGAAGATAGTTCAAATTGAAATATTTTATTGCTAGCTGCTAACGCAACTGAATTTCGGTTACTCTCTATAATCCTTATCCTAATATATATTATAGATCTTTCTGTAAGTCTGTTATTTTGTTTGTTTGTTTGTTAGCCAATCACGCCTGAACGCCTGGACCGATTTTCTTGAAATTTGTGATATTTATCCAACTTTTGTCGGCGCAGGTTATAGGTTATATATTTTGATTCATAGAGGAAAAAATGGACAAAAATTAATACATTATACATGAATGTTGTATTTTATCTTTAATAATAAATTTAAATAATTTTTTTTAAATTTAAAAAAAATTTATACAATGGGGTGGCCAACCATGGCCAACTTTTTTGTAAAAATACCTCCCAAACCGATGCCTGTTAATGCACCGATTTTTTAAGTGTTAATAATAAATTTTTTTAAATTTCTTTAAGAACAACAAATAAACAGTTTTTTCTTAATTTAAAAACATTTTTCATTTTTTAAACTAATCCAAACTACATAACCCGCGCAACGCCGAGTACAAACTGCTAGTATACCTATAAATCTAATGTTTTACTGACATTATTGAAGAATTGTGTATGTACATACTTTCCAAAGAGACTATGAAATTTGGAAGGAAGAAGTAAATTTGAGGACTTAGCTTTCCTAGATATGGAACTTTCGTATTAGACGGCAACAACAGACCAGTATACGTATGTTATATCAATACGTTACAAAAATTAGATTTCAAATACCCTGCCATTTCCGCCGCAAAAGATTGCAAATCAATTGCCTAGCTTAATAACATGAAAGTTAAAGTTATAAACTGATGCAGATTAAATATTTAATTATAAAATAGTATAAATGTTATGTTATCTATAAATTAATTTTTATAAGAAAAGAAATTTAATTGATAGTTACTTTTCATATTAGGCGGTGGGGCAGTGGTTTAACCAATGGGTACCAAATCCTATCAACCCGATCCAAATTCTGGAGAAGGCGAAAAAATTACGATAATTTTTTGTAATTTATACAATTTTAGAACATCAACACTTTTAAAGAAAGCCAGTAAGCAATCTTCCGACCCTCTACGGAATGTATTGAGTGTTTGAGAATCTTTTTCTGGAACCGCAAATATAAATATACGCTCAAATAATTTCTTGCAGAAAAAGATGATATAATGCTTGTATCTGAGATACACTTGATATCAATAACGTTTTACGTTACCGTTAAGTTATAATGACCGGTAATATACAAGCGGATATTAAATGCGAGCAACCAAAGCAACCATTTATCTTCCGGAGGATGGCAATGTGATTGATCATATCAAAATTTACTCTTTGTATGGATAGGACAAAATAAATTTATTTTTATACAGTTTTCAAACTTTAAATAATTTTCATTATTTAATTTGAAGGTTCGTAAATTAGATTACACAAGAAAATCTTTCATAATAATTTATGGGAGTTCAAATTTAAAAATTGGAGTCGCACGTATGTAAATCGGTAAAATAAATATACATACTACGTACATACATAATTGGCCATTAAAACACTTCAGTCAGGATTACGGTCTAACTTCTCAACACCACTCATGTTGTGTGCGTTGTTTATTTTATACGTGAGTGGCGCGACCTACAGTTTAACGTTAACTCCGAATGACAGCTTTTTGAGGAACTTTTTCATGGCAGGTTTATTTATTTACTCGCAGAGTTTTTGCAAGGAAATCGAAATATTTATGCCTGACCTGGTATACGGGCCCGGGCTTCACGTCTAATAAGCGAACACCCGTCCTACTAGACTACGGCGACTTCATAATAAGTACCTTTGAATTATATTTTCTATTTAATTTCAATGCCTTAACAATAGTTTCCATCATCTAACGAAAAGTTAGAAAGAAATTTGTATTTTTGAAAAAACACAATTTTCTCCATAAAAATATGATAGAGTTAAACTGTACCACTTTTTTGCGACGAGACGAAGCAAATCAAAGAGATCTTTAGGAAATTCGGAGAAATATTTTGATTTTCTTTTTAACAAACTGATAAGTGTCAACTCGTAATATTAAAAGATAAGAAACATTTTTTTTAGCGGTTATTGAACTAAATTAACTATTGTACTTTGAAATCCTATTTACATATTGAAACGTAATACCTACTTTCGTAAATCCATCTCTTGACAATTTTTTAGACAAAAAATTTAGAGACAAATCTAAAGAAGAGTTGCGGTTGCTTGAGTATGTATGTATCCATTACGAATAATGTTAAATGTTTTCAAACGATCAAAAGTTCATTCTATCATTCGTCTACTTCATACATAGAAAATTTTTTATCTTTGTCAGTTAATGTATTATAATTATTTATGTGCTACATAAATTATTTAATTAACACATACGTTCATACATTCAAATGAAAAAATATTGAAATATTTGTATATGTAATACGTTTAAATAGAATTTTCAGAATGTACCACGATAAATATCGAAGAGTACGCAGGAAATGCTCAATTATATATGAAAAATTTGTACTTGTGAAATAATGGTATACAATTGCTGTATATATGTTTGTATGTATGTATGTTTGTATATGGTATGTATGTGATTTTTTTGTTCATTCAAATGCAAAAAATTTACTGCAATAAAATCGAAAATAAAACCAACATTTCCCAACAAAACAACAAAAGCGATATAAAACAAATATAAATACAACAATGATAACAATAAATGAAAGACAACATCATTACAAAATAAAACCAAAAAAAGGAGGAGAAATGACAATAAGAAATAATACATAATGTCGTTAAAGTGGAGCTCTTCAATTATAAACCAATCCCAAATTTAGAAAGTATTTTATTGGTTTCACCCTTGGCTCTATCAATTTGAAATGTTGAATCCTTATTTATGTACCTGATGGGTACCAGTACGCCGTCGCAGGAATTTGCAACCCCTGGTTAGTATTTCAAAAAATTATTTGAATCTGTTCTGTGGTTGGTTGGAGTGCCTGCAAAAAAAAAAAAAAAAAAAATCGAAACGTTGCGAGTTAAAACATTCGTTTGTTCGTTTAGAACTGAATCAAATTTTTGTTGATACCTATTATTACTACTTTCTCCGTTCTGCGAAATCTCATTGTTGTTGTTGCATGTATTATATGTCTGTTTTTAACCAACAACAACATAACAATACTTTTCATATAGAATACAATGCATTTTCATTCGGAAAATAGTCCATTAAAAATTCCATGTTTTACAGTGTATATTATTGATAAAAATTTAAGTATTCTGTAGCGTATACATATACTACTACACTTATACATACAAATTTTCGCAGTTATTTCGCTTTTGAGACCTCCTATAGTATAGTTCTGTACATAAAAATCTATGGTTGTTGTATTAAGATTGTAATTATTTATTTTCTTCATAATTTATTCAAATAAAATTAGTATAAAAAATTGTATTGAAAAATTAATCGCAAATTTACTTTCTTCTTTTTTGTATTTTGATTGCTTACACCAAATACTGGTAATAGCGATAATAAATATCAAGAACGATTTAAGAAAATCGTTTGTATTGATAAGCTGATCATATAAATTCTAATATAGTGCATACCACATTAATAAGGTCACTTTAGGGCCATTATTACAACATGTTGTTAACTAAAGGGAGGATTTTAACGGAGAGATAAATTGTTTTTCGTTATTACGAGTACCCAATAAGATAGAAGTGATCGTTAAGCTAAAGGGAAGATCATCCTACCTTTAATATTTAAAGGTCACTTTATGTTTGAACTTGCCTTATCATAAAAATGTTGTCAGCGGAAGATGTTTGCTGTAAAGTTTTAAACAAACTTTACCTAGACTTACATAATTGCAAAAAAATTAATAAACTAATTATAATCTAATATTTTATAAACGTACATGTTTTTGAAATAATTTTTTAAATGCTTATACGTAACTTTGTTTCTTTGGAAATAAACTCAATACCGCCTTTTATTCTCGTTGAATAATTTTATTATATAATTTGATATTTTCTTTTGTGTCGCAGTCGTATTTTTTACTTTGTGGCATTATAGTATCATAAAAACAGCAATTTTACAATTAAGGTACCATAAATGATTTTGTAAGTTTAGAAGTGCAACCTGCCTATATCTCTTTCAATGTTTTCAAAATTGTATATTTGTTGCAAATATGGATTCATTGTAGGGAACCATAATTACAGAAGTAAAGCTTCTATTATCTGTACTCTTAAGCGATAACAGCTTAAGTCAAAAAAGATACCTTCGAGAAATATCACCTGTTTAAATAAATGTAATTGGGGTTCATTACGTCATGTTTGTAATTTTTTAAAACATTCTTAGAGATATAGTGATCTTTAAGAAATGGGGATTTTACAAATTGACTTAAGTCTTTTTGGACTGTTATTGCTTAAGACCACAGATATATATTTACTACATATCGCAAATTGTTTTCTTATTCTTTAATCTATTTAAATTCATTCCGGAATAAGAATACTTCATACTATAGATGGTGTTCATCTAGTGATAGCATAGATAAAAGGATTAATTTTAATAATTTAATAAATTAAATTATAATTTCGAATTGCAATCGTCTTTATTTAATTTTTGAGCATTTACCACTGCATGCTCATAGGAGTTTATCCAACAAAGGTTATAGGCCCAAGGAGCGTATAAACCGAAGAAAGAAATAAAGTATTCAATACGGCAAGAATTTTGGTAATTCCAAGTGAATTTCGTCTTGGTTTTTCAGTGTTTTATCCGGAGTTAAAAAACAAGAAATATGTCGTCTGCTGTAGCAAGTATAGATAAATAGAATTGAGAAAATTATGCAACGTGGAGCATACAGGTAAAAAGTTTGCTTGTTACGTTAGATTTGTGGCACACTATTGTTGAGACTTGTCCGAAAGAAAATCCCAGAAAATGCATGGAAACGGACATGAAAGCTATGGAAACAATAACATTAAGTGTGAAACCAAATCAGTTGATATATTAAAAATTGTGCAACAGCAAAAGATGCATGGAACGTGTTGGATTCAATTTACAAAGCAGGCACAGCATCACGTAAGGTAAATTTATTCAAGACATTGGTACGTTATAAATTTAGTTCAAATGAAGGGTTTACATTACAACTTAATGAATTTATTGCAATAGATGACGGATTAAAGGAAATTGGAATCGAAATGCATAACGATCTTCTATCCATTTTATTATTATGTAGTCTGGCGGAAGATATGGAAAGTTTCGTTATACCCATAGAAAGCCGTGATGAGTTGCCTAAATGTGAAAAATTGTTTTCTTAAATTTTAGAAGAAGAAATGAGAAAATGTAATAAGAATGATGATCAAAATGAAAAAGTTTTTGCTGCGGATTATAAAAAAGAATTTAAACGAGGTAAGAAGCAATAGTTCAGGAATTTTAATCGAAATGATGTAAAAAATGTGCAATATAAAAGAAGTTACTCAAATTAGAAGAGAGATGCAAATGCAAATAAAAATAGTAACAATATTAAATGTTTTAGATGTGGAAAGAAAGGCCAAAAAGATCTCAGTGTAGAGAAAGTAAAGAAAAACAAGAAAATAATTTTGCATGTTCCTTAAGAGAAAACAAATTTTATTTAAAACATTTATGGATATTAGATAGTGGTGCATCATCACATATGGTGAATAGTAAAGAATATCTTGATGATTTTAAAGAATCAACAAGGCAAATAATTTTGCCATCTGGCGAAGTAATTTATGCACACGGCTATGGAAAGATAAAACTAATTTTGTGCACTCACGTTACACAATGTGTGCCATGTCCCCCAATTACATTCGAATTTTCTATCAATAAACAAAATTATTGAAGCTGGTAATATAGTCAAATTTGCTCTGAACAAAGCAACAGTGAAAAGCAAGAAAAATATACGTATTTTAAGGCAGACCTTGTGGAAGGAATGTTTATTGTAAATTTTGAAAGAATTTGTAAATGGCATAATTGTAAATGGCATAATTGATGAAAATACTGCCAAAAAGTGCCATCAAAGATTTGGTCACATTAATGTGATGGATTAAAATAAATTGGCCAACAGAAAAATGGTGAAAGAGCTTGATATTCAAATGGTGACGTCTGTAGATTGTTTTACATGTGCAGAAAACAAAATAAATACAACAGCAAATAAAAGTTATTCAAATATTTAAACGAGTGATGTCCTAGAACTGATTCATATAGATTTATGCGGACCGATAGGAGTCAAGTCTGTTTATTGACGATTATTCGCGATATATTTTCACATATTTTCTTAAACAAAAATGTGATGCATTTGCATTTGATGCTAGTCTCGTGGAGAAGCAGACAGGCCGGCAAATAAAAATTATTTGAAGTGACAACGGTAAAGAATTTGTTAACTTAAAATTTCAGCAATATTGTTCGGAAAAAGGGATTATACATCAAACTACTGTCGCTAATTCGCCACAACAAAACGGAGTATCAGAACGCGCAAATAGAACTCTAGTTGAGATGGGAAGGTGTTTATTAAATTCTTCTGGTTTACCACAAAATTTATGGGAGAACCCATAAATACAGCCACATGTTTAAGGAATCGTGTTCCTACGAAGGTTCTGGAGGATGTTACCTCGTATGAAAGAGGTTGTGGAAAAAAGCCGTCAGTATCCCGTCTAAAAACTTTTGATTGTGACGCAGTGGTACTTGCAAAGCGGCCGAAATCCAAAGATGGAAAGTTTTTGCCAAAAGGCATAAAAATGAAATTCGTTGGTTATCAATTGTGTACTAAAGCATATCGTTAGGTTAGGTTAGAGGACGTGTACCTGTCGGTCAAGACAAGCACAGTACCCGGAGGTCGAAATTTACCCATTGTACTAAGCATATCGTTTGTACAATACGAATACAAGACAAATTTGTATTTGCTGGGGATGTTTTATGCTTCAAAAGGTCATTCGAAAAAATTAATTCGCAAAACGAACTAAATGTTAGTAAATATCAAATTTTTTAATGTTTTGGAAATGAAATTGGTTGGTTTTAATTGGTTGTGTGTACAGGCCTAATCGTTTAATTAAAAACGATGCTTTCATGGCTAAAGTAGGAAATTTGACATTAAGATATGAGGATATAGTGATATATAGAAATTTTAATTCGAATTTACTCAGTGAGAACCACCTGGTGAATGACATGGAGGCTATTGGTCTTTTTCCAGTGAATACTTTTGTTCCCACTCATTATATTAATACCAGGGATACACTTATAGACATCATTTTCGTCAGCAACAGGGAGAAAGTTTTCACCAGCTTACGGCTCCTTGTTTTTCGAAACATGATCTCCTATTTATAGCAATTAATTTTCACCATTATGCTTGCCAGGATATTGTATAGTTTTATGATTTCAAGAACTTGAACTATGATTTACTTTATAATGAAATACGAGAAATTGATTGGAATTCGATCGACTTTATGCTTTCTGCTGAGGAACAATTAAATTTCTTCGAGAGTAAAGGAGTGGTCTGATATGGCAAATGTTTGCCATAATTTTGTTGGAATTAGAGGAAGACCACGAAAAAGTTATTGCACAGAAAATAGGATGCAAGTGGTAAACTTAGTCTTTAATAGTCCCAAAACTGTTAAAGAGGTTTTAAATTGTAAGGATTCTAATAAATGGCTTGAGGCCATTGAATCGTTAATTAGAAATAAAACTTTGGATTTAGTAGGTAAGTCCGAAGGGAAAAACATTATCGGATACGAGTGGGTATTTGTATTAAAACATAATGCGGATGGTTCTATTGAAAAATATAAAGCACGACTAGTAGCTCAAGGGTGCTCTCAAAAATATAGTATTGATTTTATGAAAGTTTTGCACCGGTAGTAAGACACTCAACTTTAAGATTAATATTAGCGTTGGCAGCTAGACACAAATTATTAATTAATCATGTTGATGTAGTTGCAGCATATTTAAACGGAAATTTAGAAAAGGAAATTTATATGTCTCAGCCTAAAATGTTTCAAAACAAGGAATATCCCAACAAAGTCTGTAAATTAAAACAGTCTCTCGTGAATGGATCAACCGTGTAAACGAAATCTGAAAAGAAATGAATTTTCAGAGATGTAAACACGATACCTGCGTATACTTAAGAAGATTTCAGATTCAGACTGGGGCAGCGATTCTTATGACAGAAAATCCTATTCTGGTCCTGTGGTTTTAATGGCGGGTGGTCCAGTAGCTTGGGAGTCTTGTAAACAATCTGTTGTAGCACTAAGTACTATGGAGGCAGAATATATAGCTTTATGTCAAGGAGCTAAAGCAGTAGTTTTTATTCGTGGTTTAGTGGAAGAGTTTGGATTTTTACAATATATTAGTAAACCTACTTCTATATTATGTGACAATCAATCTGCAGCATTTATGGTGAAGAATCCTACAGTACAGAAGGAGAGTAAGCATATTGATATTCGATACCATTATGTTCGAGATGAATACGAAGGAAAAGAAATGGATTTATTATATGTTACATCCGATAACAATGCAGCTTATATTTTAACAAAGACTTTGACTAAGTAAAAACATGTAGACGCTTGTAGGCTCTTAAAGATTGAATTTTAAATATCAATTTTATTGTTGTAATTGTATACATTTGGTTTGCGTAGGAGATTGTAAGAAAAATACTTGTTCAATCCAAATGCTAACAAAGTAGTTTTTCTATAATTTTCAGTAAAATAAAATTTCTTACAAGGTAGATTTATATAAGAGGTAGGAACGTCTGTACAACAAATACAACAATGCAAAAACAACAGGGATTTTGTTTTTGTAAAGAGTATGCCTAATGTCAAAAACAGCTGACCAAGTGTATTCATCACTGACTGACGAATAACAATAGAAAGAAAAATGTTAAAAAATTTATAAAAATGGTTACAACAAACACTAAAAAACAACAACATTTTGACATTTTAAGCCTCATCAGTTGTTCACTTGAGGCTACCGTCTATAAATCTACCGTGATTTCTGACTTTAAAATCGTTTTTCAAAAATGTATTTTTCCATTCCAATTTTAACTTTTATTGAATAAAGAATTAATTTTAATAATTTAATAAATTAAATTATAATTTCGAATTGCAATCATCTTTATTTAATCTTTGAACATTTACCACTGCACGCTCTTAGGAGTTTATCCAACAGCAATCATAAAAGCGAAAAAGGTTTTAAGGAGTATTCGTTGGAATGATACTTCATTTAAACCATAACTGTAACACTATTCTTGATGATATCCTGCTCTCCAATTTGAATATAATATACTTAGTCATACATGATATAAAAAATATCTAAATAAAGTGAAAAACATTTTTTTGAAGTTATTCTGATGGTGTATTCTTTTTTGATCTCATTGGGTCAAATAATATCTTCTTTTGCTCTTAACAATGATAATATATTGTAGTATTTGAAGAAGTTTAAAATGTCTTTTGGTTCTGAGTTCTCCACCAGGAGTTGAGAGTTCTACTTTAAATCAGTGTTCCGAATCATTCTTTATATAATTAACTTTATTGCTTAATGTCTCGATCTTTTATTCTGGAAAGATTCGTATATTATATCGGTTTCTAAATCTGATAACCCTAATGTTACAAATTATAGGGCAATTGCCAAACAGAGTGCCATCCAAAATTTGTTTGCCAAACTAATTGCTGATTTTATGTTCGTTATACTTCATCGTTACCAACGCCACAGCAACTCAATAGAAAATATTCTTCTCTGAATATTAATTTAATAAAAGTGAGTTATAATAGCCTTCTTTCATTTACCGGAGGTATCAGTGAGTAGCTTAGGCTGGCTAAGGTCGTATTGGACATCGTAGCTTATTTATATCAGGGACCGTAACTGTTATAACTTTTATCGTAAAAGTCACAAAATAACAATTATTTTTTTATTTTTATTTTTTCGAGCAAAAATAAAAGTTATTTTATGACTTTTCTTTTTCCGAGCAGAAATAAAAGTTATTTTTGTTTTATTTCATGTTGAATTCAAAATATTTATCAACATTTATTGCAAAACCTAATTCTATAAATTTTTTAACATAATTTATTTTAATTGTTTTAAAGAATTTTTTAATAAATATTATGAATTCATCATGAATTAAAATAGAAATGACTTTTATTTCTGCTCGAAAAAATACAAGTCAAAAAATAACTTTTATTACTGCTCGAAAAAATAAAAATCAATAAATAACTTTTATTTTTGCTTGAAAAAATAAAAATCAGGTTTTTAAAAAGCATTCCATTTTATAAAAATTTGGTCCCAGACAATCAAAATGGTATACTTGGTTCTGTTCTCCGACATTTCCTTGCGATTGCTTTTTTTAATCAAAAATTCAAAAATAACAGTTATTTTCGGTCCCTGATTTATATACATATATACATATATGTGAGATCTGGTGCTCCTCAAGTACCATGTAAATCTTCAAAATGATCTAAATAATTTTATTGACGTTAATTCTTCATTTGATAGGTGTGTCTCCTTCATTGATCTTGGATTATATAAAAACTAAACTAATGACCACGGTCCGATGGATGTAAATAAGGCTAGAGGTGTTCTTGGTGATCCATTTATTACGAATCAAATATTTGCCTTAATAGTTGAACCAATTCTAGATCAGTTGATCATTACAATACTTATAGTGATCATTTGAATAGGTGCCGGAAACAATTTTATTATTTTGTTTACGTCTCCTTGAATGGAACAACATGAATACGAATATAGCTGAACATTGGAATTAATTGAATTAAAAATCGTCATTTTTTTTTTAAATGAATCGTTTATGATGGTTAACGGATGACATGGTCTGCTATGATCTATTACATTTAATTCTTTGCATTGGATTATGTAGGGGTAGTGTGCTAAATTATTCGATTCCCTTTAGAGACTCTGTTACACCCCACGGAGCATAAGGCCTAAGTTAGTCAATCGCAATAATTCGATTAGAATTTGTAATTGTATTGATAGATAAATAAAAAACAACAATAATAATTCTTTGGCGTTCTGATTATTTAATCTTAACCCAACAAATAATTGTTTTGAAGATAGGGTGTTACTACGTGACACCACTATTTGTTTTAAATGTTTCGAATATTACTGATCGCTAGTTTTACACACTAAAAATTGGTTAATAAATAAAGTTTGAAAAAATCCGAGAATGATTAAGAAGTAATCGTACCTTTTCAAATATTTATCTATGCTCAATCTGATCATACTTTATGTTTCTTTTCTACACATCATCATTAATGCATGTTTAAAATTTCAATCGTTAAATCCTATTAGTCAAGTTTATATACCTAAAATCTCACACCACTTATGTTGTGTGTATTCATTTTATACATATATTTATATGGCGGGAGATATATGAGAAACTTTTCATGGTAAGTTTATTTACTCTCATAATTTTTGCCAGAAATCTGCTGAGAGAAAAGCGCCGAAGAAACACTTTTTGTTTTGATGTCTGTTCTAGGTCTCGAACCCTGGCTTTACGTCTAATAATAGACTACGGCAGTGTCTATTTATTATAAACAATACTTTTATTTATTAAAATTCAACTTTAAAAACTAACCCAGTAAAAAAAATTTAGATTTTAGGAAGCTAAAAAGGGACTTTACCGATTCGCTTGTATTCGCTTACTATTAAGCATTACTGAGAAGCAGGAAATAATCTAATACCAAAGGAAAGGATTTTTGTAATAGAAGCAGGTTGTAAGTGAAACGAAATCGGGAGATTTGCCAAGCCTTTTCCGAAAAAAAATGTTTTAAATAACGTAAAAAAACATGTTCAGTCATCGACTTGCATTTAAGCAGACAAGACGTGATTGTCCTGATGAAATATTAAAATTCCTTGATAATGGATGCATTGCAGTTAAAATTTACAAAAATCCAAAAATTTTTTTTCGAGCCAATTCAACAGAGGATCTTGGAATTTACCTCGTAAATCCAGAATGCTATTATGAAGAATTTTTTAGAACAGATCAAATATATGCAAAACTAGTAAATATTCCATATAAAAGAGAAAGATTGCTAATACCATTAGTACACACATGTTATTAAATATTTTGCATACACACACAGAAAAGTTACATACACTTTAAATAATTATAAATTCAAATAAAAGTTTTTAGAAAAATGACTCGCTCTAAACCAAATGCAAGTGTTCGAAATTAGATTCAAGAATTAGCTGAAAAAATAAATTTTTTAAAATGTAAATGAATAATATAAAAAATATGAAACTTATTTATTACTTATAATTATATATTTATGTTTAGAAGCAGTTGTTACTCAAATGAATGTAATTAATGCTTCGGAATTGAATAGAAAGTTTGATGCTTTAAGAGCTAGATTTAGTGATTTTTACAGAACACTTGAATGATTTTCTTTTTATTTCAGGAATTGTTGAAGACCAGAAAAAATCAATAGATATTACAAAAGGGCAAATTAAAGACTTAAAAGGTGTGTATTTTAAGTAATTTAAGTAATTATAAACTGTACATATTTCATCGTATTGTATATATTTTTCGTAGAAACTATTGTAAATCATTCCGAAAAAATTGATCCTAGTAGTATTAGATGTTACTTATTAGAATTAATTAATTTTTTAATTTTGTTTTTTTCTTATATTTTAATCTTTTTATTTGTGACATTGTATTAAATAAAATTAATTTTGAATAAAAAAATAAAACAAAAATCGGAAGTTATTATTTCACAGATTCTCAAGAAGCATGAAGTAATAGCTTCATGTCAAGAATGAATTCACGTTTTCCGAAAAAACATGATGGAAGAGCTTTTTGTAAGTAATGAGTGTTGCAATTTCATAGTGACATGAATGAAGTGCTTACATATAGCTGTTACTCACGTATGAATGTAACGAATGAAAACGCGCTTCTTTTTCCAAAAGGTAATGCTTCTAAGTGGGAATTCGCTATATAAAAATCATGCTTTCTGGAAAGTTGCTACTTTCCTCCTTACAAACCTACTTACATGTAAGCTCCAATTTTTACTGGGAAGCTATTAATAACACTCTTCGATATTTAGATATATGTAAATATGTTTGTACCACATAAAAATCCTAAAATATAAACGCAAATAACTTACCAGAAATAAAAAAAAATAGTCTTAATTTTTGGATTATGACAGAGAACTATTTATTTACTTTGTATCAATCATTAGGTTTAAGATATTTGCTTTATCTGTATTGAAAATAAGCAAAATAGTAATAAGTTTTTAAGACGGCATTTTGAGTTTACTTTAATAAACAAAATTTTTGCTTTTTCCGATATTTCAGTATTTAAAATTTCAGTATTGCAAATTTAATAAAATTTCATATTATACATACAACATGTCTTATGAAAACTTCGCGGAGTTGTTCGATGGAGTTAAGCTAAGGAACTTTCTTCCGGTATGCTTAGTCATTAATTATGATGTTGTAAAACGATATATCCCATTTGTAAACCGGATTTCACTGCACTGGGGCGCAATTTATTTCCAAAAGTTTTTTCTGGTTTTCACCAACAACATTCTAAGCAATTAATTTTGGTTCCACCTAACCAAATAGCATTCTTCCACTCTTCTGCCGTCCAGACAACGTATACCTGAGCAAATTCGAAATGGATTTATCGATGTCTTTTGCTCAGCTTTGGTTTTTTCACGTTTACATTTTCTGCGATTGCTACTGAATTT
The DNA here is from genome assembly GCA_014635995.1 of Sarcophaga peregrina. Classification (NCBI taxonomy): domain Eukaryota; kingdom Metazoa; phylum Arthropoda; class Insecta; order Diptera; family Sarcophagidae; genus Sarcophaga; species Sarcophaga peregrina. The sequence continues at coordinate 73,850,729 of CM025790.1, forward strand.
AGACTGTGTTTTCAACTTTCTGCGCTAAAAGATTTCTGAAAATAAGCCCTTCTGAAGTGTCGGAAATTAAATCTCGATCATTTATAGCTTTTACTTTCAAGTAAAAACTGATGGCTTTGGTTATGTTTTAAGCACTTCAGTGGGCCAACCATTTTGTCATTAAATTGATTAAAAACTAAAACTAAATAAAGTTAAAAAATAAATGTTTTTATGAAAAGCAGAGGTAACTTTCATAAGAACACACTAGATTTTTTATTATATTTTATAAATTTTCTGTTGTTTTAACAATGATGCTATGACAATACTGTTGCATATTCCTGGCTTCAATATTGTTCTGAATTTCTACATAAATATTTGTTGATCATTTAAATATACAGTCCTAAAAAATTAAGCTGCACTTGAAAAACCTATAATATGGCAACGTAAAACTAAGGACACACTTGTTATTTACATGGAATAACGGTACAAGGTACACTAAAAAAGATGTAAAATTCACTTAGATCGTATGAAAAGCATTACAATCAATACGATAAGCATGCATTTATCGGAATCGGTCAGTTGTAACTTAAATATTGTTATGAGAAAAATTAAATCATGCCGTATGGTGAAATAGGTAAAATAGTATATCGTAGTCGTTTTACGGTCAGCAAAGTTATACAATAAAAAATAAAAGAGAATCGAATGGATAATAAGCCTGTCAGTGGACGGCCACCCAAGCTGACAGAGAAGCGTCTCATTAAGCGCACATTTCAGAAAAATCCAAAATTGTTTTTTATTCCAAAATAATAAATAAACACTTTATGGAGTTTGAATCTGTAGTGGGTGATAAAATATTACTTATATAAAATTTTATCGAAATCATTCATTCACGAAAAAGTGATTCTGATTATTGTTGTGAAATAATTCAAAATTGTATTCTATTGTTACTCTGTATTAGAGGTGTGCGCAAGACATTCTGCTAGCTTACCCTTGACTGAATGAAATACTGTAGTGTATTCTTTTCTGTTTCTATTGATTTTACGAGTGCACTGAAATATATATTTCTCATTTATTCAATGAATACAACAGCACTCGTTTACCTGTGAAGTAACGGAACTGTGCTTTGTATTGTAAGAGCATATTTTACTACTGAAGCTGCATTTTCAGTATTGCCATATCAGTAGTGTAGAGAAGTAGTAGTGTAAAAAAGGTTTTCCCCAACAGCGTTGCCAGAATGATGACTTTAACATATTTTTGATGATTTTTCAACCAAAATATGATTTGAGGATTTTGTTTCTTAAATTATGATTTTTAATTTATAAAAATTACGATTTTTATATTTGAAGTGAGTACAATCTTCGTTGTAATTGTACTACATAGTGAAGTTAAGTCTACAAATTAAAAATATGAAACCCTGTGTAGTTAGTCCCCGAATTAAGATTCGATTATTCGAACTTCCGACCATTTTTTCCAATTTTATTCTTAGAAAATACTTAAAGAAAACAAATATGCAGTTGATGGGAATCCCCAAAATATAAATTTTATATATATAAATAAATATAAGTATAAATTTTGGGTGGTATCATTTCTCCGGACCCTCAAAATTAGTAGTACAGTATGTAATTTTTTTCGTCTTAATTTTTTTGTATGAAATTTGACTTATGACTTAATCGACTTACGACTAAACCCCAGGATCCCATCTCGTTCATAAGTCGGGAAATACCTGTATTGTAGCAATAGTTCTTAATATTTTTTTTTTTTAAAGTACATGTACTTTTTAATTTGAATTTATTTTTTTAAGCTTTCTTATATATCAATACATACAGTTATTGTTGTAATGAAATTAGTTGTGTGTTTTTCTAAGTTTTCTATTGCTTTAAACAATAATAATTTAAATACATATGTTAACATATTTATTTCAATAATAATTTTTAAATAAAATTTTGTACATATTAAAAAATTATGATTTTTTTCCATAAAATATGATTTTTTATCTGCTTATGGTGATTTTCTTCACAAAACTTCTGACAACGCTGTTCGCCAGAAATAGAAAGTTTAGAAAAGTTACTGGCAAAAAGAAAAGCATGTTGTGACTCTATGAAGAGTACAATATTTTTGTTGTGCTCTTCACACAACTCTCTTTTATATGGTTTACAGGTGCAATTGTTTTTTTTGTACTCTATCTTTGCTTCACACTTATTTATATTAGCAGCTACAATCAATATTCGTTCTTAAGAAAAATGCAATAGTGTGCAATTTTATATGCTTGTGCACACCTCTAGCTGTTACTTATAAAAAGGTTATAAGCAGAAAAATATAACGAACAATCACATATTGTTATAAATATTGTTGTGTACGTTGTATGAATTTGATTAGTGGCACATAAAAGTAGTGTGAATAATAGTTTCATTGAAATAAACACATATTTATTTTTACTTGGTTTGCAAACAATCAAGTCAATATGATACGGCAAGTTCAAACATAAAGTGACCTTTTAATCTTAATCTTAGGGTACTCATAATAATGAAAAACAATTTATCTGCTTGTTAAAATCCTGTCTTTAACGGCAAGTTGTAATAATGACCTCTAAATGCATTTTAGTAATTTTATCATAGCCATTCTTATGCTCACTATAGCATTTTGCTATCGGTTAAAACACAGTTATAAATTTAATATTTCAAAGGAGATGGATTTCTATTTGTGTGTCATTATTTCAGCTCACTTATTTATATTTTTTACTCCCCTACTGAGCGCTTACTGCTCACCAAATATTTCTTAAGGGTCAGTTAGCCGACCGTAACGGAATGTAACTGCAACAGTAAGAAACAGCTGATTGATATTGTTATGCATAAAGTAATATGAATGGTTAGAGAAATATAATGCAACGTAACTGGAACGTATGAATCTGTAAAAATAGAATTTTCCTACTTTTTTACATAACATCTTGTTGACAGTGTTAGCATAATGTCAATATTAAAAATCATTAAACTGAAAATTCAAATTATGTACCTATGTTATGCTTATCTGTATGTGGAATTCTCTTTAAATAAATCTTCACATTTTAAAATCCAAATCATAATTTATTTCATTACTAACTTTTATAATTTATAATTAGAGTAAACACTATTTTAGTGTATAGCATTGTTTATTTTTATGTTAAATTATAAAACTATAGTTATCCCTGTTTAACTAATTAAATATATACAAGCGTTCGTAATGCCTTTCCGTTTGCATTTTATTTTTATTGGAGAAGATAAAAAAGGTTTTAACATTCCGAAATACGTGACCTATTTCTTTAAGAAAAATGAGTTCAATTGCTTGTCTATATGGGAAACACAAAACTTAGAGCTTTTATTTGTGCGAAAGTGAAATTGTTTGTCTTAAAAATTTTAATAAATACCTTTAAAAGAATATAAAATCATTGAAATGAATCTGAAAACGCTGTAGCGATAACACTGAATTAACAGCTGAATTAAAAAAAATGAAAAATAGCTATATTTTATGCGATAAAAGTTGTAAAAACGAAGATTATAAATTTAAAATGTCTTTAAAAATTTAAGAAACTCAAACCCATAAACATGTCTTCTAAACCCATACCTTTACATTCTATTTTTAGTTTTTGCAATTCTTATGACATTCAATATTAATTTTTTAGTTTGTTTACTGAAAACGACAAGTTTTTACATTACATCAATTACACTTGTATTTTTAAGTTAAGTACGCGTTACTGTTACATTACGTTACGTGATAACTCTGAATTAACCGCTAAATTAAAGAAAATGAAAAGGCGCTATATTTTATGCGGTAAGAGTTGTAAAAACGAAGTTTTTAAATTTAAAAAAGTCTATAAAAATTTAAGAAACTCAAAACCATAAACATTTGTTCTAAATCCACACCTTTACATTTTATTTTTAGTTTTTGCAATTTTTATGACATTCAATATTAATTTTTTGTTTTGTTTACTTAAAACATATGACAAGTTTTTACGTTACATCAATTGCACTTATATTTTTAAGTTAAGTATACGTTACTGTTACATTACGTTTCATTCTGTTACGTGGGTGGGCTAACTTAGCCTTTAGTATTTTGTTACCATCTTCCCAATATTTTAAACCAAAGTACAGTTTGCCATGTTGATTTGTTCGTGCTTTTTCGGTTAAGAGCTGTTCGATATTTTATCGTTTTTCTTCTTATATTTTGTTATGATCTCTTTTAATTCCATGTACAAACTGATTTATATTTCTTCACTTTTTCTTCTATGGGTCAGTTTTGCATAATCAAGCAAACAGATTTAATGAATTTGATGTAATTTTTTAAAAGACATAGATTATCGAAAATTTGCATCAACTTGCTATACCAAATTTAAGCAAAAATTATTCGTAAATATGCCTAACTTTAGGCCAGTAAAAGGTATATTTTTAAAGTAATCGGTTTTCTTTTTTTGAAAATTATGTAATCAAATCTATTTCTGCAAAAAAACTATCTCAAATTATGTGAAACTACGTAAAATCTGATTGAAATGATCGAATTTTGTGCTTTAAAATTGTCTAATTCAGTAGTGCCCATGCCCTATACACTTCATGCACTTTTGTTTTTTTAAAAGCGCTTAGCAATAGGCTGTGTACTTCATATACGCATACAGCACACTCAGCACTAGGAACACTGAATACACAAACAACTTTGCTTTTTTATTTCTTTCGTCTTTCTTCGTTGTATACAAAGCAACAACTCTTTCGTATACTTTGCTGGTAAACATTGACATTTTTGTTTTTCGCATATCATTTAAAAAAGTGTGGTTTGAAAAACACTTGGAAAAAAAGGTGTTACCTTTAAATTATAAATGTATATTATTTACAGAAAAATTATTGTATGATCACTCTCATTTTACTACCTTTACAAAATGGATTTCGAAAATAAATGCGAAAATGATTTTTTTTACTTATAATTTTAAGGGTGAAGCACAATTTTTAATATGCTTCCAAATAATTCAAAGTAACACAAAATGAAAATCAATTTTTTTGCAGTGTACGTTTTTTTCTTTGTATGGATTAGTTTTCACAACAAAAAATATTTAATAAAAATTTTTTTTTCTTTAAATGTATTGGTGTTTGCACTATCCCTGTCAGCAATTTTGTAGTCGACTACGAAAGTAATCGACTTTAAGTTAACTTTTGTAGACTAACTATAAGCTAACTACAATTCAATGCAGCACTTCCTTAGAATTCGGAATTCGACTACGAAAATAGCAGACTTTTAGATAACTTTTTTAGACTAACTATAAGCTGACTATAATGTAATGCAGAACTCACCCAAATACGAAACGTTTATTTATTATTGAGAGCTTCTTGTTTGTGAGATTTGTTTTCTCTCTGTTCTCTCTTTTACCAGATCAGACTTTCTATGAGTTTGTTTTTAGACTAATTATAAGCTAACTACAATGTTATGCAGAATTTCCCCATAATTTAAAATGTTCATGCTATTTCTGATAATATTGTTTTTTCGATTGCACCTTTTTCTGAACTATTTTTAGATTAACTAATAGTTAATTGAAATGTTATGCAGAATTTATTCAAAATGAACCCGTTATTTTTTTATTCTCTTTTTTTACAGTTTGAATTCTTTTACATTGTGAAATTAAAATCAGTTCTGTGCGTGCTTTTAAGTGATATTATAGTTGTAAAAATTATATAATTTTTATTGTTTAAAATGAGTGATTCGAGTAGAAGAAATTTAAAAAGACTTTTTAAAAAAGAAAAAAATAAATTTTTAAATAAATTAAAAAATAATAGTTCAGATATTTGTAAATAATGTATTTATAGATAACAAGGGAAAGAATTGTTGCCAAGGATGTACAAATATTAAAGAACTTCTTCAAGAAAAGTTTAAAGAAATGAACAGTAAGTAAAATCATATTAAACACATTTAAATTTTATTAAATATATTACTTTTCATTAATAAGACGTTTATATGTGTTAGTATTTTCAAATAACAATATTTTTTTGATCAGGTAAATGTGATAAAGACTTTATTAAAAGGGCGGTTACAAAATACACTCACGGATGTTATTTCAACCACTGTATGCATGGAAGTTAATGTTGAGGGAGTGCATGGAAAAAAGCGGCTAAAAGATTTCCACGCTTTCTTTCAAGCCTTAATAGGTAAGCAATACATTAAAAAGAAATGTATTTTTCTAATTACTTATATTTTAAATAGATGCTTGTCGATCGATTGGGTCTGATGATGCAGAAAAAACATCAGAAATGCGTTGAAAATATTCAAAAAACGCCACATTCACGCAGAATGTATTAAAAATAAAAGAAAAAATTAATTTGGAATATATTTGAATTTAATTATAAGTAAATGAAGTTATTAATTGTTTTGTTTTTTATAACTATACGAGTGTATATTTTGTTTCTTTTTATTATATGAAATAAATAAAACACTTCAAAAATTAAAATGTTTTCAATAGTTGTGTTTTTTTCGAAGTTTAATATAAATTTTTATATTTTAACGACTGACTTTAAGTTACTTAAAAATTAGCCAACTTTAAGCTATCTTTGAATAACCATCTTTAAACTAACTATTATATAACTGAATTTAAGTTACTTAAAAATTAGTCAACTTTAAGCTATCTTTGAACTAGCTAACTTTAAACTAACTATTATATAACTGATTTTAAGTTAGTTGAAAAGTTATGCAGAGTCGGACAATTGACTACTGCCAATGACACCACCATGTTAAAATAGTCAGTTGGTCCCATTCAAAATAATCTAAGAGTCAACCACAACTAGCTGAGAAAAAATTAACTTATAATGCATTAAAAGTTAGTTGAGTTGCCGGCAGGGATCATAAGGAACTTTTGGGCACCCCTGGTTTAATTGTTATGTTGTGTGTGGGTATGATACTACCCGTCAGTATTATACCACTACTAAACATATCGACATTTGATGTCAATACCTTTTTATGCACACGCGATTATAACCTAATGTATTTGCTGAATTAATAAAATAAAACTTTAATTTCGAAAATATAAAATTGGTGTCAGAAGTAAGATTAAAAAAAACAAATCAATGGAGAATAAGGAGCTGAAGAATTTAACGAACTCTTTAGCTGAAGCTATACGCAGAGCAGTTTTAGATGCAACCTCTGCAAAATCACCTGCTTCTTCTATGTCGGAATTTAAATGAGATGATGGTACATCCGGAGTTGACTATTTTCAACGTTTTGAATGGGCATTGCAACTGTCCAAAATATCTGTGGCTGAATACCCCAATTAGGCACGTGTCCACTTGAGAGCAGAAGAGATACATAGACTGCATCCCTAACTGTTGGATTATAAGCGAAATACTGCTAAAGGTAAGACCATTTTGCACAGTGTTCGGGATGTGTTTTGGTAGACATACAAATACATACATACATTGTAAATTTAGACAAGCCAAGTGTTATCGGTGTGGAAAGGTATGACATATTTCAAAAATGTGTCGAAGTAAGTCACATCGCATATCAGAATCAGACGGAGAAGATCCAACTGACATGGTGCAAAAACTCAACAAAAATGAGATAGGATCAAGTGAAAGAAAATTAAAAGCCACACTTATAGATGGTTATGCCCTGAAGATGGATCTGGTCAGCGGCTCTCCCTGTTCTAAAAAAAATTAAGCTTTTTTACAAGTTATTCTGGCCATAAAGTAAATTGTATGGGTCGCCTTCCTGCCAATGTATGTATTGGAAACACCCTCTGCAGGCTTAACCTAAACAAAAGAAGAAAAAGGTGCTGATACAAAAATTTATATTGAAATCCAAGAAAAATAAATTGTGTATGAAAAATGCCGGGGATTTCAATTATTGCTGTTGTTAAAGCCAGGAGACGACAAATCGTTATTGAAAAGGTACTCCGAAGTGCATTTTTGTAAAACTGAATTAAATAGAACATATAAATATTTTTTGTATTTTCTTTTGTCCACCACTTTAGATCGGAATTGCGTTCTGTAACATGGCTGAATATTGAAAAATCTTATTCTTGAGTTAAAAAATATTTTTTTGATAGATATCCCACTCGCATCCCATTAAGCGATTGTAAAGGCCTTAATAAGAGCCTATTTTGAAAAAAAAAAAAAAAAAAAAAAATATAAAAAAAAAAAAAAATTATTTTTGGAAAGGTTGGAAAAAATAGGAAACAAGGACCAAGAGGTGAATAGTTACACAGATTAAAAAAAAAACTCTGTATGGCCGAAATGTCCAATTTTGACCCCCTTTAACTCCGGCAGTTCTTAACTGATAAAGCTGAAAATTTGTGTCCAATAGTACTAACCTTGGTGCAAATTTCATCCAAATCGGAAGACATCGATTTTAAAAATTGGGTCACTTGACACGAAATTGCCCATATGTATATATAGAATACTAGCAGATTGTACCCGGCGCTACGCGGGTTATAAAAATAACAATAAATAAAAATTCGGTTTCGAAACCGGCTTCTTAAGAAATGCAATTTTTCAAATTATTCGGAAACCGGTTTATCAAACAACTCTGTTTTTTGAATACTCTAAGTCTCAAATATAAATGCATCCAATTTGCTCGTTTTTCGCCCTTTTTGGATCCCTTTTGGTCCAACTTTTTAAACAGAATTCCTCCAACAGCTATTTGGGAAACTTAACCAAGCTAAATCGTAAAAAATTATCCATCACCATTATTTCCCCATTTGTCCCATTTTTTTCCCCCTTTTGGTCAAAATTTTAAAAAGATTTATAGCCTATAACCTAAGACCCATAAAATACAGCGTTAATGCAAAAAGTACTAATTTTTTACCTTTTTTCCCCCATTTGTCTCATTTTTTATGAACTTATTTAAGAAAATTCTTTATTATTTTTTGTAACACTACACTCTGTATTCTATTACATGATCCTTTTAGGTAAATAGATGATCAACTACGTTAAAAAGATGAGTACATAGTACTACAGTGTTTATTCAGCCCATTCTTTATTACAACCTCCTGACTATTCACTTGCAATGTTACCTTTTGTTCTATTTATACATGACTTGTTTTCTGTTTGGTAAATCGATAATTCTTTTTCCTTCTGTCTTTCGTGATCTTCCTACATAGTTTTGTTACCGAAATTTAACCTTTGTTCGTTCCTATTCTTGAAAATGCTTTACTGTTTTGTTACTGTAATTCTGTGCTACAATAGCTTCTTTGTTATTTTAATTTCGTTTGTTTTTCTTGCTCTTTTTATTGAATAAACACTTTAGTACTTATTCTGTTTCCGTTACATTATAAGTATGAAACTGTGTTTCTTTTATAAAAGCTGAGAAAATGTTAATTTTTCATATTTGCTATATATGTATGTACTAGGGATGCCAATCGGGAAATACCGAATCTCGTAATCCCGAGATTTTGTGAATCCCGAAAATTTTTAAGAACTTGTCTCGGGATTTTCGGGATTGTGAATTCATATGTATTTTGATCATTTGATGCCATCGAAGAATGCAAAAGCTCTATAAAACGAATTAATAGGGTAACTGATTAGATACTCAACTGTCCAAAGAAAAAGATTTATTTACGTCAGGAGGTAGAAGAGGTGAATATTTACAAGCTGCATACAGCTATCTTATATCTATTTACAAACAAATGCTGATTGCGAAAAGTGTTTTTCAACGGCAGCGTATGTTGACAACAAAATTCGTTCAAGCCTATCAGATCACATGTTAGATCCTATAATCTTTTTGTTAATTTACACTTTTTTGTTACTTTTTATCTTGCTGTTTTAATATTTTACATTTAATGATATATAATTCTGATATACATACATAATGGGAATAGAATGATTTTGTTAATGAAATGTTTTTATTTTTTCCCTGATTTTTTGGTTTTTTTGGTTCCCGAAATCCCAGGATATTCGGAATTTTTAAAAATCGATCCCGTTTGGCATGCCTAGTATGTAGATAGCATGTACAGTGACTGCTTGTCAATTTGATTGTGTAAAAGTAGTCTTTCAATAATTTTATTCAATTCCTATTAATATCATTCTTTCATCTGCCTTATTTTCTTTATGGCATTATTTATTTTTTTTTTTACTTTTAGTTTATTTGAATTGTGCTGGTAATACTGTGAGCACATCGGTTAATATCTCCGATATAAATAAAAAAGAGTATTGGTATACTGTACATCCGACCATGGCAAATATGGCGTATTGGAATGTGAATTGTATGGGACATTATCATTTAATTTGCAGTGGCCTTAGGACACGCAGACCCATTAGCTGCTTCTTAGAATTTCCGTTCTGGAGATAATAAAGAATTTTATGAACTTGTTTTAAAGTTCAAAATATGAATTTGATTAAAAAAGTTTATAGAATTTTTGATATCTCAATTAAAGAGTATCTTAATAATTTGTCAATTCGCAGCAAAATATGTATTTCTCCTAAGCGTGTATTACTCAAATGCCGTTAAAAAACGCTAAGCAATAATTTTAATAACTAACTATAATCAAAACACGCTTTAAAAGAGCATTAAATGATAAAAAAAATAGAAAAAAGTATTAACAAATTGCAAAGGAGCATTTTTCATATAAAATTTTTAATTTTTTAATTTTAATTAAAATTTTTATATCAACGCCTTTTTCTTCTTTTGTTTTCGTTCTGCTTTTTATTCATCAATTATGTTTTTTTTTGCCGTTGTCATGCACTACGTTACCATACTTTATTTGAAAGGCAACAATTTTATAATTTTTGGGAATAAGCAAAATCGTACGGAATCTGAAGAACCTAAAACAAAATCGATCGGAATTCCATATTCGGAATCAAAACCATTCCGATTGGAATCTGTGACATGCCAGTATACTTCATTACCCACATTTAAAACCATACAAATTGCCAATAAAATCAGGTGCTAATGTATTAGTGATTATTTTTGTGCACTTAATATGATGTAAACTAAAGTTTGCTGTCTTTAAAAACTGTGTTGCATAAATTACCCAAGTGTTCGACTGACTTAATTGAGCTGTGAACAGCTACATAAAGTGCTAAAACTGCTTGGCTTTTTCGCTTCTCGGTTAAATTTGTGGTGAACGTTATATGAGGTTGTCCCAATTATAAAGGTTTTAGAGCCTTCTGGCGTTTTACTGTTTTTATGGGTCGAATAAGATTCGCCCATTTTACACAAATTTGGCATTTACAAGAAATGAATAAGGGTTTGGAAAATTTTTTTTTCAAATGGTCTAATCCATTTCTTATATATAATGCTCAGCCTTAAGAAAAACTAATGGTACGGTCAGATATATCAAATGTTTGTCACAATTTTGTTTGCTCGAAATATGACCGAAACAACAAAAATTTTGTATTGTGGTCACACTACGCACATTTATTTTTCCATTTTTGTTTCATCAAATAGCGGCAAACAGGAATATTAACAAAAATGTTTGCAATATGGTCACACTTAAAAAATATTTGCAAAGAAAAAAAAGAAATACTGCTAGGAGTTCGAAAATGGGTTGAGGGTAGAAAAGAAAAAGGATACAGAGAAAAATTATGACTTTTTTCTTTCTGATTTTGGCTTCTTCTAAAATTAACAAAGAAGCTGCTCCACAACTTAACACAAGTAATGTTTCCTCATGTTGCATTTTGAATTTTTATTTATTTATTTATTATAATTCTTTCATTTACTTCTGTAATTCTAAACCGACGGTCAGACTGAGCAAATATTTGAAGTAAAACGTCTTTTTTTTTTGCTTTCGTGTGACCATAAAATATTTTATAGGTGCAAACAAGATTTCGAGAAAAGAAATTTGTTTGCTTGTCACCTTTTTTTTTGTGGTGACCACCTATGTCAAATATTTCCTCCTCTTTACGAGCAAATATATATCTAATCTTGCAAAAATTTTGTAAGAGCAAACAGTAGGAAATAACAGCTGTTGCAAGCAGTGTTGTCCACTTTTAATAATAAATTATAAAATCTTTTCATAAAATCACCAAAACGGAAAACTTTTAATAATGAACTTTATAAGAAAAGTAGAAATTAGAAAAAATAGTATAAAGACCTTTCAACAGGTTAATTTAAAGTATTGATCCATTAGTTCATTATGAGCTAGGAAAAAATTATTAGTTTTTATCACATTTTTTAAATGCAGGTTTGTACCAATTGAAAGATCCCACATGCAATTTGATACAGCAAGTTTTATGAAAGCAGCAATTTAATATCTGGACCTTAGTGACTAATATCTGCAAAACCAGTCTTTAACGGCACAAAATTTTATGTATAGTATATACAATATGGTATTAAATTTTATATTTTATCTTTTAAGCGCAATTCAGTTATGAACATTGATGTAAAAAAGAAAACAATTAACAGCTGTCTTTTTTCTTTTTGATTTTGGCTTCATCTTCTAAAATTGCAAAAATTAACACAAATAATATTTCCAAATTTGCATTTTGAATTTTTATTTATTTATGTTATAATTTTTACGTTTACTTCTGTAATTCTAATTAAACAAATTTGTTAATTTTTTTCTGTGAAGTTTCTGTTTTTTTAATCATATGTACCTATTCGTTTGTTTCTCTTTTTCTGATGAAACAAAATTTTGTTTACGAGAAAACAAAGATTTTTACCGGAGGGAAAACATGAATAAGGTGATGCTATTTCAGTGTTATTTGTGAAAATAAATTTTGTCAAATATTTATCGTCAATATGACCAGCAAACAAACTACAGAAGAATTTAATGCAATTTCAGTGTGACCACAGTTTTATTGTTTTTTAACTAATCTGTTCAATATTGTGTTGTCAAAATTAAGTTGTTGCTATGATCTAAAATTCATTTCCTGTTTTATTTTGATTTTTAAACTATAGCAAAAATATGTATGTTTTTTTATTTTGTGTAGAAGTTTGGATTAGAATTTTGTTAAGTTCTTGCTAAGTGTATTAAATTTTCTATTTGTCAATTTGATATATTCACTTTGTTGCTACGGTCTTAGATATTCAGTAAATTTTTATGGATGATTCTATTTATTACGTATGATTTCTTAACATCAGAATTTCTTGACATAATTAGCACTGAAACAACCTGTCGGCCACTTGAGGACATAAGAATTCCAAGAAAATTAGGTTTGTGCTACCCCTTTGTTCTCCTTTGGGTACGTGAAATGAAAATATTACATATAATGTATTGAAATTTTAACTGAAGGATTAATGGATCCGTTTAAAGTTATTCGCATAAACAACAAGTATAACGCATTTATGGAGAACATCGCAAAAATCAATTCCTGGCAAAGCAGTAATCATCGCTGTATGGAACTCTTTAATTATCATTATGTATAATTTAGAACGAAAACCATATCCGTATACGGAGTAGAGTGATCGATTATTCGACATATTTAAAGAACGGATTTTCGAATAGTTGAAATTTGAAAAAAACCGGTAGGAAATTTGAAAATTCAAAAAAACCCGTTAACCGGTTTTTTGTTTAACAATTCAAAAAATTTCCAAAAATTTATTTTATTAAAAACAATAACAATTAACACTTTTTTATTAAAATTCATTCAGAAAAGATACGAAAACAAAAACAGTTTATGTATGTAATTCTTTTGTTTTTAATCTGTTTTACTTATGAAAAACTTTAATAACACGATGCGACAGTGAAAATACATCCGAGTAACTGCATAGTCCACGTTGTTCAGCTAGTTGAGTAGAACTTAAAAATACTTTTTTTATTTTTTGAACCCTCCGAATTTGTCTTATTTGACAAAAACTGTTTTTTTTTTTACTTTATGCACAAATTTCTGGATTACTCAAACGTTTATGACCTGATTTCCAAAATTTAAATCTTGTTGAAGGGTATGCATATATCTATTATTTGACTTAACATCCTATGAGATTTGATAAGGTAAACTTGGAAAATTCGAATTTTTTTTTCATATTTTTTCAAGTTTGTCCATTCATAGTAGCAAACTTTAGTTACAAAATATGAAATAAGTGGTAACATTCTGAAAGTACATTAACTTGTGAAGAGATTGACTCTTTGTTTGATCAAATCGGGCAGAAATTACCGTAGTTTTAAACTCACAACCTACACTATGTCATTAGCCGGGTGAATTAAATTTTTTTTATTTTGTCGCATAATGTAATTAATACTACAAAATATTTACATTTTTAATTCAAATTCATTAATTTATAGTTGTTTTTACTTTTCATTTAATAAAACAAAGTTAACAATTATTAAAACAAAAATAAGAAATATTTTTATAAAATATACTAGGTACATACTTTCAAAAATTTAACGAATTATCAAGAACTAAATATAATATTTCATTCAATTGGTATTAGTTTTAAATTGTTCTAATAAAAAACTAAGAAAAGTTAATAAAAATGAGAACCATGTTTTCAAAGAAATATCTATCTTGAATTTGACTGATTTGTAATTGTATTTCAGAAATTTCAATTTTACATTACCATTCTTTTTTTTTAATGTTTCTAAAATTCTGAAATATACTTCGAAATTTATAAAATGCTTTTAAATATTTCAAAACAAAAAATGCACTGAAAAAATTACATAATATTAACAAAAAAATTTAGAATTTAAATATTAAATGTTAAAAAAACTGGTTTTTAAAAGCAAAAAAAAACCGGTCTATTCGATATTCGAAAAATCAACATTTGGAAAAAACCGACAGCTATAAAATCAAAAAAACCGGGTTTTCCACCGGTTTTAAAACAGAGTTGATCAGCCTTATATGTAGATTTGACTAATTTTATCAAGCAAATAGAAATGTGGGGAAGCTTGAAGGTTGTTGAAGTTTAATTTGAGCGTTGTTTAGCGCCAATATACTGCGTGTATTGTAAGTGTATTGTGTGTCTAGGTACATACTATGTACCTACATATGTATATGTATACATATGTTCGTAGTGGGAGTAAATAAAGCATTAATTGCACAGAACAGTAATGAGTAATTTTCAAGTAGTTTAAATATTTACACTATTGTAATTTGGCAACAAAAACGATGTAGTGTAGTCTAAAATGGCATTAGCAGTAACAATAACAGTTATAAAATAAATACTTGTTGTAAATACAAAAAAAGTCCTGGACGTGAGTGCTTTGTAAACACCAGGCTATAGCATGAAATCTATTGTCAACCATTAATAATTTTTAACAATGAATAATAACAAATATGTACCATTCAGTAAGCATCTGCTACTATTCCAAACAAATCAAAACAAGTGCAGTAGGACAACCATAACACGATGCTTTTTCGTACACACGTAAGGACAATACACTTCCATTCTCAAACATACAATGGTAGATGATGAAAGGGAGAAAAAAATACTACACACAAATTGAAATTGTGGCTGTAAGGATAAAATGCAATACGAAGGGTGTGACAAATGGAAAAATGATACACTTTGTTTTACGCATTATACACAATCGTAAACAACAAATTGCCACATAAATACAGGGTGGTTTGCCACGTAATAGATTTTTATTTACTTGATGCTTTTACAACAAAACAATTTGTTGCCCCTTTTCTTTGCTTTTTGTTTTGATTATTTTTGTTAATGTTTGAACTTTATTTGGAATACAGCAAAGGAAAAAATAAATTCTTATTTTACCCGTTTACTTTAAATTTCCCGCATTAGTTATGGAATAGATCTTTGTCGAATTTTTGGCACCACAACAGTGTCGTTCAGAACAGAATGTTCAACAGATTTTTTCCTTCCATTGTCCATTTGATTCCTCAGTCTTTAAAGGAATTAAACATTACGAAAAAGCAAAAATTTAAATTTTCTGTTAAATATCATCGTAAATTGCGGTCGTGAGATAAATATATGCTATATGTACACTATTCCATTGTTCGTCCTTTTAACCTTAATTACATGTCCTCACACTGTTCCATGCACATTTTCAAGAAAGCTAAACTATTTTCATATTTTAGTATAACATCAATAGTTATTATTGTTTGTGCACAAATATTCACATTAGATTCTTGGTGGAGTCTGAAATTATCATACATCTATTGATCGTTTATTCACACAGACCTTTGTTTACTTAAATAATCTCTGTAATGTTTAAACAAAAACAAAGAAATTTAGAAATTCGTTTTGGGTTTAGAATGATTAGTGAATAGAATAGGACATAAATCGTTATGACATACATAATTCTATCTACCGCTATGATTTTATGATTTTTTTTTAGCCAAAACTTGAAACAATTCACAGAGCTAATGCGAAACCACATTTTACACAATATTGAATATTTTTGATTGCAATTTGCAATACGTCTCCTAAACGATGCGACTATTTGTACAAGTTGATGTTCTTATGTTGAATGGCTGCTTGGTCGTGGGTTGGTTGATGATCAAAAAATTTTGGTTTTTTATAAGTAAATTGGTTGAAAATGAGAAACGAGGGAAGAAGACGACCAATCATTGATCAACATAGTACAATTTTTGCGGCTATTCATGTTCAAGAAATGAAACAAGGAAAACTTTTAAGTATAATTTTAAACAATAATAATATAATTATGTACTTGTACTTTGATTAAAAATGAAATCACAATCCGTATACGTTTTACGACAGGCGTTTATCTTTTCTATTCAAAAGAGCTGTTTTATAATAGTGCGTTTCCATTATGAGAAAAACTAGTTTAAGTGTTTGTGGGAAATGCAATTGAATTTCTCTTTAATTATATTATACAGTCGAGCTTCTATGATTTCAACTTCTATTATTTGAATTTTCTATAAGTTGAAGCACAGCTGTAACATTTTGGAGAGATTCTACCAGGTTTTGCTTTTCAACAAGTTTACAAAATTTAATTTCTTAGGAATAAATATTAAGTAAATACTTAGAAAACCTATGTAACAATAAAACATACCATTTTACCTTTCAGTTTGACTAAGTTTTATTAATATTTTTCTTTAATAAATCATCAAAAATATCAAAACCACTTTGAAAATTTGAAGTGGTCTCATTCCGAAGAAATTTTTCGTTTTCTAAAGACTCGACTTTCGGCGGAATATTTCAAATACAACAGTTTTGTGTCAATATTAAATACGTAAGTTTATCGAAATTGTCACTCAAAGTAATACAGTGTTGCACAGACATTTTTCGATATGTATATGGAAGCGCACTATAATATAATGGTGTCACGTTCATTTCCATAGTATAAAAACGAACTTTACTGTATATGGTTTTAAATGTAATAAAAGTGTTTGTTTAATTTCGCAAATATTTTTTTTTTTTTCAATTTGATTTCATAGATTTGTTTACAAATGAAATTGTTTAATTTTTGTCTAATTTTTAACAGTGTTTGAATGGAAAAGCAAAGGTTTTACAAAATGAACTTATAAAAGACGTTTAGTCTTTTTTGTATCAATTTTGAGTTTTACAGTTCTGGATTTTGTAGTAACTTTAAAAGCAGAGCAAATGCAACAGACATTGCCGCTAATAAGGTTCTGGGTTAAACATATTGTCTATGTAGTTATGTCACGCAGTGAAAGCAAAAGTCGCCCTCTTGAGTTTTATACTGTTTTTTCTTCTTTATTTTTTGTTTTTGATTCATATTGTGGTCCCCATGAAGTTCATTTAAAACGAATTAATAGGTAAGAGGGAAAGAACGTTTGAGCTAGAATTGTCAGTTGATAATACGGAGGTATACTTTTGGGAGATATTAGAGTTTTTTTGCCAGCAGTAACCTGAGGCAGACGGGAAAATCTAATACACATCCGTTCAGCATTCGATTACGGCGAAAAACAACAACATTGACCGCCGGCAAAAACAAAAGGAAGCACATTGCCGGTACATCAACATCAAATTCATCGAGGTAACGACAAGTGTAATGTGCGCTTGTGTATTTTATAACAATTTTTTTAAACGTGCGTAATAGACATGGAACAGGTTACTAAGAAATTAACATCTACATACACAAGATAGATGAATGCATTAAGTACATTATCCGGGGTTGTAACCTCATTGTGACGACGGTGTGGAGGTAGAGGACGTTGAATTTAACAAGTGAACAAACAGACGTACAGCATTTAGATGTTTAAAAGGACTTGTGCTTGTATAATGGGGAGGGAACGGTAAAAGAAAGATGAGGTAGGTTAGAAAAGGAACTGACGCAAAATATTATGATTTATTTTTATTACAGCGGGTAAAGTAGTGTTTTACGACCATCACAAAAGGACAGGAGCATAAACCTGCTTAAACGAATTTTGAATCAGAGATTCTTAATTATTTATTAAAAAATTAAATGGAAAAAATTTCCTATCTCTATTTATAAGCTAAAATAAATTCAACTCTTTATTTATTGCTTCCTTATGTTCAATTAATATTGATTTGATTTTAGATTATTTTTACTTGAATTATAATTAAAACACATTTTTGAGCGTAATTCAAAAAGTACTTTTAAATTCACATTAATCACGAAAAACGCCTGAAGTTTAGAAATAAACATTATTTTACAGAAACTGTGCATTTTGTGTCTTACATTTCAAAAAATATTTCTATTTCAAAGAAACGCTGTAAGAGGAAATTTTTAATTATGAAGTTTCAAACGTTTGTTACTTGAAATCTTTTCTGCCATGTATGTACATATCGTCATCGAAAATCCAAAAGTACGCATCACAAAAAAAATCAAAATTGGGTTCTTGATTGATTATGATTCGTAAGGCCATCTGACATATTTAAATAATATCATGTGGAACTGGTGGCTTTATTATGTTTACTTTCATTTTGAAATGCATTTCGAAAATTTATTAAAAGAAAAGACTTGATTAACGAATTTTCTGTTTTATCCTATTATCATTTTTTAAAGTGAGTGAAATATTTATTTGGTTACTTCACAAAGATCTTTCCACGAGCTTCAGTTTTGGCATTATATTTCAACATTTAGGCTGGCAACCTCAACAATGAAAACCGATGCGCTGTCTTTCAGGGCAGAAATTTAATAATTTTTTAATACCGAAAGTATTGAGGCTCTATGCAAAAAAGTTCAGCTTAAAAATTTCAGTCGCTGTAGTTTAGAAGATAGTGCTCTAACTTATTAGATCTGAGGCCATGGTTCAAACCCCAGGTGAGACAGTTCCAATAAAAAGAAATATGAATGAATTCTTCGTCGAAAAACCCTGAGAGTAAATACAATTGCTTGAAAATCCGTCAGCTTTAATCTGTAGGTTCCGCCACACAGGCAAAAAATTAAAACACACAACATGGGTGGTATAACAAACTAGGACGTAATCCTGATTGAGGGGTTGTGTTGACCTATTAGCATTGTTGCCTATTTTAGCATTTAGTCAAAAGTTCAACTCAATTATTTTTTGTTATTAAATGTTAATGAAATGTATAAAATATTTGTATTTTAGGCATCTCACTATACCTGCCAATATATATATATATATATATATATATATATATATTATATGATATTTAGAGCCACTTAAAGAAAAAATTATCTTTTCGTATAAAAACATTTTAATTTTAAAGTGATATTTGATTGTAGAAAGGATGTGATTAACAGCACAGTTTAACTGCCCTATGAGTCCACTATGCAGATTCTCATAAGGCATCACAATATACAATGTGCATATACAATAATTATGTATACAAGAAATTTTCTTCATAATCATTGGATCAAAAATAAAGTCTCTATTTTCAATTTTGTATATATGTACATGCATACATACATATGTACATACCTATATGTAAATATTTTTAGATTTTCAAAATGGAATTATTTTGGAATCACTGGTTTACACGCTGTTGTTGCTGTGAAGGTTGTTAAATCGACGGGTGGATGTGCACTTGCTGTATTAATTTTTGCTTTCATTTTATATTGAGATTGCCTGGGTATTCCTTTGGGATCGAATAACAAATTGTCTACATTCATTGCCATTAAAAATAATTCACAAGTGCGAACGGGTAGATCTTTTGCAAAAGCACTTGTCGTTTTATAACGTTGCCATTTTTACTGTATCAAGCTTCTTTAACATTAACATGTGCAAACGAACATACAGGAGGCCAATAAATGAGTAAACAAAAAAAGGATAAAGGAAAAACCGAAATAGTTTTTATTAAATCGAGATATAATGTTGTCCATCCTTGTGAATTTATTTCTCGTGTTTTTCTTTCTTGCTTTTGATTTCTGTATTCTCTCCAAGTCTTTTGTATATTGAAATTGCATTATTGTGTTTTTTTATTCGTTTGTGCTGTTCTTTCTGTTGCTTTTTTACCCTCTTTGTATGTCATTACCATTTCAGTTCAGTCCCAACCCATATCAATTCTTTATTTGCCTGTCCGTCTGTTCAATATTTTTTCTTCTTATATGAGTCCCTTATTGTTGTTGTTCACCTCCTAATTTTTAATGTGTTTGATTCATGATTTGTTTGTGCGTTTATTTTTGGTTAATGGAAATCTGCGTATAATCCAGAACAAGTTGATAAGATGGGCGGGATAAACTAGTTATTGCCATTAATACGATCAATTTAATGTGCATTTCGGTGTAAGTAAATAACAACCTTATTGAAAACATTAAAGCTTAGCGAGTACTTAACATTATCTACAACAGCGGCAACAACAAAAAGTACAAGTAAATAATGGATTGAAGGATTTTCAATGCTTTACTTATGTCACTGTATAAATAAGTGCAAAATTTCTATGAGTTTCGTATTGTCTTTGATGTGCTGCTATAAATGTTTTTTCAGGTTTTTGGAATTTGGACAATCCGATACGTTTGTATGTATGTTCTTTTTAAGATTTACATACTTTTGAGCTGTTTAAACATCATGCTTATATAATGTTGGTCTTTTTTGTTGAATTGCTCTTGGTTCACTGCAAAACAAATGGTGATATGGACAGAGCTGATTTAACATAATGGAAACAGAGTTTTATAAGCAATAAATAACATATTAAAGAATTATTCAAAAAATTTTTCTATGTCCTTTTTTTAGACCCCTAAACTATTAGTAGCAGGTCTTTAGATTTCTAATTCAATTAAATTTGCAATTTTCATTTGTAATTTATAAAACGTTTATTTCGCTTAAAAAAAAACGTAAATTAAATTAATATGCGTTAAATTTTATATACAGACTAGCTAAAACCCGGTGTGCTTCGCTACTCTAATCGATATCTATCAATAATGTGTGTTTATTTGCTTGTGGGTTTGTTTGTTTGAAGTTTATAGACGGCTAAACGGCTGGACCGATTTCTTTGAAATTTTAACAGTACCTTCGGTACTCCTAGGTGTTGATGCTCGTATCAGAGGACGGTTTGATTGGTTAATCTTAAATTTTGAATACAATCACAAAAAACGAATGTCATGTTGGCAGCACAAATCGATTCCGTAAAGCAATACTTGTTATGATTCATAAAACGGAGTGTAACGAAAAATGGTGCTTGCATTGCATGTCTTCTACAAATGTAAACGAATACTCCCAAAAGGAACGAATACTTAACGATTGGTACGAATGGTTAACGATTGGTATGAATGGTTTTAATGCTGATCGCATAATTTGCACATACTAGCAAAAAGTTAAATCAACAAATTTTCGCTGTTTTTATGGTTGGAATATAAAATTAAATGAAATTTTTTTTTTATAATAATTAGTTAAAAAATTAAAATATTTTGGAAAAACATAAACTATGGCATTACACTAAGAAAAAAGTTTTTGTTTGTTTTAGATGTGTTTTTTAACCTAACCAACTAAGTAAATATTTATTATATTATTAATTATAAAACAATTTAATTTTAATAAATGAAATTTTATTTTCATATTTCAATTATATTATGCAACAAAATAGAAAAAAATTAAATACACCCGACTAATGACATAGTGTACGTTGTGAGTTTTGTAGAGTATATCTCAAAAATATTGTTTTCATATTTCTCGGACCCTCCAAACTTGTTTTATTTGACAAAAACTGTTTTTTAGAATTTATGCACAAATTTCTGGATTAGTCAAACATTTCTCACCAGATTTCCAAAATTTAAATCTTGTCGGAAAGGGGAGAGATGGACCCTTAAAACGGTATACATATATCTATTATTTGACTTAATATGCTATGAGTCTTGATGAGGTAAACTGCGAAAATGTGAATTTTTTCATATTTTTTTTTGGATTTGTCCGATTTAGCGATGACATTCTCATATGCATGTATTTTGCATACATTGCCAAATAAAATAATAATCAAACTGAAAGATGGCTTGTTTTCACAAAATAGCATGTGGAAAAAAATATTACCGTTTGTTCTATTGTAGGGTAAGAATATGTGTTTTATTGTTGTAGAAATGAAACTATATCGATTCATTCACTCAAAGCAACAAATACTTGACGAATGGTGTGAATGTTTTTAGTTATTTCATGTGACATTGAATTATTTCGTTGAATGATGAATAATGTCATAACAAAAAGGGAATGTAAAATAGCAAACAGTAATAAGGAGTGATTAAACAAACAAAAATGCACATATCTATTATTGAATGGTCAGAAAATGCAAATGGTCTCTTTCTGTTCTCTAACTCTTATCATCTCTCCTTCTAGGCGCGCGTCGCGTTGATCCGGCGTCTCATCAGTTCTTGGTATTGATGATTTGGATCGATTTCTTCTTGGACGTGCACCACGTTGATCAATTGTCTCAGCAGCTCTAGATGATGATACTCGTAGCCTCTGTCTTTCTACACGTATATCTCGCTGATCAGGTGTTTATGTAGCTACTGCCCTTTGCGATCGTATTATTTCCCTTTCTAAACGTTCATCACGTTGAACTTGAATCTCAGCTGCTTTATATGTGGAGGCTCTAGACCTTTCAACACTCAGACGAACATAACGTTCTTCGGCAATTTCGCCAGACCTTTGTGATTGTAAATTAATTGCATTTTTAGTGCGTTTAGAAAGTCAAGATTTTTTAGGTGGCATTTTTTTTTTTTTGGTTTTTAATTTATCAAAAACTGATCACTCACAAAATAAATGTTTACCTCGTTTAGAATCTGCGATTCAAATGATTTGCGAAAAAGATGATAAGTACTATTCAAGTACTTCTTTCCAATCATTATTAGACAAATATACCATACATTTTTTTTATTTTTAAGACCAAAAATTTTGGACAATAAGAAATGTTTAATATTTTTTATTAGGATGACCATAAAGGTGTGGTCTGTATTATATAACCACATGTAAAAATTGGTTCTTTAAAAAGTTATGTATGCTGTAGGTAGTTAATAAATTTAGGAAGTATAGTGTCGTCGATGGTCTGTGTCTACTGTTAATGGTACCAAAGTTGCAAATGTCCCAAACATATAATGAAATAGGTATTGGAATGAACAGGCAATATACATGACTTTAGCTGCAATAGTTTATCAGTTATACGATGTTTAGTATTTACTTTCTGTCTAAGAAATCATATAAAAATAGAGTCCATATATTTCCCTTACCCGAAATGTTCATATGTGCGTCAAAGTGGTTCATGCTAGATTCTAGTTCTAATAGCTTTTCTTTTATATCATATAGTCCGGTAATTTTTTCCACAAATTATTCATATCGCTTTCAGTGTCGCATAGATATATGTAAGAAGTTTTAAATTTAATTCATATGGGAAGTACCATGCCCCTTTTCCTAGTCAGCGAATTTTTGTCTAAAATATTAATATTGATACTAAAATGGAATCGACAAAATTTTAGGACTCTAACTGTTATATGTAATGGGCGTATTACCTCCTATAAAATATTAGATTAATATATCTTATTAGATATCTTATTAGATATATTAATCTAATATTTTTATAGGAGGTAATACGCCCATTACAGCAAGTCTGCCCATCTTGTTTATATAGACGTCACAGTCGTCCATACAAAATTTGAGGAGTCTAGCTGTTGCATTTTACGAGATATGCGACATTTAATACTTATTACGTACGCGGGCGTGGCATCTCGCCCACTTTAAATTTTAAAATTAAAAGTAGCCTATAATTCCTTCCAGACATACAGGTACAGCTAAAATTTCAAGAAAATCGGTCCAGCCGTTTAGCCGTCTAAAGACTTTAAACAAACCCATTAGAAGATCTCTTAAGGAGTGAATAACGTATGTATATATGTATGTATATACATACATACGTGTTGGAATCACGTCTGATTAACATCCTAATTCGGTGCCTCTGCAAAAAACTCTATTTATTTTAAAAACTAAATAAGTTATTATTGTAATAACCAAATAGATAAAATAAAAGTAAATAATAAATAATCAATCTGACTTTAAATCGCGACTACAAGTTCCTCTTTAAAAGGAACTGGTATGCATCCTAATCGCGCTTAATGTCATATTAGTTACCAATAATGGAACCAATGGAATCGGACTTACCGAATAAAGTTTACAGTTTGAAATTATTGGGAACGCTACAGGAAAATGGAGACATCGAGATTTGACTAAATACTTGCTTGAGAAGCTAGTTTTCGATTGAATGATGCTATTATATTATTTCCGAATATCGTGAGAGAAGCGTGTGAAAATCCCATAATGCAAAACATGAAGGAAAGACAAGCTTATCAGTATGCGAAAGGGAAAAGTATTTAACCGTTGTAAATACACAAAATTGTGGGATGAGAAATTACGGCACTTAGGTAAGGAAATACAAATACAATACTGGGTGTTATTCTACGTAAATATAACCAGAAAATTTCAAACTGCACAGGTCTCTTAATAGGGGACGTTGTTACTACTTTGAGGAACTTAAATGGATTTCATATTAAATTCTTTCAGACTATTATATCCTCTTTCCCGACCTATTGCTTTCATCTTAGAACCTCTAGCGATAATTTTTAGTAATAGCTTTAGGCGGAAATACATACATAGATATGTACATATATTAAACTTGTCGCAAAATCAAAATGTAAATATTAGTGAGTCTCTTTATTTAGGAAAATATTTTGAACATTGAATTATTACATACAACTCAGTTTGGATTCAATAAATGAAAATCGGTAAAAAATTATACACATTCTACTTCGTTGTCACAGTACTTTCAATTTTTTATTATGACAAACAATATATGTATGTATGTGACAACATCAAAAAAAGTTTTTGGATTTATTTTATTTTGCTGTTTATTACAGTTCAAAATTATCTGCTGGAATTTGATATGACATGTGAAAAACGATAATGTTAATCGTAATTTTATTAGTATGTTTTCAGTTGTCAAATAACAATCATAAAACGGAAGGTTCCGGTAAACAGTTGCCAATTTGTATTTATTTTCTTTCCCACAATCTAAGTTACAAATTAATCAGAAGATAAAAAGAGACAAAATTTGATAATATTTAATGGCATGGTTTTAACGAAGTCCTAAACCCTGATTGTTCACAATTCTGTTGTCATATTTATTGGTTTGAAAGGCATCATTGTTAATTCCATTTTTGAGAAGGAGCTAAGACAACTCTCACAATCAATTTCTATTTATTTCTCTTACGCATTGGTAGACTTTTTAATCATCAACTGGCTGTATATTTCTATTGGTTATGTGACATACGTACTTAAGGTGCGGTCAGACATGGTAAATGTTTGCCATAATTTTGTTTTCTTTGTTTGCCAGAAATATGACTGAAACAACTAATATTTTGTTTTGTGGTCACACTACGCACATTTATTTTCCCATTTTTGTTTCTTAAAATAGCGGCAAACAAAAGTTTGGCAAGCATGTGTGCGACGTGGTCACATTTAAAAAATATTTGCCAAAAAACATTTGTTTGACCAGAATTTTGGAAAACAAAAATATTTATACACAATTTCACACATAATAGAAAGTGAATATTTTTTCGTTTTGTGTTGCGGAGCTTCTGTGCTATTTTGGGAAGGGGAAAAAAAGAAAGACGACTATGGCTTTGGAAATGGGTTCCATGCATAAAATAAGAAAAAAACTGAAATATTATGTTTTTAATCGCAATAAAATTAACATAAACAAATGTTTACATTTTTCCAGTGCAGCCAATCACCATATTTGAAAATCTAAAAATTGGAAATCGAACATGGTATAAGAAATATAGAAGGTAGTTTCATTCTCTCTTTATTTTTTGAAATTCACCATCTGACATGCTTAAGGATTATGACGTTTTCGTTAAAATAATGCTACCAAATAAATTTTAAATTTCCCACATTTTTTATGAAAATAATAAATTCAATTCAATTGAAAAATACTTTGAAAAAATTGTATATTAAAGTATTTCTGCTCAAATTGGAATCAAATTTATTGTCCGAGGGAGGTTTACATAAGCCTAATGCCGATTTTTTAAAAATTTGGAACATTTAAATTATAAATTACACATTTGTCATAAATAATTTATTGGGAATATACAACAAAATTATAAATATGGCAACGCTACATACATAGTTTGTGAGAAAATGAAACTTCAAAAAACCTTATTTTAAAAAATAAAGAGAGAATGAAACTACCTTCTATACATGGTATAAGAAATATAGAAAGTAGTTTCATTCTCTCTTTATTTTTTGAAATTCACCATCTGACATGCTTAAGGATTATGACGTTTTCGTTAAAATAATGCTACCATATAAATTTTAAATTTCCCACATTTTCTATGAAAATAATAAATTCAATTCAATTGAAAAATATTTTGAAAAAATTGTATATTAAAGTATTTCTGCTTAAATTGGAATCAAAGATAATTATACATATAAAAATTTATTGTCCGACGGAGGCCTAATGCCGATTTTTTAAAAATTTGGAACATTTAAATTCTAAATTACACATTTGTCATAAATAATATATTGTGAATATACAACAAAATTATAAATATGGCAACGCTACATACATAGTTTGTGAGAAAATGAAACTTCAAAAAACCTTATTTTAAAAAATAAAGAGAGAATGGAACTACCTTCTATATTTCTTATACCATGCCTTCTATATTTCTTATACCATGGAAATCGAATATATATAAATTGAAGGAATTCTTTTAGGTCTAATTGAAAATTATTTATCGATATTTTTGAGAAGGGTTTTCAGGTCACTTTGTTTGAAAATTTATCCTCTAAAATGATTGAATGAATGATTGAATTCCAAAATGTACTCTATGTGTGTAAAGAAAAATTGGAATTATGTTGCTGCGTTGAATTACAATTCTCCATTACAATGACTCGTACCGTCCACTTCAAGAGATCCAATCATTACATTGTTCTTTGAATATTTTAACATGTTTATTTTCAGGAACAAAATTTGTCGTAAAAAAAAATTAAATCATTACAATAACAATGAAAAATTTTCTATAACATAAACATGTACTAAAGAGTTAAGTCGTTTCAGGCATCTTTTTCTTTAATGAGATTTAAAAAAATAACCATTATACTGAAAAGTCATTAAAACCCCTGAATAGCTTTTATCTAGAAAGGTACAACAATTGATATATGCATTAATGTAGATTTATATTTCAGGCTGTGAATGTATCTCTGTATATGCAGGCACCCAAATATTTATATCTATGTAATGAATACATTTACAACAAATAAAAAGGTTTCCATAAAATAAATCATTTATTTTCTTCAAATTTGTCTTCATTCATTTTTTGCGATTTTAGTGATGTTTTAGTTTTGTTAGTATGCAACACAGTCTTAAACAGCTGTTATTTGCAACTGTTTGCCCTTACGAAAAATATGTAAGAGCAAACAAATATTTGTCAAAAAGGGCGGATTTTTCTGTTTGCCACGCAAATTTATTTTGTGGTCACATTATGGCAAACAAATATTTTATGTTTTTTGGCAAATATTTTTTAGATGTGACCGCACCTTTAGGTGACTTTAAATAATGCAGTACGTTGAATGTTGTAAAACTGGTTTTGGGGAAGCGGGTAGTATGATATACGATTTGATTTTAAGACGTTTTCACTGTATAAAAAAACATTTGCACTCAAGGATAGTGCGCCAACTTGGTTAAGAATAGATGTGCTCTACATGGCGGTATATAAAAATAAAAATATTCGATATTCTGAACAAATCCTTTCATTTAACTAGAACATATTCTGTGAAGTCGCCGTGGTCTAGTAGGTAGTGTGTTGGCTTATTACACGAAAGCCCGATTCGACTTCGGCGACTTCCTCTCAGCAGATTTCTGGAAAAAACTCTGAGAGTAAAAATTGCCATGAAATGATTCTCAAAAAAAAATCTGTCGTTCGGAGTCGACTTTAAACTGTAGGTCCCGCCATTCATGTATTAAATTAACGCACACAACATAAGTGGTGTGAAATGCTAGGACGTTGTACAATGGGTTAACTTGACAAGTACACGTCCTCTAACATAACCTATTCTGTTGTAAAATCGATAAGTACTTTTGACGATGCACGGACTTAATCATTCAATTTTCATGTAACAATGGCATCCGATTGAATAAGAATTTCTTTAATCTTATTCAGACATTTATGCAGTATTGAATTTTTTTTAATAACAATAAAAATTTTGAAATTTTGAAAAACTGTATCAATACAGGGGTCTAATCACCTCTGTCGATATCGAACAAAAATAAACAAAATTTGAAATGATAGCTTTCGATATCGAGTCATCGATAGAGTGTTTTCTTTACAAAATCGTTCGATACCAAAATAGTTTAATATGTAAGTTTTAACATTTTTTTAATTATGTATATCCATTAATAATTATTATATTTTTTTAGGACAAGTGTAAAAAGCATTAATTTAAGGCAAAAACAAGTGCTGGCTGAGTTTATGTCAGAGCATCCGAATTGTGGCCAAGGAAGAATTACTTCAAATAGGCTATGGGAAACGCTAAATGTGCGTTTAAATTCGTTTGGCCCACCAACATAAACATAAACATAGTTTGGTTTCATATTTTTTAAAAGTTTTATGAATTTTTTGTTTTTAAGGTTTTTACAGATCAAAAATTTAGCGTTAAGAAGAAGTTATCTTTAAACAAAGCTTCGAAAAAGAAAACTGGAGGAGGACCATATCAAGAAATTCCTTTGACGTCCGCCGAGGAGCAACTAATTGAGGCAGCCGGAATTAATTTTGCGGTTGAAGGGTTACCCAATGTAAAATCATTCGGTTGCTGCGAGAATACCAACACAACTCCTCCTAATGACGCAAATCAGACAGTGCAATATTTAATGGACACAAGCCTTGCATCGGAATATGACAGCGAACACGAAAGCTGTGGAGACAGTATATCGAAATCAACTCCTGAATGTTCGAATAAGCCCGTCTCGGAAAACTATAATGGACGCCAAAATAAAGAAGGCAAACTAGCAAAGAAAAGGGTAACAAAACTAGAGCTCTTACAGTCCAATTTATCGAAGGTTGAAGAGCACCTAAAGAATATGTCTTCTAAGCTTGATCGATTAATACAATTAAAAGAACGATCACTCAAATTAAAAGAAGAACAACACATTGCCAATATGAAAAATATAATGCTTGATTTTGAAATAAAAACTATTGAACTCGAAATGCTAAAAAAACAAATGTAAATTTCTTAATAAGTATACTCAATAATTTAAAGACAATGAGTCTATTTGTATTATTTTAAAATTTTGAAGTATAAATTCAATGAAATCCTAGGTTGTGCTAATTTTAATTTATTTTTATTAAAAGTATGTTTATTTTTTGTGTTTTTCATTACATCTAATGTTTACAAATTATTAAGCAAGGAAAGTTTTATATGGTCTCTTATTTTGCTGCCGATTTTGGTCAAATGTGATTCAACACCACTGTCTATTTCAACTTGGGCAGATTCTGCAACTGCACATACATTGGCTAATTGTGCTACTTTTTCGGCACCATAACAACTTCTTTTATAGTTGGAAAGTATTTTCCAACGTCCCTTAAAGATTCCAATAGTTCTCTCAACTATACATCTACCTTTTGAGTGAACGTCATTGAAATGAGCTTCCATTGATCCTTCTACAGGATTTCTGTACGGTGTTATGCACCATTGCTCCAAAGGGTACCCCGAGTCACCTGAAATTAAGAAAAATGATATTTGTAACAGCGTGATAACAATTTATTCCAGTTGAAATTACCCAAAAACCAAATATTTTTTAATTTTTTTTCGCTATGCAGTTCTTCCAACAAATCCCTTTCATTTGAATGTTTCCGCACGAAAGAGTCATGTCCGCTCCACCATATTTTGAATTAATTGCCAAAATCTTGTACTTGTGGTCACAAATCTAAAAATAAAGTATTAGTTTAAATAAAATCTTATTTTTCATGAACCTACATACATACATACATAATTGGCCATTACAACCCTTCAGTCAGGATTACGACCTAGCTTCTCACACCACTTATGTTGTGTGCGTTAATTTTATACATGAGTGGCGGGACCTACAGTTTAAAGTCGACTCCGAACGACAGATTTTTGAGAAGCTTTTCATGGCAATTTTTACTCTCAGAGTCTTTGCCAGAAATCTGCTGAGAGGAAGTCGCCGAAGAAATATTTTTTTCGTTTTGATGTCTGACCTGGGATTCGAACCCGGGCCTTTTGTCTAATAAGCCAACACACTACCCACTAGACCACGGCGACTTCACCTACTATCATAATATTTAGGCTATGAAACCCTTTCCGATTGAAGAACATGTGTTCGTTATGAGAGGGCTTTTGTAGTCCAATATGGGTACCGTCGATGCATCCTATAACTAATGAAATAAAAACTATGAAGGATAAAAAAACAAATCATTTGAAGACTATTACCTCCAGGAATCTTGTGCTTTTTCATAAAAGTTTCCATGCATTTTAGGACATAGTTTTGCCTCCATTTCCTTTCCAACGTTTTTTATAATTTTGCTTACTGCGCTTTGACACATTCCGATTAAATAGTCGTTGCCAACCGAATGTTGAAAGGACCCAGTAGCTAAAAGCGAAAGAGTTGCGGCTAACTGGAGCGTTGGTGGTACTGCTGTTGACATATACCCGGAAAAATCTAATTGGGAGAGGACATAATTGAATGCCTCTTTTGATAATCTAAATCGCTGTTTAAATCTGGAAAACAAATTGATAACCGATAAAAAACATTTGCTTAATAAAAATTTTACTTACGTTTTAGCTGGCAAGGATAGTACGTCACTTTTATCCCGCAATTGACGTCTAACGTGCATTAAATTGTCTTCATTTTCAGATTCCGATGAAGATAAATATTCCAGCATCAATATGTGTTCGGTCATTTTAAATTATTTTCTTTAACTTTTTGTATTTCTTTTACAGCTTTTATTATTGTTTTGTTTACAAAGATAAACATATCACCACTTTATTGCAACATAGTCATATCTCAAAAAAACTTGAACTTAGCAAAATGCGATTTAAGTTTTCAAGACATAAGTCCTACGATCTAATTGCCGCAAACACTTTTTGCTATAACTTCGGTTCAGCTTGGGATATAAAACTGATTTTTTTTCAACATGTACAGAAGGTCTAAAAGAGCAGTTTTGCTTAAGTAACTACAAATTTTTAATTTTTTGAGATATGACTATATTCCAATAAAGGAGCGATATGTTCTGAATATTCTGGTACGAATCGTATATAAAATTTTAAAGTTTCCACAGTAAGAACTTCATAATTTCCAATATTTTTTGCATTAGGTCTACAATAATGAGGCAATATCTAAGAACAGTAAAAAATTTTAAGGAAGTACTTTGAAAATAATTACTTGATGTATATATTTTTTGGCCCTAGTTCATATTATGTTTTATTTTTCCTTTTGAAGACTTGGGTAAATTGTACTGGTCCAACTGCTGATGTTTAATCGTTAAAAATCTTCAGAATGAATCAATAACTTTTGGGGGAATTATAGCACTGACAATAAATACTTCGTTGTAAATAATTATCGATACTGTCCAATTAACCGAGTGAAGTTATGTGATTAATATGATTGCTGTGGACTGCAAAATGTTGTAAGAATAAAAAAGTTTGCCATTTATGATCCAGTTCTATGAGGAAATAATGACCTTCTGGTAAACAGTAAAATTATTTGAACGTTTCGTAAATTCAAACAATTCCCTTATACATACATATGTATGTACAGGTTTGTTCAATAAAATAGATTCACCATGATCTAACATCACAACCAAATCTATACTTGTAATTAATTAAAGAAGAGTGACACTTCAAATTTTTGAAATGTAACGGAACCAAAGTGTAGTTGCTTCTTTGCATAAGAGATTTAGATATAGTAAACTTTTCGGAGAGGAGGTGAAACCTTTATTTTGAACAGCACTATGTTTTATAGAGAACTTTATTCTGCTGCAATTTCGTCTCTACGAAATACTAAAATTGTTTGAGAAGAAATAGTTTTAATATTTTATTATAATTTAATAAACAATTTCTATTTACAATTTTTAATAAATATTTTTTGTTTATGTCCGATTGTTTTTTATTTCTACTTTATCTACGTCGATTTCGGATGCATTTCTATTTATAACGCCAAAGATATGATGATTTATGCCAAACCCATGGTATATTAACTGATAGGAAACGTGCTTTAAATGGTGATGAATAGTATTAATTCAATGTGCTTTATTTCAAAAAATAGATAAATAGATACATAAGTTCAAAGGCCAAAGAACAATTGAAGATTGACTTGTAAAATAAAATAGATGAAGCGAATCGAGCTAACCACCTTTAGTCTAAATCAGGGGAAAAAATGTGAATTCAAGAAATACTGAGAATGTAGTTCCAGTACGAAAGCTGACACATGAAAGTTATAAATTTATTAACATAACTATACACAGAAAAAATTATTGCCAGTTTTGTTTCTATTAAATGGATAATTGTTAAAAATTTTAATTTTGAGTAATTTTTTATTTGATTCGATTAATTTTTTTTA
Organism: Sarcophaga peregrina; assembly: GCA_014635995.1. NCBI lineage: Eukaryota > Metazoa > Arthropoda > Insecta > Diptera > Sarcophagidae > Sarcophaga > Sarcophaga peregrina. Next base: position 73,883,504 of record CM025790.1, read on the forward strand.
TTAATATCGTCGATTTTTTCGAACAGTGCTATCAATATGTTAAAAAAAAATAAAAATAAAAATAATTTTTCAATGTTAAACACATGTTAATGTTTAAGCTGTTTTTAAAAGTGCATAAAGCGCTACCAAACAACATTTACATTTTGGAAAATGTAACCAATTAAAATAGTTAAATAATTTATTACTCAATTTAACAAATATTTTTGTTGACTTGAAAAGGTTTTTTTGCTGTTTTGGAAAACAAGATGCAGCATGATGGATAAAAAAACGATCAGTATGTGTCAGTGTTGCTGTGAAGTCATTTTAATGCAGTGAAACAAGCAAATAATTGTCATTAAGTTCAAATTTGCATGTAAAAAAAGTATAATAAGAATTTTAACTATAAATATGTAAAACGGCAACACCTATTAATTTCGGTTGCATACAAAATAAAAGATTAGTTCTTCCTATGTTTTCATGGTGACAACATCGATAATAAAGTGGATTTATAAGTGTTAAACAATTTAAACAGCAAAAAAAAAAAAAATTACAACAACAAACTTTATAACTGTAAAAAACAAGTTGTGTATTAGGAAGACATGTAAGTATAAAGAAAATAACGAATTAAAAATAAAATAAGTGTTTTGTGTATTTGGAAAGTGCTGTACTTTAAAAAAATTAATATTTTATAATTACTATTTAATATTAATAATTTATAATGAAAGAAATTAAATGTTTTTTGTGTGAAAAGTTTTTCGAATCTCCACTAAAACTATTTGATCACATTAAGAGTTATTCACTTCCTTCTAATGTGGTACATAAGTGTACATATACAAATTGTTTTCAACAGTTTTATGATAAAAACTCCTACAAGAGACATGTCTTAAGACATTTTAAGTCTTTTCCAAAATCTAGTAGTGAAAATTTAGAGAACTATGAATATAATATTGAGGAAAATATTTCAATTTTAGAAAACACACCCTTATCAGTTCCAAAATTGTTTAACTACCAGATTAAACTAGAAGAACTCTGTAATTCGGCGGAAAATTTTGTAATGAAAATGCATACGTTCAATAATATTTCACGTTCTGATGTTTTTAATATAAAAAGCTATGTTGAAGTCTATATATTAAACCCAGTTCTCGATCTTATGGAAGAATGTCTAAATCAAAACAATTCAATTGAAACCACAATTTCCAATATTGTTAAAGATATGAAATTGATATTTGAAAATGTAAAAGCAGACTTCAGATTACAAAAAACCCTAAGTGACAAGGGGCTTATTGGTAGTGTTGAGGCATTCAATATTAATAATGATCCTAAATCAAACGCCACAATAATGCCACTTCAATTTCAATTCAAAAACATCTTTGAAAGAAATAGTTACCTTGACAATGTGTTACAGCATATGGAAACAATTGAAAGTAGTGGAAAGTTTACCAATTTTATTCAGGGTGAGCTTTGGAAAGAAAAGAAAATGTTATATCCAAATAAAAAATTAATTCCATTCTTTCTGTACAACGACGATTTTGGAATTAATAACCCGCTGGGTGCCAAATCAAATAAAAATTCAATATGTAACTTCTATTACTCTTTTCCTTGCGTCCCAACAAAATCTTCAAAGTTGAATGAGGTTTTTTTAGCCTGTACATATAACTCTTCCGATATTAAACGATATGGAAGTGATTGCTTCGCCCAGTTAGTAGAAACATTGAAAAAACTAGAAATCGAAGGAATTGAAATTCAAACAAATAGTGGCATAAAAAAAATATATTTTGTAATGGGTTTGCTTCTAGGGGATAACTTAGGATTAAACGTAACTCTAGGATTTTCAAAATCATTTTCTTCTCATTATTTTTGTAGATTTTGTTTGATTAAAAAATGCGAATCGCAACAAGAATGTTCCGAAAGAAAAGAAATTTTTCGAAACCGCATTAATTATAGAGAATCAATAGACAGAGGTCTAATGTCTCAAACTGGAATTAGCTCAATCTGTATTTTCAACGATTTACCCACTTTCCACTGCACAGAAAACTTTGCAGTTGACATTATGGATGACCTCTATGAAGGCGTTTGCCATCATATATTAAGTGAATCTATATTATATTTTATTAAAAAAATGAAATATTTTTCACTTCAAGAGTTTAATGATCGTCTTAGTAGTTTTCGGTATGAGTCTCATGATAAAGGAAGTGAAAAACTTAATGTTAGCTAGCAAATGATGGCATTTTGCTTTTATTTTACTATTCTCATTGGAGATTTCATTCCAAAAGATGACCAGGTTTGGGAATTTCTGTTAAATTTTTTCGAGTTATTAGATGATCTTCTATGTTTTCAAATCTCAGAACCTTTAATAAACCAAGTCAAAACTAAAATTGAAAATTTAAATACAAAATTCTTAATATTATTTAAAAGAAAACTAACTCCAAAATTTCATTTCCTTTTACACTATTCCACAGCTATGAAGTATTGTGGACCACTAAGGAACTTGTGGAGTTTTAAATTTGAAAATAAACATAAGGAGTTCAAAATTTATTCCCATATAATAACCTCAAGGAAAAATATAGCGAAGAGTTTTTCTCATAAACAACAAATAAAATTTACTAATTTTTTACTTTCAACAAACGAATTGCAAAATAAATTTAAAAACCATTTCTGGACATAAATATTAAGCAAAAAGTAAGTGAAAAATTAAACATGTCTATGAAAGACTTTTCGCTTTATTTAGAAGCGTATATATGGGGATATAATTATACCAAACAGAAAAATGTGTGTAAGTTTAGCTCCGATTTTGAAATATTTAAAATTTTTTTTATTATTGAAACAAATACTAATGAAATTATATTTTGTAATAAATAATAAAATAAATTTTGACAGTTTTTAACAGTCATTACGGCGCTTACGAGTTTGAATCAATGTCAAACAGATATACTATTGTCAGCCTCTTTGATATTGTGGGACCTCCATTTGAAGCCCTGGAATCACAAAATAGAAAAACATTTCTAAAACCAAAAGAATTTTATACAAATATATATTAAAGCCTCAAAAATGGATACTTCTACTATCGATATGGACTTAAGTAACTTATTAAACCAATGGAACCTCCAACACTTGTATAATAAATTAAAAGGTAAATCAATATTTATATTATTTTAATTTTAAAAACTTTTTAATTTTACTTTATCGTTACAGAGCAAGATATTACGATTGATGTATTGACAATATTAAAACCACACCACATTTCAAAATTATTTAACGATTTATCCGTTGGTGACCGAGCGAAATTTGAAAACTGTTTGGAGAAGTGGAAAAATATGTCCACTCCATCCTACAAAAGAGATGAAATTGAATTTTCTTCCGATTCATCACAGAAATCGTCGTTTGTTTCAGTAAAAGAAATTTTATCAAATACATTTAACGGCAAGGAAATCCTAAAATTTTATTCCAAAAATGACATTTTACACGAGGAACAAAGAAATCTTCTAATATCAACTATAGCTAAATATATAGAAGCGAATGGGATACCTTACACCATATCGGATTGTGCTGATATAGAAAGCCAGATATGTACAATTTTCCCGTCAGAAGAACTTGTAAGTATATTGCAATATTTCCAAATAGTTTGAAGATAAAAATAATTATTCAAAATTTATATTTTCAGAATTTTTACTCCAATGGTAAACGCGGAAAAATCTATAATAAATTATCAAATTTAAAAAGGCTTTCCAAATATATTTTTAAAGAAAAATCTTCGCCGGAAGAAGATAAATCGTTCGGTTAGTATACACTTAATTTAATTTAGTCAAAATAATAATTTAAAGACTCGTTTTTTCTTCCTTCAATTAGAGCCAGAAGAAAATGTTTCCGTTGCATTACAGTATTTAAGACTACCTACAATTACAGCGGACGAATTTGACCTTTACTGGCGAAAATGTGCCCGTTACCGTTTTAAGCAGATTTCAGAATCCAAAAGTACTGAGGAAATTTTTCAGATGTGGCCTGAATACAAAAAACCTTCTGGTTCAATTCTAGTAAGTTATTTTTAAATAAAATACATAAAATAATATAAACATTCAAAATAAATAGTAACATTCAAATTTAATTTCTTCATTTAATATAGACTTCGAACTGAAATTTCCAATTGCCAAACAATTTTATGAAAGGTGGTCAAGCTATAGAGAAAAAGTTATATATATGCTGCAGAGTAAAATCACCAGCCCTGCTATTTCCAAAAAAATGCAACAAATACATACATTTAATGAAGGTAAATATACATTTTTGTTTTTGTTAAAAAATTCTACCTTCTAATTATTTGTTTATATTCTTTTCAGAATCAATCATTTTAACAACACTTTGGAATATACATCATCTATTTCCTCCAACTCAAAAAGTCACCTCGGACATGAGTGGGGCAAAAATACGCAAAAAGTTTTCTGTACTAGATTCCCAGGAGAGTTTTGCAATTTTGGCTGAATCCGAAGAAGAAATCGATATAAAATTGAAACTTCTTGTGCTTCAAGGACGCAATATCCAGCCCAAATTATTAATTTCTGGTACTTTAGAAGATATTAAATCAATAATTGTTTATTTCGATGGCATTAGGTATCCATTTTTGAGTATTATAAAAGCATTTGATTTACTTTTTAAAATATTCTTTGTGTTTAATCTTCAGTTTCCTGAAGAATCTGAAATATTTTATAATTTTATTCAAGATTTTTTTATGACATACCTACCTCAAAAAAAATTGTAAAGGTGTCAACCCTAAAACATGAAATTTTAAAACTAAAAGAAAAGTTTAATAATTAATTTATTTTATCTAATCAAAAAAAATGTATTTGTTTTGTCTTATTATATGTGCCATATATGTAAATCAAATGAATTAGATATAAATTGTACAATTGTACATATTTTGCACTGTTATTTTAATGTATTATTTTTTGATAATACAAAATATGAAAAAAAAAAATAAATTCCAAGACTTTTTATGGGGGAAAACAAAGTAAAATATTATTTAAATCAATTAAAATTTTTATTACTTTTTTTGGCAAAAGTAATTAAATAATTTATCAAAACAATTAAAATATTAATTGATTACATACAGAAGTTTTAATAACATTGATTATTGAATTAAATAACAAGTTTATTAAATTATAAATTTATTTCCAAACAATATTTTATTTAAAACAATTATTTTTTTGCTTGATATTTTTCAAACTTTCAATAAAATTATTTGTTAATATAATATTATTTTAATTGGAAATATTTCTTGATATTTTCAATTAATGGAATATCACTCTTTACTTGAATTTACAAATATTTTCATAGGCTGTAATCTAAACATTTTTTTACTCAACTGGATTAATTTCGTAATTGAAGCGCATTTTCAATTTTTTCTGTGTACGAGACACTTTTGACATCAAGAAGAATATTTAATATTTTTGGCCATTCTGTATATGATTGCAAGAATTCTCTAGATAGAGCACATGGCAATCAGTGTGTCAACTGTGTGAAGATTACCTGCAGAAAGTAAAATCTTCTTTTCGCTTTTGATTCTATTTTACGATTAGCCCTCGATCTAAAATCACAAAGTCTTGTATTTGTTATTGACAATGTGAAAAGTTTTTATAAAGTTCGTCATATCTAAATCGAAAAGGTTGTTTTAGAAAAAAGCCAGTGTTATTAAATAAATTCATAGATTAATCAATATTATAGAAATGAGCAAAATGGCAAAAAATAAATACTACTTTGCTATTGTTATCGAGATGTCTAAACCATTCGACAAACTTTAGCACAACTAAAAGTCATACCGTCGACCGAAAGTTTATAGACCATGAATGCAACTTTTTGAGTCCTTGAAAACCGATCGCAGCCGATGCATCACAGATTAATAGATTGAAGCCGGTTTTATATCTAGTATTTATACACATAATTTTGAAGATAATGTGTTTGTATGAAATGTACGTATCCGTACTTTTAAGATGGAAATCAGTAGTAGTTTTGATGACATCGCTTTTACAGCTTCAATTTTGTATGATCCTCATCATATAAAATTATTATTAATTAATTGCGTAGTGTAGTTTTCTGGTCTTACGGGTAGTATCCCAGTAAAAAAAATTTAGATTTTAGGAAGCTAAAAAGGGACTTTACCGCTTCGCTTGTATTCGCTTACTATTAAGCCTTACTGAGAAGCAGGAAATAATCTAATACTAAAGGAAAGGATTTTTGCAAAAATGTAAGCAGGTTGTAAGTGAAACATTTAAATAATTTTTGAGCTTACGTATGTCCCTTACGAGGAAGCAGGTTGTATTGCAAATACTTCGAAATCGAGAGATTTGCCGAGTCTTTTCCGAAAAAAAATATTTTAAATTACGTAGTAAAACATGTTCAGTCATTGACTTGCATTTAAGCAGACAAGACGTGAATAAGACCGCAAAGACTGTATTGTTATTTCGGTGAAATAAAAGCTAAACTATTTTCTAAAGTCTCATTATTGAAACCTGTTCCATTTAAAGCCTATAAAGAAAATTCGAAGGGTGAAATAAATTCGTTTGCTGGGTATTTTAGTTCGAGTGTTCCTGATAATTGTTGTCTACTTGGAAGTGATTGTCCTGTTGAAATATTAAAATTCCTTGATAATGGATGCATTGCAGTTAAAATTTACAAAAATCCAAAAATTTTTTTCGAGCCAATTCAACAGAGGATCTTGGAATTTACCTCGTAAATCCAGAATGCTATTATGAAGAATTTTTTAGAACAGTTCAAATATATGCAAAACTAGTAAATATTCCATATAAAAGAGAAAGATTGCTAATACCATTAGTACACACATGTTATTAAATATTTTGCATACACACACAGAAAAGTTACATACACTTTAAATAATTATAAATTCAAATAAAAGTTTTTAGAAAAATGACTCGCTCTAAACCAAATGCAAGTGTTCGAAATTAGATTCAAGAATTAGCTGAAAAAATAAATATTTTAAAATGTAAATGAATAATATTAAAAATATGAAACTTATTTATTACTTATAATTATATATTTATGTTTAGAAGCAGTTGTTACTCAAATGAATGTAATTAATGCTTCGGAATTGAATAGAAAGTTTGATGCTTTAAGAGCTAGATTTAGTGATTTTTACAGAACACTTGAATGATTTTCTTTTTATTTCAGGAATTGTTGAAGACCAGAAAAAATCAATAGATATTACAAAAGGGCAAATTAAAGACTTAAAACGTGTGTATTTTAAGTAATTATAAACTGTACATATTTCATCGTATTGTATATATTTTTCGTAGAAACTATTGTAAATCATTCCGAAAATATTGATCCTAGTAGTATTAGATGTTACTTATTAGAATTAATTAATTTTTTAATTTTGTTTTTTTCTTATATTTTAATCTTTTTATTTGTGACATTGTATTAAATAAAATTAATTTTGAATAAAAAAATAAAACAAAAATCGGAAGTTATTATTTTACAGATTCTCAAGCAGCATGAAGTAATAGCTTCATGTCAAGAATGAATTCACGTTTTTCGAAAAACCTGATGGAACAGCTTTTTGTAAGTAATGAATGTTGCCATTTCATAGAGACTTGAATGAAGTGCTTACATATAGCTGTTAATCACACCTGAATGCAGCGATTGAAAACGCGCTTCTTTTTCCAAAGGTAATGCTTCTAAGTGGGAATTCGCTATATAAAAATCGTGCATTCTGGAAGCACGATTTAAGATGTAAGCTCCAATTTTTACTGGCATATAAAAATAATAATTTGAGTCGTCATAGCCCTTTCCGACCATATACGGACAATTGTGCGTTTGCTTTTAAATCTCTATAATTTCTTTAATATATGCCGTTATGCGACATGACCTGACCTGCAAAAAACAATTCTGTATGCTCAGTCTTTGGTGATCATATCATTTTGGCGGTTTTAGTTGTGTACTTTCCCCAGTTGTAAAAATGAGGCGAAAGGGTAAGTTTGCATATAAATTAAAATTCTATAAATTGTGGAATCTTTTATCAAACAAGTGTTTCCAATTAGAAAAACTATTAAATATTGTATGTAAAGTGTAATTATTTTGTGTGATTATTTTGTGATTTTTGATATTATTACGTTAAAATTGTCTGAAGTACGTGTTTGGACTATATTATCAAAATATGTTAACTTTTTTGTGTTTTTTCTGAGGTGGACAAACTGACAACGATACCTTAGCTGAACTTTTAAATTCGGATTTTACAACATATGGGAAAATAAATCCGTGTTACATTTGCTTGTAGAAATATTCCAAGAAAATGCAACGTTAATTACTCAATAGAAGAACAAATGGTACCATTTTGCGGTCGGTGTCCTGTTAGGCAAAACCACCCAAATTAACCTAGAGCAGTGGGATTGAAAAACGATGTTTTCACAAGCTCTGAGGGGCTGGTTATTGATTTTAAGATCTGTCAAGGCAAGACTACACCACTTCCATGCTCAAATTTAGGCTTACAGCAAGACTTTGTTTTGCGTTTGGCTGAAACCCTTCCTGAAGAGTCTAAACTGTTTTTTGACCGTTATTTCACAACAATACCATTATATATATATATATATATATATATATAGCTCTGTTGAAACGTGGAATCTATAACTCTCTCTTTCTCATGTTCACTTTGTATATTTAAATTGATGTAAACAATGCATATATACATTTTAAGAAATTACAGTATAAATTACGTGTACATTTCACGAATGAAAAATATATGAAAAGGAGTGATATGGAAAAATTTTGTAATAGTGAAGACAATATTGTCGTGGTGCAGTGGAAGGACTAAAAGTCGGTAGTTCTTGCATCTTCAGTTTACGGGTGCGTTAAACGCTGGAAAAAAAAGAGAAATATTTATGGAAGTTCCAGCTCCTAGAATAGTCAGGGAATACAATAAGTGTATGGGTGGCGTTGATGTTTATGATCAATTAATGAATTCATACAAGTCATTTTTTAAAACTCGAAAATGGACTTTAAAAGTTTTTATACATTTCATTGACCTTGTGTGCTGTAACGCCTGGATGGAATACAGAGGTCATTGCAAATTAGTTCCGAACATTGGAAAAATAGTCATAACTTCAGTTTTAAAATGGCGTTAGCTAAACAACTAGCAGTTATAGATAAAAAAATATTGAATATTAATCTGAAGATGAAGAACGCCAGGATATTGCCAAAAAAAATATCGCCCATCCCAACAACCATACTAAGACAAAAGACTTGAAGGAAACAAACACTGGCATCTTGATTTCTTATTCAGCAAGATACTGCTGACTTCTTGGATGTAATTCAAGAATGCGTGCATATTGTTCCAAATGTCAGGTATATTTATGCCTTAGTAAAAAACAAAACAGTTTCGTAAAATACCACACTGAAAATAAAACTAAATAACATTGTTTCAAATATATTTATTTTTTATTTCGAAATAAAACCGGACTGCAATAATTGTGCGCATTCTGAAACAATAGGATAAAGGGTCTTACTGACAAAACTTAATATTTTAAAATGATCTATGTACATATAAGTAACAGTATTCAAAAATTTAGATAAATCTATCACTTAGTTCGGCTAAAGGTCGGAAAGGGATAACTGAAAAATGATGAAAATTGAAATTCGAAGCATTCTGTTTGAGACTTTCTTTAAAATCGAGACAGAAATATTGAAACCTTTTGATTTTTTACTCTTATGTTTCCGTGCTATGAGCTCAGAGTAGAATTGGGTTCCTTAGCTCATTTGAGTGTTCGCTATTTCTAGTTCAGTTCTCTGTAATGAACTAGGTCGTTTTTTTAGTTCAATAGTTCTAAACAACTCTCTCTTTCTCATGTTCACTTATGTATATTTAAATTGATGTAAACAATGCATATATACATTTTAAGAAATTACAGTATAAATTACGTGTAAATTTATATCAAATTACTGAAAAAATGTTTTCATAAGTTCTTTTATTAGTATGTGGTAACACCGTCACACATGAGAACGAAAACAACAAAAAAGAACGATTAAAATTAAAAGAACGAATAAGAAACCAGAGAGTCATGAACTACGGGGCCAAAAGAACTCAGTATTTAGCCGGCTCTCTTAGTTCAGTTGTATGAATAGTTTAATTGAACTAATTCGTTCGTGAATTACACAACATTTGAATATAGTTCGATCCAACTAGTTCGTTAGTGAACTGCATACATGAGATCGAAAAATAAAATAAAACAACGACTATGAACGCAATGAACGAACAAGAAACGAGAGCAAGAGAGTCATGAACTACGGAGCTAAAAGGGCTATGACCGGCTCTCTTAGTTCAGTTGTATGAATAGTTCAATTGAACTAGTTCGTTCGCGAACTACACAACTCTAGCTCCGAGGATTTTTGTTATATTAGGCGATTGCGTTATAATGGTAGTAGGTACTGCTATATCATGCTAATTTGAAATCGTCACAATAGTATGAGACTTGGGACTAGGGTTGCCAGATTCCGATTCGCAAAAAGCTGGACATCAGGTTTTAAAAAACTGGACATAAAAAATACTGAAAAATGTTAATTGCAGTTTAATTGTGTACCCTTGGAGAGTTGTGTTTCAATTTTTGTCTCTGTTAGGACTACAAAATTCGAAATAGTTTGAGACAACTTCTGCGGCATCTCCATATTGTTATTGGTTTTCTTGTGTTTATCGAGCTAGCGGCTGCCTTCATATTTGATTATAGTGTCTTTTTGGCAAAATTTACACTCTGTCGTGTAATTATCTTTTTTTTTCTTATCCAATTAGCATATTTTGCAAACTTTTTCCATCTATCGCAGAAATTTGCGAGACGTTCTTTTGATGGACCAGCTTCTTCATGAATATCCTTTCCAAGATTTTCTGCAAATTATTTTCATTTGTTCAGTGGCAACGCTCCTTGGTACGATCATACCCTTCACAGATAAGAATTAAAATAAGTTCCAACCATTTGTAGGTGCTTTTAACTTTTTAACACTAATTTCTGCTCTAAACATATGACGTGAAAGCTTGCGATGTATTCTTAGATTATGCACACGCTAAATCGTTTAAAACCGATTTGAAAGTACTTTTAATCGTATTATTTTGCTGTACTTGCTTTCATTACTTTAGTTCGACATATATAATACTGTTTTTATTGAAATTACAAGAAACGAGTTTTTTGTTACATCTGCGGTATTTAATAAGGAAGTTTGTTTCGCCTTTTTGCTGCATAAAAAGCGTTTTGTTTGAAGGTTTCACACTTAAAAAAATTCTGTTAAATTTTGTGTCCATATTTTTTTTTTTAGCAGAAGAGCTATACAAAATGCTAAAGGTAAACATAGGTAATTTCTCTATCAGGAATAATATATCTGATATTGCTTTGCCTTAATTGGTTACTTATTCTGGATGGGAAAGTGTGCAGTGAATTGTATTGCAGTGTGTAATTTTTTAAAATTATTTCCAAATAAATCCGCCGTTAGCTTTAATGGTGAATATTGGTTTCCAATTGCTCAGGGGTTGATATTTTATCAGCATAACCCAATGACTCAACATATACCCATTAAAAGAAATCCAGAAGCGTTTAATCGTACGAATACGGGCGTTAGGGAATAGGACCAATTTTCGAGAGATAGCTGTCGTGTAAATGCTTAAAAGTGGGATGCATATATCGAAATAATTCGAGTATATTTAGAAGAAAAAACCAAGATTGCGTAAGCCTCAGTGCTATTATGACATTTTTATATCCGGGTTGCATTTATTTAGTGCTTACCTATTTTATTCTTCACCCTCTTATACGATTCTCATACTTAAAATTATATTTGCAGAAAAGTCGCACATAAATATTTTATCAGACATTGAAAGAAAACCATTCACAAAAACCTCGAAGAATCTATTTACTTAAAATTTTTAAATTTTATAATAAAACATTTTGTAATCAGTTTTTAGCATTACTTCAAAAAATAATATACAGCTTTCATTCTATAATTTCTGATTACAATAAGACGACAAAATACGCAATCTATGTCAAATGTAAAGTCTACACATGTACACTATCTATCACACATATGTATGTACGTGTTACACGTTGAAAAAAAGGAAACAGAATATATTAAAAAGTATTTTTCTAGAAAACGTTGAACACTATTAACAACGTAGCGAAAAAATGGACTTTATACAATACCTGGCAACATATCGAAGAGATTAAAACATGCTGTAAATGTTGACTAAACACCAGATTCAAAGTCTAGTCTGCATGTCCAAAGTTGCAGCTTAGTGAGTTTACTTTAACATCGCCAAAAGACAGGTATTATGTACTAGCATCGAAACCCTCTAAGCCAGCATTAATTTCTGAATTTATTTGCTATTAATAGCTAAATAAATATGCATATTAATAGTAAAATATACAGATATAAATCAGTCAGATACGCTCACTGCAGGCATGTATTAGGCGCTGTTGTGAAGAAATCTAAAAATATTCTGGCCAAATGTAATTTTCAACCAAGATCTTTGACAAAGAACGCATTTCCCAATGAAGATATAAAGAAGAAATGGAGTTGGATTTTGCCTTCCTAATAGGAATCAATTTAGGATATCAATTTAGCGAAACTGAATGCATTTTGACCGAAATCAAACATTTGTTACAAAAATTACTGGTATGGAAGAAATTTCTTACGACTATTATTTTAATTAAGATATAGCGTTGTGTGTAAGGTTATATGTTTTCTGATTTTTTTTTTTTCGACTTAATAAAATTTCAACGACTTAAAGAAAAAATCGTTTCTGAAAGGAGGTGGGCTGAAGTCTTTATAAATATTCTTTATGAAAAATATAAGCTTTTCCTTTAAATTTAATTTTTAAAAAAGTCTGAGGAGTTTTGTGAAATGATTTTAAAATAATTTTTATAAAAAAAAGTTGTAAAAAATCAATTAATTTACCCAAAAAGAATGTTTTCCTTTTACTGTAATTTGTGTTTTTTTTTTTATTTTTCAATGATCCCTGTACCTCTCCTTAAAAAACAAACAGGTGCATTAAATAAATTTAATTTTATTAAACCACTTGTGGTTTAGTAGCAAACACGACAATTGACATAAAAAGAATAAAGACTGGGAATGGAAATAATTTATTAGAGAAATTATAGCATATGTTGTAAATATGTAAGTAATTGTACCACGTAACTGTATTTATCAGTAGCAGGAAACGTAAACTTGTAATTTAAGTTGAATTATATATCATTAGGGGTGGCCGAAGTTGTGTTATCTGCTTAAACGTCTACGAAATTTGTTTCAGCATAAGTGTAATGAACTAAACAGACAACTTCAATTCGAAATTGTCTTTTAATCAGAATTCATTGACGGGATTGTAGTTGAACTTAACTCCATTGTTTGTGTCTTCTGCTACCATATCGTCATCATCATTAACTAAATTTTTCGTTTTTGTTTTACCTCACTTTAACTCTTTTATTATCGTACTTATAATTTTGTATTACCAGTTATTACAGTTACAATTATTATTTATTATAGTTGTTTTCCACTTCTCTTTTTGAAAAATTACTCAGACATATGTGCAAACGTACATAGGCGATAAAGATGAGGCAATACCCGTAAATAACTACCACCATTTACGATTCTACCACCATCACCTCTAGACCGACACAAAATTTACTGTGAAGGAAAATATGCTCTTGTTAATTTTATTGTTATTTTAATTGAAAATTTGACAGGTTGGCTAATAAACAGAATGAGTTTCATTTTTGCCTTTTTGTTGGCTTTCGATTTTTTTTTTTATTAAATTAAAATAATACTTCTAAAACACAAGAGAATAAACACAGACGGGCGTGTAACCGAAAGTACATTCATTTTTTTCATTCGTTTACTCAATTTCTTCTATAGTGGGTGCTGATGAAACCAATGTGTTGTTTGCCTTCTGGGAAAATGACACGTGACTGTCGTTCGTCAGGTAAGTACAACACTTATGATTCGTTTCTTTAATTGTTTTGCAGTTGTTCTTGTTTTATACTCTTGAATTGTAGTCGATCAATTCTAGGGGTTGGGAAATTCAATAGAAGTTGATTGTAATCAAATTGCACAACCTGTTTTCTGGAGACAATGACACGAAAAACCTTGACGGAACAATTTCTCTAGCACGTGTATTAGAGTATAATAATGGTGAATAAACTTTTGCATTGGAATAAAATTTATTAGTTCCGTTAGGACGAGTTTCAATTTTTAGGAGACAAAAATTTAATTTTGAATTGAAAGTTAAGCTAATAAATATAGTAATCGCCTTCGGGGCGAAATTTGCTAAGAGTAATATGTGTTTTTGTATAAGAAAATTGTTTTATATTATTGAGTCAAGAAATTTGATTCATATGTGAAGTTAATATTACTAAGGGCCATTATTATAACTTACCTTTAACAAAAGGGAGGATTTTAACGGAGAGATAAATTGTTTTTCATTATTACGAGTGCCCAATAAGATAGAAGTGACCGATAAGCTAAAGGGAAGATCATCCTACCTTTAACATTTAAAGGTCACTTTCTGTTTGAACTTACTATATCATATACTATTTTCGATGTGGCAATTTCAAATTTAAACAAAATTAGCATATACAACAACCAAAACGAAGTTTTCCTTTTGCACTGCGTTAAAAAAAACTTGTTTAATTAAGCAGTTTTATCGACTTTGTTCCAGCACTGCCATATTTTTGAAAAAGTTAATTTTGTTTTATCGGTAAGTTGTAATAACCAAAATAAGTTAAAGGTACTTCACGTCATCAACATGATTATTATTAAAATATAAATGCAACATCTACAACATGTGACTGTTTAAAAATTTCATCCTATATTTTGGAATATAAAGGCCTTTATATATAATTTCATTTGAAAGGAACATTAGGGTTCATTGGATTAAAAAGTTTGCAAAAAATCGGTGTTAGAGTATGCGGTAGTTCCCTATAGGTCATAAACTGTTGGATTTGATGGATTTAAAACGCAACAATACAATTCACGTGTTGACATCCGTGTTTATTTACTAAGCGCAACAACTTTGCAAGTAGCATATTTCAAACACAGCATAACTTCAAAAGAAGCATGGACTACATTAAAAAAGATTCATCAGCCAAAGGGTCTTATACGCAAAGTTGAGTTATCTAAGCAGCTATTGTCCATGAAGATGAAAGATAACGAAGGAGTCCAACAGTACATTTGTAAGTTCACGACAATAGTTGACAAACTAGCAGAAATTAGAAACACACTTCAGGAGGAGCTATTTGTGATAATGCTATTCGCAAGTCTGTCTAAAACGTCAGTTATGCTACCGTAACGGAATGTATTAGTATGGTAATGTTACGTGTACGTAACGTAAAAATGTAATGATGTTTTCTTTTCTACAAAGGAAATGACACCCTCTTACAAGGAGTATTAAAAAATTTAGACCAACCCTGTTGTAATGTCATTATTTATTTGAGAAGAACATAACACAAATATTTAAAAAAGGGTATGCCCTGTGTTTACCACTACGGCTGTTGACTATGTATGTTGAAATAAATTCAGTAATTCTTCTTCATCAGGTGACGAAGATGAATCTAATAATTGATTTATTTTAATTTTCACAAATAAAATAGATGCTGTATTATCCATATTTATATTTTTTTTAAAAAAAGGTTTTAGATCTAAAAATATATTTTATTTTTTGATTTGTTTTCAATAAAAAATGTAAATATGAAAAAGGTGTTGCTAGATCACTAATTTTTCAACTTTATTTTTTGAGAGCTTTGTTTATAACAAAAAAAAAAATATATTTTAAAACTGTTCCAAAATTGAATGCAATTTTTTATATTACTGACCATGTAGCTTTAATAATGTAGTGTTTCCTTAAGGTTACTGATCAAAACAATGAAAAAATTAGCTTCAAATAACAATACCATGCGACTTTTTTAAATTTCATCTGGTAGCCCAATAAATAAACAAGTCATCTGCTTTACAGGGCATTATTGACATTTTGTTTTGTTAAATTTCTATTTTTACAGCTTCTTACGTTCCGTTCCGTTCCGATTATATTACATATCTATAATCATTCGTATTGCTTTAAACATATCAAAAATGATCAGCTGTTTCGTAGTGTTGCGGTTACATTCCGTTGCGGTAGCATAACTGAAGCTTAAGAGCTACGAAAACTTTAGGATTGCTCTAGTAATACGTGATCATCTTCCTAAGCTAAATATACTGAAGGTCAAATTAACTGAACAAGGTGAGCGTCATAAAATAAACAGCAACGAAATTGATAATGCTGACAGTAACGTAGAACCGATTCTGATTCGAACGAACAAATACCAAAATTTTGCCAAGAGACGTAACAACAACGAGAACAAGAGCAACAAAACAACTATGCGCAAACCTTCTAGTTTCAGTTGCTACAATTGCGGTTGTAAAGGTCATTACGCAGCTCAAACACAAGCATCGTTTTCTGCTCTCTCGATTTTGAAATCAACTGTTTTTAAAGAAAATACGTGGTGCGTCAACAGCCTCCTTCTTCACGTTTAGGCAGCTGCCGAGAAAAGTTTGTATTGTTTAGAGCATATGACAAAAATATTTGTATGGCAGATAACAAATGTGTAAAAGCAGAAGGCATTCAAAAGGTCTGCATAAAAAGTCATACTACTGACATCGAAATAAATGGCGTTCTATTTGTGCCACAATTACGGTGCAATTTTATATCCGTTAGAAAAATAGTTGCAAAATCGGCAAGGATTATTATATGCAATGAGATTATTCATAATGGAAGTAAAGTCTGAGACCTTTTTATTTTTAATGCAGCTTCTAACCATTTATTTTTTACATGTAATGAACGTGCTATGACATGGCATAATCGCTATGGGCATATGAACAGCGCTAGTTTGAACGAACTGGTCAGGAAAACATGATACTGGGTCTCAGCGTTAAGTTTCTTGATGCTATCAGTGGCCAAATTTGTATGCAAAGCAAATGCACAGTCATAGCTTTTCCACCTTCTGAGAATCGAGCTTAAGATGTGCTTGAAATAGTGCATACCGATGTATGTGGACCGATAAATAAGGCATGGAACAGCTATAACCTGTATTTTTAACATTCACAAAAAAAAATTTAAATGTTGCGGAGTTACTTACACTCTGGAATGTAGGTAAAAGCGTAATACATTTTCTTATCAGTTAAAAATTAAAGAACCTATAATTCCTACAACTATATTTTTGCCTCTTCAACATTAAATCATACAAAGAAGAAATAAAAATAAACACAACCAAATCCAAAATTCTTTATACTTAAAATTAAAGACTGTAATATGAGTTAAGCGCTTTAAAATTTGTTTACATTAAAAAATATTCTTAATGGTCTTATGCTTAAGAATAAGAAATCATAATGACGCGCGATGTTATTATTTACAATATCAATGTATTATCGCACATTTGACCAACTGCAAATGTGTCCACAAGAAAAGGACCACACATAACGGAAAAAATTAGTTAAACAAAACCAAATCCAAAATTCTTTATACTTTATTTGCTTACATTAAAAGAATAAAATAAACAAAAGCATAACATTATACAAATACACAACATGAGTTTACGGTACCCTACATCGTTCTATCTAACAAATGTTGCATACCTAAAAAATAGTTAGCTTATTTTTCAAAACAAAAATATGAAACTATAAATGCATCACAATCACCCTACATCACTCTCTTTAACAAATCTTATATACCTTTCACTCAACCAACATACACACACACATTAAAAAGCATTGCCTCTTCACAATACATGTCACAAACCTATCGACTAACCGATCACTACCGACTGTAGCGTAAGCACGCTCCCAAATTTGCATAGAAAAAATGGTCCAGAAGCGGCATAAACATACTAATAATTATAATGACAACGCCTTGATAGCACATTTTCTGTAACGTAGTTTTATTATTATCTTTAATTCTATATAAAATAAGTTTTATATATTTCAAAGTTTTTAAAACAAACCATAACTAACTAACTATTTTCTTTTATTACCTAGCATTTCTGAATTTTTATTATAACGGTACCAGCGTTGCCGTTTTGATTATTTTTTTGGAATGTGTAAATGTGTATTTTTTCTTCATTTTGGTTATTTTTTAATTTTATTTGAAAATTTGCATTACAAGCTTTGCAAACGTTAGCAAAGCGTTTTATTACTTTAAACTTTTTTATTACGTACAATTGAAATTTTAATACAAATATACCTACAAAAGCCTTAATTTATTATTTGTAGTTTAACCCTCTCATGCTCGATGTTGCGTATATGCAATATTATGTTTATGAGCGTCTAAGTAACTCTATTTTAACCGTTTGACTGCTACGCGGCGCAAAATTTCTGCGTTCATTTGTTACGAAAATCGCATTTGCGCCGTGTAAAAATTTTGCGCAGTCTAAAAATTTAGTCAAAAATCTAACATAAAATTAAAAGACGAGTAGACGCTATAAGTTTTTACACATAGGTTATTAGAATTTTGTAGATTTTTTTATTATAATAATTAATTGTAGCTTTCGACCAGTTTTAGAACATTCTCACCAGAGAACGGTTTTGAGTGGTAAATTTTAAATTTTGAATACAATCACAAAAAACGAATCTCATGTTGACAGTACAAATCCATACCGTAAAGCAATACATGCCATGATTCACAAAACGGAGTGTAACGAAAAATGGTGCTTGCATTGCATGCCTTCTACAAATGTAAACGAAACTCTCAAAAGCGACGAATACTTAACGATTGGTACGAATTGTTTCAATGCTGATCGCATATACATACTAGCGTATATGCGTGTGTGCATGTGTGTATTATATAACCATTGCCAAATAAAATAATAAACAAACTGAAAGATGTGTTGTTTTCACAAAATAGCCTATGGAAAAAAATATTACCGTTTGTTTTATTCTAGGACAAGAATATGTGTTTTATTGTTGTAGAAATGAAACTATATCGATTCATTCACTCAATGCAACAAATACTTGACGAATGGTGTGAATGTTTTTAGTTATTTCATGTGACATTGAATTATTTCGTTGAATGATGAATAATGTCATAACAAAAAGGAAATGTAAAATAGCAAACAGTAATAAGGAGTGATTAAACAAACAACAATGCACACTTTTATTATTGTCGAGTAAAAGCAATGAATTTGCGAATGGTCTCTTTCTGTTCTCTGATTCTCACCAGAATCGCTTAGCAATCAAACGGTTAAATATTTTATTCTGATTCATTCGCAAAAATATAGATTCATGTGTTGTTTAAGCTTACAGCTAATTGGTTGGTAGTCAGCCCGAGGTAGCCTGCCTTGTTTTGTCTTTTTATATGCGAATGCCTTTAGTCTGATAATGGTGCTCGAAGTGGAATGTTCGGGGTTTCGCATTCTCGAGAATTCTTTGCGATTATATTGTTTGTTGTTGCGTCTGCTTACTTGTCGATTCGTCATGCTTGTTGTTGCTGCTTTATTTTGAAGATATTCAATGTATTTATTAATGTGTATTTGGGTATTGTGTACACATTGTCTCTTGTTGTGTTCGCTTTCGCTGTGCTTACGTTTTGTATCTTTTCATACTCATGGTCTTTGTTTTTGTAGATTTTGTTAATTGTTTTTATTGTTGAACGATATTAGATCGTTTCGGTTGTTCTAGCGTAACAATATTGTTTAGTTTGTCTGTAATAATTTTGTAAATGTAGTGTTACGTATACGTACCACAAAGACAAGTAGTTCATAAATATACCTCGTCCAGGTATAGCAGAGTGCTACAACAAGCACGTCGGAGGTGTTGATCTTGGGAAAATGACGCTTGTATTTTACAAGATAAACTATAGTTGTCGCAAAAGGAGAGATCGTCCATCATCGCTCCTTTTGACAATGAAATCAGGAACTTCATCACCTTCTCCATCATCGTCACCTCCTTCTATGGGTTCTGAATCAATAACCTTTAAAATAGCATATGTTGCACAGCCTGCAAAATCCCTACGATTTGATGGTTATAATCATTAGGCGGAATGGGGAACAAGCTGTAAATGCAGCGGATGCATTGTGCACTTGTGGCCCAATCCTCAAAAAAAAATGTTTTGTATCATTGCATACATAAATTGAAATAAACGCCTTTTGAAAGGAAAAGTCAACTTGTATTTAAATTTATAACACCACTGCCCAATGTTGGCTATTCGCAACATTCTGTAGCTCTTGAACCATGACACCTAGGACATTGAACTTTTTTTTCAGTTGATATTGAGGTCAACTCTATCTTATATGTCTACTCAAAAAATTTTAGCCACTCCCGTTTTAATTCGGGCATGAGAGGTTAACTACACAGAAAACAATAAAATTTTTGTATTAAACTTTAAATTTGTTAAAAGCAAATACATTTACATAAAAAATTTTGGTTATTTTTTTCCTTATTTGGTTATTTTTTTTATTTTAATTTTGGGTATAAAATTTCTTTGGTCGCAGCAACGCTGAACGGTACTAATTTATTTATAATTTAACAAAAGTATCCACAACAATTATTTTTCTCAGCGATGGCCCCTTCTCAGGGGATGGCCCCTACTCATGCAGTGCATTGTGCAGATTTAGGAAAGGTGAAAAGAGGGAAGATGCGAAAGGCAAGGAAACTAGTTGCTGCTAGGTGACTATAAAATGGCCAGTGTCATACCTTCACCATTACACAGTCTAATGCAATCGTACCCAAGAAGCCCGCAGTTTCCCACACTACTTTGTTGTGTGTGTTAATTTTATACATAAGTGGCGGGACCTACAGTTTAAAGTCGACTCCGAACGACAGATTTTTGAGAAACTTTTCATGGCAGTTTTATGCACCCTCGGAGTTTTTGCCAGAAATCTGCTCAGAAGAAATCGCCGAAAAAATACTTTTTTCACTCTGATTTATTTCTAATTTAATCGAACATGTATTCGTAAAAAACGAAGTAATAAAAATGCACTCAGCTGCTTATCAGCTCCTAAGGAAGAAGATTCATGGCACTTCTTTTTCAATTGCACTCCCAAGGAAATATTACAGTGGGATTCACGAATAACAATGAGAAACGATCCTGAATTTAGGTACAATATACTCTACACCTAATTCTGTTTTTACACGATTTTATACCATTTAGCACAATTTAAAATTTTTTGTGCATAATTTTTTTTTCAAATTTAATTTTTGCAAAGTATGTTCATGTCACAAATTTTAGGGAATTCCCTTTTTGCGCATACAAGCAAATTTACTGGTCAAAGCAAATGTAAAGGGCACACATTTAGGGGAATTCCCTTTTTGTGCATACAAGCAGAAAAGTCAGAGCAATTGAAATGTATTAAAATTTTGTGTTCGGTGAAGAAATTTTTTATTGGCAAATTTGTTTTTCTATCGTTACATTAAATTTAACGCCTTAAGATAAAAGGTAATCCAATAAATATTTTATATTTATTAAGTTATTTATATTTTGTAATTTTGTTAAATATTTTATGAATCTCTAAAAGAAAATGTCAAATAAAAAACTAAAACGTAAAGCAATTTCTTTGGAAACCAAAATTGAAATTTTAGATCGGCTTCGAAATAGAGAAGGCTAAACATTTCTTGGCAAAATGGTTAGTTTAAATGAAGCCACAATAAGAACTATAAAAAAATAAAACTGCAATTGGTGATTTCTGGTATGATTTCATACACTGGAGATGCTATTGAAGAAAAAATGGAAAAGGCACTCATAATATGGCTTGAGGACAATGCACAAAAACAAATTCCCGTAGACGGAAACAATATCAAACAGCAAGCATTAAGGTTTTATAAAGTGCTAAAAGACTAACAACCATCTACATCTACACAATCAACTCCTGAGAAGAGCTACTTATTTTTTGGTTAACGGGATTTCTCCAAAGGCATACGCTTCATAACATAAAAATCAAGGGCAAGGTTGCTTCTGGAGATCAGAAAGCCGACAAAGAGTTGCCCCTAAAATTTAAAAAAGTAATAGCCGATGGTGGATACAGTCCAGATCAGGTTTTTAATGCCGACGAAACTGGTCTTTTTTGTAGAAAAAATGCCGAGAAGAACATATGTGGCCAAATCGCAAAAAATGCTGGTGGTTTTAAAGTTGTAAAAGATCGAGTCACACGCTTCTGGAGACCGGATGTCAAAGCTCGTGCTCTTAAATGAAAGGTGTCGATTTTGATACAGTCCCAGTTCATTGGATGGCCAATAAAAAAAGCATGGGTGACAACTACAGTTTTCACCGCATGGGTCGTTAAATATTTTGTGCCAGAAACTAGAAAATATTTGCATGAAAAAGGCTTAGAATTTAAAGTTCTTCTCTTGGTAGACAATGCACCCGGGCATCCTCAGTTCGAACACGAAAATGTACAAGTTTTGTTCCTGCCACCGAATACCACATCCCTTATCCAAGCACTGGACCAAGGAATTGTCGCAACATTAAAAACTTACTACATCAAACGAACATTCCAGTACATTTGGGACACTTTGAATAAGGATAAAACTCTTACAGTAATTGATGCATGGAAAATGTTTTCTATTAAAGATTGCGTTACACGTGCTGGTTTAGCATTATCAGATTTACGACCGTCAACCTTAAACGGATGTTGGAGAGCAATTTGGCCAGAACGTGTGAAAAGTAAATATCCTGTAGATCCAAATACAAATGAATATCCCAATATAATTGCTTTAGCACACGCAGTTGGTGGGGAGGGTTTTGATGACATTGATAAGCTGATGATTGATAAAGTTCTTAGCGAAGCTGTAATATTACATTTTCCCTCATAGAATGTTGATTCTAGAGAAAGCAGTGATAGTGAGGAACCTGTAAAATTAACTGCAAATTTAATCCAAGAAGGACTTCAACTTGCAAATAAATTAGGACACCATTTTGTCATAAATGATCCCAATGTCGAAAGAGCTGTACAATTCCAACGTGAGCTGAATTCTTGTATGCAAAGAATTATACAAAGAGGTAGCTAGAATTGGCGAACAACGTCTCATAACAGAGTTCGTTGTTAAAAATGTAGATACTGAACGAGTAAGAGAAAGTCCAGTTCAAAATTATTCCAGCAATGTTAGTGATTGTATACGCGTTGGAAGCAAGCGAATGTGAATAACTGATGATGACAGCAATTAGATTTATGTTCCTGTATTTATGATTATCACTTATTTTTTTTTTATTTTTTACCTTAAAAACTGAATTTCCTATTCTTTTCGTTAACAACATAGCTGTTTAACTAAATTGTTTTTAGTTCCTTAACTTGCCTGAACAGTTAATTTATAATATTTTTAAGCTTTGAATGCATTTTTTTTTATCTTAAATAACTATGCTTGTAAAAATAAACATTATATATGTGATTTAATAAAGTAAACATGAATACTTCTTCTTAAAAAATCCTTGTTTTTCACTAATTTTAATAGGTTTTAGAGATTAGGAACCAATCACCTATTTTTGCATACGATCAGTGTCTTTTTTTACAGGGTTTTTTCTGGAACCAATCAACCGTGGTCTAGTAGGTAGTGTGTTGGCTTATTAGACGTAAAAGCCAGGGTTCGAGTCCGAGGCCAGACATCAAAACAAAACACAAAAAGTATTTTTTCGGCGATTTCCTCTCAGCAGATTTCTGGCAAAAACTCTGAGAGTAAATAAAATAGCCATGAAAAGTTGCTCATAAAATCTGTCGTTCGGAGTCGACTTTAAACTGTACGTCCCGCTACTCATGTATAAAATTAACACCCACAACATAAGTGGTGTGAGAAACTAGGTCAATAATCCTGACTGATGGGTTCTAATGACCAATTATGTATGTATGTAATCTACCGCGTAAAAAAAGAATTAAGTATATGCATATTATAAGATTAATAAGTACTCTTGAAAATGTTACTAACAATTTTCCACATGCTTCTTACAACACAGTCATATTTTAATCATGTTGTTGTTATAGAACCAATTTACTAAACTTTTTTGAGTACAGTAACATTTTTTATGTAATAAAAATATGTAATAAAATAATATGTAATTATAATAATATGTAATATGTACGTAATAAAATAAATTAAATCAATTAAATATATACACAGTGACTCCCACCTTAGTTCAAACAGCACCTTTAAAAAAATTTAATAAGGGTTTATAGAATATGTTTAAAAATTAAACAAAAGATTTTTATTCAGTCTCAAATTTATGGCAATTTGTGATCAAAACGTTCGCCAACACCTGATTTCGAACAAGAATGACCTTATATCAGCTCTGAAAAAGAAATGGGCAAAAATAACTCTCCAAACCACTATGAAGTGGAATCAATGTATTTCATTGCTCCAGAAAATATTATGCTATTCTTTGACACTTTCTGGTCCACACCATGACTTACTATTTTGTGCAAACTGTTTCCTCTTCTGTAAATTTTTTTTCTAAGCAATGAAACTGCGAACTATTCTTCCCGGAAGTTTAATGTCACGTAGACGAAGCCACACAGTTCTTGTCGATATTTGATTATCTATTTTAGCGGCGATCACTTTCGAAGACTTAAAAGGATCTCGCTTAGCTAGCATCGCGATTAACCGTCTAGTTAGTTTTCTCACTGTACCACGACTTTCTACGACTTTTTGAGGCTTGAGAGCATTAAAAACGGAATTTTTAGATCGCCCAAGCGCATCTATATAAAGAAAAATTAATGAGTGTTTATTTGTTTGTGAGTTTATTTGTTTGACTACGAGCATTAACATCTAGAGCTGCGGAGACACCAGATCAACGTGATGTCTTAAACGAAAACAATCCCAATGATCGAGGTCAAGAAGAAGGCTCAACGCGATGTACGCCTAGAAGGAGAGAGATTACGAAAATCAACATCTACAGCTGCATAGACACCGAATCAACGTGATGCACGTGTATAAGGAGCGAGGATACGAGTATCAACATCTAGAGCTGCTGAAACACTTGATCAACGTGATGCACGTCTTAGAAGAAACCGTATATCAAGAACTGGTGAGACGCCGGATCAACGCGATACGCGCCTAGAAGGAGAGAGGATACGAGCATCAACATCTAGGGCTGCCGAAGGTACTGTTAAAATTGTAAGGCAAACGATCCAGCCGTTTAGACTTCAAACAAACAAACCCACTAGCAAATAAACACACTTTCCTTTTTCTATATATTGATAGATATCGATAATAGTAACGAAGCACGCCGGGTTTAGCTAGTCAACTATAATTTATACGATTTTTTCTATTCTCGAAGCTTTTGAGTGAGCCTTCTCTCCTCCAGTGTACAATATTAAGTTTGTTTCAGATAACAAACCTTAAAATGTTAATTTATGACAAAATTTGCAAAAATCTCCACGCGTCCCTATTCCAATGGCCAGAAATTTTTCTTAATTTTTGAAAAAACGCATTGAAAATTAACGGAATTTGTTTTATCAAAAGAAAAAAAAAAAACAGTATTGAGAATTAAAAAAACATAACTTTATTACAAAATTACGATTGAAAAAAAAAATCCCGTCAGTTAAATGTCGCGCCTATTTTAATGGTCATATGTGTATATATATATTTATGTGTATGTATGTATATATCTATCTACATTGATTATTGAAACTACTTCAGATGGAACATAAAGAGAAGTGCTTTGAACATATGTAAAACACCTCTTCAAAATACCTTTAGATCTTTCCATAATATTTTCGGCAGAGGCTTGCTTTAGGTTAAATGTGTTCTGAGCAGTTCCGAAAGCAGGGTTTTTGTAAGAGGTTATCAAATAAAGTCTTAGCATATGCCAAGAGCCAAAAAGTCTGGACATATGTACACTAGAGCCCCGACTTGCGTCGTTAATGGCGACCGGAGAAACGCAACGCAAATCGAAACGATGCAAATAGAATCACTTTTTTCTATATAAATTTAATTTATTGGGGAAAATATTCAAAACAAAGCAAAAAATTTTGTATTTGTAATGTATTCATACTTGCATTTTTATTTATTTCATTTACTTCAACAAATGTTTATATTTAATTATTATAAAAAGATAACAAAACAATAAATTAATAGAAAACATAAAAATTTTATTCATTTACATATATATGTATGTATGTATGTTCAAAAAAGTAGGTGCATTAAAACTTCCAATTTATTTAGCTTACATTGAACTCTCTTCAGATAATAAATCTAAATCAGAAACACTTATACACTTATATCCATTTGATTGGATGGTTTTACTGTTTTTTTTTTTAACAAAACCGTCCAAGGTTTGTTGAATTTTTAAAGATTTTTTTTGTTGATATATTTTTTGTAACAAACAATGGCTTGATCAACGGATGCTGCTACACTCGTGTAACGATTTTCGTCAGGATCGTTTTCAGAAAATATATCCATTGCATGGGAAATTAATTGCAAAGCTTTGGAAATATTGGCGACTGTTAATTTTTCTTCTAATGCATCGTCTCCTGTTATGACATCTTTTTCTGAAACATGGTGAATATTAATGGCTAATAAATTTTCATTATCAAGCTCACGGCGCAACTTGAAATTGCAACGACGGAAATCGAATTTCTCCAGTTTTTAAAAAACGACGCAAATCGAAACGACGCAAATCGGGACGACGCAAGTCGGCGCTCTAGTGTATGTGCATATGCATAAGTTTTATAATGCGTGTACATAAGTGAACATAAGCCCACAAGATATTAATAATCATTGCATAATCGGACGGTGATTTCATGATTCGGATGTGTGTGTCATCAACAAACTCAGCGTACTTTGTACACAAATACTATTTTTTAGTTTTTACGAACTTTGTTCAGTATGTTTCGTTAGTTTTTACACGTTGTGTAGGTAGTGTGTGGACATTCGAGTTTACAAACATTTAAAAGAAATTTAATTACACAATGGTTTATACAGTTTTTTTTTCGTATGTTGATATAAACACAATGTAAACACAAGCCATTAACCCCGACCTCATTCAAAAGCGACTCAATTTAAGATTTTAATTTTTACAGAAATCGAAAAAACTGTCTTTAACATAAATAAAAATATTTGAAGAAGGATATTTGTGCTCTATATAGTGAACAATATTTAATTGCGTCATTTTGGATGTAACCGAATAACTGTAAATTATGTCACTTGGCTGAATTCTTTTCAATTTATGACAGTTTTGCTACATTAAAAAATCGAAATAAAATGTTTAAAAAATCTAATTAATTTATTTATTCCAAAATAAATATGTATCTAGAACTTTAAACATAAAAAAATATAGGGTGCCATGTTAGTCTAACGGCTAGCGATGAAGTCTATATGGTTAAAGGTCTTTAGTTCGATTCCTAACAGAGACTGGTCTACACTACACATAGCATTAGGTCTAAGTTACTCAGCTCGTAGAAATTAGATATACCTTGTAATTGTGTTGCAATTAATCAATGAATAAACTTATAAAGAAATCTAACTTGTATATTAAAAATGAGCATGTCAACTTAAATTAAATATATGTACTTTATATAGAAAGGAAATCAATAATTTTATTCGAAAATACATTAGGAACTAAAAATGTACAATTTAAGAAAAAATCGGATTTATTAAAAAGTATGTATATGTGTAAGTAAAAGTATTTTAACTATATTCATATGTTTATTAACAAAATGATTATAATACGTCTCATAATACTGATTTGGAGTGACATTAGTTGTGATTAATTTCGTAAATTCTTTTTGTTTTTTCTTATGTATGCTGCTGTTAAACTGAAATGAATAACGTTTAAATATTAGTCGCTATACAATCTAAAGTAATACTGCATCCAGAAAACAAAAAATCTATTTGGAATTGAAAAGAAATGTATAAAACAAAGGCGCAACTACAAAGCCAAGTAACAATATATCTGGGGCCTGCTGCACTAAACTACAATTCTACAAGTTACAATCACAATTCTAATTCTTATAAGTGCTAATGAACTGTGTTTCATGAAAATTTTCACAATACTTGTAGCTTTTTGTACTTGTAGACTACAATTCCTACAATTACAATCACAATAAAATAAAATATTTTTACAAAGATATTTTGATAAATGAAATATATATGTGAATGTATGTATATAGATTACTAGGAAATATATGAAAATTTCAAAAATTATTTTAAATACTTTTGCAATTATGGGTACTCTAATAGCCCATTTACACTACAGCGACACTCTAGTGGTGTTATCACTCCACTGATCAATCAAAACAAATATAGTTTGGGTTTTAAAAATTGAAAATTATTGTTCTGTAATGGCAAATCAACACAAAAAAGTTAGAGTGGTGCGGCAGATTTTAGCTGCCAAAGATAATTTGAGATATAGTTTGTTTTGTTATATTCACATATTTAAAAAATAACTAAATAAAAACAGACAAAATAAATAAATGCTAATTAATATTTAAATAGTTTGATTTTGTGTTTATTTGAAGTAACTTTTATTAAAAAATAGTTAATAATTAAATTTTAATTCAATATTATTCATTTGAAACTTGTAAAATTATTTTGAGAGTCTTCGTCGACCCTAAGCTTTTTTCCTACAATTCTACAAGTGTACGAGTGAAAATTAATTTTAGTTAAACATAACGACTTGTAGACTTGAAAATTGTAAAAATCAATTGTTACCGCAAACTTTTAATTGTATTTTTATGAAACACAATTATTTACAAGTTCACATTTTTATAGGCAAAAACACTTGCAACTGTGTACTTGTAGCTTAGTAAAATAGGGCCCTGATTAAATCCTAAAATATTAAGAGTTATGTTGTTACATTGTGCACCTTAATTTCGTTGAAATTTGGCTGTTTGTTTGAACTCTAAGAACTTGAATCTTCTACAAGAATTTTTCTTTTTGATCGTTAGTCTTAAAATTGTGTCCCATGCCTTTTAAATCGTAAAAGTCGCTGTACAACAGAAATACACAAATTAAATAATAATAATTGAGCGTCCTAAGTCGAATACTTAATATTTTTCTTATCTAAACCGTCACAAGAAAAAGTAAAGGAAATGACATAAGTCTTATTAATATAAACTCCAACAATGATTTATTTTATCAAAAGTGTCACAGTTTAACACAAATTAAGACTAACACTCAGCATTAGGTATACACTACGATTATATTTTTTGGCACAACTAAAAATAAGCCACTCTTATCAATTGCAGCTGTTTTTAACAATAGTTATCAACAACAAAATAGATAGATTTATATATAAACAAGTACATATTTACATACATACATATGTGCATACATTGTGCATTGTTTAAGCATTTAAGTAAGAGGAATATTTTGATTTGAACTAGGTGTGCGATATGTATGAACAAGTAAATGTATATTTTCAATTTGGATTAGCGATTCAATTGAAAGTTCCAAATCTCGTCAATAGATATTTCTTTTATCATTTAAAAAAGAATGATTTAATGTGTCATGGAAGAATTGCAGAAACTTTACATTTAAATTTTATAATTTATTTTATTATGTATACTTATAACTCATATGGATTACATACATAATTGGTCATTAGAACTCATCAGTCAGGATTATTGACCTAGTTTCTCACACCACTTATGTTGTGTGTGTTAATTTTATGCATGAGTAGAGGGACCTACAGTTTAAAGTCGACTCCGAACGACAGATTTTATGAGAAACTTTTTATGGCTTATTTTTTTAAATACTCTTAGAGTTTTTGCCAGAAATTTGTTGAGAGGAAATCGCCGAAAAAATACTTTTTGTATTTTGTTTTGATGTCTGGCCTGGGACACGAACCCTGGCATTTACGTCTAATAAGCCAACACACTACCAACTAGACCACGGCGACTTCTTAAATTCATAATTTAAGTACCGACATATATATTACAATCATAATAATAATTCATTTGTTTGGTCTTTATTTAATTTAAAGCTTTTGTTAAAAATATCTTATCACTGTTATAATAATTCATTCAATATTACCATAAACTTACCTGCAGTGGTCTTTGAGGTGGTCCACTCATACTATGGTGATGGTACATTACATCGTGTTTCATTTGAGAGGTCATTTGCGAAGGATGTACATGAGAGGCTTGATGTTTTCCAATGTCAACAGCCGCCAGAGCTTCTGCTCTACTGAGAATTCCATCGTTTATGCCAGCAAATATATCACCCTTAAATATAATAAAAATTGCAAAACCAATATTTTTAAATAATTCAGTATTGCTTACTAAACAAAAGTTATAAGACTTGAACTTTATTGTGAATATAATATCAATTGATTGATTGATTGACCTCAAGCTCGAAAAATCTTTTTATTTAATTATAATCGCAAAGGTCGAATAAAAATCCCGAATATTTTTAAATAGAAGTTGTTCTTATATATATATATTTTGGATTGTTATGGAATCTGATTACTGTCGGAATCGGATTTGAACAGACCAAAAACTGAAAAAAAAGTTATTGGTTTCATATTCGAATCAGAATTGTCATCAGAATTTGATATCGTAGAATCTGATGTTATCCCTTTTTTATCAGAAATAATCCGAAATTTTTTCCTTTTTGTTTTGTTAGTTAGTGAAATGTTGTTGGAAAATGTATGTAAAATAAATAGAAATTAAATAATTTGTAAGTATTTAATTATTTTTGACACAAAAAGGGGTAAACATGGGAATGCAACACTGAATGCATTATTTTCGGAGTTCCTGGAGAAGATGGTAACAAATGTTCTTTGACACTATCCAACACCATTACGAACGCTTCTTTATTCAGACGGTATTGTCCAATGAATCTGCAAACCACTAAAGTGTTAAAACCACTTCCAGGCTAAATCAAAATCTCTACTTGCACAAATTCTGGCAGTTCAGTTGGATCCCTTAAAATTTTCTGATTAAGTCGTTGACAACTTCCTTCCTCCATTAATAAACATGCAACTACTGCCTCAACCATTTGAATTTTTTTGTATAAATTATTTTAAAAAAATTTATAATACGTCAACTGTTTAAATGTAACTAAACTAAAAAATTTAAACAAAACAAAACAGCTGATTCGAATATGAGTTTTGTTTATATTCGAAAGTAAACAAAATCAAGGCAATCTCATGACACCTATTCAAATCGGAGTTGATTACAATTTCCGATAAATAACCAATTCTGACTTGAACCAAAGAAAATGAAGTATAAAGAATATGCGTTTTAACATATGTATTTTGGAATATTTTTCAAAAGGAAACAGAAACCAAGAGCGTAACAATGCGTTGTTCTTATCCTGCGTTTTTGTTGTTTGACCACTTTTTTATTTATTTTTCTGAAATCACTTATTCTGGTCAGTGCTGCCACGAAAAAAAAAAAAATATTGTAACCAACATTTGTAAAATATCACCAAATAAGAAAGAATATAACCAAAATTAACTTCACAGTTTTTTTATTTTATTTTTTCTTTTTTTTCAAATATAAATTATAATTAATACAACATAGGAAGAAAAGAAACAAAAAATAACAGAATAAAATTTTAGTCTAACTAACATTTCTGCAAACAAAACAAAAATAAAAAATTTAAAAATAGCTTAAGACGGCAACACTGGTTGGGATTAGTGAGTAAAAGATATAAATATAATATATAAAATAAGTATTCCTCAATTCATAACATCTATTAAAACAACCAAATGTGGATTTTAATAAAGAATGTTTTTACATAAAATATTTTTTTAATTGTAACCCTGAAAACAATGTTATAACATTCGCAAACATCTAGATAAAAGATCATACGCAATATGATTCAATTTTCTCTGCACAATTGTGCTATGAAATGGTAATCGCTGGTGCATATTCATCTAGAAATGATTTAAAAAAAAATATTTTGGTGAGAGCGGGTCATAATGTTAGAACCCGCCATAAGAAATTTTACTTCTACATAATTCGCATTTTCTATATCCATATTCTTTGCTTGCAGTCCATCACAGTCGTGATTATCTGTAAAAATTCAAACATTTCACCAGGATCTTGATCGTTGGCGAGGTTGACTGTAAATATTTGATTTTCTTGATATTAGTTGTCAATTTACATAGGTTTAGCCTTTTTGGCAAAACATTAAAATAACCGGCGCTATATAAGGCACGGGTAAGGCAGTCTAATGGACGAACAAGTTTCCTCAGGACCATTGCATGGGAAGGATGTAATATTTTGCACTTATTTTGCCCCTACTTTTCTGAACAAAAAAATAGTTAATATTATAATAAAATATATACTGAACGATTTCTGATACAAAGCTTCGAAGTAATTCGATTTGACACAGATTCTTACTTTGAAATCAGTGTGTAAAACTACAATTGTACACGTACATGCTAGTGGCATAGCATAGCTTGAAATTATATGAGCGTAAATATGATAATGCAGAGCCAAATTGATTTTCTTTTCTTTTTTATTAATGTTTTACTTTTTTGTTAAAGTATGTATATAATGAGGCTATTAAGAACAGCAACGGGACTACCGTTGCGTTAGCAGGTTGGTGTTTGTTTTTATAGAATTTTTGTTCAATATTTCATAATAGATAGAGACAAAGGATTTTTCATGCAGTATCCTTAAAAGAAAGAGCAGCCGATTTAAAAATTGTGAATCTCACAGATTATAAAACGAACCTAGGAAATAATCTAAAAATCTGTTTTATTATGTATAAACAAATGTAAATATACACATTTAAAAAAATCAAATATCGCTTCAAAAAGTGGACGAATCACAAAAAAAAAAAAAACCCACAAGCAATCTTGTTTTTTTCCAGAATTTTATTTTATTAAACTATTATTACATTATTACTTTTTAAAAACTTTTGAAATATGAGCTCATAGATTGCAATAAAAATAAATTTATGTTCAGTTTTAATTAATTCAATCATTCGATCTTAATCAAACGGACCCCTATATTCATAAATGAGTATTTCGTTTTTGTGGGTTTTAAAACCTGAAGTTTTTTTGACGACAATTTTTAGGTTTGGTTTGGAGGGTGTGTTAATTTTGGTTTGTGTTATTGCTTTAGCCTCCACAATGATATTCATCTAACTTGTTTATCCTTGATTTGGTTTTAAACTAAATACAAATTACAAAACAAAGTTTAATATTACACCTTAACCCACACGTATGTTTGGCGTTAAATTTGATATTAGCTGAAGTTTTGAAACCGATATTTAACGTTATATCTTAACTAATCAATTCGTCAAATTTGAAAGGTCCTAATTTGTGTAGTCATTTTGAATAAAATATGCGATAGTAAAAGTACAGTGTACACGCGCTAATGTGAACACCGCATTATATGAACACCGCTTAATGTGAACACTTTTCTGCCTCATTGACTACTCTAAAAGATGAAAAAAAGTTAAAAAGCCCTATAATTTAAACTCATTTTTTTAATTTAAAACGTTAAAATGATGTGTTTATTAGTCACGGGAATTCCCATTTTAGGTGTACATATATATATGTGTGTTAGTACATCTGCTTGCCTATTTATTCTTCAATTGCGATACTGTGAAGAAAGTTAGTGACGATTAAATTATAAAAAAATTCATAAATAATGATTTTTGTTTAAAAGATGGTATAATTCTGTTTTAAAATTGTCAGTATTCGGGAATGAGAACAATTCGCAAAAGCGAACAACGCCAGTTTTAATTAGTTCACATTAGAGCGCGTGCACTGTAATTTAATTTGTCTTTGCTTTTATAATTGCATCAGCTTGAAACTAGGCTTACAAAGTGTTTATTTTTTTCCGTTTAAAGAGTGAAAATAGCAAAAAAATGTATTTCTACCTTTCTTTGAATTCAATTAACTTGAAATTCCTTATGTGGCTTATTAATATTAAAATTTTTATTATACCATAGAGCATAATGCTGCTTCCAACATCCATCAGGAGTCTCCGTCTCGCCGGTAGCGGGCCTCCGATATTCGCCATTAATCTGCTGAGCTGTCCGACGATCTTCCTTGCTTTGTCAGTCGAGTACTGAATCTGGTATGAAAATTTCAGCCTGGGATCCAGCCTTATTCCCAGGTATCTTACCGAGCTCTTGGTCCTAATTACCTCGTTTCCAATACTCATGTCCACCTGTAATGGGTACGGCGACTAGTGATCAGCAGTAATTCCGTTTTATGTTTGGCCAGGTCTAGGCCGTGGGAATCCAGCCATTTTTCCGTCCTTAGCATGACACGTCTTTGTTTTTGCTGCGCCTCTTCCGTATTCCTGGCCGTGATAACGGCTGCAATATCATCTGCGTATCCAACCAAAAAAGTTCCCTCTGGCATATCCTCTCTTAGAATTCCATCGTAGTTAACGTTCCATAGGTCGGGGCCAAGGATAAATCCCTGTGCCGCTCCTGATTTTATATGTTTCACCCTTGGTCCCGAGCTTGTGTTATACAACAGCTGTTTGTTACTCAAATAACTTCTTATCATGGCCAGAATGTAGTTTGGTACCGAGAAATTGAATTCCAAAGCATTTAATACATCGCTCCATCTTAGACTGTTAAACGCGTTTCTAATGTCCAAAGTCGCAAGCAGTAGCACTGGCCTCGTAGAGCTACTCCCACGTTGTGTGACCATCGCCGCTTCTGTCACCTCTCTCAAGGCGTCAATGGTAGACCGACCGGGTCGAAATCCATATTGTCTGGCAGACAATATCCAGCATACACAGTGGCCTGTACGCGGATGGGTCATCCGGATCGCCCTTTCCCTTGCTTATTAAGACCAGCCGTTGTTTCTTCCATATTTTGGGGAAAATACACTCCCTTAGGCACGCGTTGTACATTCTCAGTAGGAGTTCCGGTCTTTGACTGGCAATCTCCCGTATTACCTCAGGCGGAATGCCGTCGGGCCCTTACCGGGTTTTAATCCGACCGCTGCTGCTTTCAGCTCCTCTGTGGAAAATGGTAAAAATTCCGTATTGAGCATGTTCTGTCGCAGTTCGTTCGCCGGTTCATGAGTGGGGAATAGTGTATCCACTATATTTCCCATTACTCGCTCATCCATAATCTCCATTGGTTTCCTTTTGAGATGAGACAGCTCCACTGATTTTCGATTGGGTTTATGTCTGGACTATGGGCAGACATACACATAACATGTGCACAATTATAAAGTAACCATTACCGCACATTGCATAGGGTCGTTATCTTGGTAAAAATAAAAGTTTTCACCAAAACAATGTTTCAGCTTACAAAGTGACAAACTTTTTTTTTAAAACGTTAAGATACCTATGCTGATCCATGCTACCATCGATAAAGTATAATATGCCAGGCCTAGATCCAGTAAACGATCCCAAATCTTTACCTACCCACTACCGTACTTAATAGTGGATTTAATGTTTTTGGCAAGCAGCTCCTCATTTGCTATGAGAATAGAGGTTATCCCCTAAATCGATGAAATTCGGCTTAATGATTTGGGTTATAAATTACAGTGTTGAAAATCAAATTTCAATATCACCCCTTAACCCACACATATCTAAGTTCTTAATTTTGAAATTGACATTTAATGCTACATTTAAATTAGATAGAGATTGGAATCATTCACAGCATTTTGCTTGTGAAAACTTTAATTAACAACAGTTTTTCGGGGCTAGATTTGGTTTTTCACAAAAAGTAGTGATGGGAAATGTTAACAAGCTCCTGATCTATTACGCCAACAATTGGACATTTTTCCGTTCAAATCAGGACTGATCTGAAATGACAAAAAATATATTTTCTTATGCATGCAGAATAAACCTTAATAAACAATATGCAATTTCAAGTATATTTTTGTCATAAGCTAGGTGCTCTATTCAAAATTTCGTGCTAAATGCTGTCAAACTACCTACATATAAAATATTTCGTATGAAATATTTGCAAAACAATTTCGCAAAAGCAGTACTCTGTTCGTATTGTTAAAAACACTGTGAAACTTTGTTTCCAACTTACGAAATAACATAAGCAGCACATCTTTCGCACGAAATTAATACAAACAGCAGATAACATTCTATTTGTTTTTCTTATATTCATAAATTATTATTTGTTGATCCAAAAAAATGGAAAAAATTTCAAAATTATTAAAAAATTAAAAATTTAACGGCACAGATAAGCGGTTACTGATAGTAGCTGTAAAAAACAGAAGCTTATTTGGAATAAGTGCCATAGAAGTTTATAAGGAGTGCGCACGAAAAAAAATGGGCCTACTTTTAAGCTTATAACTTTTAACATTATTGAAAAAAATTAATACAGTTACATTGTTAGTCATCTGTTTCAAAATCCATGTGCTAAATTTCATTGCAATAGCAAAATTAATTTTTTCAAAATGGGCACCTAACAAGAATGTCGTAAAAAAATAATTGAAATTTTTAATGAAAAACCGCGCCGCTTACAAAAAACGATTGCTAGGTTCGCTGTTGTTAACCAAAAAACAGTTTCTAAGGTAATAATAAAACAATATAAGGAGTCTTTGAGTATTGAGAGAAAGGATGGAAGTGGAAGAAAAAAAGCATTTGCCGACCAAAACAAAGCAAGTAAAATAATACGTATTTTTCTAAAGCACCCTAAAATGTCTGGAAGAAAAGTGGCTCAAAAAGTTGGATGCTCTCAGACCATTGTCAGAAAAAAATTTTATACACAAAAGAATTCAAATATTATTTCATTGAAATATAAAACGAAAAAAATCCGCCACTTAGTTTTATTTCTATAACGAAAAGTGTAAGTCCAGATTGTTTCGTGCGCACGCCATATTATTAAAATTTGTTATTGAATTTTTATTTTATTTTCAGCTTTCAAAAACATATGGTTTTTGTTTACACATTTAAAGCAATGATGCATAATTTTTGGGATTATATAAAATTATTCATTTTAAAAAATTCCGCAATGTATTATTTGTACTGAAGTATGTCTGTAAATCGAATTTTTTTTTTTCTTTAAAACTTTCTCATATTTTTTAGGGATTCTCCGCAACTAAATATTTGTTTTCTTTAAGTATTTCCTATAAAAAATGGTCGTAAATGCAAATAGTCGTAAGTCGGGGACTACCTGTATACAGCTTTCTACAAATGCCGCTCTTATGATTACCATGTAAAAACCATATGCACACAATAATTTTGAAGAGTGTCTTTGAGTTAAAAGTGAACAAAAATGTTGGTGACAATACCGTATTTTTTGAAAGATTTAAAAAACCTTAATCAAATTTAAATAAATTTCCATTTATATTAGGTGACAAAAAAACAGAATTCTACGTTAATGAATCAATCAGTCATGTTATAAATTTTGCTCAATCTATGCACGAAACAAAACTGATGTTGGTGTTCGTAATCGTGGCTTGAATAAAAATTCTCTGAGTTTTGAATAATCTTTGAAAATGATTTTGGTTGGGGCGAACTGCTCTGTTGAAACTAATTATACACTGAAAAAAACATCGTAGGTAATATTAACTAAAAAATTTAATAAACCTTCAATAAAGATTTTTCTTTAAATTGACGAAATAAATTTTATATTTAAAAGTTATTTAAGTAGAATCTGTTGAGTTGAATAAAATTTTGTTAAAAATAGTAAATGTATTGTTGATTTAACTAAAAAAAATTAAAATTAACAAAATGTACCCATAATTAAATAAACCTACTATAACAAAAAAATTTAGTTATATTGTAGTCATATTGAATAATTACTTTTTGTCAACTTAAATATAATTTGGTAGAATTGAAGAAAATTCGTTAAATTAACTAAAATTTAAGAAATGCTGTCAATTTAGCTCCTTTATAGTAGGCATTGGAAAAAATTATTCTCAGGATGTTCCTGAGTCATCTGTAGATACAAATTCGAATAACGCAATCGATATAAAACTTTTTAACTGCATTTCTCTTAATTACATTTATCATTACTTTATGAATGTTATGTGTATGTCGGTACATACATATGTATATGATATACAATATACATATATATTGTTACGTGTTTACCTTTTTAAAAACGTTAAAAATATGAGTTCGTAGATTGCAAATAAAGTAAAAATAAATATGTGTTTGGTTTTAATAAATTCTTTATTATCTGCACAATTTTTGTGCCACTGTTCGAACTTGTTTCACGTATACAATAATACTTCACAATAGGTGTTTGTTCTTTATACTATTCTGCTTACAACCCTTTTGTAAGCAACAACAGCTGTTAGTTATTCTTCTTTCTCACAACCTTTTTGTAAGTACAACACTAACAACTGTTTTCTCAAACGCAACTTGTCTGCACACAAGTCTGACCGAATTAATTCTCAACCAACGTGACGTCGTCTTACACGATCAAATTCAAACTCCAACTCTGAATCATCTTTGCTCGCTTTGGCTTGCATTTTATATCACTGGATCTTTAGTGTGATGAATGCCCTTGAAGGATGATGACGTCCTTCGGGAATATTCTAAAAATGTAAACAACCTATTCTTGTTTATTGTTTCTTGTTTACATTTGAGCAGGTAGATTAGTTGTTATTGGTTTATTTGTCTATCCTATTTTATACTGCACATTGTTATTTCTTGTTTACTTCTTGGTTCCCTTTATTTTGTTGTTGGTTATTTACGTCTTTTTTTTATCCTTTATTCTTGTTGGTAAATTTTTCTACTCATTCATTGATGCACAGTGCGCAGATTTGTTTTTGGGGCTTTTGTTTATCATTTTATGCATGATCATTGTGTTGTTTTTGGAGCTTTTGTTTATTATTTTAACAACACCATTTCCACTTTCGTAACACTGCCGCCCACTTAAGCCTGTTCGTCCCGAATAGGCCCATCATCTTTCCTCCCATATTTCGCCAGTCGCTCTATGTGCACGACCTTCATTTTGGCTCGGGGGCTGTTGGCTTTTTGTATCCTGTATACAACATCATTTAGCCTTTTAATTATTTTATAAGGTCCTTCCCAGCTGGTTTGTAGCTTAGAAAATAGAACCAGTTGTCCCTCATAGAAGCCCTTCGCATTTGCTGCACGATCATATCTGGCTTTCATGCTATCGCTTACCATTTATATTCGTGTGCGCACAAATTCATGAAGTGTATTTAAACTTTCTTGTTTTCCAGTATAGACGTCATCTCTCTCTGTAGCGGGCTTACAACCAAACTCCAAGTCACCGGGCAGTTTTAACTCAGTCCCAAAAATAACCTTGGCGGGTGATCTAGATATGGAATCATGGACCGCAGATCGGTACGCCAGTAGAAACCTCGGTATGTGTTCATCCCAATCCCTCTGTTGCTCGCTCACTACTTTTCGCAAGTATTCCTCCAGAGTTCTATTAAATCGTTCTACCATTCCGTCGGACTGTGGGTGAAGTGGCGTCGTTCGAGTCTTTTTAATGCCATATACTTCACACATTTCCATGAATACGGCTGACTCGAAATTTCTGCCTTGATCGGAATGTAGTTCTATTGGAACACCATAGCGACATACCCAATTGTTCACAAAAACGTTTACTACAGTGTTCGCCTCTTGATTGGGTATGGCATACACTTCCGGCCATTTACTGAAGTAATCCATCACGACGAGAACATAGCGGTTTCCGGCATTGCTGATGGGAAACGGGCCTGCTACGTCCATCGCTATCCGCTCGAAAGGTGCGCCCGAGTTATACTGTTGCAGCCGACCTCTACTTCTCCTTACGGGATCTTTAGCTGCCATACACTGGGTACAGTTTGCAATCCAATCAGCCACAGCTTGCTGACATCCAACCCAATAGAAACGTTGTTTTAGTTTTCCCAGTGTCTTTGTTACGCCAATGTGCCCTCCACTGGCTCCATTATGGAACTCATTTAAGACTTCTTTCGTTTTAGAGGAAGGCACCACTATTAGGTTGGATGAGGTCTGACCATCAGCGCTTTCCCAAAGTCGATATAAGCACCCGTCTATTATTTTTAAGCTGTCCCATTGTGCCCAATATGCTTTCGTAAGGGGAGCTTCTGCTGCTATTTCGTTTCGGGTAGGCCGTTTGTCCTCTTCTTTAGCTGCTATGATTTTTGCCAATACTGGGTCCCTCCTTTGGGCTTTAGACCAGTCCTCGTCGGCATCGATATGCGTTAGCCGGATGTCGATGATGGATTCCTTCTTCTCAGCCTTGACACGCATAGCAGCCAGTTGTGATGCCACGGGGGAAAAAAACTACGCTACGAATTTGAAAAATTTACTGTTACATTTTCTTTTATATTAACACTACACATAATGAAATGTTGTGATGTTATTATAAGAGCCATTATTACAACTTACCTTTAAAGTTAGCGATAGTTAAAGGTACCTTTAGCAAAAGTGAACGGCAAAGTTACCTTTAACTTATTTTGATTATTACAACTTATCGATAAAACAAAATTCACTTTTTCAAAAATATGGCAGTGCCGGAGCAAAGTCGATAAAACTGCTTAATTAAACAAGTTTTTTTTAACGCAGTGCAAAAGGAAAACTTCGTTTTGGTTGTTGTATATGCTAATTTTGTTTAAATTTGAAATTGCCACATCGAAAATAGTATATGAGTAAGTTCAAACAGAAAGTGACCTTTAAATGTTAAAGGTAGGATGATCTTCCCTTTAGCTTAACGCTCACTTCTATCTTATTGGATACTCGTAATAATGAAAAACAATTTATCTCTCCGTTAAAATCCTCCCTTTTGTTAAAGGTAGGTTAGGTTAGGTTAGAGGACGTGCACCTGTCGGTCAAGACAAGCACAGTACCCGGAGGTCCAAATTGACCCATTGTACATTGTCCTTAGGGGAGGTAGGAAAAGGAGGATATAGGAAAATAGGAAAGGGGAGGGAGAATAGGAAACAGAGGAACGAAAAAAAAAAAAAAACAACAGACACAAAACAACAGAGGTTGAGAGTGCGACTACACTTATGAAGCCCTAGCACCTCTCAACCAGCCCAAGCTGCTAATGAATCTGTGGAGAGCCTTGATGTCGGCTCTCGACACAGAACTCAAGTTCTCAAAGAAGGCCCTGCCAAGGGTCCTCAGCCTCAACCTACCAAGGGCAGGGCAGTTGCAGAGGAGATGTTCGACAGTTTTCAACTCCACCTCATCGCAACATACCCTGCAATAGTCCGGCTGGGATCTGTTCCAGATCCCCGTCAGCGACCTAATCTCGCAGTGCCCCGTGATAAAACCGACAACCAACCTTAAGCTGGCCTTAACCAAGCCCAGCAGCCACTCTGTCCTCTTGCTGTCCACAACAGGCCACAGACGCCTAGAAACAGAACAACCCGATCCGTTCCCCCAACGTCTCTGCTCTTCCCTCCTGACCCATCCATCGA
Organism: Sarcophaga peregrina; assembly: GCA_014635995.1. Taxonomy (NCBI): domain Eukaryota; kingdom Metazoa; phylum Arthropoda; class Insecta; order Diptera; family Sarcophagidae; genus Sarcophaga; species Sarcophaga peregrina. The sequence goes on from CM025790.1 coordinate 73,924,701, forward strand.
CGAGGCCATAGAGGTGACAGACTGGGGGGTCAGGACCAACCGTCAAATCGCCACTTGAAAGCGAACATAACCTAGCGAAGGCATCCGCCGTCTCATTGCCCAGTATTCCGCTGTGACCCGGAACCCAGCATAGACGGATACGGTCCGGTCCAAAACTCCGCAACGACTCTTTGCACTCGCGAACGAGCCGTGATTTGCACCAGACCGACGCAATGGCCCTAAGGGCAGCCTGACTGTCAACGAAGATCGTGTAAGATTCCGAATCCGAAGATGGGCCACCAGCTATGGCCTCAATAGCCTTCAGTATTGCGAAAATCTCCGCCTGAAAAACGCTGCAGTCATCATTCAACCTGAAGTGGAGTTCAAAACCGAGTTCCTTACAGAAAACCCCAGCACCTGTACATCCACCTAACTTAGACCCATCTGTGAAGATGGGTATACCACTCTGCCCCTGGAGTACCCCACCACTCCATTGTGCCCTATCCGGTATGAGTATTCTCAAACCAGGTAGGAACATAGCCTCAGGCACAATATAATCAGTGGCTTTTTCCGAAAGTCCGTACCTTTCGTCAGGAAAGACGGTATTCAGAACTCTGGAGTGACCTATCGAGCGCTGTTTCCAACAGCCCGATTCCCTCAGGCGTATTGCACTACGCGCTGCACACCGCTTGACATATAAGTCACAGAACTCTGGAGTCAAGTGACTTATATGTCAAGCGGGGTCAGACAGAGCATAGTATCAAGAGCAGCCTGAGGGCAACTTTTCCTCACTCCAGTGATACTCAAAGAGGCAATCCGCTGAACCTTATCCAAGATTTTCCGTTGAAAACTCTTATCTAAGGCACACCACCAGACAACACAGCCATAAGTAATAACCGGTCTAACAATCGCCAGATATATCCAGCGAATGGCTCTCGGCGGAAGACCCCCGTTCTTACCTATGGAGTTCCTACACTGGTAGAAAGCATTTAGTCCCTTCTTCATTCTTTCCTCGGTGTTTCGTTTCCAGTTCAGCTTACTAATGGCCCTAAATGTACTTTTTTTAGAAATTCAAAAAATTATGGTGGTGCTATAATTATGAAATGCACTATATAAATCAAAGGGAGAAATAGACTGTCGACTGTCTTCAATTTAATCCAAACAAGGAATTTATGGAAATCATTTAATTCGTGTTGCTACAATTTTGAAATAACAAATAGTTTGATAGCAAAATATGTATCATAAATACTATTTATTAAATAGGAATATAAAGGTAAAATTACATTAAATTATTAAAGTAAGTTGTTAAGTTTACCTATTATGTACCATTTTATTAACCTTTTTTACGCATATATTTACATAAATATATGTAAAATGAATTTGGATTTATATTTTTATTTCATTTTTAATAAAAAGTTTAAATAAGAAAATAAAGTGCATTTAGACAATCGGGCTGAAAAAAGTAAAATTTCTTGTGAAATTTAGTACAATTTGTTAAGATCAATTTCCCATCCCTGATTAGTGTGTATTGTGTACGCATTGTCTCATTGTCTTTGTATTTGTAGCTTTTGTTTATCGTTAATGTTAAACGATATTAGGTCGTTTCGACTATTTTTGCGTAACAATATGTATATAATAATAATATATAATATAATTTTTATATTTTATAATAAATGAAATTAAAAGAAAGGTTTTAAATTTATTTCCATTTTTGCTTAGAACTTTCAAAATGGTGAGCAATAATTCTTAAAAAATGTTAAAATTAACAAAATTTATTAATTAATTTTAAAAACAATTCTTCAATATAAATAAAATTTAACTGTAAATTCAAATAAAATTTCTTCGATATCCATACATTTTTTTTATTAAATTCAACTAAATTTCGTTATGTTTACATCCCGCAAAGAAGCTAGGCCGTAATTCTGACTGAGGGGTTGTAATGGCCAATTATGTTATGTACATCCCGCAATTAAACTAAAACATTTTAAATATTGAAATTTCTCTAATATGAATAAATGAAGAAATTCCTTCAATATGAAGAAATTTTTTCAATATGAATAATCTGAAAGCTGATATATAACGAAATTTCTTCAATTCTACACCCCTTTTTACAGTATTTACGGAAATTTTTGGTTCAGTATATCTAATTTATTTGGCATTATTAACTGCATTCCACTTATTTTGTGTAGCGAGCGCTGACATATCTTTAAAATTTTGAGCTAATTATTACATGTCCTTTTAAAGCAAGGTCTAAATCCATTTCATATCAAACTAAATTTTTTCTCTAACCTAATAATAACTAAATTAGTACTTTTAATGTACTTTTGTTTTTTAAAAATGCTTAAAAAACCCGCCGGCCATGCAGTAGCCTGCACAATCGGTCCAATTTTTAAGTATATTATCGAGTGTCCAGCTGTATTTCACCAATGGCTTCACGAATATTGTCCTTTAAAGCGTCAATTGTCTCTGGCTTGTCGGCGTAACACTTATCTTTTACGGTACCACACAAATAATAGTCCAACGGTTCCGAGGTGGCCAAACCACATAAGCTTTGGGCTGATAATGCGATCTTCAAGAACAGGGCGCAAAACATCGACTGTAGCTTTGGCTGTGTGGCACGTAACGCCGTCCTTTTTGTGAACAAAAATTTGTTCAACATGGCCCGCTACTCACAAAAATCATTAAAAACCTGGAATACAACAAAGTGAGTGCAATTTAAAAAGGAATGGGTCAAAATGAAATAGTTTTGATATATTTTTGTTTTTCAATTGATCAACATCTAATAAGTTACAAATATGAGGGATTCAAAATTATCAATTTCGACCATAGCACTATAGCTCAAAATTTACAAAGAGATCAAGATTTAAATCTAAGTTTTTATTTAGACAACTGTTGTGTATAACAAGAAATAGGTATGTATTAGGGATGCCAATCGGGAAATCCCAAAATGCCGGGATTTTCGGGATTCACAAATACAGTCTCTACAAGAAACTATGTTTGTTGTCCACAGCTGTTTGCCACTAGTGTGCTAGAATTTTGGAATCAGTTCTATATACACATATTTTACATTTTAATTTTACATCAAAGCGATTGCTCTTTATGTAACACATGCTTGTTATGAATGTCTGTAGTTGTGGTTATCCAATTAGAAATGTGTGCTTTGTATTCCGGCTCCAAACAAAAATTAAAAATGGATTTATTTAAAATAAAATATAGATAAATATTAAAATTTATAAATATGCAACAACAGTAACAGACAAACTTAATATTATATTAAACAACTATAATATGTTTACATTCGGCAACACCTTAAAAAAATAAACAAAAATCAATTTCAAGGACACTCTGAACCTACAGTTAGGGACATAACTATTTGTACACCATGTATTTTTTGATAATCTTAGAAATTAAGGCTTAATATTAGGCAAATTTAAAGCAATTTATTTTTATTTATTTTGTTATTTAATTATAATAAAAAAAATATTAATATTTAACGCATTATTTAAAAAATAACAAAAAAAGCTAAATTTATTGGGACAAAAGTTTTTGTACATTTTAAATATCATAAAATTATGTTATATTTTTCTTAAAATTAGTACTTTGTGGGACCTCCTTTCGCATCAATAACGGCTTGCAGTCTTCTGGGCATCGACCGAACTAAATTTTTTGTATTATCTGGAGATATTTCCTTCCAAGCTTCCTCCAAAGCTGTTTTAAGATCTTCCTTATTACGGGCATTCTTTTTACCAATTTTACGCTTTAAAATTTCCCAACAGTGATAGGGTTCAAATCAGGTGATTGAGGGGGTGAATTTAATTGCCTTGGTGCATAATAAAGCAACCACTCCTTGACTGAACGCGCAGTATGTTTGGGGTCGTTGTCCTGTTGAAATATCCAACGGGGACCAAGACCCAAACAATCTACGGAAGGCTTCAAATTGTTTTCTAATATTCCTTTATATTGACGCTGATCCATATTACCGTCTATAAAAACTAATCGCCCTACTCCACTGGCAGCCATTGCACCCCATACCATCACACTTCCTCCACCGTGCTTGACTGTTGGTATCAAATTTTGTGCATCTAACGCTGTATTTTTTTTTCTCCATACCTTTCCTCTGCTGTCGTTGCCAAAAATATTTACCTTTGTTTCATCCATAAATAATACCGTTTCCCAAAATTCTTCATCCTTGTCTAAGTAACGCTTAGCAAATTCCAAACGTAATTCTCGGTTTTTTGCGAGGTACTCTGCTTGTATAACCTCCAGAATGTAATACTCTCCTAATGGTTTTTGGATGAACAGTTGTTCCTGTTGTATTAGCGACTTGTTCCGCTAAATCCGCCCGAGTTACTCTTGAATTTTTTTTCACCTCGTTTAAAATACTTCTCACTTCCCGATTAGAAAGTTTACTTGGTCGACCGCTCCTAGATGCATTTTGAACAGAACCACTCTTTTTATACTTGTTAACTACATATTGAACCGTGGAATGTTGTAAACTTAATAAATTACTAATAAAACGAAGCGATTTTCCGTTTTTATGTTGATCAATTATTAAATTTTTGATATCCATACTCAATTCTTGCCCATTTTTGAACAGTTTATTGCAGAAAATTTTGGAGCATACTACTTATTCTCCATTTAAAATTGCTTTACATGAAAAAAGTAACGGTACTTAATGAAAAAATGTAAACAAACAAAATAGCACCGTACAGATTATTGTACCAAGTACTCATATTAGGAATTGTACAAATACTTTTGTCCCTATGGTTTTTGCTTATTTTGTACTTTTTCAAACAATTTGTTGAATATTAGTTTTTTTTTTCATAAGAGAATAAATTAAAAAAATATTTATAATTAAAACATATTTAATATTGTTTAATTTTTAAAATTATCGAAAAATACATGGTGTACAAATATTTTTGTCCCTAACTGTAATTTCAACGATAAATAAAACAGTAAATAAAGATAACTAAAGCTGTGATCAATTTATTTTCCCAAATAACAATGAAACAGCATCAAATACAGTTTGGAGCAAACACGTTTTCCCTGCGGTCAGACTGAAGTAAATATTTTTGTTTTCTCATAAACAAAATATTGTTTCATCAGAAAGAGAGAAACAAGCGAAATGGTACATATGCTTAAAGAAAACAAAAACCAAACAGAAACTCCACAAAACGAAAACAAACAAAAGAAATATACGGAAAAAAATATAACAAATAAATAAATACTCGAAATAGGAGATGAGGAAACATTACCGTGACTTTTCATACTCTAAAATATTTACATATTTATAAAAATCACAGCATACACACAATAAAAATATTGTTTTTCCAAACAAAATTTTTAAATTACCGCCATATTCTTTGCCAAAAAATATAGTAAATTCGCACAGCAGTTTTATTGTTTACTTTTCTACATCAGTGTTGACAATTGAATTGCGTTTAAACGATAAAATATAAAACTTAATACCATTTTGTATATATATCAGAGATCAGCAATAAATAGTTTTTCGCTACTCATAAGTACTCATGCAATTTTGAGTACGAGTGACTCAACTGTATTCAAATTTAACTACTCTGATTCATTCGTAATTGCTACAACATTAATTTGTAAATATAGGTTGCAATGAGTATGAGTACAACGTTGACATCAAATTCACAACATTCAAAATATGTTGGATTCATATTTTTCATTCATATATTTACAGTCAAAGAAAAAAGACAAAGACACCAAGCAAAGCGTACACGCAACCTTCTTGTGAGTATTGTAGCGTTCGTACGCGAATCATACTTATTTTGTACTTCATGTAAATGTTGAGTAGAGGCGAGTCGAAATGAACATCATGCGTATTGTTAAGTATGAACACGATGAGCACTTCAAACTTTGAATATGAGTAGTATGAGTATGATTTTAAAATAAATATGAGTGCGTATAAGTATCAGAAATTATAAGTATGACTCGAATCGTTTTGAATACTCGTTGCTGATTTCTAATATATACATAAAAATTTAATAAAAATAATATTTTTTGCGCCTGGTTCATAATGAACTAATGGATCAAAACTTTTGATAAACCTGTCGAGAGGTCTTTACACAATTTTTTTTTTTACTTTTCATATGAAATTTATTATTAAAAGTTTCCCGTTTTGGTGTTCTTATGAAAAAAAGTTATAATATATTTTTTAAAAGTGGACAACACTGCTTGCAATAGCTGATATGACGCCTTTTGCACGTTGAAATTTGTTTCGAAACAAATGTGAGAAACTTTTTTGCATTTTCTTTTAAAATTTCTTTCGCTTTTGGATGTAAAAATTTATTTCAGAAATTTTGTTTTCTTTTATCGCGTCGTTCTGCTGTTTTTGTCAGTTGCAACTTTGTTTGGCATTGTGATTTAAGTTCAAACACAAGACATGAACATTATATGAATATTATATTCATTTGGTCACATTAGAGACATTTATGTTTGCAAGTAAATAAATTTGTTTTCCCAGCAGTCCGCAGGTTATTACAATTTAAAACTCATCCAAATGTATACTATTATGTCAATAGGAAAAAATAAAATTGGTTAAGAGCATACCACTAGCATCCGATTCGTATGAGTGCTATTACATTGTAAAAAGAAATGCATATACGAATTAAAGAACAAGAAAGAAATTATAGACATACATATCTAAGTACCCATCCGACCTTCGCTGGCAATGTCGGTGGGGTTTGGCCCATCCGACCTTCGCTTACATTGTCGGTAGAGTTGGTCCCATCCGACCTTCACTTACATTGTCGGTAGAGTTAGACCAATCGTACGGCCTAGGCCATCGTTGTGTAAATGTAAGTGGAAACTGAATATAGAATTTGGATTAGTCGCATCTACATTGTCATTGGTCTTAGTTAGAAGATGTATGGGCAAAAAAATCTGCTGCGAACCTGGGGACTGCTGGGAAAGAACAAAAAGTAACATCTCAGCGAATTGTTTTGCCCATATATCATACAACTGAGATTTTTTTTATTTTTTTTTTTTAATTTTTTTTCAAAACGGGCCCTTTTTTCTTTTTTCATTGCTTTTCATTGAGACGTTCCAAACTCGGTCAATATTTTTGAACAAATCCATGACGATGGAGCACGAATTGCCCATATTTATAGTCTTTGTTGAAACGATGTATGATCTACACTTATACATACATATGAATGAATGTATAGAATAATAAATACTGTTGTTGGTATACAGTTGTAGTATATACACAAACATATTAAAGATATGCATTCATAAAATAATCAAAACGTAAACGTAAACAAGAAAATAAAAGAAATTATGATATGCAACTTCAAGTGACCGGTGTTAATTGAAATGGGTCACTAGAACTGCATTGACTAATGTAATTTAAATGTGTAGAAAATTAAAATAAGTAGAGGAAAAGAAAGCATAGAATAAGTAGGGAAAATAGTTTAAAATTATTGTAAGAAAACATAGACTAAGAAATAGTATATAAGCAGTGAAAATTTTTGAATAAAATCAGAAAAGATCTTGACGTATAAAAGGAATATCAAAACTTTTCCCATTATTCTAACCCAGCACCTTAAACAGTGCAGGGAAAAATTAAAACTGCTGTGGCTAGATTAAAAACTAAACTAGCAAAAATAAATTCCAAGTCCTCTTACCATTTGAAACATTTTTAAAATACATTATACAGTATTGAAAAATATGTGCACGTAAAAATGTTGAATGAGATCACAACAACATTTCATTTTGAAGCGACTGCACAACTGATAAAGGGAACGACTGCACTGCATTCTTTCTTAATTCCTTGGTTATAACTGTTATTTTTGAAGTTTTAATTAGCAACTACAAAGAAATGGCGGAGAACAAAACCAAGTATACCATTTTGATTGTCTTGGACCAAATTTTTATAAAATGTGATGCCTTTTAAAAATCTGATTTCTGTTTTTTTAGAAAAAGATAATAATAGCTATTTTTTGATTTTTATTTTTACGCGCAAAAATAACAGTTATTTTTGACTTTTATTTTTTTTCGAGCAGGAATAAAACTTATTTTTTGACTTTTATTTTTTTGATCAACAATAAAAGTTATTTTTGTTTATTCAGCACAAATTTGGAGGCAGTTATAATTTGAAAATTTAATTCTAATAATTTTTAACATAAATTACTTTAATTGTTTTAAAGAATTTTTTAATAAATATTATGAATTCATCATGAATTAAAACAAAGATGGGTTTTATTTCTGCTCGAAAAAATAAAAGTCAAAACATAACTTTTATTCCTGCCCAAAGAAACAAAAGTCAAAAAATAACTTTTATTTCTGCTCGTAAAAATAAAAGTAAAAAAATAACTTATATTTCTCTTCGATAAAATAAAGGTCAAATCCTAACTTTCCTTTTCTGACCTTTACGATAAAAAAGTTATAACAGTTACCCTGACTAGATCTATAAAGCTTACGGGAAAGTTTGTCTTAAACATGCTCAATAATGTTGAGATCCGGCCTGTGACGGATTTTGGAGTAGTTTTGAACAATTATGCATAAGCTATAGCTTCGTATCGTGTCTCGGATCGGTATCCCAATATATTTAAGTTATAAACAATTTGCTTCTCATTTTGCTATAAAATGCATAAATGTTAGAATATATCCATTTTACCATCTATATAATGAACAGATCATTTTCCTGCACTGGAAACACATCTTCCCACCTTACTTGAAAATATCCTAAATATTGTTAGGCAAAAACTCAGTATTCGGCTTGCGCCAAACGTACTGCTTTTTATCTCATATAATATAGGTTAAACTTACTCTTATAAGTAAAGTGTTCCCATGTAGGTGCTATATAGGCACTGTACAGGTAATTCTTGCGTATGAGAGTAAATTTAACCTACATGGAACACATGCAAAGCAGCATGTCTCTTTCATAATGAAATATACACCCTATGAACCCCATGAATCTTACCTTAATAAGCAACATGTTTACGGACTTCTTTGCCTCCAGAGATTTTAATGCCCATTATGATAGCTTTATAGACTGTCTGTGCAATATTTACTCAAATCAAACAATATTTACATCTTCAATCAGTACTATTCCACATTTAGTTATTAATTATAATAGTATCGCTAAATTAATTGACCTTTCTAAACCATCGATTATCGTTATCATCCAGTTCGTCTTTACTTAATTGTCACCTATGAGCAATCTATTTCAGTTCACAAAATTGACACTAATTTTAGCAAAACATTGGAGAAAGTGAATTATAAACATTTAAAAACAAATCTGAATAAAGTAGGAAAATTATTTGAACTGAAATAAGCCCAAAATTGTTTTTACTATTTATAAATAATATACCTGGATCAATTAAATATTTGTAAGTTGAAAGGGTGAGTTGAGTTATATTCATCTACAAACCGATCACGATATATTTTATAAATTTTGTTTTCATATTTTAATGAAACTAAACCTTTTAAAGTGTACGCATTTTCAGATTTGGGGATTTTATTGCAATCAAAGCTAAGTTTCACATGTCTTGCTATAAATAAATCCCGTATAGTTTTAGTGATTATAAAACGATGGGCAAAAGAACTCAAGCACCTGCTTATTAATAAAACTTTACATATACATACATAATTGGTCATTAGAATCCTTCAGTCAGGATTGTTGACGTAGTTTCTCACACCACTTATGTTGTATGTATTAATTTTATACTTGAGTAGCGGGACCTACAGTGTAAAGTCGACTTCGATCGACAGATTTTATGAGCAACTTTTCATGGCAATTTGATTTACTCTCAGAGTTTTTGCCAGAAATCTGCTGAGAAGAAATCGCCGAAAAAATAATTTTTGTATTTCTTTTTGATGTCTGACCTGGGACTCGAACCCTGGCTTTTACGTCTAATAAGCCACTACCTACTAGACCACGGCGACTTTACAAATACCGCTTGGAAATTTTGGCGTGTAAAGAAATTAAGTGATATCCGTTTTATAAGATGCACATTGATCGCATCACATTCGTACAAAAACTGTTCCTTTTAATTTCCATAAAGGATGTCTTTTAAGAATTTCTTCCGATCTCATTTATCCATGTTAGCTGGAATTAATTTCCCAACCCTTAATAGTCGTAGAACTTTGCTTAATGTTTAATTTTGTATAAATCGTATTAACGGAAATATACCGTCTCAATTTTTGTTCAATAAACTATACTTTTACATCCCTCAGCGATCATTACGATCTTGAAGCTTGCTTCATGTTACCACTTAAAGAACAAACTAAGTAAACAATGATCCATGGAGAAGATTTTGATTTCTCATCAGATTTGCATTTAATAATAATTATAATAATTTAATTTACTGTATAGCATAATTTACTAATTAGAAAGTCATTAAATAGTTTGCATGAAGTAATTTTTCCGTAGACGTAAATAAATACATAAACATGACAATAGTAAGCACATTTACACTTATATATATGCTAATGGAACTGCTTTACGCAGCATACACGAGAAACCTCAAAAAGAATTGCGTCGCCCGCAGGATTACACCTAGCATTCAACTAGCAAAGTAATTAAATCGAGAAAGGGTGAGCTCAAATTTACATCTAAATTAAATTATTATAATAATCGAATAACTTGAAAAATGCTGAATATACTTATATAAATATATAAACATGCAACAATAATAATAGACAAATTAATCTAATTATGTAATTATAATGAAACTTAATTCAACCAGTACGGATCGTGTAATTCCTTTAATTCGATTCTTTTTAGATTGGAATCCTTTTTTTTTTGGTTTAAGTATTTCATTTCTCAATCTGAACATTAAATTATATGATAATTAATTTTAAAAAAAATATAAATTCTAAAAAAATATTAGAATTTTAAACAGTTATTAATTATAAAGATAATTGAGGGTCATATAAAGATCAGTCCCTTTATGTTTGAACTTGTCATATTATATACTATTTTCTATATAGCAACTTCAATATTTTATTTTCAATAATATATTGGTGTACCTCCATCAAGTCTATCAACAAAACTTCTTCCCCTGCTGAATAATTTCTAGATCTTTTGCGGCAGGGTATTGCCGTACTCATCTTTTTTAATAAAAAGAACAAAAATCACAATGTATAACCAAAATAAATTAAATTCATGACACACAAGCTTTATAAACAAAATAACAATAATAAACATAACAAATAAGAAAACATCTCTAAGTTGTAATAACGAAAATAAGTTAATGGTAACTTTGCCGTTCACTTTAGCTAAAACTACCTTTAACTAATCCCAACTTTAACGGGAAGTTGTAATAATGGCTCTTAAAAACATAAGACAATAAATAAACAACAACAATTCCGCGTAGTGAATGTGACTATCCTTCTTTCAGATAAATTTATACATAAGTGCATGTGAACTTTGCTGTATACTTTTGACGTTGTTATGGAAATAGAGTACAACAATTTTGTAAAATAAAATATTGACAATTTGTGATATTCATTCATTAAGTATACCCACTGAATATAAATTTATAGTAAACGTCAGCTTTTTTCATATTCGCGCACATTTTGCGATAAGAAAAAATAAATTAATAATATGCAATATAATAACCATTCTCAGGAGTCTAAGGAATGTAAAGCAACACCACATGTCCGAATCATCCCGTTACCGAAAAAATTACACAGATAATGGAAAAGAAATTCTCAGGATTTAAGGATATAAATAAATATAAAGTTTTTGAGGATAAGTTATCTAATATAAACAAAAGATTATCTATACTGGAGAATGTTCCTTGTAAGGTAGATACTTTGCGGGAAGAAATAAAGAACCTGCAGTCCAAGTTAAGGCAACAAGAAATCTAAACCGCCACTTCTGAACTTAGGTTAAACGAAATACCATTTAGTGAAAAAGAAAATCTAGTCAGCACCTTTACGCGTAACTTGAAGTCAAAACATTAACAAAATAACCGTAACGGTCCACATTCTAAGGATGTTGCAATCCTTACAAATTTTTGGTCAGTACATGACAAATGCTTGGTAAACTTTAAGAAGCAGAACAAAAGTTTCACTTTCGAATTTAGGGATATCGGCTTCGACTCGAATGAGAAATTCTGAATAAACGTTTAACACAGTCGAATTTTAAAATTGTGATTGCGAGTTTACGGTCGAAAAACGGAAATTTGTTCACGTTGTCTTTACTGTAAGTGAGTCAGTGTACTTGATTGATGAAATCGAGTGTCTCAACCGGTTTTTTCCTGACTTGACCCCCAACAACGGGTATTATAATTACACGGTGCGACAGTCAAAATACACCCAGCTAATGACATAGTGCATGTTGTTAGTTTCGTTGAGTAGAACACAAAAAATATTTATTTTATATTTCCCGAACCCTACAAATTTGTTTTATTTGACAAAAACTGTTTTTTTAATTTTTTCACACAAAATTATTGATTACCCAAATATTTTTCAACGTATTTTTAAAATCTAAAGTTTTTTGAAAAGGGAAATTGTTCATAAACATATGGTTGAAATTTACATGTTAGTTTTGATCGGGTAAACTTGGTAATATGATTTTTTTTCTCATCTTTTCAAGTTTGACTAAAATAAGTGAGGACATTCTGAAAGTGCATTATCTCGTGTAAATATTGACAATTCGTTTGATCAAATCGGCCAAAAATTTCCGTTTTTATTATTTAAATAGTTTAACACAATTATATTTTTATATATGTCATCTTATCAAATGAACTTTCCGTTTAAAAATGTTTAAAAGTTTTGATGAATCTTGATTGTTCATCACAAAATGTGTCAATTTTATCTTTACACAACTACCATACAGCTTATATTATATCATCAGCTGGGTGTATTTAATTTTTTTTTATTATTTTGTCGGATAATATTATTAATCAGCATTAACTCTTCATTTCCTACTTCTTCACATAGACAAACATTTATTAATTACGCACCTTAAAACTTATAGACCAATACTAATTACCAGGGCAAGGATTTTAATGCTAATGCATGTTTGCAGTTGACAATATATCTTTTCGAATCGAAGAATTTGCAACAAAATGGCATCGATTTGTTGTTGCATATTTTTGCATATTTTATAATAAATGCATATTTAGCGTATTTTTATTATAAGTGCATATATTTAGCATATTTTACTATTTTATTGTATATTTAATTTTCTTTTGGAAATACATGTTTTGATGTCAATACATCAAAAATCTCATTTTACCTTCATTCAAATAATATTTTTATTTGTTAGTTAAACTGAGCACACAAAATAAATTTTGTTCGCTATTTAAGGTACTCAATTAGGAAATATTTGCTTGTTCGTTAAATGAGATTTTCGTAGAATCGAATGGTCGTTAAATCGCAAAAACTACTGTATAAATATCTATATACATATGTATATTAGAGCGACTCAAGTTTTATGGTAGCGAAATTCGTGCTCGATGTATCCCTCTAAAAATGAACCTTGGACTTTTTTAAGACAACATTTAAAATATTTCGGCTCCAGCTTCGACCTCTCGTGAGCTGGACCATTTTGAAAAAGGGTATATTTTTTAATGTTTTGTTAATTTGAGTATCTGTTTCCTTACCAACATATACAATATGTATATCATAAGAAAGGTGTTTTTAAGGCGCATCCAACTGTATATAAAATTTAATTTTTATTTAATTAAATACGGGTCTTAGCTTTTTTTGAAATTCGTGCTAGTTCACGTTTTGTAGTAGTTGTAGTTTGTAGTTTTGTAAGTAAAAACAATTAAATTTTATAACTTTTAGGGAGATACATCGAACACTTTTTTGGTAAGTCGCTCTAATGTATATATAAAAATGCCGTGTATTCTCGTGATCGCTAAATTTTGATTTTAATCAAACTTAATATACATGCTCTATGGGGCGTTAGGAGTGTTTCTGTGTAGTTTGAAGTTCGTCCGACAGATGGCGCAATATTTAGTTTTTTGTGTTTTTGCACCGTAACTCAAGAACTACTGAAGGTGTTGGGTCCTTAATCAGCCTGCAGTGGCGTTAATTATCCCGATACCACACTGATTTTGATTTTCTTCGAAAAGCAGTTAAAAATAAAAGAAAAATTTGTGGCCAGCAACGCGGATCGGGCCAAGCTATCAAAAATATATAATTCCATTTGAACAATAATTGCTATGTCGATTTAGTGCATATTTCATTCTTCTTCTAAATATCAATCAGCCATGACTTTGGATGGAAACCAGACTTACAGTGAAAATAAAATTCGAAGGCAAAACAACGTTTGCCCGGGTCTGCTAGTTTATTATATTTATAATTTAACAATATCCTTATTTGTACCCATTACATATGTAAATGAACTATCTAATTTTCCTTTAAAAAATACATTTAAAATCTTATAAATATGAAACTGTGACCTGAATATTATTTTTTATTAGTTTAATAAATATATTTCAAACAAAATATTTTTTTATTGCATATTTTTAACATTTTTAGTGCATATTTTCTCTCTTATAGTGCATATTATATGCGCATATTTCTAATTTTTTAGTGCACTATTTTATAAAAATATTTTATTACACTATTTATGACGCCAGCTTTAATGATCATGTAACCCATTGCGTTGCTTGTCCGTTATTCAATATTCTCAAGTAGTACAGGTAATTCTGGCCAAACAAAGAAAAATATTGACTATCGTAGGCATCAATGCTCAAAGCTTACACTGTGACGTCGAAATCATCGGTGCTTTAATAATAATATTAGCATGCTAAGGGGGCTAATTGATCCCTTGTTATCACTTAGCATGAAAAAAGTTGCAACAACACATTATCGTCTAGATAATAGAATAATTAATATTGTGTTTATTGATAATGTCTTAAAAGTTCTTCCATATCGCTAGATATTAGCGCCTGGTTTTTCAAGTCATGAGCTATTATTTGTTAACTATGATATATAACTACATATGTATGTCTCAAAACCTTATTCGTAATATTCTTACCGCTATATGTATAACCTAAGTATTCCTATAAAGACTAAAATCATAAAAACGAACAAGAAACCATGACTTAGTAGGGAAATTGAGATTTTAATCACGATACGTAATGCAGTTCATTCAAGGTAGAAGCGGTTCAAAACTCCTGAGTTACAAAAAATATTTCAGTGCTTTCAAAGAGAACTTGCTAGAAATATTAAATTGTCAAGCACAGCTTTTATGAAGGAAAATTTTCTTCAGAGATTTGCAGTACATCTAAATGGATTGAAATTCAAAAATTTATATGAAATGGGAGAACATCTCCATCTAAGACATTGATGTAAATATCGACGATTTGAGTCGCGTAGTTTCGTCAAGTTTTCCATTAATTATATCATCAGTTTTTTCCATCAGGAAAAAATGCTTTCTTTTTAGGGGTAATAAAGCTAAACCTTTAGCCATATAACTCAATATTCACTAGATCTGTTTAACCTGACGAATAGAAGCTGTCCTAAATCATTCCCCTACCCAGACAAAACAATGACTATAGACAAATCGGGAACCTGCCTTATCTGTCTAAAGTTATGGAAAATATTATATATAAACAAATGAACGAATATCTTGAACAAGAAAATCTTTTATCTGATAGACAATCCGGCTTTGTGAAAGGCAGAAGTTGCTTGAAGCTATTATGGACGTCGTTAAAAATTTGACTACTGATCTTGACAAAGGCAAGCCGTCCTTTCTAGTATGTACTGCTTGATCGCTTTCGATATAGTCGTTCATATTGACGAAACTGCAGAAAATTTTTTATTTTTCATCAACTACCTATAAACTCTTATACAGCTGTCTTTCCGAATAATATTAAGCAGGGACTAAGAAGTCCCACAGAGTTCTATTCTTAGCTTTCTATTTTTCAGCCTATATATATTTTTGGTAGTTTTTAAAATGCTACGATTGGTAGTTTGGTTGGTTTGTTCAAATTTCATTTATTTTTTGGTAGGAAAATACAACTAGTATCTGTAAGATTTAAAGTTGGGAGTACTATTTATTTGTAGGTCTAGAAACAAAAATAAAATGTTTAAGTAAGAAAATATGTAGTTAGAAACCCTGTCTTAACGTACCTTAACGTTTAACATATCTCTGTTTACATAAGGAACAATGAAATTTATAATTACTTCAATTCAAATTTTGGTAGGATTGGAATAATTTTGCTAGGTTTTAGTTAGAATATTGGTAGAGAAAAAATTTTCTTTGTGGCAACGCTGCTTGTGTGTAATAATCCCTCTAAATTGAAGTGTACTTTCATAAATAATAATACATAAACAATATAGTGATTGAATTCACAAAGACATGAATAACTTTCGTGGTCCGACAACGTATCGGCAGTCCTTAGTCCTATATATGGCAGGCCTAGAAATCTGTGGCCTGTAAAATATTCCGGTCTTTATTTTCAAATCCGTCATATGAACTTTAAAGGTATTGTAAAGTTTAAGGGTCATTATTGTAACTTTAACTAAAGGCTGGATTTTAACGGGCAGATAATTTGTTTTTTTTATTATAACTACACCATAGGATAGAAGTGAACATTAAGCTAAAGAGTAGATCATCCTAGCTTTTAAATGAACTTACCATACGTATACCGTCATAGAAAAAAGTCCACATACAATTTTTTCAATTTAAAAAAGCTGTTATAGCGTTCTTTAAGGCAGCCGCAATTAAGAATAAAAAATACAACCTAAAAATTATTAGAAAAAAAAAAAAAAAATTAACAAACAACGATGTATGTACATATAACGTTTTCTTTGTGACTGTATATTATTTTCAATATGGCAACTTCAAATGTAAGCAAAATAAACAAACATAAAGGAAAAGGAAGCACGTCGTTGCCACTGCGTTTTTAAAGAACTTGCTTAGTGTGGCAAATTATCCAGCACTGCCATATCTTTAAGATTATCAGGAGAAGAACATTAATTCAATTAAAACACAATAGAGCATTCACCCAGCTACAGTTCTTTATTTAGAATTGGGCAATTCACAAAAGCCCTTATATCGTTATATTGAGTGTATTGTTTGACGAATATGCAACAGTACATGCTTGTTGTTGATAATTTGCATATTAAAATCCGATACACTTATACAAATTTTTTCATAAGTGGTCAATTCACACAAGCCGTTGTATTGAGTGTATTGCCGGACGATTATATAACAGTGTATGCTTGCTGTTGATAGTTTTCATGTAAAAATCCGGTACTTTGTTTGTTTCATATGTTTTTAAAAGTTGTATTGGTTTCATGCCATCAAATTGTGTGAATGAAAAAAATGCGTATACTTATTTCTGTGTTTATACAGTGGATACGTTCCCAGAAAAACTGTGTAAAAAAGATATGAAGTACATAGAAAAGAAGGGGATTGGTTCCATATCCTTCAACTTTATAAAAAAAAACTGATACGAGAGTCTTTATAAAACATTTAACATTTTAATAAGCAATAAGGCATATTTTATTTCATAAAATGAAAGCAATTCAAATCTAAAAAAAAGTAACATAAATTTAAAATTATCCCAGTTTAGGAAGTCAAAAAAATAATAATATAAGTTGATAAACAAAAGGTACATTCGCCAATTCTTAAAGGTAAAAAATTATCAAAAGTTCATAAGTAAAAAATTAAAAGCAGTCAATGCGATGATGTAAATAACAGAATTCTATCCGCTATCATCATCGGATGTCATACTTGATCGGTTACGTAAGGCTGGTTCAGAATAGCTATCGACTCCAACAGGATTTGAATTTCCAGTTCCCGATTGGAAAGCACTGCGTTTAATAATAAAATCTGTTATTAGCCATTGCACACAGAAAAAAATCATTGTAAAAACGCCGAAAGCCAGGTTAAATCTACATTTTTCAGCTATGATTTTGCTCCATAGGTGTTTCATGTTAATTCAACATGACTTTACAGTAAACAAAAAATAACTATTTTTCAATTAAAAACAACTTGAAAGCATTATAAAACAACATTTCTATTAATGATGGATCAAATCAACATTAATTAGTATTAAGATAACATGATTCTCACATTGAATCAATATAATCTTATGTTTAAAATAACATGAAATCACTTTATTTCAACTCTGAATTTCATATTGAAATAAGATGCAAACATTTTATTTCAACATAAATTTTCATGTTGATTCAAAAGGATTCTAGTTTTGAAATAACATGAAAATCATATTGACTTTCTGCTTATATTAATCCCGCCCAATAAAAAGAAGTAATTTTTGTTTTCATATGAAATATATCGTTTATTAATTTTCATTTTAAAAATATGTATATCTATTTATATATGTATTTAAGTAATATTTTAAGGTTTAATTAATTAAATTAATTAGGCTTTTAAAAATTTAAACAAGGAGTAAATGGTTAATAATTTTCTATCACTAATATATTTTGTAAAAGTATTCTTGAATAAAAACACAATGTTTTAATTATTTTAAAGCAAGTATCTAAACTTTTAAAAAAAGAGTCACATTTTACAAGTGTGTTATCAAAATATACGTAAAATTTTTCAAGGTTATAAATACTATGACCTACAAAAATAGCAAAATTTCTATTATAATATTTTTCTTCAAGTTCTGATGTTACCTTTTCATAATCATTACTAGTAATAAGATGAACAATAAAACTCTCGTTTGCATCTGGTATAGAAATCTTTTCTCCTTTTTCCGAAAAACGTGCTGTTGGTAAAATAACTGAATTTAGCAGAATAGAATGTATATAATCTAATGAATCTGTAAATAAGGTAGTGGTTTAAAATATGAATTTAAGTTTATGTATATAATTACTTTGTTCGGTAGTATTCTTTGAATTTGTAAAAACTTCCTTAGATGACTTTTACTTGGGTGCAGTTGTTCGAAATCGATATTAATCTAGAAAGAAAATATAAATGACAGTACACAAATATGAAATCTCAACACAATTTTTGTAAACATACTAGTTCGTAAGTTCGTGCGTTTGAATAAAGCGGCCAGTTTTGTAGAGATTCATTATTATTTATAGACGATTACAACTATTTTTGCCTTAACAAAAATGTTCGTTGCCATATACCTATAATTTCATCTCAGTTGGAAAAATCTCTCGAAAGCTATTAAAATTGATTCATCAAGTTCAGAGTTAACTATCAGCGAGTTGGAATTTGAAGCATTTGTATTTTCTTCAATTTTAACTGATAAACGTGCACGCTTTGCCTTTTAGTCAACGTCTTTATCCCAAAGTTTACCTCCTTTTCTACCTCGTGGTATAAAATAGTATTCCTGTCTAACGACACAAAACTAAATTTTTCTGTTCTATTTCAAAAAAATAATTTCAAACTTTACCTTAGGTAGCTTAGAACTTCCAACTGATATTGAAAATACGATACGTAATCAAGTTTTACTAATATATGAATGAAACATTTTTTATGTTCCAAAATATCGGTACTTTTTGCAGAATTCAACATGATTTCATTTCACTTCGACTCTATTTCATGTTAATTGAAAATTCAACAACTTTATTGCAATCTTGTTCGAAATGTTTCCATCATAGTATATGTTTGATTTAACATAATACAATTTAGATTCAACATGAATCAATGTCAATTTTAAATTAACTGATGTTAATCTAACATAATGAAATGTTGGTTTAACTTGAGCCGATTATATTTATAATTTATAAAAAACTTTTATTTGTAAATTTTGTTTTAACATAAATCCATATTGATTTAACATAAACAGTGTTGTTGATTTAACATGAAACAATTTTATTCGCTATTCGTTAATCAACTAAATTGTCACCTGTTGTTTCAACATGTTTCTTAACATCGAAACATGTAAATATAATGTTGAATTAATAACGGCTCATGTTATATCAATTAAACGCAATGTTGATTTCACGTTAAAAACTTTTGTTTTTACTATAAAAATACTTTATATTAAATCACCATTGAAAAATGTTATTTTAACATTATAAGTCAAATCAGAGATTAAATTAACATTTTTCGTTTTGATTCACAATGTTAAAAATGCATTTATTAACAATTTTTTCGAAAATTTACTATGATTTGAAATCAACATTTTTCCATGTTAATTTTACATTGGGTTTTTTTCTGTGTGTGTGATTTAGTTTTAGATAGGTTTTTGTACAACTCGTTGTAACGAGTCATACAAGGTTTCAAATCACATTTACATTTTCATAAAATTCTCAACCTTACTATTTCAAATATCACCGTGTAAGAACAGAATAAATTTTTTTCTAGAACGTGTTATTACAAAACCGTGTAAAAAAGACAATGTAAAAATATAATTGGGTGTATATGTTTTTCAAAAGTTGTGTTGGTTCCGTGCTATCAAATTGTTTGAATGCAAAAAAAAAATACATTTTGAGTATGAAATACATAATACAGCACGTTCACAAACAATCACAGACCTATTTTACTAAATGTTTCGATTTAACAACGGATACTTCAAACTACGCAATTGGCGCTGTCCTTAGCCAGGAAAACAGACCAATCACATTCATTTCTTGATCTCTGAGTAAAACAGAAGAGAACTATGCAGCCAACGAGAGGGAAATGCTAGCTATAATTTGGGCACTTGATTCATTGAAAAATTATCTGTATGGCCACGCCAAAGTCATATTTACTGATCACTAACCTCTTGCATACGCTCTAAGTAACAAAAACAATAACGCAAAAATTAAGCGATGGAAAACAATATTGGAGGAATATAACTATGAACTCCATTATAAGCCCGGTAAAAGTAATGTGGTTGCAGATGCTCTTTCTAGGCCACCACAAAACGACACTCAAGTTAACTCTTTAATGGCTACAGTACATAGCGATGATAGTTCAGGAGAGGATCTAATTCCTTCAGTTGAATGTCCTATTAACGTCTTTAAGAATCAGATTTTTATCCTTATAGGAGGAACGACCGAATACATACATAATTGGTCATTAGAACCCATCAGTCAGGATTATTGACATAGTTTCTCACACCGCTTATGTTGTGTGTGTTAATTTTATACATGAGTAGCGGGACCTACAGTTTAAAGTCGACTCCGAACGACATATTTTATGAGAAACTTTTCATGGCAATTTTATTTACTCTCAGAGTTTTTGCCAGAAATCTGCTGAGAGGAAATCGCCGAAAAAATACTTTTTGTGGTTTGATGACGTCTAATAAGCCAACACACTACCTACTAAACCAGGGCGACTGAATACCAGTTTAAATTACCTTTCCCAACTTTTCATAGACATATTATTACAGCCCCAAGCTTTTCGGAAGACACTCTTTTGGATATTCTGAAGAGATATCTTAACCCGAGTGTAGTAAATGGTTTGTTTACTTGCGAAAGCATAATGGGTAAGATATAATCAATATACCCCCTTCACTACTCCAAATACAAAATCAGATACAATCAAACCCAAATAGAAGATTTGGTTGACACTTCTAGACAGGAAGAAGAATGCCTGAAAGTACATAAATAAATCACAACTTTTATAAAAATATTATTTTTCCAAAGATGAGTGATATTCTAAATAAAATAATAAAACAATGTAAAGTTTGTAAAGAAGGAAAATACGATAGACATCCTAATAAGGCCAATTATCACCTACTCCAATCGCAAAATATGCAGTACAAATACTACACATAGACATTTGGTCCACTGAAAGTCATTTCACACTAACTGCAATAGACAAGATTACAAAATATGCACAGGCAACAATAATAAAATCTAGATCAATAGCAGATATTAGAGAACCATTAAGGAAGATGGTATTTAGTTTTGACGTTCCCAGAATAGTAGTTGTAGATAACGAAAAATCATTCAATTCAGATTCAATTTTGTTTATGCTTGAAGATCAGCTGAATATAAAAGTTTTCAAGATTGCCCCCTACAAAAGTACCGTTAACGGCCAAGTGGAACGATTTCATTCCACATTGTCGGAAAGTATGCATTGCCTTAAAACAGAGGAGACGCATAGGACTTTCGAAGAATTACTCGATAGAGCAGTTTATGAATATAATTATACCATACACTCAACAACAGGCAAGAAACCGGAACAATACGAAAACGCAAGATAAGAAAATATAGAAGCCATTGTTAGGAAACAGGAAAAATATATAGCAAATCATAATAAAAAAACGAAAACCTTTTATGGACTGTACTCCAGGCCAGAAAATTTATGTAAAAATTAATAAAAGACTAGGATCTAAATTATCATCAAGATATAAAGAGGATATAGTTAAAGAAAATAAGAGAAGTACGGTATTGACAGAACCTAATAGAATAGTTCATAAAGACCACATAAGAAATTAATAAACTTGCATACCATTTTGTTATAAATTATTTTTTAATTACAGACTTTTCCTACCACTGCTTAAGGCAGAAATTGAAATACTTAATTACACGGACCCACATGTTGTGACGATATGTGACGGATACGGTAAAGTGCAGGAAGGAACATTAAAATTTATACATCAAATAGACTTAAATTCTTATGACAATTTTTTACAAAAGCGTACATACCTGAGAAAAATCCCCTAAAACCAACGCTAAAATATGAACTATTTCAAACTATAGACTTATTAGATACACTTAAGAATTACACACCAAAAAGACAATCTAGATCAATTGACGCATTGGGAAAGATTTGGAAAAGTATTGCCGGATCTCCCGATCATGATGACTCGGAATACATTTATAAAACGTTAGATGAGCTAACAGAAAATAATAATAAACAAATAATAATTAATACTGACTTTAGTAATCAAATTAATAATATTACCAAATTAATTAAAACATTTTCTAACTCCATAAGAAAAGATAGTTTTATTCTAAAAGAAGACATAAAAATATTGACAAACAATGTTAGATTGGCTAAGGAAGCCATACAATGGGCAGAATACAACATAATTAACTCGTATTTGCTAAACAAAAAGGAATTGAACTTTGTAACTAATCAATTAAAAACAGAAAATATGCCTTTCAACAACATAGATGAAGCTTTAGAATTATCAAAAATAAGTGTTTTAAGCAATAACACAAATATTTTATACAATATTAAAATTCCATGTTATATAAAAACTTTTTGTAAAACCTATTATAAAGTATGAATCTATAATAAATTTAAATTTTACAGAAATATTTTTGAATGGAGATGAAATTTATGCAATAAAAGGAAATTATAAAATTTATAATAAAATCAAAATTTGTAAGAAAATGTATCTATTAGACCGAAGTAATGATAATTGTATTGAAGAAATTGCAGACGGAATAATACTCCTGAATGTTAGCAAAACTGTTTCAACACAAACAATTACCTATAAACTAAATGGAACATTTATAACTAAATTTGACAATACAACAATAAAAATAGATGACAAAATATATCAGAACCGAGAAGTAAACCAGATGACACCAATTCCACCCCTTTCAATAATAGGAAAGTGATACACAATCTTAAAAAGGAAGCATGGATTAGGAATTTTGCTATATTTATTTTAATCTTTTAAGAACCAAAATATTTAAATTTGACTATTGCTTCATTTATTCATTCGATGCCTGAAACTTCATTCAGCGTACAGGCGCACCAGTCAAGACTCCCAAATATGAAGCTCCCTAAATTTAGTGGAAAATATTCTGATTATAAGAATATCATGAGCTTATTTGAGAACCTGGTCCACAATGATCCGACGTTGACAGATATCGAGAAATTCAACTATTTAATATCATGCTTGTCCGAATCGGCCTTGGATACCGTGAAGGCCTTTCAGATCTCCGAGAAGAATTACCTCAAAGCAATAGCACGTCTGAAGAAGGTTTATGACAATGAATGTCTTATATTCTTTGATAATATAAGAAAACTTTTTGATTTGCCACAAATCACAAAACCTTCAGCTGTTGCTTTGCGAAGCATGATCGATACTGTTTCTGCCATATATGATTCGTTGTTATCAATTGGTGATGACAAGAAAATAACGAATGCTATTCTAATACATTTAGTGATGTCGAAAGTGGATCCAATCACCAAATCAAAATGGGAAGAACAGCTTGATTTCGAAAAGCTCCCATTGTGGTCAGATTGCGAAGCCGTCTTGAATAGACGCTACCAGCATATTTCCGCTGACGAGTCTTCTAGTTCAAGGTCGAGGGTTAACAAACCTAAAAATGAACACTTTAATTTTAGAACCAATAGAACATCACTAAATTGTACGAAATCAAAACAACCTGTTGACAAATGCCTATGCGAATCGACGCAACATATGATTGGCAATTGCCCTTCTTTCACTGCTGAGCCTATAGCCGACCGATTCGATTTTATAAAATCCGTGCCAGCATGTATAAACTGTCTGAAAAAAGGACATACAGTTGCCAGGTGTTCATCCTCTAAGTGTCGGATATGTAATGGTGCCCATAACACATTACTGCACCGATATACTACAAGTTCTGATAATGCATCGATAAACTACTCCGCTTCGGTGAACTTTTCGGCATCAGATGAACGCATAATTCTAGCGACGGCTGTAGTAAGAGTAAGAAGTAGTTCTGGTCAACTTATACCAGCCAGAGTTCTTTTAGATTCCGGTTCTCAACCTATTTTGATAACCGAGGAACTAGCGCAACTACTACGTTTGAAAAAAGAAGGAGGCAGATTAAATTTGAATGGCATTGGTGACACAAATTCAGTATCCAAATCTCACGTCAATTTAACGGTTACTTCGAGTGTCAACTCTACCCAATTTACTTCAAAGTTTGGGTATTAAAATCAATAACGAACCTGCAACCTGATCGTAGGGTTAACATAGCTAGTTTGAACATCCCGTCAAACATGGAATTAGCTGACCCTTACTACTATGAGCCGCAAGGAATCGATTTGTTAATTGGCGCAGGTCATTTCTTCGAATTATTGTGTGCTGGCCAAATCAAATTGGGCCCGAGTCTTCCAGTTCTTCAAAACACTTCTCTTGGTTGGATTGTTACTGGAAGATACAATTATTCAAAGGACTTTTGTAACACTAAAGTATTTCATGTAAATACTTCGATCGAAGACGAGGAGCATAAAAAATGTGAAAACGAGTCTAAGACTAGAGTACAACGTCTTGCGTCGAGAAGATTTGGGGTTTCTATACCTCTTAAGTCTGATCCTAAATTATTAGGATCTTCATTTGAAACTACCAAGGGACAATTCGTCTCTTTGGCTATCCAGAAATCCAGTTTTTCTGAGGAGATTTCTGAATTACAGAAATCTCTAACATTATCTGGAAAAGAGAGAACGTTTTCACTTTTAAGGGTAGGTGGAAGATTGCTTAGTGCAAATTTGTCATACGCAACAAAATTCCCACTTTTATTACCGAAGCGAAATGTCTTCGCGTGTTTCACATATAAGACGGTGTATTTAGAGTCAGTGTTCCATTAATCCCCCTCATTTCTCGTTTAAAAGGTTTGCTGCAAGAAGAGGTTTTTCCAGAAAGCTGTATTGCGACAACGCGACGAACTGCGTCGGAGTTAGGAGGGTTCTCATGAAGCTTCAACAAGCGTTCGACAGGAGTCGACAAGCGTCGTCCGGGGTGAGGTTCAGCTTCATTCCACCTCGGGCGCCGCACTTCGGAGGACTGCGGGAAGCCGCTTTGAAACAAGCGAAATTCCTACTTCTACGAGCAGTGAGCAACTTGGCGCTCACTCAACAGGAAATGGAAACAATGCTAGCAGAAGTAGAGGCGGTGCTGAAGATATTGCCCATCGCACCGCTGTCTCCAGACCCCCACGACGCAGAAGCAGTAACTCCAGTTCATCTGCTGATAGAAGACGGTCTGCGTTCGCTGCACCCAATCTACAAACTGGCTCCACTCGATTTGATTGAAGAAGCCCAGTCCTTCAATGGGGCCGGAATGTTGCGCCATAATTGCTTCATTTATTCATTCGATGTATTTGGTTTTTATGTATATACTTATTTTATTATTATTATTTATTTTGTATATACTTATTTATGTATCTACAATTAAATTATTTAAACACAAATTGGTACCACCCTAATATTAAGTAAATTTAAGGTTTATGAATACATAGAATAAGGTTATTGAATATATAGAATAAGATAAATAGAATTAAGTAAACATATGCTAGAATTAAGTAAGAAAAGAAAGCGAATAAATCAGTTGAACAATATACTCTAACTCGTTCGGTCTTTTTATTTGACAAAGTTTGGTCTTCGCGATCATTGTTTTAAGTGTCCTATTTTAAATTATAAGTTAATTAATTTAAGGTCCTTAAAAACTATTAAGGAAAAACAACTATTTCAGGTCATCGCACCCTAAAGCTTACCTAAGCAAAATTAGCAACAAAGGTAATAAACTTATGTTACAATACTTTTAAACATAATTAGAATATTGCTGACCTTATTATTTATTATTTTTAAGTAAAAACATATCAGTCTCTTCTCATTTTCAACAGTGTCAGAGGCTGATGTAACCAGGCATATCTTGAAAATTCGAACCAATGTCATTGGTGCAGATGGTGTAGCCATGAGCTTTGTGAAACTTATATTGCTATATATTTTGGGAGTGCTCCCATTGCATTGCTCCTTTATCCATTGCATTAGAACCATCCAGTTTCATACTGCCTGGAAAATTGGAAAAATTGTACCGATAGCAAAGATTTCCAATGCAGTGAGTGCGGGCGATTAAGTATTTTACCAGTTTTTTTCATAAAATATTTGAGTCCCTTATTGCTGAACAGATTACGTTATATCTGAATAACAATAATCTCTTTTCCCCATTCCAATCTAGTTTTCGCTTTGCGCATAGTTGTACTACTGCGGTCTTGAAAGTAATTGATGACATGAGGCCCGAATATGACAAATGAAACCTCTCTTCCATGTGCCTACTGGATTTTTCAAAGGTCTTTGATAGGGTTGATCATTTAATCTTATGTCGAAAACTGGGGCACTATTTTGGATTTACAAATACCGCTTTATCTCTTATGGAAAACTACTTGTATGGGCGAGAGTAATTATAGGAAATAGGCAGTCAGGGGTGAGGCGCACATCATCTGGTGTCACTCAGGGGTCCGTGTTAGGCCCCCTGCTATTTAGTATGTTCGTTAATGATTTATTTTAAGGTACATGCATACGCAGACGATGTTCAGCTGTACATCTCAAGCCGTATTGGTCTGATAGAAAATACAAGTTACAAACTTAATTATGACTTGAGGTCTATTTTAAAATGGGCTGAATATAATAACCTTATGCTCAATCCTGGAAAATCTCAAATTTTACCAATGGGAATATGATTTAAATTGTTTACAGAACATTTACTTGGAGAACATATCGCTCCTTTATTGCAACATAGTCATATCTCAAAAAAACTTGAACTTGGCAAAATGCGATTAAAGTTTTCAAAACATAAGTGCTATGTTCTAATTGCCGCAAACACTTTTTGCTATAACTTCGGTTCAGCTTGGGATATAAAACTGATTTTTTTTAACATGTAGAGAAGGTGTAAAAGAGCAGTTTTGCTTAAGTAACTACAAATTTTTAATTTTTTGAGATATGATTATGTTGCAATAAAGGAGCGATATATCTTGTGTACGTTAGTAAGATTAAACAGTTAGGATTTTGAATCAATTTCACCTTGTCATGCACTGACCATATTAATCATGTGCGTAACGTATACCTCTTGCTTCGTAATTTACGTCGGTCGCCTAACTTCAATTAATACTTCCACTGATTAATTATTTTGCAGTAAATTGGACTCTCTCTCACTATCGGCCATGTTCTGGAAAACGCAGCGTTTTCAAATCGCTTACGGTTTGAAAAAAGCAAAACGCATGATAGCCTGTTCTGAAAACGAAGCGATTTGCTGGCGATTTGCATTTTTCGAAGTTTCATTCGAATAATGAAAGCATATGTTTTATCATAACAAAACATAAACAAATTAAAAAATTTAAAATACCTGCAGCGTATTTGCTTGCTATATTAGCTTTAAAAAACCAAAAAGCAAAAGAAATGCTAAAGAAAAAACACTAAAGGACTTTTCCAATCCGTTGGACAATCCAGATCATGCGAAATTTTTATATAAGTTACGATTTTATTTGTGGGTTGTCAGAAAAATTCTTTTCAGTTAGAGATGTTACTTATAAGGACTCACGAATGATTGGTAATTTTTAGCACGGGTAGCCGGTTTAAAATAAAATTCTGTATGATTTTAAAGTACTTTATACATGTTTTAAATTATTTTTTAACTTTTATTAAGGGTTTATTTTTACGATTTAATATAGATGTGTGAATTTAATAAATTGCAAATATTAATATCAAAATTTTAAAAAGAAATAACCAAATAATTAGTCAATCTGATCAGCTGTTTGCATAAATCGCCAGTTGATGAGTAAACAAATGGTACATACAATTAACAAACTCAAAGCAAATTTTTGTATTCAATATTTTTAATTTAAATCGTCAAAAAATGCTAAAAGTTTTCATTAAAATAAAAAGAAAGCATATT
This sequence comes from Sarcophaga peregrina, assembly GCA_014635995.1. Classification (NCBI taxonomy): domain Eukaryota; kingdom Metazoa; phylum Arthropoda; class Insecta; order Diptera; family Sarcophagidae; genus Sarcophaga; species Sarcophaga peregrina. The sequence continues at coordinate 73,953,161 of CM025790.1, forward strand.
AAATTTAAATTGTGTATAATGTTATTCTTAACTTAAGGTACAGATCGATTCAGTATACCCTAGCGATTTGAAAACGCCAAATTTCTAGCGATTTCGTTTGTCAGAACCCCTATTTGGCGTTTTCGAATAACATTAAGCGATTTGCGTTTTCCAGGACATGGGCGTCTATAAGTCGCAAGTATCTTTTAATAATGGTACGCGGGGTATATGAATGATTTGACTAGATTTAGCAGTGTATCGTCTGGGGGAAAATGACCTTGTGCTGTGAGTTAATGGACTACCTTGGCATGCGAAATATTATATTTTTACATAATCTTCTTTATCGTAAGAAACCACCCTATATCTCTTTGAGAAACTTATATTTGGTAGATCCACTAGATATACAACTCTAATTACACCTAGATGCACTTCTTTCAATACTAGCATATTGTTTTTCGTTAACGCAATTAAATTGTGGAATTCCTTATCAATGTCTATTGAAAACATTTCGAGAAAGAGCTGTTTTAAGAAGTCACTTTATGACTATATGTCCTCAAATATTTAAAAAAAATTATATTACTTTCTTTAAAAATTTGTTATTTTTTTATTTTTAAATATTTTGTGTGAAATATAATTATTGCCTTTTTGTGAATTAGTTAAATACTTTATAAAACAATTGCACTATATTTTAGGGAATACTAATGACTAATGTAATTTGTGTATATCCTACTTAGCTATAAAAGAATAACGTTCTTAAAGTTCTTGTAAGTTCTCGTAAGCAAATAAAACATAATAATAAAAAAATTGTCCGATAGTATCGTTACACACAGTGAAACCATCCGTAGAACTACCCCTATTACTATCAATTGTTTTGAAGCTCTATCGTCAACAAGACAGCACATTTCGGTAGCCATTACTCTTTATATGACACATACATAAATAATTGGTAATTACAACCCTTCAGTCAGGATTATTGACCTAGTTTATCTAACTACTTATGTTGTGTGTGTTAATTTTTGTACATAAGTGCCTGGACCTACAGTTTAAAATCGACTCCGAACGACAGAGTTTTTGCCAGAAATCTGCTGAGGGGAAGTCACCGAAAAAATACTTTTTGTATTTTATTTTGATGTCTGGCCTGGGACTCGAACTCTGGCTTTACGTCTAATAAGCCAGGGAAGCACATAATTAAATAATTGAAAAACTAAAGAAGCAAAATGATATTTTAAAAGATTAAAAATGTAAGAATTGTTTGAGTAGAAAAGAAATGGCCGCACTTATTACCTTAAAAAAAAAGTCGATGACGGATCATATACAGAAATGATAACCACACACGACGTTAATATTGGATGAGAAAAATATAAAATATATTATGGCACAGATATTAAACAACACTTTAAATGTACAGGATAAAGAGAAAATAGAATGTCGAATAAATGATAATGGGCCATAATCATAGTCATATAAAAAGTATACTTTAAGTACCATTTATAAAAAAGTCTACTTTTCGGCTACTATAGACGATAAAAAGCTTACTTTTTCCACTAAAGTCAATTTTATACTTAAAACAAGGTGTAGTTGTTTTTAACGAAGCGAACATCATTTCATCATATCTTAACAGCTTATCTTATCTTATCTTAACAAAATCAAAACAAACCAAAAACAAAAACAATTTGAATTATGTTAAATTTTTTATAAATTGTAGAAAAAATTTTAAAAATAATTGAAAAAATGTGTACAATTCAGGACATTAAAAATGATTTGAAGGAAGAAAGCCTAAATTGTATAAGGAAAGGTTTTGTCCATTTGTTCACCATTTTTGGAGCTTTTATTATCAGCTGCGCAGAGATGCCACTTACACAATATTTATACCAGTTTGTATGAAAAATTTCAAACATTATACTAATCACCCACTTAAAGTTGATTCAACTTGAAACCATTATTAATTTTCCCTATAGTTAAGAAACAGTAACAAGTTTAAATATTAAAGTTGCTTTTAAAAAGAACCGACTTAAGTGTTTGACTATAATTATGGCCCAATGTCATTAAGCAAATAGTGACAGAATTAACACGTAAAACAAAATGTTTAACAACAATAATTGATTATATAATTACAAATAATAAAAACAAAATATTAAAATTAATTTATAAACTTACACATCAGGAATCTAGTTATGTAATAATCAATGTCCTCGATAAGTACACAGAAGTTGATGAATATATACAACACCACTAAATATACATACAGTAGCGAGCACAAAAAATGCAACGTTGGGTAAAATTATCTTTAAGTGCGATAATTTTAAAAAAATGGTGACCAGTTCAAAATATTTCTTTGGGTTATTAATCCCTACAGTTATAGATAGCTATTATCAATAACATTATGTAAATATTTTTAATTAATGATATATTATTTTGTCATTTATTAAAAAGAGTGTGAATTTCATGGGAGCAATCAAAATGCAACAGCATAAATTTTAATGTGTTTATTTAAATTAAATAGTAATTCTTACAAAAAAAAATCTTAAAATTAATATTTAGCGGCGTAGCCCTTACTTTTTATGACTTCTTGCAACCTAGAAGGCATAGAGTCGACTAAAACTATTAATGTGTTAATGGATATTTTCTCCCATTCACTTTTCAAAATTTCTTCTAATTGCTTCTTATTTGACGGATGTTTCCTCTTAACTTCCCGATCTAATAGCTCCCATAGATTTTCTATGGGGTTTAGATCGGGTGAATGTGATGGCCAATCCAAAACATTGACATCGTTGTCGCTTAAAAAGTTTCGAGCTAAGCGACTTGAGTGCTTTGGATCGTTATCCTGTTGGAATATGCTACCAGGAGGCATTTTTTCCCGCAGATGAGGAAGCATGTGTTCTCCAAGGATTTCACAATACTTCTTGGCGTCCATTTTTCCTTCGATTTGAGTTAAGGGACCTACCCCATCACGGGAAAATGCACCAGTAAATACGTGACGTAAAATCAATAATTTTTTTTAAACATATCGTTCCTTACCCCACACCATTATTGATCCACCGCCATGTTTTACGGTTGGAAGTTCATATCTTGGAGAATATCTCTGTCCAGGCGGCCTTCGAACAAAATTTATCCCATCGGAGCCAAACAAATTAAATTTGCTTTCATTGCTCCACAAGACTTTAGCCTTTTAACGTTTTGAAAATTCCAGGCGCTTCTTTTTATTGATTGCACTGATGAGAGGTTTCTTTGCGGGTCGTCTCACATGCAAATTAGCCTTTTTCAAGCTACGGCGAACGGTGTGAACGCCTATAGAGACTCCCATTTGCTCATTTGCGAAATTAGCAACGTCCACTGCGGTCTTTCGTGGATCTTTTTTAACCAGTGCAATCATCTAGCGGTCTTGGCGAGAGGTAGTTTTTCGAGGATTACCACTACCTGGTTTCCTTTCCACACTATTTCTCAAGGAAAATCGAGATTTAATCCGACATACGGTTGATTGATTTACACCAAAGAGGTATCCAACTTCACACATGGATTTTCCTTCTTCTAAGGCTTTAATGATTGCAGTTTTGCTGTCAGCTGAGAGCTGCTTCTATTACAAAACACATGTTGTATAACTTATTTAGAAATTTTCAATTATAATTAAATAAATAACTATTTAACTATTTTTTTATTATGTTGCATTTTTTTTTGCACGCTAAAGATTTGCACTTTTTTCACTAATTCAAAAATATTTAACTTTTTAAAGCAGAATTTGGAATAAACTGTGGTTACTTTGAAAACTTATAATTGAAAGAATTAACAACAAAAGAAAATAGATAAATTAGTTACCGTTATTTTGAAACAGATCTTATTAAAGATCATATGGCACAGTGTTGCATTTTTTGTGCTCGCTACTGTACATTAGAGAGTTTAAAGACATAAGACAAATAAATTAAAATGAAGAAGTCAATAACAATGATTCTGTGATAAATGCAGTTAAAAATATGATGATGATCAGGAAAAATAAAAAATTTCATATTTAAGATGAAATGGTGGTAGTCAAAAAGAATATTAGGAAAATTTACAAATAGCTTATAAATTTAACAACTTATAACAATTATAGAGAGGTGATACCTTGTATAAAATACTCACACTATATTTCTGTGCTAGACTCCAAAATTAAAGGTCTAAAGAATAAGCCGGACTACAATAAAATATTGAGTAGAATTCTGTGATAAGACACAAAATTTTGGACATTACAAATATCACACGCAGAGAAGATTGCAAAATCAAAATTTTGTAGAAAACTTCGTTAAATTAATACTTTAAAGACGTGTGAAAAAATAATTGAAAAAGTAGGAAAAGAACAATTGGACTAATGGAGTCAAATGCTCTGAGAAGATTACAAAAACAAAATTTTAAGAAGAAATCCGTTCAATTAATACCTTAAAGACGTGTGAAAAAATAATTTAAAAAGTAGTAAGGTAACTATATGGATTCGAACGCTTTATTACCTAAGTATTATTAAGTATTTCGAAAAATTTTTTTTTGTGAAACATGAATTAAATATATACAGTGGCGAGCAGAAGTGAGTGTATGTTCACAATATTGAGTTTCGTCATCCACAAAAACAAAACCATACAAGCAAATACATAAAAAAAATTAATTTTAATTCTCTATTTTATTCTTAACAAATAGCAGTAAAAAAACAATAATTAATGAAATGAATTCAATGAGTTTGAATGAAGAAACGAAAATAACCCACATAAACTGAGCGCGCTAGTAGTCTAGTGGGTAGTGTGCTAGACTATTAGCGTGAGGGTCGTGGGTTCGATTCCCACCAGAGGCTCTGGTCTGTGACACTACACCGGGCATATTGTCGAAGTTACTCAGCTCGTACATAAATATAATATAATTTGTAATTGTATTGTAATTCTTAAATAAATAAATAAAAAAAAAAATAAACCCACATAAACTCAATTTTGCACGTTTCAAGAAAATTCAAGAATCTAACCGAATTTCAATATTTAGTCCATAGACCCTTAGTAGAAATGCTTTCTACTAAATTATCAATAACATCTTTCAGAATTCGATTCCATTCGCATTTATTCGATCAGAAAGTTTGTCCATGTTTGTTGGGGCTGTTTCGTACTGCCCGAACCGGCTTTTCACGATTGGAAAAAGGTTTTTAATCGGATTGAGGTCGGGACTTTCTGCAGGCCATTCCATCAATTGAAAATTTTGTTTCCCATCCCATATCTTTACAATTTTTGCTGTTTGCTTCGGATCACCATCCTGTTGGAAAATAATTTCTTATTCGGGATAAGCACATTTGTCCATAAAATTGGGAAGATGGGTTTGCAGAATCTTTAGATAGTCTTTTTTCGAATGCTACCATCTACTAAATATAGAGGGCCAACATGCTACCAAATTAAGCATCCCCAAACCATTATATTTTCGCCGCCATGTTTAACAGTTTGCTTCACATGGTATCTTTGAACGCGTTCCCTGGATCTGCGCTAGCAGTACTGCTTTCCATCTTACTGAAAGTGGTTACATTTGGACTCATCAGACTAGATAACACGTTTCCAATCAAATGGAAAGCAGTATTTGGTATAAAGCATCTCAAATTGCGTAAATCAAGCTATTTCTAATAAGGGTCTATGGACCAAATATTGAAATTGGGTTAGTTTCTTGAATTTTCTTGAAACGTGCAAAATTGAGTTTATGTGGGTTATTTCCGTTTTTTCATTCAAACTCATGAATTCATTTCATTAATTATTGTTTTTTTACTGCTATTTGTTAAGAATAAAATAAAGAATTAAAATTATTTTTTTTATGTATTTGCTTGTATGGTTTTGTTTTTGTGGATGACGAAACTCAATATTGTGAACATACACTCACTTCTGCTCGCCACTATAAATACAAATCTAGGATGTACGAAAATAATATAGAAAGTATAAATAAATTTATTAGAATCACTTTTATTAAATTCTTTTATTTAAATTCTAGGATAAACATTTTTACAACAGTCATGATTTTAAAGGATTAAAATAAACATTTAATGGAAAATAAACCATACCATGAAATATAGAGGGTTAATATAAAACAATCTCGAAAATTAACAATTCTTACCTAAAATTTAAATAAGAACTTATTTGTTCTATATAATATATATATGTATGTTTGTTTGATTGTGTTTATGCGCAGAACAGCAGGTTGCGTTATCTTTATTCAGTTTGTTGCATAGCCCATTTCATATATATCAAGTGCACGATATTTTATACATGTTTTTGATTGTGAAGTTTCTGTATCGTAAAATTTGAGCAGTGCTGTTATTGTTTGGTTGACTTACCCTCTTGTATTTAATTTTGTCCACCTAACAAAATAATTTAATTCAAAATAATATTTTGAACAAAAATTTATTTTAAATTACTTTATCTCCATATCTGTCCTCAAAATTAGTGAAATATCCATCCAATATACTGCTAAGTTTTTAAATTCCTAAAAGCGTTTTCTTTCTGTGGATTCGAAGCTTGCGAATTATGCAAAATAAATTATTTCTTTTGCATCGTTGCTACATTACTCGGGGAAAGTCATAACAATAAATATTTGTTTCTTAAAAATTATTGTTTTATTATTACTTTATTCAAAAATTTTAGAAAAAGCATTAAATACATGTAAAAATTTAAAACTTTTATATAAATAAGCATGAAAGTACCGATGCTATCTAATTTCTTTCGTTTGTATTTTGAATTATAGTTTTGTAGAAATTCGAATTGTAATATTTAATTTCTTGATAGATTTTAACTAGATTCTCTTAAAATCTAGATTATAATTTCTATCGAAAACCCACTAAGTATAACTTTGTATTTTTTGGAAATATTATTATTTCTCATTGCGCAAACATTGGCCAACTTTTGGTGGTCGCTCAAACTTGGAATTGATACATTTTCCGATAAACAATCAAGATCTATCAAAAATTCTGAAAATTTTTGAACCGAAATTTCATTTGATAAGATCACATATATAAAAAATATAACTCGACTGTTAGACTCTTTAAATAATAACCAAGGTAATTCCTGTCCGATTTGATCAAACAAAGTGCCAATCTCTTAGCAAGATAGTGCACTTTCAGAAAGAAAAAAAGAAAATATGAAAAAATTTGCGTTTTCCAAGTTTACCTCATCAAATCTCTCAGCATATTAAGCCAAATAATAGATACATGTATACCGTTTTAAAGCTTCATCTCTGTTTCCATCTTCATCCTGTTTCCAACAAGATTTAAATATTGAAAATCGGGTCAGAAATGTTTGAATAATACAGAATTTTGAGCGGAAAGTTGAAAAAAAAACAGTTTTTGTCAAATAAAAAAAGTTTGGAGGGTTCGAGGAATATAAAAAAATTTTTTGAGATCTACTCAACAAAACTCACAACCTACACTATGTCATTAGCCGGGTGTTTTTAATTTGTCGCAGAGTGTAATCTATGAGTTTAAAATTCAAAAACAATTTTAGATTCTAATAATAAAGAAATGATTTTCAAAAAACGTTTACATTAAATTGTTATTCACTGTATATTATTTATTAATTATTATTTGTATGTGACGTTCTGCGAATATTGTGTTTTTTTATCTTTAATCAGTGTTATTTAAAATATCATCAGCAATAAAAAAAAAGCAAAAACAACACACAACTTTTATAGAAAAAGAAAGACATTTTTGTTTTCAACTTACATTCTGGCGTGCTGACCATGAATTGCACAAGAGGGATGCATCTTCTAATAAACGAGTCTGAAAAGATGAAAGGAATTATATACAAGAGGTAAACAGTTTGGCAACGTCTTGAACAAAAATCAGAATAAAGAAAATAATGAAATAGGCAGTAATAAATTATAAATAGTTTTTTATATATGTGATCGTCGGATGTAGTTGCCTTTAATTGAGAACTTTTAAAATCATTTTATCAGGTTTACGACAAAACTTTTCACAACATCCGTGTCGTAAGGTTTAGTTTTATCAATGAGTGAAAGAACCTACAGTTTTAAATAACTCAGAAGCCATCGATAAAATATTAATAATTTTTATATTTAGATTGCTGCAGGTATCTGAGCTGGGATTAAAAAAAAAATCTAATAGGTCAACACACTACCTAATAGACTATGGCAAGTTCATCCATCCCCTATTATTCATCTATTTTTTATAAGCCTTCCATCGCGCTAACCGTGTGTAGGTAATCTCTTGTTGAATTCTGCCAGTACATTTAAGTATATGTATATCTGTTTTTGTATTTCTTCCAGTTTTTCTAAAAATCCTAAGTGTAGATCATGGGGTTTGAAGTTGAGAAATGTCTATATTCCAAACATCAATTGCGTTTCAGTTTCCATACTTTAGACATCTGCAAATCTGTCATATTGCTTTCTTTCTCTAGATTCACCAAGGAACACAAGATCTTATAGACAAAGAAACATAGCATTTAGTATAAAAAATACAAAAGCGTAAAAGATCACATTTTGCAAACAGAATAGCAACACTATATTTCAATATTATTATATCGAGTCCGCCATCTAACTTTTTTTTTTCAACTAGTGCTTATTTCGTGAATGGTAACAATTAGCTCATGTCTGATTTGAGAGATAATTAATTTTATCCTTCCGCTGAACGAATATAATGATGTATACGCTTGAATAACGTTGGGAAATATTGCCTGCTGGTGCACAGCAAACCCGCACGCATACATTCAAAAGCCGACGCACCCAAAACAAGTGCGGATTTTAATCCAGAGGTATAATTGGGCCATTTTTCTTTGAAAATGAGCAAGGAGTGGCCGTTACGGTCAATGGCGATCGTTATCGGACTATGTTGAACGAATTTTTGTTCACAAAAATTGAAGAGGAGGATATTGGCAACATTTGGTTTCAGCAGGACGGCGCTACGTGCCACACGGCCGAAGCTACACTCGATGTTTTGTTATCAGCCGCAGAATGTCGTTTGTCCACCTCGGAGCTGCGATTTGACACCATTGGACTATTATTTGTGGGGTGCCGTCAGAGATAAGTGTTACGCCGAGAAGTCAGAGACAATTGACACTTTAATACAATATTCGGACAATATTCGTGAAGCCATTGATGAAATACAATCGATAATATGATTAAAAATTGGATCGATCGTGTAGGTTACTGCATGGCCAGCCGAGGCAGCCATTTGAATGAAATTATTTTCCATTAATAACCGGAAGGATTGTACTTTCAAATAAAAAAAGAAATTTGAGAAAATATTAAGTAGTTTTTTTTAAAGCCTTTTCAAAAAAAAAGTTATTTGGCGGACCCTAAAAGATACATACCACAACCAAAAACTCCAGATCAAAAGAGGCTAGAAAACATACTAGGTCTAGTGAAAAGCTTTTATAACTAATTGATAAAATAAAGGCTTACAAATATTTATAACTTTTACGAAAAATATTAACAATGTCCTTTCTTCCTTTATTAATTTTTAATATTAGTTTCCTTAAGTCTCCGTGGTCTAGTGGGTAGTGTGTTGGCTTATTAGACAAAAGGCCCGGGTTCGAATCCCTGGTCAGACATCAAAACGAAAAATATTTCTTCGGCGACTTCCTCTCAGCAGATTTCTGGTAAAGACTCTGAGAGTAAAAATTGCCATGAAAAGCTTCCCAAAAATCTGTCGTTCGGAGTCGACTTTAAACTGTCTGGTGCTATTTTTAGTGACTAAAAATGCTAGAGAGAATCGGAGTTAGAGGAAGCACATTAAACTGGTTTAAGAACTATCTGGATTGCAGAATTTACCGTGTGAGAATAGTTAACAAAAACAGTGAAGAAGTGGCAATAGATTGTGGTGTACCATAGGGATCTGAACTAGGAACTGAACTGTATTTAATATACGCCAATGAAATGATAAATGCACTTTAAGGATGTCGCAATAGTGGTATCAAATAAAAACATCGAATTTGCGACATAAATAATGCAAAAACAACTAAATATAGCAGCGAAATGGTGTCATGACAATGACCTAATTATTATCGCAACAAAAACGAAAGTAATGCATATACAACCTCCACATCTTACACAGTCAAATATATACATATGTACTTGAAATTTCACAATTACGAATGTCTTCAACGAATACAACAAACGATAGGTGTGACACAAACAATAGAATTAGTAGAAACGTACAAATACTTTTACAAAATAAAAGTTTTTTTTTTTGTGCAACCACTATGACACAAAGATTAGTTTAGATTAGTGTTTATTATCCCAAGCACATTTTTAATTTAAGTTTTCCAAGTTCGTATAGAACGGTCGTTTTCGGCGTTAAAGCTGATCGTGGTAGATTTAAGATATAATTTATCAAATGAAAATTTTTAGGACCACTTATGATTGCAAAACTTAAATCTAATAATTTTTTAACATAAATTACTTTAATTGTTTTACAGAATTTTTTAATAAATATTTTGAGTTCATTATGAATTAAAATAAAAAACTTTTATTTCTGCTCTTAAAGATAAAAGTAGAAAATAACTGTTATTTCAACCCGATTTTTTTTCATATATATATATATATATATATTTATTTGCAATCTATTTTACAAGAAATATTAAGCAAAAAAAGAAAATATGTATTATTAATAAGCGTCTAAAAGGTAGATCAAGTACATGAAATCTTTTAAGCCTTCGTACCTCATCACTATTGTCTAAAAGGGTAATAGCTAACACATTTTCATGATCACTTAGTCTTTGTAGATATCGTTCAAAAATCTGTTAATTTCCCACTTTATTGTGGGTATTTTAAGTTCATTGTGCAAGCTGTTGTTGCTTATAAACCAAGGAGCATTAGTCAATAATCTTAAAGTTTTTGACTGATATCGTTGAAGAATTTTAACGTTAGAATTGCTAGTTGTTCCCCAGAGTTGAACACCATACGTTCAAACTGGCTTCAGGATTGTTTTAAATAAAACAACTTTGTTTTCCAAACTTAACTCTGAGTTTGGTCTTAGGAGCCAGTACATTTTTCTGTTTTAACATTTAAATATTCTCTTTTTGCTCTGACATGATCCTTCCATGTGAGTCTGAATAGAATGATTTTGAAATAGAATTTAAATTTAAATCCCAGGTCAGACATCAAAACGGAAAAATATTTCTTCGGCGACTTCCTCTCAGCAGATTTCTGGCAAAGACTCTGAGAGTAAAAATTGCCATGAAAAGCTTCTCAAAAATCTGTCGTTCGGAGTCGACTTTAAGCTGTAGGTCCCGCCACTCATGTATAAAATTAACGCACACAGCATAAGTGGTGTGAGAAGCTAGGTCGTAATCCTGACTGAAGGGTTGTAATGGCCAATTATGTATGTTATGTATGTATTTAAATTTAAATAAATTGTTGGGCAATCACCTTTTTTAAAAGTGAAAGTAACGTGAACTGATTTTTCCGTATTGTAGCCAGATTTCAATAATATTAAGCTGATTTTGTAATATTTTAGAAGATTTAGATGAAGAATCATTATGAATATTGTGGTCATAAATATAACGCCTTTTTCGGTAACAATTTAACAATTTTTGGGCTAATAAAATCACATCCAAGAGATTTGGTGTTATTTAGATTTCTTATCATAACTTGAACTTTAGAAGGAGATATACTTTTATATGGACGGTCCATTTGGCAAGGAATATCAAGAATATGGTTTATTTCGCCTTGTTGAGAAGAAGTACATTCGTTAAGGAGAATAAATGTTTCCTCTAAATATTCTTTAAATGCATTCGCTTTACTCTTATTAGATCTGCACCATTCACGATTGCTTTTCTTTATAGGTATATTTCTACTAACGGGACGTTTAAGGTATTTTGTTGTGTTCGTCATTTTTACTAACATTAAGGCTTTTTAGGTAAGCCTAACAGAATCATTTTTATATACCTTTAAACGTTTTTTAAGTAATTTGATGCTCGATTCCAATTAGCTTTGTCAATTTTGGTATATTATCCGTAAAATGCGTCTGTTTCTTATGAGTGCTCTAATTTCAGTGGAGATAAAAACATTAGTAGCCATCACTTCAGGATATTGTGGAGTAGAAAAGTAAGCAGCTTCGTAAATTACTTTTTTAAATGTTTCAATGGAATCATCTAATTCATTCTCACTTCTTTTAGAAATGTTTATATTGAGATTATTTTCAATCAAATTGTTAAAGTAATTAGTATCTGTCTTATTTATGATATTAAATTGTTTATAGACTGACTCACAAATTGTGCTATATGCAACTATTAATGCACTGTGATCGGAACTTAAGTCATCAGAGTCCAATATATCCAGGAATGAAAAGGAGTCCATAAAATCTCCCAAACTAATATTTTTTGCTTCCATTTCACCACTTTTAAAACAAATAATTTTTGTTATTTTTTTCAAAACAATGACAAGAACAGCTGTTTTAAAAGTGCTGCCCTTCCAATCCTTTGATAGAATTGAGAATAAAACATGTGAAATATTTTTCGGGTTTTATGGCAGCACTTTTAGAAAAGAAAATGTTTCTAATTTACAAAATTGATTTTTTTTGAGAAAAGAACAGCAAAACGGACAAAAAGGCAGTATAAAGGCAACATTTATGCCAGAAAAGAAATCGCCATAAATAAACCCCCAATTAGGTGCCGATTTACATATTTCTCCATATCAGATTTGGAAAGCAAATGATCTGATTTGTTCATTATTGAGTTAAATTGCTGTCTGAATAACATAAAAATCAATGCATTCTCAAATTTTTAATTTTTGTGATAGCTGTAAAACCAAAAAATAAAAAAAGATGATTAACATAAAAAGAAATTAATATATTTCCCTTTTAAAAACCTTTAAATTCAATTTTACCTCTTTTATAGTTCTAATTAAAAGAGCAGTAATGTTTGTCAGAATAGTTTAACTGATCCAAAGTAAATAACAAGCAGCAATGATTTAATGACAAACGATGTACAAAAATAATATAAAATCCAGTGCTCTGGTAATCTGGTGGGTAGAGTGCTAGACTGTTAGTGTGAGGGTCGTGGGTTCGATTCCCACCAGAGACTCTGGTCTGTGACATTACACCGAGCACATGGTCGAAGTTACTCATCTCGTATATAATTATATTAGAAACTAGATTTTTATGTATTTAAGAAATGATAAAACTAATTGTATATTTCTGTTAAATTAAGAAAAATACAATTTTTCTGTGTATTTTATTATATTATATACATAAAAAAATAATAATGCATTCCTCTTTGAAAAGGTGGTGTAAAGTAGAATATAGTTGCAACTTAAAAAAAAAAAAATAGTGTGTCGTTGCTAAATTCTCATTACCAAACGCTAGTCTCGCAAGAAAGAAGTAGAAGGTTTAAGGAGTTGAGATATAACGATAATTGAGCTTAGTAAAATTGTGAATCATTATAAAGGCATATTTGTTTGTTAACCATATTGTTATTATATGTTTCTTTGGAGTGATTCGAGCAAATTAAAAAGAAATGTTTTTTTAATAAAAATCTCCAGAACTGTTTTAAGGCTTTGCTAGCGAAGCGTAGAAATCGGAAAAACATAACGTACGTTACCGCAGTCATAGGAACATCAAAAACGTAAGTGTAAATAACAACAAAACAGAACACAAAGCATAACACGAACACAACACAAAGCAAAGAAATTCATTTGCACGAAGTCAGATATTCAGAATAGTGTTGTTACGGTAATGCAAAATTCAAAGAGTAACAATTAGGCCTTAATTGGAATAAGTTATATTTGCTTCTTAAGTTTCATGTTATTATTATTATTTAATTATTTATTTATTCTAGTAGTACTATAGAATGTTTATCGTCCAGTTCAAAAATTAAATTTATTATACTTGATTACTGGTATTTGCATAAATTGATACACAGTGATCCAAAACTCCAATCTAGCGGGACAAAAATCATTTTTTAAAATATTTAAAAAGTAAATCATTTGTATGGTAGGTAATATGTTTCTAAGTTTTTTTTTTTTTTTTTGTATAATACTATTAAATATATTAAAATAATTTGAAATAATTCTTTATAAAAATTCTTCTTTCAATTTAAGTTATAATATATATAGAGACTAGCTATACCCAGCGCGCTTTGCTACTCTCATTACAATATAAATAAAATTAGGTGTTCCCAGATATTCAAGTTTTAGTATCCATATGATATTGTTACGCAGATCGAAAGGACCTAATATCGTTTGTTACGATTTTACGAAAACAATATTTTTTCTCTGGTTATCATTAATTTCTTGTTATTTTCTTTCATTACACAACTTTTGTTACATACTGTAATCTTTACATGTTTTTTTTATATCATGATAGATATAGATATATATATATATATATAGATATATATATATATATATATGTATATATTGGAAATAATCTATATAAAGGAATCATAAGTAACGAGACAAGACGTAAGTACGTAAGACGTATATATATATATATATCCCTCTTTATCTTGAATATCTAAATGCATATTCTATTGAAATTATATTTTACATTAGAATTGGGGTAGGCTTTGCACATTCCATTGAAATGATTTTTTACATTAGAATTGGAGTAGGTTTTGAATATTCCATTGAAATGATATTGTACATTAGAATTGGAGTAGACTTTGCATATTCCATTGAAATGATGTTTTACATAGGAATCGGAGTAGGCTTTGCATATTCCATTGAAAAGATTTTTTATATATATTGGAATTGGGGTAGGTTTACTGGATTATGATTTCAGACAGACGAAATTAATTGTGAAATAAAACTCAAAAAGTACAGAAGTCTAGAAGTACTAAAATAAAGAGAAATTGGTTTTTTTTTAAATATAAAATATTATAAAAAGTGGAAATTTAAAAATATAAAAAAAAGGAATTAGAAGTGCACAAGGAATAAAGTAATTATCGTGCTAAAATATCATTCATCAAATTATTTATCCTGGTGAATTTTATGGTTTAAATCTTCTACAAACCGTGGGCCAGGCATAGCTGGACTCAACTTGACCGTCCAAAGAAGTTTCTAGAAGCACATGGATTTGCAAATAATAACGTGAAATTTTATTGTTTCGTACTTTATTTATAACAATTTCTAATGAGTTTTACTTTTGTTATAAAAGAATTTCTTAAATTCTAAAGTCTATTTAAATATAAAATTAATTTAAATCTTAATTTTTATAAAGAAGGGTTCAAACATAATCCAAAACCAAAATGTTCAAATTATAAATCATCTATTTATATTTAAAATTAAAACTTGGAATTATCGAGTTAAAACTATTGCTGCTTAATTTGAAGTTTATTTAATTGCATGTAACTGTATTCCAAAAAGATTTTTCTCCTAAACTAACTAACCTAATATATTAATTAAAGATGTGATATCGAAATGTCTCCAATAAATTAGATTAAATTTTTAAATCTTTAAATTTTCTAAACTAATTTCATAATTATTTGCATTAAATTTGAATTTTATTAATATTTTTTTAAGTGTGTTTGTTGTATCTTTCCGTTCGTAAGATATATGAATAATCTTCACTAATCATCCCTGAAACAAAATTTAGATAACAAAAGCAACACACATTGACTGCTGGGCCCATCATCTCAATTGCTGTGGATAACCATGATCTGTAAGTGATGATTGTAAAATTTCATTCATATTTCACTTTATAAATTTTACTATTTCATTAAGTAATACAATATATGTAGTCGGTCCGATTCAGTTTTGTTCCTCTATCCGAATTTTTTTGTTTTCTTATGTTCTTTATTTTTCAATCCTAATGCATTTAATAATTTATAACTTTAGTTTGCTTTTTATACTTGCGAGTAAAGATATGATATAACTAATATTAATTTAATTTCATTTCTATTATAATAAATTTGTTTGATTGTATTACGTAAATATGAATCATTAAATTAAATTTAATGGGGAAGGATAACCTTGACCAGGATGTATGCGTATAAGTAGCCTTTTTATGGGACAGATCTAAAATTATGGGTATTCTCTGTGTCATTGGTGTTCAGGTGAAAGGGATGGGAAAAGTGTACCCTACGTTTGCATATTCATCTCGCCATCGTTTCATTTATTAAAATACTCTTTTTTTATTGTATTATTCTTTTATTTATTATTTTTTATATGGTTTATTTAACAGACATATTTATACTTAGACTTAAATAAACAACAGTACTTATAACCTAATAGACTTTCATACACTGTCCCAAATTGGAGATCTCTAGTACAATAATTATTATAATATTTATATTTCTACATAAATTTCAATTATTTATACAACATTTACATTTGTATGTATCTTATTTAATGTAAAGAAAAAGAACCTTTTTTAAATATGCAAAAAAATAAAAAATAAAAGTTATTAAGGGTAAAAAGAAGAGTATGTGCAACTTAGTTTGTAAGCCACAAAAATTTTTTAATATTTACGTTTGGAAACATCTTTTTATCTTTTGTATAAACGTCAAATCTTTTATTAGTATCGGTAAATTGATTGCATTGAATTGCTTTGATATTGGCCCGTCTATACAAGTGATAAAGTATAGGAACGGGAACTGGTTTTGAATATAATCATTCGTATCGAGGTATACAAAAGCCTCAGGTGGTATAAATCCGTTTAGAAGTGTTTTATGGATAAATTCATTGCAAACATAGTATGGAGCCATAATTAAATTATTTTCTATACACTCAGAGCTTTTCACGATATGGTTCCTTATTAGATGTATAATAAAGTTATCGATCCTACTTATTTTTGCCTCGTTATATAACTTTTTGTTTGAACCATATTTTAAAAATTTACTATTAGGACTTTTACAAAGGAAAAGTAGAGTGCACGCTCTCAAACATTTTCTCTCAAAAATTCTCAGTTTTTCCATATACGATGGTGATATATTGAACTATATTTGACATCCATATGTTAATATAGGGGGTATTAAAGATTGAAATAAAATAATTTTCACATCTGAGTGTATGTATTTGGAAAAAATAGTCTTTTATACATATCAAATGCATTTCTTGCTTTAATTATTTGCAAATTAACGTGTGTGTTACAATAGAGAAACTTATCTAGGTGAATACCTAAGTATTTAACGGTGTCGTTATTGGGAATAATTCAATTGCTATTGGATTCTATTTCGAAAGATTTCCAATTCCTTTTAACATTATTGTTACACTTACTCACTGGAAGACCAAAGAGAATAGTTTCGCATTTATTAGCATTGATTTTCATATGCCAATCTATTGCATAATTCACGACAATATTGAATTTGTTTTGAAGTTCTTGTTCTTCAGAATGAAAAACGATTATATCGTCAGCGAATCCAATGCTATTATCTATTTTATTGAGAAGATCATGTATATATAAGTTAAAGAGAATTGGCGAGTTAACCGTGCCTTGTTGTAGACCATTAACTATTATGAAATTTTTCGTACTATATTTGTTGTTGTTAGAGCTAATGAAAGCTTTGTTGCTTAACATATTATATATAAGAAATATTTAATGCAAGGGAAATTTGTATTTAACAAGTTTATAAATTAATCCTGCTATCCAAATATTATCAAAAGCTTTTTCGAAATCTATCAGGCAGGCACCTGTGCAAAAGGATTTATTCCAGCTCCAGCAAATATTTGAAGTGAGTAAGTGTATTGCATGTATTGAGTGTTTGTGTTTGTATCCAAATTGATTATCATTTATAAGTAATAATTTTTTATATAAACGTGTTATATTAATATATATACAAACTACGAATATTTTGCTTATATTCGGGAGTAAGCTTATCGCACGTAGATTTTTTTGAGTCACTACTATCTTTATTTTTTTCGGCAAGACTATTATTTTGGCTGTTTTCCAAGCGTTACGGAAGCAAGAATTGTTTAACATGTTGTTAAATAGTGCGCGATATTCAAGTACCAGAGGGTCTGGAAAATTTTTCAATATAATATTTGTCCACTCCCGATGATAGTTTGCCTCTCAGTTTCTCATTTGTCATGAAGTAGTCCTCAACAAGGGAATCATTAAACTGATTTGCTCTTCTATTAACATTAAATGCTATTAAAGAAGGGCATTGTGTTTCAAAATCAGCTTTCTTTTCAAATCACTTTGTATTCTATTGTTAAAGTCAGTTTCTTTGAAAGCATGAACTCTTTCAAGGAAAGTACCAATAACATTAAGTATTTGGTTTTCGTCTCTTAACACAAAATTGTTATCGTCTTTATCTAAGAAGTCAGGGTTAACTTCTGAATTTCTAATTAGAATTTCATCATCTTTAGGGATTTTCAAAAGTTTTATATTAAAATTCTTAGACGTTTAAAATGGTTTTTTGCCTCGCTAAACATTTTAGAGGAATTCGTTGGACTCAAGTTCTTAAGTTTCTCTTGAAAATAATGGTTCACGTTTATAACAAGGTAATCTTTAATTAACTTTTTAATAAGTTTTAGTTTGGTTTTTAGCAAATTAAGTTCTGATAATGTAAGAATAATTTCTAGTCTATTCGATTTCTTAATAGACGTTAAAATTTTGCTTTTCTCATGCTGAAGTTTTTTAACAATATTGTTACGCAAAAATAGTCGAAACGACCTAATATCGTTTCACAATAATAAAGATAAACAAAAGCTATCAGCTACATATACACAAGAAACAAATTCACACTAAACTAACGAATACAACGAACATGTACAAGCAAAGCATCAACAAGTATGAGAGAAAAAGGAATAGACAAGTAAGTGAACGCAACAACAACGAATGAGAACATACTACACAAACAACGATGCAGTAACTACAGAACTCTCGAGAAGACAAGAACGCGAACCATCATCAGACTGAAAACGTTCGCATATAAAAGGGCAAGATAAGACAGGCAACCAGTTCAGAGTGAATTCAGTCAGTCTTGCGTGCAGTTGCGTATGAAGTAAAAAGTCGCGGTGTAAAGACAAGTTGCGTACGTAGTAAAGTTCACCGAAGAGTTGTTAGTGTTTACGCGAGCAGAAGTGTTGTGCTTACAAAAAGGTTGTGAGCAGAGAATAACGAACAAGTGCTGTTGCTTATAAAAAGGTTATAAGCAGTGAAGAGTATCGAACGAGCACATATTGTTATAGTTATTGTTGTGTACTTTCTATAAGTTTGAACAGTGAGACATAAAAGTAGTGAGAATAATTAAGAGTTTCATTAAACTAAACACATATTTGTTTTTACTTGCTTTGCAATCAACGAACTCATATAAAAACGTTTTTAAAAAGGTAAAAACGGAACAATATAATAAGTTTATTTTTTAATAATTTTTCCAATTTTTTGTAATAGAAACAAATTTTTAGCCAAAAATTACTAATAATAAAAATAGTTGTTCTGATTTATTTCTAGCTTTAAAATGTAATTTCTTTAAAATTTATGAACGATAGGACATTTAAATTTCAAAAATAAAAAATGCATTTTTAAATTTATAAAATTCCATTAAAACTTTTTTTTGCTAACGCACTATATAATAATACAAAACACAAAACAAAACTATTATGATGAGATATTTCATATTTCTTACAAAGAAAATATACGAAAATTTGGTATCGCATGAAAGATCTTTGAAAGGCGCTTTAAAGTATTTAACAAAATTTTTGGTTTTTGAGATTTTTTATTAATTTACACGGACTAGAAAATTGTTAACACAGATAACAAAATATACTCTAGTCTATAGTCTAGTATATAATCTAGTATATAATCTAGTCTAATCTATATCTAGTGTAAAATTCAAATTTAATAACAAATTTTTAATCTTGGATCATTCTACTTACTAGTCCATTTTCATATCCTTTATTCTGTGTTTTCTGCAACAAGCAATCGTGTTTTCTGCAACACCCAATTTTTTTTCAATATTTTGTAATTTTTGTGCTGTTTACAAAAGACAAGCAAGTACTAAAAGTAAATTAATAAAGTAGAGACACTAGTTGTTGTACAACAAACGTCTACAAAAACCACAGGCAATTTGTTTTTGTAATTTGGTTTTGGCTATCAAAATTTTCCTGCTTTTTTTATGGTTTAATTGTCCTGGATCAATACATTTTTAACTGTAAGACATAGTTTTATCATGAATAAATAATTCTTAAATCTATTTGCGCCAATACAATTATTGATTCCAGTAAACCATTTAAATGTTCAATTTTTTTCGAAGAGACATAAGACTTTGATTAAATATCTTATGACATTCATTAAGATTATAAAACGACCTGATGTAATTGTTAATAAGTATGTAAAGTTATCCAGGCGAAGGTATTTTATTTTGCTATTAACATAAATTTTGTTTTGTTAATATTAATAAGTCAATAAAATCACTTAGAGGTATCCTATAATATACTGTTATTAACATGATACTTTAATTTCAATCAACAAGTTTTGTTTGTTAATAAGACGGTAAAATCACCTAAATGGTAGTATTCTTCATTGCTATTAACAGCACGCTTACGTTATTTGTTGATTTATACATACATTGGCATTGATTTACGCTCAACATCTTGTCGCAGTTTTTTCATACACTCCTAATTATACCTTAAGATTTCTCCACTTAAGATTTAATTTTTAACTTAAGATTTATACTTAAGAAGTTTTTTTAATTTGAATATTTTGGTTAATAGATAGTTATTTTTGTAATGAATATTAGACATTGAGGTGCTCAAAGTAGCGGTTCTTCACGCAATCGTAATGGAAGTTTAGATTCATCACAGAATAGTATAACGATTGAATTACAAGACCTACCCGCGACTACAGGTGCACGTGTTGTACATTCACCAGTAGTGAGACGAAATTTAGATTCTTCACGGCAAGTACCTCATACTGAAAGTTCTTCCACTCTGATAATTAATATGAATGCCTCAGACATTAATGCAGTGAATAATAATCTGACTTCTTTACCACAGGCTGTTAATGCTTTACCAAGCGCTAATTTGAGTTGAAAATAATTGTAATACTCGGCTTGAGGTGCTGATATCATTAATGGAAGGGACCATGAGGACTACAAGAGTAGAGTTTAAGAGAGAAATTTCTTCTATTAGGGACAGTGTATCTCAAATGGGAAATGTAGAAATGTATTTTCAGGACAGACCAGCAGCAGAATTAAATACTGGTTATTCAAATACGCAAAATTATAATTCTAATTTAGCTCGTGATACTCATACCTCTTACACCAATAGCGACACTAACATTAGACTTGAAAATTGGAAAATAGTATATGATGGCACTGGCTATGTTTCGGATTTTCTTTTTAAGGTTGAAATGTTAGCTTCTCGCACAAGATGTTCGGACGAACACCTTTTATCAAATTTTCATGTCCTTCTTGAAGGAAGGGCAGAGCAGTGGTATTGGTTATTTATTAAACGAAATCGACAAGTATCCTATTCTATTTTGAAACACGCTCTGACTGAAGAATTTGGCCTTCCGGATTCAGAGCATGACGTTATTCTATAAATATATCTGCTTAAGCATCACTGTAAGGAATCAAATGATGACTTCCACACCGCAGTTATAGCAATGAACATAAGGCTTCAAAATCCGCTACCAGATTACACTCTTCTTGATGTAATGAAATGAAATATATTACCAGATTTAAGATTTTTTTCTTCAGTTCTGATTGTAAATCTTTAAATGATTTCAGAGATCTCGCCCGCAAATCTGAAAAGGTTCTGCGTTATAACAGATCGAATGCACCTATTGGTGTTCAGATGAGAAACGTTAGTGAAATTAGTTCACCGGATGAGAAGATAACCGATTTTGAGTTTATAGGTCCCCAAATCGAGGCTCTGAAATTTTCGAAACATATCGATAAGGGAGATTATTCGAAAATCAAATTCTTATATTTATTGTGGAAAGGAAATTATTAAACCTTTTTGCTTTAAATGTGGTCAGAAGGAATATTCCACTCTTTCGTGTCCTAATCAATATAACTTTCGGGGAAACCGACAAACGGGCGAAATGACTACCGGGGACACTCGTCCATCCCAACAGACACCGAGTCTAATTTAGAAACTGATTATAAATCAACTTCTCTTGCTTGTACTACACGGAAGGATCCTGAAACTAAATGGTATGAAGTCTCAAGAAAACCAGAAAAAACTTGGCAGCACAAAACTTATAGTAGCCTCAGTTCCTTTTACAAAAACCCTTCTGAGAAAATCTGGGTTGTACGGACCTTCTCGAACATAACATAGATACCGGTGATGCAGTTCTTATTAAATGCAAGTATTATCCGTTATCTCCACCTCGTCAGGAAGAAGCGTTTCGTGAAATAGAGAGACTTTTAAGTATAGGAGTGATTGAAGAGTCCAATTCACATTGGTGTTCTCCAGTTGTTTTAGTAAGGAAACCAGGAAAATTTCGAAAAAGGATTCATATCCTTTACCTCATATAAACGGATTACTCAGTAGAATGAAGGACACTTATTTTATAACCGGTGTTGATTTTAAAGATGCATTTCTTCAAATTAGATTGACAGAATCTTCAAAAGAGAAGACTGCTTTTGTAGTGCCAGGAAAACCATTATATCATTACAAATACATGCCTTTTGGTCTTTGTAATGCTCCTCAGACTATGAGCAGACTAATGGATAAGGTTATACCTTCCCGTCTGCGAGATAATGTGTTTATTTACTTAGGTGATTTATTGATTTGTAGTTCCGATTTTGAATCTCACATGAAACGTTTAAGTGAAGTAGCAAACTGTCTACGGCTTGCAAAACTAATAATAAATGTGAGCAAGAGTAAATTCTGCCAAAGGGAAATACGTTATTTAGGATATGTTGTTGGAAATGGTTGTCTAAAAGTTGACCCAGATAAAGTAGCTTCAATCAAAGATGTTACTATACCAAAAACGCCAAAATAAGTTCAAAGATTTATTTGTATGGCTAATTGGTACAGATCATTCATAAGCAACTTTGCCGATTTATCTGGATCTTTAACCTATTAAAAGCGACAACATCCGCTAGTGTTATTTCCTGCTTTTAAAATGATATTTTTCCTACATTTGTCGTGCCAAGATTTATTCATACTGGTAATGGGAAACAATTTGTGTCCAAAGAAATGTTTGACTTTTTTGGTTTATATGATATTCAACACACCAAAACTGGCTTCTATGCACCGTAATATCTAATGCTTCAGAGCGGGTTAATAGAGAGATTTTAACGAAAATTATGTTCTTTTTAAAAGATCACAAGGATGATAGAGAGTGGGAAAAGTTTGTTTCTCAAATATTATCTATTTTGCGACGTGATTACCATTCGTCCATAAAATTTTCACCTTATTATGCATGTTTCGGACAGAACATGATACAAAATGGATCTACTTACAGAATATTGGACAAAATAGAATGCCTATCTGGTGAAGATTGAAGGATTTTGAGTAACGCAGATACACTTCAAAAAGTTAGAAGTAATGTAAGGAAAAATTTAACCTTAGCTAATGAGAAAGCCAGTAGAACGTATAATTTTACAACTAGGCCGATTCAATATGAAAAGAGTGAAATAGTCTTGAAAAGAAATCATGTTTTAAGCAATATGCCGAAGCCGTAAATAGGAAATTCTTTCCAAAGTTTATTAAATGTAAGATTAAGGAAAAGATTGGTAATAATTTATAGGATATAGAAGATCTTAGAGGCGTCTATGTAGGGCGATATCACACATCTGATCTTAAATCATAGATTTACCTGGCTATCGTGGGTCGGGTCACACGTAATTTAACAAATATTTTCATTATAATGACAACTGAGGAATGAGCAAGTAAAATATTTTCCTGTTCGTCATTTCATAGTTAATCAATGAGTGAAGCAGGATTGTTACGATTTTACCAAAACAATACTTTTTCTATCGTTACCATTAATTTCTTGTTATTTTTTCCCATTACATAACTTTTGTTACATACTGTAATCTTTACATGTTTTTTTATATCATGATAGACTTATGTCTTGTCCCGTTACTTATATGATTCCTATATATAGGTTATTTCCAATATAGATATATACATATATATATCCCTCATTATCTTGAATATCTAAATGCATATTCTATTGAAATTATATTTTACATTAGAATTGGGGTAGGCTTTGCATATTCCATTGAAATGATGTTTCACATAGGAATCGGAGTAGGCTTTGCATATTCCATTGAAAAGATTTTTTATATATATTGGAATTGGGGTAGGTTTACTGGATTATGATTTCAGACAGACGAAATTAATTGTGAAATAAAACTCAAAAAGTACAGAAGTCTAGAAGTACTAAAAAAAAGAGAAATTGGTTTTTTTTTTTAAATATAAAATATTATAAAAAGTGGAAATTTAAAAATATAAAAAAAAGGAATTAGAAGTGCACAAGGAATAAAGTAATTATCGTGCTAAAATATCATTCATCAAATTATTTATCCTGGAGAATTTTATGGTTTAAATCTTCTACAAACCGTGGGCCAGGCATAGCTGGACTCAACTTGACCGTCCAAAGAAGTTTCTAGAAGCACATGGATTTGCAAATAATAACGTGAAATTTTATTGTTTCGTACTTTATTTATAACAATTTCTAATGAGTTTTACTTTTGTTATAAAAGAATTTCTTAAATTCTAAAGTCTATTTAAATATAAAATTAATTTAAATCTTAATTTTTATAAAGAATGGTTCAAACATAATCCAAAGCCAAAATGTTCAAATTATAAATCATCTATTTATATTTAAAATTAAAACTTGGAATTATCGAGTTAAAACTATTGCTGCTTAATTTGAAGTTTATTTAATTGCATGTAACTGTATTCCAAAAAGATTTTTCTCCTAAACTACCTAACCTAACATATTAATTGAAGACGTCATATCGAAATGTCTCCAATAAATTAGATTAAATTTTTAAATCTTTAAATTTTCTAAACTAATTTCATAATTATTTGCATTAAATTTGAATTTTATTAATATTTTTTTAAGTGTGTTTATTGTATCTTTACGTTCGTAAGATATATGAATAATCTTCACTAATCATCCCTGAAACAAAATTTAGATAACAAAAGCAACACACATTGACTGCTGGGCCCATCATCTCAATTGCTGTGGATAACCATGATCTGTAAGTGATGATTGAAAAATTTCATTCATATTTCACTTTATAAATTTTACTATTTCATTAAGTAATACAATATATGTAGTCGGTCCGATTCAGTTTTGTTCCTCTATCCGAATTTTTTTGTTTTCTTATGTTCTTTATTTTTCAATCCTAATGCATTTAATAATTTATAACTTTAGTTTGATTGTATTACGTAAATATGAATCATTAAATGAAATTTAATTTAATGGGGAAGGATAACCTTGACCAGGATGTATGCGTATAAGTAGCCTTTTTATGGGACAGATCTAAAATTAAAGGGATGGGAAAAGTGTACCCTACGTTTGCATATTCATCTCGCCATCGTTTCAGTTATTAAAATACTCTTTTTTTATTGTATTATTCTTTTATTTATTATTGCACACTCTGGTGACAACGAAACTTAGTGTAGAGCTAGCGGATAAACAGATATTCATGTCTGCTGCACTTTTTTTTTTTTAAAAGATGCTAGATGTTTTTTTAGCACTTTTTTTTAACATTTTCTGTTTTTTTTAGCATTAAAAGTGCATTTTTAGCATTTTTCCATTCATGTTGCACTTAAAAAAAAAATTAAATTATAGACTAGACTATACTAGTCAATAAACTAGTCTATAGACCAGACTATAAATTGAATGTCATTCTAATCTATATACATATAGTCTTCTTTTTACTCCAGTAGGATATTTGTTCGTTATTCTTTCTCGGAAAAACTGCTGAACCGATTCACATGAAATTTAGAACACTAACAGATCGTGCCGCAAAAGAAACAATAGCGTATATAAGATTTTCTAATCGGATGCCACATCCCCTTTTACGCCCACTTTTTCGGAAACTGTTGCCATATAAAATTTTCAGTTGTGACAATAAAAAAAATAAAACATTTATAATGAAAAACACTGTTCATTTTTTAGTTTTTTTTGTTTAATGGTCGGTTTTAAAGTTTTGGCACTTTTTTGTTCAGGATCAGCGTTGCCACGATCAAAAAAATTTTATAACCAAAATTAAAATAAAAAATAATCAAATACTCAAAAAAATAAACAAATTTTTTTTTATATAAATGCATTTGTTTTTTTTTACAAATTTAAGATTTAATAAAAAAATTTTATTTTTTCTGTGTAGTTAAACTACAAATCGGAGGCTTAATATGAAAAGGCCTAACTCAGTTTTTAATTGCTAATATCAGATTTATAACGATTTAAAAAATGACAATGAGTTTTTGAAAGATAAAGTCCAGACATCAAAAATAAAAAAAATACAAAAAAGTATTTTTTCGGCGATTTCTTCTCTTTCTCTTCTTGTTTCTCAAAAATCTGTCGTTCGGAGTCAGCTTTAAACTGTAGGTCCCGCCACTTCTGTATAAAATTAACACATACAACATAAGTGGTGTTGAGAAACTGCGGGCTTCTTGGGGATGATTGCTGTAGACTGTCTAATGGTGAAGGCATGGCACTGGCAATTTTATAGTCACCAGCAGCAACTCGTTTCCTTACCGGTCGCATCTTCCCTCTTTCCACATTTCCTTAGCCTGCACAATGCACTGCATGAGTAGGGGTCATCCCCTGAGTGCAGGTTTAATAAAAAAAATTATTTCGTTCTAAAATTATAATCGCAACTGAAGTTGTGCGTTTATATTTATCAAATAAAAAATTCGCTTTAGCGGAAAAAGTTGCTTAACAAATTTTGGCGGCGCACAGTGTTCGATTTTCAATTTTAGGTGGCCAAAATTAATAACTCAAGAACTAACAATCGTAAAAAAGTGATTTTTGGCATAGTGATTTCTTACATACTAAAGAAGAATTGGACAAAAAATTAGACAAATCCGCCCAAGGGCACGTCCACTTTTAATTACCCAATTATGAGAAATAAAGAAAAAGTCTAAAAATTTACAAATATTTTTTTTTTGCAATTATATTTCATTTTAAATAGGTTTAAATTATAGAATTCAAATTTCTTTAATTTATAATTATAAAAAAGGTTAAGCAAAAAAAAAAAACAAAATTATGAAGAATTAGCATCTATATCACTATCATTTTCACTATCAGACTATAGACAGTATATTATAATAGGTACTTTTTAGTAGTTTTAATACATCTGGCGTTAAATTTCGTTTTTTAACTGGGGGAGTTTTCCTCAAGCTGCAAATGTAAGGATCAGAAGATATTAATAACCTTTTTATTAAATCTGCATTAGTCTCTTCCCGTGAAATTTTCCGCGTAAACTGCAGTCTATAACGTCTGTTATCTTTATTCCTCGATTCTTGAGCTTCTTCAGATAATTGGCCAATAGGAAGGATGCAATGTTCAATTATAGCTTTGCCATGTCAAAGAACTTTGTGCACACTGACAGGCATGTAATACCAGGGATAGAGATTTAAATAAAGATTTCTTGTTTCTAATGTATAATTTTCAAATTCTTCTACATTTATAATATATCCAGATGCTAAGCATTCTAATATCACATGAAAACGTGTAATATGTTCTAAGCTTATACCAGTTATTTGAGCAGATAATTCTGCATTTCTGAAAAATCGTCTGGCTGTATTTCCGTCATTTGTATTTCCGGATGACTGTTTGGGCATGTCTATCAATAATCCCATTTTGGATCTAAATTCATTTTGAATAAAAATTTTTCTTTGTTGAACTTTAGTTTTGTTGTCTTCACCTCTAACTTGCCACATTTTTATTTCCATCCTGTAAGCTATGTGTAATAAACATTCCATGAATCTTATCCACTAATGTAGAGGCGACAAGCCAAATTCCAAAACTCCGGGATCTACGGTTTTTTGTATCAGAGCTGAAGAGTTATTCATTTCCGAAGGCTTAGCTCCGCAAACATAACATATTTGTGACGAATTGTAATTTGATAAAGCAGAGCAAACTTTTCCATCAATCATACATAATATTAATTTCGGTTTTATATTAACAGTATGTTGATTATTGTTAACAACAATATTGACTGCAGTAGGAATTAGTTTTGCTATTTGGTCTTTAATACCTTGTACTTCGCTTTGTATCAAATCCTTTGTTTCTTTTGCATAGATTAATTTTATAGGGCGACAATAGCGTGGGGAGTTTGGCGTTTGATTTTCATAAAATATAATTTTCTCATCACTTTTATTAATTAAATATATTTGTACTAGTACAAGAGAAATATTAAACAAGTTTTCATCACTACTACCTTCTTGCAGCCATTTTTGCTTATAAAGACTTTGATTCGATCCATCACATCCCCACTTGAATAAAGCAATTATTTCTGTATATGTACTCAAGTGATTTTTTATAATATCACTGTAAGCAGAATATAATCTTAAAATCGTGTGGTCTATTAGTGACTGCAAATTAATTTCTGCATAAGACTCTGTTACTGTAATTTTTTTTGGGTAGCAAAGTTCTTTTGACCGCTTAACTAATTCATAGGAAGGGTATAAGGATCGATTATAAATCTTTGTATGTTGTTTTAACATACGATACTTGTTTGAGGATAAATCTAAATCCAAAATCAAAGCCAAAGCTTCATCCGCTGAAAGACCATTTGTTATCTCAGTTTTTGACCTTAATTTCTTTATGGCTTTTCCCCTTTCTGGCGAAGATAAAGCTAACTCTTTTACCAATTCTGCTGAACAGCGTTTTCCAGATGAATGCGTGTGTGTTTTAATCGCCATCATCATTTGCTCGGTACCTACTGAATTAGTCAATTCTTTTACTTTTCTTCTCTTGCTTCTTTGGCTACAATCTTCAATTTCCTTTTTCGGCCTGCCCACCTTATAATCTTCTTTTGTAGTATTTATTGTAAAATGACAATAATCTATTAAAACTGCTAGCCAATCGTTATTATCATGTAGGAATCGGGGTTTTGTTCTCTTAGCCTTTGTCCATCTTTTCTGAAACTCGCTTCATACTAAAAGATTTTAATTTATCAAATTGAATCTTTGCTGCTGAGCTGCTAACAAAATTTGATGAAATAAAGTCCACCAAACGATCAACACGTTCATTTTTGACACTGGATATCCATATGTCGAAAAGTTCCATCCGGAAAATATTCATCACGATAAAAAAATAAATAATCAGTAGACCCACTAAAAAGTTTTTGTTTACAGTTTTTAATTGAGTTTAATTTACACAAAACAGAACACCAAAATAAAAAATATATTGCATTCTTTTTGCCAACAACAATATTTAAAAGAAAAAAATCTACAAAATAACGGTTAATTTCTACAGATGAATAATTAATTATACATGATCACGTAAGCCCACGATCAAAATAAAGCTTCTTATTCAAAACATAAACTCTTAAGAAATAACTTGCAAACAATTTTATTAAATTTTGTTCCACGTCGAAGGATGGTGTATAATTGTTTGGAAAACTTTGTTCGGCAGAGGCAGATTCGGGCAAAAATTTTTTTTGGTTTCTTTTAAAGGAGTATCCCAAGTATACAAAACTATCAAAAGTTGGACCCCAGCTGATAACAGAAAAAAGTATTAATCTAGGAATTTTTGCTTTTGATTTAATGTTTTTTTTAAGAGCTTCCCTAATATATCTATCAATATCTAAAATTGTCTTCACTCAAATATATACAAAATAGCAGCTTTAAGGAACTCTATTTTCATTAAAAAAAAGAATTTTTTATAAATATAATATAGAAAAATTTTTATTCACGTTCAAAGTTCAACTTATTTTCGAGCGAAATTAATTATTTTTCTTAAGTATATATTACCCATCTTTCATGTTACCGTTACAAGCTTACAATGTAAGATTTCAACTAAAATGAATAAAGAAATATCTTAACTAGATAGTCTATTTTAAAACCTGAATGGAATTTTTTTCCTTTTTTAAAGTTAATTTTTGGGGTTTTGGCCAGCTAGATTTAAAAATCGAACACTGTGCGGCGGGTCGAGTTCTTAAAAGTTCGAGTTCCTGTTTTTGGCAAAAAATGTTATACTAACAAAACTGTACTTCCCAATTGTTCCGAACAGTTCACTTTGTTTTTTGTGAAAAATATTATTTAAGAGGAAAATGTTTCAACATTAAAAAATTTAAGCAATAAAAATTATGAATGCTAACGAATATTCTAACTCTGATTCGGAGTGTATAGATCCTTCAAGTTCAAATTCAGAGTCGAGATCTTTTTGAAGGATTAGTTGCATTTTAGACGTTCTTTGTGTGTCTTTGCTCTCTCTTTTTCATTTTCCAATTGTCCTAGTAAACAATCAGTGTAAGGGTCAGTGTCACTGAACTTTAGGCAGTGCTATTCTAAAGAAAATCATCGCTATTGCATAGCAATTCGCGTACT
Organism: Sarcophaga peregrina; assembly: GCA_014635995.1. Taxonomy (NCBI): domain Eukaryota; kingdom Metazoa; phylum Arthropoda; class Insecta; order Diptera; family Sarcophagidae; genus Sarcophaga; species Sarcophaga peregrina. The sequence goes on from CM025790.1 coordinate 73,983,491, forward strand.
TCTTCATCCGTCAACTTTCCTTTTTTGCAAGATCTCTTAAACCTTGACATACCCCAAAAATATCCTTAGAGTAGCACAAACAAACAATAAACAATATATTATTGAAAGCAGTAAACCTGTTTCTTCAAAGCACAATTTATGAATGAAAATAAAAAATAACGTAGCAGAAAATTTAAATAAAAACGAATTTCAAGTTTAAGGCGATTGCTCAGTGTATCTTAGAAGATACAACTATTAAATGAGGCTCTGTGGCAAGGAATCGGAATATATTTTTTCCCTATTATTTCTAAACGCTTCTAGACATATTTTTAAACAAGGTAATATTTTTTCTTTATATCAATTTGTAATCTTGTCCGATTTTTCAATATAGCAAACCACCTAATTCACTAAATTTGGAAAAAATATAATTTTCAACTTTGAAGTTTAAGTAATCAGAGAATTCAACATTTCTGCCCTTGAAATACATTTTAAATATAAGACTGATGCTTTCTAAATGATTTTTATTGTTTTTCATTAATTTATTTCTTAAGTAGAACAGTAAGAATTTTTTCTTTGGTTGTATCTTTAAAGATACTCTGAGCATTTCTACATTTCAAACGTTCGTAAAATCTTTCGACGAGGGATTCTCAAATGAAACAATGAGAATAAAAACAACGCAATCCAATGGGCAGCAAATCTCTGTTCTGTGCATCTACGTCGCACTGATACATAAAACAAAGAGAATAAAGATAACACAATTCGATGATCAAAAAAATTCTGTTTTGCACATCTATGTCACATTGGTACTCTATTTATTAATATAATAATATATTATATATATTTATATATTATTTTTACAATTTTTTTTTACATTAATATTTATTATATACATAGTATATGGGTGTTCTTAACACCTCCACTTTCAAAATGTCCGTCAATCTAAATTATATTTTAATTATTAAATTATATTATAAAAATATTAAAATTTTTCGGTGCTGGTTAGTAAATTGCCAAAAAATGCATTGTAGGTAATTTCTATCGTGGCAATACTCCCAAAAAAGTTAAGAAGTGTTCAAGAGCAAAATACGAAATTTCAGAATTTTTTTTTATTCCACATGTATAACTTTCAATCTTCATTTATTATATACATCAAAAAATTTGAAATCCTGTCGTCGAATAAATGAAAGCAAATATGTGATTGGCAGTAATTTTTAAAATTGAGAACTTAAAAACACTCATATCAAAATTATGAAGAAAATCATAAATATAAAAATATAAATCTATAATTCATATATTCATGTATTTAAATTTTATGAACTAATAAAGAGAATTTTTTAGAAGTCATGATTTTTACGAATTAAAATAAATAATTTAATATGCATTTAACACGTTCACGCCGGCGCGTACCACAGGTGGCCCCTACCAGGCTACATTATCGGGCGGCGTGTACCACCAGTAGCCCTCACTAGACTGTCTTATTGGGAGATGTGTACCACCGGTGATACGCAATTGATCATGCTATTAGACTATACGCAATACTGTAACTGTAATATGCTAATTCAGTTATGTATAACTCTGCGAATACACACAATCCCATTTTCCAAACTAAAGCATGCTAGTCTTTAATTCAACTGTGCGAATACACACCCTCTCATTTTCGACACCAAAACATGCTAAGTGAACTTTTCGTCAAGTTTCAAGAAACAAATGTCTTTAAGTACGTAACGATACCGATTACAATTTGCTTAGCAGTTTATATGTATGTATGTATGTGTACAATAATGGCAAACAGCTAGTTGTAATGTCTGTCATTCACGTGTATAATAGAGAGATGAAACAGAATAGGGGCTTGATGAATTTTTCTATTTTTCTGGCATAAAAAATCATAGACAAAAGCAGCTGGGATATAAAATATATTATATTTTGACAGCGTACTTCCTCACCCTGCCAATTGTGCTTTAATAGTTATTATGTGTTACACTAATTTCTCTGAATTTTATGCATACTGCATACTGTATATAGCTGCCGTAGTCTAGTAGGTAGTGTTTTGACTTATTAGACGTAAAGCCCGAGTTCGTATCCCGGTTCAGGCATCAAAACGAAATATGAAAAAAAAAAATAATACTTCGGGGACTGCCTCTCAGCAGATTTCTGGCAAAAACTCTGAGAGCAGATGAAATTGCCATGAAGAGCTTCTCAGTGTGGAAGTTTATTATTTGAGAACTCTTGTTCAAAACCTCCGTTTCGACATAAAAGTGGTAATATAATAAAATACTCTTTCCTACAACTGCTTCCAGTCTTTTACCAAATACTCAAAAATAAACGATTTGCCATAATCCCATTCATCACAAACAACCGGTAATGTTCACAAAAAATATTTTCGATCGTTGGGCTACAATAATTAGTGTGCTGAATAAAATAAGATTTACCGATGTCAGGAATGTACCAATGCAACGTCAAAACTGCAATATTGCCAAACAACACTCAAGGCCAATCTAATAAAGAAAAGGGAGACGAAAAGCTGTGAAACACGAAAATTAATAACGCTCATCTTCAAATGTACGATACATCACACATGATTAAGCGAAATGACAAGAAAATTGATGGAATATAACGACGTAAAAAACGAACTAGTAAAAACAAATTGTAATTGATCCCTAGAAACAGTAATTACCGATTGACAAATATAAGATCAAAACATAAGAAACAATCGCAGAAACAATCAGTCAACAATCATCTTTCTATAAATCAAACATATGTATGTGCGTTTTAACTTAAACTTCAGTGTACATATGGATGGAAAAGAAATCGAAGGAGTATCCTCAATTAAATATTTGGGACTACATTTACAATCTAATCTTGCGTGGGATCAACATAGAAAACTGTTGAAATATACAAGTTTTTATTTTATAACAAAGCAACCCAAATATCCTGCAATTTGTTTTTTATGTTTTTTGTTTTCCACAGCCTAATAATATACGTCTAGTTTTTCATAGACAACTAATATTCTTTCTGAATAAAATAAAATCATTTTTCCTTTTTCTTACAGACTGTAATATAAAAATTTAAGTACAATAAAGAATTTCTTACTGATAAGACACGTGCCATTTTTTTCGGGGAATTTTTATGTGTTCCGCCTAAAATATTCTAACATAGGTTATGGGCCTTTCTCCAAGTTAAAAATTATATAATGCGAAGAATTATAACCAGGTTACAGAGACAGAATACAGATCAGATTGAAATTGATAACAGCGGCAGCGATAGCGATACAGGAACCATACAAGAATTGGAAAAAATCTGCTTCGGAACGAACAACAGTCAGTATATCCGCACATATATATCAATATTGAAAAATTAAACGAAAGGAACTACGACTCATGGTGTGTCCAGGTACGCAATGTCCTTATTCATTCAGAACTGTGGAAGATTGTATCAGGAATCCTAAAAAGACGCAAGCAAACATCGAAGAATGGCTAACATTAGATAAAAATGCACTTGCGACACTTGTATTGGCAGTGAAAGCTTCACAATTTAATCATATAAAAAATTGTAAGACTTCTGAAGAAGCTTAGACAAAGTTGGAATCAATATACAAACAAAAAGACACCTGCGCACAAATTTACGCTTTATAAAACATTATTAAATCTCCGTTTGTCGGAAGAAGAGACCGCAATGGAATTTTACATAAATTCTCTAACTTTGTAGAGAAACTTCCGGAACTTGATTAAAGGATTTAAAAAAGGTAATTTATTTATATTTCAAAGCGATAATGAAATGAATTTTTCGTGTATTAAAAAACCAATAAAATGGCATGAAAGGTTTAGCCATCTGAATTACCAAAGTTTAATAGAATTAAAAAATCAAAATATTGTGCGCGGTCTAGAAAAAGTTAAAATAACGAACGAAAAATGTGTAGCGTGCATGACAGTAAAATTTGCGTAAAACCATTTACTAACTGCTCTGAAAAACAAAATAAGAAAATTCTCGATTTTATCTATTCTGACGTTTGTGGGCCATTTGCTACAGAAACGCTTAATAAATCAAAATATTTTTATCGTTGATAGACGATTTTTCAAAAAGAGTGTTTGTAAATTTCATTAAAACTAAAGATGAAGTGTTACAAAAATTTAAAATATTTAAAGCACTGGTTAAAAATCAAACAGGATTAAAAATTAAAAAATTGAGAACTGATAAGGGCCGGGAGTATGTTAATCGGGAATTTAATGAGTTTTTGAATACAAACGGAATACAAAGACAATTAACGATTTGCTATACACCACAACAAAACGGAGTATCGGAACGATTCAATCGCACGTTAATGGTCCGATTCATGCTTGTGAAATCGGTGTCCATCAAAATCAATAGGTGATATAACTCCTTACGAAAAATGATACGGTAAAAAGCCATCGGTTAAACATTTTCATGTATTCGGTTGTGCGGCGGTGGCACTAAAAAACTACAAAGAAATAAATTGAAAGCCAAAGGTAAAATATATTATATGGTCGTTACTCATTTACTTCTAAAGGGTATCATTTATATGACCCAGAAAACCGTATTGTCGAGCGTCGTTATATAATTTTTCGTTGAAAATTCGTTTAAAAATCGACACATTACAAATTGAACATTGAATATCGAAAACATTGAATTGGAAAATAAAACTGAACAAATTATAATTAATCAACAGAACAAAAATAAATCAGTTAAAACTAATGCTGCTGGTGAAAGCAATGCAGAAAATCCTGCGCCTACAGAAAATAGTTCAACTTCGTGTAGGGTGTGACCCGGTAGACCAAGAATTGGTATGGTGCAGTACAAAGCGAATATGATTCATTAATCGAAAACAATACGTGGTCGTTAGTTGACTTACTTTCGGAACAAAAGCCGGTTGGATATAAATGGGTTTTTGCATTGAAAACGAAAAAGAAGTGGTTGGAAAAATTTAAAGCAAGACTGGTTGCTAAAGGTTTTAGTGAACAGTATGGAGTAAATTACAGTTAAACCCGGTTATAACGAACTCCGTGGGACCAGAAAAAATAGTTCGTTATAGGCAATAATAACGTAATAAACGGAGTGAAGTTATAGAAGAAAATATAAAATACAAATAATTTTTATCATTCATTAAAAACAAAAAGTATTTGTTTTATTAAAAACCAAAAATATGTGTTAATTCTTTTTATCTAGCAGCTGATAAAAGATACTGAGTTATAATTTAATGCTGCTATATTAAATAAAAGTAAAGACTATTGCCACACTTCAAAGTTATTTCTGAGGGTTCGTTATAAAAAAGGTAAAATGTATGAAATTTAATTACTGGGACCATTTAAAGTAGTTCCTTTTAACCGAGAATTCGTTATAAACGAGTTCGTAATAAATAAAGTTTTTGGGTCTTGAAAATGTGTACGTAATAACCAAGAATTCGTTATAAACGAGTTTGACTGTATTTCGAAACGTTTTCATCAGTTGTTAGATACGCAACAATAAGAATGGTAACTGCAAACTGCATTTACATCAACTGGACATTACAACAGCCTACGTCAATAGCGACTTACAGTAGGAGTGTTACATGAAGCAACCTGAAAGATTTATCGATCCAGAATAGAGTTAGGTTCGTTAGCTCTTTTGAGTGTTCGCTCTTTCTAGTTCAGCTCTCTGTAGTGAACTAGGTCGTTCTTTTAGTTCAATAGTTCAGTAGTTCTTTCTCAATTTCAGTTGTATTTAAACTGATGTAAACAATACAAATTTATATCAATAAAATAAAAACATATTCATAAAGTGTTTTTTCATTTTAAATAAAGCGTAGTATTTAACATTTTTTCATTTTTATTAATTCATTATGTGTTTGAAGCACTTTTTAACTAAAATTACTTAACTAACTAATACTAACAAAAATATTGAATTATATACACATATTTACAAAGATATTAGAAAAAATAAAAAAATTCAGCTTTTGGAAATCATCAAAAAACAAAAATATATTATATACAAAAAAGCAATTAATAGGATTAATTAACAGTCTATTGCAATCGTTTTTAATAATTTGATTAAAAATGAGGATATATAAATAAAACTAAAAGAATTTAATCAAGATGTAAATATATACATATATGAAATGTAAATATGATGTATATAATGGATATATATATGTATATACATTATATTTTTATTGTTATAAAGTTAATAGAAAATAAAAGTTATAAACAAAGAAAATTGAGAGGTTCACATGTTATTGTGTAAAAACACAAGAGTGGATACTTTATTTGGTTTGATGAGGGTCCTTCTTTCGTTTATTATTTGCCCTGTTGCAGAAAAAATACGCTCACATGGTACTGATGTGGCTACTATGCAAAGGCGTTTTAAAGCATAGTTGTACACCCTTGGATACAAATGCCTGCGTTCACTTCACCACGCAAGAGGATCCTTTTTCCTTTCCAGGTACACCTCGTTCAGGTATTTATCAAATTCTCTGATTCCAGCAGCAAGGTTATTATCGGATTTCGTAATTGGGCTGAAGTTCATGTCGAATTTTTTCCAAATATTTTTTTGTGGAACTTCAGCAATATTTCCTTCCGTATCAGGTAATTCAGAGCTATTTGGTAGTCTAATTTGGCCGATTCTGTTGCGCAATAATTTCACGGCGTTTTCGTATGAGCTGTCATTTTTAAAACCTAATTTTTTAAATCTTGGATCCAGTATTGTGCTCTCTGCGTATAAATTACTTCTTTCTAGTTCACCAAAACGATTAGTAAGTTCTCTTTTCATCACTGAAATTAGTTCTTTTGTTTGGCTTTTAGTTGGGTTAAAATCAGAAAGTACACTCTCCAACAAATTACATAGAACTAAAACTTTTGATAGGGTTACATTTTTTTTCAGCGGAAATATCTTTTGTAACCTCATAAAATGGCTCGGGAACTGGTATTAGTTCCTCTAAAACCTGCCAATCTTCAAGTGCCAAAGATAAATCTGGTTTTGTGAGTGATAAGGTTGAAATGACAGCATCTTTTACGGCAACAATCCTGTTAAGCATGTCGTACGTAGAGTTCCATCGTGTTGGAACATCCTGTTTTAATTTTAGCTCTGGGAGTTTCATTTGCCTTTGTGATTCTCTTAGCTTTTTCAAACTTTGAATGCTTTTATTGAAAAATTCGACATTTTTTTTTTACTTTCGACACAGTATCACTCACCTCCACAAGTGCTAATTGTACAATCAGATTTAATGAATGGGCAAAACAGCTAATTCCCCTCCAATTTCCGATACGTATCGGTGCACAAATATTTGCCGCATTATCGCTCACAATGGCCGTAATTTTATTTTGAATGCCAAACTACTGCACCTGTTTTTGAATAAAATTTTTTAAATTTTCTGCGGTATGTCTGTCATCATATTTATCGCATGCAATTAAATTTGACTTTAGTTGTGCATCTTCGCTAATATAATGAGCAGTTATAGCCAAGTAACTATCATTTGTTTTTAAAGTCCATCCATCAGTAGTTAAATAGACTGCTGTAGCAGCTAATAGTTGGGATTTTACTTGGTTTAATATATCCTCATATACGGCTTCCATAATATTATTAGACATGGTTTTCCTTGTAGGAAGCGTGTATCCCGGACAATGAGAGACAAGCTCTATTAGCCGTTTAAATTCCGGTTCTTCTACAATTCGTAGAGCATGGTGGCCTTTGGCTATCATTTTTAATACTTGTCTATCGATTAGCTCAACTTTACGAACGGGTGGAGGCCTATGGAAATATTGTGTTATGTTTTGTTGGGGTTGCTGAGGGAGCGTTGCACTCTGACTTGATTGGAAGCTGGTGGAAGGTTGTACATCAGGCATTTCTACTTCAAGTACCTCTGATGGAATTGGTGTCTGTCTTTCTTTATTTAATGGTGTTAGTGGATGTTTTGTTCTCATATGTCTAGAAAGATTTCCATGAGAACCCCCAGCAATGCTTAGACTTATTTTGCAATATTTACACATTGCTCTTTTGTCTTCTTCCGCGGTGAAATGAGTCCATATTGCGCTAAATTTTCTTTTCTCAGCCATTTTTTAAAACAAAGACACACTAGGATCACTTATATTTCTTACACACCAAGATCACTATAAACTTTAAAAATAACCAAACCAATTTTTACCGTTAGAATATGTAAGCTAAATTAACAAATTCTTTTTACATGATTTAAATATTGGCAGCACAGCGTGGATATCAAAACTGATAATCGTTGCCATTAGTAAAATTTTTTCAATTTTATAGTTTTTTAGCTGACAAAAAGTTTACAATTTATTATTATTTATAAAAACATTCCTATTAGAGTAACAGACCAGATTATCTTGTGTGAATCACACTCATTATCGAAATTTGATTATAAAATATATTTTATAATCTTTTTTAGCAGTAATGCGCTATTCCAATGTATAAAATTTGAATTATATTCGAGAAATTCAAAAAAAAAATAATTTTTATACATCATCAAAACTTACATGAGTATTTATAAAAGCATGTATTTTTTTTAATACTTAATAAGAATTTCTTTGGATATTTCTTGTCTAAACCATCCTTTTAATTAATTTGAAAAATATATTATTTTTATTTGCTACTTTTTGTATTTTTTGAAAATTTCGCGCTTTTTTAAAGAAAATGTCTTCATAAGTTCTTTTATTAATACGTGGCAACACCGCCGAATGAATGTCATGAAAACAATAAACAACAGAAAAGAACGAATATGAACGAAATGAACGAATAAGAAACGAGAGCAAGAGAGCCATGAACTACGGAGCTAAAAGAATACATTTTTCAGCTGGTTCTCTTAGTTCAGTTGTATGAATAGTTCAATTGAACTAGTTCGTTCGTGAACTACACAACTCTAGTTCGTTCGTGAACTACACATGAGAACGATAAACAAAATAAAAGCACGAGTAAAAATGAAATGAACAAATACAAGAGAATCATGAACTACGGAGCTAAAAGAGCTTATTATTGTGACCGGCTCTCTTAGTTCAGTTGTATGAATAGTTCAATTGAACTAGTTCGTTCGTGAACTACACAACTCTAATCCAGAATATCCAAAGAAGGTTTTCAATTGAACAAGGCTCTCTATGGTTTAAAGCAGTCCGGAATTCTAAATTAGACTCGGTCCTGAAAAGTTTTGGTTTGATCCAGAGTAAAAACGAGCCATGCTTATATAAATACAACGACAATAAAAACACGGTGCTAAATTAGCAAAAATTAGCTAAGTTTGATTTAGTAGATAAAGGTCCATTTAAATTGTTTTTGGGCATAGAAGTCGAACGTCGGGCTGAACTTGGTGAAATTAGTCTGGGACACAGGATATATTGAAAACTTACTACATGCCTATGGCATGGAAAATTGTCGTCAGCGTTCCACTTCGCTTGATGCGGGATATCAGGTAATTAAAGATGATACTAAAACTAAAGTTAATTTAACAGCCTATCAATCATTAATTGGGGCGTTAATGTATTTTGCGGTAACTACACGTCCGGACATTATGTTTTTAATTGTAAAGCTCGCACAATGCAATGTTGACCCCAATGTAGATCATGAAACTGGTGCAATACAAATTCTACGATATCTGTCAAAAACGATAAACTTTATGGCGACAGAAATTATGATATTTATGGGTACTCAGATGCGGATTGGGGTGGAAACGTAATTAATCGAAGGTCATTTACGGGTTTCGTTTTTATCCTATCTGGAGGAGCCATATCATGCGAATCTAAAAAGCAAACGACAGTGGCGCTTAGTTCAACTAAAGCAGAGTATATGGCATCGTCAAGTATTTAGAAATTTAATGGCTGAAATTGATTTTTTCAACGAAAATATACCTATTATTCTTAAAACCGATAATTTTAATTCCCAAGAATTGCCAAAGAACCAAGTCTATCACGCTGGTAGCAAACACATAGACATCCGGTATGATCACATAAGGGATTTTAGTTTTAGAATATGTTAATAGCGTAGAAAATTTAGCTGATGTATTGATAAAGAATTTACCAAAAGAAAAACATATAAAATTTATAAATAATCTTGGAATATTTTAGCCAAAAGAATATGATACTGTATAAAAAAAATTTTTAAACATACATACATATATATATAGTTTACACATTTCTTAAATATTAACAATTAATCATAGCAATAATGAATTAAATGAATTATAGCTACATGATTTTCGGTTTGAGGGACATTATGCTATTTTGTATACATTTTTAATTGAATTAAAAAAATAAAAAAAACTATAAAATTCAGACTATATTCTATATGCTGAACAACACAATACATTAGTTTCGCGATGACTTATAGTTACGATGACCATCCGTCTACTATTATAGCGGACGCTCCGCTATTTTACCATACGTAACTTCTAAAAAGTATTTATTTTCCAAAATGTCCGCTTTGGTTCACTTTTTTCACTAATTCGCTAAAAACGCTTATATTAGCTGGAATTATACATGATATTTAGTTGGAAACTCTATATTTTATCTATGATGTAGATGCAATGCCCTCTTGGCCTTCAGTTCAAACGTTATTAATAAAGGTAACAGAAATCACAAATGATTTAATTATAAATAATAACGAAATTTTTGATGAATTCACTTATGTAAAAAATTATGCAAATGCTGAACAAATAGAAACAATCTCGATTAAAAGGGGATTGAAATTTTAAAATTTTTTGAACGAAAAATATTCCTTATAAAAACATCCTGAAATTACTAGATTTCTCATTTGCAGCAGAAAGAGTTTTTTCTATTTGGTTTTCCAAAAAATCCGAAATGAGACTAGAAACTTTAAAATCTCTTTGACCACAGGCCCAATACTTAAAAAAAAACGTTTTGTAGAGGAATATCAGAAGTAAATTTACACATATGTACATAAGTATACCCATATTTATATAAATTTAAGCTTGTATATATTATTTGTACCTATTTATATCTGTGTTTTAAAAATCTCTTTTAATTATAATAAATGAATTTTTTAATTTTTCAATTTTATATTTTTGTTCGCTTTTTTCTCGTGGAAATAATGGTCACCGTACATCGAAACCTGGGTAAATATTCAAAAGAGAGGAAACCTATTTAATATCCTTTCATTTTAATTGCTTTTAAATGACGGACATCAATAAATCAATAATATTTTGCTTACTTTCAAGTGTTAGTTGTATTTTACTTACGTATACATATGTACATATTTTCACACACATTCGTATTATTTATATTTGAGAATTTCTGTTCAAAACAAATAACAAAAACTTCACCACAATTTTTGTTTTCCGATTTTGTATCCTTCTTGTTGATTCTCTTTAAAATTAAGATAAATGAGAATAACACCTTGTAGTAAAAGTAGAAAAATTATAAACTTATTCGTAATAAATTCATACTGGTTGTTGTACAATTTATTTTTCCTGGAAAAATTAAAAGCAATAAATAAGGGGGACAGAGCAGAAGCACGTAAGCACGTTTGTGCTTTATAAAGACTGCAACAACAACAACTGTTTTTTAATTGTGTAATTTGTTATTCTTTTCTATTTTTTCTTTATGAACAATTTCAAATTAAGGTGTAATTATAGTAATCACCCTCATTTACTTGCTCAAATGAGTTTTTCGAAAATATGTGGTGGGTCAGTTAAAACTTTTTGTCTTTTGACTAAATTGAGTTTTAGAGGTTAGACATGGAATTTTTTTGAATTAAATAATGTGGTTTCTTGCAGTTCTTAACAGAATTGTGAAATGAACACTTTACGTTTTTAATATTCCAAAACGCTTATCCTTTATAGTTTCGAAGATGACAATTAAATAAAAGAAATTGTTTACTTTTCTAGTCATTGTTTATTTCTTTGCATCAAATAAAACCTTCATTTATTTCAATTACAGCATATTTTTAAAGATTACACTGAACTTACAACTTTATTACACTATTCTAAAATTACAGATATCAGTCTTTTACTGCACAACACGTTAGCGTAACGTCGCATTTTATTACAATTTTTTTTAATACTGACTGACTGAAATTAAGTGGAAACTTTCCCTTTGGTTCTATTTAAACCGTCTTATGTTATGTCTGGTGGCTTCGCGATCTTTCAATGTAGTGTTATTGTATTCTGCTCTCTCTTTTATTCATATACTCGTGTATTTGTTTTTCAGAGTGAAAATATAATTTTGACTAACAATTATATTTTAATATAATTATGTATACTACAGCCCTCTTGTTGTACTGTAGCGCTGTTGCCTGAATATATAGTGGGAATTGATACCATAGTCAGAAAGTAAACCGATTCGCTTTAATAATCTTCGAAACTAATTTGATAACTATATTTTTTTGAAGTCTTTCCTTCTCATGCTTTTATGCAGTATACCTCGAATTTGGTTTACTGAAGCAGAAATGGACACTTATGGTGTTTTCTTTTCTACCAAAAATGTGCATTTTATTAAGGCAAAATGCATTTTTGCGTATGTTTCTTAAAAATGTTTCGCTCTCTAAAAGGGTGGTACGTTTTATTCTAAATAATTCGCCCTTGCCAATGGTGGAGGGCATTGCATTTTATGCCCTGTATAAATCGAGAGTGCTGATAATGCCCTGTAAAGCAGATGACTTTTGTTTATTCATAGGGCTACCAGATGGTGTATAAAAAGTTGCCTGGTATTGCTATTCACTTTGAAGTTAAATTTTTCATTGTTTTGTTCAGTAACCTTAAGGAAACATTATATTATTAAAGCTACATGGTCAGTAACGTAAAAAATTGCATTCAATGTTAGAACAGTGTTAAAATGATTTTTTTTTTTTGTTATTATAAACAAAAGCTCTAAAAAAATAAGGTGAAAAATTAGGGATCTGGCAACACCTTTTTCATATTTACATTGAAAACAAATCAAAAAATGCAATACATTTTTAGATCTAAAACCTTTTTTTTGGAAAAAAAAAAATATAAATATGGATAGTGCTGCATCTATTTTATTTGTAAAAAATGATATAAATCAGTTATTAGATTCATCTTCGTCATCAGATGAAGAAGAATTACTGAATTTATTTCAATATACATAGTCAACAGCCGCCGTGATAAACACAGGGCATACCTTTTTTTAAATATTTGTGTTATGTTCTTCTCAAACAAAAAATGCCATTACAACAGAGTTGGTCAAAAATTTTTTAATGCACCTTGTAAGAGGGTGACATTTCCTTTGTAGAAAAGAAAACACCATTAAATTTAGAATTTTTGTTCTTCAAGTTGTCGAGCATTGCAATTAAGCTTATGTTATTTGAAAATAGTACGGATTTTAGTAAATGCCATAAATTAATTTTGCTTTAAAAGGTTTTAAAATAATTATTAATATTTCGTTCAGTTTTTATTAATTTTTCTATAGAATTTAACAGAAAATATGATAAAGGGACTTGAAAATGTAACTTCTTTTTAAAATATTACAAAACATATTATATTTTGGAGCGTTATCAAACTATTATCACAAAAATGAGCTCGTCAATATATCCACATGACACAACGTAATGAAAATTCTGAAGATCATTGTATTAAAAAAAAAACAACTAGGTTGTATATGTTACGCATAAAAGTAGGGAATGATTTTCTACCTGAAATTTTGATCTACTTCCGTATACGGTGCCGATTACAATCTCACTGAAAACTACAGGGCAATTTTTGCACCTAAAGTTCACGCAGATTGCAATTTCGTCCTTATATAAGTTACAATTCGATTTTAGGGAAGCTGGTTAGATACTATTGAAGCTCACAAATTATAACCTCCAGTAATTAGAAATTCCAGAAATTAGAATCAGCGCTTGCAATACGTTATACGTTCTAAAATTCTAATTTTTGAGCGTTTTTTTTTGCAATTTTAACGCAAGAAGTGTACACGTCCTCTAACCCAGCCTAACACAAGAAACCCCCAATTATCGCCCATGTTCTGGAAAACGCATATCGCTTAATGTTTGCGTTTTCGATTTGAAAACGCCATGTAGGTGTTCTGACAAACGAAATCGCTAGAAATTTGGCGTTTTCAAATCGCTAGGGTATACTGAAGCGATCTGGCAGAACATGGGCGTATATATGTTTTTCCGTATTTGGTGATTTTTGTCGCATTTAATGTCTAGTTAATTTGTGAAATTTGATACGCGTGTACATTTATTGCCAAGATCTCTATAAAAAGTGAAAGCGTATCATTAGAAATGACAAATAAACGTAAAAAGAAACACTTTGTCGTTGGAAACTAAAGTTAAAATATTAGAAAAGTTTGACAAGGGCGTTCCAGGAAACGCACAGTGGTCCAAAACTCCAATCTAGCCGGACAAAAGTAATTTTTTAAATTATTTAAAAAGTAAATTTTTTGTATGGTAATATGTTGACAAGCTTCTAAAGTACATAACGGCATATTTTTTTTTCTTCAGACACCTACACTTCAAATATAAATAATTGCTTCTTTGCTAAAAAATTAATATCTCAAGTGAAATTTAACAGCACGAGTGAAATTGTCGTGAAAAAATATTAAGAACAATTGAAATAATTTGTTCGTGTAATTAATATAACAAATATGAATAAAATATATTGCGTAAATTTTTCATAAAATATGTTTTGTTTATAAACAAAAATGCAAATATGTACACGTGTGTTTTAAATGTGAAATTTTTGTTTAATGTCCGAATTCAATTAGAATTTATCGTACTTAAGCTTTAGTTTTTATGTTATTGTTTGAGTTTAACATGCCCATAACAAGAAAAGAGCTGTATAATACTTGGCGTAAAAGAAAACAACTAACTAAGAAAACTTATGCTGTTGTTAAACACGTTGTTGCTAAGATTGGTATTAAGAATGATGAAACGGATAGCTATTACAGAAAAGTAAGGCAATCTGTTTGAATGTTTGTATGCATTTTAACGAAAGAGTGGGCGCAATTCAGTTTAACAATGCTCACGTTCGAAGATAAAAAAAAAACAATGTATAATCTCTTTCATTATTTTCTGTTATCTTCAGATCCTATTATATCCTCTTTTTCTATTCATATTCATTCCCGCAGTACAGAACCTTTGGATGAAGAAGTTCTTCCCTTGCTATCAGATGCGTCAATGCCAGATATATGTCAATCAGATATAGATTGAAATAAAAATAATTTATTTCTGGTTTTTTTTTTTAATTTTATTAAATATATTAAAATAATTTGAAATAATTTTTTTTAAAAGTTCTTCTTTCAATTTAAGTTGTTATATATATAGAGACTATCTATACCCCGCGAGCTTTGCTACTCTCGTTACATTATATTCAAGTTTTAGTACCCATATGATATGGATGTTGCTACGCCTACTATTGCTATTCCGCCTATTTTTAACCAAAATATTAATATCGACACTAAATATCATGATATATGGAGATTTTAGGTGTTAGTCTTCCCAGATATACGAATTTTAGTATTTTATTTATATGGGAGGTAACACGCCCACTGTAGCTCGTTCAACAATTGTTCCCACACATGTTTATGTGGATATCGAAGTTGTCCATATTTTTTTCGTTGTCTGACATAACATATGTCTGCTTTTGAAAAAAGTGGCCCTTGACATAAAATTCATAAAGACAGAATTTCTGTTCTACTTGGTGTAAACTCTGATGAAGCATATAAATTAGTTCCATTGGTAATTGGAAAAGCAGAAAAACAGGTGTTTTAAAAGTTTCAATAATTCTCTGCATTACAAATTTTCAAAAAATTCTTGGATGACTTCTCGGATTTTTCATAATTGGTTTCACCAAATATTTATTAAAGAGGTAAGAACAAATAACGATTTCAGTTTCTGTAATTTCAAAATATTTTTCAATTTACTCGTGATCCGCGTTTCTCAGGAATATAATTTGCCACCGAAAGCCATTTTGCATTTTGTGACGATTTTTGTGACATAGTTGCACTATTCTTTCCTCCAAATGTTACAGCAGCTTTACAACCAATGGATCAAAACCCTATTAAGTTAACAAAGCTCAATTATAGCTGTATGGTACTTTTTCTCTTAATTGCTGAAGGTGATGAACTAAAGAATCGTTTAAAATCCTATTCAATCCGCAATGCAATATTATTACTGAAACCAATACGACGACGATGACGTGCCAATAGCACATTTGTTGCAAATAGGTCAGGATTGCAATGTAGTTATTCAGAGAAATCACGCTCTTTTAGAAGAAATAACTCCAAACGATTGCATCGGTGTAGAAGACATCGACAAATGGAATGGAATGTTTGAAGACAAATCTGAATATGTTCTCAGTAGCGATGGTGAGATAGTAGCGAAGACGATGTGTTGAAATCTCACAAGTTGTCTCTAATACTACAGCTATTGAAAGCGTAAATAATTTAGTAAAATGGTGTAATAAGACTGAATTGTTTTGTACTAAGCACATAAGCAATCTTTTTGCTCTCCGTAATGATATTTCGGATTCGATGAAACCAAAAATTTAAACAAAACTAACTAATTATATACGAAAAAGTATTTTTTCGGCGATTTTTTCTCAGCAGATTTCAGTTTCCCAAAAAATCTGTCACTCGGAGTCGACTTTATACTGTATGTCCCGCCACTTATATATAAAATTAACACACATAATCTAATGGTGAAGGTATGGCACTGGCCATTTTATAGTCACCTAGCAGCAACTCATTTCCTTGCCGTTCGAATCTTCCCTCTTTCCACCTTTCCTAAAACCTGCACAATGCACTGCATGAGTAGAGGCCATCCCCTCATTGCTGGTTTTAACTTTTAACTGTGTCATTTAATTCTTTATTAGTTTTGAATTAAAAAAATGCATGTGATGTATTTGGACTATATTGTTACTTTTTGTTGCTTTTAGATTTTTATATTCATATTTTTAATTAAAAAAAGATTTAATGTATTGAAGTAAATTGTTACGTTTTCGTGTATTTTATTTTAGTTTTTGAAAGGAAATCTGTTTAATTCTTAATTCGAAAAAAAATACACGTCCAGAAATTAGAATAATTCAGAAATTAGAATTATCTCAAAAACAAAGCGGTTCTAATTTGTGAGCGACTACTGTATTAAAATTCAGATATTTCGGTTTCTCAAGAACTCCATGCCAAATAGAATATATTTAATTATTAATAATAATAGTTTCCTGCAAAATAATAGCTGCTGAAATTTTGATAACTTATTTACCCTTTATTTAATTTAAACCCTTTTTTAACCTTTTTTATTTAAATGAAACTGTCGACAAAGTAATGCCATTTCAATTTTTCATTCGTTATGAATTATGTAAAATCAGTTTTTTTAATATCTGTTTACTGATAAAAAAGTAAATAATAAATAATATTTTTAAATTCAATGTATATTAAAAAAAAACTACTGCGATAAAACAAATGGTTAATACTGTTTAAAAAACTTACAAGTAGTGTTTGTTTCCACTGCTTTTTGTAATAATAAAACATGTAAGACTTTTTTCTGTGCCAAAATTTACCTATATAATTTTAAAACTCAAAACCAAAATTAACATAATTTTTTTAATTTAAGTTGCAGACCAACTAAACTCTCTTTTCTAAGCATTTTGAAGTATTATAAATCGTCATAAATTCTAGCATTAAAAGACACAAGATTACAAAGTACATTAAAGATACAACTCCATTCCAACCAATTGATCAAATCATTAGTGCACAGTAGAGGTGTGCGCAAGGCATATAAAATTGCACACTATTGCATTTTTCTCAAGACCGAATAGTGATTGTAGCTGCAAATATAAATAACTGTGAAGCAAAGATAGTGTAAAAAAAAAACAACTGCGCTCGTAAACCATTGTACAACCGTCTAAAAGATAGTTGTGTGAAGCGTGCAACAAAAATTTTGTACTCTTCATAGAGTCACAACATGCATTATTGCCGCCAGTAACTGTTTTTAACTTATTATTTCTGGGGAAATTTTTTTTTGAAGTTTATGGCGAAAGCAAAGAATGTTTTTGTTTTTAACACAATTTAATTTTCATTTTCCAAAAATATAGCAGGGTAATTATAAAAAAGTAATAAAAATAATAAAACCAAAAACAATTCATACAAAACAGACTATTTTTGTAATTATTAATCTTTTCTTATATTTGATTAAGAAATTGTTCATAAACATTTGAATGACGCCAGTATTGCCAGTAACTATTTTAAACTTATTATTTCTGGGGAACATTTTTTTGAGTTTATGGCGAAAGCAAAGGATGTTTTTGTTTTTTAACGCAATTTTATTTTCATTTTCCATAAATTTTTTTTTTTGTTTTGCCACTGCAAAATTGTTTTTAAATTGTTACATTTAAATCACCCGCGCACGTAAAATCGGAACCTACTCACAACCAGTGATGCCATCTCTTAGGACACCAAACGCGTGAACAAAAATGAAAAACGGGCTAAAAAGGGCTAAATTGAAATTACGTGCTTAGTACAATAGAATTTCATTTAAAAAAAAGCGCAAAAAGTGAAAAAAGTCTTTTCAGATAAAAACACCACAATTTTTAAACAAAACAATTGATTAATAGATATTATTGCTTTTGAGATCATTTTACTTTCAATAGAATTTACATTACAATCTTTCAAAGTTGGTCAGTGTTAAATGTGATTTGTACTTCTTGGTCATCCTCTTCTTCATTCATAAATCACTTTCTATATGGTATTGAGACTTGGCTCTTTCAAGTGTTATACGGAAGCAAATGGTGAATGAATTGCAGTATATAACGATAGCGCAGCCTGACATTTCTTTTCCACCTAATTATTAGGCACATACAACTTTAAACTTTCAGCAAAGCTTGTGTTTCCCGGTACTTTTGGTAATTCTATGTAAATGATAAAGAAGGAAACAAGAAATAGAGAAAAAAAGTTATTGGGTTACAATTCGACATTACCAGAAAAACATAAGATAATATTGCCATACAGAGTTAAAGGAAAAACGGGCAAAAAGGACTAAACAAAAATACTGAAATGCGCTGAAATTGCGCGTTTTTTAGTTTAGGGCTAAACATTTTTTTCGCGTTAAAGGTACTTCAAAAAGGGCTAAATCTAGCTCGAAAAGGGCAAAGTTGGCATCACTGCTCACAGCAATGAATAAAAACTGTCCGAATGTTTTGCTCTTTGTTTGCTCGCCAGCATTGCCATTTAAACTTTTTATTTCTTGGGAAAAACTTTTTTTAAACTACTACTTTTTTTACACTACTGATATTCGCATGGCAATACTGAAAATGTAGCTTCAGTAATAAAATATGCTCTTACAACACAAAGCACAGAACACGTACAGAATGGAAACGGAATTTTGACGTTTACATAATTTTGGTGAAAGGGACAGCAATATTACCAAAAAGTATTTCTGTCCCTGTCTGATTATTTATGTTTTGTTTATTTATGTTAGTTAATTTTTAGGGTGGGTTTTTATTTTCTAATTTGATAGAAATTTATGATATTTTTGTAAAATAATAGACTATTTGTGAAAGGAAATGAACTGTTGTATTGGGGAAACGTAATACGGAACTAATGTATTTGGTGACACATTTCAGCGATTGTCACTAACTTAGTATTTAACCAATTGAGAGGTATATTCACAAACTCCTGAATCAAAAAGTTATGAGCATATATTTTGTTATATTTTTATTTCTACTTATCTTTTACACACGGAACTTGTTTCATTGTTAAGAGAAGATGCTAAGAGTTCGATTAATAATAAAAAAAATTACCGAATTTTAACTTTTTCATTCAAGAAATTAATAAATACTAGTAATATACACAAAGTTCTGCAAGAAAAAAATTTCTTACTTACCTTTTGCACAAGAAACTATATTCAATACGACCAAAAACTACATACATTTCGATTAATAATTAAATATTTAAGAATCTTTAAACTTTTCATTGAAGAAATTAAAAAATATTCAAAATTTTCCCTTTTTTAACACAAAATCAATGTTTGTTTACATTTAATTTTTCAACTTTATCCACACAGTTTTCACTCTGTATATCTATTGCTTCTAACACATTTGCTTTGCAAAACGTATAATACGTTTTTTGTCTCCCTCTAAAAAATTATGTAAAATTATGCTAAGTGAGGTTGTCAAACGTCAAAGTTTTCCCTTCTGTGTATATTCTGTGACACAATGCATAGTTCCGTTATTTCACAGGCAAACGAGTGCTGTTGTATACATTGCAGAAATGAGAAATACACATTTCAGTGCACTCGTACAATCAAGATCAACAGAAAAGAGTACACTACAGTATTGCATTCGGTGAAGGGTAACCCAGTCGAATGTCTTGTACACACCTCTAAGTGCCTAGTCAATGCAAATAATTATTATTACTTGTAATATGTGTTCCATTGAATATCAATGAAATCGAAGAAATTAAAAATTGTGTTCAATTTTGATCTAGTTTAGCTTCAAAAATTAGTTTAAATATTTTAAAACAAACTTCTTAGTTCTAAAAATTAACAAAAAATAACAGACAGCAAGTAACTACGCCCACATTCGTAATAACTTCTTTTTCCGTCGTAAGTATGAGTTTAGAGGTTAAGTCGCAATTAAAACTTTCTTTCAATAAGGTTATATATTTTAAGGTTGTATGTGTTATATACGCGTTATACTACTTTCAGCACCCTAGTCTGGAATTGGGTAGGAAGCACTGTCAATGTTTTATTCAATAGTTTTTAAAGTATATTCATTAATAAATATTTTCACTGTTCAACTATCGGAGGGTACAGAATATTTGACAATAGGCAACGGAACTGTTTTTTTTTTCAATTAAAATAATTAGTCTGAGGTATGATAATCCTAATATATATTATAAATCTTTCTGTAAGTCTGTTTTTTTCCGTGTTAGCCGATCACACCTGAACGCTTGGACCCATTTTTTTGAGTGCAGGTTATCCTAATATATATTATAAATCTTTCCGTAAGTCAGTTTTTTGTTTGTTTGTTAGCCAATCACGCCTGAACGTCTAAAGCGATTTTCTTGAAATTTGGGATATAGATCAAGCTTTTGTCAGTGCAGGTTATAAATCTTCAAAATTTTTACCAAAAGGGGAGAAAAATGGGACAAAGGGAGAAAAAATGGTAATAGTTATTTTTTTACGATTTAGCTTGGTTAAGTTTCCCAAATATTTATTGGAGGTGTTCCGTTTATAAAGTTGGGGTCCAAATAGGGGAAAGGGGCGAAAAACGGGCAAATTGCATGCATTTATATTTAGGACTTAAAGTATTCAAAAAACTGGGTTGTTTGATAAACCGGTTTCCGAATAATTTGAAAAATTACATTTTTTAAGAAACCGTTTTGGAAACCGGATTTTTATTTATTGTTATTTTTATAACCCGCGCAACGCCGGGTGCAATCTGCTAGTTGAGTATAAATTAAAGAAATAAATTAATGTCGTGTTCCTTTCTGTCAAATGTTCCATTTTAGTTTTGTGTTGTCCCTTTAAATGATTTTGTGTTCTTTTCAAAAACACGGCAACGTTGAGAAATATGTTGCGTATTGTTTTTCATAAATACTTCCCTCAGTTATTACAAAAATTATGCATTTCTTGCCCTCAAAAAATAACAGTCTTAATATATAGCAATGAAAAATATTTGGGCAATTCACACAAGCCGTTGTATTAATTGTATTGTTGGACGATTATACAACAGTGTATGCTTGTTGCTAATAATTTTCATGTAAAAATCCGATACACTTATACACATTTTTTTCATGTGTTTTTAAAAGTTGTATTGGCTTCGTGCTATCAAATTATGTGAATGAAAAAATGTGTGTATGTTTTCATATGTTTTTCAAATGTTGTGTTAGTTTCATGCTATCAAATTATTTGAATGCCAATAAAATATGTATGGAATACGAAATATACAATACAGCATAGCATTAAGCGTTCACAAACGACCAAAAGTAGTCAATACAACATAAACGATACAAAGTCTTGTGAATTGCCCTATTATGATTATTGTTTTCATTGAGATTCGTTACACCTTTTTGGGTCTTAAAAGTTTCTTTAAGTTTTTAAGTTGATATTTTCGTGTTATGGAGATATTCCATTTTATTAAATTTTGTAAGAGGATACCAAAGCCACACTTTTACGTGCATGATGTACCAAATATTTCCATTTTTCTTTATTTTCAATTAATTATTTCTTTAATTATTTTTATTTTCAATTAAAATATTAAATAATTTTATAATTTTTTTGTTAATCTTAATTTTTTTTTTGTGCGTTTGACAGCTTACATCCAACATAATTTCATGATTTAATTAATTAATTTTTTTTTTATAATTTTATTTATGTTTTACATTTATTTACACATTGTGACAGCACTGTTAAACTCAAAATTTTTTTATTGGGGAGTAAACGGCATTACTGTACAAGTACAAACAAATGAGAGAGCGCCCATTAACCGAAATGCGTATATTCTACTTAGGGCCATTATTACAACTTGCCGTTAACTAAAGGGATGCTTTTAACGGCCAGATAAATTGTTTTCTATTATTATGAGTAGCCAATAAGATAGGAGTAATCGTTAAGCTAAAGGTAAGATCATCCTACCTTTAGCATTTAAAGGTCCCTTTATGTTTGAACTTGCCATTTCATATACTATTTTCTATATGGCAACTTTAATTTTTTATTTTTAATAATATATTGGTGTGCCTCCACCAAGTTTATTAAAAAAACCTCTTCCTTCGCTGAATAATGTTTCGATCTTTGTGGCAGTGTATTGGCGTACTAATTTTTTTTTTTAAACAAAATGCACAAACTTTGAAAACTAAATCCTAATATATATTATAAATCTTTCTGTAAGTCTCTTTTTTTGTTTGTTTGTTTGTTAGTCAATCACGCCTGAACCCCTGGGCCGATTTTCTTGAAATTTGGGATATAGATCGAGCTTTTGTCGGTGCAGGTTATAGGCTATAAATCTTTTCAAAATTTTGACCAAAAGGGGAGGAAAAATGGGGCAAATGGGGAAAAAATGGTAATAGGTAGTTTTTTACGATTTAGCTTGGAGGTATTCCATTACTAAAGTTGAACCAAAAGTGGTTCAAAAAGGGGGAAAGGGGCCGAAAACGGGAAAATTCAGTGCAGGTTATCCTAATATATATTATCAATCTTTCTGTAAGTCTGCTTTTTTTTTGTTTGTTTGTCTGCCAATCACGCATGAACGTCTAGACCGATTTTCTTGAAATTTGGGATATAGATCGAGCTTTTGTCGATGCAGGTTATAGGCTATAAATCTTTTCAAAATTTTGATCAAAACGGGAGTAAAAATGGGACAAAGGGAGAAAAAATGAGGCAAAAATGAATACTTTTATGCATAAATGCTGTATTTTATGGGGTTTAAAGGTATTTTTTTTACAATTTAGCTTGGTTATGTTTCCCAAATAACCATTGGAGGTGTTCCGTTTATAAAGTTGGACCAAAAGGGGTCCAAAGATAACAATTGCCACTGCATTTTTAAAGAACTTTTTTAAAGCAGCAAAAGTTGTCAACATTGCAAAGGCTTTGCCATATTAATTTTTGTTTTATCTGTAAAGCTAGGTACTCTGTTCAAAATTTAGTCCGAAATACTGTCAAACTACATATAAAATATTTGCAAAATAATTTGCCAAAACAGTACTCTGTTCTTATCAGTGATGCCAACTCTTAGGGCACCAAACGCGTGAATAAAAATGAAAAACGGGCTAAAAAGGGCTAAATTGAAAAAATTACGTTTTTAGTACAAAACAATTTCATTTTTTTCAAAAATGCGCAAAAAGGGGGCTAAAATTAAAAAGTCTTTTCAGATAAAGAAACCACAATTTTTAAACAAAACAATTTATTAATAGATATTATTGCTCTTGGGATCATTTTACATTCAATAGAATTAAGATACTAGATTAGTTTCAAATAGAATTTACATTACAGTCTTTCAAAGTTGGTCATTTTTACATACGATTTGTACTTCTTGGTCATCCTCTTCTTCATTCATAAATCACTTTATATATGGTATTGAGACTTGTCTCTGTCAAGTGTTCTATGGAAGCAAATGATAAATGAATTGCAGTATATAAGGATCGCGCAGCCTGACATTTCTTTTCCACCTAATTATTATGTAAACACAATTTTAAACTTTCAGCAAAGCTTGTGTTTTCCGGTACTTTTGGCAATACTATGTAAATGTCAAAGAAGAGATCAAGAAATAGAAGAAAAAAATTCTGCCACATTGGCCTACAATTCGACATTGCCAGAGAAACATAAGATAATATTGCCCTACAGAGTTAAAGGAAAAACGGGCTAAACAAAAATACTGAAAAGCGCTGAAATTGCGCGTTTTTTACTTTAGGGCTAAAAATTTTTTTTCGCGTTAAAGGTACTTCAAAAAGGGCTAAATCTGGCCCGAAAAGGGCTAAGTTGGCATCACTGGTTCTTATTGTGAAAAACGCAATGAAATTTATCTGGCAACTTTGTTTCCAACTTACGAAATAACATAAGCTGCACTTATTTCGCACGAAATTAATACAAACAGCAGATAACATATTATTTGTTTTTCTTAAATTCATAAATTATTATTTGTTCAGCCGGAAAAATTTCAAAATTATTAAAAAATTAACATTTTAACGGCACAGTAGCTGTAAAAATCAAAAACTTATTTGAAATAAGTGCCGAAGAAATGGTTTATATTATTAAAATTTGTTATTGAATTTTTATTTCATTTTCAGCTTTCAAAAGCATATGGTTATTGTTTACGCATTTAAGTTAATGGCCATTCACTTTAGCTAAAGGTACCTTTAACTAACCCAGGCTTTAACGGAAAGTTGTAATAATGACCCTTGAAGTTTCTGATTTCACTTTATCTATGAAATCGATAAATAAAATCAATAAAACTTTCCCAGTTGGGAAATAGCACTCAGCATTGAGGAAAATAGTTAGGGAATACAAAAAAGGCAAAAAAATGTTGAATAAAATACTAAATCGTCGAATATTTAAACAATCGTCAAAGTGGTCCAATATAGTCGTAAAATGATCATTAGTAAAAAAAATAAAATGAAAAAAATATTACTGTACATATTTTAGTCTTAATAATTAGTTAAAGAATCAAATATAAAGGAAAAAATTTTATTTATAAAAATAAACTTAAAATATACGTAAGTAATTGAGCGTTAAATAGAAAATAAAAAATAGAGCTACATACATAGCTTACAAATACAGTCAAGCTCGTTTATTACGAACTCGTTTATAACGTTAAAAGGAACTACTTTAAATGGTCCTAGTAAATAAATTTCATACATTTTGCCTTTTTATAACGAACCCTTAGAAATAACTTTGAAGTGTGGAAATAGGCTTTATTTGTAATTAATATGGCAGCATTAAATTATCACTCAGCATCATTTATTGCAGCTGGCGATTACACCGCCCAACATAACTTTTGGGGGTCAAGACTCATTAGCCCTAGAGAAAGGCAGCTGTACAATGCGATAATTGCAAATAAACTCGATGTTGCCTCTGCTGGAAGACCGACTTACTGGCTAACGGACTTCAACAAGTTGCCAGACCTGATTGATTTTGCCGTTGTTAAAAACATTAAACGCAACGAATATACAGTTACCTTATGCTATGACTTATCACCTGACCACTTACCTACAATTCTCACCCTGCAAAACAATTTCTATGTACATCGTGAACAGTTGCATTTATTCTCAAATAATAACACAAACTGGTTATTCTCTCTCGGAATATTCCTCTGAGAAACGCAGAAAACATCCAGACAGCTGTAAATCATCTCACTGAAACCATGGCTTCGGCAGCAAAAGAGGCAACGCCTGTAAAGTTGTTTTGAAAAATAAATGTTATCAATATAATACAGAAATTCTAAATCTCCTATTCTAAAAGCACAACTCAACTGATGCATTGCCCTACTGCGGAGTAATCTGATGTATACACAATAATCTAGACTTGCTAGTTATCTCCAGAATCTGGGCCAAACAAAAACCACAAATTATGGTCTATAGAAAGTGTAAGGCATATGAGTTGTACTATTACTCTAAAATCACCGCTCAGATTGGAGAACCATACTTGGGCAAAGACTTCTAATGAAAAAGTTAACGCTTTTGCAAACCACCTGGAGGAAGTCTTCACACCACACGACATTAACGCTCATATCTGCCCACCAAACATAGGTAATACGCACCTATAAAACTGCGGCTTTCTCACGTACTCGCCGCTTTTAAAAGCCTCAACGTGAAAAAGTCGCCAGGGCCCGACGCCATTACAGGCTCAATATTAATCAACTTATCCACTTGTGTATAAGAATTGTACTATTCATAACGCAATGTTAAGAATTTTATACTTCCCATCATTTTGAAGAATATCTACAATCGTTATGATTCTCAAGCCGGGAAAAGATGCTACTCAGATAACATCATATAGACCTATTAATTTGCTTGTTCGAAAAAATTCTTCTACAATGCTTATCCACGTTCCTCGATGAGCGACAAATTATCAATGAACATCAGTTTGGATTTTGAGCTAATCACGGTACCATTGAGCAAGTTCATAGAATCTTCACTATAATTAGATCGGCATTTGAAAGGAAACAATATTATCTATAACTCTTTTTATCGACATCTCACAAGCATTCGATAAGGTTTGGTATGATGGCCTACTCAACAAAATAACATGTCTTCTCCCCGAGAACACTCAAACTTCTTAAAAGCTATTTACCTGAGAGAATTTTTAATGTCAAATTAAAGGACGAACTGTCTAAAACAATAAAAATCTATGCATAAAACGGAATTACTGCTGATCACTGGCCGCCGTATGCCCTTGCAGGTGGACATGAGTATTGGAAACGAGGTAATTAAGATCCAAGATAGAAGTTGGCAGCAGCATTATGCTCTATGGTAGCGAAATTTGGGTCGAAACCCTAGAGTGAAGATAGATGAAGGTGGACGGCGAGACTTATCCCGGACATAAAGCCATGGATTGGTCGAAAATTTGGAGAAGTAAATTTCTACGTTACGCAGATGCTATCGGGTCACGGATATTTTAGGAAATATCTGCACAGAATGGGCAAGACCGACTCTCCTTACTGTCTTTACGAGGAAGGGGAAGTAATTGATGATGTGGAACAAACTGTGTTTGAATGTGCACGCTGGCAGAACTATCACTCTGTACTGATGTCAACAATTGGAACGATTACGACCGCTAACATTGCCGGATTTATGATGGCGAGTAAAGAGAATTGGGCCTCAGTGGCGAATTACGTGGAGTGCATCCTGAAACTGAAGAAGAGATATCTGGAGGCTTCGGAACATGTAGGTCCGCCGGCATAGTTGACACTTAGAAGTCTCCTCAACCTTCGATACGCAATCCGGACGCGGATATGAGCGTTTATAAGCGTCAACAAGGATACGAAAGTAGGATCAACACTACTGCAGTCGCACGTATGTGACTTGGAAAAATGGTTTGAAAAGTGGAGAATAAAGGTGAATCCATCCAAGTGTGTCCAAGAAACCTTCACACTCAGAAGACAGGATTGCCCACAAATAAATAATATTGATGTCCCTGTTGAAAACCACTTCAAATACCTGAAAGTCCACTTAGACCGGCGTCTAACATGGTCCCGCCACATCGAGTGTAAATTAGGATTATTGGTCCTAATTCAACATTAGACCTTGAATACAAGATTTCTTTATACAAATATATTATAAAGCCAATATGGACCTATGGCATTCAGCTTTCGGGCAGTGGGTGTGAGTCTAACATTTTAAAATTACAAAGAAGACAGTCCTAACTTTTACGACAAATTGTCTGCGCTCCATGGTATATTCGTAACGACAATATCCATAGTGATCTCAACATTCCTACAATTCAGGAAGAAATTAAAAAATTCTCTATAAAATATGTCGGTAAACTAGTGATTCACCCCAACGCATTGGCAAAGGGCCTGCTTCAATTCATTGGCCTTCAGAGTTTAAAACGAAGCTACACATTGAGCCTCGTTCGACAGCTGCACTGACCCTAATTGCAGATGTACAAAGTATTATTAGTATTATTATAAGGTTTGAATACAAAATATAGTTAACACGCTGGTGCTAACTATTAACCCTCAAAACTAGTTTTAAGATTTGAAAACTATTGTAAATTTCATTAGGAATGATTCAATAATAATAAAAGAAAAAAAATCAGGTACAACTTTAAAGTCGAGCAGTTAGAATTGTTGAAACTCAAATTTATTTATATTGTTTCTAAAAATGCAGACGCCATAGTCTAGTAGGCGTTTACGTTATTAGACGTAAAGCCAGGGTTTGAGCCCCAGGCCAGATATAAAAACAAAATACAAAGAGAATGCCTTCGGCGATTTAAACTCACTGAAGGGTTGTAATGACCAATTATGTATATATTAGTAAATACTAATATGTGGTAATACTAATATTTCTGGGGTAAATTTCGCCACGGTTGAAATAAAAGTCTAGCATCTGTACTTTGTGATATCTGACATGTTTCTCTAAAACTCGAGTATTTTTTTTTTATAATTTTAAAGAAAAAATTTTGTGAATGAACTTCTGAAAATCGTCAATATAGGGACATAAAACGTCACATCGTCAATATGATCCATTTTGGAGCACAAATCTGGCAAGTATGTCTGCTTTGTTCGTTACTTATTACACTGCTAAATGAAATTAAAAAACGCTACAAATAATTATAACCTGTTCAGCAATATTCCTGCCTTATGTGTAGTGTGCTGATAAATTTGAGAAAAAAGTGCTGTAGTCCATAAGAGAGACACAGCCCCATACATACGGTGACCATTATTTCCATAAGAAAAAGCGGATAAATATATAAAATTGGAAAACTAAAAAGAAAAGCAGTCATTATAATTAACATTTTATATAAAAACTTTTAAAATACAGACTTAAATAGGTACAAATAATATATGTAAACAAACTTAAATTTATACATAAGTATGTATGTATAATATACATATACATACAATATACATTTGCATACAAATGGAAATACCTGCGTGTATAAATTTACTTCTGATATTTCTCTACAGAACGCATTTTTTTTAAGTATTGGGTCTGTTAGATAAAAATGTTTTGAATTCCGAACATTCCTTTCCAAAATGCATTTTATGATCAAAAGATATTCAAAAATTTCTAGTCTCATTTAGGATTTATCGGAAGACCAAATATTGTTAGATATAGAAAAAACTCTTTCTGTAGGGACATAAGACACTGGCAAAGCAAATAAAAAATCTACTACCAAATAAGTTAAACTTTTATTCTTCGCTCCACAAAACTTTGTCCCACTCTTTTGACCAATGCAGATACCGTCTACCAATATCAAGCCGTTTTTTCTTATTAACTTTACTTATAAGTGACTTCTTCGCTGGTCTTCTAGTTAATAAATTTGCCTCTCTTAATCGGTTTCTGGCTGTGTGGACGTCAATATAAACGCCCTAATTGGTCGTTTGCATGAAGTCGTCGTGGTCTAGTAGGTAGTGTGTTGGCTTATTAGACGTAAAGCCAGAGTTCGAGTTCCAGGCCAAACATCAAAATAAAACACAAAAAGTATTTTTTCGGCGATTTTTTCTCAGCAGATTTCTGGCAAAAACTCTGAGAGTAAATAAAATTGCTATGAAAGGTTTCTCAAAAATCTGTAGTTCGGAGTCGACTTTAAACTGTCCCGCCACTTATTTATAAAAATTAACGCACACAACATAAGTGATGTGAGAAACTAATCCTGACTGAAGGGTTGTAATGACCAATTATATATGTATGTATAATTAGTAACATCTATTGCTGTTTTCCGATGGTCAACTTATACTATTTTATAATTTGACGGTCTTGTCGGGCAGAAGATTTACGAGGTCGACCACTTCTTTCTTTCCACGTTATTTGTTTGACGATATCGCCATAGAATCTGACAAACTGTTGATTTGTTGATATTAAATTAATGAGCAACTTCATTCATTGATTTGTCTTCTTCCAAAGCCCTTATAATAGTGAATTTGCTATCTGCTGACAGCTATTTCTATTTTAAAATTCACAATTTGCAAAGTTTTCATTAAACCTTTATTTTAATTACTCTATTTGATCTCCTTTTACATTTAACATATTGCATCGCATTTATTTTTCTCGCCAAATTTTTTTACTTTTTTTATAAACGTAAAAAAATTAAGTGGAAAGAGACGCAAACAACGCTTAATGATGCTTTTTATTAAAACTTAGAAATGAGCGAATAAGAAAAACAAAAGTGGACTGGAAGTGGATAATGTTATAAGTTTCGGGCCTCGATTGAATATCATACAACTTAGCATTGCATTTTTTTTCTCGCTACTGTAATTTCGTTTTCATAAAATACATGCCTGGATGTGATATCATTCAGAAATGCAACCTTCCATTCTAGAGATTGATATTTAAAAATTAAGTAGCTTAAAAGCTTCAATGAGGAATTCTAGAGGTTATGAAGCGCAGGTCTTTAAACGTCTTGTTATTTACTTTATCAATTCTAGAATTTTTATTGCATCATTAGATCATTTTCCTTCGCAAACAAGTCAGCTTGGCAGGGGACGTGTTAATTGCTAATTGTCGTTCTTTGACATTTCAAAACATCCCTTTTTGTTTTATGTATTCTGTTAGCCTATTTTTATGGAACCTATTTTTTCAGAATTCATTCTGTCCACATCGATAAATAAACTCTATGAAATCTAGATTATTTTTGGTTGGTGGCATTTACCTTGACATTACACACATAGCACATTCTCATTTAAATGGATCTTTGGATTGGTTGCAGAAGGCGTCAATTTTGAGATAAGAATAAATGACATTTCAGATAACATTTTACAGTTAAATAAATAGTCCGATAATTGTGTACGTTGTAATACTACGTCAGTCAATGGTCAATAAGTATACGCATTAAAGTTTATGTTTAGAGCTACTTTTGTGAAGTGTCTGTGTGACAAATAAGTACATACATTAGATAATTAATTATTGTCATAATTTAAACGGGGCTCTCATAAAGAATCATGGGAATTAGTCAGAGCATTGTCAATTTTATATTTTGAAAAACTGGGGACATACAATCGAGACGTACCAACAATCGAAACTAAGAAGCTCACGGTTCACTTAAGCCGCAGCTTCGTAACATTTTAAACTTCAATGGTCACACACAGCTCCCCTTATCTCTTAAAAATAAAATTTGAAGATTCAATTAAAAATGTTTGATTAAAAAATAGGAAACGTCACAAATCACTAGTTAGAGAGCGGCAGAAGGCGTGCCCATATTATATAATACTGGAGTATATGTATAAATATAATTATATTTACGTAGAATATGCATGTAATTTTTATATGCTTAAAAGCTAATGTAAGTTTAAATAAAATAATAATAATAATAAAAGTAAAACTAATAAAAGTAAAACTTTATCATTTATAAACGATTTAAAAATAGCGTTTGTCGACATTAGACACTTTTCCTTACCGACGGATTTGGCATACAACGTCGCATTTGCTCGGAACTGCGATATGATGGACTATATCGACCTGGAAAACAAGTTGGCGCTGACATTTTCATTTTATCCGTCGATGAATACATCGACATCGTCATGCAGCCGCCCACAAAATCTTCCTCCAATTTAAACGCCCTTGAGGCGTCAAAAGTCGTTGGTGAATAAATTTTGAAGAACTTTAATTTATTTTTGAACAAAAAGCCTGCTTTAATAGCAGGACGTTTTCAATAAAAAAATCAACAATTATTTTACTTTTTACTTCTAATTTCGAACTTTTTTTACCGCAACAGTTTTGTTGCAATTTATTTATTTCTTTTTTACTTTATTTAAATAATTTTATTTATTGCAAATAATTTTTAAGATTTTTTTCTTCATATTATTGCACTCAAATTTTTTCTTATAATTATTAATGCACACTTTACGGACGAAATTACTAACGTTGATATTCATGAACAACGTGCTCGTATTTGTTATATTATTGCAATTTTAAATAATTATATGACCGATGTGACGTTACTTTGATCTATCGTATCGGATCAGAACACTATCGAATTATAAACTCATCCCAATTGATAATTCAAATGGGTAACACAACTAAACTTTTCAATTTCACATTAGAACCTGATGAATTACAAAATATTGTTGTTTGATTGAAATAAGTTAATTGACCAACTTAAGACATTAACTAAGTGGATGGTTGGCAGACAGTCAGGCGGCTGCCTGGTCGCATAAAATTTAGTTGTTATCCTGACGAGTTCTTTTAAGTTCGACAAGCACTGTTGTTAGTATAGTTATTATTTTATCATTTTTTGTTTGTTTTATTACTATTATAATTATAAATATAATTTTTATCTTATCTTGAACAGTGGTTGGCTATCGATTTCAAATGTGTAGATGCAAAAAGTATCTCTATTGCTATTGTTTAAACTAAACGGAACCGAAAAGATTTCACAACTAGACAACAACCGTGTTATAAAGAATTCTATGATGAGTTTAACTGACTCCAGTTTATTTTGGGGAGGAAATGTTTTAATAATGCATGAAAGGCGTGTTTAATTAAAGAAACATCCTCTAAAAATGGCCGATAAATACATCATGTTCTATGAATAACTCGTCATTGGCCCATTCATGTTTTGCTTGGGGGTGAATGGGTGCTGGTAAAGGATTTCCTGTGTGGAATAATGAAAGTTTTTTATATTTAACCTTTGGAATGTTTAACACAGGGTTAGCAAAAGCTCACGAATTAAAAAGAGCGTAATTGTACGCTCTCATTGCGCATGTCAATAGCTTTAACATAACTTTCAGCTTAAAAAGTTCGAATAAGCCTTTCAAACAGACAATACCTATTGAAACGTTTGTACCTGCATACATGTAGTTTACTATACATTTGTAAAGAGGCTGGAAAGTGAGATATTTTTGAAAGTGTTGTGGAGGAACAGAAATACAATAGTAAAAATTCAGTTTATTTTATGTACTATGTATTCGTTTAAAGTTTTCTTATGAATTTGTGACAAAACAAGTTATGGCAATTGAATAGTTAATAAATAATTTAATACTACCTAATTAAACATACAGAATCTCCCCGAGAAATGGAGTGATAACATAACTTTCTTAATTTTAGTGTATTCATAAACTATTGCATTATCGATTGCCTCGGAATATATGTACATAGAACAATTTCATTTAAAAAAATTAAATAAAAAAGGAAAAAAAAATTATAATATAAGTTATGTTTTGTTTGCAGAATTATGAATCAAAATTTCTTGATTATAAATAGGGAAAGCTTCATAAAAACATCTCAAAATAATTCCTTTTGCAACAATTAAGATGTCTTCATAAACGAAATTTTGATCCACAATAATTTATATGCATTAATGAAGAGAGTTGGACTTTTTTAATATTTTATTAAATAACGATTGTTTAAAATTTTCTATGTTGCTTAATATTACAAAAGAATTTATACGAAATAAAATACAAAGCAAGTTTAAAACAATAAAAATTGTGAGTAAATAAAATATAAAAATTTAATATTAACTTAAAAAATAATCTTTCAAAGTTTTAGAAGCATTATAGTACAGGCTTTAAAATATGCGAAGGGAAGGAAGATAGGAATTCCGCACATGAATTCAAAAAACTATACCATTGAGATACCCGTATTGAAGACGTTTATGTAAAACTTAATAGTATTGGCTGATAACGTCTGATTTGGTGTCTCCACAACTAAATAGATCAAAGCCGGAGTTATCTGTCATAAAATGCATCGGAACACATTCACCCCGAACCAATAACGAAACTTGTCAGCTGCAACTCATGTTTAACACAATATTCGAAAAATATATCAAAGAACATTTAAAAACCAGGTATATAATATACCCTACAGTGCAAAGTAGATCAAAAAGATTGTCATGCACCAATAGCTTTACTTGTATATATAATTGAATATTACAACCCTTCAGTTAGGATTACGACCTAGCTTCTGACATCACCTATTTTGTGCGTTAGTTTTATACAGGACCCACAGTTTGAAGTCTGCTCCGAATTTCAGAGAAACTTTTTATGGTAATTTTATTTACTCTCAAAGTTTTTGGCACAAATCTCATGAGAGGAAGTCGCCGAAGAAATACTCCATATATACTTCAATACTTCAAATAAATACCCTATAAGAAACAATATGATTGCGATAAAAAAAAATACTCCTTATGAACGACTTGTTGCGTCATATAATTTGATCACATATTTTAAAGTTTTTATAAGAGCCATTATTAAAACTTGCAGTTAAACTTCGGTTTAGTTAAAGGTCAATTTAGGTAAAGGGAACTGTGAAGTTACCTGTAACTGATTTTCGTTATTACAACACAGATAAAATAAAATTAAAATATGATAGTGCCGGAGCGAAGTCGGTAAAACTACTCAACTAAACACAGCGTTGTCAACTATTTATAAGCAAAAAGCGCCGTCCATCACACCAAAACGCGCTAAAAATTATATTCAAATACAGAAACTCAAATATTGGTATTTAAAACATTTTTTATTAAACATTACTACTTATTTGGTATTACAATTCAGGTCCAAATAGTAGATCTTAATTTTTAAATAAATGCTTTATGAATTTAGATAAGTCATTAATATCAAATATTATTTTAAAATAAAAAATGGTTTGAAATTAGAGAAGACCAAAATTACTCTCGATGATGAAAACATTACTTGTTTATCTTCCAGAAAAAAAATATCTTCATCCTCATCATTATGCTCAACTTCTGGCCATAATATTGTTTTTATATAATATTTTGATTTTTCATATGTAATATTTGAATTAATTTTTGATGAAATTAATTTAATTTTATCAAATAGTCTTCACAACATGAATTTTTCATTTTGGGGTCATATTTTATATGAATTTTTTGAAACAATTCATTTCACTAAAAGATCTTTCCAGTTCTGCATTAAAATATGGAGCGCTTAATAAATTAATTAAAAAAATAAAAAATAATTAATTTAAGAAAAGAAATTTCATTTAATGAATTTTTATAACCGTGCGCTTCTATCCAAAATGAACCAGTTTTAGTTGATATGTTTTAAGTATTAAATGTTTTAACTATTTTTTACCTGATTTCTAGTTATTTACATACATCCTTCCTTGTCAAGCCGTTAATAATCGTCATTGGAGGAATAAGAAAAATATGTCAAGTGAAGTGGTTGTGTAGTGTGTTGTAAACATATTGCGTATAATTCCTAATTCTTTCCACAACTTACGGATAGACGGGCCCCTATCCGAGACGATTGCTACTACTGGGAATCCAACCGTAGACAATCGTGTTATTAGTCGGCGTATAATGTCTTTTGAAATTTTGCAGTCGAAGTCATAAAAGACCGGCTGTTTCCATGACTTCTTTAAGCCACGTGCCATAACCACCTGCACGTAGTTACTTGGCTTCCTCACTTTGTCCTGGTTGGTGTCGTATTCGAAAGTCTCCATCACTTTCATTTCATCAAAGGCGAGTACACATATCTTTTCATCATTAGATAAATTGGTGATGTGCCTCATGAAGTCGACTGAAGAATCGATAATGCCTTCCTCTACCCGCACTTTTCGACACCAACATGTGGTAATGGAAAGCCTTTTACGTACACGTGGTTATAGGCCCCCGGTCCTGATGCATGCAGATACAATGCATTAGAAATATCTGTCCATCCCCAATGTATTGTGTCTGATGTCATCAGTTTTCTGACCTGGCCTTCCGTAAGTATTTTCCTCGCGTTTTTCAAGGCTTTATTACTTTGAGCAAGTTCGCACTGTAAACTCTTTATTTGAGACTCTAAAAACTTTATTTTATTAGAGTACTCCTGTTTTTTGGTGAATATAAAGCTGAAAACATATGGAAAAATACTTGGTTTTTAATAACACTTTGTATGTATTCATGTATATACATATATACTAGCAGATTGTACCCGGCGTTGGGCGGGTTATAAAAATAACAATAAATAAAAACCGGCTTCTTAAAAAATGCAATTTTTCAAATTATTCGGAAACTGGTTTATCAGACAACTCAGTTTTTTGAATACTCTAAGTCCTAAATATAAATGCATGCCCCCTTTTCCCCTTTGTCGACCCCTTTTGGTCCAACTTTTTAAACAGAACACCTCCAATAGCTATTTGGGAAACTTAACCAAGCTAAATCGTAAAAAAGACCTTTAAAATCCATAAAATACCGTATTTATGCATAAAGTATTAATTTTTGCGCTTTTTTTACCTTTGGTTCAAAAAATTTTAAAAAGATTTATAGCCTATAATCTGCACCGACAAAAAGCTCGATCAATATCCCAAATTTCAAGAAAATCGGTTCAAGCGTTCAGGCGTGATTGGCTAACAAACAAAAAACAGACTTACAGAAAGATTTATAATATATATTAGGATTAAAAATCATAATATATCATACATATTTACATACATACATACACATATTTAAATGTTTTATAATACTTCTTTGACTACAATGTTAGAGATAATGACATGATCATCGTTAACTTTTTGCCCGTTCGAATCCTCAATACAAACAAAAATATCTTTAAACGTACGCACTCGCGAAAAAATCGCGTATAACTGCCCATGTGAAAAGATCGGTTCTGAAAAATACAATCCTAGCTTTTGAAGGGTTTGACCTTGTGCTTTGTTTTCGTGTCATTGGGGAAGGCACAGTTGGATCAGAAGGTGTAAGGTTGATTCGGGGTATGAGTACAGCTTTATCGGTATGAATAATTTTTGCTGATATGATGTGCTCTCCCAAGTTTGTTACGATTAACCTGGTACCATTTATTAACCCCTGTTTAGCATTAAGACTTCTGATTAACATTATAATTACATTTGTTTTTTCACGTTATTTATATTCTTATGTTGCACGTTATTTTTATTCTTATTGCAACATAGTCATATCTCAAAAAAACTTGAACTTGGCAAAATGCGATTTAAGTTTTCAAGACATAAGTCCTATGATCTAATTGCCGCAAACATTTTTTGCTATAACTTCGGTTCAGCTTGGGATATTAAACTGATTTTTTTTCAACATGTACAGAAGGTCTAAAAGAGCAGTTTTGCTTAAGTAACTACAAATTTTTAATTTTTTGAGATATGACTATGTTGCAATAAAGGAGCGATATGTATATATTAAAAGACACCGTGTTACTACTCTTCCTAAAACAAAGAATACCATGACAATATCAACATTACTAAAATGGCTTTTACAACTTTATATATTATTATGTGGAATAGCATTATAATTAAACTACCCTGTTATCGCACTTGATCTAACAACTACTGCAAAGTATTGCCAAAACAGCTTTTTACAACTTAATATGCATATTATATATAACTGTCTTAGTAATAAACGGCATTATAGTAAATAGCGGTATTGCCAGAATGGATTTTAATACATACTATATTATGTAGAACTGCATTACTATTAAGCGACCCTGTATTAGCACACTTGAACGAAAACATATAATCATAATGACAACAGTATTATTATGCAGAGCTATATAAAATATAATTTTTATCAATGAAAATATTAATCATATTTGCAACCGACAAAAAAAAGTGCTTTAGAAATAATATATATGATAATTATAATTATTAAAAATTATAAATTATAAAAATAAATATATAAAATATTATTACCGTAGCCTAAAGTGATAAAACGCAATATAGTTGTGAATAAAAGAACTTTCGAATAAACTTTGAAGATTACATATTAATTTTCTATTATTCAATTTAGATTATTGAACCAATTTTTTGTTCTCGTGTAAATGAAGAAACACCCCACTTCACAGACAATTTTTTTATATGCTCATTGAGGCCAATGGTCGACTTGATGCTGGCGGACTGACACATGCTGTGCAAAAATATATGTTTTTGTAGGTTTTGTCCCAATATTGCACAATGTTTCACCAACTTCCAAACGAAATTTTGCACCTGGTGTAGATTTTTTAGGTTTAGAAAATCTTAACCCATTATTGCCCGGTACCTGAAAACGTTGAAATTCTAATGAAATTGTTTGTGCATTAGTTTTTAGGTCTAACTAAGATATATTTAAAATTTAAAGAAAATGAAACGATTGGTTTTCCAGATATGAGGTGGTAAGTTTATTTACCAGTGGGCAGAAGTGTTAACTTTTTTATGAATAATATACAAAAATTAACTATTTTTTTTAAGATATTAAAACTCAAAAAATCTATGCATATTAAAGCTCATTACATGTAGTTTGAGTACATGG
This sequence comes from Sarcophaga peregrina, assembly GCA_014635995.1. Taxonomy (NCBI): domain Eukaryota; kingdom Metazoa; phylum Arthropoda; class Insecta; order Diptera; family Sarcophagidae; genus Sarcophaga; species Sarcophaga peregrina. Next base: position 74,021,720 of record CM025790.1, read on the forward strand.
AAAAGCATTTTTGATGTAAAGGCTCGCAGCATACCTGACATATATACGGGTTATGGGTATAGCAGACGACACTTCCTCTTGGGTTGCCAGGTCGTCTAAAAATTCGATGAATTATTTTACATACATTTGGTAGGTGTGATAAATCGGTTCTTTTTGTTGATTTTTTACGTGTCAGCAGTTAATTTACAACTGAAGCTCGAAATTTTGGTTGAGGCATAGGTTGTCCCCATCTTTTGTAGCAGTCAATACATGTAATTTCCATGCTTTTATCATTATATTTCATCATAAGTTTATGAAAAATTGCCACCACCATTTCTTATATCGTACAGCAATTCTATAATTAGCGAATGCAATATCATCGAATGCGCTCTTTTTCAATGTTTACTGGCGTTCTATCAAACGTTTGTAGTTTTTTGTCCATATTGGTTTTTTTTTACTGTTGCTGAAAGTTTCTTTCGTTTAGGGGAAAGCTCTTCAATTGTATCGTCGCCAAATTCGTCCCCTGGACAATACTGAAGTTCAAATAGTACCAGCAATTTCAACGTCGAGTGGAGCATTTCCATCCATAATGTTGACATCAATATGCTCTTCATCAGAAACATCATCTGGGTCAGGTGGAATGTACACAACCTTAACATTTGACCAGGATTTTTCATTTTCTAAAATCGCAACTACTTCTAGTTTTAAAAACTTTATTGAATTAATTTTTAAAAAATATTTCCACTTTTAATATACTGGTAGCTCAGTAGATTTCCCCGTTCTAAAATAAGCAAGAACAAGACAACTATGTAAAGAAAACACCGTTGTTGACCATAGAGTGGTTATGTTGTTTCTTCTAACGCTTTTATGAAATATTGCCTGATTTGCTATACGTTTCTGTCCATTGGTAAATAAAATTACCACATGGAAAAGTGAAACTAAATCAAATTGTTTTTTATATGTAATAAAAGTACCATGGAATAATGATTTTCTAATCAGATAACTGTTAGCCAATTTCATTTCTTATATTAATTTTCTATAAGTTTAAAAAATGTTCATTTGTAGAAGATTGCGAAAACGTTAGCCAAAGGCTCATGAATAATAATATATAAAAATTTGTTTTCTTAAAGGTCTCTAAATTATGGGATAACTTAACAAAAAATTTAATTTTTTACATATTTTTAGCTTTACAGTTGTTTAAAGAACTGGTAAGTGAAATTACCGGTTTGGCAATAATGGGTTAAAGAGCAACCACAAGTCAAACATTGTAAGATCCAAATAATGGTAAAATATTCGCATTTGCCAACGTTTACTCATCGGTCTTACCTTACTGCCAACACTGCCTGTTGGGTTTGCACTGTTTATGTGTACTCGGCTACAACAATGGCGGAGGAATCGTAATGTATTTAAAATATTTTCTGTCACACTTTCGAACATCAGATATAGGATTTTGGACCGTAAATTGTATTATTTTGTTCTCTATTTAAACTACAGTTGACCCATATACGCTGTCTACATTAGCTACACCTTCTTCCAATAAATTTATTATAAAGAATTATATATTTTCTGATTGTGCCTAGTCAAAAAAATTCTTCTTTGCCTAGATATTCCAATAGACGCCAAGACTTAAATAATTATTTGGGCAATACACACAACTTTGTATCGTATATATTGTATTGAATACACTTGGTTGTTCTCAAAGCTATGCTGTATTGTGTATTTCGTATTTCAAATGTATTTTTTGGCATTCAAACAATTCGATAGCACAAAACCAAAATAACTTTTGAAAAACATATGAAAACATATACAATTTTTTTCAGTCACACAATTTGATAGCACGAAACGAATACAGTAGTCGCTCACAAATTCGAAGCGCTTTGTTTTTGAGGCATTTCTAATTTCTGAATTATTCTAATTACTGGGCCGTTTCTTTTTCTGAATAAAAAATGATGAATTAAACAGATTTCCTTTTAAAAACATAAATAAAACACATTTAAATTTTTTTGGAACAATCTTATTTGATAAAAACAAAACGTAACAATAAGTGAACAAACTTCGAGTCTAACGGACCTGTTTCGGACCTCATTCTGTGTGAGATAAAATATTTTAAAATAATAAAAACAGTTTGAACAAATTTAATTAAATAGTTACAAATTCACTTTAATAAATTTATATTTATGCAATTAATTAATCAAATTAGTTTATTTATTACAATAAAAATTTAATAAACAAAAATTTAAAATTTTTTAAACAAACAACAACATTATGAACATTGAAAATAACAAGTGAATACATAATAAACAATACAAAATACAACAACACATTCACGAGATTTCTTTAAAAAAAATAAATAAACATATATAGAAAAAAAAAAAAAAATAAATGAACATAAAGTAAACAAGAAAACAAATTGAAAATTTAAAACAAAATTGAATTATAAAAATAAATCGAAATAAAGAACAAAAATAAGTCAAATACACAAACAATACCTAAATCAGATAAATTTAATACCTTTTTTTTTACAACAATTACAACATATATAGAAACAATAACTTGTAAAACAAAAATTGACTTCTTTTTAAATACAAAAATCATAGACCATCTGTTTTTGTTTACTTGTCAAGTTGAATAACAGAATTACCATATGTTTCTAACTTTTTCTACACTGAGCAAAGTATTATATTATTAATGTTAAAAATGGCTTGCTTATTGAAAAATTGTAATATAAAAGTTTAGTCTGTAAGGAACACTATCCATAGACATAAATAAATAAAAAGCTCTCAAATGTTGTCACTTTAAATGTAGTGGTCTTTCAGCGCTCGTTGCTGCAGCCGTATTTAAAAATAAAGGTCTTCATTAGTGTTGCGAAAACTGTAAAAAATTCGGATTAAACTATTACCGTTTTTCCAAGAGACTCAAAACAAATTCACCGAACTTCAAGAAGAGGCAATTAAATTAAATGATGGCATTGCGGCATAAGGAAAATTGTTTGATGATTTTAAATCTTTGGATAATTTAAAACCTTCTGCACAGTCTTCTCCAAAACGTCGTAAGTCGGCAAGAAATATAAAAAAAGATAAACGTAGCGACCAAGCAATTGTTTCTGCGCCTCCATGTAATGTTCGATTCTCCAATATTACTGAAATAAATAGTAATAATTTATATCCTGAATCCGATCCCCCACAATCTATAAATACTCCAATTACGATTAATCCTCCTGCATCCATAAATAGTGAATCCAGGCATATTCCTCTCCTAGCAGTTCCTCCAAAAAAGGCAATTTTTATTTCTTGTTTACATCGCACATAAGCTGTAGATCATTCTTCAAATGACGGTGATTTTATTTTTGTCCTTGGAGATTTTAGTCTACCTTCAATTCATTGGAAATACTTACCAGATGATGGTTATTACATTCAAATGAAACTGAATTCAAATTTCGACGAATTTTTTAATATATTATATGATTTAGGTCTATTTCAAATTAATGGCATTCCAAACATTAATTTAAAAAAATTGGATTTATTATTCGTAAATGAAGTAACTAATAGCTTTATTAAACGCTCATTCACTATTACCAGTCCTGAGGATTGTTATCAGCCAAAGCTTGTATTAACAACATCCATTCCTTTTAACTTATCGATGCCTTCGAGTGGTAAAAATGAAAAAGTTTTTCATTTAAGCATACTAACTATAATATGTTAAATGAACTCCTAATCAATACGAATTGGTATTCCTGACTTTCATGTTATACTAATGTTGATGATATGCCTTTTACTCCAAGGTGAATACCTTTTAGAACTTATGTTTTCCAAAGCAAATATCAATACAACTTGCTCGTGTAAAAAATAAGAAGAAGAAATACTATAAAAAGTTGAAACGATCTGTGGTGCGATTCACTAACTTTTAACACTTTTAACAGGTTTTACCATTAACCACACATTTTGAGGTTTGCACTAACCACTATATGATTCACTAACTTTTTTTTAGCCACGGTAAACAGTTTTATTTTTCTGTACATTCAAATTAAAGTTTTATGGCAACCTTATCCAATTACATGTCAAAATAAGAAAAAAGCACAAAGAAGAATAAAGAAAAACAAATCGATAAGAATTATTTTGAAAATTTTAAAAAGCAAGGTAAGTAAAATATTACAGATAATTATTTTATTTTAACTATTTATTTATATTGATAGAACGAACACTGTTACTGCCACCAAAAGTAGCCGGGCGTCTGCTGAGCAGTTAAGTCAAATGGTTGACTTCATGATGAAGCATCCGGAACTTACTGCTGGCAATGTAAAGAAGCTCCATGGAAAACTGGAGTTCGATAAGATGTGGAGTGAATTGGTCGAATCTTTAAATTGTCTTGGTGGTGGACATAAAGTAGTCAACCAGTTTCATTTAATTTTTTAATTTCATTTTTTTAATTTTTTCATTATTGGTTGGTTTTTGTTGATTGGTTTTTGTATATATGTTTCTTATTTTATTGTTTTTAAATGAATTGTTTACTTTTATTTTTGTTTTTGTTACCAAATAAATATTTATTTCTTTGAATGGCGTTTAATTTATATTTTTTTATTAAAATTTATTTATCAACAGTACCCAATATGACTATGCTAATACTTCCTTTTATTTCAAATAATGTAATGAAAGAAGTCCTTGTTCCATATAGAGTATTTTGGGAATTATGTGTATATTAAAAAATGTACAATTGTAATAAATAAATGCATAATTTTACTTAAAAATTTATAAAAAAAACTTGTTTTATTTAATAAAATATGCCCATATTTTAGATATTTCTACAAACGACATTAATTTTTATACTTTGCCTTCAAGCTGGCTCATTATCAGATAAATTGTAGGCTAAATACTCAAACGCCATTATAGTCATAATTTTCTAAAAACACTTTAAACCTCAAAAAAATGTTGGCGTTTATAAACCACTATTTATTTGGTTAAAAATAACAGCTGATTGAAACAACTGACTTTAAACGACAACAGAAATCGTTAAAGTGTTAGTGAATAGTAGAATGGTTAATTTTGTGGTTAATATTTTTAAAAGACACATTTGTCGTTAAAAAAGCTTAGTGAATCGCACCACTGAATACGCAATACTTAATAAATCATGTTACGATAAATATGTAAATATAATGAAGTACAACTTTAAGCGTAATCCGAAATCATTTAAATTTGTTAATTCAAAGAAAAAAGTAACTGGTTTTCCATTTTCAATGAGATTTTAGCAGATTGAATCTAGCAATGACAGCATTATAAGCAATTTATTTGCCAATTTCTTTTCCACAACTTATAATGATTCCATTGAGTATCCCTTTAAAATAAATACAAATTGCACTGTGCCAATATCTTTAATCAACGTTCCTGCTATTTCTATGGAACTAAGGAAGCTAAACTTCATCTATAACTTTGGATCTGATAACATTCCTAGTAACATTTTAATTAATTGCGCCGACGCTATAGCTGTTCCACTATCCTACTTATTTAACAAATCGATTAAATGTGGTTATTTTCCCAACGTTTGGAAGGATTCATTCATTATTCCTTTGTTCAAATCAGGAAATAAATCCGATGTTACAAATTATCGTGGTATTGCAAAACTGAATATAATTCCAAAATTATTTGAAAAAATGATTACGGATGAATTATGTTTAGTGTTCAACTACAACAAACCTACTTCATCTTTCAACAGTCGTTTATCGAGGATTTTTTCATCAGCAACAAACAGACGTTATCTACACGAATTTCAGCAAGGCTTTTGATAAAGTCAATCATGTACTTTTGAAGAGCAGACTTTATTTAATGGGATTAACTGATCTTAGTTTAAAAAGGATTTACTCATATTTAACTAACAGAAAACAAACCGTAAGTTTGATGTGATTGTGTGATACACTAGGTATCTCAGGGTAGCCATCTTTTACCGCTTCTGTTTTTATTGTTTATTAACTGCTTACCTGATATGATTCACTATTCCAACATCCTAATGTACGCTGATGATGTAAAAATTTTCCTAAGTTATCGCCAAATTTCAGAAACTACTTCAAAATGACCTAAATTCGTTTCATTTATGGTGTAATTTAAATTTAATGCAGCTTAATTAAAAAAATGTAAATACATGAGATTTGTAAGGAAGAATACGATTCCTGCAAACTATGCTTTTGATGGATACGATCTTACGCTTGTAGATAACTTCCTGGATCTAGGAGATCTACTTGATCCCAAACTAAATTTTATTCCGCACCTAGCTCTGACAGTAAATAAAGCTAGAAACGTACTTGGTTTTATAAAACGGTGGGAAAAAGAATTTAATGATCCTTAGGTTGCTAAATCGCTCTACACATCTCTTGTAAGGCCTATAATCGAGTATGGATCCATAATATGGGATCCTCTATATAAAAAATATTCCGACTATATAATGCAATTACTGAATCCAAAAAAACTATGTTAAATATGTCGTTCATATTCAATGTAATTACTGGTGATGTTAATTAAGTGGACTGTATGGAGGGGGAAGAAGAACACACAAAAAAAAAACACTGTTGATCGGATACTAAAAAAGGAACCAAAAATTAGAGTAGTCTCAACTTGATAATATACAATGAAGCAACATACATAATTGGTCATTAGAACTCATCAGTCAGGATTATTGACCTAGTTTCTCACACTACTTATGTTGTGTATGTTAATTTTATACATGAGTAACGGGACCTACAGTTTAAAGTCGACTCCGAACGACAGATTTTATGAATTTTTTCCAGAAATCTTCTGAGAGGAAATCGCCGAAAAAATACTTTTTGTTTTGATGTCTGGCCTGGGACTCGAACCCTGGCTTTACGTCTAATAAACCAGCAAAAGAAACACTTTCCTTTTTTTATTGCATGTAGCACTCCAAATCATTGAACTCCTGTTTTCCTCAAATCTTATAATTTATGTTGTTTTAATTTTCCAATCAAATAACACCACTTTCTTGTTAGTTTTTTTGCTTCTCATTCAAATTTTGAATATAATTAACATTTATTTTTGTTCACAAAATTATCATTAAGTTAGAACCTTATAACTTTACAATTTCAAAACTAGTTTACAAATTTTTTGCGCAAAGCACTTAGAAAAATATTACACAAATTTCAGATCTTTTTTTTAAACAAATTAGGTTGAATTCCATCGGATGTTAAGAAAAGGAAAGTGGAAAGAAAGCAGCGTCCTCTGTTGCGAATTTGCCATCGTTTTAACAATCCTGTTTATTTCGTCTGGAATGGGAATTATTGATCGTCAGACATAAACAGGTGATATTGGCTACAGTTTTTTAATCCATGATATCCCGTTTAATGTTCCTCAACGTCCGTCACTTCATTTTACCCCATTATCAACACAATTTTTTAGATCCAACTACGCTGGTGCTAATTCAATAAGGAGAACGTGCAACGAATTTAATAAATCGTATAAGCTGATTGATATTTCTTTAACGAATAATGTCATAAAAATTAATGTAATTAAATATTTAAATTCTTAGTTTTTGTAAATTAAATTTAATTTCATATTTTGTAATATTAGCTAATTGCCTGTAAGGAATATTTCATAGGCAAATAAAAACTCTAGGCACAAAATACATAAATGTGACAAAAAAAAAATCAAATACGCAATAACGTATATAATTAGGTGATTCCTCTTTTTATTTTTACAAAATAAATAGAATTTGGTGATTTCTTGTGTTAAAAAAGCAAAAAAAAAAAAAACGCTCAGAAATTGGAATTTTAGAGCCTATAATGTATTGTAAGCAGTGATTCTAATTTCTGGAATTTCTAATTTGTGAGCTTCTACTGTACAACTTTTGAAAACATATGAAAAAAATCAGTCAACAATATATTCAACACAACGGCGATAGTCAAACTACAACATTAAAAGATGCTTCTAAATCTGGTTAAATACCTTGGAGAATATTTTCTTTTTATTTGCTATCTACGCATAATGGAACTTTGGCACATGCTTCATTTAAAGCATCAACAACCGGACATATTTTAAAGATTCTATTTGCAGCTGAATTCTTTCTATGAAGATATTTGTTGTTTTCATTCAAACGTAGATACTGTCTAATATATTCAAATTGACAGGAATGGTTTGTTACTCGTGGTAGTTGCATCAGTCACATGATGCACACTATACCAATGAATTGTTGGATACCACATGATTGTTCATATCACATACCTTTAAGGTGGGATCTTTCTGTACCGAATAGAAATTTATGTCCTCACCAATTGTCTTCATAAGTTCCCTTGAAAATTGGATAAAATAAAATTTTATTGGGGTTTCTAGATCTGAGATTTCAGTGGATGCCGGTTGTTCATTCATCTTTTTTCACTGTAATGTTCTCTCTTCAGGCTATCTTCTGGTGGACATGACTGTTGTAGTAATAACATTCACTTTTGAGTGTATATCTGTGATGCCAGTAAAATTTTTAAAAAAATCCCTATGTATCTAAAAAAAAATCCCTTTTTTCCCTACACTTAAAAAAAAATACCTACATTTCCCCCTACGCTTAATATTCCCTTTTTGTCTTCAAATAAAAGATGTCCAGTAATGAAATATTGTAAATTTTATTCATTTATTACACATTTTATAAAAAAATATTAAAAACAAAACAAAAAAATAAATAGTTTTAACAAAGTTAATATATAAAAAGTTATTACTTATGTATTAATAAAAAACATTCATAAAAAACTTTTTTCCTAAAATGACTTGCAGTCGTATTCATAAATTTGTACATTAACATTAAAAATGAGATTTTATGATATACATATGCATAACATTTTTAAACTACGTTAATATAAAAATTAATTACATGTACAAATCTTTAGAAGGAAGTTTTCTAAAGTGACTAGTCGTACACGTAAAACTAATGCAATTTGATTCATTAGATTGCAAATGTGACCTTATGATTCAAATTGAATTAAAAATATCATGACTAAGTTTGTTTCTTTTTTTGTACGAACATCTGTAACCACAGATAATTTTCGTTCAGCATCCGCAATAGCATGTGGTAAAGCTAATACAATTTCAACCAATTGGGAAACACGAGCTTATCATTAAAATCTTTGGATTTACAAAATGTTTCGACGTCAAGCTTCAGTAATTCTTGTTCAGAGAAGTTATACTCCATTGTTAACCACTCTTCTGAAAGCTTGTTTATATCTATTTTGAATTTTTCGCACAAAAGCTAAAATTGAATCATATGTTTATTTGTACCACCAATAGCTAATTCGGGATTTAAAAACTCCAGTTTTTCTGATGCCCAGATTGTTTTAAATTTAAATATAGGATTTCTGCTTAAGCATTTGGCTTAGTAAACAAACTTTGTTAAACTTTGTACAAAAAAATTGGCAAACAGAAAAAAACCCTACAAATCGCTTTAAAAAAAAACCTGTCCTTTTTTCCCTACGGCTCAAATTTTTTGGAAAAAAACCCTACAAAAGGGATAAAACCCTACATTTGGCATCACTGGTGTATATATGTATATATCTGTGGCATTAAATAATAATATCTTAAGTCGAAATTTCATGTTTAGAGATATTAAGGGTTTTGTAAAATTTAAATGCGTATAGTTTATTAATAATGACCTTTTTGCATGAAATTTAGCACTTATGTCGACTTAAGCCATTATTATTTATTGCCACAGATATATTCCATATTTTTCCTAATATTCATTAAAAAAATTAAAAAAAACTCGAGTTAATAATATTAATTAATATACACTCAGTTTTTTCTACCATACTTCATATCTTAGTAACATTTGTAACTTTTAATTTTGTCATTTATAGGAAATACATTTTCATTCTAATAAAGTCACTTAAATTATAGTCATATTTTTCCTTTAATAAAGTTGCAATACGTTATGAGCCTATGTGTATAAAGTTTTCAGAAAATTCAAGCGAAAAATAAAGTAGATAAAGTTAAAAATAAAGCGTTTAACCAACATAAAGTTTATTTTAAAATAAAAAATTAAATAATAAATATTAAACCCAGAAGGAAAGAGACTCTTAACATAATTCTCCGATTTTTCAGTGTAGGTAGCTTTAAAGCAGCGAGTCTACTTTTATACGAAGGGAGAACAAAAGAGTTCCATCCAAGTCCTCTCAAGTAAAATATCAGAAAACATTTCTGTACAGATTCAATTAAGTTATTGTAAATGAGAAAATGTGGATCCCATATAATAGCTCCATACTCAAGAATAAGGTGTACCAACGCTATATATAATTGTTTGGTCACGTAGGCATCAGTAAATTCCTTTGACCAGCGCTTTATAAATCGCAAAACACCATTTTCTCTGTTCACCATCATTGATATATGTTCAGAAAACATAAGCTAATGATCTAACAAGATTCCAAGGTCAGTTATACTTAAAACATTTTTCAAAATTTTGTTTTTAAAATGATAAGAGGTATCAGGTTTAAATGTACGACGAAATGACATATGTTTGCATTTATTAAAGTTTAACTCCAACATGTTGACTTCACACCAGTGACAAAAATGATCAATATCCTTCTGAAGAGTTGATTGACCGGATATGCTATCAAGCGAATTAAAAAGTTTTACATCATCAGATGGCAAATCGTTTATAAATAATGTATAATAATAGTATTGGACCAAGATGGCTTCCCTGAGGCAATCCAGAGGGAACTAGTCATCGAGACTAGATAGAGCATTTTCAAATTTCACTTGCTGAGCTCTACTAGAAAGATAAGATTTCAGCCAACGTACTGCATTATTACCAAAACCCATGCAAGATAGTTTATAAAGCAAAAGATCATGGTTGACTCTATCAAATGCTTTACTGAAGTCTGTATAGATAACATCAGTTTGTTGCCTATTTATGAACGCTTCATTTAACTGTTAATTCCAAGATATTAGTAGAAGTTGAACATAATTTTCGAAAGTCATGTTGATATGAGGTTAAAATTGAATATATTTGATGATATAAAGAGTCAGTCACAATTTTTTCAAAGAGTTTTGGAATTGCATTCAATTTTGCTACACCGCTATTGTTAGAAACTTCCAATTTATTGCCAGCTTTAAACAATGGCATTATGAACGATTTTTTTCAAGCAGTTAGAAAATAACCCAGTTCAATCGATTTATTGAAAATTGCCGTTAGGGGACTAGAAAGATTTTCTGCACAATGTCTAAGAATACAAGTAGGTATACCTACCATCTGGAACTGGGGTACAGATTTTTTCGAACAGTTTCAGCAGCAATATACGAGATATGAATACCTGATGATTGGGATAAATCATAAGGATAGGACGCTTGATTTTGGAATGATTTATAAGAATAAGTTGATGCAGAAACATCAGCAAACAAATTACTTATGGACATTTCGTCGTAAGCACTGCGAGAACCAAGTTTTAAGTAGTTCGGTATGTATTTATATGACGTTTAGAGTTAATAAATTTGTAGAAAGACTTTGGATCATTTTTATTTTTGACTTCATTCGGTGTAAATAGTTGTTAGTGGCAGTATCAAATTTTTAAATCAGCTGTTTTATAGTTAAGGGATGAATCAAATCCCCTTGAGTTGCCGCAGTCTTTGTAAGTAAATAAATAAAAATGAACTTGTTTGGTTTAAATTCTTGGTTTCCAACAGGTTTCAAAAGTACTACAGAGTAAATAAACCGCCTTTTCGGTATTTGCTAGAAAGCAATTGGGGGTTCCACCAATTGTAAAACTAAGTGCGAGCAGAAGGTGGGTACCAGACTGGTGTAGGAAGAGATTTCAATGTGGGTTTGGGCCAGTCTACTTTGAGCAAAGTGCTTAAGGAAGTGGTGGATATTTTTAGGACTCATCTCTGTCCACTTTGGATTAAGGTACCAAATACCACTGAAAAAAAACGAAAAATTGCTCTAGCTTTCTACACGAAGCACAATATTTCTGGTTTTGTAGGGTGTATCGATGGTACGCATGTGCAAATTATAGCACCATCAGATAATAAACATCTGTTCTATAATAGAAAGAGAAAAACCAATTGGAAATTTTTCAGCTCTGTGACCACCAATTAAAAATTCGATATGTCGATTCATTACATCCAGGTGCTTGCCCTGATTCCTTTATATGGAATTCAAGTGACCTACGAAAGCATTTTGAGCAGAATTATATGCAAAGTCAAACGAACTTTTGGCTGTTAGGTAAAAAAAATGTTATTTATTCTTTGACTGACTAATTCATTTCATTATTATATGTACATAGGAGACGCTGGATATCCCCTTGGACCATGGCTTTTAACTCCACATCGAACGCCCGAGGACGGGTCGCATGCAATGCGATTTAATGAAGTCCACGCAAAATGCCGCAACATTATCGAGCGTACTAAAAAACCGTTGGAGATGCCTTCTAGGCGCATGGGAATTGTACTAAACGCCAGAAAAGGCAGCAAAAATTATAAATGTATGTTGTGTATTACATAATATTTGTATACACTACAAAGTAAGCGATTTCGTACAGTTTATTATACCAGAGGAGGACACAATAATACCACAAATATGTACTCAGTACCAAACTGCTGCTCAAACAATTAGAAACAATATAGAACAAATGCTATTTTAGTTTAACCAAAAAAATTCAGTTTAATTACAATTTAAAAAATAAATAAAAATTAAAAAATAATTCATAAAAAATTCACATTTCTAAATTTTGCTACTCCACACTTTATAAATTAAAATCATCCTCTCTCACTCGTAGCTTCTCTATAAAGGCGTGGTGTCGCTGTAATTCTTCTATTTCCTTTGGCTTTAATTTTTGCATTTCTTTAAAATGGTTTTGTTGAATATCAGTTAATTTATCTAATGATTGATAAATTCTTTTGGTAGTTTGAATTTGTTCTTGTTGATTTATCTCTAATAATTTTATCGGTTTTAGAAACTCCCTCTGTATCACTAGCTCAGCTTGGGGAGTTGTCTGGTGTTGTACTTTCTTTCCCCTCTGCTATGTCTAATTGAAGCTAACTTTTCTTCTATGATAGATGTGTCGGTTAGGCCAGCAGGCTTCACCGGCACATCCTCAACTGAAGATTTCATCTGTAAGAGAAAAGGTTTGCTCCTTGTTTGTGCCGCTTTCTGTCGTACATATTTTTTTTTTTTGGTCTGCCCACACCTTTAAATTGTTGAAAAAACATTAGTGATGTCCATTATTTTTAAACATTTTGCTTAACAAACCTTTTTCCATTCAAGAGCACACTTAGTTGGAGGCCCCATGGCGTTAAGCTCGCTTTCAACATTTTTCCAAAACCTTGATAGGGACTCTGTGCTGCCTTTATGAAAGCCGCAAGCAATGCCTGGATTGGCATTCCATTAATACAACCAAATGTTGAATTTGTGTTTTATTAGTTGTTTTAGAAATACATTGATACATACCTACTTTTCTCACTTTTTAATATTCCTCCCTTCACACGGTTAATAAAAATGGGATTAAAACAGAGAAAAAGGAAATGTAACAAATTTCACGCAGAATTTTTGTTCATGATTGGGCTGAATATTATCGAGGTTATTTCCTGAAGTTATTGAATTCCAATCAACATTCAATAATAAATAATTAAATTTATTGTAATCCATACGATGAAAGCAAAAGACTTTATAACGATGTTTTTTTCGAACTTCAGCTAGCACATAGATGTTTAACTCAATCGTAGGGTGAAAACGATTTTCAGGAGTGGAAATTGGATCACAACGTTTTATAAAGCAATCCTCCTTATCATTCATAAAAAGAATACTCAGTCTAATAAAGTGCATTTAATGAGGAACATTTGTTCGTTAAAATTGGAAGAAGGTGGCAATGCGGTAGCCTATATTAATACAATAAACGAGCTATTTACAAAATTACGTGATGTTTGTGAGGAAGCCTTAGCTGATAAATGGAGTGCTACTATGTTGCTGAGCAGTTTGCCGGAGGCCTTATAACATCTCTAGAATCCAGAAAAGCAGATGAAATTAATTTTGCTTTTGTTCAACAGAAAATTATCGCCGAATATGAGAGACGTTTGCACGCTAGTGGAGGGGCAGTGGGTGATGCTGTTTTGAAGGTTGTTGCCAAGTCTGATGGTGTTTGCTGTTTATGTAAGAAACCCGGCCATACGAGGAAAAATTGTATGAAATATAAAAACTGAAAACAAGGACCAGAAAATAAGAATCAATTCTGTTGGGGAAACTGACTCAGATTTTCTTTTCAAGTCTGGTAAGAATAAGTATTTATCTTGTTGATTGGGAAATATAATTTCAATAAGACAGATAATGAGATACGGTTTTGATGTAACATTTAATAAAAATATTTGCTGCATTAATTTAAATGGTAACAATATTAGTATGGCTGATATCGAAGGAGAAATTTATGTTTTAATTCAACATGATAAAATAAATACTTTAATTCAACATAATAATAACTGTATTTGTATGGCATCGAAAGCTGGAACATCGTGATCCTGAAAGATGTTTTCGGAAAACTTAGCTGATGGTTTTAAAATTGTTGAATGTGGTATAAAGGAAATATGTGAAGCAGTGTGTGAAGGAGAAGCTGACTAGAATGCCGTTTCCAAAACGATCAGTAAGCAAATCAACGCATTTATTACAGTTAATCCTAACATCTTCCTTAACATCTACAAATGGTTTCATAATGCAACCGCCAGAAGGATTACTACAAAAGAGAATTGTTATGCGAGCTTTTGCTGCTTTGTGGCCACTAGCTGATCTCTTGTGTTTAGTTAAAAATGTTCTCTCAGGTATTTTTTTTTCACAATAATCTGGATTCGTCGGCATTATACACCTGAGAAGGACTGTAGGACTTTCTAGCATTAATTTCCGAAAATTTGCGGAAATTTTTGTGCAGCTTCTAAATCCGCAGATGCTTGATTACCTTTTAATTTTAGACTATGTAAAGAGTGCACTTGCTTAAAGCGGTCGAACCAGCCATGGCTTGCTTGGAAAGTGACCTGATTTGCAGACGTAAACGGCAACTGTTTCTCGATTTTTTTTTATAAATTTTTAAGGCCTTATTTTTTATGGAGTTGGTATCGATAAGAATTCGTTTTAGATTTTGATCTTATGGCAGATTATTAAAGCCTTCTCCATATTTTCCAAGGCAACATTTCTACAATAAGAAATTGTGGTACATTCCAGAACCTACACTTTTTCCAATTGAGTATTCGTTTTTTTTATTGTCCTTATTGTAGCTTCATTCATAGAATAAAAATAAGCTATATATATTATTCTTTCATTATTACGGAGACGGCTCGAAATTTCAATTATGGTTTGTAAAGATCTAACCTTTCTTTTACTCTCTAGGACCTTGGAAACCTTACCTGTCGTATGGACGTGTTTTCGTGGTGCTCTGTGGATGTCATCGCAGAACAGTGGGAATACGGCGTAAATTCTAATTTGAAACATAGTAATTATAAATTGAATGTGACGTTTCGATGCTTCTTGGAGGTAAAGCGATTGGCGTGTATGTATCCCCACAATTTGTGATCCAAAGTTTAAAAATTTAATTATTTTTTTTTAACTTTTTGATAATTTATAATTTACACTCAAATTGGAATAATAGGACAATAAAGCAAACAGTAAGTAAACAAACATCAGTTGTGTTACTCCAGCAAAATAGTGGTAGTAAACAGTTCCTGGTGAATTGCAATTTAAAACGTTCGTTCAGTTCGGTGTTGGTTGTCTTAGCTAAACATTTATTGTTTCAGCTAATTCACCACAACATAAACTACCCAATAGTCAATGGAGACGACAGATCAAGAAAAAGGCGATACACCTGGCAACAGCCTGAGCATTTTCAGAATTACCAAAGTGAAAGAGTTGGAAAAGAGCAACAGTGAGTTGATTCAACGTGTCAAGTTTGTATACAATTGCAAGAGGAAAACATAAAACTGTGGACAATTTAGAAAATAGTTCTGAGAATATTAATTCAGGTACAGACAAATCCGCCCCAAATCAAAATGATATAGTCTTCGAAATAGATGAAGAAAAAGCAAACTAAGGAAAGTAAAGCTGAATCATCACCGGAATGCTCTTGAGTGAACATTAAACGGACAGATGGAGATGTTAATTTCCAAAGCAACAAAGGTCGAAACACTGCTAAAAACGATAAGGAAAATATAGAACTAATACCAACTCCAATTGTGGTTTCAAATACGGACATTGAGCAGAAAAATGACTAATAAATTCCTGATGAAATTGTTAACAAAGGGATCATAAAAGATAAGTACTTTCCATTTAGATGATTATAGGAACATTACTAGGTCATTAAATTCGAATAAAATTTATTGGTACAGTTTTGAAAACAAACAGACAAGACCAAAAGAAGTTATGATCAAGAACTTGCATTATTCGAGTACATCTGATATGATTCTTGCCGACTTGCGATCGCAGGGGCTTATGGCCATTGAAGCTGTAAATAAACTTCAATGGAAATCAAAATCTGAATATGTCCAAAGTATTATTTTAATCTAAAGATGTCAAAAAAATATACGGTATAAAGCATATCCTTAATACAATTGCACAAGCAAAACCAGTGAAGCACCAAATGCAGAAATTGCCAATCATTCTTTTACATTGTTAATTTTATGTTTATTTAATTATTAAAGTAATAATAGTAATATTTAATTATTATTATTTAATTTTTAGTTATAATAACTAGTTGTAATATTAATAAATGAGAATTTGAGGGAAAAACTCTCGATTTTTTTATTTTTTGCCATTGTCGTACTATAAAATTTTTATAAATTATAGATTTTGTAAAAAATAATTCTGTTATTTGCTCGCCTTGAATAAATCTACGCTATCAATCTACATATACAGTCAAACCCGGTTATAACGAACTCCGTAGCACCAGAAAAAATAGTTCGTTATAGGCAAAGTTCGTAATAAACGGGGTGAGATCATAGAAGAAAATAGAAAGAATTTCTTTCATTTATTAAAAATAAAAAGTATTTTTTTTATTAAAAACCAAAAAATATGTGTTAATTCTATTTATCTAGCAGCTGATTAAAGATACTGAGTTATAATTTAATGCTGCCATGTTAAATAAATGTAAAGACTATTGCCACACTTCAAAGTTTTTTCTGAGGGTTCGTTATAAAAAAGGTAAAATGTACGAAATTTAATTATTGGGACCATTTAAAGTAGTTCCTTTTAACTGAGAATTCGTTATAAACGAGTACGTAATAAACGAAGTTTTTTGTATGAAAATTGTTATTAAAACGTTGGTCTTCAAATTTTGTATCGATGTCTTTGACGTATATATGAACAAAATGGGCGGATTGGCTATAGTGGACGTGTCACCTCCCATAGTCTATATACATAAAAATGAATATTTGTTTTTAAACTACGCATTTGATCATGTTATGATCTTTAGAAAAGTTGTTGCGTATGAGCCGGGGTAGTTTTCTAAGTTGATATGACTAATTTCCGACAGGTGGCGCCACTGAAAATTACTTAGAATCAATTAAATCCTAAACTGTGCATTTAATCATGTTATGATCTTTATCAAAATTGTTGCGAATGAACCGATGTAGATTACTAAGTTGGTATGACCAAAATCCGATAGGTGGCGCCACTGAAAATTACCTTAAATGAATTAAATCTTAAACTGTGCATTTGATTATCTTATGATCTTTAGCAAAGTTATTGGGCAAGAGCCGACGAAGATTTCTAAGTTGGTATGACCAAATTTCAATAGGTGGTGCCACTGAAAATTAATTAAATCTTAAACTGTGCATTCTTTAACAAAGTTGTTACGTACGACTCGACGGAGATTTGTGCGATTAATTTCAGATGGATGGCGTCACTGAAAATTATTCAAAATGAATGACAAGCAATTGGTCGACATACACCCGAAGCACGGAAGAAAAGAGCATTACGAGCCTCAGAATGAGACGAGCACTGTGACTGGAAAATATTGCTGCTGAGACCCGTTCGCATGAAGCACTGGTGCAACGAGAAGTGAGATTAGATACTGATCGAATACGTACTACTCAGGTCCGTTCATCTGAATCATCAGGACAACGGGAAACAAAATCAATGAACTGATTCAAAATTAATTGGACATTTGTGTAAAGCCTTTCCTTCAAATTTATTTTAGTCCTCTATCTTCATCGTTCCATCGCCATTGTCATTCTGAAATGGTGTTCTCCCTGAAGTGGCCGATTATGTAATTTCCAGCCGATTTTGCCTTATAAATCTTCATCCGCTCTACTGCCAGCAGATCCACAGGGTTTGTATCTGCTATCACAAGTACGGCTGGGGTGGACACTGTACAATATGCCGACGCGATACGCAAAGCAGCCATTCTCTGTGCCGATAGCAGTGAGTTTGCCCGGTTCTTAACGTCTAGCGTTTCGGCCCAAATTTTGCTCCCATAGAGCATAATGCTGCTTCCAACATCGTCTCCGTTTCGCCGGTAGCGGGCCTCCGATATTCGCCATTAATCTGCTGAGCTGTCCAACGATCTTCCGGGCTTTGTCAGCCGAGTACTGAATCTGATACGAAAATGTAAGTCTGGGATCCAGCCTTAATCCCAGGTATCTTACCTAGCTCTTGGTTTTAACTACCTCGTTTCCAATACTCATGCTCACCTGCAAGAGGATACGGCGACCAGTGATCCGATCCGTTTTATGCGTGGCAATCGAACCATGTTTTCGTTCTTAGCATGACACTTCTCAGTTTTCGCTGCGCCTCCTCAGTATTCCTGGCCGTGATAACAGCTGCAATATCATCTGCGTATCCAACCAAAAGAGTTCCATCTTGCATATCCTCTCTTAGAATTCCATCGTAATTAACGTTACATAGGTCATAGGTTCACTCTTGGTCCCAAGCTTGTGTTATACACCAGCTGTCTGTAACTCAGATAACTACTTATCATGGCCAGGATGTAGTGTGGTACCGAGAAGTTGTACTCCAAAGCATTTTATACATGGCTCCATCTAAGACTATTAAACGCGTTTTTAATGTCCAAACTCACAAGCTACTTTCAGCTCCTCTATGGAAAAAGGTAAAAATTCCGTATTGAGCATGTTTCGTCGTCGTTCGTTCGCCGGTTTGTGAGTAGGGAATAGTGTATCCACTATATTTCTCATTACTCACTCGTCCATAATTTCCATTGGTTTCCTCCTGTTCAGTTTGTTCATTACAGTTTTGTATCGGAGTTCGATCGCGATCGTGATGAGTGACAGACGCATTACGCATATCGCTATCATTGCTTCTAAATATTTTCCTTACAAAACTTTAACTTTGGCTATTTGTATCAAAACTTATATTTAATCGTCAAAATTATGAAATATTCAGACATTTAAATAAAGAAAAGAAAAAATACCAATAATAAATTTATTTATCTAAAAACTTCATAATGAGAGAGCCAACGGCTCATTCATTAGAAATAAAAACAATGTAGGGCTACAAAATGTAGAATTACAAAATCAAACAAAAAACGTTACGGCAAAAATGCTCACAACTGATCAACGTAAACGAAAATCCAATAACAACATGCGTCTTAACACAGCTTTAAAACAACTGAGCAATAATTATTACTTAGTTCTCCATTTAGAGAATGATTGTGACGAAAATCATCTGAAAGAATTTCAGCGACACGTGCAAGAGCAGGAGGCTAAATGTCAAAAGCCAAACTCCCCGAATATATCGTATCAAAACAAAAACCTAATAAAAACAATTCATATTCCAAATGATAACAAAGTAGCTACTGCTGCTATAGATAGTGATACTGGTAATACCAAGCCCACCGACAACGTAAACAATGATTTAATGAATAAAAATCAAAAAATTCCACCAATCAATTTATTTGATATTGAAGCAAACAAACTTATTGAATTCATAAAAGGTGGTCTGAGATAATAGATTTTAATAATAGATTTTTTTTTTAATAGTATTTAAAAATAAAAAATCTCTTTTCCTAAATTCCTTAAAAGATTTTATTGAAGTAAGGGCATATTTGGAAAAAGTACATGGAAAATTTTTTATTTATACCTCTAAGGGCGTAAAAAACAAAACCTTTTTATTAAAAGGCCTAGATGCCGATAAGAGAGTTGAAGATGTATTCAGTGATTTAACTAACTTTGAATCCGACGACCTACAATTTTTAAAAGTCTCTCAGTTTACAACGAAAAGATCAATTGAAAGTGGTAACAAACTTGCATTTTACATGGTGCAACTAAGCCCAAACAGCGATGTAAATAAACTAAAGGCCATAACAGGCATACAGCACAGATGCATCAAATGGGACCTCTTGAAACGCCCTGATATTGCTCACTGCAAAAATTGCCACGGATTTTTCCATAGCGCTGCTAACTGTTTTCTGCCGTCTAAATATGTAAAGTGTGATAAAAATCACGAAAAAGGAAACTGTGGTATAAAAGAAGGAAACCAAATCTATTGTTTTCTTTGCAAGGAGTATGGACACCTGGCTTCGTCCAAAGGGTGCAAGGTATATAAAGAACTACATCAAAAACTGCAACAGAAAAAACAAACAACTTTAAAAAATATTCATACCTTACCAAAAATTCGTCACATGTAAATATTGGAAACACTTACGCTCAAATTGCAGAGGGATCCACTTTGCAATCCAAATGGTATTCAAATCAGTACCTTCATGCAAGAGATTAAGACTATGATGACAGACCTGACTAATCAATTTGCCAACATGCAAAAGGAGCTGTAAGTTCAAACTTCATGTATAGACATGATTTTCTCTTTGATTGAAATATATCGACAAGTGTTGTAAGCAAAGACTTAAAAATAATTGAAATTAACGTAAACTCTCTGATACAAATAAGTAGGAGAATATTCCTCCAAAAATGTTTAGAAATTCATAATCCAGACATAGTTTTATTGAATGGAACAAAGTTAAATAGCAGACACAAGGTTAAGTTTAGAGGATATAATATTGTACGAAAACTCTCAGAGAGCTGGAGGCACCGCAATCCTTATAAAGGATCCCATAAAGTTTAAAAAATATACTACCTGCACAATTAATAATTTAAAAGTTTTGGAATCTGGTGTTGTAAAAATACCCATAAACAACAACGAGTGTCTCTTTATTATACCAACCTATTATCCTTCAGGAAACAACGATACATACTTTAAATCTGACTTACAAGATCTTTTTATATCAATCAAGGCTGAAAACACTAACAATTACTATATTCTTGTAAGAGACCTAAATAGTAAACATAAAGACGGGATAACAAAGAAAACAACACTAAAGGAAACATGCTTAAAGACTGGTTAAAAGAGAATGCTATAAATTTTAGGTGCCAAGATGTAATTCACACCTTGATGTATGCATTGCAGACAATAGAATACATATAATAAAAGAAAACAACACATTAAATTGTATTAGAACTATTGACTATGACAGCGACCATAACGCACATGAAATCGGAACTAACGTGCGCGAAAAGGAAAATGCATTCACATTTTTTCTAGAAGACCCTATTCTAAAATATGATTATAAATCTACTAATTGGAAAAAATTTACTAAACATATCACATCTAGTCTCAAATTTATACCTTCTGCAAGATCACACGCAAATATAATCAGTCCGCTTTTAGAAAAACTTTAGTCTGAAAAGAGTCGAGTTTTAAGAATTATTAAAAAACATAATAGAATGGAAATATTTATTTCCGAAGAAACACTTCGAATACGAAAGCTCATCAACGAAAATATCACTTTGATAACGAACAACATTTTATGTAAAAGACTGGAAGGAATACACACTAATAAAGCTACAGACATGTTCAACAAAATAAGACATCTGAGAATTTTTTTTTCTTTTTTTTTTCAATTATTTATTTGCAATCTATTTTACAATAATAAGCAAATTTTGTTAAATATAAAAATGACATTGATTCTAAACCCCTTAAGCTTATATTTACATATTTGCTAACTATCTTCTAAAAGGAAGGTCTAGTACATGGTACCGTTTAAGTCTATTGACTTCATCACTGTTGTCTAGTAAGTTAATTGCTACAATGTTTGAATGGTTACTGAGACGTTGGAGGTAGTTGGAGGAAAATCTATTTATTTCTTGTTTAACTTTTGGAATGAGCAAGTCTTTATGAATGTTGTCATTGGTGATAAACCAGGGAGCATTAACAATCATTCGGAGGGTTTTCAATTGATAACGTTGCAAACTTTCAACATTGGAGTTGCTAGCGGTACCCCATAGTTCTATTCTATAGGTCCATACAGGTTTGAGTATTATTTTATAAAGCAAGACTTTGTTTTCTAAAGTTAATTCAGAATTTTTCCCTAGTATCCAGTACATTCGTTTGGTTTTAACATACATCTGAGAATTAACAAAAGTATTGAAATAGAAACCTTAAATATACCTCAAAACTCTGAATACATAATTCATAGCGCAGGTTTAGAAGAAAGAGGACTAGAGAAAGATAAAAATCAGAATTACATAATTCGGGGTTATAGTAACATTGCTAATACCACAGGAGTCTAATTTGAATCAATTCACTCTCAAAAAGAGATTGATTATGATAACAATAACCAAGTTTATGTCCACCGCATGTTCAATATGTTTTTAGATTCAAAAACATCATTTGAAAATAGCCGTACAACTATCACACATTTCTCTAATAACCGAAAAGCGAAAGAATTATTTAATTCTTTTATTAAAATTATTTAAAGGAGGTCGGTGATTTTTTTGTTTCTATATCATTAATTAAATAAAATAAAATATCAATATTCCAAATATAATTTTGAAAAAACTTCCAGATAGAAATATTTCTGATTACTGCACAATTTTCAATAATATGATTAACAACTTTAATTTTCCAAAAAGTTGGAAAATAGCACATGTTGTTGTTATTCCGAAAGGGGATAAAATACCTAATCACCCAAAGAACATGCGCCCAATAACCCCACTACCGAATATCAGTAAGGTTTTTGAAATATGTGTCAATAATTCTACTCATAAACTATGTACTGCAAAAAAATTTAATAAATGACAAATTTGGTTTTAAATATAAACATTCAACAATTAATGCAATAAATATACTTATGTCCCACGTCAATTGGAACTGGAATAAGAAATATTGTACTAATACTTGTCTCATTGACATGGATAAAGCATTTGATAATATATGAGTACCGGGTCTAATATGCAAATTAATCGACTACAACTTCCCTCAAAATTTGGTATTTCTTTTACACAACATGCTCGAAAAAAGAAAATTCACAATTTCCAGGAATATGGCTATAAGTAAAGAATTTACTTTACTCAATGGTCTGAAACAGGGTACGGTAATGGCTCCAACATTATTTAATATATGTATTTACTCTAGAATTGTTCAACCAAATCGAAAATATTATATCTTTCGCTGATGATATTTTAGTTTACAATTCCGGGGATGCAATTTCTAGTATTAATTCCAATTTGCAAGTATCATTCGATCTTGTTGAAACATACGCGGAAAACTGGCATTTGAAAATTAACACATACAAATGTGAGACAATATTATTCAGACCTCCTGTAAATAAATGCGGCTTTAAAATCAGAAAAGAATGGAAATCCTTTGGTGTCAAATCTAGAACGACAAATACAGTGTTAAAGGTATCTGATACTGTGAAATATCTCGGTACAAATTGGACAAATTTTTATATTTTAATTTTAAGACCAGAAAAGCATTCTTTGCTAATAAATCTTTGTGTTATTCGAAATGCTTGAAACCAATTATATCAAGTAATTATAAGACCAGTAACTACATACGGTTGCCCAGTCTGGTTCAATATAGCGCCATCTTATATGGAAAAAATGCGAGTAATGGAAAGAAAAATATTAAGGGTGTGCACATCACAATACAGATCTAGCCAAAGTAACTTTAATAAGAATATATGAAATGCAGTATTATACAATACTGCCGCCATAAATAGGATTGACAATTTTATTATACACTTGATTCGAAATCATATTGTTCGTTGCACTACATGTAAAAAATTTAACCTAATAGCTGGGAATAAGGCTGGATCCCAGGCTGACATTTTCATACCAGATTCAGTACTCGGCTGACAAAGCCCAGAAGATCGTTAGGCAGCTCAGCAGATTAATGGCGAATATTGGAGGCCCGCTACCGGCGAGACGGAGACTCCTAATGGATGTTGGAAGCAGTATTATGCTCTATGGGAGCGAAATTTGGGCTGAAACGCTAGGGGTTGGAAAACCGGCGAACTTACTTCTATCGGCTGCACTACGTAGCGCGTCGGCATTTCGTACAGTGTCCGCCCCAGCCGTACTTGTGATAGCAAGTACAATCCCTGTCGATCTGCTGGCAGCAGAGCGGATGGAGATTTATAGGGTGAAATCGGCTGGAAATCACATAACCGGTCACTTCAGGTAAAACACCATTTCAGAGTGGCAACGATGATGGAACGACGAAGGTAGAGGAAGGTGGACGGCGAGACTTATTCCGAAAATAAAGCCATGGATCTGTCGGAAATTTGGAGAAGTAAATTATTGCATTACACAGATGTTATCGGGCCACGGATATTTTAGGAAATATCTGAACAGAATGGGCAAGACCACCTCCCCTTACTGCCTTTACGAGGAGGGGAGGTAATAGATGATGCAGAACTGGCAGAGCTATCGCTCCGCACTGACGTCGATGATCGGAACGATAACGAGCGCTAACATTGTCGAGGTTATGATTGCGAGCAGGGAGAATTAGTCCGCATTGGCGAATTACGTAGAGCGCATTCTGAGACTGATGAAGAGAGATCTGGAAGCTGCAAAGCATGTAAGCACGGCGGCATAGGTGACACTAGCTCACGTGTCAAACGTGGTCCCAGTCGGGAGCTTGGACCAAAGGAATAGTGGAGACAATTAGAAGTCTCCTCAACCTTCAATACACAGCCCAGACGCGGATGTGAGAATGAAGGCGGCCAAAGGGCCAAAAGGACTCCACTCCTCCTCACCGTAGTTCCAGAGTGGACACAACAGTCCACGGTGCAAGGGGGGATTTAGTGGGTGAAGGCCCCATGACTTCCTCTATGGTGCGGTTAGGTACATTTGCCCCTCCTCGGTGTAAAAAAAGGAGGGCATTGTATCAATATTAATATATGTATATTTAATCTATTGTTTATTCTAGTATGTAATTAAACCTAAGGAAATTAAATAAACGCTTAATAAAGCCGGTTGAAGTCGCCGTGGTCTAGTAGCCAGTAAAGCCAAGGTTCGAGTCCCAGTCCAGACATCAAAATAAAATATAAAAAGTATTTTATCAGCGATTTCCTCTCAACGGATTTCTGGCAAAAACTCTGAGAGTAAATATAATTGCCATGAAAAGTTTCTCAAAAATCTGTCGTTCGGAGTCGACTTTAAACTGTAGGTGCCGCCGCTTATGTATAAAATTAATACACACAATATAAGTAGTGTGAAAATCTAATTCAATAATCCTGACTGAAGGGTTGGAATGACCAATTATGTATGTATACTTCTAGTTTGATATCATGGACGCGTATACCGTTAACAAACGCCTTGGTCTTACTATTGTCTACCAGTGGCTCCACTAATATCTCGTCCTCCATTGCAGAGGCTTGAAGGGACTCATTAGCCTTTTGCGCATGGCACCTTAATTCCTTAGAGTAGAGTGCTCTTATGTGCTCGTTGCCAAATTCACGCTGTAACGCCACCATTAAATTACTGTAGTTCTTGTTGTTGCTGGCTGGCATGATTCCTAAATTCTTAGAATTCAGCGGCGGAACCCTTTAATGCCAAGATAAGCTCCGTAGCCTTCGCTTCATCGTCCCAACCATTTCTGCTTCCTGCTGCCTCGAATTGGAATTAAAATACGGTACCACTGATACGGCTGATAGTTTCCGGTCGCTGGCTCTTCTCTTCCATCATAACGAGTTTTTCCTCCATGGACTTCTTCAAATTACTTACTTCCGTATCAAGGCCTTTTCTAAACTTGCCACCTCTTCGGCGATACTTGTAACCCTTTTGCTGAATTACTCAAATATTTCATTTAGCTTCTCCGTATACGCTTCTAGCTTGCTTTCAATTTTTAACCAGAACTTTTGCTCACTCTTGTCTGTTTTTTTCCATAATTGCTACTTGCATTTTTTCCATCCTTTGTTCGCTTTCGTTTCGAAACTCAGCCAGAACATCTTGACTTTTAACCTGGATGGCTTCCATCTTCTTTCTATTATCGGCTCTAGAAGCTTCAACTAGCTTCTCTTCCTGTATTTTCTGATTTCCGGCTCTAGAAGCTTTCGGTTAGCTTCTTGTTACTCCATTATTACGGCTGAGAGTTACAGGCCCTCTTCGTCTTCGAAGTCGTAATTATCTGCATCAATGCCACGATTCCGAAGTTCTTCCCTTAACCGCCCTTGGAGTTCATTCCTCGCGCCATTGTTAGCAGCGCTAATTTACTAAACTCTTAGCTCTGAGAGATTCGATTTGATATTTTTTATTTAGTTTTACATTTTGCAAACCCATTTCTGACACCAATTGTTACGTTTTTACCTTTTTAAATGTTAAAAATATGAGTTCGTAGATTGCAAATAAAATAAAAACAAATATGTGTTTAATTTTAAATCAATTCTTTATTGTCCGCACTGCTTTTGTGGAATAATCCTAATATATATTGTTACGCATAGCGAAAAGAACCTAATATCGTTTAACATTAACGATAAACAAAAGCTACAAATGCAAAAACCATGAGGCAATGCGTACACAACACAAATCCACTAAAACATATACCGAACTTATTATAAGTAAACCAGCTACAACAAATATGAGAAAACAGGTACAGACAAGTAAGCAGACGCAACAACAAACAATGTAGTCGCAATAGAATTCTCGAAAATGCGAAACGTCGAATGTCCCACTTCGAGAACCATCATCAGACTGAAGAGGTTCGCATATAAAAAGGCAAGAAAAAGTAGACAACGAGTCAGTGTGAATTCTGTCAGCCTTACGTTTACTTCCGTATGAACTTATCAGTCGCGGCGCGAAGACAAGTTGCGTCCATAGTAAAGTTTACCGAAAAGTTGTTAGTGCGAGCAGATGTGTTGTGCTTACAAAAAGATTGTAAGCAGAGAATAACGAACAAGTGCTGTTGCCACCAGCAGCTTTATGAGTTACACACAACTGGCATTGAAATTTCACATTTGAAAAAAAAATTACACACAAATTATATTTTTACATATATTGCATACATATATTATGTAAACTTTAAAATTATATTTTCCTACACATGCATACATACATAATTGGTCATTACAATCCTTCAGTCAGGATTACGACCTAGCATCTCACACCACTTATGCTGTGTGCGTTAATTTTATATATGAGTGACTGGGCTTACAGTTTTAAAGTCAACTCCGAACGACAGATTTTTGAAAAGCTTTCCATGACAATTTGATTTACTCTCAGAGTTTTTGCCAGAAATATGCTGAGAGGAAATCGCCGAAGAAAATTTGTCCTATTTTCATTTTAATGTAACCAAGGAGTTGAATTCGGGCCTTACATCTATTAGCCAACACACTACCTACTAGAATACTGCGACGATACTTTAGCCTTACATGTATTTAAATTGGTGTTGTAGGTGTTTATTTTTGCAATCTGGTGTTAGAAATTGCGATAAATTTACAAAACAATCAGTGTTAAATTAGTAAAATTACACACAAACTTAATTACACACATGCTAGACACCAGGACAGTGTCTGATGAAGCGGTATTGGTATTGACAATACCAATAGACATATTGGCGGATGAGAGAGGCGGATATACTTTCGCCGTCTCGAGAGTCCAGGACGGACAGCGACTATAAAAGCGGAGCCATGCACAAATAGCAGGCACGATGGGAGAGCAGTTTAAAGGGAAGATGGACATTTCAGCTTGTTCCTTCTATAACCCCTTGGATGGAGAACAAACATTGCGAGTTGAATTACTACGTGAGACCCACGGGGGGTGAGAGGTTGAAGTGTGTAGGGGGTGTGTTAGTACGTAGGCACCACTGATGGTGAATTGTACATGCTTTTGTCCGAACAAAAGTATCTTTTGAAGATTTACCACCTCCGGCCCAAGGCAAAAAAAAAAAACACTTGCTGCACACACAATCAAAAATTACACACAAGGTGGCAACGCTGATAAAAAAGTTATAAGCAGAGAAGAATATCGAACGAGCACAAATTGTTATAGTTATTGTTGTGATTTTGTATAAGTTTGGACAGTGACACATAAAAGTGTGAATAACAAAAAGTTTCATTAAAAAAAACACAGCTTTGTGATTATTTGGTTTGCAATTAACGAAGTCATATTTAAACGTTTTTTAAAAAGGTAAAACATAACAATATTATAAATTCCGTAAGTCTGTTTTTTTTGTTTGTTTGTTAGCCAATCACGCCAAAAGGGGAGAAAAAATGGTAATAGGTAATTTTTTACCATTTAGCTTGGTTAAGTTTCCCAAATAGCTATTGAAGGTATTCCGTTTCTAAAGTTTAACCAAATACGGATAAATTTTCTTGAAATTTGGGATATTGATCGAGCTTTTGTCGGTGCAGGTTATCCTAATATATGTACATATATTATAAATCTTTCTGTAAGTCTGTTTTTTGTTTGTTAGCCAATCACGCCTGAACGTCTGAACCGATTTTCTTGTAATTTGGGAAATTGATCGAACTTTTGTCGGCACTAAATCTTTTCAAAATTTTGACCTAAAGGGGGGAAAAAATGGGCAAGAATTATTACTTTATGCATAAATGCTGTATTTTATCTGTTTTAAAGTTATTTTTTACGATTTAGTTTGGTTAAGCTTCCCAAATAGATATTGGAGGTGTTCCGTTTATAAAATTGGTCCAAAAGGGATCCAGAAAGGGGAAGGGGTGAAAAACGGTCAAATTGAGTGCGTTTATATTTACGACTTAGAGTATTCAAAAAACTGGGTTGTTTGTTAAACCGGTTTCCGAATAATTTGAAAAATTCCATTTTTTACGAAAACCAGTTTCAAAAGTGATTTCGATACCTAATGATGTAATTTATACTGATTTCAGTAAAGCTTTTGATAGGGTTGATCATAGAATTTTGCTTCTTAAACTTTCACCAATCGGTATTCCTGATATTATCCTACCTCTCCCTTAGGACTCAGAGGGTATTGTTTAGGAATGTATTGTCTAAGGCAGTATATGTTACTCTGGTGTTCTGAATGATCTTCCTTGCGCTTTTTCTGATTGTAATATTCTGATGTATGCTGACGACGTTAAATTAATTTATACTTTTGATGATGATCATGGCCAGACGAAATATTGATTCAGCGAAATATTGATTTGTTTGTAGCTAGGTGCAGGATTAATTTAATGGATTTTAACTTGAGAAAATGCAAATGCATGGTTTACTCTCGCGGGGGTGTAATTTCGTTCGCTTATGTGATTAATTCTTGTTCTTTGTTAAACTGTGATTTGGGAGTATTATTGGATATTAAATTGTCTTTTATTGATCATATTAGTTTGATGATTGGCAAGGCTCGGGTTGTTCATGGTTTTATGAAAAGATGGGCTAGGGAATTCATTGATCCTTATATAACAAGACTACTGTACATTTCACTTGTTAGACCGATTTTGGAGTATGCGTCTGTTATTTGGAATCCATACTATCGTTATCATAGTGATTCAATTGAGTCTGTGCAGAAGCAGTTTTTATTATTCTGTTTACGTGGCTTAGGATGGGATTATGCCAATGGGCTTCCGTCATATGAGGATAGATTAGCTTTGATAAAACTTCCAACTTTGGAATGTAGAAGGGCTGTTTTAGGTGTTTGTTTTGTTTTTAATTTGGTTAAAGGTGATACTGATTCTGAAATTTTGCTTTGTAACCTGAATTTCAGCATTCCAGCAAGATTTTCACGGCACAATCATCCTCATTCTTTAGATTTCTATAGAACGAACTATGGATGTAATTTTCCTTTTCGTAAATTATATACGATTTTAACTTACATTATGATTTTATAGATTTTAATTGTAGTGTTTGTAATATAAAACGTAGCTTATATGCTGGCATTAATTTATAAATTATTGTATAAAAATATATTTTCGTTCTTGTCTTAGATAGTTCCGGTTTATTGTTACCTTACTCAGCTTGCGATTAAGTTCAATAGCTGTTTTATATTCTCGTTGCCATAACCTTTCCCTTACCCGCTACAGTCCGGACTGTAGTATGTACGTGTCTTTACGTAATAGGGACGAGAAAAAAAAATACCGATAAACCAGTATCGGTATTGTGAATTATCACAATCGATCTCGTGTTTTCACACACAACTGATTGAATTCCCAGTGAATCCAACGTGCCGTCGCCACAAACGTCTAACTTAATTCGAAATCAATCATGACAATTTCAGCCTAATAACCCACTTTGTCTTGCCTTTTATTTCGCTGGATCAATAGTATGATAAATGCTCTCAAAGGTGGATGACAGCCTTCGGGAAAAATCCGAAAATGTAAACAAGTTGTTTTCACTGTTGTTGTTTGTGTGTCTTATATGTACTTCGTTTCTGCTTGTTTACTTCTTTGTTTATTCATCGATCTTGTAAACAAGCCATTATTTTTGTGGCTATATTTTTTTTATTCGTTGACCAAGTCCATTATTTTGTTTTTGGAGCTTTTGTTTATCATTTCATACATTATCAAGTACGTTGTATTGTTCTTACAGCTTTTGTTTATTATTTTAACAACACCATATCCACTTTCGTAACAATATTAATGAAAAATTATAGCAATTTTAATTTAAGAAGCTTTAGCTAATAAACATGAATTGAATTTAGCGATAATTTTTCTGTTATTAAAAATCCAAATGTAAGCCATTAGTGAGGCGATTACCTCTTTAAACAGCGATCTTACTCAATAAATTACATAAATACATACATTTATTTTTATTTACAATCTCCGAGGTCATATTTCAAACGTTGTTATAAGGTAAAAACGTAACAATATTCTTAATTATTATTAGTTGAAAACTAGCCTTGAAATTGGTCTGGAACTGTATCTTAATCACATGAAAAATGTTGTAATTTTGCTTTATAATTTCCAATTTGCATCAATTTGCCTTAAGAAATCATAATCTATTATACTGTCGAAAATGTTTAAGTTTGATAGCAGAGCGAACGTTATGGTATTGTCTAAAACATTTATAAGGCATTACATGTGAATTATATTTTTACTATTTATCGATTTTAAATTGAAAGGTCTTTCCAAAAGGTTTAATTCCCTGAAGAAATGAAAAATGTTTTACATAATTTTCACGTCAGTATCGATGAAAATACGAAGCTCCTGACCGTTTTTGCTGTTCCTCGTAATAAACGGCAAAAGCGAATTTAGTTTAAAAAATTAATTTCGTCACCATATTCCGCTATAAAATCATCATTATAATTATGATGGTCATTCTGAGAGCTCTAATAATAATATTAATTTTTAAAATCAATTTTTCGACTCAGGGTTTCCCCTTCATTTGAAAAAGTTCTTATTTCCTCCGGCATATAATTTACCATTGAAGTCGCCGTAGTTTAGTAGGTAGTGCGTTGGCTTAATAGACATAAGGCCCGAGCTCAAGCCACCGGTCAGACATCAAAAACGAAAATAAGAAAATATTTTTCAGCGACTTCCTCTCAGCAGATTTTTTTGTTCATAATCTTTGTTTGTCCATTAATAGTAGCAAACTTTAATAAAAACATGTAAAAACGAAGTCGGTCTAATAGGTAGTGTACTGGCTTATTAGACGTAAAGTCAGGGTTTGAGTCCCAGGCCAGACATCAAAATAAAAGCAAAAACTCTGAGAGTAAATAAAAATTGCCATGAAAAGTTTCTCAAAAATCTGTCGTTTGAAATCGACTGTAAACTGTAGGTCCCGCCACTTATGTATAAAATTAACACACACAACATAAGTAGTGTGAGAAACTAGGTCAATAATCCTGACTGAAGGGTTGTAATGACCAATTATGTATGTATATAGGATAAATGATAATTCTTAAAGTATGTGCTCTTATGAAAACATTGAGTCATCATTTGATCACATCCGACAAAAATTACCGTGGTTATCATTTATTTTTTTAATACATGACGTATTTAATTTTAATATCATCAAATGAACTTTTAGTTCAAAAATTTTTGATGGATCTTGCTTGTTTATCACAAAATGTGTCAATTTCACGTTTGACATATATAAAAAATAATTCTGGCAAAAACTTTGAAATTAAGTAAAATTTCAATGAAAAGTTCCTCAAAAATTTGTTTTCGTATTCGACCTTAAACCACTTATGTACATATAAAATTAACACACACAGTGTAAGTAGTTTGGGAATCTAGGTAAGTATGTATTGTATTGAAAATATATTTTATAGCCTTCTCATTATTGCATTTTCTTGCTATTGTAAAAAAATTTTATTTTTCAATCCCTTTTAAATTAAATTGGGTTTTAGCTGGAAAAATAAGTCGACATTGGTTTGCTTTTGAAGTTTTTAAATAAATTTCTTTTGAACATAATTTTCATTCTTATTCTGTATGCTTAATAACATGTAAACTTGTAACTGTAGTAATACTTTGTTATTTCAAGCGTATAAATATATATAAAATGTTTATGAGTGTTGTAAAGTAAGAATATAATTTAATTATGTATTTTAATGCATGAGTGAGTGTGTGTCCGAATTTATAGATCACTGGGTGTGTTCATTTCTTTTACTGACAGTATTTAAATTTATGCATAATTTCTTAATGACTTAAATGTTTCTGTAGGTGTAAAAATTTTGTTTATAATTTATTAACTAATTTTAATTATACTATTTAAGAATTTATGTATTTCACATACTATTATATTCGAAGTGTTGTTTTCGATAGTGTTGTTGTGTTTATATAAAATAGCCGAAGCTAAGGAAAGCGAATGGTTATTGTGCTTGTTCTATTACATGCTATATATGTACATATTACTCATTTTGTATTATTTTTAAATTAAGGAAAAATATCCTGTCAATATATGTACAAATATAGGATAAGTAATATGTGAGTAATAGTGTTTGCAAGTAATAGATTTATGATAGGTGTTTTAGAATACTATAGACATATTGCTTTTTCTCCTCTAATTTCTCTCTCATTGCTGGTGTATAAGGATCAAATGATAAAATACGTTTTTTCCTCCTAAAAATTCCCTCTTTTCGTACCAAAGCACAATGTAATAGATTCTATAAGAAAAGTGAAAATTTTTTATGTCCGATAGAGTGTAGTTGGTTAAATAAATTTCTGTACTTGCCTCGTCAATCGGAAATCGAAGGAATTCTAAAATACTTCGTAATACTGGTTCGATATTATTGACTAAGTCGTCATAGAACACAATTTTAAGATTTCCAGTAAAATTTTTAGCCCAATTAAGATTCATCATCTCCCAGCCCCTCAATTTATTCGTAACGAATTGTTGCCAATCTAAAATCATAAATTTATTAATAAATTAATAGTTATAAACAGTGCTTGTTTTTTATTTGTCAAAAATTAATCATAATACATTTTCCCTTTGTTCGCTTGTAACGATCAGGTGAAGCGAAACCTACATGACCTCCACTTTGACGATTAAATTCAGCAATAATGGCTTTTTCTGGATCTCTAACTAATAAAATTGCTTTGGAAAATGGTATCCATGCCTTGGGCCCCCATTCATGAGTTTTAACTAATAACACAGAACTGTTGCAAATATTTTCTCCTGGAAATCCAGTTTTAAGTAAACCGTAATCTTTGTATATACTCCCGGTCAATATGCCTACAAGAAAAAGAAGAATCAAAAATAAATTTACAGTATGATCAATGATAGTAAAGATTAAATTTTAAAAGTTAAAAACAACAAAAAGCCAGATAGAACCTTGAAAATAAATTAAGACAGAAAAACAAATAATCATGATTTTTTTTGCTGAAAACGTTTGTATAAATCTCCAATTTAGAAGTAAACAATTAAAATTAAATTTACAAAAATAAGCCCAACTCTCAAATTTCAATAAATTCTCGAAAGAATGTGACTGTTAAATGTTAAAGTTCGACAGAACATATTTTTAGGATCATAGAATATGGGCGATAATATATTCTTATCGCAGCTCTGATCGATTACTAATGGTGTTTTCTTTTCTACCAAAAAATGTGCATTTTATTAAGGCAAAATGCAATTTTCCGTTTGTTTCTTAAAAATGTTTCGCCCTCTAAAAGGGTGGTACGTTTTATTCTAAATAATTCGCCCTTGCCAATGGTGGAGGGCATTGTATTTTATGCCCTGTATAAATCGAGAGTGCTGATAATACCCTGTAAAGCAGATGACTGTTGTTTATTCATAGGGCTACCAGATGATATTTAAAAAAAGTCGTCTGGTATTGTTATCCAGTTTGAAGTTAATTTTTTCATTCTTTTGTTAAGTAACCTTAAGGAAACATTGTATAATTAAAGCTACATGGTCCATAATATAAAAAATTGCATTCAATGATAGAACAGTGCTAAAATGTTTTTTTTTTGTTTAAAAAAATCAAAAAATCAAGTTGGGAAATTAGCAACCTGGCAACACCTTTTTCATATTTACATTTATTATTGAAAACAAATCAAAAAATACAAAATGTTTTTAGATCTAAAACCTTTTTTATGAAAAAAATATAAATATGGATATTGCTGCATCTATTTTATTTGCAAAAATTGAGATAAATCAGTTATTAGATTCTGATGAAGAAGAATCACTGAATTTTTTATTACAAACATAGTCAACAGCCGCCATGGTAAACACATGGCATACCCTTTTTCAAATATTTGTGTTATGATCTTCTCAAATAAAAAATGACATTACAACAAGGCTGGTCAAACATTTTTTAATGCACCTTGTAAGAGGGTGACATTTTCTTTGTAGAAAAGAAAACACCATAAATTAAAAAGCAAAATAATGCACAATTGTGCTATGAAATGGTAATCCCTGTACTAAATCTGTGAGATAGTGACTTACTTAGATATTATTTCTAAATTGTTGATAATATTAGACCCACTTTAATTTTTTTTTTTTTACAATAAAAAAGCTTTTATTCGAGTTGTGTTGAACCTTTACTTTTATTAAAATTAATTATCTTATGTCGATTACACTATGCGAACAAAAACAAAAAATTAAATACATCCGAGTAGCTATACGAGTAGAGTATAAGTCGTACATTTAATTGAGTAGAACCAAAGAAAATAAAGTATAAAGAATGTGCATTTCAACATATTTTGGAATATTTTTCAAAAACATTTCCAGACGCGGGGGGAAAAATAGAAGGGAAGTAAACAGAAACCAAGAGCATAAGAATGCGTTGTTCTCATCATCTCATCTTATTAATTTTGCTGAAATCACATATTCCGGTTAGTGTTGCCACGAACAAAAATATTGTAACCCACATTTGAGAATAAAATCACCAAATCAGAAGAAATATAACCAAAATTGAATTCACAATTTCTTATTTTATTTTTTTTTTTCACATATAAATTCTAATTAATACAACATAGTATGAAAAGAAACAAATAATAACAAAATAAAATTTTAGTCTTACTAATTAATTAATTTCTACAAACAAAAGCTCTTTTTATATGAAAAATAAATAACCAAATCCGGAAATTTTTGCTAAAAATTGCTAAAAACGGCAAAAAGTAAGTAAAAGAGAGTAAAAGTGGAGAGAATTTATTAATTTACAGTCATAGAAAAGTGTTGGTGATATACACTGTTTTGATTTTCATTTCAACAACATCCATTAAGCTATCTATCTTTGGCTTAATAATTTTAGATCAATAAAATAAAACAATTTATTTTTTATTAAAATTTATTTAAAAAAATTAGACCATGATTAATAAATAAACAAAAAACCAATTTTGCATTAATAGAAAAAGGCGAGAATTCCTAAAAAAGTGCACTATGTTCCAAAATAAAAAAATGAAATACGCCCAGCTAATGACATAGGACATTTTTACATAAAATATTTTTTGAGTGTCATTCTGAAATAAAATAATAAAACATCCGCCGCACATGTCTTCTTGTTGGAGTCTGATCGACAACTAAATCAAAAAGCACAAGAATGCGTGTGAGTTCTCTTTGAACAATTGTGAGAGCAGGTCGTAATGTTACAATACGCCATAAGAAATTTTACTTCTATATAATGCGCATTGTTTATATCCATATTCTTTGGTAAAAAAAATACATACCAAATTGGCCATTACAACCCTTCAGTCAGGATTATTGACCTGGTTTCTCACACTACTTATGTTGTGTGCGCTAATTTTTATACATGAGTTGCGGGACCTGCAGTTTAAAGTCGACTCCGAACGACAGATTTTTTTTTTTTTTTTTGAGGAACTTTTCATGGGAATATTAGTTACTTTCAGAGTTTTTGCCAAAAATCTGCTAAGAGGAAATCGCTGAAGATATACCTTTTATATTTTATTTGATATCTGACCTGGGGCTTGAACCCTGGCTTTATGTCTAATAAGCCAACACACTACCTACTAGACTACGGCGACTTCAAAAATACCCTTTTTATATTTCTCGACACCCTTTAAACTTGTTTTATTTGATATAAACTGTTTTTGAACTTGTCACTCAAAATATTACGTTACTGTTATGTTCTTTAAATAATAGCTACTGCAATTTTTCTCCGATTCCATCAAGAGAATGTACTTTATGAATGTAAGCACTTAATTCTTAATTCAATTTTGAAATTAAGAAAGGCGAAACTTAAAAAGATAAGGAAAAAATCTTATTTTCCAAGTTTAAATGATCAAAAAATATAATCATGTACATATGTATATCATTTTAAAGGTTTATTTTTCTCCTTTCTAAAGCTGCGGTCAGACTGAGTAAATATTTGAAGTAAAACTTCATTTTTTTCGTTGCTCTGTGGGACCATAAAGTATTTTAGGGGTGCAAACAAGATTTCGAGATAACAAATTTGTTTGCGTGCAAACAAAAATTTCTCTAATGTGATCACCCGTGTCAAATATGTTCTCCTTTTTTGAGCAAATAAATATTTGATCTTGCAAAAATTTTGTAAATTTTTCATAAAATCACTAAAACGAAAAACTTTTAATATAAACTTCATAAAAAAAGTAGCAATTAAAAAAAAAATAGTGTAAAGACCTTTCAACAGGTTTATTTCCATTATTTTTTCATTTTGATCCATTATTTTTTTTTCTTCTTTATTTGCTATCATCAATCATTTAAAATTATAATATTTACAATGTACATTTTTTTATGAGATTTTACATATAGTAGTACAGGTAACCCTCCTACAACGCGGTACTTCTATAGCGCGATTTCGCTACAACACGGTTTGCGAATTGCGGAATGTTTCCTATAATGCGAATCCTACAACGCGATTTTTAAGCATTTTTTAAATACGTATTCTATAAACACACAATTATCAAAAATTACTTGTGTATATGTGTATGTATATCTATTATTATTATGTTTGTATGCACTATGGAAAACGTTTAAGGCAAATTATAATAAGCGAGGACGAGGAAGCGGATTTGTAGAAGGTTGAGAATTAAAATCCTCTAAAATATGTAGATTTGAAAATCCGTGTCTATTTTTCCCAGATTTTATTTTCCTTAGTTTTATGTTATTTAAATAAATGAATTGCTTTTTGATGGTTAATTAAATGAATTAATTTATGTTATTATGTTGAAATAGACAAATAGAAAAATATCTTTGAAAAAATAAATTTTTTTTTTCGATGAAACGTCTAATATAATTAATTCGGCTGAGAAAACTTTAACATGCTACTTGCGTGATATTGTATAAGAAAAGGAAAAATGGATGAAAAAGAAGTTTCCTACAACGCGGAGTTTTTCAGGAACCAACCGCGTTGTAGGAGGGTTACCTGTATTACATCAACTAAAACTTAAATTATCACAATAAGTGGCTTTTTATTTATAAAGGTTAGGTAAAAAGATAGAAAAAACATTTAAATTTTTTAAGAAATTTTATTTTAATTTAACCCACTTCAGTAACTTCTGCAAAGAAGTTGTGAAGATATAGTTAATTTGCTAAATTCCTTATTGAATCAAAATTAGAATTTCTACATCCATCTTCAAATCTGTGTATTATTTCATTAAACAAAGTATAAAGCCATTTTTGCTTAAAATTACTGTCTAGGCGATTGGTGGAAAACCTTTGAGGCAAATTAAAGGCAGTTTTCAAATTTTTATTTTGAATCACTTGAAGTTTCTTAAAGTTTGATTTTGTACATTTTTTAAACCATGCTTGACAGTCGTAGCTTATGATGAGGCGTAAGCATAGTTTATAAAGTAGCAGTTTATTTTGAGAATTCAATTTAGATTTTCTGTTAAGTAGTAGTAATAATGCTCTTCCGCATTTTAACGCTTTTTCAGAGGTGTATAAGATGTGTTGGCGAAAGTTTAATTTCCTATCAATAATAACTTCTAGGTATTTTATAGAATCCTTTATAGGAATTATTGTTCCATTTGTTGTCAGGGGTCTGGTCGCTATTTTTTCCGGAGACTTGTTGAAAGGAAATATAATTGCCTGAGTCTTCTCTTGGTTGGCTTTAATTTTCCATTTATCGAGAAATTTTTGCGAAGCCAATAAACCTTTTTCCATTCTTTTTATAATGGCGTTTGAAACTTTACCGCAAGCAATAAGTGCAGAATCATCTGCATAAAAACCTAATTTCTGATCTTTAACTTTTTTAAAATCAGATATAGAGATTGAGTATAAAATTGGTGACAAAATTGAGCCTTGAGGTACTCCAGCTGGAATGCTTCTATAAGTGGAAGCTCCACCATCAACCCTTACCTCAAAAAATCTGTCGGTCAAAAAACTTTTAACCATTTTTTGAAGGTATATTGGGTAATTAAACTTATTAAGTTTAAATATTAAACCATCATTACATAGAGAATCGAAACCTTTTTCAATACCTAAGAAGAGGATTCCGGTACTTATTCTGGTATTCTTATTTTCAGTAATTATATTTACTACTCTTCTTAACTGGTGGGCTGTTGAGTGGTCTTTGCTGAAACCAAATTGCTCTTTATTTATAATGTTGTTCATATCAGTAAATTCTTTCATTCTTTGGAGAATTATTTTCTCAAACATTTTGTCTAAAACATTAAGCATGCTAATGGACCCATAACTGGAGGGAAAACTTTTGTCTTTGCCTAGTTTTAAAATAGGAATCACCACCGTTTTTGAACTGTTTAGGGAAATATCCATTCCATAAACACCAGTTAAAAATTTCTGTTACAAATCGAAAGAATGGACTAGGCATCTTCTTAATAATAATTGAGGAAATTCCGTCCATACCAGGAGCTTTATTATTTTTCATATTATTAGTAAAAAATTTCACCTCATCAATATTTGTTAATTCAACAGTACTGGTTTGTATCGATTGCAAATCTAACCACCTTGTATGTTTGTTTGCATCTTCGTCAGCTGTTGAAAAAGCTCTTATTGTTATTTGGTGAGAGTTTTCGACGACATCTGCAATGAGATTAGCTTTTCGATCATTGTCACACACCACGTGACCTGCTTTTTGAATGACGATATTAGGCTCAAAATTGTACGTGGAACACGACCATGAAGTATCTCGGCAGGAGATTTTCCGTCATGATTGAGTATGAATCGATAAGTTGATAAATATTTATTTACTGCATTTTATAGAGGCCACCCATCATCCAAGTTTTTCTTTACAGCAGTTTTAAAGGTACGAACAAAACGTTCGGCGTGACCGTTGAAAGGAGGATGAAAGGGGCGGTAGTGATATAGTTGATTGCATTTTCGGCACAAAAGTTTTTAAAATCTTCAGACATCAACTGCGGCCCGTTGTCACTCACAATTACATTTGGCAGCCCCTCAATAGCAAAAATAGATGATAATGCCACTATTGTATCTTTACTTGTCGTGTGTTTTAATTGTACTACAAAGGGAAATTGCGAAAAAGCATCAATGCAAATAAGCCACATATAGTTAAAGATTGGGCCAGCAAAATCAATGTGTATGCGATCTCAGGGTCCAGTTGGTGATGGCCAGGGTAAATAAATTTGCTTTGGTCTTGGACCAATCTCATTACAAACTTTGCATTTTGCTGCGATATCTTCAATTTGTTTATCTATTTTGGGCCACCAACAATACTTGCATGCTAATTGCTTCATTTTTACCTCCCCCAGTGTCTTTCGTGGAGAAGTTTTAATATATGATTTTGTAATTCCGTAGGTATAACTACACGAAAATCAAATCCATTTCCCTGTAAACAAAGTAACTCATTTTGTAGAGTTAACTGAAGTTTATGATCATAGTATGGGAACAATATTGGGTCATTGTTAGGTTTGGGACCTTATCTCTACTTGCGCTCTTTAGTATTTGGTCAGCATTTGTAGGCGTTGTTAATATTTCATTAACATTTAGACAATCTTCTATATGTTCAATTTCGGAATCTGGACCTAAGAGTAATATTGAAAGGGCGTCAGCATTAGCATTTTCTTTGCTTTTACGGTACTTAATTTCAAATGTATTCGCCATTAGTGTAATTGCCCAGAGTTGTAGTCGTTATAAAGTCAATATTGGATAGATGCTTAGCTGGGTTAAAAATACTAACAAGAGGTTTGTGGTCTGTAATTAATATAAATTTTCGCCCATAAACTTATTGGTGTAATTTCGTAACTCCAAATATAATAGATAATGCCTCTTTTTCAATCTGGGCGTAATGGGTTTCATGCATTTTTAAAGTTTTTGAGTTCCGTCAGGATATACGTGTGATAACACGGCACCAATTCCGTATGACGATGTATCGGTAGCTAAAAGCAAAGGCATATTTTCTTGATAATGAGCTAACTCAATAGCCTTTACAATATGGCTTTTCAATTCATTAAAAGAATATTTTTGTTCTTTTCCCCAATTAAAAGGAACGTCTTTGCGGCGTAATTTATTAATCGGTGCAGCCAGCGTTGAAAACTTCGGAATAAAATTATGGTAATAGGTTATTTTGCCTATAAAAGTTTCCAATTCTTTTGAATTTTGCGGACGCTTAAGATTGCTCATCTGGCAAAATACCTGATGCACTTATTTTTCGACCTAAATAAACAATTTGTTTCTGGAAGAATAAACATTTTTCTTTTTTACAACAAATACCATTATCTTTTACAATTGTAACCTCTTTTTAAAGTCGTTCGAAATGTTTTTCAAGTGGTGGAGCTGTGATGATAATATTATCAATATAATTTGCACACCCATCTATATTTTGGATTAATTGTTCAATATATTTTTGAAATATAGCGGGTACGCTAGCAATGCCATATGGAAGCCGCTGGTACTGAAAAAGTCCGAAATGCGTATTAATTACAAGTATCTTCTTCGACTGTTCGTCTAATTCTATTTGCAAATATGCATCTTTTAAATTTATTTTCGAAAATAGCTTCCCGAATCTCATTTTATAAAACAAGTTTTCCCGAGTTGGCAATGGGTATTGCTCGATATCAATTTGCTTGTTGACAGCTAATTTAAAGTCGGCACACACACGTACACTTCCGTCAGGTTTCTTTGCGATTACAATAGGCGATGCTCAGTCGCTAAACTTTATAGGTTTTATGATGCCTAAGACAACTAAACTATTTATTTCTTCTTTGAATTTAGGCATCAAGGCAAATGGAACTTGCCTTCTTTTAAAAAATTTTGGGTTTGTATTTTCCTTTAAATGAACCGTTGCTTTAAATTTTTTTATAGTGCCAATTGCTGGCCTAAAAAATTCCTTATATTTTTCGAAAATATTTGTTGTATTTATCACTGATACTGCATTAATTTTATTTATTGTGAAACCAAAAAACTGAAACAAATCTGCACCGAATAAATTATTACTTTGCTAGATATCTGTTACGATTAACAAAATGTTTTTTATTATATTACCACATTTGGCTTGCAAATTTAGTTCACCCATAATAGGAATTTCATTTTTACCGAACCCATGTAAAATTTTAGTAGAATCCTTTAACATTGGCCTTCTTAAAAAATTGTAGGTTTGATTTGAAACAATGGACGTAGTGGCCCCGGAGTCCATCTGAAATTTTACTCTTTTATTTAAAATTTCTAAGTGAATAAATATTTTATTATCTTTATTACTCTTTGTTGTTCTTATTGTTCTTTATTTCTTTTCTTAGTGTATTCATCAACACATCACTTGCCTCTACAAAATTTTCGTTGTTGTAATTCTAATTATTTTTTGATCTATTTTTTACATATTCATTTTCTTTATTTTTTGACAAACAAACTGGGGCTATATGACTGGTTTTACCACATTGATGGCAAATTGCATT
The DNA here is from genome assembly GCA_014635995.1 of Sarcophaga peregrina. NCBI lineage: Eukaryota > Metazoa > Arthropoda > Insecta > Diptera > Sarcophagidae > Sarcophaga > Sarcophaga peregrina. The sequence goes on from CM025790.1 coordinate 74,064,060, forward strand.
TTTAAAACGACAATAATTGCGGGGGTGCGAAGTGAAACAACCTGAGCACCGTTTGAGTTTTTATTTTTCAGAATTCTTATTTCTAACGGCATTTTTATATCTATTATTTGTTTGTTGAACAACTTTATTATTTTTTGTAATGGAAACTGTGTTAACATCATTTTCTTCAAAATTTGTGTCTTTTAATTTTATTGCTGCTATGGGTTTTAATGTGGCTTCATGTGCAATAGCTATTATTAATATGCCAGCCAAAGACGGCTGAACTTTTTGCAAACATGCTGTCCGTACAGCATCATGAGGTGTAGTTCACTTGATCACGAATCATTTCATCGACGTAACTGTTATTACAGTTTCCTGCTCCACAAACGAATTTGCACTGTCGAGCTATACATCTAAGATTTCCTATCCAATCTTTATAAGATTGATTTGGCTGCATAGCACAAAAAACGGGCGGCTACGCTATGGATCGTTTTTTCAAAATGAATTGCTAATTTTACAGTAATTTCGTCAAATGTTTTTTCATTTAAATCATCACTCGCGAATAGCTTTTTTGTTAATTAGAAAGTGTCACTGCCAATCCAAGATAAAAACGATTTTTTCTTTTCAGGCTTAGTGATCGAGTAAGCATTAAAATATTGATTCAATTGCTCCAAATGGGTAGTAAAATTTTATTGGTCTTTATTAAAACTATGGAATGCAGGTGGTGGTGGTGTTTGCTGTGTCCATGATGATGTCGGTTCCCGTGACATTTGTGCCATAAAATTTTGCTGATCCGCTAACCTTTTACTCATGCTGCTGAAAAAAATCACTGTCGTTCGGCATATTTAATTTTTATTTAACGACCGTACGGAATTACAAAATAAAACAAATTTTAAGGTATTAATCTACTGCTACTTTACAAAAATAACAGTGTCTCTGTCGCCACTATAATATTTTTGGGAAGTGCACGTTGCAATTAAAAGACGATGTTTATTAATCGGCGGTCATAATGAGACTGAGTTTTATTTTAATAATATACTTAAGAGATAATCAATTAGATGTATTTTATGTATTCATGCAAACATATAATGTATGTAAATATATAATCTGTATATAAGTAGCCTTGCAATAAAAAATGTGAACAGAATAGTGAAGCTCTTTTTATGGTCATCAAATAAATTCTTCAAAATGAGATATCAACCGTAAAATTTTCAAACCAAGTTCTTTTAATTGATGATTTTAAAATGCCAATTGGTAGTAGTGATTTTATTACAATGCCAAAATGTTTTTGTATATTTAAAGAATCAAAAGAAGAATTAATTAAACATACGTGAATTTTTAATAGGTAGAAAACACAACTTTGTTAGTGATTTGAATATCAAATAAATAGTTGACAAAGATGCTTTAATAACACCCATCTATGATTTCCACTGAAATCCAATTAAAATTTCAACGTTTACAGTTTCCTGTTCATTTGGTGTTAAATAAATAATGTATTCACACGATCAACTGTATGTTGCATGTTTACTTGTATTTTTAATTAATTTTTTGTGAAAATGGCACATTCAGTTAGAAAAAAGAAAACAAACGCCAAAACTATCACTTTTTCATTAAATTTCAGTAATATTATTCATAATTTTAGTATGAAATCATTTTTTAATTGCTTACAACATAAAGTATAAAAAAATACATTGCAGCAAGATACAATTCCATTACTTAAAAAGATATCAAAATGAATCATGTTTGATGTTTAAGCTATTTAGATTTATATTTAGTAATATAACCTTTTAAAAAGTACGTATTTAAAAAATAAGGCTTTACAACGGTCTATAATTTTTTGAACAGTTTTAAAAATGTTGGTATTTCCTACATCAGTATTTAAGTACAGAATTAGGTACATGTACAATTTGAATAAGGTTTATTAAGAGCTGATTACCCAAATCATAAATACTGAACCTATTCCACTTTTTTCTGAACTTGATAGTATTAGAATAAGTACACTTTGTCACAAAATTAAAAAATGGTACATAACGTTACTTTCTACGTCGCCGTGTTCTGAAAAGTGTACATGTACTCCGTAAAGGTGGACGCCTGGCAGCCCAAAGTTTACCACGTCAAAAAAATTTAAGTTGCCTGCATTTTCTTTTTAAGAAATACGCCAGTTTCTTCTAGATAATTTTCATTTTCAGAATGACAGACAGAATTAGACTTGTACCATGTCAGTATGTTTCATTCCATCATTTATATTTTTTATTCACACAATCAAATTTCTACCAATATGGTAAATCGAGAATAATAAAAAAATTATTTAATTTGATGAGTAACATGCATGTTCCTACCAGTTGATTGTTGTAATAGGTATCTTAGCCATGTATTTCCACTTCCTGGAAATGATGCTAGCGCAGTCAATCCAGTCTTTGTTATATCATCATTATCGCTTATATTAGGAGCTGAAAGACAGTAGCAAAAATCTCACAGAAAAGATAAGGATTAGTTAGAAGTTGTGTACATACAATTAAATTCGGAAGCTACATCTGGTGCAGTGATTATTGGAAGCTCAGTTTGCAAATACTTTAGTTCTTTACACCACCTAATTGTCATCTTCTGATTAATTCCAGATATCTTTTGATTATGATAATTAGGAAACTGTCATTATAAACATAATACTTAATTTAATGCAATCGAAACAAGAAGCAAAGAACGTTTAATTTAACATTTTTTTACCTCTGCAAAACGTTCAATTCGCGTACGTCTTGGATGTGACCCAGGAACATTTTTCATAGATAGAAACAGCACTCCTCCAATGTATATTACAATTGTTACTGTTACCCCACAAAGTCTCCAACCTTGTAATGCCATACCGCTTTTTTTTCATAACTGTAAGGAAAATATCAATAATTGATAATAATATAATATAATAATTGATGAGCTATAAGTTATATGTACAAATGTGTAAAACTCAAAATTATGTCATTGACATGAATTCAAGTTAAAACTTTTATATTCCTCTTAAAAATTATTTTAATCTATGATCAAATAAGGTGAATCTACTTTTCGTTTCAGTTTTTAATTTAATAGCAAAAAGTATACACAAATATTTATCAATTTCGGTACGACGATAGATAACCCAAATTCAGTTCAATACACTGAATTATTGCGTGAAGATGTTAAATTATGACCGGCACAAAGAGAACATGATAAGGATGTGAGTGTATTTGTGAGTAGCATGGTTCAATACGTATAATTTAATATAATAAAAAACAGGCCTATTTTTTCAAGGCTGGCTAGACCTTATCACATCGTGAAATTTTAAATATTAAAATATTTTAAAGCACTAAAAAAGACTACGGTTTGTACAAAAATTAATTCATTTAAATAATATTTTAAAACAAAAATAAAAAAAGGCGCATTTCTTCAAGGCTTTAAATACTATATACAATTGTGAAAAATTAATAAATAAATATAAATAAATAAAAATAAATAAATAATAAAACTAAATAAATTAATTTAATTCTAAAAACAGTGAATTTTTGTTGTGTTACACAAAAAATTCTATCAGTCTGGTATATTTAAACTAGTTCTACTACTAGTACTTTCTTATAAAAACTTAAACCCTGTGTAAACTAGTACCAGCTGTACCAGTACTAGTACTAGTAGCTTTTAGACAATTGACGCTTAATCTCATGCAGGGATGTGTATAACCAAGAGGAAAATTGTTACTAATTATTGTTTCAAGCAATATTCGAACAAATATTGTTTACAAACTATTCTGGTTTTTGACGGCATTTATTACTTGATTTTATTTTAAACTTTATTTTTTTTTATATAAACATAGTTATTTAAAATAAACATACTTCACTTAAAAATTCAAAAAAAATACTGCGAAATTTTTTTGATTCAATTTTATTTGTTAAAAACGAGAAAACAAAACGTAACAATTCGGGCGGATTTAGCGGAACAAGTCGCTAATATAACAGGAACAACTGTTCATCCAAAAACCATTGGAAGAGTATTACATTCTGGAGGTTATACAAGCAGAGTATCTCACAAAAAACCTCTTATCAGTAAGAAAAACCGAGAATTACGTTTGGAATTTGCTAAGCGTTACTTAGACAAGGATGAAGAATTTTGGGAAACGGTATTATTTACGGATGAAACAAAGGTAAATATTTTTGGCAACGACAGCAGAGGAAAGGTGTGGGGAAAAAAAAAATACAGCATTAGATGCACAAAATTTGATACCAACAGTCAAGCACGGTGGAGGAAGTGTGATGGTATGGGGTGCAATGGCTGCCAGTGGAGTAGGGCGATTAGTTTTTATAGACGGTAATATGGATCAGCATCAATATAAACGAATATTAGAAAACAATTTGAAGCCTTCCGTAGATTGTTTGGGTCTTGGTCCACGTTGGATATTTCAACAGGACAACGACCCCAAACATACTGCGCGTTCAGTCAAGGAATGGTTGCTTTATTATGCACCAAGGCAATTAAATTCACCCCCTCAATCACCTGATTTGAACCCTATCGAACACTGTTGGGAAATTTTAAAGCGTAAAGTTGGTAAAAAGAATGCCCGTAATAAGGAAGATCTTAAAACAGCTTTGGAGGAAGCTTGGAAGGAAATATCTCCAGATAATACAAAAAATTTAGTTCGGTCGATGCCCAGAAGACTGCAAGCCGTTATTGATGCGAAAGGAGGTCCCACAGAGTACTAATTTTAAGAAAAATATAACATAATTTTAAAGATATTTAAAATGTACAAAAACTTTTGTCCCAATGAATTTAGCTTTTTTTGTTATTTTTTAAATAATGCGTTAAATATTAATATTTTTTTATTATAATTAAATAACAAAATAAATAAAAATAAATTACTTTAAATTTGTTTTAATATTACCCTGCAGGAGATTGAACTAGTACCTAACTAGTACAAAACTAGTACAAAAACCACCAGTACTAGTACTCAACTGGTAACTTTCCTATACCATCTTAATGCTCAAATTAGCATTGAGTGTGTTTGAAAAATTACTAGTACCATTGGTACTAGTTTCGTACTGGTTAATTACTAGTACCGTACTGGTATATTTCGAACTGGTATTATTACTAGTACCATTGGTACTAGTTTCGTACTGGTATATTTCGAACTGGTATTATTACTAGTATCATTGGTTCTAGTTTCGTACTGGTATATTTGGATATAATTGGGAGATTTCGAACCACTTTATTACTAGTATTAGCTAATTTCTAAGATTATCAAAAAATACATGGTGTACAACCTGTAACTATACTTTTATATAATACTTATATAATACTTGTATATACTTTTTTTCTTAAATAAATAATTCTTATGCCTTAGGATACGCAATATTTTTTGTTTTTCCTTCTAGTGCGTATATACATAAATCTGTGCATTTTCCTACTCGCGAACATGCGACTTAAAGCTGTCCATGTAAGAAACATGGATTTTCTAAATTCAGTTCACAAACTTGCAAGGACTGACCTTGAGCTTTATTAATGCCAGGCGAATAGGAAATTGCAGGCGCTTGAAATCGAATGGCATCTCAGATGTTCTGTTTGGAATACGTGGCAGCAATACATCAGTTCCGTTAAACTTTCCAGTTATAATGGTCGCCTTGATTATTATTTTTTTACTATTAATCGAGTGCATTACAAAGTTGTGGAGGACCAATATTTCTAAATAAAATTATGGGAAAACCGTTTTTTAACTATAAGTCATGTGGTGGAAAGCCTAGTAAATCTAACGAATTCGATTGGATAATTGACGAAATCCTCAGCATTTAAAACTGCGTCTATCGATTTATAAGTTCTTAGATTCCCATCGATCTTGTTGAGAATATTGCTGTTGATGGAATTAACGTCAATATTTTTGGATGTCAGTACCGCACGTTCAAATAACCATTGCATATTTTTAAAATTTTGTACGATATTGGGCAGTACACAATTTATTAACTCTTTTCTTCCATTACCTAACTCAAACAATTGTTTGGAAAAAGTAGAAGCTGAAGCATCAAGTTACAACTGAACATGCATATTAGTAGTTAATTTTAGAGTGTGGCCAAAGGTATGATGGTATGACATGCAATTAGCTCATCAGCTGGCGTTGATTCTGGTATAGGTGGAATTGTTTGACGAAAATCACCAGCAAATGAAACTAATGCACCTCCAAATTTGGGATTATTGCTTCTTAAATTCTTTAAAGTGCGATCAAGGGCTTCCAAAGATTTCTTATGCGCCATGGTGGATTATTCCCATATTATGATTTCACATTGTTGCAATACTTTGCCCATAGAAGAATTTTTTTATGCTACACGTGTAATCTTCGAAAAATTGTGGCTTTAACGGTAGTTTTAGTGAAAAATGCGTTGTTCTACCACCATCTAAGAGAGTGGCAGAAATGTCGAAAGACGCAGTAGCTAATGCAACATTTTTTTGCGATCAAACTTTTGTCAATGTCAAGGGAATTGAAAACCTTTTTCCGGTTGATCCAGGTGCGACAATGTTTGTTTGTTAGTAGTTTTGGTAGTACATATACTGTCGTATACCATTCTCCGCTGTTGTTGTAAATTGGGTAACTTTCCTTCCAGTAAAATTTCCAAATTTTGATGATTATATTTCATCTCTCGTCGTAGATCTTGATCGTGTGCATCAGTTCCTAACCGAATAGGAGCTATCATTCCAATTTTAATGAGTGTCACATTCCTATCGCCAAGCATATGTCTTCAAGCAGAAGGAATGTCTCAAAAGACGTTGGCCCTTGAACATTAACTAGAATCATTATCAAATAAAAACATTCAGCATTTTAAGGATGGACGGTATAAACCCTTCCATAATACATCTATTGAATATAAATTTGGGCAAACATCAACAGGTTTCTCTTGCTTTCAACATTTGAATTTCTTAGTTGATGCATTCTATATGAATAAAAAGTTTTCGCAAACATATTTCTACAAAGATGAAGAAATGATATTAATGTTGTAGCCGGTTTTGATGCTGCTCTCTCACGGGCATTTGTTTCTGTAAAGTAAATCCATTGTCCATTTTCCAGATGCACTGATAAATGAACAACAGTTAAATGGCGGTCATGAATGGAAAATCCGAAAATTCGCCATACTGCTTCATTGCTACTAATGTACCTGGCTATTTGATATTTTGTAATGAAAATACAGCCATATCATACCCTTTAGTATTATATTTGGACAATACTCAACATAAATATGCGCTTTAAATGTTTTTGTCAGCAATGGACAGTAAGGTACTATCCAACGATTATCAACATCATTTTCACGCACCTTTATTGAAATTTATCGTTAACTATTATCCAGAGAACGTCGGCCATCATTTCCCGAGATTGTTATATCATCAATAAGATCCATTAAAGATTATAATTTCTGTTTAAACACGCGATGTATTGGTCTTTGGCCAGGGGAGAATTCAGATAGAATTTCATCCCACTTTGGATTACATGTATATGTAATAAACAACTCTGGGCGTCCGTATGATCGAACATATGTCATTCCATCTTAGCAGTATTCTTGCATATGACGTGGACTACGAATGTTGCCAGAAGAACTATAGATTGACCAAGTTCATCCCAAAGATGAATTTATTATTATTATTTATTATTTATCCAATATCTAGTGGATATTGCTGACTTGTTGGTTATGATCTTGTAGTTTGTGAACGTTTTTCTTGATATTCTTGAAAGTATTTACCATTTGTTGTAGATATGGCGTTATTTCTGACAAAAAAATTTTCAGACTGGATTATGGCTTTTAAATCATGTTGTATGTCATCTAGTGTACGAAGTTCACGCCCGAAAGTTAAATAAGCTGGAGGGTACTTCGTACTTTGGCATAGCGTTGTGTTCAATGCAAATCTAATGCTGGGTAATTTATCACCCAGGATTGATGATCATCTCCAACCAGTATAGAGAGTTGAGCCTTCATGTCTCTATTTTTGCGCTCAACAGGATTGGCCTCAGGGTGGTAGACTGGAATTAGTATGTGTTCGATATTAAGACAGTAGACAATTTTCTGCATGACTGCCGAAGCAAATTAAGCACCATTGTCGCTGATGACCTTCCTGGATACTCCATATCATAGGAACACTTCGATTAATATTCTAGCGCAGGCATCAGCTGTGGCTATTTCTAAGGGAAAACGTTCAACCCAACGGCTGGCGCTGTCTTCTACAATAAATATCCATTGAAATCCTTTATGTGAGACGGGCAATGGACCAAAGAGATCAATGACAACTACTTCAAATCGCTGGTTACACGCCACTGTTTGATAAAGCCCCGCAGGTTTTGATTCGTGTATGCCAGGCCAGTAATATCTAGATGTAATTTGGGAAGTGGTTTTATCTATACCATAATGACCGGCAGTTTCATCATTGTGGTAGTGTCTGAGTGCGTTTAGCCTTTTTTCACTGGGATGACGAGCTGAGCGTCTTTGGAATCTTCACTGTTGTAACCGTATAGGACGTCGTCATTTATGAAGTAAACTCTTTTTGACCAGTAGGCGAAAACCTTAGTATTATTCTCAATGCATTCAATAATCGTCTCAAGTTGAGGGTCATTTAGTTGGCTGTTTCTTATTTTACTGACGCTTTTTCTTGGCATCTCAATGGAAAATAAGCAAATTTCACTGGGATTGGAATCGTCATGGTCATCGTCACAGGGTGGTCTTGACAGCGTGTCGGCAATGACATTGATTCTTCCTGGCTTATTTTCAATATTTATATCAAATGGTAGCAGCAGCAAAGACCATCGTGCTAGTCGTCCTATTGGTGTTGTGATTTTCATCAACCATATCAAGGGCTGATGGTCGGTTACAAGCTTCACAGGAGCTCATTCAATATAGCCGCTTCCCGCTCAATTGTGGAATAATTCCGTTCTGCATTCGAAATTAGTCTGCTCACCATGAACAGCTTGTCTCAAAATAGGTGCTGTTGTCAATAATTTCTTCAAATTGTCGAAAGATTGTTGTTGTTCAATGCCCCAATTCCATACTGCATTTTTTCTTTAATAGGACTAACAAAGGCTTAGATATATCTGCAAATGATGGTATAAATCGGCGATACCATGAACATGCCTGTAGAAATGACAAAACTTCTTTAACATTTCTCGGGCTTCTTAGATTGTTAAGTGCAGATAGCTTTTCTGGATCCGTCATAATTCCTTGGGGTGTAAGCAGGTGATCCAAATATTTCACCTCATTATACGCAAAACGACATTTTCTCAAATTAACTTAAAGGCCAAATTCTTGTAAACGTTGAAAAATATTACGTAGGTCTCGCAGATGATTTTCAAAACTTGGAAGGCAGGAAATGATGTCATCTAAGTATGCCAACAACACAGTTTCTCGCAAAGAGGCTTTCAACCGGCCTATTAACCTCTGGAAAGTGGCTGGAGCGTTTTGTAAACCAAATGTTTAAATTTGTACATGCCAAAAGGGGTCACAAAAGTGATTTTATCTTGATCAGCAGGATAAACTCCGATTTGCCAGTATCCACACTGTAGGTCAATTGTCGACATATAACTCGTAACTTTAGCTTCATGAAGAATATCGTCCACTGTAACGGATAACGATCAGGTTGGGTAATTGCATTTAGCTCCCTATAGTCTATGCATACACGGATTTCACTAGATTTTTTGGGAACGATAACGACTGAAGCTTCCCATGGAGATTGGCATTCAACGATAACATCAGAATCGATAATTTTCCCAATTTCGCTTTTTAAAGAAACTTTCATGGCATTTGACAAACGATAAGGGGTATCGTTATCGGATCATGGTCATCAGTGTGAATACGATGTATAGCATAGGGTGTGGCACTGGTGGGCTCATCAAATATTGATTCATATTCAACCAACAAGTCATCCAACTCCAGTCTTTGGTTAATAGTAAGACCATCAGATTCCTTCAACATTTTAATGTCCAATGAAAATAGGGGTAAAATAGTCATCGATGTCTTCCATTCGCTGACGGAGTGGTCACAATGGCAGTATTACTAGGTATTGCCTCAACAGGCTTCGAATTCCTAAATATGGGTTGGATGTATTGTGGCGAGTAATGTTTACCATGGGAAGGGCGTAATAGTGATGAGAATAAGTTTAGTTCGTTAAAACTAACAGCCGTTACTATATCCCCCAATAAGTAAACATGCGGTGAATCAGTATTCCTAGTGAATGTTGGCGTTTTAGGTAATGATTGAATGTTCCGTGAAGAGTAATCTTCACCAAAAGAAGAACGTAATGGTGATGAAAATAAATTCAGTTCGCTACAACTGTCAGCTGCCAATTTATTTCTTAATATATGAACATGAGGTGAGTCATTATCCTTAACCAAATGTAAGCATTTTAAGTAACGGTGATTGTTTCAGAGAGTCGCCCTTTGGAGTCCCAGGTAAAGGTGACAACACATTCGTAGCTCCATAAGGCGCCTCTGCTTCTTGCGCGCCTACGCCAGTTGGTCACACCAATCGATGACAGGGCTTCCTCGACTTGGTCCTTCCAACGGATACAAGGTCGTCCTCTTCGCCGACTTCCGCAGATCCCCGCATCAAATACCCGTTTCGCCGGAGCATCCTCCTCCATTCGAACGACATGGCCGATCCAGCGCAGCCGCTGGATATTAATACGCTGCACAACATCTATGTCGTTGAGGAGCTCATACAGCTCACTGTTAGATCGGATGCGGAAATCATGGCCAACTCGCACAGGACCGAAGATCTTACGTAGGACTTTCCTCTCGAATACCCTCAAGGCTGCTGCATCAGTTCTTAATAGGGTCCATGCCTCTGCGCCATAAAGAAGCACGGGTAAGATGAGCGTCTTGTAGAGTATTAATTTTGTCGCACGAGAGAGGTCTCTGCTGCTCAATTGCCTATTGAGACCATAGTAGCACCTGTTGGCAAGAGTAATCCTGCGTTTGATCTCCAGACTGACATCATTTTTGGTGGTAACGGCGGAGCCAAGATAAATAAATTCCTTGACTGTATCAAAAGTATAGTTATCGGCCTTAGTCTGCATTGAACTGGTAAATCCGTGTTTTCGTTTGGGCTCGTCTTCGAAATGCCAATATTTTTACGCCATATTGAGTACGATGCCAGCCTGCTCTAGAAAATCTGTTACAATTAGAGTTCGTTTTTTCTTTGCATTTGGGAGGTATAGTAATCTTATTTTTTTGCATTCGATTTCCAATCACCATATCGCAAATAGTGGACACCACTTTACCTGTAGTAACAGAACCATCTGCCAAAGTAACTTCAGCACGTATCTTTTGGAAAACACACTTATTTTCGGTAAGAATTTTCTTCAATTCTGGACTGGCAACGCTGCTCCACTTTAACATCGAAAAATTCCACATGAGCTGTTGGTAGTGCATGTCCAATAACTGTCGATGAAATTCCATTAAATTGCAGATACTGTGGACTGTCTTTACCACTTGTATTACAGGTACCACAGTTTGACCTGTAAACACCAAAATTCGATTGCTGGGCATGTCTAGGTTGATTTCCAGATGAATTTTGATTTTGTCGATCACCGGTTTGTTGTTCATCACGTTTTTTCTTTTTGTAGCATGTATCTATTGTGTGCCCCTTAATACGGCAGAAACTGCTGCGGTTTATATTCGAGACGTCTTTCTTTCCGTCCTTTGGGTTTGTCATTGATGGTTGAGCTTCAATGAAAAACATATCTGCTTCACGACTGGCAGAAATCAACTCTTCGAACATTTTAATATTTTCCCGGTGGAAACGGTCTCTTATTTTTATGTTAAGTAGGCCGTACGTCATATTTAATTGGATTGACTCACCCGGCAGATGTTTGAGTTAAGAGAGGAGAAGCCTTTTATTACATATAAAACTATCTGTAGGCTCGTTTTTTTGTTGTTTCACCTCAAAAAAATTGTATGAATATTCGCCAATCAGGAACGGGAGGCGTGAATGTGGTCCGGATGAGGGATACAGCCTGCTCAAATGTCCGTACATTGTCCTTCACACCAACCTCCCATGATGCGGCATAATCCGCCAATAACAACGGCATTCCTTTCAAGCCGTCAGGGTCAGATATTTTTTCAATATCTTTGTAGGTGGTTATTGCTGACAAAAATTCTTCGACAGCCGCTGGATCTCTCTGTCCTCTAAATCGAGCAGTACATTGTTTAAATGATCCACCTCTGATATTACCACCCATCCCAGCCAATATCTGTTGAAATTGTTCTGCCGAAAAAGTAGCCATCTCTTCTATGCAGTCTTCAAACAAGGCGTTGACTTCTTCTTTCAGATCAGTAGTGGTTGTATTCGAAGCCACTAAGTTGGGCGCCAATGTAGTAGTCTTATTCCTAAGAGAATATATTTTTCATATAGAGCAATTCGGATGAACAAGAAAACACAATCTTCTTGTAGGCAGGCACTCACAGTTTACAACAACGTCAATTGTAGTCGTCCGGTAGATTAGACAAAATTTGGTTGGCATTGAGTGAGAGTTGTCTTGAAAAATATGGTAGATCACAATGAAATAAACGTCAAATTTAAATATACATAGAGTTGTACTTCAATGTATTATGAAATAAACATTAAGTTTAAAAATAATTCAAAAACATAGAGTAGTAATTTAGGAATACTTCGAAATTGGTAGGGTTGTATTTCCCTACTAATAAATTTAAAAGTATTCAAATAATAATAAAAAATAATAATAAAGATGTTTGCAAAAATAAGTAGAAAATTATCGGCTGCTTCAATATGAATTTTAGTACTTACTATGCATATAAGTTGAAAATTTCAACTCAACTAATACATATTCCAAGATATGATAATTTCTACATTCACTAATCAGAGAATTTTTCTAATATTATTAATTAATAAGTATCTGCAAATTTTTGTAATTACTTCACATGAGGGGCACCGTCTTTCTATAGCTGGAATATAAAATTGGGGACTCTAGCTGTTATAGTTTTGTAGATATACAGATTCTATGAACCAATTATATTGAATTTGCCACACCCCTATGCTTGATGAACCTTGAAATATTTGTACAAAATTTGAGCAGTCAACTGTTCTGGTGTTCTAGATATGCAGATTTTACTATTTACTTCATATTTGAGGTGTCACGTCCGCTTTTGCTGAACTCTCTATTTTTGTCCAAAATATATATACTTAAATAAAAGTTATATGGGCGATGCCACACCCACTATTGGTAGTTCGCCCATTTTTGTCCAAAATATTTATATTGAAACTGTAGTTACTTGTACAAAATTTGAGGTATCTTGCTGTTATAGTTTTTCCAATATACCCATTTTACTATCATGCAATAGTAGGTAATGTTGTATATTTGGGCGTGGCACCTCGCCCATTTGAAATATCAAAATCAAAAGTAGCCTATAACTTCTTCCAGACATACAGGAAGATACGGTGGAAATTTAAATAAAAACGTTTCAGCCGTTTAGTCGTCTATAAAGTTCAAATATACAAACAAACACATATTCATTTTTATATATATAGATGGTACAAATTTAACTTCCAGTCTGAGATTGACAGTGATTGCAATTAAAAAGTGCAGTGCCAGTGTAGTAAAAACAAAAAAAAAAAAACATTACAGACAAAAATAGTTTAAAGACAACGACTTTCTTTGTTACACAAACAATTTATACATAAAAGCAAAATTCTAAAAACAATAATAAGCTTGTTGTTATTACACTGTGCAGTGGCACATTATTATTTCGAATATTAGCTATACGTACTTAAAACAAAAATAAATAAACAATAATAAGTTAAGACGAATTCTTTCCTTCACAAACAATTGAATACTGAATACAAAAAACAAAATATTAAAAGCAATAACAGTTGAAAAAAAGTAAAAATTAAGTGTATACAAATTACAAATCCTAAACATGAGTACTGATAAAGATGATAATGAAGAAAATGAATTTTACAACTGGCAAACAATACCAACACTTCATAAACATACTGAAAGCAGATCCCCAATTGGAAATATAGCAAAGAAACGGCGCACAACTGATGACAACCAGGCACCTCTAATGGAAATCGATTCAAAATTCTGAATGCAGAGAACAGCATAGGTGAAAAAATTCATGAAACAACTGACTACATCAAAAGACTACCAATTTTTTTATCAAACGTCAACAATATTGTAAATATGATAAGTAATATTTTTTCTATCATTCCTAGAAAAGATTTTAGTTATAAGTCATTGAGAGATAACGAAATAAAAATTATAAGTAGTATAGGTTCTTATAGAAAACTTGCTAAGTATTTCGATAGACGAGAAATAAGTTATCATCAGGGCAAGGATTTTAATGCAAATGCATGTTTGTAGTCGGTAACTCAAAATCACTTTTGACAGTATATCTTTTCGAATCGAAGAATTTGCAACAAAATGGCATCGATTTGTTGTTGCATATTTTTGCATATTTTATAATAAATGCATATTTTTCTTGTAAGTGCATATATTTAGCATATTTTACTATTTTATTGTATATTTATTTTTCTTTTGGAAATATTTTTATCTATTCGTTAAACTGAGTACACAAAATAAATTTTGTTCGCTATTCAAGGTACTCAATAGGAAAAATTTGCCTGTTCGTTAAATGCGATTCTACGAAAATCGAATGGTCGTTAAATCGGAAAACTACTGTATAAATATCTCTATATATATAAAAATGACGTGTATTCTTATGATCGCTAAACTCAAAAAAAACTGGACCGTTTTTGACCAAACTTTATATACAAGCTCTATATATGTTGCGGTGTAGTTTGAAGTTCGTCCAACAGATGGCGCAATATTTAGTTTTTTTGTGTTTTTGCACCGTAACTCAAGAACTACTCCACTATGCTGTGTTTCGTTGAAGGCGTTAGGTCGTTAAACAGCGTACAGTGGCGTTAAATAGGCCGATACCACACTGATTTTGATTTTCTTCGAAAAGCAGTTCAAAATAAAAGAAAAATTTGTGGCCAGCAACGCGGATCGGGCCAAGCTATCAAAAATATAAAATTCCATTTGAACAATTATTGCTATGTCGATTTAGTGCACCTTTCATTCTTCATCTAAATATCAATCAGCCATGACTTTGCATGGAAACTAGACTTACAGTGAAAATAAAATTCAAAGGCAAAACAACGTTTGCCCGGGTCTTCTAGTTTATTATATTTATAATTTAACAATATCCTTATATGTACCCATTACATATGTAAATGAATTATCTAATTTTCCTTTAAAAAATACATTTAAAATCTTATATGTTCCTTATAAATATGAAACTGTGACCTGAATTTTACTTTTTTATTTGTTTAATAAATATATTTCAAACAAAAAATTTTTTTATTGCATATTTTCTCTCTAATAGTGCATATTATATGCGCATATTTTTAATTTTTTAGTGCATGAAATTCCTTGCCCTGGTTATCATACTTATCAAGTACGCAAAGAGCGATATTATAGAGTTTAATAAAAGGCCTTTACCATACAACACCTATAGACGACATTAAGGCTATACTTATAGCTCAAGGGCACGATGTTAGAAACGTTTGTAATTTTAGAAGTAGAGTGACAAAGGAACCCCTTGCAATGTTTTATGTTGATCTTGATCAAAAAATTAATAACACAGAAATTTGTGAAATTGGTTACATAAATAATGCTGTAGTTACAATTGAACCCCCAAGGAAAGTCAATGATATTGTTCAATGTCATCGTTGCCATCCGTTGCGTGTGCTCTTGATCATCCTACAGCTGAATGTACTGTGAATAAATCTAATTCTCATCGTTGTATTCACTGTTTACAAAACCATACCGCAAACGACAAAGGCTGTCAAGCTTATCAAAAACTTACACAGAAAAAAACAACATTGAAGGATAAACCAATTCATCAACCAACAAATGTACCATTTTCTTCTCGGCCACAGAATTATGCTGATGAACATTTCAATTCTAACACATCTTATGCGAACGTTTTGAAAGGTCAAAGTACTGATGAAAGCGTATATGAACGTCTTGAAAAATTAATGACGAAACAAATAGAGCTAACGAATACTTTACTTAACATGATGGCAGTTCTTGTCACCAAATTATGCAATTAGATATCAGGATAGCAGGAACGCAAATGGGCTTTCTAATTATACACAGGAAACTGAAATAGTCTTGAATACTCAATTCGTTGACATTTTCTTGATTTCTGAAACTAATTTTACTTCTAGAACTTATTTTTATATCAGAGGTTATGAACGATAGCATGATACGGACACTAGAGCACATTCTAGTTCTGCAATTTTAATAAAATCAACAATTAAGTACGAAGTTCTTCCTACAATTTGTCACAACTACCTACAAGCTGCCGGAATTAAAGCTAGTACGAACTGTGGAGATGTCTCTGTATTTGCAATTTTTTTCTCCCTAGACATTCTATTTCATGTCATGACTATGAACATGAAGTCGCCTCCTGGTAGGAGTGGAATTTAATGCTAAACATCCATGGTGGGGATCTAGATTGACAAACCCTAAAGGTCGGGAACTATACAAGTGTATTCTTAATAAACATTACAATACTCTTTCTTCTGACCAATCTACTGACCTTCTGATCCCAACAAAATACCATATTTACAAGACTTTTTGTTTACTCTGGAATACCAAGCAACTGTCTTGACATACAAGATAGTGATGATAAGATTATATCAAATAGGACTGATATAAATTCGTTTACATATTGGATAGATAAAAATATAGACCTAAATATTACAATAAACAATGGTCAAGAGTTAGATGAAGCCGTCGAAAAGTTTACGAGCCTAATACATGAAGCAGCTCTTTTGTCAACACCAAATGTTACAGAAAGACATAATCTGCCAATTACAAATAATAATAATATCTTCTGAAATTAGACGCCTTTTGCACGTTGAAATTTGTTTCGAAACAAATGTGAGAAACTTTTTTGCATTTTCTTTTAAAATTTCTTTCGCTTTTTGGACGTAAAAATTTATTTCAGAAATTTTGTTTTCTTTTATCGCGTCGTTCTGCTGTTTTTGTCAGTTGCAACTTTGTTTGGCATTGTGATTTAGGTTCAAACACAAGACATGAACATTATATGAATATTATATTTGTTATTACATTATAATATATTATATATTTATGTGTTATTATTTTTTAATATATTTACCTTATTTAAATTATATTCTTTTTAATATTTTTTATTTTTATTTTTCCAACCTTTTTTAATTAATTGTTTGGCGCTAAAATGTTTCTTTTGCTAATGTTTTGATTTCAAACACAAAATCAACAAAAACTAATGATATTTTAAATTATATTATTTATATTAACACCGTTGACTAACTACGAGTCATCTCTTACCCACTTTTTCTCCTAAAAAACATAATTTTTGCCTTTTAATGATATCTACGATCTAAAAATAGTTTTTAGTAATATAATGTGAAAAATCAAATTGTCGTTATTGGCCAGTTTTCTGTAAGTTGCCGCGGCAGTCAAGATGTTAACTTCTCTATGCGAAACAAAAAATAAAAGAAAATGTGAAATCAAATACAACTCTGTGCATATACGAATAAAGAACAAAGCAAATTTCTGAGTACATGAAATTCTAAAATCACCCCCGCTCGTTTTTCCCCTCTCTCCTACAAACTCAAGAGTGTTGAAATTTGTTTCGAAACAAATTTCAACGTGCAAAAGGCGTCTTAGAAACCTAATTCGTTATAAAAGGAGAACCCGAAAAATCTGACAATTAAGTAGAAACCCAACTGATAAGCGAAATTTTAACCATTTATGTACGCAGCTTAAACAAAAGCTTAAAGAATTTAAAAATGAAAAACAGGGCAATATTTGAGATCTTTAGACGCTAATTAACATGGTAATAGCCTTTGGAACGCCACAAAATATCTTAAAAGGCCTACACAAAGTAACATGCCTATAAGAGATTTAAACAACAGTTGGTGCAGATAAAATCAAAAGAAAGCCGAAGAATTTTGTCAACATTTGGAAAATATTTTTCAACCTAACTCTCAGACTCGCTCTTTCAGTGATATTAAGATACTGAAATTTTTAGATACACCATGCCAAATGAGTCTTCCCATTAATCATTTTACTCCAAATGAAGTTAAACAAGAAATTACAAATCTTGGAAATAATAAGACTCCAGGATACGATAAAATAGACTCCAAATTAATTAAAATTTTATCTAAAAGAAGTGTTATATTTTTAACTTTATTATATAATTCAATCCTACGATTACAACATTTTCCGACTCAGTGGATGTGTGCTGAAGTCATTATGATTCTGAAACCTAATAAAAATGAAAACGAGATTTCATCATATAGACCTATAAGTTTGTTGTCAAGCTTTTCAAAAATATTCGAAAGACTGTTTTTGCATAGACGTAAAACCTGTTTTGGAACAACATATTATCATTCCTGATCATCAGTTTGGTTTTCGCAGCAAACATGGTACCCCAGAGTAATTTATTTACTTATATGTATGTTCAACGTTGTATAATTCTCTCCATTTAATTTATAAATAGTTGCTACAAAAATCGACATTTCCCATATTTTTTATTTTGGGATAAAACTATGAAAAAATCGACACGACTTTAAAAAAATCGATATTCAAAATATTTGCTGACAATTGACAATTGTTGATTACAGTCAACCGTCCCATAACGCGGTGAGTGTGTAAGGCGTTGTATGGTAACCGAGTTTTAAGTAACTCGGAATTAGTAAAAATCACATCATTCGTACTGCGTTATATGGATATAATTTCTAAATTATTTTTATTGAATTAAAGGTTTCATATAAGAATTGGAAAAAAAATATATAAAACAAAATTAAACTAAAAGACTGTTTTCGAACAAAAATAAGAAAGACTTTTGGAAAATTATGTAATTCTTCAAAATTCATTCTCAGGAAAATTCATTCGAAGGAGAAGGACAAACAACCTACAAGAAATGAGATATCCGCAGAAGGTCGTCTTACAAAAACATATTGGGCACTATGGGACTATTGGTGCCTACAAAGACTTTGGGAAAGCTCTGATGGCAAAACCTCATCCAATCTATTGGCAGTGTCTTCCTCCAAAATGAAAGAAGTGTTAAAGGAGTTCCATGATGGAGCCAATGGAGGACATTTTGGAGTAACAAAGACGCTGGAAAAACTAAAATAACGATTCTATTGTGTTGGATGTCAGCAAGCTGAGGGTGATTGGATTGCAAACTGTACCCTGTGCATTGCAGCTAAAGATCCAGTAAGAAGAAGCCGAGGTCAGCTGCAACAATATAACTCGAGCGCACCTTTCGAGCGGATAGCGATGGACGTAGCAAACCCGCTTCCCGTCAGCAACTCCAGAAAGCGGTATGTTCTCGTTGCGATGGATTACTTCAGTAAATGGCCGGAAGTGTATGCCATACCCAAACAAGAGGCGAACACCGTACTAAATGTTTTTGAGAACACCTGGGTATGTCGCTATGGGGTTCCAATAGAACTACATTCCGATCAAGGCAGAAATCTCGAGACAACAGTATTCAAAGAAATGTGTGAGATGGACGGAATTAAGAAGACTCGAACAACGCCTCTTCACCCACAGGCAGACGGAATGGTAGAGCGATTTAATCGAACCCTGGAAGAGCACTTGCGGAAAGTAGTGAGCGAAGAAGGACTGGGACGAATATATTCCGAGCTTTCTGCTTGCGTACCGATCTGCAGTCCATTATTCAACATCTAGGTAATTTTTGGGACTGAGATAAAACTGCCCGGTGACTTGGAGTTTGGAGTTAAGCACACCACAGGAAGGATGCCACTAGAAAATAAGAAAGCTTAAATGAACTTCATCAATTTGTGCGCACCCGAATAAAAATGGTCAGCGATAGGATGAAAGCTAGGTATGATCGTGCAGCAAACATAGAGGGCTTCCTTGATGGACAAATAGTTCTACTTTACAACCCTAAGTGAAAGAAGGTATTATCTACAAAGCTACAAACTAGTTGGGTTAAATACAAACAGAATACAAAAAGCTGGCAGCCCCCGGACAAAAATGAAGGTTATTCACAAAGAGCGACTAGTAAAATATGGGAGAAAAGATAATAAGCCTATTCAGGACGAACAGGCTTAATCGGGCGGCAGTGTTACGAAGATCAAAACAACCACACACATAAAAATAATAAACAAATGCTACCAGCTACACTATCACATATGTACACCGAACGATTTATAAGTAAACCAACAATAACATCAGTATGAATACGAAAGCGAACGCAACAACAACCATTGAGAACATAGTACACAACAACGATGCAGTAGCTATAGAAAACTCGAGAAGGCGAGAGCAGAAACCTTTTACTTCGAGAACCATTATCGGACCAAGATGTTCGCATATAAAAGGGCAAGACACAGTGTTGTCAGAACCCTGTTTGGAAAAAGTGTGTCAAAAAAGTGCTGTCCTGAATAAAAAAGTGCCAAAACTTTAAAACCGGTAATTTTTCATTATGCATTTCATTTATTAAAAAAATTTTAAGAAATTAAGCTCAATCTATAATCACTTTTTATTAAAAATCGATATTTTGATGAGATTAAGTCAATAATTTGTACAAAAATGTCGATGAAACATAAAAACCTTTATAACTCGCTAAATATTGTTTTTTTTTAGAAAATACGCTCAATCTGTGATCACAAAAATCGATATTTTGATATAATAGGATGTTTGATTCCTATTGGTATACAAACTTTCATGTAAATCGGTGCATTATTTTTCCAACTGAAAATTTGATACGGCAACAGTTTCTGAAAAAGTGGGCGTAAAAGGGGACGTTACATCGCATTAAAAAATCGTATATACCCTATTGTCCCTTTTGCGGTACGATCTTTTACTGTTACGAATTTCATGTAAATCGGTTCAGTAGTTTTTCCGTGAAAGAATAACAAACAAATACCCTACTGGAGTAAAAGGAAGACCATATGTATATAGATTGGAATGACATCCAATCTATAGTTTATTCTATAGTGTAGCCTGTTGTCAAGTCTATAGTCATGTCTGTAGTCTAGTTATAGTCTAGTTTATTGTCTAGTTATAGTTTAGTCTATAGTCTAGTCGATAGTCAAATTCACACTTCTATAATAAAATGTTTATATTTTCTTTATTCCGTTATCCGTTTGGCGTCGAATAACATCGTTTTAAATAAGTGTATAATACAAGAGAGTTGCAAATAAAAAGTATTCTTTAGTTTGTCACAATTCAAATACTTAGAGAAATTTTGTGAAAAAATATTTAAAATTTTTTATTTTAAAAGTACAAAATGAATGGAAAAATGCTAAAAATGCACTTTTAATGCTAAAAAAATACAGAAAATCGCAAAAAAGTACTAAAAAGCATATACCACATTTTTTTATAAAAAAAAGTCCAGCAGACGATTAAAAGTGCTGGAATTGCACTTTAAATGTCGTTATGTCAAGACAAGACAGGCAACCAGTCAATTGGATTCAGTCAGCTTTGTGTGAAGTTGCGTATGAATAATCAGTCGTGGTTCGAAGATATCCGTTGTGAGCAGTATAGCGAATAGTAGCGAATAATATCGAACAAGCAATAAATTGTTGTAGTTACTGTTGTGTACGTTGTATCGGTTAAGTTTGAACTGTGACACAAAAGTAGTGTGAATAATAAAGAAAGAGTTTCATTAAAATACAATTAACGAACTCATCAGAACTCATTTGTTATGACGTTATTCATCAAGCAACGAAATAATTCAATGCCACATGAAATAACTAAAAACATTCACACCACTCGTCCAGTATTCGTTGCTTTGAGTGAATGAATCGATGTACATAGTTTCATTTCTACAACAATAAAACACATGTTCTTACCCTGAAAAGTCTGGCAACTCTTGTAAGAAAGTGGTTATTTTTGTATAAGTGCTCTTTTTAGAATTTTATTATTGTGATTTTGTAGTTATTCATCAGTTTAAAATTTTTAACTTAGTGTTTTATAAGTTGTTTTTAATATTTTGTTTTATTTTTCATAAAAATTTCATTTCAAATTGTAAGTTTAATTTGTTAAATACTAATATTGTTTCATTTTAACAAAACAAAAATTGTTTCTTATTTTGATAATTTTTGTTTTTGTAATCTTGTTACAGTTTCTTTTTATATTCTCTTTCTATCTCTATTCCTTTATTTTTTTTTTTTTGTTTTTGCTTTTTATTTATTTTACTTTTTATTTTGTTTACCGTTTTACTTGAAATTCTTGCTTATTTTATCATTTTTTGTTTTTACATTTTAGAGAAATCTTTATACTCTTTTTTATATACATATATATTTTTTTACTTATTTATAATTTATACTCTTTGGTTATTTATTTATTTAATTTAATAAAATGAATACTTGTAAGGCATCAAAATGCATTGTAAAGAAAGAGGTTGAACGCCAGATTTCTTGCTGGTTATGTGATGATTTGTTTCATATTAAGTGTGTTGGCTTGCTTCCTCGCACCACGAACCAATTAGTGTATAGTTCGCTGGGTCTTCGCTGGTGTTGTGATAAATGTAAGGTGGTGAATATCCAATTTTATAAATTTTTTATGGGGACTCGTTGTGAGCTTACTGAGATGCACACTGAATTTGCATCTCTTTTTGCTAAATTGCGTCGGCCTTTTGAATGAGCTGCTAGAATCGGAGACATTTCTTGGCCTTCCTTCTTCTGGGGCTCCTGGGCATGTGGTGCAAGTTTCTGTGCCAGGGAAGTCTGCGACAATCAGTACCTTGTCCACTGTTTCTTCTATTGTGGACACTTGTCCATCTACTGCTGATAACCCAGCTAGCAGCTCTATACAGAAATCTGCAAATTTAGTTGAACTAAGTCCAAAGTCTACTCTATCTCCTTTACCTTCACCTTCACCTCTGGCAGATGTCACTTCTCAGGCATCTTCTAAACCGTCTTCTGTTTCATATTCATCTGTAGTGTCCGCTAGTTTAGATACTTCTGCTCAAAGTGAACTGGTTGTAGTTAAACCTAAGAGGACTATTTTTGTCATGCAATACTTCGGTCGATGATATAAAATGTTTTGTTAAATCGAAGATCGAATCGAACCTTTTGAGCCTATAAGATGAGGCCATCTTTGGATAGTAGTATTTCTTCGTTTAAATTATATGTTGCCGATGAAAAGTTTGTTGATCCTGCATTTTGGCACCAGCGTGTATTGGTGAATTCGTATTCAGGCTGGGTCATCGCAGGAATGGTGTAAATTTGCCTGGTTCTTTTTCTCAAAAAAACTAACTTCGAAATCGTCTTTTAATTTCGGAATTGCTTATCAAAATGTTCGTGGACTCAGGTCTAAACTTTCTTCTCTTTATAATAGTAGTTTTGATTTTGAATTTGATGTAATTGCTTTTACTGAGACTTGGCTGAATTGCGATATTTTTGATTCTGAGATTATGTCTAGTAATTTTAATATTTATAGACGGGATAGGAAGTTAAGGAATGGTGGTGGTGTTCTTATTTCCATTTGTTCTAAATAATCACCTGAATTAATTGACTTGTGTTGTTCGGAGGATATTGAGTTTATTTGCGTTAGGGTCTATAATCGTGGAAAGTCTATTTACATTACTTGTTCATATATTCCTCCCTGTTCTGACATTCATATCTATAGGGCTCACTTCGATTTGATTTCTAAAGTAATGGATTCAATGGGCATGAGGGGATTATTGTAGTGATTTAATCTTCCGCATATATCTTGGAAATTTTCACCTGAGTCTGGGTCATTGGTGGCATGTTCTTCAGTTCCATTCTATTATGAAATTCTGTCCGCTATGTGTGATCTAGGTCTTTTCCAGGTTAATGGTGTATTTAACTTAATGGGGAGAATTTTAGATCTTGTGGTTTTGGGGGATCCAAGTATTTCTTCTTTATTTCGCATTGATCCTATAGCTATTCCTGAGGATAGTTATCACCTACGTTGGTACTTTCTATTGAAGTTGATCTTTGTTTACCTCCTGTAATTGATCGCTCATTTGGTAATGTCCTCTGTTGATTGGTCGTCTGTACTTATTTCGTCTTTCACTTGACAGGATCTTGGGTGGCTTTTATGATGTATTATTTAAATATTTTAGGAAGTGTGTTCCATTGGTAAAAAGTCGTTTGGAGCGTTCTAGTCCTCCATGCAATTCGGCTAGACTGTCAAGGTTGAGGAATAGGAAATCAAAGTTATTTAAAAAGTTTGTTAGATCAGGTTCTGATATTGATTATGTTCTTTACTCTAGGGTGCGTGCGGATTATCGTAGAATGAATCCTTACTGCTATGAGGAATATATGATTAGAGTCAGGTCGAACTTCGCTAGTGATCCTCAGTCATTTTATGATTTCGTTCGAACTAAACGTAAATCATCTTTGTTTCCCACTGAGATGTTTTACGGGGCGTATCATCCTCTAGTCACCTTGATATTTCGAATGATTGCTGACTTCTTTTAGTCTAATTATAGGCAGTTGGACTCGGGCCCTGATCTGAGTAGCGGGTATCCTTATTCAGTGGGAAGTGTCTCTATTTCTAACATATAGTCATTTGATGAGGAGTCTGTTCTTGAGTCTTTGTCTGGACTGAAACTTACATACTTGCCGATACCTGACGGGGGTCCGGCCTGTATTTTAAGAAAGTGTGCTGTTGTCTTGAGTGGTCCTTTGACCTTTATATTCAATGGGCTTCTGAGGGTTGGTCATTTTCCATCTATTTGGAAGAGTTCGTTTATAATTCCTTTACATAAGTCGGGTAATAGATCTAATATTTTCAATTACAGGGGTATTGCCAAGCTCAGTGCTATTCCCAAGTTGAAGGAGAAACTAGTGACAGATTATCTCTTTTTTAATACGAGATCTTTAATATCTCCTTTCCAGCATGGTTTTTTGAAAGGCAGGTCGACTGTCACTAATCTTTTTGAATTTACTACACATGTTTTCAGGGGCTTTCTTGTCGGTGCTTGGACTGATGTAATTTATAGAATTATATTATGTATAGGAATTTTGCTTCTTAAACTTTCACTAATCGGTATTCCTGATACTATTCATCGTTGGCTAGACTCCTACCTCTCCCTTAGAACTCAGAGGGTATTGTTTAGGAATTTATTGTCTAAGACTGTATATGTTACTTCTGGTGTTCCGTAGGTTGGCCATTTGAGTCCTTTACTGTTTTTATTGTTTCTGAATGATCTTCCTTCTGCTGTTTCTGATTGTAATATTCTGATGTATGCTGATGACGTTAAATTATTTTATACTTTTGATGATGATCATGGCCAGGCTGTTCTTCAGCGAAATATTGATTTGCTTGTTACTTGGTGCAGGATAAATTTAATGGATCTTAATTTGAGAAAATGTAAATGCATGGTTTTCTCTTGCTGTGGTGTAATCTCGTCCACTTATGTGATTAATTCTTGCTCTTTGGAAACTGTGCCTTCATTTCTTGATTTGGGAGTATTATTGGATATTAAATTGTCTTTTATTGATCATATTAGTTTGATGATTGGCAAGCCTCGGGCTGTTCTTAGTTTTGTGAAAAGATGGGCTAGGGAATTCATTGATCATTATATAATAAAACTACTGTACATTTCACTTGTTAGACCTATTTTGGAGTATGCGTCTGTTATCCATACTATCGTTGTGATTCAATTGAGTCTGTGCAAAGGCAGTTTTTATTATTCTGTTTACGTGGCTTAGGATGGGATTATGCCAATGGGCTTCAGTTCTAACTTCCAACTTTGGAACATAGAAGGGCTGTTTTAGGGGTGTATTTTGTTTTTAATCTGGGTAAAGGTGATATCGATTCTGAGTTTTTCCTTTGTAACCTGAATTTCAGCATTCCAGCAAGATTTTCAAGGCACTATCGTCCTCTTTCTTTAGATTTCTATAGAACGAATTATGCATGTAGTTTTCCTTTTCGTAGATTATGTAATGATTTTAATTAATTGTAGTGTTTGTAATGTAAAGCGTGGCTTGTTTACTGGCATTAATTTATAAATTATTATATAAAAATGTATTTTCCTTCTTGTCTTAGATAGTTCCGTTTTATTGTTACCTTATTCAGCTTGTAATTAAGTTCTGTAGCTGTTTTATGTTCTCGTTGCCATAACTTTTCCCTTACCTGCTACAGTCCGGACTGTAGTGCGTACGTGAGCCTACGTAATGGGGACGAGCCCTCCGCGGTCGGGTGAGGGTGGATTAGTGAGAGGCCGGGGACGTTCGAAGAAAAAAATAAAATAAACAAACGGTAATATTTTTTTCCACAGGCTATTTTGTGAAAACAAGACAATTTTTCAGTTTGTTTATTATTTTATTTGGCAATGTATGTACACACATACACACACGTATACTCGCTAGTATTGAAATCATTCATACCAATCGTTAACCATTCGTACCAATCGTTAAGTATTCGTTGCTTTTAGGAGTATTCGTTTACATTTGTAGAGCACATGCAATGCAAGCACCATTTTTCGTAACACTCCGTTTTGTGAATGACATGCATTGCTTTACGGAATTGATTTGTACTGTCAACATGAGATTTGTTTTTTGTGATTGTATTCAAAATTCAAAACTAACCAATCAAACCGTTCTCTGGAACTCATAGTCTAAAAGTTTCTAAAAAGGTAAAAACGTAACAATAGCTTTCTCTTAAAAATTTTATTGTTTAGGTGTACATACACTTAATAAAAAAAATGTATCTTCAGTTAATTAGATAAACTAATTGATAAAATTAAAATTATTAATCCTAATCCTAATATATATTATAAATCTTTCTGTAAATCTGTTTTTTTCTTTGTTTGTTTGTTAGCCAATCACGCTGAACGCCTGGACCAATTTTGTTGAAATTTGTCCGTGGAGGCTATAGGCTATAAATCTTTTCAAAATTTTGACCAAAAGGGGAGAAATAATGGTAATAGGGAATTTTTTACGATTTAGCTTAGTTAAGTTTCCTAAATGTTTATTGGTTTGTTCGTTAGCCAATCACGCTTGGACCAATTTTCTTGAAATTTGGGATATAGATCGAGCTTTTGTCGGCGCGGGTTATAGGATATAAATCTTTTAAAAAATTTTACCAAAAGGGGAGAAAAAATGGGACAAAAGGTGAAAAAAGGGCAAAAATTAGTGCTTTATGCATAAATACTGTATTTTATGGGTTTTAAAGGTATTTTTTCAGGATTTAGTATGGTTAAGTTTCCCAAATAGGTATTGAAGTTGTTATGTTGAAAGGGGTCCAGAAAGGGGAAAAGGGACGAAAAAGGGCAAATTGCATGCGTTTATATTTAGGACTTAGAGTATTTAAAAAACTTAGTTGATTGATAAACCGGTTTCCGAATAATTTGAAAAATTACATTTTTTAACAAGCCGGTTTCGAAACCGGATTTTTATAACCCGCGCAACGCCGGGTACAATCTGCTAGTAATATATAAAGTTAAACATAGAATTAATTTTTTTTTTTTGCGATAGTTTTTATTTTTATTGTATCTGCATTTTTATGAACTAACAATTAGTATTCAAATCTTAAGTTTAAAGTTAATAAGTATTGATGTCCAGCCAGTGCCAGACAAAAATTCTAATTTTTAAATGTTAATAAAACAAATAATAATATAATGCATAATTTGTGAAGAAATCAGCGGAGTTCGACAGTGTCGCTCCCCTTTCAAGCGGGTATGTCCACGATGTTGTAGGATGTTTCGATCGAGAGGATTTGGATGACTTTCCAGCTTCTTTAAATATTTGGTCACATATTTTAAAATTTTGCTTTTGACCAGTGGAACGTCAAGGTCTTTATGAATATTGCTGTTTTTAATATACCAAGGAGCGGCAGTTATCATCCATAAAATTTTATTTTGACGGCGTTTTATTTTTTCTATATTAGAAGCAGAAGCCGTGCCCCACAACTCCATATTGGTTTCAATATAGATTTGTAGAGCTTCCAATCGACGTTAAGAACAGAATTTCTACTCATAAGTCAATTGATTTGGACTGCTTTTAGTTTCATTTGGGTCAGTTTGGCATAGATATGATATTTCCATGTGAGACGTCTATCCCAGCGAATACCGAGATATTTAACATGAGCATGTTGCGGCACCATCTGGTTGTTAATACTGATGAGCGGAAATTGTTTCTTTCCGTAGGGTAAATGTGATGTGGATGCATTTTTGTTCATTGCTTTTAATTTCCCACTGATTAGCCCATTTCTCCAGCTGGATAGCATGGTGCTGTAATTGACTTGAGGCATCTCTGGGATTTTTGTGGGAACAAAGAAAAGCCGTATCATCAGTAAAAGTTGATGTGTGTGTACTACTGCTTGTTGGCATATCTGCGGTTATGGAACACCAGCCTTTATAAGTTGAGGGCAACTTAAAATATCGACTTCAATTATGAAATTTCGATCGATAACATATTTTTGGAATAGATTGAAAAAAATCAATGGTAAAATCTGCTTCAATTTCGATAAAAGACCTTCATGCCATACTTTGTCGAATGCTTGAGAGATGTCAATAAAAAGCGCTGAAAAAGGCGGAAAATATACTGATGAAATAACAAGATTGTAATAAAATTTTTCAATACAGATATTTGTCGCTTGGAGATAATTTTCCGAAAGTCCACGCAGTAAATGGTGTTTAATTCTCGATTTGATTAATATTGTGGAGTCGCCACATGTACTATCTCTAGGATTATTAGTGTTATAAAAAGTGTATCCATGTATTTTAAAAAGCTCATATAGTTCTCAGCAATCGACAAACTCGTCTTTATGTTGGCGAATGCCGTTTGCGTTCCAGAAACAAATTCGTAAAGAGTTCATGGCTTACTTAATATGGCTTGCAGAAGCGAAGTCTGCATTTTTTGCATTTCCTGCATGAATTGATTCATGGTTTGTAAAAGATTTTCCATCATTCCTTCAAGACGGCTGATATTGGAGTTCGATTTTTCATTAGTTGGTAATTCTTTTGCCCAGTTAGTTGATTAGACTTTCAAATGTTGGCGTATGAAAACTGGCTATTGACTGGCTGTGCTTGTGGCAGATTAATTAGCGTAGGTATTTTTGCTCGCTGGGCAGGTTCAGTTTTGTGTACCGAGTAGCGTCTGACGATATCATAAACAGGGCAACCCTTATAGTTGGCAGTGTGGTTGCTTCCGCAATTGCTGCATTTCTTAACTGTGGAGTCGTTCTATGGTTTATCACATTTTGACGTGTTGTGAAGATCGTCGCAAACAACACAAACAGTTTAAACACTGTACAGGTCCGGATCGTTTGTGAGGTTCTTCGACCTTGACTCTTCGATGCAGAAAAAATTGGATGTGTTTCGTTTTTCTTAAGTTTAACATCACCAGGTTCTAATTCTACTCGGATTAAAGGCTGAGAGATCATTTCTTTATTTTTAATATTTGAAACAGCTTTTACTTTAAACCGTTTGTTGATCAGACTATATTTAATTTCTTCAGGGTCGACATACCAATCGATGCCCTTTATAACAACTTGGAGGCTTTTTGCGCTTTTCAGCTGGTAGGTATACAATTTTTTTTGAGTTTTTCAAACTCTGAAATGATTTTACAATATTCGTTCCTGGGGTTTACTTGTATTTTCGTTTCATCAATTTAACCACGTTTAATTGGGGAAACGAAACAAGAATTTTCTGCAATTAGTGCTATTAACAATTTAATTAAATTGTTTGTATTTTTTCTCTTAAATAAATTGGAGGAGGCTTAAGAGACCTGGTTGCACAATTCGGGACATCTTTCGATTCTTGTGGAAGGGCGAAACGATTTTGCAAAATTGGGTTTTTCTGCATCTTTCGCAATGTTCGCAGATTTAGGACTTCTGCCTCTTTCAAGCACTTGAATATATCGATCCATACCTACTTGGACTTTTAATTTTCACTATAAGTATTAATTTAAAAGAATTCTTTTCTGTACTGCTTTTGCGAAATTATTTCACAAACATTTCATACCAAATATTAATAATAATAGGCAAATTGATAATAGCCTAGTCCAATATTTATGGGAAAAACAGTTTACTCAAGTTATTTATGGCGACTGTTTATGTTTGACGATCAATAATTACCTTCCTTGCCGACATAAACAGGATCGTTTAACACGTTCACGCCGGCGCGTGCCACCGATGGCCTGGTTATTAGACGATACGTAATGCCAAATATTTAGGTCTTTAACACTTCGGCTGTCGAAAAAATACCTGAGAGTCACATTCTCGTAAAAGCATTTATTTTTATTATCAACTATAATTAATATGTAACGTCTTATAAAAAAAACAAGCTTTTTGAGAGTTAATGTTATTGTTGGTTTTTTTATATAAAATTTTGTCTTGTTTATTAATCATTATTCGCTTTATAACATCCAGAGGGATGCGTCTCTTTTGTTTAAAAAATGATTTAAGATTTGTAAAATTTAATTTAAACTTTGTTTAATATTTGTGCAATAATTTTAATTGTAATCCAGTTGAGGCTTGTGAAGAAATGAAAAGAATAAAAATTGTTATATTTTTAAAATTGGTGAAAACAAAGAATTAAAACCAAGTGTATTTACGAACAGTGTATGACGAACACAATGCCCCATAAATCAAGGAAGGACCGGAATTTTAAAATTAATGTGGACCAAAAAAGTACAGATTAAACAGACAAAAATAAAAGGAAAGTGTCTTTTTGTGTGGTTTTGTTTGTTGGAACTTTTCTAATTTTATTCTTTTTATTAGTGTCCAACAGCCTTTTTTGTGTGTTCTTCATGCCCCACCCCCGTATACAGTGTACACCAACTATTTTTAAAGTGACCTTCATCTCATCATCAAAGCGACCCTGAAACTATAAGGTAAACTTGTTTTTGGTGTTTTCTTTTATATTTCTTTAAATTTTTGGTGGTAATTTTGCATACAAGTAATGTTGTGTTAGACTAGACAATAAAACTTTGCAAGTATATAAAATGAATAACAGTGCATATATGTATATTTACAAAGTTATGTGTTATAATGTCGATAGCACAGACACACTTTGGGGATTTATTGAGTATAAGAACCAAAGTATTCTTTTATGCACTGCTATACCAACTTTTCGTAACTTGTAACAAAGTGGCTAGGATATCAAATTGTTGTGTGAATATTACCAGTTGGGAATCGAGATCAAATTTGATATCAATTATAACTCAATAGTTGTGTTATAATTATACATTTGCTAATTAGCAAAGCACATTACCTTTTATAACAATTTTTCAAATTCACCGGATACTTGGAAGTGGTACCCACATCTAAATTTTATTCACATTTTATTGGTAACAAATCTGGAATTGGTCAAACCCATGGGACCAGAACAAATAGTTCGTTATAGGCAAAGTTCGCAGCAAACGGGGTGAAGTCATAGAAGAAAATATAACATACAAAGAATTTTTTTCATTCATTAAAAATAAAAGGTATTTTTTTTTTATTAAAATCCAAAAATATGAGTTAATTCTTTTTATCTAGTAGCTGATTAAAGATACTGAGTTATAATTTAATGCCGCCATATTAAATAAAAGTAAAGACTATTACCACACGTCAAAGTTTTTTCTAAGGGTTCGTTATAAAAAAGGTAAAATGTATGAAATTTATATACTGGGACCATTTAAAGTAGTTCCTTTTAACCGAGAATTCGTTATAAACGAGTTCGTAATAAACGAAGTTTTTTGTATGAAAATTGTTATTGATTTGTAATAATGTAAAGTGGGATGACACCATAGAATTTATTTGTGGGTTTTCGTACAATTTTTTTATTCTTTTATTTATTTTTTGGAATAATTTTTATTTGTTGATGAAAACTGTTGAAAATTTATTATTTTTCATGAATGTGTTATTTTTTATTTAATTTTAAATTTATAATATTTGAATATTTAATAGGATGTGGCAATTTTGTATACTATATACATGTATTTACATATATGTATTTTTGAAATACAAAACGAAGTAGTTGTTCGGAACTGCTTTTTCATCTTTGAAGTTTTTTTTTATTATTCTTTTTTTGATTTTGAAGGAATCGATAATAACTATTGGGTTACGTGCCATTGGAATTCGTCCTGTTGGCTTAGTTTCGCGAAGCGCGTATTAGTTTTGGAATATATGCCCGTCTTATTGGACATTATTATTTCTATTAAGTTTGCGGTAAAACGCTAAGTTGATCGCGCTGACCTTTTGCTTAATTTTAGAATATTTCGTTCTTAGTAGTGTATCGCAAAAAAGAGGACCACTCGCCCACTAGACAAGGAAAATATAGGACCTCGTTCGTTCCAATAATTCACCAGGAAACCTAATTCATTCAAAAGTCGTGAGAGCAGAGACCCAGTTCGTCGGAAGCTTTAGTTCCGATTTAGTAGTTAACAATAAGACTGAAGAATTCAATACCTATTTTTTTTTTTTCAAAAATTAATACTTTCTTGAATACATCTTTCCATTGTAACTTTTTCTTTCAGACGGATCAGAATTGGAATAATTGCAAGCTGATAAAATTTTGGTGAAATTTGACTTGTCCTATTAATATAAAAATTTTGTTTTTCTTTTATCTTCCTGGTGGAAAATATTCTTTTTGGTTGCAGTACTGCAAGGGCGCCGCCATGTTTATGTCTGACGATCAATAATTCCCATTCCGGACGACATAAACAGGATTGTTTAAACGATGGCAAATTGGCAACAGAGGACGCTGCCGTATAGAATATTTTTCATATTTAATACTATTGTTGGTTTTTTGACATACAATTTGTCTTGTTTATTAATCTTGTCTTGTTTATTATCATTCGCTTTATAACATCTAGAGTCAATGTTTTAAAATTTTTAAAATTTAATTTAAACTTTATTTAAATTTGTGCAATAATTTTAATTGTAATCCAGTTGTGGCTTGTAAAGAAATGAAAAGAATAAAAATTGTTATATTTTTAAAATTGGTGAAAACAAAGAATTAAAATCAAGTGTATTTATTTGTGACGAACACAACTTATCTAATTTGGTTATTTTTATTAGTGTCCAGCAGCCTTTTTTGTGTGTTCTTCATCCCCCCATATACAGTTCATAGAATTAACACTGACAATCGTAGAAATAGTCCTTGTGATTAGAAAGACACAAGCTTATATTACAGTTGCGACATACAATTTGAGTTTCGAAATTGTAATCAGCAAATTTACAAGCGCGTGTTAAAAACTACGGAAAATGTTCGATTCCATCGTAACGGACGTCTGTAGATGGTAGAAAAGAATCTTTTTGATCTTTAAGAGAGTTGCAGTGTTGTCTGTAGTTTTTAGCAACGAAGAACTCTGCTCACAAAGTACGAATGTTCAGAAGTCTGGCGCTGCTATCTCGTATCATTAGGATTAGGCTTGTTGATTCTGTTGAATAAAATGTAAGCGTTTATCGTGGCTAAGTCAAGCAAATGTAAGAATAGTCGATTTGTAAACTTGCTGCTCTTCACTGGAATTTTATATTGACCAATAAGACCATCTATGAGGTCAACACCACACTTATGGTTATTGCATTCATGAATTATATTGGGGCAATCGTCGTCAACAAACTTTTTTAGAGCTACCAAAACATGATACCTGTATTTTTGAGCCAATATATTGACAAATTTCAGAACTGGTTGTAAGGAAGGAAGTTCTTATATCTTTTTGAGTGGCATATAAATTCGATGGT
Organism: Sarcophaga peregrina; assembly: GCA_014635995.1. Classification (NCBI taxonomy): domain Eukaryota; kingdom Metazoa; phylum Arthropoda; class Insecta; order Diptera; family Sarcophagidae; genus Sarcophaga; species Sarcophaga peregrina. Next base: position 74,097,720 of record CM025790.1, read on the forward strand.
TCAACAATGTGGGCAATAATAGTGTCACCCATAAAGTACTCGAAGCATTTGAAAGCCGCATCAATCTTTGTGATATCTTCTTCTCTCTTCGGACTCAGAGTTATCCAGTACTGAGTTGTTTTAGCGCCACAAGATTGTCTCGAAATTGTGAGTTTTGGGATATATGTACGAAACGTGCATTAAACTCCCTTGTTTTACATTTAATACTATCTTCAGCCTAAATGATAGTCTGCTCTGCAGGCACATTACGTTTGCGTTTCTATGGCCGAAGAGTAATTGAATCAATCGAATTAGAAAGGGAAAATAATTTCGCGAATGACGAAGGACTTCTGTTTGGAGTAGGCAAATCTCTGATACCAGCATTCATCAAATCCAAAATTCTTCATAAGAAAGCGTTAACAACTTTTTCATATGTCTACGTTTCATGTCTATTAACCACAATTTTTTACCTTCAGCTGTGTGCCACTTCCAAATTTACCTAATACGTGTATTTTTGTTTTTTGTTGAATTGTCATAAGATAGTCAATTAAACATTTTCCGAAAGTTTTTTTTCACTTTTTTTTTATTTGTTTGTGCTTTCTTAACACTATCAACAACACGCTAATAATTTTTCTTTTTAACTTTGACCACTTTAATATTTTATTTGATGTTTTGATGTTCACACTTTTTGTAAAATAATTATTCAGTCCGCATATCAGAATTTTTCAATTTAAAATGACGACGATCGCTGCTCAAAGCATCAACATAATAAAAATAATAATATATAATAAAAAATAATCCCTAAAGTAATCAAAATACAAAAAGGAAACAAAATAAAATTTGTAACGCGAATAAATGAGCATTGAATATAACCAGTCCACAGGTGGCTGTGGGCACTAGAGAGTTAAGTGTGACCGCCCAGTGTCAAATATTTACATAATTTTTAGGCAAATAATTACTTGTTCTTACATATTTTTCATAAGATCAAACAGAGGCAAAGAACAACTGCTTAAAGCTGTGTAGTATATCATCATCTAATACTTACTTACTTAATTGGCCATAACAACCCGATTAACGGATTTCGGCCTGCCGTAACACATCCTTCCAGGCGCCTCTGCTTCTTGCGCGCTTACGCCAATTGGTCACACCAATCGATGGCTTCTTCGATTTGGTCCTTCCAACGGATACAAGGACGTCCTCTTCGCCGACTTCCGCAGATCCCCGCATCAAACACTCGTCTCGCCGGAGCATCCTCCTCCATTCGAACGACATAGCCGAGCCAGCACAGCCGCTGGATATTAATACGCTGTACAACGTCCATGTCGTTGAGGAGCTCATACAGCTCACTGTTAAATCGGATGCGAAAATCATCGCCAACTCGCACTGGACCGAAGATCTTACGTAGGACTTTTCTCTCGAATACTCTCAAGGCAGCTGGATCAGTTCTTAATAGGGTCCATGCTTCTGCGCCATAGAGAAGCACGGGTAGGATGAGCGTCTTGTAGAGTATTAGTTTCGTCTTGCGAGAGAGGTCTCTGCTACTCAATTGCCTATTGAGACCATAATAGCACCTGTTGGCAAGAGTAATCCTGCGCTTGATCTCCAGACTGATATCATTTTCGGTGGTAACGGCGGAGCCAAGGTAAATGAAGTCCTTGACTGTATCAAAAGTATAGTTATCGGCCGCGATATGTGAATCAATACTTGTCGATAACATATACTTCGTTTTGTCCTCATTTACTGCCAAACCCATCTTCTTAGACTCCCATTCAATAGCACTAAAGGCAGCAGTGACATCTCGTTTGGTACGCCCTATGATGTGGATGTCGTTAGCGTACGCAAGCAACTGGACACTTTTTTGAAAAATAGTCCCATTGCGATGCACTCCCGCCTTTCGCAGAACACTCTACATGACGAAGTTGAAGAGGTCGTATGATAAAGGATCGCCTTGTCTGAAACCTCGCACGGTATCAAAAGGTTCGGCGAGGTCCATTCCTATCTTGACGGAGCTGCAGGAATTGCTCAACGTCGTTCTGCATAGCCTTATCAGCTTAGCAGGTATACCGAGCTCAGACATTGCGGCAAAAACACGATCCGTTATGGGGCTATCGAAAGCAGCCTTATAATCGACAAAAAGATGGTGTGTGTCGACTTCATTTTCGTGGGTTTTTTCCAGGATTTGGCGTAGTGTGAAGATCTGGTCGATGGCGGACTTGCCAGGTCTGAAGCCGCACAGATAAGGTCCAATCAGTGTTTTGACGAGTGGCTTCAGTCGTTCACACAATACGCCTGTAAGAACTTTATATGCGATAGGGAGAAGGCTTATACCCCTGTAGTTGGCGCATATCGTAGGGTCTCCCTTTTTCAGGACGGGACAGATGACACTGAGGTTCCAATCGTTGGGCATACTTTCCTCTAGCCATATTTTGTAGATGAGCTGGTGCATGCGCCATACCAACTCATTACATCCGGTCTTAAACAATTCAGCGGGGAGGCCATCAGGACCTGCCGCTTTGTTGTTTTTAAGTCGCATAGTCGCGACTTTAACCTCTTCATGGCTAGGCGTCGGAATCTCCACGCCGTCATCATCGATCGTGTTCGGAACATCATCTCTAGAGGCGGTATTGATGTCGTCATCGCCTTGCAGCAGAGTAGAGAAGTGTTTCCTCCACAACCTCAGCACCCCTTGCGGATCTGTAACCAGGTTTCCATTCTCATCCTTGCAGGAAGACGCTCCGGGCTTATACCCCTCGGTCAGACGCTTAACCTTTTGATAAAATTTGCGAGCGTCATTCCTACATCTGTACATCTCGACTTCCTCACGCTCACGCCTTTCCTGCACCCTCTTCTTGCGTCTGAAAAGACGTCTCTCACCCCTTCTCCTCTCTCTGTAATTTTCGACAATGGCTCGCGTAGCGGCGGACTGCAACGTTTTTCTGCGGCGTATTTCACTGCAGCTGCCTCGCGACACTCCTCATCGTACCATTGATTTCGTTGGGGTGGGTGCTCGAAACCAAGGACTGTTTCCGCAGTATTGCGCAAGGAGTGGGAGATGTTGGCCCACAATCCGCCAATGTCGTTGAGATTGGATGGGGAATGACGGAGCTTATCAGAGAGTTGAGCGGAGAACGCCTCACTGTCCTTTGTGATCACAGCAGTCTCTTACTAACCACATATCCGCATCCGAATTCGTGCTTATCAACATGGCAGCTGTAATACACATCGCAAGATGCTAGCCTTTTGCATCCTTGTCCTATCCATCGCATTTCCTGTATGGCAGTGATGTCCGTCCTACATTTCATGAGGGCATCCGCCAGTTGGGCGGAAGCGCCTGCCCTATAAAGGGTGCGGACGTTCCACGTGCCTATTCTCAAATCGTTGTCCTTGAAACGTTTGCCGTGGTCGTCAACTTTAGAGGGGATCTTTCTAGAGGCTATTGTATTGGCTTTCATTGGATATACTTTTTACGTGGTGGGTTCCAAGCCCTACGCACAACCCGAATTTAACGTCCAGGGGATTGGACCTCGTTGCACGCATTAGTTAACATCTAGCGGGTGCTAGAATGCCATCCAAGAGGGGCCACGAGGAGGCTGCGTGTCAACTTGAATACAGCAAGACAAGGATCGCCCTGGTGGTCGCCATGTTGGCCACAGTCAGAAACTTTGTCTTGTTTGCATGCATTCCATCCCTCCCAAATGGAGGGAAATATAGTTACGTTTTTACTCTTTAAAAACGTTTATAATATGAGTTCGTTGATTGCAAGCATTATAAAAATAAATTTGTGTTTAGTTTCAATTAAATTCTTTATTGGGTGCATTTTTATGTGTGTCACTGATAACAGCTTGTCGTATACAATAATAATTGCTTGTTCTATATTCTTCTCTGTTCACACACTTAGCGTAAGATTTTAATTGAAACTGAACACATATTTGTTTTAACTTTGTTTGCAATCAACGAACTCATATTTTAAAAGTTTTAAAAACTGTAAAAACGTAACAATACGAAATTAAATTTTAAGTAAATAAATAATTTGTTTTATACAAACCTTTTTATTCCTTGTAGTTGTATTCATTATATACTTATAAATATATGAGTGCATTTACATCTATACGTACAGTCAGAAATTTAAATACACATGAATGCGTGTATCAATTGTTATACCTCTCAAAATAGAAAAAAATGTATTGTAAAAATGTAAATAAAGGCAAGAAGATTGAAAAAAAGCAAAAATTATTTAATTAAATATACATATTGTTACGCAAAGAGAAGTGGTTATTGGCAGGTGAAGATTGCAGAAAAAGATAAGAAGAAAACTGCATTCAGTGCAAATGGCAGCTAATGGCAGTTTAAAGTTATGCCATTTGGACTTTGTAATGCGCCGGCCACATTCGAGCGACTTATGGAACGTGTACTCAAAGGACTCCACTGGAAGACTTGCCTGGTGTACCTCGACGACATTATAGTGATGGGCAGAACTTTCGACGAACACCTCAAAAACCTGGGAGAAGTTCTGCAACGAACAACAACGGCTGGACTAAGGTTAAGCGTAAAGAAATGTGCATTGTTTCAAAAATATGTGAAATATTTGGGGTATCTTGTAACAACAGATGAAATATCTACGTATGTAGATAAACTACGAGCAGTAAAGGACTGGCCTCATCCCCAGAATCCTAATGAACTACACAGCTTTTTGGGACTATATACATACTACAGATGCTTTGTGCCTAACTTTGATAGCGTGGCTGCAAGCTTGCATGAATTCACCAAGAAATCAAAACAGTTCCAATAGGGTGAGTCACAAGAAAAGGCGTTCCAGCCTCTAAATGATATATTGTGTGCTGCATCAATTTTGGCGTATCCACTCCCAGGAGAAAAAGTCATTTTAGACAGTGATGCTGGCGGATATGGTATTAGTGGTGTACTTTCCCAAGTGATCAATCGTACAGAGAAAGTCGTGGGCTACTACAGTCCGACACTGTCAAAGCCTGAACTATTGTCTGACTCGACGAGAGCTACTTGGAGTGCATCAAACATTACCATAAGTACCTGTTTGGCCAACATATTCTGCTAAGGACTGATCATTCCGCTCTGAGTTGGCTGCTGCAATTTAAGAACCCTGAAGGACAGTTAGCACGTTGGACTGAGCTCCTCCGAACTTAAGACTTCACAATTGAACACCGAAGAGGCATAGAACGTGGGAATGCTGATGCTCTTTCACGTCGACCTTGTAATTTGGAGTGTAAACATTGCGTGTAAGCTCAAAAAAACGAATCCATTGTCAATATCCGGCTAAAGCGGATTGAAGCCAACGAAAACTGGTCACAAGCACAAAGGAGTGACCCAATATTGGCGACGATAATAGCAGCGAAGGAGGAAGACAAACGACCTACAAGAAATGAGATATCCACAGAAGGGCCTCTTACAAAAGCATATTGGACACTATGTGACAGCTTAAAGATCGTAAATGGGTGCCTATATCGACTTTGGGAAAGCGCTCATACCAAAACCTCAACCATCCGATTGGTAGTGCCTTTCTCCAAAATGAAAGAAGTGTGAAAAGAGTTCCATAATGGAGCCTGTGGAGTTGAAAAGACGCTGGAAAGGCTAAAACAACGATTTTATTGGGTTGGATGTCAGCAAGCAGTGGCGGACTGGATAGCAAAATATATCCAGTGTATTGCAGCTAAAGGTCCAGTAAGAAGAAGTCGAGGTCAGATGCAGCAATAGAACTCAGGAGCACCTTTCGAGCGTAAAGCGATGGACGTCGCAGACCCTTTTCCAGTCAGCAATGCCGGAAACCGATACGTTCTCGTGGTGGTGGATTATTTCAGAAAATGGCCGGAAGTATATGCCCTACCCTACAGGTGTGAACAACTGGGTATGCCGTTACGGGCTGCCAATAGAGCTACATTCCGATCAAGGCAGAAATTTGGAATCAGCTGTATTCAAAGAAATGTTTAAGGTATACGGAATTAAGACGTCTCGAACATCGCAGTTTCATCCACAATCAGAGATAGATGTAACACACACTGGAAAAGAAGATAGTCTGAATGAACTTCATGAATTTGTGCGCACTAGCATAAAAATGGTCAGTGATAGAATTAAAAGCCAGGTATGATCGTGCAGCAAACACTGAGGGCTTTCATGAGGGACAACTGGTTCTACGATAGAACCCAAAGCGGAAGAGGGATTATCCCCCAAGCTACAAACCAACTGGGATGAACCGTACTAAGAAAACAAACGGTTAAACGATGTCGTGTACAGGATACGAAAACCTAACAGCTCCTGAACAAAAATGAAGGTCGTATACATAGAGCGCCTAGGGATAATGAGTCTATTCGGGACGAACAGGCTTAAGTGGGCGGCAGTGTTATGTAAAAACAATCGAAACGACCTAATATCGTTTAACAATAAAAACGTTAAAAAATAAACAAAATCTATCAGCTACACATACACAGGACACAAAACACACTAACGAATACAATAAACATGATTACTTATAGCCACATCAACAACTACAACGTTCATGTACGAGCAAAGCATCCACAAGTATGAGAGAAAAAGGCATAAAAAAGTAAGCGAATGCAACAACAACCATAGAGAACATAGTACACAACGATGGAGTAGCAGTAGCTATAGAATTCCCGCGAAGGCGAGAACACGAACCTTCTACTTCGAGAACCATCATCAGACTGAAGACGTTTGCGTATAAAAGGGCAAGACACGACAGGCAACCAGTCAGAGTGAATTCAGTCAGCCTTGCGTGCAGTTGCATATGAAGTAAAAGTCGTGGCTCGAAGATATCGGTTGTGAACAGTATAGCGAATACTGCGTGAATAATATCGAACAAGCAATAAATTGTTGCAATTACTATTGTGTACGTTGTATCGGTTAAGATTGAACAGTGACAGAAAAGTAGTGTAAGTAATAAAGAGAGTTTAATTGAAATAAAACACACATTTGTTTTTAATTGGTTTGCAATTAACGTACTCATATATAAACGTTTTTAAAAAGTTAAAAACGTAGCAATATGTATTATGTGAAGTCGTCGTAGTCTAGTAGGTAGTAGTTAGGCTTATTAGATTTGAGACCACGGCTTAAACTCCAGGTCAAATATTTGCAATAAAATGAAGTACGAACAAATATTTTCTCGGTGACTTCCTCTCTGCGGATTTTTGGCAAAAAAATGAGAATAAATAAAATTGAATTAAAAAGTTTCAAAAATCTGTCGTTCGGAATTGACTTGTAGGTTTGTTCCTGACAGTAAGCAGATGAAAATATTCAGATTACAATGTTATGAATGAAACTCTTGAAGTGGACGGTACGAGTGATTGTAATGGAGATTTCTAATTCAAAACAGCAACATACTAATTCCAATTTCCTTTTACACAAGCATTGTTCATTTTGGAATCGAATCGCTTTGGAGTATGAATTTCGAATCAAAGCGTCATCAAAAGATTTTTCAAAAATCTCTATAAATTATATACATTTCCAAATTAGGCCTAAAATAATTTATATATATTCGAAATTCGTATCATTTCAGGCTATTAAAGGCTATTAAAAATCAACAAAAAGCACTGAAAGCACTGCAATAAAATTTCAAAAGCACCATAATAGTGCCTCTCCGTAAAAAGGCACTAGAAGAAAAAATTTACGCGTACGACGTTTCATAAAGCACCATAAATAGTGCGAAAAGCACTAAGTTGGCAACACTGATATGGACCTTTAAAACATATTGAGACAGTTTTGTCTTAGGAGGTTCTTGATACTACTTGTGTACTAAAGTTCCTCTTTTAAATTATATTTAAATATATAATATCTTAATACTTTCTTAATATACTCAGATTCTCAGTTTTGTACCCAAGCCACAATTAGTAATTCTGCAGAGGTGTAGGATTTAAACATTCCAAATGCTTTGTAAGGGATGAAATTATTTTTCAAAAGTGTTGTAATTAGTTTTCTAAATTCTTTAAGTTTGAGAGCTAAGGATGGTTATCTGTTAAATTAGTTCGTTTTGAGATTAGTACTATTAAATCAAAAATCTAAAAGGAATGAAAATACAATGCACACATAACTAAAGAAAATGATAATAAAAGAAATAACGATGTTGAAATTTACTTTGTCTGAGAATTTAAAAAATAATGAGTGTGCTATTCTTGAAACAGAAAAAATTGCAACAGTAATCTAATACAAAATTTAGTAACATACATACAAAATAAAAAATCTTCGGATGATGTCATAAATACGTCATCAAAAATATAACCGCAATTAGTAATGCTAGTGAATATAATAACACAAGTAAAAAGAAAACAAAAGATCATAAAAACAAAAAAAAAAGATTGCGGACTAAAAGAACAAAACGAAGAATTAATCGAACATTTTACGAAAATCACAAGAAAAGTTCTGCTAATATAGTAAAGGACTTCAATGGAAAACTTGAGTAACCCATTCAATAATATCGTTACAAACTCATATTTAAACGTTTTTAAAAACTTAAAAACGTAACAATAAAATTTATTGATAAATTTAAGGAATGAATTAATTTAAAGTTTTGCGTCCGTAGAAAATAGATGAAATTGCTATAGCACAAAGACATCTATATGATGTCATGAATTTTTTCCAATACCCCGGCCAGTAGCATACAAATAGAAATGTGAGATAAGAGAAATTTTGTTAGATAGTCCCCGAATACTTAGTACTTCATGCATTCCAACTAAAAATAGTGTATGTAGCCAAATCGAGTGTTCTTGGCAGCCAATGTGTTGCTTCAAAACGTGTGATTAATTGAGGCAATCTTAACCCACCAATTAATAGGGTCTTTGTATCACGTGTCATACAGCAGGCAACGATTTTTTTTGTATTAAAGAAATTTAAGTAGAAGAACCATGGTTAAGCAATACGTTAATTATATAAATCAACAAAGTTTTACTCAACTGTTAAGATAACTGTTTTTTGCCTTTTAGTACACTGAACTTTAAAATTGATCTACCACTAGCGGTTTTAGAGATATGCTAACTTTTATTCAGTCTTTTCCGATCTCAGAAGCACAATTTGTAGCTAGTTTAATGAGGGCTTTATTGTTTTGGTATGATTTAAACAAAAAACTCCTAATTTTCATTTAACCATAACTTCTAGAAAATAAGGGTATTGAAAACGGTTTTGAATATGGATGCTACATCGTTAAGAAAATCAATGATGTTGCCAACATCATAGTATCAAGAAAAAAAACATTGATGTCAAATTTCGCAATGTGTCTCGTTTTATTGCATTTTCAGTATTTTATCCATCTGTGTGATTTATTATTTGTTCTTCTACTAAAACGTAAGCAAATACGAAAAATGATATCGAGTCCTTCTGCCTTCATATTGGCAACGAGTGTACTCGTCTTGGGTTTTCTGCTTGTAAATGATTATGTATGATAATATATGTGCTCCTACCAAGAAATAACAGCATTTTTTTTTAACAGGATAAACAATAACACTCAAAATTTATTTATTTTATTTATTTATTTAATAATTACAATACAATTACAAATTATATTATAATTCATATACGAGCTGAGTAACTTCGACCATATGCCCGGTGTAGTGTCACAGACCAGAGCCTCTGGTGGGAATCGAACCCGCGACCCTCACGCTAATAGTCTAGCACACTACCCACTAGACTACCAGGGCGCTCAACACTCAAAATATAAATGGCAATGGGAATGACTTCATATAATTTAGGTTTGGCAGCGAATGTGTTAATAATTCAATTTATTTATAATATAAACTGAAACAAATTAGGTCATAGGATAAAAAACAAATTGTATACTAACATATGTATGTATATTTCCACAGTTATTAATTAATTGAACAAATAATTAAATCATTTATAAATTTTATAAAATATGAAATAATTTTGATTTTAATTGAGATTGAGTAATTTTAAGATAGATTTAAAGAAAAGTAGCTTTGAAAGCCTAGAGCCCATAAGTCTATTTCTTTCTTGTGTTATTGTGCAATTCTTAAAAGTTTTGGAAACAAAAATAAACAAATAAGTACATATCCGTTTCGATAATGGTGTCTATAGTAGAGAATGATTTTTGTTTCATATTTTGTTTAGGTTTATGATATTTCCAAATATCAGATTATAAATCATTTTCGTCATCATCAGATGTATCATTATTGGAAGTTGTAGAAAAGTGAGAACTAGGGATGCCAAACGGGATCGATTTTAAAAAATCCCGGGATTCGGGATTTTGTAAATCCCGAATGAGTCGGACACTTCGCAACCGCGGGCTACACAGTCAGTTGCCACCATCCTACGGAAAGAGGATGATCTGGATAGAGGTAATAATGATGTTAGCGGAACGCCGATTGATGGTTGCTCTGGCCTAGAACAAAGAGGCACACCAACAGCAGTAAGCTCTCCTATGTTGGAACTTATCGGTAGGATGAGGAAAATGGAGGAGGATGCTATGTCCCAGTGTAGGGACACTCTGGATATGATGCAGCGTGTTACGCGTCGCCAGAAGAATGCAAGTACTGACGTTAGGAACGGAATATCCAGAATGGCTGAACTTCTGGATGTTATGTTGAATTACAGACGTACTTGGAAGGCGGCTGAAGAGAAAAGAACCACTTCAAACCTCCGGAAAAAGACCGCTACCCAGCAGTTAGTAGATGCCCCAACACTTACGACAGCGAACCCGAAACGAACTGCCACCAGCGATGAGGTGAAACAGACCCCTAAAAACAAACAGTAACAAAAAAACACGTACTCAGAAAAAACCGAGGGGAATTTCAAGTAAACGAGACAAGATGGATAGACCCCGACTGGGGCGAACAAAACCAGATGCGCTGGTAATTAAGCCTGCAGAAGGTCACTCATATGCCGACGTCTTGAGGAACTTACGTGGCAACATAACGACCGAAGACTCTGACAGGATAAAAGCAGTTCCTCGAACGCTGAATGGTGCCATACTCTTGGAGTTCAGCAGAGGTGAAAAAGTCAAACCGGATTTTGTTCAACAACTGAGAAGTATGGTACAAGAAACAGCCTCTGTCGCGGAATTGAAACAGAAAGCTACAATCGAGATACGTGACTTAGATTCTTTTACAGTCAGAGATGAAGTAGAAACGGCAATTCGGAAACTGATTGCAGACCTCAGCGAGCAATTGCAAACGCGAATTACTGCCCCAAATGTGCGGGAGCAAGTTCGAGCTTTCGTCCCGTTGTCGGCTGAAAGTGCGGCGAGACTTATCAAGGTCGGATGGATACGGGCGAAGATGCGAGTTTGTGAGGATATTCGAAGATGTTACCGATGCCTCGAAACAGGTCACTCTCAGGCGAACTGCTCCGGTCCTGATAGAAGGGACATGTGCATTAAATGCGGAGAGGTAGGACATAAGATGAGAGAATGCAGATCGGCCCCAAAATGCGCCCTCTGCACGGATGCTAGAAGGGACGGAACCGATCGCTTACCCGGATCTAGGAAATGTCCGTTGGCCAGACGATCATGAGATTGTTACAGGCGAATCTGCATAGAAGCCGGACAGCGGATGCTCTACTGGGGCAGATAGCTGTCGAAAGACAAATAGATGCAGTCATCATCAGCGAGCAATATGGTCGGATTGCCAGGGGTTCCTAGTTTGCAGTTACGGAACACGGAGCCGGTTCTGGATATACGTATTTTCGAACCGGATTCCTAACCATAATGAGCTGCTACCTCACTCCTAGTGATGATATGAAGCAATTTAGGACGAAGATCGGCTTTATTGAGGATTGAGTACTCGCTATTGGTGGACCGTTCATAGTGGCCGTCGATTTTATCACTAAAGCTGTTGAATGGGGCGATCGGACAACGAACACCCGAGGAAGGTGCATTCTGGATATGGCGGCAAGGTTGGGTCTCATAGTGATGAATACTGGCAGCACAACCTTCAGGCGGCCTGGATCCTGGGCCAGACATCACTTTGGTGACTGAAAATCTGGCCAGAAAAATAGCGAAATGGAAAGTTCTTGAAGACTACAATGGAAGTGACCACCACTACATTAGTTTCCGAATCACGGAAAAAGCGAACCTTATCCTAACAGCCAGGACCAGGGGAACGCGAAAATGGAACGTCGCGAGTCTCAATAGAGCGGCATTCTTGGAGGGATTCGATGAGACCTCAATTTCACGAACCAGTAGTGATGCTATCACTCTGGCTAGCGAAACTATGCAGCGTATAATTCGTAGTTGCAACGCTTCAATGTTTCGCGTATCGCAACATCCCAGAAGGCAATCTGTATACTGGTGGACACCTGAAATTGCTGAACTCAGACGAACTTGCCTTCAGTGCAGAAGAAGATACACTAGGGCTAGAAGAGATGGTCATGCAGCACATGAGGCTGAGGATTTCAAACGCGCCCGAAGGGCACTGAAACGGGCAATTATAGCCACCAAAAGGGCGAAATGGGAGGAGCTCCGTAATGAATTGAACATGAATCCCTGGGGCCTAGCTTATAAAATTGTGACCAGAAAGCTGGGCGCAAGTTCTGCTGTGCCACTTCTTGACGGCGACGTCGTCGACAATATAGTGACGAATTTGTTCCCCATGCACCCACCATTGCGTGAGGAACGTGATCCTCCGATAGCTGATACGCCAATACCCTTCACGGATGAAGAATTGATAACAGCGGCGAAAAGTCTCAAAGGAAACAAGGCTCCCGGTCCAGATGGAGTACCAGCCGAAGTAATAAAATTAATTGCTGAAAATCGACCAAATGCACTTCTGGAAATGTACAATGCCTGCATTGCCCAAGGTTCTTCCCTGAGCAATGGAAGCTGCTGAAGTTAACCCTGATCAGGAAGGGAAAAGGAGACCCGACACATCCATCATCATATCGCCCCCTCTGTATGCTGGATAGTGCCGGTAAATTATTGGAGAAACTTCTTCAGCGCAGACTGGCAGCGGCCATTGAGACAGCTGGTGGATTATCGGAAAGGCAGTATGGCTTCCGACCAGGTAGGTCAACGCTTGGTGCCATAGCGGATGTAGTGGAATGCGTTGAACGGACAAGGCTCTGACGTCACTATCCGAAGCACATTGTTGTCCTTACCACGCTCGATGTGAGGAATGCTTTCAACAGCCTACGATGGGAGGACATTATTAAGGCACTACGAGAAAGATTTGGTATTCCTATATACCTTCTGAGAATATTACGCAGCTATCTGAAGGATCGCAAGCTTCTATATGACGCACCCGATGGCCGTAGGGTCGTGGAGATCACGTCTGGTGCAACTCAGGGATCTATTCTTGGTCCAGATCTCTGGAACCTGAGCTATGACGAAATCTTAGGTATAGAAATGCCAGAGGACACATACCTCGTGGGATACGCGGTGTCAGTCAATTCAGCGCGCGACATTGAGGATGCCAGGAGAAAACTGAATCGAGTCATGATAATGACTCAGGTATGGCTTGAGGATCATGGTCTAGAGCTCGCAAAGAACAAGACTGAGGTCATACTGATGACAATGGCTCACATCCCACTCGAAATTGGTATGCAGATAGGTGATGTGTCACTTGTCCTAAAAGGGCAGTTAGATATTTGGGCATGAGACTCGACTGCAGACTTAATTATTGGGCCCAAATACAGCATGCAGCTACCAAGGCAGCGAAACTAACGTGCATGCTAAGCAGGATGATGGCAAATATTGGCGGACCAACACAGGCCAAACGAAAATTGATTATGGCGGCGACGAACTCGATATTGCTGTACGGAAGCGAGATATGGGGAGATGCGCTGGAGATTAAATCTAAGCGGAAAATATTAGCAACGATGCAGCGAACAGCGGCATTAAGAGTTGCCTCGGCCTACCGCACAGTATCGGGCGCCGCAGTCCTAGTGATCGCCGGTGAGATACCTATTGACCTCCAGGCATTTGAGCGAAGAAAATCTTGGAGAATCAAGACGGAAAATCTTCCCATTAGTACCGCAAATCTCAGATCTCAAACACTACGACAATGGCAAAGTAGATGGACCGAGGAAACATGCGGAAGATGGACTTATAAACTTATCCCATCTATAGAGTCATGGACACGGAGAACCTTTGGGAAAACTAACTATTTTCTGACCAGTTTCTCTCTGGTCATGGTTATTTCCGAAAATACCTATACCGTATGGGCAAGGTGACTGCATTTATTGCGAAGAAATGAGTGACGACGTTGAACATACATTCTTCTATTGCTTTAAATGGCAAGACGAGAAGAACATGTTGTTGGAACAAATTGGTGAATTTACACCCGACACCATTGTGAACGCAATGCTCGAAAGTGAGATGAAATGGAACGCTGTGAGAAGATACGTTGAATATGTACTCCGCAGAAAGAAGTTCGACCTTGATACAATACAACGGAATGATACATGAGAAGACGAGTCAATAGCATGAACCTGGCTTCAAATATGGCGTACCCAGACGTGGGAGAGTAGACAACGGTCCTTAACTGGACGTCGTTCTGGGCCCTTCCTGAAGTAATGCAGATAGCCGTCCCGGGAAGGGAGTATCCCCAGAAGGAGGAGGGATTGTTTTAGTGGAAGCACCACTCGACGCAGCTGATGACGATCAATGCAAGTGCGAAGGCATTTTGAACCCTACCTCACGCGCCAAAAAAAAAATATTAATAATAAGTACTAGTTACTGCAACGTAACTTAACGTATTGTACCGTACGTTTTCTTTTTAGCATACGGAGAGCAATGTAAACGGTTACCGAAAACAGAATTCTCTCACGTTGACATTTGAACATGAGTGCAATGCGACACAAATGTCCTCTTTGGTACTTTCATGATTATTTATATAAAACTTTTATTTTGTTACATGAACGAATAATCAAGTTTTTGATTAAAATAATAATTATGAGAAATAAATACTTATTGTTATGTTTCTGTTGTGCAAACAAAACAATTTTAACAAAATAAATAAATAATATATACAGTGCACGCGCGCTAATGTGAACATTGTTTTTGTTTCATTGACTACTCTAAAAGATGAAAAAAATAACAAACCCTATAATTTAAACTGAATTTTTTTTTTAATTTGAAACGTTAAAATTCTGTGTTTATTAGTTGCGGGAATCCCCGTTTTAGGTGCATATGTACATATGTATGCACATATGCTTGCATATTTATTCTCCATTGACTATTTAGGCACTGTGAAGAAAATTTGTGAAGATTAAATTATAAAAAAATCATAAATAATGATTTTTGTTTAAAAGATGCTATAATTCAGTATTAAAATTTTCGGTATTCGGAAATGTGAACAATTCGCAAAAGTGAACAACGCCAGTTTTAATAAGTTCACATTAACGTCCGTGCACTGTTTATATAGTATATTCGTAGTGACGTAGTGGTACGAATTCTCGTTTTTGGCACTGTCATATATTAATCGTATATATTAATCTTTAAAATTTGTATATAAAAAACTTTGAAGCATAATAAATAAATAATAAGTATTTTGAGTGGCAATGTAACGCAAATGTTCTTTTTGATACTTTCCTATATATACATAAATTTTTTAATATTTAAAGTTCTTAAAAGTATATTCTTATGATTTTAATATTTTTTATTATTACAATTCTAGGTTGAGGTTTGCAGTTTAATAAAAAAAAACAATTACAAGAATAAATATTTCTAATAACATAAAAATACCCAAATGGTACTTTTTGAATTTTGGCGACTTCGTGCAAATGTAAGTATGTATAAGAATATCAGTAGTTTAAAAAAAAGGAGTAGTTAAAAAAAAAGATTTTCCCAAGAAATAATAAGTTTAAATGGCAATGCTGGCGAGCAAACAAAGAGCAAAACATTCGAACCTTTCTTATTCATTATTGTGAGCAGTGATGCCAACTTAGCCCTTTTCGAGCTAGATTTAGCCCTTTTTGAAGTACATTTAACGCGAAAAAAAATGTTTAGCCCTAAACTAAAAAACGCGCAATTTCAGCGCATTTCAGTATTTTTGTTTAGCCCTTTTTGCCCGTTTTTCCTTTAACTCTGTATGGCAATATTATCTTATGTTTTTCTGGTAATGTCGAATTGTAACCCAATGTGGCAGAACTTTTTTCTTCTATTTCTTGTTTTCTCTTTATCATTTACATAAAATTAGCAAAAGTACCGGGAAACACAAGCTTTGTTGAAAGTTGTATGTACCTAATATAATAATTAGGTGGAAAAGAAATGTCAGGCTGCGCTATCGTTATATACTGCAATTTATTCATCATTTGCTTCCGTATAACACTTGAAAGAGCTAAGTCTCAATACCATATAGAAAGCGATTTATGAATGAAGAAGAGGATGACCAGGAAGTACAAATCATACTTAACACTGACCAACTTTGAAAGATTGTAGTGTAAATTCTATTTGAAATAATCTAGTACCTTAATTCTATTGAATGTAAAATGATCTCAAAATCAATGATATTTATTAATAAATTGTTTTGTTTAAGAATTGTGATGTTTTTATCTGAAAAGACTTTTTACTTTTAGCCCCCTTTTTGCGCTTTTTTGAAAAAAATTAAATTGTATTGTACTAAAAACGTAATTTTTTTCAATTTAGCCTTTTTTATCCCGTTTTTCATTTTTGTTCACGCGTTTGGTGTCCTAAGAGTTGGCATCACTGTTTGTGAGTAGGTTACGATTTTACGTGCGCAGCTGATTTAAATATAATAATTTAAAAACAATTCTGCTGTGGCAAAACAAAAAATAAAAAAAAAAATTTATTATGGGAAATGAAAATAAAATTGCGTTAAAAACAAAAACATTCTTTGCTCTCGCCATAAACTAAAAAAAAAATTCCCCAGAAATAAAAAGTTTAAAAAAGTTCTTGGCAATGATGGCGTCATTCAAATATTGATGAACAATTTCTTAATCAAATATAAGAAAAGATTAATAATTACAAAAATTGTGTGTTTTGTTTGAATTGTTTCTGGTTTTATTATTTTTATTACTTTTTAATAATTACACTACTATATTTTTATAAAATTAAAATAAAATTGCGTTAAAAAACAAAAACATTGCCATAAACTAAAAAAAAAAAAAAAAAATCCCCAGAAATAATAAGTTTAAAAAAGTTACTGGCAATGCCGGCGTCGACGAAGATTTTCGGTTTCTGAGAGCAAACAAAGAAATGCACATTGTGACTCTATGAAGGGTACAAAATTTTTGTTGCACGCTTTACACAACTGTCGTTTATACCTTTGTACAATAGTATACGAGCGCAGTTGTTTTTTTTTACACTATCTTTGCTTCACAGTTATTTATATTTGCGGCTACAGTCACTATTCGGTCTTGAGAAAAATGCAATAGTGTGCAATTTTATATGTCTTGCGCACACCTCTAGTAGATATGGTAAGACCAGCCAACATCATGCCAAGAAGTATGCTCAACTTTAAGTCTAGTTCCATTGCTTCTCTGCGAGAAAATAATTTGGACTGTCGCTTATATGTTAAATTCTAATAAATACATAAATAAATATTGAGACAACGATAAAATTTGAACGAGAATCGATCGCTGCCTAACAATAAACAAACATAATTCTATCCTTGAAACTCCTAAAAACCAACATGATATCTTAAAACCAATTTGCAATCTTGATAATCAAGGTAGTGAAATGGAAGCCGCAGCAATAGTCAGGAATTTCAAACAACTTTCACTCTATTTGCGTGGCCTAGAAGCTAGATTATCGCATATCATAGAGAAAGAGAACTTCTTTGTTTCTGCTCTACGGAAATGAAATGTTTAAAAGACAAAAAACAGGTCAATAACAAAGAAAATTAAAGTAGTTAAATGTTTTGACAGTGAAAGTAGAAATTATGAGCTAAAGAGTGTCAAAGGTCTGGTACCAGTCATTACAGCTGTTAATAGGTCCGTTGCAAAAATACTGTCTTTTTACGATGTAAAAAATTAATATTCCTTGTACGCACAGGCTGTAAAGAGAAGAAAGTCGAAGTACAGTTCGGGTTCTCATGGCAATATTGATAATATAATTGAAACCATGCTGCGGCAATTGATGCAAATAATGTTAAACAGAAAATGACAATGGAACTTCAATTTCAGAGGTAAATTGTCTTGCTTAACCTTCGCTTTACCAATACCCACTCGAGTGACCAATACCCACTCGTTTTTCTTTCTATAATAACTTCTTCAATTTTGCATCGATTTAAAAGAAATTTAGACTCACTTAACAAATTTTCAAGTTCTTTATAATTTTGAAAAAATATTAAAAGACTTTGAATATTTTAGTAAATTTTTTTAACTTTTTCCAAATTTTTTTAAGGTTTACCAATACCTTTTTTATATTATTTTATTTTTTTGTTTTTTTTTTTTGCTTTTTTATATTACTATGAAGATTGAGCTTGGTGATATTTGTCACATTTAGTTTGACAGACGCTGTGTGCTGCACAAATGGGCTTCTTGCATGTAATGCAAACTTGTCGTGTGTTCCTCCTTTGTTTGCATGAGTAGCAAATATAACATTTGCCTTTTATATTGATACGCCCAGTTGCATCCCTTTCGGGAGTTTTATCGGCTACAAACTCGTCATCGTGATGAGCTATTTAGCTATTACATATTTTAATTGTTTCCACTTATTAAAAACTTTTACCTATGATGCATTCTATGGCTGACCTAATAGAAAATTTTCCAGTGATATGGGATATTTTTGAACTAGTTAATATTAGAGGTCGACACATGTCTTCACTAAGTCTCCCAAGAAATTGTTTTCGCTGCGGTTGTTTCACAGATTTACCACCAATATTTTCATTATATATTATAAATGAGGCGAGAGCTGCTACATCCAAAAGATAAAAAAACATTGCTAGTGGCCACCGAAATGTTGCTCGCTGTTTTAAATACTGTAACAACATTTTATCCATTGTATCCACACTCGTTATAATAAACAATTATTTCTGGCTTATTTTGTGGACCAAACAACTGATTTATTTTTGGCAGGAACATAGGAAACCAACATTGCTCCCTCCTTTTATTAATCAGAATGAGTAGGCGCATCAAACATATTTCGAATGTTGTGAGTTTGATGTCAACGTTGTACTCATATTCATTGTAACCTATACTTATAAATCAATGTTGTAGCAAGTACGAGGAGTTGAATTTCAATACTGTTGATTCACTCATACTCAAAATTGCATGAGTACTTCTGAGTAGCGGAAAAACGATTGATCTCTGATATCTATACATAAAAATTTTGTGCCGTCAAAGACTGGTTTTGGAGATATTAATCTCTAAAATCTAGATATTAAATTGCTGTTTTAATAAAACTTTGAAATATAATTATACCTGACTTTTCACCAAAGAAACGTTCTTTCAAATTTGTTCCCATTTGTCTATTAAACAAAAATTATGATCTTTATCTGATTTTTTTTACAATATTACAATTTTCATGGAAATTAGTAGGTTAATAAAGTTTTTGTTTCATATGACTATCCGTAGCGAATTACATATATGATCTTTCATTTGGTACAAACTTGCATTTAAAAAATGTGACAAAAAATAACAAAATGAACTAATGCTTTAAATAAACTTCTCGAAAGGTCTTTGCACTATTTTTTATTTAATTTTTACTTTTCTTATAAAGTTTATTATTAAAAGTGGACAACACTGTTTGCAACTGCTGTAATTTGACACAGTTTGCTCTTACAAAATTTTTACAAGATCAAATATTTATTTGTTCGAAAAAAGGAGAAAATATTTGACAATATTTGATTCTTGATATCTTGTTTGCACCCCTAAAATATTTTATGGTCACACTGGAGCAAAGAAAAAAATATTTGTTTTGCTTCAAATATTTACTCCATCTGACCGTAGCTTTACAAAACAGATGCCAGGTCAACACACTTACTGGCTCACGACATTGCCATCCCATAAAACGCGAAAGCGTTCACCCACTATATTGCTCTTACGTGATACTCCTCACAGCATAAATCCAAATCAAGACGAGGATAATAAATGCTCGCATCGGCCCATAAATCTACTACTTAAATCAGACATTAAAATTCAATTTGCGATTAAACAAATTACTTTAATTATGACCTGCGATGCTAATGGTACCGCCTATAGCCCCTGTGAAGATTATGCAGAACCACTGTTACGAGAAAAGAACAGAGTAGGAAGAATATGACAGAAATGCCTCTAATTTAAATAAATTTTAAAAAAGTGTCAAACAAAATTAAGAAATGCTCTGAAAAAAGAAAAATGAATCTCAACATTATTATTTTGGGAAACGAACTATTGAACAAATTCATTGAAAAACGAATTGAATTCGAAATGCTCTCATGAAAGGATTGCCCTTTTCGTAGACATCTCCCAAGCATATGTCATGGTCTGGCACGATGGTGTGATACACAAAATCAAACTCTAATTTATCTCCCCAGAAAAGGAGATTTGTTGGCGTTCCTCAGGGAACCTTCCTAGAGTCGTTCTGATACATATTTATTGTTTCCTGCAGATATGTCAAAGTGTTCATTGATTAACGCTTGAACCTTCGCGGATGACTTCTTTCACAAGTACTTACGAAAAACTTGCACTTGCTTCCGTACGTTTTCAATCCTATGTTAATGAGTTAGAAAAGTGGTTACATAAATGGAAAATTTAAATTAATGCTAACAAATATGTCCATAAGACTACATACATAATTGGTCATTAGAACCCATCAGTCAGGATTATTGACCTTGTTTCTCACACCACTTATGTTGTTTGTGTTAATTTTATACATGAGTAGCGGGACCTACAGTTTAAAGTCGACGAGAAACTTTTCATGGCAATTTTATTTACTCTCAGAGTTTTTGCCAGAAATCTGCTGAGAGGAAATCGCCGAAAAAATACTTTTTGTAGTTTGTTTTGATGTCTGTCCTGGGACTCGAATCCTGGCTTTTACGTCTAATAAGGCAACACACTACCTACTAGACCACGGCGACTCCATAAGACCTTAAAAAACTGTTTCTAAAGCTTTATAGTTTAAATATACCGGAACAAAACTACATCATCTGCATCAGTATGCACCCTGATCGTTCTCTTATGTGGACTCACCATATTGCGGTAAAAATAACTCAAATAAAACTAAAATCCGCCCAAATGCACTTACTTATTGGCCCATAGAGAAAGCAGACAACCAGTTCAGTGTGAGTTCAGTCAGCCTTGTGTGCAGTTGCGTATAAGCTAAAAGTCACGGTGTGAAGACAAATTGCGTCCGTAGTAAAGTACCGAACAGTTGTTAGTGTTAACGCGAGCAGAAGTGTTGTGCTTACATAAAGATTGCAAGCAGAGAATAACGAACAAGTGCTGTTGCTTATAAAAAGGTTATAAGCAGAGAAGAGTATCGAACGAGCACATACTGTTGTCCGCTTTTTCTTGCCCTTTTATATGCGAACGCCTTCAGTCTGATGATGGTTTTCGAAGTAGAAGGTTCGCGTTCGCGCCTTCTAGAGAATTCTATAGCTACTGCATTATTTGTTGTTGCGTCTTCTTACTTGTCCACTTATTGTTTACTTATACTAAGTTCGATGTATGTGTTAGTGTGTAGTTGTGTCGTGTGTATTGTGTACGCATTGCCTCATGGTCTTTGTATTTGTGGCTTTTGTTTATCGTAAATGTTAAACGATATTAGGTCGCTTCGCTATGCGTAACAATATTAAAAAATTTAAATTTCCACAAATGCACATTTATAATAAGACTTAAGTGTAAATTAAAATAGAAAAGAATTAAGATAAATAATTCCTTTATTATGAAGACCGGATTTTTTTTTTAGAAATTTAAGTTAATACTCACTTTTTTTGCTTATTTGGTACTTTTATTCACACGCTTTTTTCATATTATTTGGGTGGTAGATTCTCTTTCTAGGCAATTAGAATTTCTTTCATATTTATTTTAAGCTGTTTTTAGGAAAATTGTATAATATAACAAACAAATCACTAAGTAATATTATTTATGTACGTATATATTTATATATATACATAAATCTATGTATGTATATAAAATTTATTTCACAATTGCAAACAGCATGCGTTTACTTGACGTCTTTTACACTAAACAATAAATAAAATCGTTAAAGAAATTGTAAAATAAATACGATGTTTTTCTACTTTGTATTTGTTTATGTCGCTTTGATGAAGAGGGTAAACGATTTAATAACTTTTGTAATTTTCATTTAATTTTTTCTTTCTTGGTTGTGAGCAATTATATTAAAATAAATAAAGCCAATATTAATTGCAAAAATTTTGACAGCAAAATATTTGACAAATGCGAATTTATGCGCAGGCTTCTACAAACAATTTAAACTTCTTAGTTTTCGAAAAAGCTCTTTAGATGAAAGCACCATCAAATTTTTGGTAAGTATAAAGTGTTGAAAAAGTTAAATACAAGTACATATATATGTAATTATCAACTCTAAGATTTGATGTGATGTGAAAAATAGATGGCGTTGCATCTAATATACTAGTGCATATAATTTTCTTATTGTTTTAATTACCTCGGTAATAAGAATTATATTTTCGTTGAAAAATTTATTAACAAAGGAAAGAAAAGTGCGTGCATTATTTTTTTCTTCTTTCTTTACGTAAATAATTTATTGTTTTTTAAGAAGAGTATATCAGTTAACGGTAACTTTGAATAAAAGTTAATAACGTTATTTCCACTATTTCAGATTAATTACCAATAACCTCGGGTGAAAGAGCGGCGTGTTATTTGCAAAAATAAAGCCAGTTGGCAATGTGGAAAATCTCGGTCTATATATTTTTTCAGGTTATGCTATAGGCTCTATAAAAACCTAAAACCAACTTCTACCCTAATAAATTATAAAATTTTTAAATTATATAAATAATAACGTTTTTTAAATTTATGTTTAATTCTAAATTTTAGTTTTCCGCGATTATTTAATCAATATTTGGTCACTTAAGTACTTTTTTAGTACTCCTGTAAACAAACAAATTTAAATATTCGTTCCGTGAGAGTATCCTTTTGTAAAAGTTCTCAATTACTGCAGCAGAATCTGTTCTTCACGGTTTCGAAGCGCAAGAAAATAACCCTACATAATAAATTTAAATGTCCTCCAATGTTAAAGATATATACAAATTATACATAGTAGGACTGAAGTTCTGTTTTTAGTGGAACCAAAGAAGCAGGCAAAAATGTAAACAGAAAATAATTAACGCTTAAAAATTTCTCTGTGAGAATTAGAAATAAAATAAAGCCCTCTGCAGTAAAGTTTAAAATAGTAAAACGAGGTGGATGACATTAAAACTCCTAACCGTGCTAAAAGGCAGCAGTCAAAATTAGTCAATTTACACAAACGTATGCGTATACACATAATTTCATTTGTTATAGATTTTTCGTTGCGTTTATTGCGTTTGCAACTCTGACAGATGTAAACATTAATAAAATTAAAACACTGGAGCAAACAATTCACTAAAAAATAGAAGGAGAAAGACCAAACAAAAGGTGGACGCCTGAAAAAATAAAAATAGTTTTAGATTATTTGTAGGAGGCTGTTTAACGATTAAACATCAAATAAGGGAACACCCTGTAAAATATTAGCGGTTCTTTCTTTATAGATTTATGCTCTCTTTTCTCTTTGCATTTTTCTACATTCTTTGTCATTACCTACTTAGCAATAATAATTTTTGCTTATATATAATCACTCTAGTTTCGACAGTCAGAACGAAAGCAATACAATTAGAACAACATAAGAAATTTAAAATGTGAAAAACAATAACAAAAAAAGCCTTGACTCTTTTTTAAACAAATATAACAAAAACAAAGTGTGAACAGACGAATTGAAATTAAACATAATCAAAATTAAACTAAATCATTTGTAAAACAAAAACAAATACTGTGACCCTTTTTTTCAAACAAAAACCAATAAAAACATTAAACAAAGTGTGAATAAAAACATAATACAATAAAAACATAAATTGATTCAAAAATTACAAAATAATATCGAGTTTTATTTAAATAACATAAAATTAATAGAACAAAAAGAACAAAAACGAACCAGCACAAACACAATCATTAAACATTTTTGGTCACTTCGAACCGAATATAGTGCAGTGTACTTTATAGCAACAAAAAGTTGCTTAAAAAATTAAAAAACATTAAAATACACAAAGTACATAACGCAGTACCGTTAAACTTTTTGAGAAAAAATAAAATATAAAGACAGTGTGGAAAGAAACAACAAAAAGAGACCCAACAACACATCAACAGACACAAGAAAGGCAAAAAGACACAGAAGAAAAAGCAACAGCTCAAGCAAAGACACAACAACAACAAGTAAGTGAAGTCGTTCTTTTTAAAAAATATTTTTTTTCGCCGCGGTTAAAAAAGAAATACAAGGAAGTGAGCAGAACAAAAAAGGGTTACCATCCATACTTCTTTTATTATTTTCCGGGGAAATAAAATAACTCCTAATTAATAATTATTCTTGGAAATTATTATTATTTTTGACAATAATAATTTCTTTCTGCCTAAAAAACGTGTTTAGGGTCAATTAATGCGGAATTTCAAGCCCTATCGAATACAAGGAAAGAAGAGCGGATTTCTGCTGTTGAAAATCAACCACAGGAAAATCAAGACATTTCATTTGTCCGGCTACCACCTTGTGGCACGGACACATTTTACGGAGATTTCGTGACATGGCCTACTTTCCGCGATCTTTTTACAGCATTGTACATAAATAATTCAAGACTTAGCAAAATTGAAAAACTTTTTCATTTAATACAAAAGACTGGGGGAGATGCAAGGAAAATAGTTTCAAATGCCCCATTGACCAATCAAGGTTTCGATATAGCCTGGAAAAATCTTGTAGCCCAATATGAAAATAATCGGATCCAGGTAAATGAACAATTGAAAATTATAATGCTAATCTGGTAAGAATATAAATAAAAGCAAAAATATACAATATAGTACAGAATAACATTGATCGTTCACAAACAACCAAGTGTATTTAATACAACATACACGATACAAAGTCGCGTGAATTGCCCAAATAAGCCTAACAACTCAAATTTCTCCCAAGCTTAGAAATTGGTTAAATTTGAGGTATTGTCCAAAAAAGATAAGGACACAAGCAATCTGAAAAATCTGGGAGCCATAAATTTGCTTACAAACATAAGTAAAATCTTTGAAATTTGGATAAATATCAATATTTTAAATTTTTGTCAGAAGTATAATCTGATTAATGATACACTTTTGACATCTGATATTAATTAGGATTTAAATAAATCTCTCTGTACATGAGCACGCCTTGATGATTTTGAAAAGGTGTTCGATTGCATTTGGATTCCTGGCCTAATATATAAACTTCTAACATATAAATTCTCAATTCATTTGGTAATTTCAATTCATAACATGCCATCCAATAAATAGTTTGTCGTATACTACAGACGCGAAGTTGGCAGTATGAAATTAATTGTAGTTAATGGGTTACAACAGGGAACAGGTAATGCTCCTATACTATATATATATATTTATTTATTTATATATATATATATATTTATACATGACCTATTACAGAGTGTTTATGATGTTATTGGTTTCATAGATATTGTTACGTTTTTACCTTTTTAAAAACGTTTATATATGAGTTCGATGAAACCAAGTAAAAACAAATCTGTGTTTATTTTAATGAAACTCTTTGTTGTTCACACTACTTTTATGTGTCACTGTCCAAACTTATACAAAGTACACAACAATAACTATAACAATTTGTGCTCATTCGATACTCTTCTCTGCTTATAACCTTTTTATAAGCAACAGCACTTGTTCGTTGTTCTCTGCTTACAACCTTTTTGTAAGCACAACACTTCTGCAAGAGTAAACACTAACAACTATTCGATAAACTTTACTACGGATGCAACTTGTCTTCACACCACGACTTTTACTTCATACGCAACTGCACACTAGGCTGACTGAATTCACACTGAACTGGTTGCCTGTGTTGTCTTGCCCTTTTATATGTGAACGTCTTCAGTCTGATGATGGTTCTCGAAAGAGAAGGTTCGCGTTCTCGCCTTCTAGAGAATTCTATAGTTACTGCATTACTTGTTGTTGCGTTGTTTACTTATGCATCCCTTCTATTCTTATGCTTGTTGTTGCTAGTTTACTTATAATAAGTTCGATGTATATGAGTCATGTGTATTGTGTACGTATTGCCTTATGGTCTTTGTATTTGTAGCTTTTGTTTATCGTTAATGTTAAACGGTATTAGGTCGTTTCGCTATGCGTAACAATATTATAGTATATCATGCTGACAACAAAATAAAGGAAATAAATACAAAATTACAAAATCATTAGCGGTCTTCAGTGCAATCCAACAACAAAATACACACAATTGCTTTTGTCAAAACATCGTCGCTTTTTATTGCAATCCAACAACAAAATACACATAATTTCATTTGTTAAACCATTGCGTTTATGCAATACTAAAATGGTATAGATTTTTCGTTGCGTTTATTGCGTTTGCAACTCTGACAGATGTAAACATTAATAAAATTAAAACACTGGAGCAAACAATTCACTAAAAAATAGAAGGAGAAAGACCAAACAAAAGGTGGACGCCTGAAAAAATAAAAATAGTTTTAGATTATTTGTAGGAGGCTGTTTAACGATTAAACATCAAATAAGGGAACACCCTGTAAAATATTAGCGGTTCTTTCTTTATAGATTTATGCTCTCTTTTCTCTTTGCATTTTTCTACATTCTTTGTCATTACCTACTTAGCAATAATAATTTTTGCTTATATATAATCACTCTAGTTTCGACAGTCAGAACGAAAGCAATACAATTAGAACAACATAAGAAATTTAAATGTGAAAACAATAACAAAAATCCTTGACTCTTTTTTTAAACAAATATAACAAAAACAAAGTGTGAACAGACGAATTGAAATTAAACATAATCAAAATTAAACTAAATCATTTGTAAAACAAAAACAAATATTGTGACCCTTTTTTTCAAACAAAAACCAATAAAACATTAAACAAAGTGTGAATAAAAACATAATACAATAAAAACATAAATTGAATTCAAAATTACAAAAATAATATCGAGTTTTATTTAAATAACATAAAATTAATAGAACAAAAAGAACAAAAACGAACCAGCACAACAACAATCATTAAACATTTTTTGGTCACTTCGAACCGAATATAGTGCAGTGTACTTTATAGCAACAAAAAGTTGCTTAAAAAATTAAAAAACATTAAAATACACAAAGTACATAACGCAGTACCGTTAAACTTTTTGAGAAAAAATAAAATATAAAGACAGTGTGGAAAGAAACAACAAAAAGAGACCCAACAACACATCAACAGACACAAGAAAGGCAAAAAGACACAGAAGAAAAAGCAACAGCTCAAGCAAAGACACAACAACAACAAGTAAGTGAAGTCGTTCTTTTTAAAAAATATTTTTTTTCGCCGCGGTTAAAAAAGAAATACAAGGAAGTGAGCAGAACAAAAAAGGGTTACCATCCATACTTCTTTTATTATTTTCCGGGGAAATAAAATAACTCCTAATTAATAATTATTCTTGGAAATTATTATTATTTTTGACAATAATAATTTCTTTCTGCCTAAAAACGTGTTTAGGGTCAATTAATGCGGAATTTCAAGCCCTATCGAATACAAGGAAAGAAGAGCGGATTTCTGCTGTTGAAAATCAACCACAGGAAAATCAAGACATTTCATTTGTCCGGCTACCACCTTGTGGCACGGACACATTTTACGGAGATTTCGTGACATGGCCTACTTTCCGCGATCTTTTTACAGCATTGTACATAAATAATTCAAGACTTAGCAAAATTGAAAAACTTTTTCATTTAATACAAAAGACTGGGGGAGATGCAAGGAAAATAGTTTCAAATGCCCCATTGACCAATCAAGGTTTCGATATAGCCTGGAAAAATCTTGTAGCCCAATATGAAAATAATCGGATCCAGGTAAATGAACAATTGAAAATTTTATTTGACCTTCCGAATGTAGCTGAAGACTCAGGATCATCAATTCAAAATCTTCAGCGAACAGTCAATGGATGTATTCAGGCGTTAAATGCATTAGGGGTAGAAACCGCCACATGGGACCCATTTTTAGTATACCTTTGCTCAACAAAGCTCCCTCGGACTCTTCTAAAGGAATTTGAAAATTCACTTAAGGAAATTACAAAAGTTCCAACATGGGAACAATTCAATAGTTTCTTGACACACAATTCAAAAACTCTAGAATCCATAGAGGCCATTACACAGTCAAATACAAAGACTGAACAAACAAGAAGAGATAATTTAAAGTCTAGGCCAAAAAGAGTTCACACTTTCCACATAAATACGACTCAAACTGGAATTGGGTCGAAAAATATAAGAAATTTGACAACAAATAGGGCACAGAAAAACGACTCAAATTACAAATGCCAATATTGTAAGGAGTCTCACCAATTGTGGTCTTGCCCCAAGTTCTTAGAGAAGAACGTCAACGACAGAATTCACATTGTAAAGGACTGTAAAAGTAAATTTAGTTGTAGATTATGTAAACAAAGACACAACACTTTGTTACATAAGGGATCAGAAACCCAAAACTTAGTTCAGAATTGTGACGCGACCCAATCTAGTAGGAACATTGCGGCACAAACCAACAATATACAGTCCACATCAGCATCAAGCTTTTCCATACCACATATCACATCCTTGACACTGCAAGAGAGCAAACATCTCAATCAATCTCCCAATGAGAAAGAGACCTTATTGTTTACTGCAATTGTACTGATTGAAACTAGAGGCGAAAAATACCAGGCGAGAGCAATCATCGACCCTGGCTCACAATCAACTTTTATGTCAGAAAAGTTGAAAAATCGACTAAATTTACCCACCAAGAGGCATTTAGTTCATGTCACAGGGTTGAGTCAAACAGTTTCAAAGACTTCAACCAAATCATGTTTATTCAATCTTTGCTCCAGGGTGGATTCACAATTTAAATTAGAAGTCTGGGCACCAGTCCTGAAGACGCTTCCAACTAATTTACCACCACAGACTTTAGATTTGCAACATTTCAATGAGACTGCTAAACTAGAACTTGCAGATCCTCAATTCAATCAAAGCAGACCCATCGACTTGCTTATAGGCCTCGACTTAGGCTACTCAATATATTGCATGGACACACCGATGCGGTCTATTGGATCCCTTTTGGCACAAAAGACAGTATTTGGCTGGTGTCACATATTAGGCTGTCAATTGGAAAATACTGAATGAATTCCTAATTATTAACCAATATGGCAGCCCTGCTTTTTGACAGTTGTCTTCCTTTTTCTTCTTCCTTTCTGTCTGCATCATATATTAATTTGCACCACTGAAGTATTAAATTCAATTCAACATAAACATTTAATCTTTTGTCTATAATAGTTTTTTTTTTCAATAAAATAATAAATAAGTAAAAGAAAGAAAACACAGGACTTATTCAATCATATAAAATAACATAAATAGCAGTCAAACACAATAACTGGCGAACGATGATTGAGGATTTTATGAAGTCGTAAGCTGGAGGTATCAAGTAAAGTTAAATCGAATCCACGTGTAATGACTGGAGGTAAATACAAATTAGTTTACAAGACTTTCTAGACAGACCAGTGTAAATACGACAAGTAAAATGACTGAAATTGACGATACAATAAAAAAATTAGCGGAAACATTAATGCAGCTTCCCACGAGAATAAGTCCTGCTACACCATCACACGGCATAAATTTACAGCCCTTTGATGAGGAAAATGAAACATTTGACTCGTACTTACAGCGAATTGAGAATTATTTGGATTTAAGGGGGTGGTCAAACAAGGACGACGAAGGTGACAAAATTTGTGTAAAAATATTATTGAACTGCCTAAGTCCGAAATTATATTACACCTTAACGTGTTTAACTGCTCCGGACACCCCAAAGACTAAGAAATTTGATGAACTAATAAAATTATTGCGTTCCCATTTATGTCCCACACCAAGTGAAATCGCGGAACAACATAAATTTTCTAATCGAGTGCAGCACGAAGGG
Organism: Sarcophaga peregrina; assembly: GCA_014635995.1. Taxonomy (NCBI): domain Eukaryota; kingdom Metazoa; phylum Arthropoda; class Insecta; order Diptera; family Sarcophagidae; genus Sarcophaga; species Sarcophaga peregrina. The sequence goes on from CM025790.1 coordinate 74,127,755, forward strand.
GAGTCGATAGCAAATTTTCAGGCTGACCTTAAGAAGTTGTCAACAAATTGTAATTTTAAATGTGGAAATTGTCAATCGTCTACAAACTCCACTCACTTGCGGTCACAATTTGTAAGAGGCGTGCGGGATAACGATATTCGTGAACGACTTTTGCAACAAGATTCGAGTAAAACATTTGATGATGCCGTAAAACTTGCATTAGCTATAGAATCCGCTAAACTCAAAAGCAAGGAAATTCGAAATCAACAGCCACAGGTAAATCAAATTAAAAATTTTCATAAAACTAGTAAGAGCCGCCGTACTGTAAAGAAGAACTCATCCAGCGTTTTTGAGAACATTAGAGGCAAGTGTTATAAATGTGGCAAAACAAATCACAGGGCAAACAAATGTTTGGCTAAGAATTTAAGGTGCGCTAAATGTCATAAAAATGGCCATGTTCAGGAGGTATGTCTTACCAAAAATATCGGAAATCAACGTACTATTGATACAATTGACAGCGCTGATGAAATCACAGATACCGAATCTATAGAAGATATCAATACAATACAAATTGTTGAAGTCAACAGCATTTCAAATGAAAAATTTATGGTCAATGTAAATATTGAAAATACCACCTGCCGCATGGAAGTAGATACTGGTGCAGCTGTATCAACAATGTCGTTACAACAACAGGAGAGGTTACTTCCTAAATTAAAATTAGCTCCGACATCGCTACAATTAAAGACTTATACTGGAGAAATAATACAACCAATTGGTAAAGCCAAGGTGAACATTTCGCATAAACATATGAACGCACAGTCAGATTTGTATGTCATTAACGCAGAGGTTGACTCTATTCTTGGGCGAGAATGGATTAATAAACTAAAATTAAATATATTTGAATTAAATTCCATTGGCAGCATCATAAACGAAAAACAATGCAAACAAGAAATTAATAAAATAATGAATGAATATAAAGAGATATTCGTTCAGACCATTGGGAAAATTCCTAATTATAAATGTAAACTGGAACTTAAAGAAGACGTTACCCCAAAATTTATAAGACATCGTCCAGTTCCTTACGCTCTTAAGGAGAGAATTGAGAATGAATTGTCTCGTTTAGAAAAGAACGGTACTATTGAAAAGGTTGAGTTTTCCGAGTGGGGTACGCCCATAGTTCCAGTAGTGAAAAAGAATGGCGACATACGCCTATGTGCCGATTACAAGGTCACAGTCAATAACTCAATTAAAGACGATAGTTATCCTATACCTACGGTTGAGGATATCTTCGCAAGAATGAGTGGTGGTAAATATTTCATGACACTGGATATACATCAAGCTTATTTACACATGGAAGTTGACGAGAACACATCAATATTACAGGCAATTAGTACTCACAAGGGTACGTACAAAGTGAAAAGACTAATGTTTGGCATTAAAGCTGCGCCAAAAATATGGCAAAGATTTATGGATACAGTTCTGCAAGGTATTGAGGGTGTATCATGTTTCTTTGATGATATTATGCTACAAGGAAATACCTTTGAAGAATTAATAGTACGATTTAAACATGTTCTTCAAAGATTGCGATTGCACGGATTACATTTAAATAAACAAAAATGTCAATTTTTACTTGATCATATCACATACTTAGGTCACCATATCGACAAATGTGGAATTAAACCAATGAATGATAAAATTCAAAGTATCGTAAAATGCCCTAGGCCAACAAATATTTCAGAGACTAGAACATTCTTAGGTCTAGTTAATTATTATCATCGATTTCTACCCAACCTAGCTAGTCGCTTACAACCAATGTACGAATTGCTTCGTGACAATGTAAATTTTCATTGGTCTAATGAATGTGAAAAAATATTCAAGAGGATCAAGAAAGAGATCACAAGCACCAAGGTGTTAATACCTTTTGATCAAAAATTACCTCTGATTTTGGCTACTGATGCCTCTCCCAATGGATTAGGAGCCGTAATTTCACACATTGACAAAAATAATGTAGAAAGGCCTATAGCTTTTGCGTCAAGGTCTTTAACAAAATCCGAAAGGAACTATTCACAAATTGATAAGGAGGCCACAGCAATATTTTGGGGCCTTAAGAAATTTTTTCAATATTGCTACGGTCGTCATATAACATTGGTAACAGATCACAAACCTTTAACAAGAATTTTTCACCCGAACAAAGACTTGCCTGCAACGTCTGCAGTACGATTACTTCACTATGCAAATTTTTTGTCTGGATTTGACTATGATATTCAATACCGGCATACAAAGGATCACAGCAATGCTGATTTTTTATCCAGATTTCCTGTGGATAATCCGAATGAAAAAGTGACAGAGGATAAAACTACAATGTTTCAAATTAAACAAATAGAAACAATTCCTGTTACAGCCGAAGAAATTAAACGTGAAATACTAAATGACGATGAGTGTAAACAATATTTTAATGCCTTACAAAGTGGTGGCACTCTACCACACAACGAACCGTATGAAAAATTTTCTCTAGAAAATAATTGTATATTTAATGGAATTCGCGTAATGATACCTAAAGCTCTCCAAAAACGAATTTTGGAAGAACTCCATACGGGACACATTGGCATAGTTAAAATGAAGGCGTTAGCGCGAAGTTATGTCTGGTGGAGAGGAATTGATATTGATATCGAAGCAATGTCTAAAAGCTGTCGGGATTGCTGTATAAACAAAAATAATCCACCAAGAGAAATTCCCCATCCGTGGGAATATCCTGCAAGACCATGGCAGAGACTACATGTCGACTATGCCGGTCCATTTATGAACACTTACATACTAATCGTAGTTGATGCCTTTACTAAATGGGTTGAAGCAATACCAACGCAAACTATCAGCTCAACAAAAACTGTACAAATGCTTCGTGAAATTTTTGCCAGATTTGGTCTTCCACTAGTACTAGTATCAGACAACGGAACAAGTTTTACGTCTCAGGAATTCCAAGAGTTTATGAAGTCAAATGGAATTCGCCAAAAATTTTGTGCTCCATACCATCCTGCCTCAAACGGTCAGGCCGAACGTTACGTGGCCACAGTCAAGGCGGGCCTCAGATCAATGTTAAAAGAATCTGGCGACATAAATTTGAAATTAAGCAGGTTGTTGATGCAATATCGGAAAATACCTAACTCTACTACAGGATTATCCCCTGCTGAACTCATGTTTAAAAGAACAATCCGCACAAGAATCGACTTAGTAAAAATGGATGTATCATCCCGAGTCATTGACAAACAAGAAGTCTTTAAGGAGCCCTTCCAATTTTCAAATGGTGAATTAGTTCAAGTGAGATTTTATAACAACAAAGCTCGCAAATGGAAATTTGGAAAAATAGTAAAGAAAATAGGGAGCCGAATGTACGAAATACTAATAGATAATGTAAAACACATACGTCACGTCGACCAAATAAGAAAAACTAATTGCCAAACATCTGATAGTAAAATTGACCATGATACCGACTTCGTAATGGACAATGACATTGATCGGACATTAACCAAAGGTGGACCGTCGGAGCCAGATGCAATAAAGCCACAACCAGTCATTACAGCCGCATCACAGCCAACACCAGTCATTACAGCCGCATCACAGCCATCACCAGCCACTACAAATACACCAGCATCATCTCCAACCATTACAGCCGCATCACCACCAAAAGGACAACCCACAATCAACTCAGATACTAACAATCAAACGAATATTACCCCTGGGCTCAGGAGATCAGTGAGGATTAGAAAAGCACCAAATCGTCTTAACTTATGAGGAGGAGAAAGTTGTCACATATTAGGCTGTCAATTGGAAAATACTGAATGAATTCCTAATTATTAACCAATATGGCAGCCCTGCTTTTTGACAGTTGTCTTCCTTTTTCTTCTTCCTTTCTGTCTGCATCATATATTAATTTGCACCACTGAAGTATTAAATTCAATTCAACATAAACATTTAATCTTTTGTCTATAATAGTTTTTTTTTCAATAAAATAATAAATAAGAAAAGAAAGAAAACACAGGACTTATTCAATCATATAAAATAACATAAATAGCAGTCAAACACAATAGCTGGATTGTGGGGGAACCAATTTCAACAACGACACAACCTAGTACATCAGTGTCACTACTCAACACTACGTCCCTTGACCGAATCCTCACACGCTTTTGGGAGGTGGAGGAGACCCCAAAACGGGTTTTGAGGTCAGATGAGGACACATTTTGCGAAAAGAATTTCATGTCGACAACACGAAGAAACGACAAAGGACCTTACCCTTCAAAAATAGCGAAGAAATAGGAACTTCAAGAAACATTGCGATGGCACAATTCTTAAGAATGGAACGCATGCTTAGCCAGAAACCCGAAATCAAAAAACAATAAGACCAAGTAATTGTTGAATACATCGAGTTAAGACATATGAGGAAAATTTCTCCCCTGGAAATCCACACAAACCCAAATTATTACCTGCCGCATCATGCAGTAATAAAACCCGAACGGTTGACAACGAAACTTTGAGTAGTTTTCAACGCTTCGAGTCCATCTTCGAACAAGAAGAGTTTGAATGACATATTATATCCAGGACCAATACTTCAGCAGGACCTAGTACATCTGATACTGAAGTGGAGATTCTTCCGTTTCGTGTACAACGCAGACATCACAAAAATGTATCGACAGATACTCATTGATCCGACTCAAACCAAATATCAAAGGATATTATTTCGGCAAACAGAAAAAGATCCTGTTGAGGATTACGAACTCCTGACAGTGACTTTTGGTGTCAACTGTGCCCCGTTTCTGGCCATTAGAACACTACTTCAACTAGCAGAAGATGTAAAATCAACTCACCCTCTCGCATCAAAAACTCTACAACAACACATGTATGTGGATGACGTTTTAGCAGGTGGTCACACATTAATCGAAGCCATCAAATCAAGAAAAGAACTTACAACAGTTTTAAAATCCGCTGGATTTGATCTGATGAAATGGACATCAAATGACCCACGAGTCATACAAGACCTACCAAATGAGACTCTAATGCCTCTCGATTGGTTAAACTTATCAGAAAACTCAGGAACTAAAACTCTTGGAATCAAATGGAACATTTCGTCAGACTCATTTACATTCACAGCACCAGATGTCAAAATAAAAGAAAACTATACCAAAAGAGAAGTTTTATCTATAATTGCCAAATTCTTTGACCCTTGTGAATGGATAGCCCCAATAATACTTGAAGCAAAATTGATTATGCAACAGATTTGGTTGGATAAGGTCGACTGGGATGACATACTAAAACCCTTGACTTGTCTACAGTGACAAAAATTCATAAAAAACTGCCCAGCAATAAATATATTGAAAATTCCCCGTTGGATCCAATTTAGCCTGAATTATAAGGTGGAAATTTACGGTTTCAGTGACGCATCAGAAAAAGCCTATTCAGCGGCTCTTTATGTTCGAATACAATCAGAAAATTCAGTATTCACATTTATTCTGGCTTCAAAGACCCGTGTAGCTCCCATTAAGCAAATATCTTTGCCCCGCCTAGAACTGTGTGGATCCGTATTATTGGCGAACCTCGCTTGTGGAATTATACCAAATCTTCAACTTCAAAATATCAAGACATATTATTGGACCCATTCAACAATCGTGCTGTCCTGGTAAAAGAAACCCCTTGCTCATGGAACACTTTCGTTGGAAATCGTGTTTCTGAAATCCTAGACAAAGTTGGAAATCTAAATTGGCAACACATCGATTCAAAGGATAACCCAGCAGATGTAGCCAGCCGAGGATGTTCTCCACAAGAACTGGAAAATCACAACCTATGGTGGTTTGGACCCTCCTGGTTAAAATTACCTAAAAATCAATGGCAGATACCTACACAAACAGGTGACACAAACTTAGAAGCTAAAACTGTAAAAACATTTACAACCATAACACGCGAAGATCCATTAAATCGATTTTCAGACCTATCACGCGCTTTTCGAGTGCTTGCTTATGTCATACGATTATGGAGAAATACTGGAAGCAACAGGTCCCACCTTCGCGTATCTTCAACAGAAATCACAAGAGAAGAGATAGATTTCGTCAAACATCGACTCATCATTTGGACTCAACAAAATCATTTTCCAGATGAGTACAAATATTTGAAATTGAAGCAGAAAATATCACCAACCAGCAGACTTTTGACCTTAAATCCTTTCATGGATCGTCATGGCATTATTAGAGCCAATGGACGATTCGCTCAATCACCCGCATTGACTTACAATGAGCGTTACCCAATATTATTACCTCACAACTCAAGGTTATCACAACTCCTAGTGGAATTTACACACAAAATTACCCTGCATGGAGAAAATCAACTAATGATTCGAGTCATACGCACAGAATATTGGATATTCAGATTAAAACCCTTGGTCAAAAGCGTAATTCACAATTGTAAAACCTGTGTTTTGTACAAAAAACAGACGCAAAATCAAATCATGGCTTCATTGCCACCAGAACGTACAACATTATCAAGACCTTTTGCTACAACTGGATTAGACTACGCAGGACCTTTTGACATCAAAAATTTCACAGGCAGAGCGTGTCTTATTACAAAAGGATATATTTGCATATTTGTATGCTTCGCCACTAAAGCTGCACATCTTGAATCAGCTAGTGATTTGTCGACCCAATCGTTCTTAGCAGCATTTTCCCGCTTCATAGGAAGACGTGGATGTCCCGCACTCATTTATTCAGATAATGGGAAAATTTTGTCGGAGCAGCAGAACTACTCAGAAAGCAACGTCTAGAATTCATAAAAACTCTTCGAAATCAAGTGACTCATCATTTTAGTCATCAAAATCTTAATTGGAAGTTTATTCCCCCAGGAGCCCCACACATGGGCGGCCTTTGGGAAGCCGGTGTAAAATCATTAAAAACACACCTAAAAAAGATGATACCAAACTTGAAATTCACCTTTGAAGAGCTTTCTACAATTCTTACTCGTATAGAATCGTGCCTAAATTCTAGACCCTTAAGTCCTGCTAGCGATGACCCAAATGATCTTAATCCATTGACCCCTGGACATTTCCTTATTGGTAGTGCATTATTGACCCCAGCTGAACCAGATGTAAGCAGTGAAAATCCGATTCACATCAACCGCTGGAAACGGCTGAAGGTCATCTACCACTCATTTTGCCAAAGATGGAAGTCCGAATATTTGCTTGAACTTCAACGCAGATACAAATGGAAGATTCAGAGGAACAATGTTAAAGTCAACGATCTGGTAGTCATCAAAAACAACAACCTGCCACCCAATGAATGGCAAATGGGTCGAATCACCAAAACATATCTTGGACACGACCAAAACTGTAGAGTCGTAGACATCAAAACCAAAAATGGAGTCATCACCAGGCCAATTACAAAAATTGTGGTTTTGTTTGAAAATTAGTATAATTCTTAATCATTTACATACATTAATATTGTTCCAATTTTATACTTACAGGTATGGCATCCCAACAACAACAATCTCAACGCCCTAAACATTGGCAATTTCTTGCGGTATACATTTGCGTACATCATGGTGCCATATCTGTCAACAACTTCACAATACACCAATTCATGAGACTTTACTTGCCGACCCTCAACCTACAAAACAGGACACATTTAAAACCTGTGGTAAACTTCACCAAGTCATGGGGGCCGGAATGTTTAACGATTAAACATCAAATAAGGGAACACCCTGTAAAATATTAGCGGTTCTTTCTTTATAGATTTATGCTCTCTTTTCTCTTTGCATTTTTCTACATTCTTTGTCATTACCTACTTAGCAATAATAATTTTTGCTTATATATAATCACTCTAGTTTCGACAGTCAGAACGAAAGCAATACAATTAGAACAACATAAGAAATTTAAATGTGAAAACAATAACAAAAATCCTTGACTCTTTTTTTAAACAAATATAACAAAAACAAAGTGTGAACAGACGAATTGAAATTAAACATAATCAAAATTAAACTAAATCATTTGTAAAACAAAAACAAATATTGTGACCCTTTTTTTCAAACAAAAACCAATAAAACATTAAACAAAGTGTGAATAAAAACATAATACAATTTTGAATTTAAAATTACAAAAATAATATCGAGTTTTATTTAAATAACATAAAATTAATAGAACAAAAACGAACCAGCACAACAACAATCATTAAACAGGAGGCCATTAATATAGTGGTAAGTTTTTTAATCAAATAGGTTTGTTGGATTTTAGGTACCAACAGCACAAATTTTTTATAAAAAAATTTATTTCAAAAACCGGCATCAATGCCAGTTGCGGCCTTATAAGATGGAAAGTGAAGTACCTCTTATAAGAATGCGAATGATTGGCGTAATTCAACGGGCGCAGGACTTCTGGAGTGTAACACGGGAACCTCAAGTGAAGGTGAGCATTAGAAACATTCTTAAATAGCTAAAAGTGAAAGTTTTTAATATTTGATATTTTTTTAGCAAAAATTTTATGTTCCCAATAGCACCAATTAAGTAAAATTCGATTTGATTCGTGAGAGCCAGCAAGAATGGATAGTCATTAATAACAGAGGACAGAAATGATATTCCATTCATTATTAAGGATAATTCCATACAAGATAGTGAAATAGCTTCCTGTTGTAGAAATAGCTTCTGAAGTAACCGCAAAGATTTCAATTAGAGACATTTCTGAAAAAGCACATGAATTTAAATTAAAGTTCGAATGGGAAAAAGAAAGACAAGCGAAGCAAGTAGAATTCAATAGAAATAGAATGGAATTAGAGGAGAAGAACATGAAGGCAGTTATAGAATTAAGAAAACATGAATTAGAACTGAAAGCGAAACAAATTGAAAGAGACGAGGGACCAAAAATAATGAAAATCAAAAAGATTAAGCGATTTAAAAATATTAAATTGACATGAGATACAAACACCTAAACAACTAACAATAAGTATTATTATTATTAAAATAGTAATTGGAGAATAGAATCAATTGCAATTTAAAAGGCAGAATTTATAAAGATAAGGATTAATAAAGGCTAATTATTAAACTATATAGAATATATCAACGGCTTTTCCGAAGTTATAGGGAAAATCTACTTAGAATACACATACAGTTTTATGGCGAGTGAAAACTTTGAGAGCTCATAACTCAAAACATAATTTTTCGACTTAGAATGTTATAGAGCGGAGGCGTCGATATATATCCAATATACTAGACAATAGTCTTCAGCATAAACTGGACTATAGGCTAGACTAAAGACTAATTTATAATCTAGAACAGAATTTTGTCTGGTCCGTGAAGCATTGTATATACTGTAACGTTTTGACCTTTTTAAAAACATTTAAATATGAGTTCATTGATTGCAAACAAAGTAAAAACAAATATGTGTTGAGTTTCAATTCAATTACCTGCCATGAAAAGTTTCTCAAACAAAAAAAAATCTGGTGTTCAGAGTCGACCTCAAACTGTTGGTCCCGCCACTTATGTATAAAATTAACACACACAACATAAGTGGTGTGAAAATCTATTCAGTCTGAGTCTGGAAGGGGAATGTTCGGGATTTCTCCTTCTCGAGAATTCTTTATACTTATTGTTGTTGTTGTTTTTACCAACGTTAGCAATAAAGCTATTTGTCTTATCTGCCACGGTAGTGTTGCAGTATTAAAAGAATATAATATTAAAAGACATTTCAATTCCAAAGATAAAGAAAATAATTCAGAATTTATTTCGGAAGCTCGACTGAAAGCAGCAGATAATTTAGCTCAGAATTTATCCTTGCAACAAAGTACATTTACGCGGATGACTTAGGAAGTTGAAGATGCTACAAAAGCGAGTTATGCGATTGCCCATATAATTGCAAAGAAAAATAAACCCATTTTCTGATGGAGAATATATTAAGGAATACATGATTGCAGTTGCTCATATTGTAAGTCCGAGTATTAAAAATAAATTAAAGAATGTAAGTTTATCTCGACGGACAATATCATGTAGAATTGTATGCAACTGTTGGCAAAACTGCAATCGATAACACGGTATTCAATAGCTCTCAATGAGAGTCTGGATCTGAAGCATACAGCTCAATTATTAATTTTTATAAGAGCACGTACCCCTGATTTTGACATAATCGAAGAACTTTTATCAATGGAATCTATGAAGGATCAAACAACTAGAAATAATATTTTTGAACGGAATTGCGTAATCAAATATAAATTACCATGGAATAAACTCGTAAGTGTGACTACTGATGGAGCACCAAGTTTAACTGGCAAACATTCGGGAGTTCTGAAGAAAATAATTAGTGAGGAAAGTGATAAGGAACTAATTACAATTCACTGTATGTTACATAAAGCCATGTAAACTTTATGTAAAAAAGTGCTCCAGGTTGAATTTTTACATTTCGTATTGTTATATTGGTTAATTTTATACGATTAAGGGGTTTAAATCAAATCAATTTACCAGCTTTCTCCAAGATCTCGATTCCGGATATACAGATGTCCTTTATCACAGCCACGTTCGTTGATTAAGTTTGGGAAAAGTTGTGCGTTGGATATGGGAATTGAAAAATGAAATAAATCGATCTTTAACATATCCGATTTTTCAGAACTTAAAGACCATAACTGGCTTTGTGATTTTGCTTTTGCATTCAATATAATTACACATTTAAATGTCCTTAACGAAGTGTTGTTATTCACGAATGTAAAGGCGTTTCAGTTAAAACTTAATTTATTCAAGAAACAACTATCATAAGAACGATTAGATCATTTTCCAACAGTAAAATCATTGAATATTTCCAACAATAAATTGCCTAAATATTTGGATATCATTACTTAATTAAGCGAAGAGTATTCTAGGAGATTTGCGGATTTCGGTAAAATAGAAAATCCGTTGTCAATTGTGCATGAACCATTATCTGTAGACTTTGACTGGAACTCATAGACTTACAGTGCAATAATAATTTTAAAGACTTTTATAGAAGTGAGTCTTTTTATAAAGCTTTGGATTGTGATAAATTTTCTTATTTAAAAACTTTAGACAAAAAAATGTTCGTTATTTTTGGATCATTGTACATTTGTAAGAAACATTTTCATTAATGAATTTTAATAAAAATTCGTTCAGAACCCGTATTAGTGATGAGCATTTAAAAGCAGTGTAAAGAATTACAACCACAAAATTTTCACCAGACTTTCAAAAAATTATTGATGATACTGAAAGATTTCACTTTAGTCATTAAAATTTATGTTATTAAAATTATTTATTTTTTTAATTTTCATTAATTTTATTGTTGTATGTCTTTTTTTCAAAAATTACAAAACGTTGACTATGAAAATTATATGTCAAAACGGAAATGTCATTAGAACAGTTTTTGTAATCTGTTCAATTTAATATTAAAATTAATCTTTAAATATTTGCATTTTTTATTGAAATGACTTGATAAATAAATAGTTCGATTCAAAGATGTTGCTTTTAAAATTCATTAAATGACATCCTTAGCAAAAACTATCGCCCATGTTCTGAAAAAGGCATATCGCTTAATGGTCACGTTTTCGATTTGATAACGCAAAATAGGTGTTCTGACAAACGAAATCGCAAGAAATTTGGCGTATTCAAATCGCTAGGGTATACTGAAGCGATCTGGTCTTTTTATTTAAACTGTGCCTTAAATTAACAATAAAATTATACACAATTTAAATTTAATATGTGTTCTTTTTATTTCAATGAAAACTTTTAGCATTTTTTGACGATTTAAATTAAAAATATTGAATTTACTATGAGTTTGTTTATTGTTGGTATTATTTGTTTACTTATCAAATGCCGATTTATGCAAATAGCTGATCAGATTGATCTTCGAAAAAATTTTAATGCTTGTGGTGTTAATTTTGCAACTAATTATTTGGTTATTTCTTTTAACTTATGATATTAATATTTGCAATTTATTTAATTCACATATTTATATATTTTAAGTCAATGGACAAATTCCTTACTGACTAATATCAAAAATAGGTACGAGAAAAAAAAATTAAAAATTAACAATTAATTGTTACAATAAAAATATAAAAAGTTACGAATTGGGAAAAACAATAATATTCCGCTTTATAATAGTAGAACTTAATGAAAAACCAACAAAATCGGACAAATAATTAAATTGACCGCAAATTCTAGTGAGCTGATCAGCAATACCATAATTAGTTCTGCAGAATTGAATATAAATAATATTATAACAGCGGAAGTTACGACAAAGTATATTGAATTTAACAGACTTTAACAGATATTCAGAACAAATATTACCATTGATCAGGTTAATCACAAAGGATACATTTAACATTGCTCGACGACTCTTAAGGGTAGGCAGTTTTATTAATGCCAGTCTCCTAGTATAAGAAGGCAAATCCAAATAATTCCATCCCAGGCCACGCAAACAGAGGAGTAGAAATTGTTTCTGCACAGATTTAATGTGTTTGCTGTAAACATTGTAGTGAGGATTCTACACAACCATACTCCAAAATTGGTCTGACAAGTGATACAGATAGATGTTTCGTAATATATGGATCAGAAAATTCTTTTGCCCAACGTTTTATGAAGCCAAGAGTGCTCCTTGCCTTATTTACAGTCAAAGTGATAGTTTAATTTTGGGTCTAATAGGATCCCAAGATCCATAAAATAGCCAACATTCTCTAATTGATGACCTCCAAGCAAGTAGTTAACCGCAATAAAATCATTTCTTGAGAATCGCATACGTTTGCATTTTTTAATATTCAGCTCCATCATGTTGTACTCGCACGACAGAATGAAGTTATTGAGATCATTTTGAAGATATAAATGTCGATTATATTATTGAAGTAGAGAAAAACAACGAAAAAAAGAAGTGAACCAAGATGGCTACCCTGAGGAACACCAGATAGCACATAAATATACTTATATAAGCTATTGTTCACATATACGATCAAATACAACTCTAGCCATCTTAAACTCCTATGATTTACACCCATTAAATCCAGTTTAGTTAACAGAAGTTTGTGATTCAGTTTATTAAACGCTTTGCTAAAATTCGTAAAAATTACATCTGTTTGCTTCTGTTTTATCATGGATGTTAACTGAAGCACATCAGACTTATTGCAGGAAAATATCCATGATTAATCGAGATATTAAACAATATGACTAATGGTGCGATGAATGACTCTGCACATCGATTTAAAAATCAACTTGGAACCCCATCAGGACCAGGACGAAAAGACATCTTTAGATATCACAGTCACTAAATTTTGGAATAGATATTACTTGAGCCGATGTCAGCCGGTAAGGGTAAGTATTTATATCCTTGTAAGCAGAGTTAGAATAAGTACCGGCGAAGAAATCAGCAAACATGTCACATATGACATCAACACTACTGGATTCTTTATCATAAAATTTCATAAAGGATGGAAAACCACTTGATTTTCTCTTAGAAATTACAAACGTATAGAAAGATCTAGGATTCTTAATAAAGTTATTTTATATAATACGTGGTTTAGAATGTTATATTCAGACCGGCAAACAGAATATCTACCATTATCTATAATGGAGGCAGAACTTTGGTATTTCTTGTAAAACTTGTTCTTTCGATTTTTCAGCCGCGACAGTTGTTTAGAATTCCATGGTGGACCAGCCAGAGTATATGAAGATTTTAAGGGAACACAAATTTCTATTATTGAATGCCCTTTCTTATAAAAGTTAGAAATCATCAAGTCAATATCAGAATCATTGTTAACAGGAATAGATAAAGTTTCATTCCAACAAGTATTTCTCATCATTAAATAAACTGTAATTGGTTTGATTAAAACAGTAGACTTCACTAACTTTTGAAGGCTTGACTTTGAAATTAGTTGGAAGGAAAAAATTAGTTTTTAAGGTCGGATGATATCGATCCTCAGGCAAAGCTACAGGTATCATTTAGGAATACGCCACGAATAGTCTTATTTTTAATCGGTATTAAATAAGACACATCAGGTACTTGCTTCCATTCAATTGAGGGTAGATAAAATCACCCATAACAAAAACAGAATCATCTTTTCTAGCACATTGGACAACAGATGTTATTGCGTCAACACGATCAGTATAAACAGCATAGTCAGAATCAGGAGGAACATATGAATAAGAGAAGTAGATTTTAGACGTTTTTAATTTTACAACAACAGCAACAAATTCAATATTAGAAGTATGGGTTACAAGATGTTCTGATGTATATACTGAAGAGACAACAATTAATACACCACCTCCTCTGCGTGTATTACCATTGTATCTATAAATTTGTTACAAGGAATTTCCGCATTAAAAACACTGTTATTAAGCCAAGTTTCAGTAAAGACAATTACATCATACATAAAATCATGACTATTAACGAAGAGTTTAGACAATTTAGTATTTAATCCACGAGAATTTTGATAAACTATAATAAGATATCAATATTGATGGAGTTTTTTTGATTTGTGTCAGCAATTATTATTTTATTTACCTAAAACAAATTTCAGTTTGTGAGAACTAAAATTGTTATTTTTTATTAACGGAATTAAATGTCGTTCGAAGTCGACTTTAAATCTGTAGGCCCCAACACTCATAGATAAAATTAATGCAAACAACATAAGTGGTGTGAAAAGCTAGGTCGTAACCTAGACTATGTTGTAATGACCTATTATGTAAGTCTAATGTTTCATATATGCATTTACGTGTCTTTTTTGTGCTTTAAATAAAAGTTGGAAATGTTGTATGTATATTATTATATACATGCAATATTTTTAAAAATAGAATTGTGTGTGTAATTTTTGTTCATATGTGTAATTTCGATGACAGTTGTTCACACGAGTGAACAAATTCATATAACCCCAACCCTGACAACACAAACATTCACATTCACATTCGCAATATATCGACATTCACAATATACATCACATTCACCACACATCACATATACACATTCATCAACATCACCAACATAATTATTAACATCCTTGATCAGATCAGTTGATTATCGATCGTTGAACAAAACAAAACAGTGAACAGTGAACAAAATTATTAACTAATACTTGATATTATATAAACATATTTGTCAATAAGTTATAAATACCCAAACCGAAACATTGTGAACTAAAATACAGATAATACAAATTGTGAATTTATATACAAAAAAAAATCATAAATATCTTTTATAACGTTTTAAATAAAAAACATTTTCAAATATTATACACATAAAACATTAACAAATACTTGTCATTTACATACACAAATTTTATATAAAAAAGGTTCGTGCACAATACACCCCTATTAACCCTACCCTCTAACCCGTATCTACATGGTCCTTCGAGGAAAAGTAAACAGTGACACTTATACAGTCCATAGAAAATCCATAAACCCACCCAATTTGTGCAAATTTTACCCTAATCTAATTTTAAAATATTAACAAAAATCAAAAAAGAAATTTAAAACAATAACATTAATAGTGTAGTGCATTAAATATCAGTACAAAAGTGATTTCATGCAGGAGTTTGAATAAACAAAATTAAACTAAACGTACATACACTAACAAAAACAGTACTAAACATATATTAATCTATATAAAAAACACAAAATATCCCAGCAACAAAACCCAGTTGTCGATAATCAACAATACACATAAATAACTTTTGATCTAAATTCAAAAAAAAAAAACCCAAAATACTTAAATACATAAATTAAAGAACAGAAATTAACAATTAATACAAACAATAATCACAAAAAATCATATTATATAAAAAAGTGAATTAACAAAGACAACATTCCACATAAAACAGTAAAAAATATTAGAATATTTCAAAATCAAAAATAATAATACATCACATATATAAAATCATCCCATATTAAAAATACAAAAAGAAAGTAATATTACATAGAACAGTGAAATAAAAGTTAAAAACAAATTTAAAATCAAAAAGAAAATAGAAAAGTTCACAAAAGTTCATAAAAAGTAAAAAACAAAAAACATATTACATAGAAACAACAAATATTGAACATTGTGAACTAAAATACAGATAATACAAATTGTGAATTTATATACAAAATATCTTTTATAACGTTTTAAATAAAAAACATTTTCAAATATTATACACATAAAACATTAACAAACTTAAGAACTGGCAGGAATACAAATACTTGTGGCTTACATACACTACACTTTATATCGAAAAAGGTTTGTGGGCACGATAAAAGACATTCGTTAAACCCTACTAAACATACCCTTAACCCGATCTACAAGTTGTGGTGTTCCTAGTATGTGGGGAAGTAATACGAACAACATGAAAACATGATACTATCTGACAGTAATCAATGAAGCTGAGAAAAGAGGGTTTTGATATTGTTAGCCTTTTTCATGACGACAAATAACTATATTTACACATACATATGTATAGAAAAATTAATATAATTATATAATATATAAATATAATATTAATTAATATAATAAATAATAGAAAAATTTATACATATAATAAAATAAAACTAATTTGAACATTTCATAAGGTTATATAAAAAAAAATAAAAATAAATTCATGGTTTAATGGCAATTTAGAATAATTATGAGTTATTATTTTCATTTTTTTTTCTAGAATTAGATCTATTTGTAGTATTTTTGAACCGATGCAACAATAAACGCAGATCTTTTATAAATTGATCATGGGTGTAGCCTTCTGATTTACTTGGTTCTGTAATAAAATTATTGTTATTAATGAATACTATTAGAAATTTCACAAATCAATTACCATAAATTGCGTTAATTATGTTGCAATATTTTTTTTTAGGGATTTTTTACCCTTGACGCCATCATAATTATAATGTTCAACAGTGAGTTCTAAAGACTGATCAATACCATCATGAATCGTTGAAAGATTTTCACTTTCATTGATAACATTCTGGGATTCAGTACTCTTCTTAACTCTATTTAAATATTCCCGCTTTTTACGGGCTATTTTTCGACGCTATGGCATATTTCTAAAATTAAGTAGTGTATATTTTTATATAAATATATTGTATACTTACCTCGAGAATAATTATTAGGAAATTTATATTATTAAAACACTAAACACACTTTGAAATAACCGTTCACTGGCGCTTTAAAAACACGAATGAATGATTTTTAGTCTCTTTTTATAATTTATTTTGCTTTTAGGCGTTAAAGTACAGTTATTTATTTTTTTTGATAAAAAAAAACTAAAAAAATAAGTTGACAACAGCATGGAATTCTAAGTGAGGATAAAAACACGACAAACTTTTACAATTGTTGTCTATGTTGTCCTCAACAAATCTTCTATGAATCAAAAACTTAATGACACTGTCGCTCATCTTGTCGTAAATGTAACCTGAAACAAGACAATTTGCATGCAATTGTCGCTCATCATGTCCTCAATAATATCTTATTCAAGACAAATTCAAGAATTTATCATTATGCTGTCTACTATTAAGCTCGAAACGCGACAAATTACACGACTTTGTTATTAAAGTTGTCCTAAATTGAATTATATACAGGACAAATTTGAAAAATTCCTGCAGACATCATTGATGCAAACGTCGTCAATAACGATCTGGCCTACTGGGCCCTGTTGGCCAAGTCTTCAAGACATCATCGATGATGCGTACAGGACAATGTTAAATCATAAATGATTTGTTGGCGACAGCCGGAGCAAATCACTGACGACTTTTTCGAACAAAGGGCACTTTTTTCGTGTCCGACAATATGAGCGACATAACAATGCATATTGTCGTTGACGATCACATAAGTAACAATGTGGTTCAACTTGTCATCGACGAATATATAAATGAAATTTTTGCAATCTTGTCATTGACGATAGTTTAGCGACAGTATCCTTCCATAGTATCGTCGACGACACATTGGGCGACAAAATACTTACTTTCTCACCAAATAATTTCTTTTTGAAAAAATTTTAAGATATAAGAGTTTTATATATTATTTATTTATTTATTTATTTATTAATTACAATACAATTACAAATTATATTCTAATCACATACGAGCTGAGTAACTTCGACCATATGCCCGGTGTAGTGTCACAGAGCAGAGCCTCTGGTGGGAATCGAACCCACGACCCTCACGCTAATAGTCTAGCACACTACCCACTAGACTACCAGGGCGCTCAGTTTTATATATTTTTTATTGATTTCAATATAAATACATATTTATGTACGTACACTTACATATGTATAGAAAAATTAATATAATTTCTGTATAAATAATAAATAATAGAAAAATTTATACATATAATAAAATAAAATTAATTTAAACATCTCATAAGGTTTTAAAGAATTTTTATCAAAATAGAGATCAATTAGTAAAAAAAAGTGAAAATACATACGTAGTAATATAAATATAAAAAAATAAATTCATGATCTTATGGCAACTTAGAATAATTATTATTTATTTATTTATTAATTACAATACAATTACAAATTATATTCTAATCACATACGAGCTGAGTAACTTCGACCATATGCCCGGTGTAGTGTCACAGAGCAGAGCCTCTGGTGGGAATCGAACCCACGACCCTCACGCTAATAGTCTAGCACACTACCCACTAGACTACCAGGGCGCTCAGTTTTATATATTTTTTATTGATTTCAATATAAATACATATTTATGTACGTACACTTACATATGTATAGAAAAATTAATATAATTTCTGTATAAATAATAAATAATAGAAAAATTTATACATATAATAAAATAAAATTAATTTAAACATCTCATAAGGTTTTAAAGAATTTTTATCAAAATAGAGATCAATTAGTAAAAAAAAGTGAAAATACATACGTAGTAATATAAATATAAAAAAATAAATTCATGATCTTATGGCAACTTAGAATAATTATTATTTATTTATTTATTAATTACAATACAATTACAAATTATATTCTAATCACATACGAGCTGAGTAACTTCGACCATATGCCCGGTGTTGTTAGGTCACAGAGCAGAGCCTCTGGTGGGAATCGAACCCACGACCCTCACGCTAATAGTCTAGCACACTACCCACTAGACTACCAGGGCGCTCAGTTTTATATATTTTTTATTGATTTCAATATAAATACATATTTATGTACGTACACTTACATATGTATAGAAAAATTAATATAATTTCTGTATAAATAATAAATAATAGAAAAATTTATACATATAATAAAATAAAATTAATTTAAACATCTCATAAGGTTTTAAAGAATTTTTATCAAAATTAGAGATCAATTAGTAAAAAAAAGTGAAAATACATACGTAGTAATATAAATATAAAAAAATAAATTCATGATCTTATGGCAACTTAGAATAATTATTATTTATTATTTTAATTTTTTTTCTAAAATTAGATCTGTTTATAGTATTTTTGAACCGATGAAATAAATTGATCATGGGTGTAGCCTTCTGATTTAGTTGATTCTGTAATAAAATTATTGTTATTAATGAATACTATTTGAAATTTCACAAATCAATTACCATAAATTGCGTTAATTATGTTGTAATATTTTCACAGTGAGTTCTAAAGACAGATCAATACCATTATGAATCGTTGAAAGATTTTCACTTTCATTGATAACATTCTGGGATTCTGTACCCTTCTTAACTCTCTTTAGATATTCCCGCATTTTATGGGCTATTTCCCGACGCAATGACTTTGGCATATTATCAACAGTTAAGTAGTATATATTTTTATATAAATATATTTTACACTTACCTCGAGAATATTATTATTAGGAAATTACACAAAAACACTAAATACACTTTGACACAACCGTTCGCTGGCACTTTAAAAACACGAATGAATGATTTTAGCTTCTTATAATTTGTTTTGTTTTTAGGCGTTAAAGTACAGTTATTTATTTTTTTTTAATAAAAAAAAAAACTAAAAAAATAAGTTGACAACAGCAGTGAGGATAGAAACACGACAAACTTTTACAATTGTTGTCCATGTTGTCCTCAACAAATCTTCTATGAATCAAAAACTTAATGACACTGTCGCTCACCTTGTCGTAAATGTTACCTGAAACAAGACAATTTGCATGCAATTGTCGCTCATTATGTCCTCAATAATATCTTATTCAAGACAAATTCAAGAATTTGTCATTATGCTGTCTACTATTAAGCTCAAAACGCGACAAATTACACGACTTTGTTATTAAAGTTGTCCTAAATTGAATTTTATACAGGACAAATTTGAAAAATTCCTGCAGACATCATTGATGCAAACGTCGTCAATAACGATCTGGCCTACTGGGAAGTGACAGCTGAGAAAAGAGGATTCGATCAGAGACCTGCGCCGAGCAAATTTGTCGGCGGCGGCGGCTAAAGTTGAAAAGCCGGCTGTCAGCCGAAATATGATAAAGTTTCAGCGGCTCTTTTATTTATTTTAATAATATGCATACATTTCCAACATTTATGTATGTAAAGAACAAAAAAGACGTGTAAATCCATGTATGAAACATTAGTCTCACATAATTGGTCATTACAACTTTTCAGTCAGGATTACGACCTACCTTCTCACACCACTTATGAGTGTGCGTTAATTTTATATATGAGTGTTGGGGCCTACAGTTTTAAAATGGACTCCAAATGATAGATTTTAGAGAATCTTTTCATGGCAATTTTATTTACTCTCAGAGGTTTTGCCAAAAATTGCAGTAAATTTACTAAATAATCATTGTTAGCAAATCGATTATTAAAAATAAGCGACTAAAGAAAAAATTAGAACAAAAAGTAAAATTACACACAAGGTGGCAGCACTGGTCTGCTGTGATCCGAAATGACATAAATAAAATGGCCCTGGTTGCTCCACCATGTTAAAGGGCCTTAGATCAAGCAAATTTAGATTTAGCAAATTTTTCGGAATCTGCATTTTCAGAACTTCCTGGCAATATGGTTTTAGGTTTGGCATTCGAATTTTCAAATTTTTTCGATTTTACATCAATACCATGAGCACGTAAATGGTTACAGAGGTTTGATATCGACGCAGAAACTCCAAACCTGAAATTATTTCGCATATTATAACACCTACAAAACAATTATCAGAAATAAGTATTCAAAATAAAATTTTCCAAAAAAATTTGGCTAAAAGCTAATTGAAATTGGAGTTTCAATTATTGTTTTGGAATAATATTTCATTACGAAACATTTGTTACTAAAAACAGATATAACTGATTATGACTCAGCTGATTTGCTGGTCGGTGTTGAATTGTCCGGGCGGAATTAAGAATAAAACAACCGTTTTGTTTGCTTAAATAATTGTCTATCCAACTTATTTTTAATCAATCATAGTCTTAAATACTATTTTATTGGCAAATTGCAATAAATTTTAATGTATGTATATATATATTTATTTACATACTTATCCTAATCTTAATATATGTATATTATAAATCATTTTCTTGAAATTTGGGATATAGATCGGGCTTTTGTCGGTGCAGGTTATCCTAATCTAATATATAAAAATTAATGCCACTTTTCGTTGTCATTTTATAACTCAAGAACAGGCTCACCTATCCAAGCCAAATGTTTAGCCTTTGTTCGGACTATTTAGTAGATGGTTTATGTGAAGTTTGCCACTTTTACGCCCACCTTTTCTATTTATCTAAAATCAGAAAACGGTTCCATCGATTTGACTAATTTTTCTTTAAAATGTTTGTCTTTATCCATTTAAAGTTTTCATCAAGAGAAAATTTTGCTCCGCCCACTTTTTTGAAAATTACTTCAAATGAATTAAATCTTAAACTGTGCATTTGATTATGTTATGATCTTTAGCAAAGCTGTTGCGCATGAGCCGACGAAGATTTCTAAGTTAGTATGACCAATTTCCAATAGTTAGTGCCACTGAAAATTAATTAAATCTTAAACTGTGCATTCTTTAACAAAGTTGTAACGTATGAGCCGACGGAGACTGGTGCGATTAATTTCCGATGGATGGCGTCACTGAAAATTATTCAAAATGAATGACAAGCAATTGGTCGACCACGGAAGAAAAGATCATTACGAGCCTCAGAATCAGCCTAGCACTGTGACTGGAAAATCTTCGAGTATATGCCGCTGAGACCCGTTCGCATGAACCACTTGAACAACGAGAAGTGAGATTAGAAACTGATCCAGTGGTTACTACTCAGGCCCGTTCATCTGAATCAAAAAGACAACGTGAAACAAAATCAACAAAATGGTTCAAAATTAATTGGACATTTGTGTAATGCCTTTCCTTGAAATTTATTTTAGTTGGGGGTATAGCAACATGTGCAGGGTACAGCTGGTATATACTATAAATCTTTCTGTAAGTCTGTTTTTTGTTTATTTGTTTGTTAGTCAATCACGCCTGGAGTTATAGGCTATAAATCTTTTCAAAATTTTGATCAAAAGGGGAGAAAAATGGGAGAAATGGGAAAAAATAGTAATAGGTAATTTTTTCCGATTTAGCTTGGTTAAGTTTCCCAAATAGCTATTTTAGGTATTCCGTTTCTAAAATTGGACCAAAAGGGGTCCAAAAAGGGGGAAAGGGACCAAAAACGGGAAAATTGAGTGCAAAGCATATAAATCGAGCTTTTGTCGGAGCAGATTATAGGCTATAAATCTTTTCAAAATTTTGACCTAAAGGGGAGAAGAAATGGGACAAGGGGTGAAAAAATGGTAATAGGTATTTTTTACGCTTTAGCTTGGTTAAGTTTCTCAAATAGCTAACAGAGGTGTTCCGTTTCTAAAGTTGAAAAAAGGGGTCCAAAAAGGGGAAAGGGGTAAAAAACGGGAAAATTAAGAGTATAACCAATCACACCTGAACGCTTGATCCGATTTTCTTGAAATTTGGGATATTGATCGAGCTTTTGTCGGTGCAGATTATAGGCTATAAATTTTTTAACAATTTTGAACCAAAAGAAAATAAATGGGATAAAAGGAGAAAAAAGGGCAAAAATTAGTACTTTATGCATAAATGATGTATTTTATTTGATTTAAAGGTATTTTTTACGATTTAGCTTGGATATGTTTCCCAAATAGCTATTGAAGGTGTTTCGTTTATAAAGTTGGACCAAAAGGGGCCCAAAAATATGGAAAGGGGCGGAAAACGAACATATTTCATGGATTTATATTTAGGACTTAGAGTATTAAAAAAAATCTGAGTTGTTTGATAAACCGGTTTTCGAATAATTTGAAAATTGCTTTTTGTAAGAAGCCGGTTTCGAAATCGGATTTTTATTTATTGTTATTTTTATAACCCGCGCAACGCCGGGTACAATCTGCTAGTATATTCTAAACTTTCTGTAAGTCTGTTTTTTTGTTTGTTTGTTAGCCAATCACGCCTGAACATCTAAACCGATTTTCTTGAAATTTGGGATATAGGTCGAACTTTTGTCGTTGCAGGTTATAGGCAATAAATCTTTGAAATAAATTAAAATTTTGACCAAAAATTAATACTTTTGTGCATAAATGCTGTATTTTGTCTGTTTTAAATGTATTTTTTTACGATTTAGCTTGATTAAGTTTCCCAAATAGCTATTGGAGGTGTTCCGTGTCTAAAGTTGAACCAAAAGGGGTCCAAAAATGGAGATAACGCTTTAACCGATTTTCTTGAAATTTGAGATATTGATCGACCTTTTGTCGGTGCAGGTTATAGGCCATAAACCTTTTAAAAATTTTGAACCAAAGAGAAAAAAATGGGACAAAGGGAGAAAAAAGGGCAAAAGTTAGTACTTTATGTATAAATGCTGTATTTTATGTGCTTTAAAGGTATTTTTTACGATTTAGCTTGGTTAAGTTTCCCAAATAACTATTGGAGGTGTTCTGTTTATAAAGTTGGACAAAAAGGGGTCCAAAAAAGGGCGAAAAACGGGCAAATTGCATGCATTTATAGTTAGGACTTAGAGTACAGTAATTCCAGCTTAGTTGAATTAGCCAAATTGCACAGCTTTTGTTGCAATTAACCGGGTAAATCATTTAACCGATACTCGCCTAATTGATTTATTGGCGCAATTAAAAGAAATCCGTTTAAATGAACAATGGGCTCAATAATGCAGAATTTCTGACGTAAATGTATAAGAATTTACGTATACAAAATAACTTAAATGCATCTTTTTTTTTAAAAAATAACGAATAGTTTATTGAAAAAAAAAATTGTGCATACTTATGCATTGTAAAAAACAGAGACTGAATTAACAAAAAATTACTTCATTACACACTTTCTTATCATAAATATACATCATGCATACATATTTTTATAGGTACAGTAGCGAGCACAAAAAATGCAACGTTGGGTAAAATTATCTTTAAGTGCGATAATTTTAAAAAAATGGTGACCAGTTCAAAATATTTCTTTGGGTTATTAATCCCTACAGTTATAGATACCTATTATCAATAACATTATATAAATATTTTTAATTAATGATATATTATTTTGTCATTTATTAAAAAGATTGCGAATTTCATGGGAGCAATAAAAATGCAACAGCATAAATTTTAATGTGTTTATTTAAATTAAATAGTAATTCTTACAAAAAAAATCTTAAAATTAATATTTAGTGGCGTAGCCCTTATTTTTTATGACTTCTTGCAACCTAGAAGGCATAGAGTCGACTAAAGCTATTAATGTGTTAATGGATATTTTCTCCCATTCACTTTTCAAAATTTCTTATAATTGCCTCTTATTTGACGGATGTATCCTCTTAACTTCCCGATCTAATAGCTCCCATAGATTTTTTATGGGGTTTAGATCGGGGGACTGTGATGGCCAATCCAAAACATTGACATCATTGTCGCATAAAAAGTTTCGAGCTAAGCGACTTGAGTGCTTTGGATCGTTATCTGGTTGGAATATGCTACCAGGAGGCATTTTTTCCCGCAGATGAGGAAGCATGTGTTCTCCAAGGATTTCACAGTACTTCTTGGCGTCCATTTTTCCTTCGATTTGAGTTAAGGGACCTACCCCACGGAAAAACGCACCTGTAAATACATGACGTAAAATCAATAATTTTTTTTAAACATATCGTTCCTTACCCCACACCATTATTGATCCACCGCCATGTTTTACGGTTGGAAGTTGATATCTTGGAGAATATCTCTGTCCAGGCAGTCTTCGAACAAAATTTATCCCATCGGAGCCAAACAAATTAAATTTGCTTTCATCGCTCCACAAGACTTTAGTCCATTGTTCATTTGACCAATCCTTGTAGCGTTTTGCAAATTCCAGGCGCTTCTTTTTATTGATTGCACTGATGAGAGGTTTCTTTGCGGGTCGTCTCGCA
This sequence comes from Sarcophaga peregrina, assembly GCA_014635995.1. Lineage (NCBI taxonomy): Eukaryota > Metazoa > Arthropoda > Insecta > Diptera > Sarcophagidae > Sarcophaga > Sarcophaga peregrina. The sequence continues at coordinate 74,153,026 of CM025790.1, forward strand.
TGCAAATTAGCCTCTTTCAACCTACGGCGAACAGTGTGAACGCCTATAGAGACTCCCATTTGCGAAATTAGCAACGTCCACTGCGGTCTTTCGTGGATCTTTTTTAACCAGTGCAATCATCTGGCGGTATTGGCGAGAGGTAGTTTTTCGAGGATTACCACTACCTGGTTTCCTTTCCACACTATTTCTCAAGGAAAATCGAGATTTAATCCGACATACGGTTGATTGATTTACACCAAAGAGGTGTCCAACTTCACGCATGGATTTTCCTTCTTCTAAGGCTTTAATAATTGCAGTTTTGCTGTCAGCTGAGAGCTGCTTCTATTACAAAACACATGTTGTATAACTTATTTAAGAAATTTTAAATTATAATTAAATAAATAACTTACTTTAACTATTTTTTTATTATATTGCATTTTTTTGCTCGCTAAAAATTTGCACTTTTTTCACTAATTCAAAAATATTTAACTTTTTAAAGCAGAATTTTGAATAAACTGTGGTTACTTTGAAAACTTATAATTGAAAGAATTAACAGCAAAAGAAAATAGATAAATTAGTTACCATTATTTTGAAACAGATCTTATTAAAGATCATATGGCACAGTGTTGCATTTTTTGTGCTCGCTACTGTATTTGTTTGTAGTTTTATGCTGCATCTAGATAGGCTTAAAATCGGTCATTACAGCTTGAACCTGTCGTTTGCAAAATTGTTTCATAGAATATTTTTCTATACTACCGAGTTCATGTGAAAAAATATCGTCCTCTCCTTCGGACGAAGAGTTTAAAGTTAAATCGTTTACCACTTCATTTATGATTTCCTCATCTGTAAGTTGTCTACAGCATGGAAAATTATCACCAAAAGAAACATAATTTTCGAATTCTTGTTGTTGTTCGCCATCAATAGAGAATTCTAAAATATTTTCTTTTATGTTGATACATGCAGAGGATAAATTAAACTTTGCTTAAAAAAATAAATTTTAAAAACAATTAAAATTTTGCGTTCTCTCTTTATTGCAATGTAGTCAAATGCCAAGAAGCTAGCAGATTACTGATAAATGACATCTGAGTTTTAAAACATTACTTTAAAATATGACTACTATGCAATAAAAGAGTGGAGGACATGTAACACAGATGAATGTGCATGCAAACATACCTTTTTAAAGCAGTTGGTGATGGAAGTAAGTTTAACTAGCCACCAATAATTTTTTTGTGATGTTCATAACACTAAATAAATTAAGGCTTTTTGTGAAATCTGTAATGGTTTTCCAGTTTTCTATAGCATCAATTTGCTTTCGCACAAGATTTCGCCTGTAATAAGATTTAAAGCAGTGATTTATACCCTGGTCCAGCGGTTGCACTATGGACGTGAGATCGATATTAGATAAAGTTATAGACGTCTTATGGGAAGAAGCATTATCTACAAAGAGTATTATCCTGCACCCTTACCTCTCCATTTCTGCATCAAGTGAAAGTAAGATTTTACGCAATATATCCTGTGTTATCCAAGCTTTGTTTTGAGAGTAGAACTTAATGGGCAAAATTTTATTTCTAAACAACGCGGATTTTTCGATTTGCCAATAACAATAACTTCTTTGTAGTCGCCGATTGCATTGCAAATAAATAACAACGTCAAACGTTCTTTTGAATATTTGTAGTCTTGTACTCGCTTCCCTTTTTTGCATAATGATAATTTTGGCAACGCTTTAAAAAATAGGAACCTTTCATCCGCATTATATATTTGTAATGGCTCGTACTTCGAAATTAAATTTGTATCAAAAAAAGTATTTGCAGCATCGACATCGGCAGATGTACCATATTTCAGGAAAGACGCCAATTAACCGGGTATTTTTGTAAACATTTATGAAGAAGGAGGGAATTTATGATTCAATTAAAAGGGTAACGCAATTAACCGAAACTCAATTAAAAGAGATTTTGGCAGTATATTTAACATGGAAAAACTTCATCGCTAATTTTTTAAAGCAAATAAGTGGGCAAATCAAATAACCGGGAATTAAATAAGCGGGAACTACTGTATCCAAAAAACTGGGTTGTTTGATAAATCGGTTCCCGAATAATTTGATAAATAGCTTTTTTTAGGAAGCCGTTTACGAAGTCTCTGTAAGTCTGTTTTTTGTTTGTTTGATAGCTAATCACGCCTGAACCCCTGGACCAAATTTCTGGAATCGGGCTTTTGGCGGTGCAGGTTAGAGGCAATAAATCTCTTTGAATTTTGACCAAAAGGGGAGAAAAAATGATAATAGGTAATTTTTTACGATTTAGCTTGGTTAATTTTCCGAAATACATAGCTATTGGAGGTATTCCGTTTCTAAAGTTTAACCAAAAGGGGCCCAAAAAGGGGGAAAGGAGCCAAAAACGGGTAAATTGAGTGCATAGCCAATCAGGAATTAACTGATTTTCTTGAAATTTTGGATATAGAAAGAGCTTTTGTCGGTGCAGGTTATAGGCTATAAATCTTTTTTAAAATTTTGACTAAAAGGGGAGAAAAAATGGGACAAAGGGAGAAAAAATGGGACAAATGAAGAAATAATGATAACAGGTAATTTTTTACGACTTAGGTTGGTTAAGTGTCCCAAATAGCTGTTGGAGGTATTCCGTTTCTAAAGTTGGACCAAAATGGGGGAAGGGGCAAAAAAATAACCCGCGCAACGCCGGGTACAATCTGCTAGTATTTTAATAAATTTAAGGCTTAATTTGTTTCTGAATTAAAGGTATTTATTTTTTGCCAATAATAGGAAATGATGTTCCATTTTGACCGAGAGTCAATACCCTTTTAGTTTATAATGAACGGTAATTGGGCCACAGTAATCGACTCCAGTATTGAAGAATGCACGGGCTTGTTTGGCACGTGTCGAGGGTAGGTTTCTCATTAGTTTGTGGAATAATTTTGGTTTAAACTGAACTGTGGCTCTTGCAATAATTTTTCTTTTATTGGCCAGAAACGGTGTCGAACAATTCCCAATAATGTATGCGACCCGCAATGCTTGTAATCTTCGTCGTTCGGAAATGTGATCGTTGTGTGGAATAAGAAGTTGATGTTTTGAATCATATTGCAATAAAGAAGCGTTCTGCCGACCACCGACATATTAACCCATTTTCATCCAAAAAGGCTGTTAGATTCCGAATAGCGAATATATTCTGCGCGAACCGTGATCCATTTAGTATGCAGCGATTCAGGCAAAGAAGTATCCCAATCCAGTTTTAACTCCCATAATTCTTGAATAATTTATTCATATTTAATTTCATTTATGCAACATTTCCGCTAAAGACGAGTAAAACACCCTGAATATGGCAAGATAATTGGGAATTTTTCATTATATGTTAAGACGGGGGATTATGACAATCTGCCGTTAGCTCTAATAAAACCGTTGTTGTCGATGAAAGGGTTGAAAGTTGCAAGGGAACTTTTCTTTGAAAGTAAAACACCTTTAGACAGAAGGATATATTCTGAAAAATATAGACGTTGGCATAAGAGAACAAGAAAAGATTTTACAAATTGAATTTCAGATTGTCATAGAGAAGTTGAATTAAAAGTACGATGAGCCTATATTTGCCGCAAGTGTGATGTAAAAAGCGAAATATGTAACTTATTACACGCATGGCTCACGGAAGATCTGAAAATCTATCAAGAATGTCGAAATCCAAGATTTTTGCCAAATGCGATCGTACAGGGGCCAAATCACCGCATTCGAAATCGAATACTTTATTATCGAAATGCGGTTAACGTGGATCACGGTAATCGTTATCGTAACATATCTACTCGTAGTTGTATTCGATTTGTAACAGGTAATCGAAAACAAACTAGCTTTTTGTAGCAAAACAATAAAAAAGACCGGGAATTACAATAAGAAATAAGTAAAAATGTAAGTATTTTTAAAACATTTTCTGAAAAATTTGTTCAAAAATGTAATTTTAATTGTTCTAGGGAAACTGAAAATCAAGGCCAAGTAATTACAGTACGAAAAGAATTGACAAAAGGAATGTCCAGACCAAATACAAATAAAATTAATGGAAAACAAAAAGAGGTACTGGCACAATATATGTTGGAACATCCCGATTTGGCCAAAAATAAATTCCACAACTCTGCTCAAGCGAAAGTAAAGTCTCAAAATTTATGGCGGCAATTGACAAACAAACTAAATGCCTGGGGTCTTCCAATAAAGGATGTCTCAAGTTAGCGAAAGGTAATGTTATATAATTTGAATAATTTATGTACATAGTCAATAAATATTTTCTGAACTAATAAGGTTTATGAGGATCAAAAACCTAATGCAAAGAAGAAGCTCTCCCATAACAAGGTCACAAAAAAGAAAACTGGAGGAGGTCCGTTTGACGAAATATTGCTAACTACCGCAGAGGAACAAATTGTGGAAGCAGCTGGGCTAACTGCGGCAGTATCAGGGCTAGTTAATGTTAAATGTTTTGGTAGCAAAACTAACCAAACAAGTAACAAAAATACGGATGTACCTGTACCTAATGACGCAAACAACAACGTCGAAAAGGAAGTAATATCCGAAATTGAATTATCAGATATTGAGGTAGAGTTAAACACTAGTCAAAATCGTAGACAAAAAAATGAGTGCAAAAAATACACAAAATTAGAGCTAATTAGAGAAAATATTGTCCATTTAAAAGACAGGCAAAGTGATATTGGAGAAAAGTTGAGCAAAGTGATTGAACTCAAAGAACGATCAATTAAACTTAAAGAGGAAACTAATCTTAAGATCGATAAATTAATTGCTCTAAAAGAAAAAGACATACATTTGAAGCAAATGGAATTTCAAGCCTTTCAACAGACTTTGCTTCAACAGGAATGAACCACTTGAAAAATTTTATATTTTTTTACTATCTTTGAACTGCTTACCCAAGCATCATGATGGCTGACTGAATACCTACTTGATCTCCAAAAGATTCGTACAAATATGTATTATTTAAACGAAACATTTTTTTTTAGTTTATATTATTTTTTAAACATGAAATGTATTTTTGTTCTTTTTTATTTTTGTTATAAATAAAAGATATATATATTTTACATATTGGCACATAAAGACATTTTTATTTGGTCTCTTATTTTCTCCCCAACTTTTAGCAACCTTGTTTCTTCGCCAGTAAATACCTCAATTGTCGAGGATTCGCTGCAATTTACACGCGTGTACATAGAGACTTTAAACTTTATGCATACATTGTGTAAAGCAGCGCAGACATTGCCAAATATTGCCATTTTTTCGGGAGAGTATCGGCTTTTTCTTTCACTAGATAATATTCTCCAACGTGATTTTAATATCCCTATTGTACGTTCAACGATACACCTAACCTTCGCATGAATTTCGTTGAAATAGGCTTCTTCGGACCCTTCCGCCGCTACCGCATATGGTACCATACACCAGTGCTCGGTGGGATATCCAAAGTCTCCTAAATCATCATTTATTATAAGTGTTTTGAAGATAGTCCCTAAGTAACACAAATGCCTTACCAAGTACCCAAACGTTTAAGCCGCTCTCTGCATACAATTGCTCGAGTAAAAGTCGTTCTTCGGAATGCTTCCAAACAAAGCTACCGTGCGCAGCACCGCCGTACATGGAATTGATAGCCAATATTTTATATTCGTGGTCACAGATCTAAATATTTTGCAAAATTGTTATCTAATAAAAACCTTTAAATTATAACTTACTATCATTGAATTTAGACTGTGGAATCCCTTCCTATTGAAGAACATGTGTTCATTTTCTATGGGTGCTTGGAAACCGAAGTGTGTGCCGTCTACACATCCAACCACTGAAATAATGTTTTATATTTTATGTACCTATAGTTTACATACATATACTGTCGCATAAATACCTCCAGGGATTTTGAACTTGTCCATAAAATATCCCATACACTCCTCAGACTGATTAGGCATAAATGATATCATCTTGGGACACAATTTGTTCTGCATTTCGTTTGTAATGTTTCTCACAACTTTGCACATGGTACTTTGTGCTAATCCAAGTAAGAAATCACTACCGGCATTATGCTGAAAACTGCCACTTGCCAGGAGATTTAACGTAAATTAATTTCGGAGAGGACATATTCGAAAGCTTCTTTTGATAGTCGAAAACGTCTTTTAAATCTATAAATACTTGAAGTTTTAGTTAAAATTATTCACTTCGAAAGGCACAACTTACTCAACTTCAGGCAATAAAAAGGGATTACTTTTGTCCCGGATATTCCTCCTTATAGTGGCAATATTGGAATCGGCCTCCGATTCCGAAGATGATAAACACAAGAAAACACTCGGATCCATTTGTAGTTTTTTTTATTATTTTTTTCACAAATTTAAAAAATATCGCGCACATAAATCTCTATATTGTTTGTTTTGTTTTTCTTATTGTGATTTGCTACAGCAATGTAAAAAATGGTAGTAGGAAATATAAATTACGATCGAGTACCATGAAATTATGAAATATGGAATATGGAAAATAGTATTTACTCGAATGTGCATTCGATGTCGAATGCGGCGATTTGGCCCCAGGTTTGATTTCCATATCCGTTTTAAATTCTCATTATTTGAATACTATTCTGCCCCTCTCTGACTGCCTGTCTGTTTTGTTTATGTTTTTTTAGACTTCGGGGTGGATTTTTATTATTCTATTTTGGTAGAAATTTATGATATTTTTGTAGAATATTTGAATAATTTTATTAGGAAAACGTAATTCGAAATTAATGTATTTTTGTGACACCTTTCATCGGTCGTCGCTATCTTAGTATTTAACCAATTTATAGGTATATTCACAAATTCCTGAAACAAAAAGTTATGAGTATATATTTTGTTATATTTTTATTTTTACTTATCTTCTGCACACGGAACTTTTTTCAGTGTGAAGGGAAATTGCTAAGAGTTCGATTAATAATGAAAAAATTACGGAATTTTAACTTTTTCATTCAAGAAATTAATAAATACTGGTAATATACAAAAAGTTCTACAAGAAGAAATTTTTATAAGCAATATGTTTTATTTGATCTTGATATATTTAGCTTCTTACTTTTCTTTTGCACAAGAAACTATATTCATTGGGGATGCCGTGGTCTAGTAGGTAGGTCGCGTGCTGGCTTATTAGACGTAAAGCCAGGGTTTGAGTCCCAGGCCAGACATCAAAAATAAAAAAATACAAAAAGTATTTTTTCTCTTCTTGTTGAGAAACAAAATCCCGCCACTTCTGCATAAATTTAACACACACAACATAAGTGGTGTGAGAAACTCCGGGCTTTTTGGGGACGATTGCTGTAGACTGTCTAATGGTGAAAGTATAGCACTGGCCATTTTATAGTCACCAGCAGTAACTCGTTTCCTTACCGTTCGCATTATCCCTCTCTCTTTCCACTTTTCCTAATAAACCTGCACAATGCACTGCATGAGTAGGGGTCATCCCCTGAATGCTGGTTTTATATAAAAAAAAAACAAATTACAAATCGATTAATAATTAAATATTTAAATTTAAATATATTAATATTAAATAAATTGTTGGTTATTAGAATCCACCAAAGGTAAGTCGGGGAAATCAGATTTGTCGAATGATTAATGATCCAGTAAGATTTTCAACCACAAAAATATCGACATGAGTGAAGAAATGGGGGTCCAAAGTTGATTTAATTTCGATTTGTCCGATTTGAGATGAAGTCGTAGTAATAGAACCACTAAGAACAATAATATTCGTATGTGAACTTCTAAAGGGAAGGGCCAATTTTCGTTGTAGAGATCTTGATATAAACGAAGCCTCAGATGCGGGACCAATAAGAGCACGAACCGTACAGCAAAGGTCACCGACCATGGTAGTCACGAGTGCTGTTCCTATTAGGGTCAAATTTAATTTAGGGGTTTGTAATACCGTCGAATACGATTGATGATTTCTTGCAGAATGGTAAGTTATTTGAAACTGAAATGGCAACATGAGTTTGAGTTTCAGGCAAAGGTCTTGAAAGGGGGTTTGAGTTTGGATTCGATAATATGGTGCGATGCAAAAGAGAATGATGCTTTTGTTTGCAAGTAGAGCAAACAAATTTACTTTTGAATTTTCGAAAATCGTGAGAAGTGACCAAACAATTAGTGCATCGATTTTGATTTTTCACTAAATCAAAACGCTCATTGACCGACACAACTAGAAACTGTGGACATAATCGCAGAGGGTGGCAATCTTGGCACAAGATACACTTACTTGTTCTATTTTGCGAAACATTAGTATCAAAAGAATTTTCCTTTCGCGATCCAAGGGGATTATCTGATTTGAAACGCGCGTTATTTTTTGAGTAATTAAGTAGCTAGGGTTACTTGTTGTTCTAATATCGCTCACGGACTCCAAAGTATGGAAGGGGCTAGATAAGAATCCTTCCAGGTTGGTAAGCCAGTAACGTCCTTAATTAATTGCTCCCACAGATTGAGTGTAACGTCGGGTAAGCATGTTGACCAGATGTAGACTAAAACAACGTCCCAATTTTTGGTGTCTATATTCAACAAGGCCAAGTTTGATACATAATTATTAATTTTTCGTTGTAGCGCTTTTATTGTGGGACCAGATTCCTTGGTAAAAGGGAAAAGGCTTAAAAGATAAGTTATGCGTTTACTAGGACGCATTTGTTCTCATAACGTTCGATTAAATTATCCCAGGCCATCCGAAAACCCGCATTTATAAATGGTCATGATTCGACAATATCATGAGCTTCGCCTTTAGTCTTTTTCATCAAATGACTAAGTTCCTCAACTAACGATAAATGCGCTTGGTCGCCATATAGGGCTGAGAATTGATCGTGAAAAATAGGCCAGGAGCTATAGTTCCCATAAAAGACCTCCATGTCGCACGGATGTAAATGAAAACGGTCTACCGATGTCGTATGGTGTTTAGTTTCTTTCGAGGAGCCAGTTGGATTAAGTTTAAAAGAAATTAAAAGCTCATTGGTCTTTGAGAGACACTTAAAGTGGGCATTATACGCGGAAAAGTATTTTTTCTTAATAGTCTCTACGCTAATTTCTTCCTTTAAATCCGTCTTTTTAGACAAAACGTCATCATAAGCTGACCTCAATCCGATCCATAAGTGTCATGTCATGTGTTATGTCATCCTTTTGCACCTCTAAGCAATGAGAAGTATGATCTTCTTGAGGGATGGAGGAAAAGTACGCACTAAATTCAATCACGCGGTCCGAGGAACGACTGAAATTTTCCGACAGAGACATGGTTCATTGAGACGATAATAAAAAAAAAAAAAATCCAAATAATGCCGAAAACACTTTTCTGCAATAAGGAGAACAATATTTTTTCCGCTAAAATAACAAACCATATAAACTTTAAACACGAAGAGAAGAAATTAAGAATTAATTTTTAATATTAAACACACAAAAAGGCAAACCTAAGCAGCTTTAATAAATGATTTTGATTATCAAATTTTGTAGAATTATTTATTACTATTAAGTAAATTTTGTAAAAAAGAAAAATATGATAACGGATCGCCAATTGTTGTGTTGGTTTTTTATCTTTTCTCTCAAGACGAAACTCACTTCACATTTTTAATACACTTTGCTTATGTGAATACGTTTTGCACAATGGGCCGTGTGTGATTTATTTTTATATCATTTTAATTTCCAAACCACTTTTCAAACTAATTTTATTTCCATTCAATGTATAGACGTATATAGAAATTTCTTTTCATCTTTTTTCCGTTTTATTAACAAAAATACCCTTTTCTCACATCTTTTTAAATTATAATTACATACCTTTATTTGCTGATTTTTACTTATTTGGGGTCGGATGGTTGAAAATAAAACGTTAAGAACACTTTATTTTATCTAAAAAAAATCCGTGCATTTGGCTCGAAGAACCAGCAAATGGTGGGGTGGGTGAGAATTCCTCAGGAGTTCGAAAACCAGGAGAAAAATAATTATTATAAAATAATAAAGAGGAACAAAATGGGGTTAAGAAAATAAACTTTATTAATACTTCATGCGAGGGTAATTACCTGCTTGATGGTTTTCGAGTAACTAACTAACAATAAGCAATAATATTCATATTTACATTACAACAATAATAATATCAGTGAGGGATGTTCTTCGTTAAGACAACAATAATAATATCAGTGAGAGATGTTCTTCGTTAAGACATCTCTTCTAATTATGAGAGATGTTCTTCGTCAAAACCAACCATCAGGAAAAAAAGTATGTGAAACAGCAAGGGATTACATGAATTAATATCGATGCCGATGTTGTTTATCGCATGTAGACATTCTTGTGTTGTATCATGTAATTGATTGATAGCAGCAGCTGATGGTACAGCGTTGCATAGTTTTTGGTTGTGGCTGAAAGATGACTTATAGTTTTTCAGCTTCGCCCCCCAAGTTTGATTTCAGGTTCCACATCTTTTGTACCGCAGGAATATGCTGGTTGTCTACTAGTTGTGTAATCAAGTCGCAAAATGATCTCCATTTTAAATAATCCCCATTAAATTTTTGGATAGTGACTTTTGGCAGTGGTAGCACGTTGTTTTGCATTGCATCGAATCCTTGCTCTGGTGTGGGGGAGCCTAGCTTGAAATTTTCAATGACTCGCTCCTCCACCTTTCCTTCAGTGGGACATCGCTTAATTCTCATATTTTGCAGTGTACCTCTCGGATTTCTTCCCACAGTTTTTCTTTCACCTGCATATTGGTTGCCGTAGGGTCCGTGTCGAGTAGCTGTTTTAATGATGACATTGTGCATTCTGATAGTAGCATTCGTTTAAGTACATGTCCAAGATGTTCTTACAGATGCAGCAGTCGCTTTACTGATGTGTTGTTGATAGGTGTCCAGCGTTGGCGTTTTCTATGTCTCTTTTATGCCTGATTCAAATATTTCCCCGTATTTTGTGACGACTTCGGTGAAATATTTGTGATCTAACTGGGGCTTCTCAAGACATCGCATTTTATTATCGATGTGTTCTAATTCTATCCAAGCGGTGTCCAATCTTTTGATCCTTTCTTCGTAGTAGTGAACATTCTTTCTGGATGATGGATCCTGTTTAAAGTTCCGAATGATGAGTCTAATGGTCCGAATGATGGGTCTAAATTACACAATGCAACAAAATCAATTTCGGCATGTGTTACGAGCTTAGTAACAATTTTGTGCGTCTTGACAACTTCATAACTATCAACAAACCAAAAAAAGTAAATAAAAGCACAGCATTACAAACTGCAACAAACCCAAAAAAGAGAATAAGTAGTGTAAATATATTATTCGTTCAAGTGTTTTTGAAGTTGTTACTTTTGTCCAAATCATTCTAACAGCACCAAATATGCAAATAAATGTACCGAATGTCAAAAATGTATTTGCAGAAAGCATTCTCAAACCAATGTTATATGTAATGAATGTAAAAAAATAAAAAAACTGAATAAATATTATAATTTTATGTATTGGGCAAATTTGACCCACTAATGTCATATGCGTTATATTTTTGAAGTACAGGATAAGGTTTAAAAATAAACAAAATAAGGAACTTCTTCCTCCCAGAATGACTCGTGATGAACCTGCGGATTAATATTTTTATTATTACCTATATTGCATATGCTTCCATTCCCATTCCATTCAGCTATTTAGCAATTGTGTGTAGTAATACATTTGCAATATTTTTTGAAGTCTATATCCTATATTTTTAATTTTTTTTGGTATTAAACAAAATTTGGAAATATTGTTTTTTTTTTTTAAATTTCAGTCAGCTGTTTTTGTTATTAAAAGGAAATCTTGCTACTGTCAAATAAATCCAGTGTAAACGATCGAGATTTTGAGGAAGATTTGAAATCTAATCTACTAGATTTCGCGGTAGTGTAAATGGGCTTTAAGGGAAAATGCATAAATCCAAAGAACTGAAAAATTAAATGGCCTCAGCAATATAAGGGTGTTCAACTAATTTTGTGTATATATATATATATATATATATATTGTATATACCTTTAAAAAAATTTATATATTGTATATTTAGTAAAAAATGAGTAAAATGTTTTCCTTACTATTTAATTTATTGATTACAAAATGTTAAAATGATTTTAAAAGATTTGATCAGAAAACGTGTCTGCAGCCGATGAAGGTTCAAAAAACTGGAAGACATGGCGGCATGTCTTAAGTGATGTTACAAATAATCGCATCTTTTAATGCCTGTTTACACTGTTTTTCAACGCGATTCATATGATGTCATATTATTCCTCTGCCTAGTGGAGGTTCCTCTGAGACTTAAATAGATTACCACTCGTCTGCCACTTGATACAGTTTTCGGCTTTTCTTTCTTGGAATTACATTGTTGAGTTGGAATATGATGAGAAAAGTTAGCACCATAGGCCCTCTGCGTCGTTTCCGTTGTCTAGTTGAGTGCTCAGGTCAGGCTTATCATTAGCAGTTTCTTGCGTCACGTTTAAAGACTCGTTAAGTGAAATTCTGTGAGACATGGGAGGACAATTTTTGGTTGCAGCTTTCGATGCAGGTAATCTAAAGTTGTCACAGAGATCAGTTTTGGGGATAAAGGCAGGGTCAGGGCGATCGACCATATTACTTCGGCAACTTTCATTAAAATAGTATAGTTCTTGTCAAATCGCTGCGTGTAGAACCATAAACCATTTCTACTGGTGACGTGTTGATTTCGGGTTTAAAAGCTGCCCGTAAACCAGAAAGAATGACTGGTAGGTCATCTACCCACAATGTTACTTGTTTTAATGATTGACGCCACCTTTCGATGACACCGTTGCACTGTAGATGATACGGCGTGGTGCGCAAGTGTGTCATGCCAATTGCTCTCATTAATTCAGTAAAAATTTGAGACTCGAATTGGCGACTTCGATCTGACGTTATACGCGACTCCACGCCAAATCTACATATCTACTGCGAATAACCGCTTTAACGACCACCTCGGCATATCTGGAATTGGTTTACCTCGTGACAGTGCGTGAAATGGTCTATTAAAGTGAAGCATAATGGAAACGGACCAACAATATATCATATTGTTACGTTTTTACCTTTTTAAAAACGTTAAAAATATGAGTTCGTAGATTGCAAACAAAGTAAAAATAAATATGTGTTTGATTTTAATAAATTCTTTATTATCTGCACAATTTTTGTGCCACTGTTCGAACTTGTTTCACGTATACAATGATACTTCACAATATGTGTTTGTTCTTTATACTACTCTGCTTACAACCCTTTTGTAAGCAACAACACTTGTTAGTTATTCTTCTTTCTCACAACCTTTTTGTAAGTACAACACCTAACAACCGTTTTCTCAAACGCAACTTGTCTGCACACAAGTCTGACCGAATTAAAGCTCGATAGATTTTAATTCTCAACCAACTTGACGTCGTCTTACACGATCAAATTCAAACTCTGCCCTGCTCGCTTTAACTTGCCTTTTATATTACTGGATCATCAGTGTGATGAATGCCCTTGAAGGACGATGACGTCCTTCGGGAATATTCTAAAAATGTAAACAACCTATTCTTATTTTTGTTGTTGCTTGTTTACATTCGAGCAGGTAGATTAGTTGTTGTTGGTTTATTTGTCTATCCTATTTTATACTGCACATTGTTGTTTCTTGTTTACTTTTTAGTTCCCTTTATTTTGTTGTTGGTTATTTACGTCTTTTTATCCTTTATTCTTGTTGGTATATTTTTCTACTCATTCATTGATCACGTGAACAGTGCGCTGTTTTGTTTTTGGGGCTTTTGTTTATCATTTTATGCATGATCATTGTGTTGTTTTTGGAGCTTTTGTTTATAATTTTAACAACACCATTTCCACTTTCGTAACAATATATTAATATGAGAGAATCGTTCTCTCGGAAGCTCATATTTAGCAATTGCTTATCGACTATGCAACAAAATCTCTGAGTTATCAATTTTGTAGTAGCTCGTAGACCAGGGTGCTACAGGTTACGAACCGAGACAAAATTTGTTCACTATTTCCAATGGACTGTATTTTCAAACTTCAAACATAACACAACACTCTATATCCGTGTAGCATGAAGTTAACAGAGTTGTATTTCAAAGTAATAAAAAGAGGAACATTTATGTACATTTATGTTAGTATTAAATTAAATAAATCCATTAATGTATCAATTAATAAAGAAAACAAAAAACAAAGACAATCAATTATAAAATGAAGTTAATTAATATGATACTCCCAAACATTCCGGCCCACCTTGAAAGGGTCCCTTTCAACATTCAACAAAGAGGGGACATAGCCTACGATGAAGGGAGAATGAATGCCAATGTATTTGTTCATTCGCCAATTCTCTGAAGATGATATCTTGTTAATTTTGCAGGAATTCGTACAGCTCTTTTTATTTCTGGTTACATCCAATAAAATTGATACCGTTATCAGTATAGATGTGACTAGGCTTACCACGTCTAGATGCGAATCGTCGAAGGGATGCTAGGAAAGCTGCAGTCGTGAGTTCAGTCACTGCTTCCAGATGTATTGCCTTGGAGTTCAAACAAACAAATACGGCAATCCAGCATTTGTAGGATCGCGGCCCTCGTCCCTTCCAGGAACGGATAAGTATTGGACCTCCAAAGTCAATGCCAACGTACAGAAATGTAGATAGATGGTTGTACACGCTATGATGGTACCTCACCCATGCGTTGCTGATAAGGTATTTGACGCAATCTCAATACTGCATTTGTCGGGTACCAGCATGAAGATAATTGTTGTGATAATGTTCAACTATTAGCTGCGTCAATCTTTCTTTTTTGTCAAGGATGCATGGATTTTTTGAACATAATTAATATTCGCGTTCTCCAAACTACACCCACCAACACGAAGTATACCATTGTCATCAAGGAATGGAATTAATGTTACAAGTTTATGTGTTGTTGAAAGTGTTCTTCCAGACAACAAAATTAGTATTTCAGGATCAAAACTCTTCTATTGTGAATATTTTATTAGTGATTTTCTCGCTGTTTCAAGTTCCGTCGTTGTGATAAACCATGTATCCTTTCCGAGTTGGTTTTCCCAGATGTACAGTTTTGAATAAAACGCAATAGGACAGCAGTTATGCGGGTGAATTTACTAAAACTTGAGAACTGGTCGATTAAATCAATATCGTTGATCACATGTGAGATTGTTGTAGTAATTATTGTTTTCCTTTCCTTGCGAAAAAATTCCTCTGAGACTTGATGTAATTATTATAAATTATATATAAATTATTGCCTATAAGATCTGTAGATGAAATACCTCTGGTAGCTAGATCAGCTGAGTTTAGTTTTGATGTACTGTGGTGCCAATTACCACCAGGTAAATTATCCATTATATACGAAGTACGATTGGCAACGAATGTTTTCCAACGTTGAGGATGGTCATATATCCATGCTAATACCACTGTAAAATCCGTCCACCCGTGTATGTTGACATCCTCCAACTTCAAGGCATCAAATAAACCATAAGCTGAGCTCCACATAGCTCCAAATGCGGTAGTGTGATTTGCTTTATCGGAGCCACTCTTGTCTTTGCAGTTAGTAGGGATGTTGCAATAGAACCATTCTGTTTTGTAACACGAACATAAATTGCAGCGGCATGTGCTAATTCCGATGAGTTTGAGAAACCATGGAGTTCTACCTTATCACCTGGACTTCGTTGAAGCCATCTTTATTCCTTAAATCATTGGGAAGTTCCTGGTCCCAATTAACTCCCATTAACCGAAGTTTTTGCATAAATATCTTGTGAGCCAACCATCCAATTGGGTCATAAATTTTAGAAAGTCTCCGATAAAACATGACGTTTAGTGATCTTATCAGAAGATTCCACTAACGAAACGCTATACTAGAAGCAATTAGTTGCGGTGTTCCACAATAAGCCTAAAGTACTGACAGTTTCTGAACAATCAATAATTGTGTCCGACGAAATTGCTCTATCAACTGGTTCTATAATTTCTCGAAATTGTTGGGAGTTTCACGACCACATGTGTAAGTTAAATCCCGAGCTGGATAATATGCAGCATAGTTTAATACGAAGAGAGTTCGCGGACGCTAAATTAGGTGAACTGGACATGTAATCATCTACATAGAAATTGTTCATGATCTCAAGTGATTCTGTCGGATATTCTCTTGAGTTATCAATGACCAATTGCCGCAGTGTACGAGTCGCCGAAAACGGGGCTGCAGAAGTTCCATATGTTATAGTTAACAATTGATATTCCTTTGCAGCCTCGTCTGGTGAATTTCGCCATAAAATTGTCTGAAATGATCTATCCGCTGGATGTATCTTCACTTGTCGGTACATCTTTTCAATGTCCGCGGTATATGCGATTTTGAATTTCCTAAAGTTAAGCAATATTGTGTAGAGATCGTTCTGAACTGTGGGCCCTTCGAGTAATTGGTCATTTAAGGAAAGGTTGTTTGAGGTTTTACAGGATGCATCGAACACCACGCGTAATTTAGTTGTCGTACTCGAAGGCTTCAGGACAGCATAGTGAGGCATATAATACGCTTGTTTTTCATCTTTTGGAGCTATCTGCATATGGTCAGGATGTTCAGTAGTATGTTTATGGCGTTTCGGGATCATTTTTTCCATACAAATTTGGGAACAAGCTCATAGTTTTTTGTATGGGGTTTCGGGGCTAATTTTTCCATACAAATTTGGGAGCGTGCATCAGAGACCTGCGCCGAGCAAATTTGTCGGCGGCGGCGGCTTAAGTTGAAAAGGTTCGGCGGCGGCTTTAAGTCGGCTGTCAGCCGAAATATGGTAAAGTTTCGGCGGCGCTTTTATTTATTTAAATAATATGCATACAACATTTTCAACATTTATGTAAAGAACAAAAAAGACGTGTAAATCCATGTATGAAACAGTAGCCTCAAATAATTCGTCATTACAACTTTTCAGTCAGGATCACGACCTAGCTTCTTACACCACTTATGTGAGTGCATTAATTTTATATATGAGTGTTGGGGCCTACAGTTTCAAAATGGACTCCAAATGATAGATTTTTGAGAATCTTTTCATGGCATTTTTATTTACTCTCAGAGGTTTTGCCAAAAATTGCAGTAAATTTACTAAATAATCATTGTTAGCAAATCGATTATTAAAGAAAAATTAGAACAAAAAGTAAAATTACGCACTAATTGCACACGAAGCTAATTATACACATGCTACACGCAGAATCAAAAATTACACACAATATGCGTTAGCAAAGTTTTCTGCATTTTTAGAACTTCCTGACAATAAGGATTTTATTTTGGCATTCGAATTTTAAAATTTTTTTGATTTTACGTCAATACTAGGGATGCCAATCGGGAAATCCCGAAACTCCAAATCCCGGGATTTTCGGGATTCACAAAATCCCGAATCCAGGGATTTTTAAAAACTTATCCCGGGATTTTTCGGGATTTTCGGGATTGTGAATTCATACATATTTTGACCTACAAAAGTTCCTGAAAAAAAATTCTATATCACTTGACTTCGATAACAGATGAGGAAAACCCCATTTCCATTGATAAAAAGTTATTTGATTCCATCGGAGAATGCAAAATCTCTATAAAACGAATTAATAGGGTAAGTGATTTAGATACTCAACTGTCCAAAGAAAAAGATTTATTTACATCAGGTGAATATTTACAAGCTGCATACAGCTATGTTGGAACTAATTTACCAACAAATGTTGATTGCGGTAAATGTTTTCCGACGGCAGCGTATGCTTACAACTAAATTCGTTCAAGCCTATCGGATCACATCTTAGATGCTTTAATCTTTTTGTTGGAATCTAAATAATTTTCTTAAAACTAATGCATTTGCATATGTGTGAACAATTTTTATTTTTGTTATTTTACGCTTTTTTTTAGTACTTTTTGTCTTGCTGTTCTAAAATTTTATTTTTAATGACATACTTCTGATATTTCCCATGAAAAGTTTCTCAAAAATCGGTCGTTCGGAGTCGACTTTAAACCGTAGGTCCCACCACTTATGTAAAAAAATTAACGCACACAACATACTGACAAACTGGGTCAATAACCCTGACTAAAGGGTTGTAATGACCAATTATGTATGTATATAATTCTGATATACATACTTAATTGGAATACAAATGATTTTTTAATGAAATATTTTTATTATTAAGAGAAAATCGCGATTTAGCCTATGATTTTTCGGGATTTTTGGATCCCGAAATATCCCGGGATTTCAGGATCGGGATTTACAAAATCCCGAATTCCGGGATTTTCAAAACCGATCCCGTTTGGCATCCCTAGTCAATACCGTGGGCACGTAAATGGTTACAGAGGTTTGATGTCGACGCAGAAACTCCAAACCTGAAATTATTTCGCATTTTATAACACCTACAAAACAATTATCAGAAATAAGTATTCAAAATAAAATTTTCCAAAAAAATTTGGCTAAAAGCTAATTGAAATTGGAGTTTCAATTATTGTTTTGGGAAATCAATACCATTAAAAATAGCAAGGTTGTCATCGGAATCAGATGAATTTAACTCATTTAAATTATTGAAATTTGTAGTTCTTTGGTTCTCCATTTAAATTTTTTGTCTTTTAAAAAATTTAACGTAAAGTTAAAAGTGTTACCACATTCACCAAAAACAAGAAAAGGTGTTCAAAATTTCCATATCAAAAAATTAAAAATTTTTCTATTAACATATCACAAAATGAACAAGGAAAACTTCAATAATGTATTTAAGTCAAGTAAAATAAAAATATATAAATATCATATTTTATATATAATTTAAATTTACTGTATACAATTTTAAAAACATATTTTCATATATTTTAATATTCTTGCATACATAAAACGGCGGCTGAATTTAAGCCGAATAAATTTTCGGCGGCGGCGGCTTTTAAATTTTGTCGGCGGCTCGGCTTAGCCGGCTGTCAGCCGATCGGCGCAGGTCTCTGGCGTGCATAGCTGGGAGTTATGAATTGATTTGTGAAATGAATTGTGTAGGATCGGTCTATAGGTTTGTAACATGTATTGTGAAAATACAATGCCTTTTTAATGTGTGTTGTTGTTTTTTTCTCCTATAAAAATATTTAATTTTAAACTGATAAGAAATGTACAGCTGTGTCTGCGTTTTTTTTAATAAATATATATTTTAATGTAAACAAATTTAAAAACGTTTGATATTACAGTTTTAGTTATTTATTTATTTTTTTATATTATTTCATGTTGAAGAAATAGAAATATAGTTATACGTGTTGCTGTTTTTGTTTTAATTGCTGTTGTTTAGATAGAAGTTCTGGATGGATAGCTGTAAAAGAATTAAATCGTTGCAGAATTGTATGTGTTCGACCTTTTGTATACCTATACGCTTTGCATATAGGAGTGATTAATGTTTAAATAAAAAAATTTTTAATTTGTTTTATTTTTTATAAAAGTACATTTATTAAAAATAAAAAAACATATTCCCACAGTTTATTCACTAAAAAGCGCATATCAAGTTGCATACTGTCTGGCGCGTGTAAACAAATAAATATATGATATATTTTTTATTGTGATATTAGATCTACTGACATATGAAAAAAATAGTTTATTGTTTTGATCGAATGATCACGTTGCACCAACATGCTCGAGCATGCAGACGTTGATTCAGCAAAATTATTTTCCCTTCATTTTTTTGTAATTGGAGACGATGCAGGTGTGAAGCAAAAATATCACTGCAGAATTACCTTCACCTTTCGAACCCCCACTATCGTTAACTGAAATTTTGAAATAGAACTGAATTATAACTGAAATAGTACTTTTTTGCATCAATAAGTACTTTTTTGCATCAAATAGTACCTTTGTAAAATATACATACGTATACACCCTTCAATCAGAATTACGATCTAATCACACCACTTATTTATTTTGTTTGTTAATGCATTAATAGTTGAAAAGCGCAAGACATAAAATATGCAATAATAAAAAAGCACTGTCAGCACAGCGGAGGCACTGCAGTATTTCTTAAATGAAATAGTACTGAAAAAAGTACACAAGTACTAAATTTTTCAACTCTGACTTGTACAAAAGTACTGAAGTTTTCAACTCTGACTTGAATATTAAAAAAATTTTTTTTGCTATAAATATCGATAGTTGTTAGTTAACAGAAATATTCCTGTTTAAGAAAATCTATTTAACACATTATAAGTTGTTAAAAAAAATAATGGAAATTTAAGAAGGCATATTAGATTATATCATGATGGTCCATCCACATCATGTAAATGTAAAACTTGTAATAAATATTTTCCAAATCATGCGGAATGGCATCGACACTCACATTCTTACCCAGAAGATAATAAAAACAGTGAAATTAGTGTTTATTGTGAGTATTGTGCAAAATATATTCTAAAAACAAATTGGTGTTATCATAAAAGGACAAATAAACACAAACTTAAATGTATTGAAAAACCAGACAATGGTTTAGATGTTGATAATGTTAAATGCACAAAATCATCGTTTAATAATAGAATTATCACATATTTAGTTGAAAACAATAACAAAAATAATTTAATACCTGAAAACTTTTTAACGGAAATCCGAGACAAAATAATTAAATTATTAAGTGATGTGATTAAAAAATATGAAAGCATAAAATTTATCATGGAATTGTTTTGTAAATATATGTTAATAAAGGATGATGAAGATAATTGTATGATTGAAGTAAAGTCTCATCAGACTAAAATGAATATTCTTAGTATATATTCAACAAGTGATGACATTCTTAATACTTACAACGACCAATGTGATGTTGTTGCAGCACTCTTCAGTTAATTATTTTATTTTTTGTAATTTCTGTCAGTTCGTTTTCAAAAAGTATTTTCTATTTTCATAAAATTATAAATTTTAATTTTATCTTTTTTTTACTATAATTTTGCTTTTTCTGTCAGTTTTTTTTATTGAAAAAATATCAAAAACGAATCAATATTAATTCAAAACTTGATAAGAAACGTTTAATAAATTGTTCATTAAAACTTCTTGAACACATCGAAACATCCAGTCTTTTAAATTCTAAAAGTAGCCACAAGTTCTACATTTTTTTGGCGCCCAACGTGGGGCAAACCCTCAAAACTCGACAAAGCCAATTAAATTTAAATTCGTTAATCATCAAATTGGATTCGTTGTTCGAAAAGGAATCTATCGTTACCAGGATAAACGTTTGTCATCCGCACGAGGAATAAATCAAAGGCAGACCCTGGATAAACTCATCGCCGCCAGCAGTTCAATCAAACAAGGAACAAAGCAAATACTGGGGAAACTTATCGCCGCCAGCCGGAACAACCACCAAGGAATTCAACAAAACAACCTATTGCAATACGCCTGGAACAAAATAGGACTGTAAGTCCGTCATACAGGTATTTATGATCAGGTCAAATTTATAATTAGAACAATAAGCACATCGGAGCCCAAGTATTTGCACAAGAAATCAAATTACTGTATTTCGTTTGCAGTCAATAAAACAATTCTACCTACATTCCTTCTCATTGCCGCTGCATATCGTTTTGCAAGCATAAGCAAATAACAAGAGCATAATTCTTTAACTGCGGAATTAGAACAATTACAGCGTTTCGTTTTTTTTTTTTCAATTATTACTCGTAAATTTTTCAAAATGAGTGATTAAGAGTCACGTGATACAATGTCTAAGTCAGAACTTGAGTGCCGCTTAGGTTTAGTGGAGGCATATTTCAAGCAACTACTTTCCATACAAAATGACATAGAAACTCTAAATCCAAAAGATAATATACGGGCAGACATAGAAGAATTATGTATTCTTACAAAATCGAAAATAATTCATCTTATGGGCAACAATTATAAGCGATCTTCAGAAGCTTAATTTGCCATCCCAGCATCTAATAATTCAAAATTACCAAAATTTCATTTTGTAGTGTGCTCTTTCATTACACACTGCTGTACTCACAACACTTGAATGAAATATGACGAATATCCAAAGGGATCATATTGGTAATTGAGTGACATTGATAAAGTATAAAAAGAGCCCCTTGGCCAGAAATAAATCAGATTTTAATGAGAACTCAAATCGGCAACAACTTTGCCTTGAATTTTATTAATAGATCTCCTTTTGCCCTTACCAAGATAAGATCGGCAATTGCAATAGCGTAACCAAAGGCAAACTCTGCCGGTTACAAAAACACCAATAATAGAATTTTTAAACAATGCTCAAATGCAAGAGGATAATGAATCCATTATGACAGCATTTAGTTTAGAAACAACTTCCAAAACTCTTCCATTATTCTCAGGAAATTTCAACGAATTGGAATATTTCATGGTGACCTCATATATATGACTTTATCAGAATCAGCTAAAAAAGATTTCCTTCAATACGTTTTCCATGCTAAACTAACCTCAAATGTTAGAACAGCTATTAGTGTTGTTGCTGTACCTGAGACTTTTGACGCATTGAAGAACGCATTAAAACAAAGATACAAAAGTAACAAGACAATCCCACAACTACAAGATAAGTTAAACAATTTATACCAAAGAAATTTAACAGTAAACAATTTCAGGGACAAATTGAGTGATATAGTAGATAACCTTAATAAACTAGGAATTGAAGAGTTAGGAAATAATGCTACAGAACCGGAGAAAAATGTCATAATTAAACTGAATGATAAATTAGCCCTTGAATCATTTAAACGAGGCATAAATGACAATATGAAAACAGCAATTTTTGCTGCTCGTCCCAAAATTCTACAAGAAGCAACAGAACTTGCTCTTGAACTAGAAAATGACCAAAAAGCAAACCCAAGCTCCATTATGCATTTCGATAGAAACTGTAGACAAACCAATAATCTCAGACCAAATAGACAAAACTTTAATAACAGCAATTATAGGTCTATTGGTAATAATAATTACAGACCATTTAACAACAATTACAGACAGAATAACAACAATTTCAGACAAAACAATAACTTCAGGAGAAGTAACAATAACGCTGCAAACAATAGTTTTAGGTCAAATAACAACAGCAACACAAATGTTAGGAACAACAATTTCAACAACAGAAATAACAGTTATATAAATAGGAATAACAATAACAGAGACAGAAGATATATGCGCACAATAAACAACACGGGAAACATGGAAGGCTCGAAGTATGAGAATACTCCGGAAAGCCAAAATAATATAAATTTCATTACTGCCACATACAAAAATAAAAAATTAACATTTCTTGTCGACACAGGTGCCGACATATCACTGTGCCGTATGAACAAATATTTCGAAAATGAAGAATATTATCCAGAAGAAAGATGTAAACTAACGGGTATCACAAATCAGGAAGTCATTTCAATAGGAACTATTGACCTTAATCTGAATTTAACAAACATTGAATGTAAGCATACATTTCAACTGGTAGATACAGATTTTCCAATTGAAACAGATGGTATTATTGGTCGAGACTTTTTAAAGAAATATTTTTGTAAAATAGACTATGAAACATTTACATTAACTTTGTTTGTAAACAATACAACAATAATTTTGCCTATGCAAGCAAAAGCATATAATGAATTAACAATAACAATACCACCAAGAACAGAAATTATACAACCACTAAAATTAAAAATAAATGAGGATAGCGTCGTATTTAATAATGAATTAGAAGACGGAATTTTCTTAAGTAATTCGATAGCACCCAAGAACGGAATGACACATATAAAAATTTTAAATACAACGAACTTTACTGTAACTTTGAAAGGCATTCAACTTCAAACTGACCCACTTAAAAATTATAATATATTAAATTACAATACTGTAAACAATGAGGAACGTTTTAACAAATTAATAAATACACTTAACATAAACAATAGTGATGAACACGCAAAAACTGAATTAATAAACATTTTCAAAAAATATCAAAATGTATTTCGTCTGGATGATGAAAAACTAACAGTAAATAATTTTTATAAACAAAACATTACAACTTCTGATAATACTCCAGTATACATTAAAAACTATAGACTTCCAAATTCACTTACAAATGTTATAAATGAACAAGTTCACAAAATGCTTAATGAGGATATAATAGAACCATCAGTTAGTCCTTATAATCCTCCACTCCTTCTGGTACCGTAAAGAATACTGAATTACAAGATTGTCAATGACAAATTTCCATTAACTAGATTGGAAGATGTTTTAGACAAGCTTGGAAGAGCAAAATGGTTTTCGACACTCGATATGACGAGTTCATTTCACCAAATTGAGCTTGAAAAGGATTCGAGACCACTTACAGCATTTTCGACCCCACATGGTCATTTTCAATTTAAACGACTCCCATTCGGTTTGAAAATATCATCCAATAGTTTTTAAAGAATGCTCACAATAGGATTATCAGGATTGGATTCTGAAGCTTTTTTGTACGTAGACGACATAATAGTATATGGTTGCAGCTTAAATCATCACAACCAAAATCTTGTCAAGGTTCTTGATAGACTTCAGAGATATAATCTGAAACTATATCCACAAAAATGTTGTTTTTTGAGACCAGAAGTAGTTTATTTGGGTCATCTTATTACTAAAGATGGTGTAAGAACAGACCCATCTAAATATGAAATAATTAATTACACACGATGTCATAAGATTTGTTGCATTTTGTAACTATTATAGAAAATTTATCCCAAATTTCGCAGCTATTGCAAAACAATTAAATTCTTTATTGAAGAAATCAGTTAAATTCGAGTGGACCAATCAATGTCAAAATGCTTTTGACACACTAAAAGAAAAATTAACTAATCCACCAATATTACAATATCCAGACCTTTCATACTAACCACTGATGCCTTAAATTACGCGCTAGGAGCAGTTTTATCACAAGGAGACATTGGACAAGACCTACCAATTTCATACGATAGTAAATCTTTGCAAAACATGACATTAATAAACCTATAATAGAAAAAGAACTTTTAGCAATCCATTGGGGTATAAATTTCTTTAGACCTTATTTATATGGTAGACAATTTATAATAGTAACGGACCACCGGCCATTAATTTCGCTATTTTCACACAAGAATCCTTCATCAAAATTGACTAGAATCAGATTAGATTTGTGTGACTATGATTTTTCAATATTATATAAAAAGAGCAAGATGAATACAAATGCAGACGCACTTTCCAGAATAGAAATTAACTCAGATGTACTTAAACAAATGATACCACAGGAATACGACGAAAAGCTAAAAAAAAATTTTAATAACAACAAGAGGCATGAAAAATAAAGAACATGAGGCAAAGAAAGAAATAGATAAGAGAAAATATATTAATAATGAAGAACACAAATTGAATAATGTAGAAGATATTAATGAATTAGAAAATACACGTGTATAAGAAGATAAACTGGAGAAATGCACATCTCAGAAGCCTGATCAACTTCACATATGGGAATGCACCTCCATTAATGACGTCAAAAATATAAATAAATTACAATTTAATAACATTGAGAATATAGAGAATTTGAATATATATATAGAAAATAATACTGTGCACATAGGTCGTGATGAAATTGAACGAAACCAGTTTCGAATATGAAGAAGTCTCGTACCCAAAATATTAAAAATGAAAATAATTATATGCATGCAAGATTCAGCGAAAACTCATCGAAACTAGATTCGATTCTGAGGAAACTGATATCTAAAATGAATAGAGAAAATATAAAAGAATTAGCGCTTTCAAATGAAGACATAATATTTGATTTGTATACAAAAGAAGAATTTAAAGAAATTTATGAGAATATAAAAATTAATAATAAAGACCTCAATTAAAAATATTGATATTTAAGCCTCCAATAAAATTACAGACGACGTATTGAAATATAAACTGATTGACGAATTCCACAACACGACATATTCAGGTCATTTGGGAATAAGAAAAACAATTATAAAACTAAAACAACGATACATATGGAAAAATATGAGTAGAATGGTTAAAAAATTTGTATCGTATTGTGACAACTGTAATAAAAACAAACAAATACACCTTACAATAGTTTTGAAGTGATTTCAATCGACACTGTATGTCCACTTCGCATTTCAAACGAGTACCGATACATACTAACAATGCAATGTGAATTAACAAAATTTGTTGTTGCACACCCAATGTCAACTAAAGATGCACTCGCTACAGCAAAAACACTAGTTGAACAATTTATTATAAAGTATGGACAATTTAAAGTACTTAAATCTGATAGAGGAACAGAATTTGTAAATGACTTAATGAACAACATATACTCATTACTTCAAATTAAACAAATATTTTCAACACCATACCACCACGAAACGTTAGGTTCGGTTGAAAGAAACCATAGAGTACTTAATGAATTTCTTCTGACAACGGCAAATGACTATGAATGGGACAAGTGGATTCCATATTTTACATTCGCTTATAATACAGCTCCTCATATAGATACAGGCTATTCACCTTTTGAATTAGTATATGGTAAATTGCCAAGCTTGCCATCTGATACTTTTAATATAAACAAAAACAAAATTTACAACTATGATAACTATGTACAAGAGCTACGAGTTAGATTACAATTTGCATTAAATAAAGCCAAAGACATAATTAATACAACAAAAGAAAAAAGAACACTAAATAATAAATATAAAAATAAGCTAGACTTAGAAGTAGGTGATCTAGTATTACTAAAAGTAGAAAATAGGAAGAAAAACCAGAGTCCGTATAAGGGACCATATAGAATTGTAAGTAGAAATGGAGTAAATACTTCAATAGATTATAATAGAAAAACCAAACAATTTCATAATAATCAATTAAAACCATATAATTCAATTTTATAAATTTATTATTATTAAATAAAAATAATATATATATATATATATATATATATATATATATAAATATAAAAATAAATATACAATTGTAAAAACAATTTTTATAAGAAATATCATAAAATTAATTGTAACCATGCATGTGCTTAGAAAAATTAATCCCCTAATTTTTCTCTTAAGGGCGAGGGTGTAGTGTGTTATTTCATTACACACTGCTGTACTCACAACATACTGCAGACATAAACAAAATCGATCAAGCCGCACTTGAATGAAATATGACGAATATCCAAAGGGATCGTATTGGTAATTGAGTGACATTGATAAGGCCAGAAATAAATCAGATTCTAATGAGAACTCAAATCGGCAACAACTTTGCCTTGAATTTTATTAATAGATCTCCTTTTGCCCTTACCAAGATAAGATCGGCAATTGCAATAGGACGAATTTTTCTACAAACAACAACCGATTGATTTACTACTTGGTGCAGAATACTTCTTTGAGGTACTATGTAGCGGAAAAATTAGTCTTGGTATAAACATGCCCACTTTCCAAGAGACTAAAGTAGGTTGGATAGTTACGGGTCGCTATACGCCAAACACTAAACCAACTGTTTCAAAATGTATGGTTGCCACTGCTCAAGACATAGGTCTTGATGAACAACTTAAGTTTTTATGGTAAATGGAAGAGGTGCATCAATCAACAAATAAGTGGACAACAGAGCAGCAATTGTGCGAATCACATTATTTGTCAACAGTCGAAACTAATTCTAAAGGTAGAATAATCGTTAAATTGCCTTTTAAAGGACATTTTTCGACTCTAGGGCCCTCTTATAAAACAGCTTTAAAAAGATTCTATCTTCTTGAACGACGTCTGGCTCGAGATAGTAATGTAAAAAAGCAGTACATAAAATTCAAGGCCGAATATGAACAAATGGGACATATGTCTCTCATAAAAAATCCTAACATGGAAGCTCCGAATTACTTTATTCCCCACCATTGCGTGCTTCGCCCAAACAGTACAAGCACGAAGCTCAGAGTCGAGTTTGATGCTTCGGCAAAAACCTCGTCGGGAAAATCCTTAAACGATATCCTTCTTGTAGGAACAACCATACAAGATCAATTATTTTTACAAGTTCTTCGTTTTCGTTTATATAAATATGCTTTCACAGGCGACATCGTTAAAATGTATCGAATGTTTCTGGTACATGAATCGGATAGGCCCTTTCAGCAAATCTTGTGGAGGCCTAGTGAAAATCAGCCAGTTAATGTTTACCAACTGAACACCGTAACATACGGTATGTCAGCATCACTATTTTTAGCCATACGCAGCCTACAGTTTCTGGCAGATAAATTCGAGGTATCCCATCCAACTGGCTCTGCGGTAATTCGAAACAATTTTTACGTCGACGACATGATTACTGGTGCGAACACTCTCGAAGATCTAAATATTATTAAAAATGAAGTCTCTCATATTTAATCGCAAGCTGGATTAGAAATTGCAAAACTTCAATCAAAACACAATCAACTTCGGTCTGATGAAACTACACCGAAAAATATGAACATAGAAAAACGTCAAACTTAGAGCGCACTTGGTATAACCTGGAATCCAGTAAACAATACTTTTCTCTTTGCTTTCAACCTAGAATCAAAGTTCTCAATGTATACGAAACGAGCAATTTTATGACTCACTGCATCGATTTTTGACCCAATAGGGTTAATAAGTCCCCTAATAATAATTCCAAGAGTATTACTGCAAAACTTGTGGCTACAGAAGTATGACTGGGACACCGAAGTTCCCGCAAACATAAAAACCTCATTCATCAATTGTCTTCAGGACTTACATAACTTAAACACGATTTCAATCCCCCGTTTTGTCTTTGATGGCAACTATACTGAAATACAACTACACGGATTCAGTGACGCTTCTATTCGTGCGAATGGTTGTTGCTTCTATGTATGTTCTAAAAATTCGTATAAAAATACAAAAACAACGATTTTCGCAGCAAAGTGCAGGGTTGCACCAACAAAGAAACGAACAATGCCACAGTTAGAGTTATGTGGTGCACATCTTTTGTCAATTTTATACAGAAAAATTGCTCCTTTGTTTGGTATTCAACCCCCGTGTGTTCTTTTGGACTGATTCGTCAGTAATATTAAGATGGTTGCAGTTACATTCTTTAACACTACGTTCGTTGGGAATCGAATTTCTGAGATTCAGGAAATTACAGCAAATGGTTCGTGGCGGCATGCACCTACTGCAATGAATCCCGCTGACCTCATTTCTAGAGGTTGTTCTCTCGAAAAATTAAAAGGGCCATTATTGTTTTCAGGACCAGAATTTTTAAAACGTGAAGAAACTCAATGGCCAAAATCTCTAAATGAATATGATGAAGAAGTCGTCAAATCAGCTGTTCGAGTATCGCTTTTTAAGTGCGAAATTCAAGACAACTGTATTCTAAATTTATGCGATAAATTAAGCTCTTATACAAAAACCGTGCTCGTAGTAGCGTTGTTATCTCGGTTTGTGCGTGGCAACATATATAAGCTCAACAGTATGCTTTGGAGTGTATTGCATCGAATTTGCAGCAACACTACTTTGTTGAAGAAGTCCATTGCCTCGAAAACAATTTGGATATTAAAACATCGTTTAAGTCGCTTGGTTTATTTATCGACAAAAGTAAACATGTCTCCCTAGTTCGAATAGGAGGCAGACTAGAAAACGCAAACATTCCTAAAAATCGAAAACATCCTATTTTGCTGCCGAATTGTAACTTTGTTTTAAATTATATCAGACATCTTCATGTGTCCAATTACCATGCTGGAGCGAAAGCACTGGTTGCCTTTTCCCGACATACAGTTTGGGTAGTCAACGTTCGAGTCATAGCTAGAAAGTTAGTACGTTCATGCGTAAGTTGTATTCGATATCGTCCAAAACTCATGGAACAAGTCATGGGAAATCTACCTCGAGAAAGAGTCACACCTGCAAGACCTTTTCAACGTTGTGGCGTTGACTTTTTTGGCCCCATAGATATTCATTTCAAAATAAGAGGAAAACGTCCTGCAAAAAGTTATGGTGCTATTTTCATAGGTTTCGTGACCAAAGCGGTGCATATAGAGCTGGTGTCCGACCTGTCATCGGACGCATTTATTGCAGCGCTAAGGCGACTAATCGGCAGGCGTGGCTTGCCGTCTGATATATTCTGCGACAACGCGATTAATTTTGTTGGAGCAAACAACAAATTAATCGAGTTGAAAAATTCCTTTTTAGACAAACAATTTCTATCATCATTAAATAACTTTTGTTCAAAAAATCTCATAGATTTTCATTTTATTCCGCCAAGGGCTCCCCACTTCGGCGGTCTCTGGGAGGCCGCCGTGAAAACCGCAAAGGGTCATCTATATCGAACTTTGATTGGAGCATAAATGACGTTTGAAGAACTTATGACTGCATTAATCGAAATAGAAGCTATCATGAATTCACGGCCGATAGCAGCATTATCAAGTGATCCCAATGATGTCGAAGCCCTAACCCCTGGTCATTTCTTAGTAAACGGTCCTCTTAACTCGCTACCAGAACGAGAAATCGAATGTGATGATATAAGCTTACTTGAAAGATGGCGCCGTATTAGTGCCGCAAAACAACAGTTCTGGCGTTGCTGGTCTTCAGAATATTTAAACGAGATGTTACAACGAAAAAAGTGGTTCACAACAGCACCTAACCTAAAACCAGGAGTACTCGACCTAATCCATGAAGACAATTTGGCACCACTTCACTGGCTCATGGGACGGATTGTTGCCACGATACCCGGAAAAGATGGCAAAATACGAGTGGCAGACGTAAAAACCACAAGAGGAGTCATACGCAGACCAATTCGTAAAATGGCAATTCTTGTGGAATCTTGAAAGTAGATACTTTCAACGCCGCCAGGATGTTGGAGCACTCTTCAATTAATTATTTTATTCTTTGTAATTTCTGTCAGTTCGTTTTCAAAAAGTATTTTCTATTTTCATAAAATTATAAATTGTAATTTTATCTTTTTTTACTATAATTTTGCTTTTTCTGTCAGTTTTTTTATTGAAAAAATATCAAAAACGAATCAATATTAATTCAAAACTCGATAAGAAACGTTTAATAAATTGTTCATTAAAACTTCTTGAACACATCGAAACATCCAGTCTTTTAAATTCTAAAAGTAGCCACAAGTTCTACAGATGTTATTATTAAAAAGATGAGTGGATTTCAGGAACGCGACAGCGGTTGGGCATTAATTGAAATATCACGTCTTGAGATAAACATTTATCAATACATCCCCCTACCACAGGAAACACAGAGAAAGTTTGCATGCATCAATATTCAAAATAATGATGAGTATTGTTTCAAATGGGCAATAATATCAGCATTATATCCAATGGCAGAGAATTCAAATAGAATGACGTCCTTTAATGTTGTTAACATAGAAGATGAAATTATAAGACTGGAAAACAACACTGAATTAAATTTTACGAGCTTGAACTGTCCGCTTCCAATAAATCAGATAAAAGTATTTGAGGCCAACAATCTTGAATTGAGTGTTAATGTGTTTGCATTAGATAATGAGAATAATATAGTCGGTCCATATTATTTTTCGCAACAGGAAAAATCTAAGCACATAAACTTGCTTCTGTTAGAAGATGGGGAAAAACTCCATTATATATGAATTAATAATATATCAAGGTAAACAACTTTATACGTAGGTAATAGTTAAAAACTTTTACTAATTAAATTTTTTCCTTTATATTTACAGATTAATCAAAAGTCAACTGACAAAACATAAATGTAAGACATATATATGTAATACATGTTTAATACATTTCCATGCTGAATCATCTTTAGAGAACCATAAAAAAGAATGCAATAAGATGGTAACTAAAATGCCTAGTATAGAAAACAGTATGCTTAGTTTTAAAAATTTTAAAAAACAATTGGATGTACCTTTTGTTGTATATGCTGATTTTGAATGTATTCTAGAATCAATTAATATACAAAATTAAACAAATGTTAAATCAGTACAAAAGCATATTCCATTTGCTTATAGTTATTATATTAAATGTTCATATAATTCAGATTTAAATATTTTTAAAATTTACAATGGTAATAATGCACTGCAACATTTTTTTAAAAGCTTAGTTAACGATATTTTAGATATTTACACTGAACATCTAAGTGTTATTAAACCTATGAATTCCTTAACGCCACTTCAACAGATACAAAATTATGAAAGCAAGACTTGCATATTTGTAAAAAAATGTTATCAAATAGATATAAAGTAGTTGACCATTGTCATCTAACCGGTGAATATAGAGGTGCTGCTCATAACAAATGTAATTTAGAATGTCAAATTGCGAATTTCATTCCTATATTTTTTCATAATCTTTCATCATAAGATTGTCATTTGTTTGTTAGAGAGCTTTCATTTATTGAAGGTGATATAAATATTATACCTTTAAATAAGGAACTTTATGCATTATCCATATCAAAAAGAATTACACTCAATGAAAAAAAAACTATATCTAGTTTAGAGAAATTAGCAACTTATTTAACCGACAACGATTTAACTATAGTAAAATCGAACTATTCAAATGATGAAGAATTCAATTTAATGAAACGTAAAGGTGTATTTCCGTACGACTACTTAGATTCTGAAGATCGTCTCAATGAAACTCAATTGCCTCCCATTGCAGTTTTCTTTAATAAATTAACTAACGAGTCGTGTAGTGTAGAGGATTATGAACATGCACAAAAAGTATGGAAGAATAACTTCACTATTTGACGTTTCCTTAAACTCATTTTCTTTAATTACAACTATTCGCACTCTTGCTCGCCACACTTTACAATCACCACTGTGTTTAAACAAACAAATTTTACATAGTTTATGGTGTCTTACGATATCCCATTTTTCACCACGAAAGAGAGCAATAAATTTTTCACACTTTGCTATTGATTTACATTTGTTGTTTTTGCAAACAAAACATTTACGATCATTACTGTGGGTATTAATGTATACTCTTTTGCTATCGTTGTTGATTTGTTTTTTCTCTTTTGCTGTTTGATACGTTCTCAACTGTTATACAGCTGGCAGAGATTCCTATGTTGAATATCCAATTGGAAAATTCATACAAGTTAGGATTTTTGTTTTGATTTATCAGCTGTAATTTATGTATACCCCATTGCAATTGATATGATGGTGGTAATTTTTGCAATAATTCGTGAAGAAGCGACGAATTATTAATTTCATCGAGTAAATTTGTGGATTCTATAGTTGCAATTAAACTTTTAACATTAACAGCAAACGAAGTAAATGAAGGTAGGTTATTTTCATTAACGTAGGGTGTGTTTTTAATGCGATTTTTAATAGAATTAACTATTTTTTCAGGTTGTCCGTACATTAATTTTAGTATGGACATTACCCAAGACACGTTTGAAAGATGTATCAAAATGAGTTGTACACTGTGAAGTGCGTCTCCCCTCAGAGATTTTTGCAACCTTATCAGATTTTCGGCATCGGTTAGTCCACATATTTTGGTTGACCATTCAAAGGTAGATGAAAATAAAGGCCATTCTTCTGGCTGGCCGCTAAAGAGAGGCAGTTCTTTAGGTAATGAATTTCGAGCCTGGAGCTGACTTTGATACAAAGGTGGAGAAAAATTACTACCGTTGTTTGGAAAATGAAGGAGGGAACTGTTAAGTTGTGTTATACCGTGGCACATTTTGATTCGAATTAAATTCATTATTTGATAATGCGGCGGAAGTGAGAGGTGCGACTTTATTCGCTTTGAAGCATTGGGATTGCACTTGCTGTACAAATCCGCTTGTAGGGATGCGACTAAACGTGTAAATTGGTGCGGTAGTAAACGTTGACCGTATGGTGGTGGTGGAAGACGGCTTATTGGATGGAGCACTATTTAGCGATGTGTAGCAATAAGAATTTTTATTTTCTGTATTAGTATTTTTATTTACGACTGTATTAGATGTAGATGGACAAGTAAAATATGTATGGGGAGTGGGGGCTGTCTCGTTTTGGTTTATTTTATTTGAGATTCTATTTTCAGACGATTTCTGAGGAATTGGCGCTTCATTTGTTGGTGAGTCTGGAGGATTAGGAAGTTCGTTTAGCCAGTTACGGATGGAAATTGATTCGTTGGAGGATGTATTACTTTGACGTTCTTGTTCGTGTTGATGGATTAATTTATACTTTTTATTTACAAACTCCATTGAAACTGCTCGTTCTTCCTCTAGGCGTTGCAACTCAATTTCTAGCAAACGTTGAGATTTATTGGAATTCTTAGATGTTTTTGACGAAATACTTTTCAATGATTCAGGTGTAGTGTTACATGTCAAAGTGGAAGTGCACTTTTTGCATTTATAGGTTAGGTCTAAATTATTGTTCGGTGTGAAATTTACACACAATTTATGATAATTTTTATGGCATTGTATGCAAATTATCATATTTTTGTCAGGGGAATTTAAACAGATTGGACAATGTTGTTGATTCATTACATCCATTTGTACTTACTTTGTGATTGGCAATAGGACGTTATAAGGTTATAGGCGATCAGATCAGATCGGAAAATTGGTGATGATCCAGAGAAGAATGTTGACCAGAAAGCTATTTTTTTTGTAAGATCCACTGATGACAGTTAACCAGAAAATAGAATTTTAAAGTGTTATAAGAGGAATTTGCCTCGGTAGTGATTCCCACGTGGATTTTGAATAAAGAAAACAAATTTAGATATAAAAATTTGATTTATTTCAAAAAAAAATATGTTTTCTAGATTAAAATTCCTAAAGAATTAACTTTAATTAGAAGTTATTTACAATTAACGGAAAAAATATTAAATTTACTATTTGGTGTGGAAATCCTACTTCAATTTTACAAATTAAGCAAGAGATCTGTTCCTGGCTGACGACATAGGAAAAATAAAATTAGCTAAAAATGACGTCAGTCCGAAGATATTTATGTATAATATAAAATAAATCTATTACAAATTCTTTTGGTTAATAATATTACTAAACAAAGCTACTAATTTTAGATGATTTTGCCGGCAACATATAGAATGATTGCTGCGAAACAATAAAATGTATTTATTGTTGAATATGTATGTATGATATTCTGTTTAACCTTTTCTTATCAACCTTTATAGAGATTTCCAGTTATTACATAATCTTAGCCACACAATTCGTAAATGATATCCCACTATTTTTGTTAGGTAGATTAGGGTCGCCTTTTGTAAAAGTTGTTTTGACACTAAACGTACCGACATATTATATATACCTATTTTGCTACCGATGGCGGTCAATGACCGCTTTTGATATAAACATTATAGAGTTTTACAGTTGGTTGTAATTAATATAGAATTTAGTATAAACAATAAGCACAAAGTAATTATCGTATAATAACCAAAAACATTTATTTTTCGGGCTTTAGGAGTACATCTTTAGCAGTGATGCCAATTCTTCGGACACCAAACGCGTGAAAAAAAATGAATAACGGGCTAAAAAGGGCTAAATTGAAAAAATTAGGTTTTTAGTACAATACAATTTCATTTTTTTCAAAAAAGCGCATAAAGGGGCTAAAATTAAAAAAGTCTTTTCAGATAAAGCCACCACAATTTTTAAACAAAACAATTTATTAATAAGTATTATTGCTTTTGAGATCATTTTATCTTCAATAGAATTAAGGCAGTAGATTAGTTTCAAATAGAATTTACATTACAATCTTTAAGAGTTGGTCATTGTTAAATACGATTTGTACTTCTTGGTCATCCTCTTCTTCATTCTTAAATCGCTTTCTATATGGTTTGAGACTTGGCTCTGTCCAGTGTTCTGTGGAAGCAAATGGTGAACGAATTGCATATAACGATAGCCCAGCCTGACATTTCTTTTCCACCTAATTATTAGGTAAACATAATTTTAAACTTTCAGCAAAGCTTGTGTTTCCCGGTACTTTTGGTAATTCTATGTAAATAACAATGAAGAAAACAAGAAATAGAAGAAAAAAGTTCTGTCACACTGGTTTACAATTCGTCATTGCCAGAGAAACGTAAGATTATATTTCCATACACAGTTAGAGGAAAAACGGGCTAAAAGGGCTGAACAAAAATACTGAAAAGCGCTGAAATTGCGCGTTTTTTAGTTTAGGGCTAAAAAAATTTTTTCGCGCTAAAGACATCCCGAAAAGGGCTAAATCTAGCCCGAAAAGGGCTAAGTTGGCATCACTGATCTTTAGAAAGAAGCCTTGAAACTAGAAACTTAAGTAACTAGTTACTTAAGTAATTTACATATGTACATATCTTTATTCAAACTAATTAACGGTGGTCATATTTCGTCCGCACGCTATAAATGTTTCAGTAAATTCGAGAACAACAAATTCACTAAGTGGCATTGCTGATGGCCTCGTCTATACTGGAGAAACAAAACAAGTGTTATTGAAAATAATACCAGTAAAAGTTTTTGGTAAAAACAAAACAATGGAAACCTTTGCCTTCATAGATGAGGGTTCATCCATAAGTTTAATTGATGAATCCTTAATGAAGGAATTAGAAGTGACTGGAACGCCAAACCCCCTATATCTTAAATAAAAAGCA
Source organism: Sarcophaga peregrina (assembly GCA_014635995.1). Classification (NCBI taxonomy): domain Eukaryota; kingdom Metazoa; phylum Arthropoda; class Insecta; order Diptera; family Sarcophagidae; genus Sarcophaga; species Sarcophaga peregrina. The sequence goes on from CM025790.1 coordinate 74,189,416, forward strand.
TATGAAAATCAATTTGAATTCAGTGAAGTCGTTAAATTTGCCGTCACAGTCTTTGGACTATGAAAAGGTTTCGGAGAGATTTCCTCACCTAAAAAAATTTGCCAATTAAAAGCTATTTTAATGCCGTGCCAAAGATTTTAATTGGTTTAAATCATTTTGATTTGGGTGTATCAAATAAAATACGCCAAGGGTCTCCCCACGAACCAGTTGCTGTACACACAAGGATTGGAGGTATGATTTATGGCGCTGTTGGCAAAAATTCAAAACCAAGTAAGCATTTAAATTTAAATGTGCATATTTGTAATTGCAACGAAGATCAGCAACGCTTAGAAGATTTAGTGAAAAGTTTTTATTCTTTTGAAAGTATCGGGATATGTTGCAAAGATTTACTTGTGAGTGAAGACGAAGCTAGGGCGCTTAGGTTGTTGCGGGAGTATACACTACAAAGCGAAGATGGGTATTACGAAACTCCCTTGCTATGGAAATTTGATATTTTACATTTACCTGATAGTTACAATATGGCTTTGAAACGTTTATTATGCCTTGAGCGTAAATTAAAACAAAATAAAGACCTTATTGATATCTTTAAAAATACGATGGAAAAATATTTATCAAAAAAATATATACGTAAGTTAGAAAGAGATGAGTTCAGTACTAACCATGGTAAGGTGTGGTATTTACCGATATTTGCTGTTTTTAATAAAAATAAGCCGGGCAAAGCACGTGTTGTGTGGAATGCAGCGGCTAAAACGAACAACGTTTCTTTGAATTCATTCCTTATGAAGGGACCTGATTTAATTAAATCGCTGGTAGCTATTTTATTTTCATTTCGGCAAAAAGCAATCACTATACATATGTGGGGACATCGAGGAGATGTTTCACCAAATTTATATACGGCCAGAAGAAAGGAATGTTTAAAGATTTTTGTGGCGCGACTGTAACGAAGCCAAAGAACTAGATATTTACGTTATGGATGTGATGATTTTCGGAACTACCTGTGCTCCTAGTATTTCACAATATATAAAAAATTTAAATGCCAAGAAATTCGAAAAACAATTTCCTACGGCTTATAAAGCAATTGTAGAAAATCATTACGTAGATGACTTATTATATTCTGTTGATACGCCACAAGAAGCTGTAGATTTGATTAAGAATATAAAATGTATTCATCGGCAAGGTGGATTTAATAATAGAAATTGGCTTTCGAACAGCACTTGCATTTTAGATTCGATTTCTGAGGGCACCAGGAAAGAAAAATGATTAAATCTAACTGAGAATAATCATATAGAAAAGGTCCTAGGTGTCTTCTGGGAGCATCAAGACGATGTAATAATTTTTAAGATATCTTCTTGGCTCAAGGCTACTGATGTATTTTCCATTGAAAAAATACCAACGAAACGCGGTTCTTCGGTTAGTTATGTCAATTTACTATCCGTTAGGACTAATAGGCAACATAATCATGTACGTTAAGATTCTTCTTCAAGAGGTATGGCTAACGAAGGTAAACTGGGATGAAGAAATTCCTTTATATCTAGCTGACAATTGGAGCCAGTGGGTAATAGTTTTGCCCTCCATCGAGAATATAAAAATTACGCGTTGTTATCTACTTTTCCTGCCCTCTTACGAAGGGGTTGAAGTTCAACTGCATACCTTTGTAGATGCCAGCAAGGATGGATATGCTGCAGTGTGTTATTTTCGTTTGGTAAAAAATGAAACGGTACTTTGTTCATTAATCGGGTCCAAAACTAGAGTTGCTCCCATAAAAATTACATCTGTCCCTCGTCTAGCGTTAATGGCTGCCCTGATAGGATTTGCTAACTACATCTGTGAAAATCATACAATAAAAATCTGGAGAAAATTCTTTTGGACAGATTCAAAAACCGTTATAAGTTGGATTAATTCCAACCACCGAATTAACATTAGAGCTAACATCAGCAAGCAACTGGCAGTGGATTCCAGCTAAACAAAATGTAGCAGACGAAGCTACCAAGTGGACTCGACTTCTTTAATTAACTCTTCTAGCAGATGGTTTATAGGTCCGGAGTTCCTTTATGACGTCGAAAATAAGTGGCCAAGTACAAAATTTCACGACGTATCTACTACAGAAGAAATGGTTCACCAAAATTATATAATTTCTTCAACGGAATTCTTAGTGACACCTACTCGCTTTTCTAAATGGAATCGTATGTTACGAGCAACCGCTTATGTCTTTCGTTTTATTTTTAATTGTAAAACAAAAAATCATAAAAAAAACTGATCTTACACAAGAAGAGTTGCGAATGGCGCAAAGTTATTTATTCCGTCAAGCACAAAATGAAACATATTCTACGGAAAGTGCATGTCTTAAATCCGGAAAGTTTATCCCAAAGAAAAGTGAAATATATACTAAATCTCCATTGTTAGATAAAGATGGTGTTTTGAGAATTGATAGCAGAATTTACAATGCAGACATCCCCCTAGAACAGAAACGACCGATAATTTTGCCAAACTCATCCTACATAACAACTCTTATAATTTTATATTATCATCAGAAATATTACCATATTAACCATGGAACCGTTATCAATGAAATTCGTCAAAAATACTCCATCGCTAAACTTAGAGTGACATATAAATCTGTTGTTTGAAAGTGTCAGTGGTGTAAAGTTTATAAGGCAGTACCACAAGTTCCTCAAATGGCGAAACTACCTAGAGCTCGAATCTCCGCATATACAGCCCCATTTAGTTACACAGGCATTGATTTCTTTGGGCCATTTATAGTGACAGTGAATCGGCACAGAGAAAAAAGATATGGTATCCTTTTCACATGTTTAACAATAAGAGCTGTACATATCGAAATTGCGTATTCACTTACTACTAGTTCATGTATATTAGCCATTCGTATTTTTATGTCACGTAGAGGAATACCAATAGAATTTTATAGCGACAATGGAACCAACTTTATCGAAGCAGAGCGAGAACTACGTGACGCTTTAAAAGATGTGGATAGTAATATATTTGTTTAAACTTTTACAAGTGTCACAACAAAATGGAGCTTTAACCCACCATCCTCTCCCCACATGGGATGTGCCTGGGAACGACTAGTTCGTTCTGTAAAAACAGTGCTGTACAAAATAATGCCTTCAAGAGCTCCACACGATGAGTTACTGCTAAGCATGGTAATCGAAGTTGAGAATATATAACTCTAGGTCTCTTGCATATGTTCCTATTGATGATGAAACTGCTGAAGCAATTACTCCAAATCACTTTTTATTGGGAAGTTCCAGTGGACTGAAGCCAATGTCTTCCTGTAGCGACAGTGGACAAGTGCTGAAACAAAATTGGCTAATCTCACAGCAATATGCGAAAATTTTTTGGCGAAAGTGGTTGGCTGAATATTTGCCAACGTTAACATGTAGGTCTAAGTGGTTCGAAAAACGTCAAAATTTGCGTCATGGGGATTTAGTTCTAATTGTTGATTCATCTTTTCCTCGCAATGTTTGGCCTCGGGGAAAAGTTATTGAAACGAGATTGGCAAAGGATGGACAGATAAGAAGTGATAAGGTGCCTACGTCACATGGAATACTGGAAAGGCCTGTAGCCAAGCTTGCGATTTTAGACGTGGCTTCCCATGAAGAGTACGACCGCGAAGAACCTTCTTGCCATACTGCGGGGGGGAATGTTGCCGCCACTGGCAAAATCATCTAAAATTAGTAGCTTTGTTTAGTAATATTATTAACCAAAAGAATTTGTAATAGATTTATTTTATATTATACATAAATATCTTCGGACTGACGTCATTTTTAGCTAATTTTACTTTTCCTATGTCGTCAGCCAGGAACAGATCTCTTGCTTAATTTGTAAAATTGAAGTAGGATTTCCACACCAAATAGTAAGTCTAATATTTTTTCCGTTAATTGTAAACAACTTCTAATTAAAGTTAGGAATTTTAATCTAGAAAACATATTTTTTTGAAATAAATCAAATTTTTATATCTAAATTTGTTTTCTTTATTCAAATCCACGTGGGAATCACTACCGAGGCAAATTTCTCTTATAACACTATATAATATGTATTAAGAAACTTGTTTATATATATTTGTAAGATTTTTTAGAAATTTTATTGATTAAAATATACATTAGGCTTTAGAAAATTATGTGTAAATACATCATCTACCGTAGGGATTGGAACGGATTTATCAGTTTCAGATGAGGTGAAAAAATTTTTAAAAAAGATGGACATGACTGTGGAAAATATAACAACATAATTATTTAACCTAATGGCAATCCATGCAAAATGCAACACTAATATTTTTATTTTCTGTATCTACCATTGAATAGATATTTTTTAGTTTTTAGGCTTAAGGTGGGATCACACGATTGTCACAATGCGCCAATTTTATATAATTTTTATTGTGCTGAATGTGGGCCCAATAAAGAAATTGTCCCAATCAAATTCTCTGCAATCAGATGATTGCCCTATCGTACATAAATTTGATTGTCGTAAATTGACACAAAACGGCTTAGTGGCAATAATTGCCGCTTTGCAGTCACACGATTGTTCTAGTATATGGTAACTATCAGAACCAGCTGTTGTGCTAGATTTGTTTTGTTTACAAAAATATAGAAAATTTTAATTCATTCGGTAAAAAGTGAGTTTATTGAAAAAAGAAAATTGCGTCGGACTTGACGACGAAAAAAATGAAAGAAAGAATAAAAGAAGTATATGGGTCAGAGAGTGGCTCACAAAAAAGCACTGATGGCGCATATCAAAAGACATCGATGGAGTAAGTGGAACAGAAAATACTCCAAGCTCTTACATAAGTAATGAAGCAAAGGCTATACGTGAAGAACTAGAACAATATTTTATGTCAGCAACTGGTGAATTTATTAATTTATAATTTTTTTTAAATTTAAATAAATCTATATTTATTTCAAACAATCAATATCACCTCAATATAATTAAAAAAAGACAAAAAATTAAGAAAAACAAAAAAATAAAAAAACACTTCAGTATTAAAAATTAATAAACTAACGTAAAAAATATATCCTAAACAGTTTCAATTCAAATTCAGGTTTCATCTTTAGCTTCCAAAGCTGCTTCCATTGCGGTTTTAACAAGTTGGAAGTGCAATTTGTAGGCAGCCTTTTTCCTTTTCTTGGCAATTTCCCGCATTTATGATGCCAAATACATCCCTATTGCATGCCAATTGTCTTCTTACGCCTCTAAACACTTAACTGCCCACTGCAACATGTCAGCTTTGTTTTTATTTCCCGTCTCAGGTAGGTAAACATTTTGCTCAGCCTGGCTGAGTTTCTTCTGCATCTAACGTTGACTCTGAGGAAGAACTTTTTGATGCGTTGTGTCGATTATAAAACTGCATTGCAGTCCTGGCCGCATTGGCTGAATGTTTTCAGCACTCTGTCCAGACTTTGTTATATTTTTCTTTTTGACATTTTGAAATGCTGTTTGCACATTGGCCCATTTGGCCTTGCAGTCCTCCACCGTATGCCCAGGACAATTGTCTTTAATATCGCACCATGCCTGCTCCCGTTTGTTTCGATATTTATAGTCTGGGATAGAGTATTCCCAAACACAAGGGTGTTCCTCTACAGCTTGTATTAAACCATTAATGCTACTTTAGGTCCAAAATGAAGTTATACTTGGTTTTTTTTTAGCACAGGAGTTTGTGGTACCTGAGAGAGGGTCCAGTCATCCAGGACATCAAATTCTGTGCAGTCATCCAACTCCATAATAAAACTGCAAGTAAATTATAATTGCAATACATATATACAAGAATAAAAACTTATTTTACTTACGAAAATAAATGCGGCTACAAAAAAATATTTGAATAAATAATATTATCGGCGCGTATTGTCGTCTTTAATTGCCGCACTAGAATACATTTCCGCCTTTTATTTCCGCCATTGCTTGAGAAAGTTTGGAAATTATGGGTAAACCAAGAGGTCTCCGCACTGCTAGAAAGCACGTCAACCACCGTCGTGATCAACGTTGGGCTGACAAAGATTACAAAAAGGCTCATTTGGGTACAAAATGGAAGGCCAATCCCTTCGGTGGTGCTTCCCATGCCAAGGGTATTGTACTTGAAAAAGTTGGTGTTGAAGCCTAACTCTGCTATTCGCAAGTGCGTGAGAGTACAATTGATCAAGAACGGCAAGAAAATCACAGCTTTCGTACCTCGTGACGGTAGCTTGAACTATATTGAAGAAAACGACGAAGTCTTGGTCGCTGGTTTCGGTCGTAAAGGTCACGCCGTCGGTGATATTCCCGGTGTACGTTTCAAGGTTGTCAAAGTTGCCAACGTTTCTTTGTTGGCCTTGTACAAGGAAAAGAAGGAACGCCCAAGATCTTAAATTGTTCTTCGTTTGGGTGTGTTTTATTTTTAAAACCCATTTATATCCAATGAAACAAAGTTATTAATTTGTTTTTACATTCTACCCTTTAAAAGAAATACAAACAATAAATATTGGTGTATTTTTAACGTTTTTATTTGTGCATGATTGCCTATCTAGCGTTCACATGATTGTCGCCCCAGGGTTGCATTTGATTGGGCAAAATAAGAACAATATTGTTGTGATTTGACATATGAGCCAATAAGTTGTGAAATCACACGATTGACGTATAATATATACCAATAATTGGTGTATTGCGTCAATCGTGTGATCCCACCTTTAAGCTTTACTTTGGAACACAGAATATGCACTGAATGGAAGCGAAAGTTTGACGTTTACATAATTTTTGTGAAAGGGACAGCAAATATTACCAAAAAGTATTTCTGTCCGTGTCTGATTATTTATGTTTTGTTTATTTATGGAATTGCTAAGAGTTCGATTATTAAAAAAAAATTGACCGAATTTTAAAAAAATTTCTGTAGAATTATGGTATGAGCGTTTGTCAAACGTCACTGCTTTCCATTCTGTGCTTTGGAAAATAAAGATCATTAAAATTGAAAGCGCTTATTTCGTAATTCGGGAAGTTTATAATTCAAACTGCATATTCTGAGATTCAAACAATGACTACATTGAAGGTGAAAATACTTGAGTTCTCGGGCTTTGTTACACACAAAATTTATGTTGAACTTATTTTTTATAAAATAATTGTGCTGCCAAAAATATTATGGCTTAAATAATTGCACAAAAAAGGAACAGTTTGACTTACTACAGTATTACAGACAAAACCAAATTATATATTTATGTAGTGCAGCTAGTCGAACCATTCAATATTGTGAGGTAAAGGTTTGAAAATTTACTTATTTTGATGAGGAAGATAAACTACAAAGATACTTCCTGAAGCAGATTTGAAAACTACCAAGCTTAAACCATAAGTATGTTTAAATTTCACTGGACAATGACAATATAACTTATATAGGTCGAAGACTTCTTGGGTATCCACATGCCGACGTCCTCATACACTTAAAAATTATAGTCAACTTACATACATACATAATTGGTCATTACAATCCTTTAGTCAGGATTATTGCCCTAGTTTCTTAAACTATTTATGTGGTGTGTGTTAATTTTACACATATGTGGCGGGACCTACAGTTTAAAGTCGACTCCGAACGACAGATTTTTTGAGAAATTTTTCATGGCAATTATATTTACTGTCAGAGATTTTGCCAGAAATCTGCCCGGCCTGGGACTCGAACCCTGGCTTTACGTCTAATAAGCCAGCACACTGCTACTACTTACGACCTCAACTTAGTAGCGACAAAAATGTTTGAAGGAATAATAAAATAGCCGGTGAGGAGTGAATTGAAAATCACTGCTGTCTGGAATTTCGTACAAAAAATATAAAGAAAATCGTTTGTAAAGAAGATCGTTTGAGATCTAATTTAATTGAAAGGCATTCGATTAGAAATTTACAAATATCTTCCTCAAGCAACAATACTGAAATTGAAAATTTTTTATACAAGTATTTTCATGAGCTTGATGTTTCACTATTTTATAAAATAACGAAATTTTATTAAAAACACTCTATAATATCGGAAGACATTAGTTAGACAATATATACATATATATATATTTATATATTTAAATTTACATATATATTTAAATATATATTTAAACATAAATCTTTTTCCAGCTGACGAAGTCTTTGATTGCTGCTATTTCAGTCATAATTGTTCCATTACTCAGCCGTTTCAATTATTTACTCCGATTGTTACTTTATTCTTCATTGTTAATTATATTAGCTTTCCTTTTAGAGCCCCTACTCCTACATCGATGTTTGTAACATATTTGTTCCACCCTTCAAATGATTTTAAAGTTAAATTTCACTACAGGCTTCTCATAAATACAAACATATGTCATAGGCTTTGACCAGAAATTTGTGGATGAATAAATCTTCTAATTGGCTATACAGAATTTGAAAATTACACCGGTCCTATATGTACAGACAATTTGAAGTTGGGGGCACAATTGGATACAATCGCCTATATTTTCATTTTAAATTCGTTACTAATTTTACAACTACTAGCCGGACAAAAAGATAAATTGGATATAATAAAGTTTTCTCTCTAAAAATTGAAAGTTTTATATATGTGAAAAAAGTACGCGAAAAGCATAGAACCACATAATATAAAATAGGACTGGATGAACGCACTAAACGACAGAATACTTGGGAGATCTTGACACTTAACTATAAACTTTTAAAGATCTATTATATTTCAGCCAACTTTTATTGTTATAACACACTCACCAGGCCTAATGCATGAGTCTACAACCACTTGCAGTCAAAAAAAAGTTTTTGCTATAGAGTAAAATTATTATAGAGCTATGATATTAATCTCAATATTGGTAGACCATAAGCTCATTAAGTACAATGTTGAAAACACGTACAGTTCAAAATAGTACCCTAGCAAAGGAACAGCATTTATTCAATATTAAATCTATTTTTCATATAACATTAGCAACTGAATTCTATAATGACTCAAGGTTTCCCAAAAGGATTGATCTTCAGTACAACACGAGGCGGAGAGCGACAGGTAGATTTAAATCTGGTAGCTTTCATAATAATTATGGTAAAACCACTTTAGGAGTAACTCTACCACAAATTTTCGATATGTTACCAATAGAACTTTTAAATATTCAGGACAAACAAAAAAGAAAAAAACTTTTTCATAAACTCGCAAGGTTAACTAATGTTTCCACCTTCTTATTCCATTTTATTTTGTGTAACTTAAATTTTTTCCATTTAATTAATATTTCATTACTTACTTTTTATTTTATTTATAAATATTATCTTTAATGGCAAAAACCTATTTGTTCAATACTTCTGCAGGCAAGCTATAATGCTTCGCGAAAATAGAAATTAATATATGATTTGTGTGATAATAGTGCTTTTATATTGGAATACAAATGCATAAACCATCTTAAGAATAATGAAATTAACATAAATATTAAAAATATATTTATCTTAAATTAATTAAAAGAATTGCAAAAATTTATTAAAATCATTGTACATAATCAATGTTCCAATTCAATATGTAATCGAAATTTGTTTGAAATTGTTTGCATGAAATAAATAAAAAGAACCTGCTAATGCCTAAGTAAACGCAAGTATATATATGAATTCAAAAGAAAACATTCAGCGATCTTCTCTTTCTATCGACATTTAAAAAAACATTGGAAAGAGTTTTTCAGGAAGTAGTGGTACATAAAACCAGAGTAATCGTTTAATATTGGGAATCTGTTAAAATTTGAGTTTGTAAGTGTTTTCCAGCAGACTGTATCCGATGTGCCCTTCCAAAATAATCCATCTAAAAAGCCCCTCACACCCTGCAAATGGAAAAATAAAAACATCACTGGAAGGCAGTACCAAGGGGAAAAATGTGGGAATCATCTTTGCAAAAATATCCGTCAGTAATAGACGGCGTTGTCCCTAGTAGAGATCAGCAATGAACGTTTCAAATTCAACTGATTCATTCTGATTCATTCGCACTCACTACAATATTGATTTATAAGTACAGGTTACAATGAGTATGAGTACAACCTTGACATCAAACTCACAACATTGCTGATCTCTGGTTCCTAGGCAACGGCAGATGGCTGCCTCTTATCCTAGGACCTGTTACAGCAGACCTATCATCTGCTTATCTGGCACAACAAAAGATTAATGAAACGGAAACAAGGCAAAAATGCTTTGTGTTAGCTATATCCTACAAATAGGTAATGGAAAAAAATGGTGATACAATTAGACAAATTTTCAACCAAAATGAATTGTTTAGAAAATTTCTGAAATTTATTAGTCGTATGTAAATTTTTATAGGCCAGTAACATATCCCGCAATCAGCCGGTAAGAGTATCTTCCGCCGTATCACTTGATAGATACCCAGCTATTTACTTCTAGGATGTATTTTCGCCACACCAGTTCGAAGTATGTGTTCTGGTAATTCATTTTTCTTATTATTGAGTCTACATATGGGGCTTCAATCGATAACACAAGTGTAATTACCCCAAGAAGGTCTGGATTGTCTCAAGCTAGTTTAATTTGAGAAGGGTGTATGTCTCTTTCTCCATATCCATTTTTCTTTCTCTGAGTTTACTGTTACAGGGGTGCAGGTCTAACTTGCTAATTCAATTTTTATTCTTTCCTATCTTTATTCAGCCTCAAGCTGAGTGTTCGCATGGCTGTCTTCCTCTCTAATTCAAGCGTGTGTAGAATTGAACACGTTTTTCAATGACGTAAGTTTTCTCTTGGTAGTATTGGGAAATTTCCCCATGTATTCTGAGTATTTTTCTTTGGGACCAAATACCCCGCCTTGGCTCACTATACATCTACACATGTATGTTTACATAACATTATTACCTTAAAGGAAGACTGATTTCAAGTGCCTCCATGTTACCACTTTTGTCCTCTAATTAGGTGGCATTGTTAAAAAAACGTCTGCACTTTGTTTATTTAATGGATTGAGAAATTTCTAACAGCTGTTTCTTTCTTCGAATTGTTTTGTTTCCGGTACTACTAAAAAATTACACTTAATAGCAAATAATTCCTTTCAATTTTATTTTTAAGGGTCTGCAATAAAAAATTATTACTTTACTTTAAATGGAGTTTGACAGATTGTAGATTACATATATCACACATACATATGTGGTCGTTACAACCCTTCAGTCCGGATTATGATTCTCAAGGATAGATTTTTAAACAACTCATGGCAATTTTTTATTTACTCTCGAAATTTTTGCAAGAAATCGCCGAAGAAATATTTATTGATAATTCGTTTTGTTTGAGAAGACTGAGTAAAAATAAAATAATCGAAAATGTTCAAATTATTAAATGCATTGAAAACAAACTTTGTATAAAAATTAAATGAAAAAAAGAATAAAGTGGACAAAAACTAAACAGTATAATTTAGATAAAGGTTGCACTTAGGAACAAAAATAAATTAGTTCATAAACCAGAAAATGCAGTGAGGTTTAATTATTCTCAAAAAACAAAAATTTATAACAAACAATTAACTAATATATAAGAAAATAAGATCATAGTGCTTTAAATTTAAGAAATCTTTTTTACAAAGTTTGTAGTTTAATCAAATATATAGTAAATGTGTGAAGTAAATCCCGATCTCAACTTTGCTAGATTGCAAATTCTATTCTATTCTATCTATCTATTGAAATTTTACTAGTAAATATGTGGTTTTAATATCCACAAGAACCCCTTAGTCATTAGTTCCAAGGTCTCTAGTGTAGATTATAAGCACCAGATTTTATAGTGAATCAGTTGTTCTAATATGACTGTTTAATCCTACAAAAACCTCTTAGTCAATACTTTTAATGTCACTATCACACGGAGAATTGCTTTTACCAAATAATATTTGTGATACTGGCGGTGCATACAATTATTTCCCCAAAATTACATAATTAAGGATATTGTATTAAAAAACAAGCATGATAAGTCTAAAAACTTTAAGCCAATAAATAGCCAAAATCCTTATTATGGTAGAAATAATCAAAAGGACACATATCCAAATAATTACAATTATAATAAAAATAGCAGTAATAATCGATATACTATAGAAATATTAACTATAGGCAACCAAAATGGTCGGGTCAATTTAGTAAAGATAATAGTCATCGTAGTCTGGTAGGTAGTCTATTGGCTTATTGAACGTAAGGTAACGGTTCAAATTCCAGATCAGACGAAACGGCAAAACGAAATGTGACAAAATATTTCTTTGGGACTGCATCTCAACAGATTTCTGACGAAAACTCTGAGAGTAAATAAAATTGCCATGAAAATGTTTCTCAAAAAATTGTCGTTCGTTTATTAACACACTCAACATAAGTGATTTGAAAACACAGGTAGTAATCCCAACTTAAGGATTGTAGTGACAAAGTTTCGGAAACAACAGTTTTGAAAATAATAATTATAAAATAACCTATATAGGCAGAAGAACTATATAGCGCGAATAATCTAGTGCTTTACTTGACAGCAACTGCAACTGTCTTGCCTACATATAAGGTACCCATAGCAGATCTTTGTAAGGGTGGCTTTAGTATTGTATGCCTTTTAAATACGGTAGCTGCTACTACATTAGGAGACTATAGAATTTTTTCAAAGCTTCCGCTAAAACAGAAGTTAAAGATCCCTATAATTACAAAAGTTCATGTTGCTCAACAGCAATTCATGAGAATATTTATTTTTATTTGCCTATTGAACTATTCCTTGCACATTATATTTTTATAACACTACTCGTTAATGAGCATATATAATTTATTAAATTCGCAACTCATTCTCCTTATTGGATCAGCACGAGCGTAGTTCGATCTAAAAAATTGTAATGATAATGGAAAAAATGACGTGACGGACGTGGAGGAACATTAAACGTGATATTATGAATTAAAAAACTGGAACCAATATCACCAGAAATTACACTGAATATGAATGAGATATTTAGCATAGTTCTGCGGCTTTTAAATGTCTATAGTTTGATTAATGCTAGTCTGGCAGAATTAGAAGTTAAACTTGTAGGATTAAAATTCAGTCCTCGGAGACAAAACAACAGAAATTGATTTTGTACCGATTCGATGACATCGGAATATTTTTTATATAGAAGATCCCATATTATGGATCCTGTTATAAAATTATTATGTTCAGTGTAGACACTGACAATAGTTTATAAGATGCACTCTGTAACCAAGAAAGACTAGAATGGTATGAAATATATGAGTCACTTGATAAATGAAAGTCAAAGAAGTCGTTTGTATCGCCAAATACAATTTGTATAAAACAAGAGTATTACATGATGTCAGGTGTGGGGTCCGAACCCTCGCTCCCTCTCGGGAACCAGAGCTTAAATCTGGAGAATAATATTTTACCAGAAAAGGACGAGGAATTGGAACTTCACTGTAAATTTGTTAGATCCTTCATGGAGATGCCATTTTCTAATATGGAGGTTATAAGGGAACATGTGAATAAGGACCATATTTTCTCAAGGATTATATTCAAAATGGCTGGCCAAAGTTGGTGGGACAGGTTGATTCTGAGGTCATGCCATATTATAAATTTAAGGATGAGTTCACGATTTTGATGGGCTTATTTTGAAGGGGTGTCAGATTTTAATACCAAAGAATTTATTATATCAAAATTGTGATATTTGTCTTAAGTAAAGGAATTCAAAACCTAATCTTAGAATATTACCACACGAAATTTATGACATACCATGGTTTAAGGTCGGTTGTGATATACTTGAATTTAGGAGTTATATGTTATGAGGAATATTATGTTATTGTTGATGATTACTATTCTAAATATTTTGAAATTGAAATGGTGTTAATATCATAGACAAATTAAAATCTATATTCGCCAGACTTGGCATTCCTCAGATTCTGATCTCCGATAATGGATCCCCTTTAATTCAAGGGGTTTCTCGGAATTTTGTAATGCTTGGGATATAACTCGTAGGACAGCAAGTCCTTATCTTCCGAGGTCGAATGGTTTGGCTGAAAGGTCAATACAGACTGTAAAGAAAATGCTATATAAATGTAGTGAAGGTAATTCGGATCCATATGTGGCTTTATTGCATTATAGGACTATCCCTAAGGGGGCATGCCTAGTCCGGCTCAACTTTTAATGTCCAGGAACTTGAGAACTAAATTGCCATCCGTTTCAGAAAATTTTAAACTAGCACTAGTAGACGAAGAAATTTATAAGAGGAAAAGGAATGACAGTATTTTGAGATACGCGGGGAATTACGACAGTGGAAAGAGTTGTCGGAACACTATCAAGCAATTTTGGATTCTGTTAGGAATACTGAAAATGATGTTTTGGGCACTGTTAGGACTACTGGTGATAATTATGTGACATAACCTTAGTGAAATAAGTATATTGTCATTTATATAATATTATCTATATAATTACTACTTTGTTAACTATAGGTACCTTAATGGTTTAAATATTTTGTCAATTATATAATCTTGAAATAAGTTATACTTTACAAATAATCATATATATGTATATAGTTGACGTATATATATATTGTTACGAAAGTGGAAATGGTGTTCTTAAAATAATAAACAAAAGCTCCAAAAACAACACAATGATCATGCATAAAATGATAAACAAAAGCTCCAAAAACAAAACAGCGCACTGTTCACGTAATCAATGAATGAGTAAAAAAATATACCAACAAAAATAAAGCGCTTGTTTACAAGATCGATGAATAAACAAGAATAAAGGATAAAAGAAGTAAATAACCAACAACAAAATGAAGGGAACAAAGAAGTAAACAAGAAACAACAATGTGCAGTATAAAATAGAGGAAAGAGAAATAACCCAACAACAACTAATCTACCTGCTCGAATGTAAACAAGAAACAACAAAAAATGAAGATAAGTTGTTTACATTTTTAGAATGTTCCCGAAGGACGCCATCATCTTTCGAGGGCATTCATCACACTGATGTTCCAGTGATATAAAAGGCAAGCTAAAGCGAGCAAGTGAGGATTCAGAGTTCAGAGTTTGAGTTGAATCAGTCGTGTGTGCAGACGGCACGTTGTATTCGGAGTTTGAATTAAGCTAGTCGTGTAGAACGACGTTACGTTGGTTGAAGTGATAAATCAATCGGTTGAGTGCAGACAGGTTGCGTCTGAAGGAAGCAGTTGTTAGTGTTGTGCTTACAAAAAGGTTGTGAGCAAAGGGTAACTAACAAGTGTTGTTGCTTACAAAAAGGTTGTAAGCGGAGAATTATCACGAACAAACACATATTTTGAAAATTATCGTTGTATACGTGGAATAAACTGGAACTGTGGCACAAAAGTTGTGCAGATAATAAAGAATTTATTAAAATCAAACACATATTTATTTTTACTTTATTTGCAATCTACGAACTCTTAATTTTAACGTTTTTAAAAGGTAAAAACGTAACAATATATATATGTTTGTTTATTTATTAAAAGGAAGATGTTGTACAATTATTATGTTCAGTTTAGACACTGACAATAGTTTATAAGATCCACCCTGTAATCAAGAAAGACTAGAATGAAATGAAATATATGAGTCACTTGATAAATGAAAGTCAAAGAAGTCGTTTGTATCACCAAATACAATTTGTATAAAACAAGAGTATTATAGATCCATACTCGAGTATAGGCCTTAGAAGAGATGTGTAGAGCGATTTAGTAATATATGGATCGTTAAATTCTTTTGCCTACCGTTTTATAAAATCAAGTACGCTTCTAGCTTCATTTGATGTCATTGCTATGAACGGAATAAAATTTAGATTGGGATCAAGTAGAACTCCTAGATCCAGGAAGTTTTCTACACGCTCTAGCTCGGGTACATCAAAAGAACAGTTTGCAGGAAACGGATTCTTTCTTACAAATCTCATGTATTTACATTTTTTGAGATTAAGCGACATTAAATTTATATTACTTAGGAAAATTTTTACGTCATCAGAGTACGTAAAGATGTTGGAGTAGTGAATAATATCAGGTAGGTCGTTAATAAGCAATGAAAGCAGAAGCGGTTCAAGCTGGCTACCCTGAGGTACACGAGATAGGACATCAATATTTCTGGAGCAGTAGTTTTTAAATAGAACGATTTGTTTTCTGTTAGTTAAATATGAGAAAATCCATTTCTAACTACGGTCAGTAGATTCGAATAAATATAGTTTCTCCTTCAAAAGTAGATGATTGACTTTTTCAAAAGCCTTATAGATAACGTCTGTTTGTTGCTGATGAAAAGATCCTCGATGAACAACTGTTGAAAGATGAAGTAGGCTTGTTGTACTAGAACACTTCTTTCTGAAACCGTGCTGATTCGGAGATATTAAAAAAAATATACTACCATTGTCAATAGAATTTAAAGAACTCCCAAAACTATGCTTGTAAAATAACAAAACAGAAATTTAGGTATCATTCCGATGGATGGTAAATTTGCTGTTCAGAATGTTGAGTTTTTGTTTGGTAAACATGCAAAATACTTTTCAACTTTGGATTTACCCAAAGGGTTTCGTCAGTTACTGATCAACAAAAACGATAGAGTGAGGACACCGTTTCCAACTCTGATGGGTCATTTCGTGTACATTCGACTGCTTCAAGACCGAACCCTCTACTTTTTAGCGGATTATATATTTTCGCATTTTTCTTTTTGCATTACAAAAATATTTTAATAAAAACATATTTCATAATAAAATTATTACTAATTTAAGTGGTAAATACATTAAAATAGATTTTTTAACACATCCCAGTTGGCCAAGTCTTCAAGACATCATCGATGATGCGTACAGGACAATGTTAAATCATAAATGATTTGTTGGCGACAGCCGGAGCAAATCACTGACGACTTTTTCGAACAAAGGGCACTTTTTTCGTGTCCGACAATATGAGCGACATAACAATGCATATTGTCGTTGACGATCACATAAGTAACAATGTGGTTCAACTTGTCATCGACGAATATATAAACGAAATTTTTTCAATCTTGTCATTGACGATAGTTTAGCGACAGTATCCTTCCATAGTATCGTCGACGACAAATTGGGCGACAAAATACTCACTTTCTCACCAAATGATTTCTTTTTGTAAAAATTTTAAGATATAAGGGTTTTATATATTTTTTTTTATTGATTTCAATATAAATACATGTAAATATGCATAGTTATGTACGTACACTTACATATGTATAGAAAAATTAATATAATTTATGTATAAATAATAAATATAATAGAAAAATTTATACATGTAATAAATAAATAAAATAAAATTAATTTGAACATTTCATAAGTTTTTAAAGAATTTTTATCAAAATTAGAGATCAATTAGTAAAAAAAGCTAAAATACATACATAAAAAAAAATAAATAAATTCATGGTTTTATGGCAACTTAGAATACTTATTATTTATTATTTTAATGTTTTTTATAGAATTAGATCTATTTGTAGTATTTTGAACCGATCATGGGTGTAGCCTTCTGATTTACTTGATTCTGTAATAAAATTATTGTTATAAATGAATACTATTAGAAATTTCACAAATCAATTACCATAAATTGCGTTAATTATGTGGCAATACTATTTTAGAGATTTTTTACCCTTGACGCCATCATAATTATAATTTTCAACAGTAAGTTCTGAAGACTGATCAATACCATCATGAATCGTTGAAAGATTTTCACTTTCATTAATAACATTCTGGGATTCAGTACTCTTCTTAACTCTGTTTAAATATTCCCGCTTTTTACGGGCTATTTCCCGACGCTATGATTTTGGCATATTTCTACAATTAAGTATTATATTTTTGTATAAATATATTGTATACTTACCTCGAGAAATTAATATTATTTATTTTCACCACAAAACACTGAACTCACTTTGAAATAACCGTTCACTGTCACTTTAAAAACACGAATGAATGATTTTTAGTCTCTTCTTATAATTTGTTTTGTTTTTAGGCGTTAAAGTACAGTTATTTATTTTTTTTTTTTTTTGATAAAAAAAAAAACTAAAAAATAAGTTGACAACAGCATGGAATTCTAAGTGAGGATAGAAACACGACAAACTTTTACAATTGTTGTCTATGTTGTCCTCAACAAATCGTCTATAAATCAAAAACTTAATGACACTGTCGCTCACCTTGTCGTAAATATAACATGAAATAAGACAATTTGCATGCAATTGTCGCTCATCCTGTCCTCAATAATATCTTATTCAAGACAAATTCAAGAATTTGTCATTATGCTGTCTACTATTAAGCTCAAAACGCGACAAATTGCACGACTTTGTTATTAAAGTTGTCTTAAATTGAATTTTATACAGGACAAATTTGATAAATTCCTGCAGACATCATTGATGCAAACGTCGTCAATAACGATCTGGCCTACTGGGATCATTTCATGAAAAAAATATGTGTGTGTGCGATGATTGTTACCCAGTAGGCCAGATCGTTATTGACGACGTTTGCATCAATGATGTCTGCAGGAATTTTTCAAATTTGTCCTGTATATAATTCAATTTAGGACAACTTTAATAACAAAGTCGTGTAATTTGTCGCGTTTTGAGCTTAATAGTAGACAGCATAATGATAAATTCTTGAATTTGTCTTGAATAAGATATTATTGAGGACAGGATGAGCGACAATTGCATGCAAATTGTCTTGTTTCAGGTTATATTTACAAGATGAGCGACAGTGTCATTAAGTTTTTGATTTATAGAAGATTTGTTGAGGACAACATAGACAACAATTGTAAAAGTTTGTCGTGTTTCTATCCTCACTTAGAATTTCATGCTGTTATCAACTTAGTTTTTTTTATCAAAAAAAAAATAAATAACTGTACTTTAACGCCTAAAAACAAAACAAATTATAAGAAGAGACTAAAAATCATTCATTCGTGTCTTTAAAGCGCCAGTAAACGGTTATATCAAAGTGTGTTTAGTGTTTTGTGGTAAAAAAATAAATAATATTAATTTCCTAATAATTATTCTTGAGGTAAGTATACAATATATTTATATAAAAATATATACTTAATTGTAGAAATATGCCAAAATTATAGCGTAGGGAAATAGCCCGTAAAAATCTGGAATTTTAAACAGAGTTAAGAAGGGTACTGAATCCCAGAATGTTATCAATGAAAGTGAAAATCTATAATTATGATGGCGTCAAGGTAAAAAATCCATAAAAAAATATTGCAACATAATTAACGCAATTTATGGTAATTGATTTGTGAAATTTCAAATAGTATTCATTAATAACAATTATTTTATTACAGAATCAACTAAATCAGAAGGCTACACCCATGATCAATTTATTTCATCGGTTCAAAAATACTACAAATAGATCTAATTCTAGAAAAAAAAATGAAAATAATAAATAATAATTATTCTAAGTTGCCACAAATACTATGTATGTATTTTAAGTTTTTTTTACTAATTGATCTCTAATTTTGATAAAAATTCTTTAAAACCTTATGAAATGTTCAAATTAATTTTATTTTATTATATGTATAAATTTTTCTATTATTTATTATTTATACATAAATTATATTAATTTTTCTATACATATGTAGGTGTACGTACATAAACCCAGTAGGCCAGATCGTTATTGACGACGTTTACATCAATGATGTCTGCAGGAATTTTTCAAATTTGTCCTGTATAAAATTCAATTTAGGACAACTTTAATGACAAAATCGTGTAATTTGTCGCGTTTTGAGCTTAATAGTAGACAGCATAATGATAAATTCTTGAATTTGTCTTGAATAAGATATTATTGAGGACATGATGAGCGACAATTGCATGCAAATTGTCTTGTTTCAGGTTACATTTACGACAAGATGAGCGACAGTGTCATTAAGTTTTTGATTCATAGAAGATTTGTTGAGGATAACATAGACAACAATTGTAAAAGTTTGTCGTGTTTTTATCCTCACTTAGAATTCCATGCTGTTGTCAACTTATTTTTTTTGTTTTTTTTTTTTATCAAAAAAATAAATAACTGTACTTTAACGCCTAAAAGCAAAACAAATTATAAAAAGAGACTAAAAATCATTCATTCGTGTTTTTGAAGCGCCAGTGAACGGTTATTTCAAAGTGTGTTTAGTATTTTAATAATATAAATTTCCTAATAATTATTCTCGAAGTAAGTATACAATATATTTATATAAAAATATACACTACTTAATTTTAGAAATATGCCAAAT
This sequence comes from Sarcophaga peregrina, assembly GCA_014635995.1. Taxonomy (NCBI): domain Eukaryota; kingdom Metazoa; phylum Arthropoda; class Insecta; order Diptera; family Sarcophagidae; genus Sarcophaga; species Sarcophaga peregrina. Next base: position 74,209,553 of record CM025790.1, read on the forward strand.
CATAGCGTCGGAAAATAGCCCGCAAAAAGCGGGAATATTTAGACAGAGCTAAGAAGAGTACTGAATCCCAGAATGATATCAATGAAAGTGAAAATCTTTCAACGATTCATGATGGTATTGATCAGTCTTCAGGACTCACTGTTGAAAATTATAATTATGATGGCGTCAAGGGTAAAAATGCCCTAAAAAAAATATTGCAACATAATTACCGCAATTTATGGTAATTGATTTGTGAAATTTCTAATAGTATTCATTAATAACAATAATTTTATTTCAGAATCAAGTAAATCAGAAGGCTACACCCATGATCAATTCAAAAAAGATCTGCGTTTATTGTTGCATCGGTTCAAAAATACTACAAATAGATCTAATTCTAGAAAAAAAAAAAATGAAAATAATAACTCATAATTATTCAAAATTGCCATTAAACCATGAATTTTTTTTATATAACCTTATGAAATGTTCAAATTAGTTTTGTTTTATTATATGTATAAATTTTTCTATTATTTATTATATTAATTAATATTATATTTATATATTATATAATTATATTAATTTTTCTATACATACATATGTATGTATAAAATATGTATATTTATTGAAATCTATAAAGAATATATAAAACCCTTATATATTCAAATTTTTCCAAAAAGAAATCATTTGGTAGAAAGTGAGTATTTTGTCGCCCAATTTGTCGTCGATGATCATGTTATGGTTGTTTCAGTTATACTGTCACCAACGATACTATGGAAGGATACTGTCGCTAAATGATTATGATTTAACATTGTCCTGTACGCATCATCGATGATGTCTTGAAGACTTGGCCAACTGGGAATATGAAATTATATTGAAATCAATAAAAAATATATAAAACCCTTATATATTAAAATTTTTACAAAAAGAAATTATTTGGTGAGAAAGTGAGTATTTTGTAGCCCAATTTGTCGTCGATGATCATGTTATGGTTGTTTCAGTTATACTGTTACCAACGATACTATAGTATTAGATTAGATCTATTTGTAGTATTTTTGAACCGATGAAATAAATTGATCATGGGTGTAGCCTTCTGATTTAGTTGATTCTGTAATAAAATTATTGTTATTAATGAATACTATTTGAAATTTCACAAATCAATTACCATAAATTGCGTTAATTATGTTGCAATATTTTCACAGTGAGTTCTAAAGACAGATCAATACCACCATGAATCGTTGAAAGATTTTCACTTTCATTGATAACATTCTGGGATTCTGTACCCTTCTTAACTCTCTTTAGATATTCCCGCATTTTATGGGCTATTTCCCGACGCAATGACTTTGGCATATTATCAACAGTTAAGTAGTATATATTTTTATATAAATATATTTTACACTTACCTCGAGAATATTATTATTAGGAAATTACACGAAAACACTAAATACACTTTGACACAACCTTTCGCTGGCACTTTAAAAACACGAATGAATGATTTTTAGCTTCTTCTTATAATTTGTTTTGTTTTTAGACGTTAAAGTACAGTTATTTATTTTCTTTTAATAAAAAAAAACTAAAAAAATAATTTGACAACAGCAGTGAGGATAGAAACACGACAAACTTTTACAATTGTTGTCCATGTTGTCCTCAACAAATCTTCTATGAATCAAAAACTTAATGACACTGTCGCTCACCTTGTCGTAAATGTTACCTGAAACAAGACAATTTGCATGCAATTGTCGCTCATTATGTCCTCAATAATATCTTATTCAAGACAAATTCAAGAATTTGTCATTATGCTGTCTACTATTAAGCTCAAAACGCGACAAATTACACGACTTTGTTATTAAAGTTGTCCTAAATTGAATTTTATACAGGACAAATTTGAAAAATTCCTGCAGACATCATTGATGCAAACGTCGTCAATAACGATCTGGCCTACTGGGTATGGAAGGAAACTGTCGCTAAACTATCGTCAATGACAAGGTTGAAAAAATTTCGTTTATATATTCGTCGATGACAAGTTGAACCACATTGTTACTTATGTGATCGTCAACGACAATATGCATTGTTATGTCGCTCATATTGTCGGACACGAAAAAAGTGCCCTTTGTTCGAAAAAGTCGTCAGTGATTTGCTCCGGCTGCCGCCAACAAATCATTTATGATTTAACATTGTCCTGTACGCATCATCGATGATGTCTTGAAGACTTGGCCAACTGGGTTTATACGTCCATGCATATACATACATATTTGGTTGTTTTTATGCACTGAGTGTCATCTATTTTGAATTAATTTTTTCTCAACAAGAAAAATGGGATAAATTAACTGATAACACTCGTTTTGTGTTCTTTTGAGGATTTTCGTAGACCTAAACAGCACAAAATATAACATATGTAAACTCATCAATTTGTAATTAATGCCATAAATTCTTTTTTTTACAATTTAATTTTTTATTTTTCCCAAAAATATTCTTGGCCGCTTGTTTGTTATTTACCACAACAGCTGATCAAAACAAAAAACCAGTCGCATTGTGTATAAAAAATTCAAGAATCACAAGGCGCATGTAACGAACAGTATGGACCTTCGACTTTACTGAATTCTAACGGACTGGTTGCCCGTCTTGTCTTGCATTTTTATATGGGAACCTCTTCAGTCTGATGATGGTTCTCGAAGATGAATGTTCGGGATTTCGCACTCTCCAGAATTCTTTTTCGACTACATTGTTTGTTGTAGCGTATGCTTATTTGTCCGTCCCTTTTGCCCTCATCTTTGTTGCCACCTTGTGTGTAATTTTTGATTGCGTATAATTAGCTTCGTGTGTAATTTGTGGGTAATTTTACTTTTTGTTCAAATTTTTTCTTTAGTCGCTAATTTTTAATAGTCAATTTGCTAACACTGATTGTTTTGTAAATTTACTGCAATTTCTGGCAAAAAAGGTTCTCAAAAATCTGTCATTTAGAGTCAACTTTAAAACTGTAGGCCCCAACACTATATAAAATTATCGCACACACATAAGTGGTGTGAGAAGCTAGGTCGTAATCCTGACTGAAAGGTTGTAATGACCAATTATGTGAGGCTAATGTTTCATATATGGACTTATACGTCTTTTTTGTGCTTTAAATTAATGTTGTATGCATATTATTTTAAGTATATACAGTGGCGAGCTGAAGTGAGTGCATGTTCACAATACTGAGTTTCGTCATACACAAAACCATACAAACAAAACCAAAAAAAAATTAATTTTAATTTTTTTTATTCTTAACAAATAGCAGTAAAAAACAGTAATTAATGAAATGAATTCAAGGAGTTTAAATGAAAAAACAAAAATAACCCACATAAACTCAATTTTGCACATTTTAAGAAAATGCAAGAAACTAACCCAATTTCAATGTTTGGTCCATAGACCCTTATTAGAAATAACTTGATTTCGTACTGCTCGGATTTTCACGAATGGCCAAAGATTTTCAATCGGATTGAAGTCGGGACTTTGAAAATTTAGTTTTCCACAACATAGCTTTCCAATTTTGGCTGTGGGCTTCGGATCGCCACCCTGTTGGAAAACGATTTCTTATTCGGGATAAGCACATTCGTCCACAAAATTCGGAAGATGAGTTTGCAGAATTTGTAGATAGTCTTTTTTCGCGGGATACTAGCTACCAAATATAGAGGGCCAACATGCCACCATAACAGAAAGATCATTTCTACTGAAACTACAAAAACGAAGTTAACAAAGTTAAAAAAAATGATTTAATATTATTTTTAAATATTTCTTTATTTATATTATTTTGTGTGTGTTTTAATACTATTGCTGAATAAAAAACAAATATTTTTGATACATTCTTTACATTTTTTACTTAAACAGGATTTTTTCATAAAATTCAAATATTTTAAGGTCGATGGGCACTCCCTTGTCTATAAGATATGTTACTGCAATTTTGAATACATAATAAGAATGGTACGTGTAACAAAACTAGGAGGTGGTGTAACTTCTTCTTGAAATTTTTTTTTTATGTAAGTATGAGCCACGCTAATATATGTACATACATACATACATATATGTCATATATATATATATATATATATACGTCAAAATATCTAGCTTTTTATTATTATGCCATTAATTAACATGTACAATTAATAATGCACATAATAACGTACGAATGAATGTGGAGCATCGGTGGCTCAAAGGAAAAATAAATTTTCACTACAAATATTAACAATAAATATTTTTGTGGTCCCTGATGTAGTTAAAACAAAATAAAAAAAATAATTGCATACTATGCTATATTCAAATAAAATATAAGTATTTCGTTCTAATATAATATATTGATTTCACTGAACGGATTATTCGAGATATACTTTGTATATGAATTGGCATTGAATTTTTAACATTCTTAGGTATTATTTTATTATAAGAGTAAATTTTTGTCAGTTAATATTTACTAAAGAAAATTTTGGTTATTCCAATTACCTTGCAACCTTAGCCTGTTTGAAACCTTATGATCAGTTTTTAATTCAAGATTGGAAGTTAAGCTTAAGTAAATTATTAAGTTCTGCTTATGAGCTTCAGAACTTGTGACACTTAGAACCACTGCTAAAATTTACCATTAACTAAAGGCAAGATTTTAACAGGCAGGTAATTTGTTTTTAATTATTAAAAGGTCACAATAAGGCAAAAGTGACCGTTAAGCTAAAGGATAGATCATCATATCCGTAACTTTTAAAGTTAAGTTTAGCTTTAAACTTGCCCTATATATATGTGTATTTCAATATGGGGACATATAAAATATAAACAAAATTAACAGTCGTAATAAAAAGGAAGCACGTCGCCATTGCATTTTTAAAGAACTTGTTTAATTTGGTTAAAATTTATAAAAAAGTTATTTAAGTTTAAGTTAATGCTTATTTCTAAAAAAGTTAATTTTATTTTATCAGCAGCTTATAACAAGAAAAAAAAAGGAAAAAAGTCGACAGGTAAACTTCAAAGATAGTCGCCATTTTGAATAACAGCTCTTACGGTTATTTTTGGAGAATTAAGGAGCTTTATTATGTTTGCGTTTTGAATTATTTATACTTGAGTAGCGGAAGTCCTTCTTATTTACGAGACCATTCCGATGAAAATGACTATATGCGGAAAACAATATAGTCGTAAACGTCAAAAATTATTGAAAGGTATAATTTACCTTGAAATATTCGTCAAATTGTTTGGATTGACGTAATACATCATATATGTATATACGATAATTGCTCAACGTAGGCCAGGTCATTTTTTTACAAAACTAATATTCATATTAAAAGTATAAACAGAATTGTTGCTATAGTATTTTAAGTTTAACGTTAAAGTTTAAACATCGTAGTTAAAGGTAATTGGAATTATTTTTGATTTATAAAAAATAAGATGTAAAGATTACTTACGGCTTCAGCGTATACGACTTGCGGCCACTTTAAGATGTCTATATGAGAAATTAATAAAATGGTCATAAATACTACTTGAGTAGAGTTTCGCCAGCCTAAAAAATATTTAACTTTTTGAAGTTTGAATCTATGTACTTAACAAAATATCGAATGTATTTATCTAAAATTATATTTATATTAAAATTACACAACATTTAATTCTTATTTTACAACTCACTTTAAAATTAAGAATATTTACTAAAATTCTGTACTTTAAGGAAATACAGTTGCTTTATATAACTTAATACTTAAAATATTTGTAGAGAGGATGTAGGTTGTTTTAAGATTTGCCACGTAACGGTTAATATATTTACCGAAGATAATTTGGCGACATCGAAACTTTGCTGAGCTTTAGTGCAAAGTTTAGCAAAGATAATAATGGAATTCGCCTCCAAAATCGCGAAGTGTTTTTTAGAAGAAAATTGAATTCAAGAAGGTTATATTAATCGTATTATGTTATTCCCTTAAATTTTCGCTACAAATTATTGTATATTGAACACAAATTCAAATAAGTTCGGACGCATCTACTATTCTATTCTATCTATTACTAGACGTTTGTTTTTTAATAAATTCTGATCAAATTTTTGTAGTACGAATTTGTGATCTAATTACAAATAGTGTGTACCCTTTAATTATTAAAGTTTTCATTAATTTTTACTACACTTTTTCGAAAACCAATGTGCGAAACTCACAATTGTTTAAATAAAATACATAATACATACTTAGTTAATCTATATATACGTTATTAAAGCTTTCAGATTTCATTATACTAAAGTAGTTTTATCTTAAATATATAGGCTTGTTTATCTTAATTTCAAGAGGTATTTACAATAATACAAACACTTTAAACATTTTTATTCAGATATAGAACATATCACGTTTCGAAAATAATTGACAGAAATAAAATTATGTTATTATATTAAATTATTTGGTCTAGAGTTTCGCTTTCAAAGCGCTCCTTTTTCTGATTTTTTAAAATAAATATTTTAACATTTTTTAATTTTAACACTGCGAAAAAACTTCTTGCAAAAATAAGTCGAAACTTAATCAATTTCAAGCAGAATAATAGATTGCCTATCCATTAAAGAATAAATGGTGACCAAAATTAAAGCCCCGATTAAATTAAAAACTTAATTTAAATTAAAAATACCTAATACCTTTTTTTTTTAGTTTTCATCTTTAATAATTAAGTCCTTTTGGTATTTTAGGAATACTTAGTGATAACATTAAGTTATTTTAATTTCTGAACTAAATTACTTTCATTGTGTTTGTTTTTGTTATTAATGTTATTGTTGTTGACGTTAATATTTAATGTTTGTATACCTTATAACAAATTATACTATAATATAATTGTACCTTTCAATACTGTAATACTGTAAAATTGCTTTAATTTACTGTTTAAAATACTATTAACATAAGACGCTTTTTGTCTGAACTTGACTAGTTTTCAAAGTTTATCTTTATCGCGATCAACACTCATTGCTTTGAAAATACCCCCCCTTCCAATACCATAACGCAAATTAAATTGGTCCAGGCTAGATGCTCTAGGGCGTACAATAGTTGGAGTCTGATCTGCATCGGTCTCTTCGCTATACTCGGTTTCGGTGTCACTAAATTTTCGCCGCCTTCTTAGAAGAGTACTGCTGGATTTTGTTCCATTCAGCTGTAAGTTATCGGACAAGGAAAGTCCACGTTTACGCTCTTGTTTTTCCATTTCGGCTGCAAGCATTCTGACCTCCCAGTCGTTGTGATGAACATTAGTATCGATGTTTTCATTTGCCTCCTCTATATCATCTTTCTTAACTTCAGCATTTAGTTTTTCGGAGGATGAACTTGAACTTGTACTCTCGCCAATATCCAAGATTACACTGTCACCCAATCGAGATAAATTTCCTGCATTATCTGTCAATGCGACTGGTTGATTAGACGACCAACTATTATCGTAGTTTCCTTTTGTTGCATTTCCAATTATACAATAGTGATTATAGTCATCTCGACTTTTTTTCGGTGAACATGTGCAAAGTTTCTTCATTTGAATGGGTGGCGATGAGGTAAAAACAGTGTCAAGAGAATCCCCTCGCTAAAAGTACGAATAAAATAAATAAAAAAATTATTTTATAATAAAATTATTAGTAATTATTTTGCAAATGAGTTTAATGTAAATGTGATTATTAGCAGCCTAAGATAAACTATTAATATAAAACAAAAAATCAAATTAACTATATAAAATTAAATTTACTATAAAAGGACATCACATTTTTGATTTAAATAGAATAGGGGGTACAATTTAAATAGTGAGGAATTAATAAGTAGTAAAAAAATGTACATCCACTAAACGTAGTCTAGTATGTAGAGCCCGCGGTTCAAACCATCACCAACAAAACGAAATAGAAAAAAATATTTCTTTCGGCAACTTCCTCTCAACAGACTTCTGGTAAAAACTTTCGGATTTTAATTTAAATTATAATTCCCGTCACCCATGAATAGAATGATATCACACACTGTGGGTAGTGCTAACGTGATTAACTGCAAACGTGATTAACTTTTAACAATTCCTGATTCCGGAATTTCGTAATCCCGATTCTGAGATTCCTGAATAATTCGGAATCCAAAAATCCCGAAAAATCAGAATTATATGTCTATAAAAATAAAATTATAAAAAAACGAAACAAAAAGTAACAATTAAGCGTAAATTATACACATACAAATAAATTAGATATAATAAAATATTATTTGGATTCCAAAGCAAGTATATTATTGTTTTAAATAATTTTTTGAAAAGATTAAGCCATCTAACATGTCATCTGATAGCCTTGAGCGAATTTTGTAGTCAACATACGCTGCCGTTGAAAAACAACTCTCGCAATCAACATTTGTTGGTAAAATAGTCCCAATGTAGTTGTATCCAAATCATTTTCTTTATTTGGAATATTAAGAAAGTTTAGTATAAGTGAATACACAGTAGCCCTTTCCTCTATCCTTTTGTAAAGTAATTTATAAAAATATATAGCAAGAGTACAATTGATTGATGTAATTTCATTTAGCATAAATGTTAATCCAGCATGATTCACAATCCCGAAAATCCCGAGATTTCGAGTTCCGAGATTTCCCGATTGGCATCCCTAGTTGTAATAATCTATTAAGTAGGTAGTTCACCTATTAAATTGCGAAAACAACCATTTGTGGTTAACTCAAACATTGAGTTTCTGGTAAGCATTTAACAGTGAACAGGAATAATTTTTGTGAAGGATTTAATGCACATTAAATATTTTTAGCTCAATTGATTTATAAATGGAGATAAATTAATGAACTATGTCAAATTATCTTATCTTGAATCTAATTAAATATTGTATCTGCCAAAATAAATGTTGATCACAATAGTTACCATCGGTTAACTTCTCGTTTGAGTGATATTGGTTCATCGTCCTAGTCTGTAACGAGCATTCTTCCTTTGAGTAAATCACTAGTTACCTACCTAAAACGTAACATCATTTACAATTTTAGAGTTTATCTCTGTTACATTTAATCCTGCATGGCCCGACAGTTGAATTTTGGGTTATTCATACAAGCCCTTGTCTGTATTGTTGGACTAAAATACAACTGTGTATGCGTGTTGTTTATAATTTTCATATAAAAATTCGTAACACTTAACACATTTAATTTTTCATGATTTTTAAAATTTAATTGATTTCGAGTTATCAATTCACGTAAATGCCAGTAATCAAGAGATGAATAAAAATACAAAATATTTTCTGTGTAACTTGTTTCAACAATTGAGTAGTATGTTTATGGGGCAGGTTATGTTCGATTGATATGTTACACAGTATGTAAATGGTACGTGTGTTTGTATTATAGTTGGTTAAGTGATAGGTATGTAACATTTGTTAGAAAAAGTGATGTAGTGTGATTGTGTTGTGTTAATGCCTGTTGTTTTATTGTTTCATATTTTAGATGCAAAACGCATATCGACTTACATAAGGTCTGGCAAGGAGGCCCCCAACCGTAAAGATCAGGCGACTGCAATGATATAATGGTGACGCTCTTGGCCAACATATCAGATAATGCCAGAGGCAGAAATGCTTTCCAAAGAGCATCGAGGTTGGCAAACTAACTTTACATACCTTGCACATGTATCACGAATGTAATATTTTGATATACCACAACAACAAAATATATGAAATTGAAATTTTCATCACTTAAATAATTACGCAACGTTTGTTATATTGAAACGTTGAGTTTCCCCTTTTTGATTACGTCTACAACAATTTGCGGCGGCAGAACCATCCTAGAAACTTCTCTCAAATCATACAAATTGTAGCTATGGTTGCTTTAGGAATTATTGACTAAAAATTAAATTATATAATAAAAATTCATGTATTGATATAGTTTTTAGCAAATTAAAAAAAAAACAATGCTTGTTGTGCTTCGGATACTATGGTACCATTGAAATATTTAAGAAGGCTTAGCGGCAAATATACTTCTCCAACTTTGTAACTAACTCCCTGTTTCTGAAAGACAAATGATTTTACACATTTGTCTGTTTGTATGGAAGAAATGTCATTTGTGTTACAAAAACAAGCCCTAAATAAAAAACTTGTTGAAAACAATGGGTGTATTCGCAATGCGTATATGAGCGAGCAAATGCTGGAAATATTCAATTTGTGTATTTAACTACTTTAAAATAATGTCAAAAATATTTATTATCGCCCATGTTCTGGAAAACGCAGCATTTTAAAATCGCTTGCGATTTGAAAAACGCATTTGAAAACGAAGCGATTTGCTGGCATTTTGCATTTTTCGAAGTTGCATTCGAACAATGAAAACATATGTTTTATCATAACAATACATAAAGGAATACAAAACTTAAAATGTCTACAGGGTGTATATGCTTGCTCTATTAGCTTTAAAAAACCAAAAAGTGAAAGAAATGTTATTTAAAAATACTAAAGAACTTTTCGAATCCATTGGACAATCCAGATCATTCGTAATTTATATATAATTTACGTACATATTTTATTTGTGAGATGTTACTTATAGACATTCACGAATAATTAATAATTTTTAATACGGGTAGCCAGTTTAAAAGTCGTCGTGGTCTAGTAGGTAGTGTATTGGCTTATTAGACGTAAAAGCCAGGGTTCGAGTCCCAGGCCAGACATCAAAACAAAATACAAAAAAGATTTTTTCGACGATTTCCTCTCAGCAGATTTCTGGCAAAAACTCTGAGAGTAAATAAAATTTCCATGAAAAGTTTCTCATAAAATCTGTCGTTCGGAGTCGATTTTAATCTGTAGGTCCCGCCACTTATGTATAAAATTAACTCACACAACATAAGTGGTGTGGGAAACTAGGTCAATAATCCTGACTGATGGGTTCTAATAACCAATTATGTATGTATGTATGTAGCCAGTTTAAAATAAAATTCTGTATGATTTATTTGCTCTCATAAAAGTTTTAAAATTATTTTTTTCGAAGATCAATCTGATCAGCTGTATGCATAAATCGCCAATTGATAAGTAAACAAATGATACACACAACAAACAAACTCAAAGCAAATTTTTGTATTCTATATTTTTAATTTAAATTGTGTATATTTTTCTTGTTAACTTAAAATACAGTTTAAATAAAAAAGACCGGGGGCCAAATCCCCGCATTCGAAATCGAGTGCTTTTTATCGAAATGTGGCTAACGTGGATCACGGTAATTGTTATCGTACCGTATTTACTCGTAGTTGTACTCGATTTGTAAACTGCCATCGAAAATAATCAAACAGTAGCTTTTTGGTACAAAACAAAAGAAATTACTGAAAACAACAAAGTAAAATAGTAAATAAGTAAGAATGAAAGCATTTTTCGAACATTTTCTCAAAATTTGTTCAGAAATGTAATTTTAATTGTTTTCAAAGACACTTAACATCAAGGCCAAGAAAGCCCAATATTAGTACAAAAACAAATAAATAATGAAAAAACGCTTTCAGAACAAATACAAATAAGGTAAATGGGAAACAAAAATAGGTATCGGCACAATTTATGATGGAATATCCCGATTTGGTCAGAAATAAGCTTCAAAAGAGTTTTTTTAATATTTATTTACATATTTGATAATTTATCACGCATATTAATCTCATTTTTGTTTGTTTTGGTTTCATTTTTCGTTCCGTTTTTCTTATTGGAATTTGCTACAGCAATGTAAAAAATAGTAGTAAGAAATACAAATTATGATCGAATGCTATGATCTAAGAAATTGCGGGTATCGAAAGTATTGTCTACTCGAATCTGCATTCGATATCGAATACGGTGATTTGGCCCCAGATCGTTTCAGTATACACTAGCGATTTGAAAACGCCAAATTTCTAGCGGTTTCGATTGTCAGAACACCTATTTGGAATTAATCCAAAACATGGGCGTATATCAAATATATTACAAAAGAAAAGCCGAATTTTATAATTGCAGGAATATTTTCTACTATTAAAAAGGATCATTTAGTCGTATCTTTCAGTTATATCTTTCTATCGTTATATACACATATTGTTTTTCTGTTGAATATTGAAGAAGCAGGAAAATTGGACAATTACCGGCAGATTTCGCGTCGTATATTTTACGAGGGGTCACTATCTTGCAACTTATTTCTTTGATTAATTCTTCTATATTTCGCTGTTAGATTTAGAAACAGTCTTTTAATTTGGATTAATATTTTTTATTTTACTTAAGACAATCGCATATAATATTCATTCCTTTCTCATTCTAAATATCCTGTTTCTTACCAATAAAACAATTAGAAATAAATGACATAAATAACACATCCTTTCTTTCCAATATTTTTTATAAATTTTGCTTCTGGCTTCTATATTCAATATGAGTTCCGAAGTGTTTGCATTAATGGTCTTTATTTTTTAAATTTTATGGAGATTGCTTTTAGCACTCCATAATTTTGTATGTCTTAATGAAATTACACGTTTATTTTTCTACTTTTAAATAATTTTTTGTTTGAAATATTGGCTACCTGTATGTTTTATTGCGGCGTCAATATGGAAGTGGCGAAAGTAACAAAAATTCAACCTCACATTTACCAATTTGGTTATTCAACTTGACCGTTGATTGAACGGAAATCAAAACTTCTTGATTTTCGTGGACCGTGACTGACCAATCCACTTCCGTTACAATTTGCCTTACATATTCATCGATTTCGACAACAAAATGCAACACGTAGAGGCCGCATAATATGGTTTTCTATTGCAGTCAGTATTGCTTTTAATTCTTATTTCTAACAAAAAAAAAAAAAAAACGTTTTATAAAAAGAAAATTTGTTTTCTTCAAACGTATCAAAATTTTGAAAGAAAATACCGAAGTCCAGTGCCTTTGTTACTTCCACAGTTGGTGTTTTTTTATAGTTTCGTGAAACCAAAATGACTAGTGACGAAAAAGAAATAGGTTTGTTTTAAATCTAATTAATAAATTACAAAAAATTAAAATCAATAAACTATTTTAAGTATTTACAAGAAAATCGTAATGTTAAATATCTTGTTGACTTTATTATACTTATTAATCAGCTGTTATATCAAACTCGCTAAACGTTTAGAAGAGCTCATACCCCGGTTAGCCATACGCCCACAGATCATACGCTCGTTTTTAGAATACGACAAGTAATGAGAGCGATTACCCAACCGTTGTGTAATTTCGGTAAGTACAATGCTCTTCATATGCTAAAAACGAACATACATATGTACGTTCCGTGAATATTTGGCTAATTGGGTTTCACATATTTTCTACAGAAAAATATACTTTTTATGCTTGTAAATATGAAACGAAGAGTTATTTGGGCTATAAATTAAATAATAAAAATAGAAATAAATAAATAAATAGACGTATAAGATCGGAATGTTACTTACCATAAAAAGTAGTTCAGCAGACGAACCTGAACTACTACTATCCTCACCGATGAGGTCAACGCCAGTACATGCTTCTGTATTCTGATCTAAATTTTTTTCACGTTGTAAGTTTCTTCTATTAGAAGTTAAAATATTTAATTCCAACGTCCTTAATTTTGTTTGTAAGTGGGAAATTAGAGCATCCCTTCTTTCTACTTCCATTGCCATGCTTGAAAACTGTGACTCAAATTTGGAATGCAGTTCATTTATATGAGTCCGTATTACATTATTGATTCCGCTTAAAATTTGATCGTAACAATATTGACCCTCATTCATTTCTAAACAGGAAAAATTATGAATTAATTAAGAGTGCTTAAAAATTGTTGATCAGCTAAGAAAATTAAAAATTACTGAAAAATATTGTTTCGCAAATAGAAACGACCTAATATAGTTTAATATTAACAATAAACAAAAGTTACAACAACAAAGACCATGAGTATGAAAGAGATAAATAACGAGAACGCAACGAAAACGAACACAAATAGACAGCGTTGTTAACTCAGTGCTTTTAGCACTGTTTTTAGTGCTTTTTAAAACTTTCGACGCGAAAAATTTTCGAGTTAGTGCCTAGTGCTTTTTTTAGAGCTTTTCTTTTTATGTCAGTGACACCAAATCAAAAATTAAAAAGACTAAATTTTTATGGACTAGACTAAAAATTAGTCAATAAACTATTCTAAAAGTCTATAGATTAGACTATAGACTAGACTAATTTTTGGGCTAATTTTTAGTCTAGTCTATAGTTAAATATATATACTAATTCGATATATTAAGACTGTAGTTTTAGATGTAAATGAAAGTTTTCATGTGTGAAAGTTAACGTACATTAAACATAATTTTTTTAGACGAATAAAATGTAAACTAGATGACCCGTTCGAATATTTCGCACTGTTAGTTGGCATTTTTGTAACATAAATATAATTGCCAAAACAGCTTTTTTCAATTTAATTTGCATATTATATACGTATAACTGATTTAGTAATAAACGGCATTATAGTAAATAGCGGTATTGCCAGAATGGATTTTAATACATACTATATTGTGTAGAACTGCATTACTATTAAGCGACCCTATATTAGCACACTTGAATAAAAACATGTAATCACAATGACAACAGTATTATTATGCAGTTCTATATAAAATATAATTTTTATCAATGAAAATATTAATTTTTCAATTTCTAATTATTTTTTGCCATTAGTGTTAGATATAACCTTTAAAATGAGATATCATTCATTAAATTTGATGCGGTGGTATGGGTGATATTTGCAACCGAAAAAAAAGTGCTTTAAAAATAATATATATGATATTAATTTTGGTCTGTAAATTTTTTTACTGATTATATAAAATGGTGATAAAATAAAAAAAAATATAATGTTTTAGTGCTTTTTTGCCAAAATTGCGCGTTTTTTTACCGAGTTTGGTGCTTTTTGAAAATTTATAGTTGACAACGCTGCAAATAGAGCAAACGTCGACACAAAGAGAACATGACAAAAATGTGAGTGTATTTGTGAGAGGCATGTGTATAATCCAGAGGAAAATTGTTAGTAATATTTTCAAGTGCAACCTAATAATGTGTTTATGTAGTGGAAAGTAGAAAAAATGGAGAGGATTTCTCATTGTAATTAGTGAATCTCATTAAAAAATAGTGAATTCTACTGTAATTTTTCTTTGGATGTGTAATTGATATACAAAAGAAGCGACGAGAACCTGCTTCATTGAAAGCTGACAAGCAGCAGCATTTTTACGCTCTTTTTAACGAACATTGTTGATATTCGTGCCCTATGTATATAAAAAGTCGAAGATGATCTTCCCCTGAGGGACATTGGACGTACACGTGCACAATACACAGACAAGTGAGCAAACGCAACAATAAACAATGTGTCGCGACAGAGTTCTTGAAACAAAGAACACGAAATTTCTATCTCAAAAACGTTCGACGTACCGTTCGTGTTGGGCTACAAAAGGGCAAAACAAAGCAGACGACAAGGCAGTAAGAATTTAGTCAGCCTTGTGTGAAGTTTCGTGTGAACTAAACAGTCGTGGTTTGAAGATATCCGTTGCGATTAGAATGCGAATAGTTGTATGTGAATAATACCGAATAAGCAATTATTGTTGTGTACGTTTTATATGTTTGAACAGTGGGACATTTGATAGTGTGAACAATAAAGAGTTTAACTGAACTTAAACACGTATTTGCTTTTACATTGCTTGCAATTAACAAACTCATATTTACAAGTTTTTAAAAAAGTAAAAACGCTACAATTAGTGTCGGAAGTGGGATTGCAAAATCCAAAAGTAAAAAAAGTAGATAAAATAAAATTCTTCGAACTAAGAGTAGAACGGCTTAAACGAGAGTTAGCTAAACTAGAACTGCCAACAACGGGCACGAAGAATAAACCACAAAGGCGGCTAAGGGAACAACTACAGCTTCAGGGTTTTGACATCGAATCATATGAGTTCGAGGATGAAGAGGAACGAGAGTTAAAGGTCTCTGCAACCCCTAGAGGTGCCGACGTAAATTCATTGCTAGCCGCTACGATGAAAAAAATGCATGTATTAAGTCTTTGTAATGAAGGGCGAGAGATTGGTGTAGCTTACATACCTAGGAGAAAACCAAACGTTGATAGACGAGGCTTTTGTTAATGGCATACGCGACCCAGACATCAAATTGGCAGTATGTTCTACACTGAAGAGAAGCTTTGCCGAAACCATGGCCTTCGCAATAGTGCAGGGGGCAGTTCTCATGATTTCTAGACCACAAGTAAGGAAAGTGCAAAGAATGAAAGTCGTGGAGGAAAAAGAATGCTGAATCAAGTTTTCGTTCAAACTGGACGAAAGGCTAAACTTAAAAGCTTCGACTGTGGAAAGAGTGGTCATTTCCAAAGAAAATGCGAAGCGCCATGCAAGACTTCAATATCCATCTTACCAACAAAAAAACGTGCCATTGCTACATACAAGGTTTCTGATAAACATTACGTTGTAATGGGTAGATTCAAGAAAAGCTGCGGAAAACATGTGGATTGCAATAATCATCATGTTACGGAATGTGAAGATGTAAAACCTGAAAAAGGACGGAAGAAAATTGAAGACGGTGATCCCGAACTTTTGCCACTAACAAAGTGATGAGGCATAAAACATTAGATCTCTCGCAATCTTATAATTTGGAGTGTAAACATTGTGTGAAGCCTGATGAAACTATAATCGATATCTTGCTAACGCAGGTCTAAGCCAACGAAGACTGGTCTGAAGCACAGAGAAATGACCCAATGTTGGCGAAGATTTTAGCAGCTAAAGAAGAGAACAAATGACCTATTAGAATTGAGATACCCGCAGAAGCTCCTCTTACGAAAGTGTATTGAGCACTATGGAACAGTTTAAGGTTAATAAACGGGTGCTTATATCAGCATTGGGAAAGCACTGACGGGAAGACTTCATCCAATCTAATACTGGTCCCTTCCCTTCCTCCAAAATGAAGAAAGTGTTAAACGAGTACCGTAATCAAGAGGCTAACACAATAGTAAATGTTTTTGTGAACAACTGGGTATGCTGCTATGGGGTTCCAAAAGAGCTTCATTCCGTTTAAGGCAGAAATTTCGAGTTAGGCGTGTTCAAGGAAATGTGTGAGGTATACGGTATTAACGACACCGCTCCACTCACAGTCAGACGGAATGATAGAACGGTTTAATCGAACCCTGGAAGAGGACTTGAGGAAAGTAGTGAACGAACAACAGAAGGCCTGGGACGAGCACATTCCGGGGTTTCTATTCGTGTACTAATCTGCGATCCATAATTTAACATCACCCGCAAAAGGTAACTTTTGAGACTGAGGTTAAACTGCCCGGTGACTTAGAGTTCGGCGTTAAGTCCGCCACAGAGAAAGATGTCACGTGCGCTGGAAAAAGAAAGACTAAATTAACTTCATGAATTTGTACGCATCAGAATAAAAATGGTCAGTGATAGAATGAAAGCCAGGTATGATTGTGCAGCAAACATGGAGGGCTTCCATGAATGACAACTGTTTCTATTCCACAACCCAAAGCGGGAGAAGGGATTACAAGTTACAAACTAGCTGGAATGGACCGTATAAAATAATTAAACGGTTAAACGATGTCGTGTACCGGATACAGAAAGCTAACAACCCCCGAACAAGAATGAAGGTCGCACACATAGAGCGACTGGCAATAATACGGGAAAAAAGATAATGAGCCTATTCGGGACGAACATACATAATTTTTTTTTTTTTTTTGCCATTACAACCCTTCAGTTAGGATTACGACCACCACTTAAGTTGTGTGCGTTAATTTTATACATGAGTGGCGGGACCTACAGTTTAAAGTCGACTCCGAACGACAGATTTTTTGAGAAGCTTTTCATGGCAATTTTTACTCTCAGAGTCTTTGCCAGAAATCTGCTGAGAGGCAGTCGCCGAAGAAATATTTTTCGTTTTGATGTCTTACCTGGGATTCGAACCCGGTCCTTTCGTCTAATAAGCCAACACACTACCCACTAGACCACGGCGACTTCAAGGATTCTATATGAAACAAACTGTTAAACATGGCAGCGAAAATATAATTTGTTGTGGATGCTTAACATGGTGACATGTTGGCCCTCTATATTTAGTAGATGGTATCATGCGAAAAAAGACTATCTACAGATTCTGCAAACCCATCTTCCGAATTTTATGGACACATGTGCTTATCCCGAATAAGTAATTGTTTTCTAACAGGATGGTGATCCGAAACTCACAGCAAAAATTGTAAAGATATGGGATGGGAAACAAAATTTTGAAATGGCCGACACAAAGTCTCGGCCTCAATCTGCTATTGATCATTTGGTAGAAAGAATCTCAAACCGCGTAAATCAAGCTATTTCTAACAAGAGTCTATGGACAAAATATTGAAATTGGGTTAGTCTCTTGAATTTTCTTGAAACGTGCAAAATTGATTTTATGTGGCTTATTTGCGTTTTTTCACTCAAACTCATTGAATTCATTTCATTAGAAATTATGATAGAAATTTCGAAAGTGGACTTATTTCTAATTCTGTTAGTCGATAGTTAACGAATCGATATTATTTTTCCAGTGTTGTGAAATGTTTTCCAACACTGAACACTTTTGTAAACAAAAACATACGTTCGTTAGGTCGTAAGCAATTCAGAGAACGCAAAACTAATTTTTGCTATTTAAAAAGGTATTGTATTTTCTACCCTTTTTTAATTTTAAAATTTTATGTTCTATTACAAATGTTTTCGCTATGAACTTCTTCATTATCAAATAGTGTACAGGCAGAAATAAACAAATCGTTACAAGATGTATTACTTTGGATGTAGTTGCAAAATATTATCACTACACTACCAGCATGATAATGACCCAAAGCAAATGTCGAAAATCGTATCAAAACTCTCCAGTCATGTAGGTGCCTCCTTAAAGCCCGGACTTGAATGCAATTGAAAATTGTTGGGTTTACATTAAACAATACTTTGCCAACTATACAGATTCCCCTATGGAATTCAATTCCATTGGAATATGCATTAAAATTCTTTCATCCAATGCCAAAAGTTCTGACGAAATGTGTTTAGTTCAATAAAAAGTTTAAAATAAATAACGATCTATCTTTTATGACTATGACTTTGACTTATTTGTGCATCATACTGTATATAAAGTTATTCATTGTAAGTAATTGACACTAAAGTTAAAATGGGAGAAATATTTATATATCAACTAAATTTTAAATTTCTTGTTTTCTAAATCTTATTTTTCGAAGTGTGCATATGCATATCATATTTGGCCATAAAATATGTTACGTTTAAATAAAATTTTCTGTTTTGTAAAAATGCTTTTCCTATTTAAGTTGCACGTTCTGTCGAGTAAAATCATTAACTCCATACACCAGTTGTAATATCCCTGTCAGCAATTTTGTAGTTGACTACGAAACTAATCCACTTTAAGTTAACTTTTGTAGACTAACTATAAGCTAACTACAATCAGCACTTCCTTAGAATTTGGAATTCGACTACGAAAATAACACACTTTTAGATAACTTTTTTAGACTAAATATAAGCTGACTATAATGTAATGCACAAGGCTTATTCAAAAGGTAGTGTTATTAGCCCAGCTGACTACTTTTTTGAGTGCGCGGGATTGTCAAATGTTTTGTATACGTACAGTGAGCAAAAAAAAAAAAATTGTACACTTACTATCTGGAATACATTTTTGGACAAACAATTACTATAAAATGAAATTTATTGTCCTTAAGATTAAATAAAAGCTTAAAAACTATATTTTGATTATAAACATTTCTCTATTGGTTACGTATACAGAAAATAACCGTCGAAACTATGAAATTCAACATTTTTAAGCACAAAGGGTTGTGATTCTTTGACTACGGCGACCGAATTCTCTAGAAAGTCATCTCGGACAAAATCCTGTAGAATAATTTATTTGTTAGTTTTTTTTCAATAAGTGTACACATTTTTTTTGCTCACTGTATATATATATCTTTTGTTTATAAATTTTTTTATTTCCTTTTATATTTATATTCTACACAATTTACAATTTATTTAAATATTCTTGATGTTCTGGCACAACTTTTATTGCAGAATCCCTTCTTATGCTTCCCGATATCCCTCTGAAGCATAACGACCTTAGTTGTAGCGTAAATCAGACCGTATTTAAAAAAATTTGTTTTTCTACAATTGGTTTTTTAAATTTTTTTTATAAACAAAAAGAAACAAAAGAGAAATAATGACATAAAATAACTACTTTATGTCATTATATGGATTCGCCGTTGTCATTTCTGGCTAACGGCGAATTTCATTTGACACAACCGGTCGCACAAAGACAACAGAAAATACATGTTGTTTTTGTTAAAAAACACTGCGATTTGAGTTGTTGTACAAATGCTATTACCTATTTGAATATACCTTGGTAATGCAGAACTCACCCAAATACGAAACGTTAATTTATTATTGAGAGCAGTGATGCCAACTTAGCCCTTTTCGGGCTAGATTTGGCCCTTTTTGGGATGTCTTTAACGCGAAAAAATTTTTTTAGCCCTAAACTAAAAAACACGCAATTTCAGCGCTTTTCAGTATTTTTGTTTAGCCCTTTTAGCCCGTTTTTCCTCTAACTGTGTATGGAAATATAATCTTACGTTTCTCTGGCAATGACGAATTGTAAATCAATGTGACAGAACTTTTTTCTTCTATTTCTTGTTTTCTTCTTTGTTATTTACATAGAATTACCAAAAGTACCGGGAAACACAAGCTTTGCTGAAAGTTTAAAATTATGTTTACCTAATAATTAGGTGGAAAAGAAATGTCAGGCTGCGCTATCGTTATATACTGCAATTCATTCACCATTTGCTTCCACAGAACACTGGACAGAGCCAAGTCTCAAACCATATAGAAAGCGATTTAAGAATGAAGAAAAGGATGACCAAGAAGTACAAATCGTATTTAACAATGACCAACTTTTAAAGATTGTAATGTAAATTCTATTTGAAACTAATCTAGTGCCTTAATTCTATTGAAGATAAAATGATCTCAAAAGCAATAATACTTATTAATAAATTGTTTTGTTTAAAAATTGTGGTGGCTTTATCTGAAAAGACTTTTTTAATTTTAGCCCCTTTATGCGCTTTTTTGAAAAAAATGAAATTGTATTGTACTAAAAACGTAATTTTTTCAATTTAGCCCGTTTTTCATTTTTTTTCACGCGTTTGGTGTCCGAAGAGTTGGCATCACTGATTGAGAGCTTCTCGTTTGTGAGATTCAGTGATGCCAACTTAGCCCTTTTCGGGCTAGATTTAGCCCTTTTTGAAGTACCTTTAACGCGAAAAAAATTTTTTAGCCCTAAACTAAAAAACGCGCAATTTTAGCGCTTTTCAGTATTTTTATTTAGCCCTTTTAGCCCGTTTTTCCTTTAACTCTGTATGGAAATATTATCTTACGTTTCTCTGGCAATGAGGAATTGTAAACCAATGTGGCAGAACTTTTTTCTTCTATTTCTTGTTTTCTTCTTTGTTATTTACATAGAATTACCAAAAATACCGGGAAATACAAGCTTTGCTGAAAGTTTAAAATTGTGTTTACCTAATAATTAGGTGGTAAAGAAATGTCAGGCTGCGCTATCGTTATATACTGCAATTCATTCACCATTTGCTTGCACAGAATACTTGACAGAGCCAAGTTTCAATACCATATAAAAAGCGATTTAAGAATGAAGAGGATGACTAAGAAGTACACATCGTAACAATGACCAACTTTGAACGATTGTAATGTAAATTCTATTTGAAACTAATCTAGTGCCTTAATTCTGTTGAAGATAAAATGATCTCAAAAGCAATAATATTTATTAATAAATTGTTGTCTTTAAAAATTGTGGTGGTTTTGTCTGAAAAGACGTTTTAATTTTAGCCCCCTTTATGCGCTTTTTTGAAGAAAATGAAATTGTATTGTACTAAAAACGTAATTTTTTCAATTTAGCCCTTTTTAGCCCGTTTTTCATTTTTTTTCACGCGTTTGGTGTCCGAAGAGTTGGCATCACTGGTGAGATTTGTTTTCTCTCTGTTCTCTCTTTTACCAGATCAGACTTTCTATGAGTTTGTTTTTAGACTAATTATAAGCTAACTACAATGTTATACAGAATTTCCCCATAATTTAAAACGTTCATGCTATTTCTGATAATATTGTTTTTTCGATTGCACCTTCTCTGAACTATATTTAGATTAACTAATAGTTAATTGAAATGTTATGCAGAATTTATTCAAAATGAAACCGTTATTTTTTTATTCTCTTGTTTTACAGTTTGAATTCTTTTACATTGTGAAATTAAATTCAGTTCTGTGCGTGCTTTAAGTGCTATTGTAGTTCTAAAAATTATATAATTTTTATTGTTTAAAATGAGTGGTTCGAGTAAAAGAAATTTAAAAAGACTTTTTAAAAAAGAAAAAAATAAATTTAAATAAATTAAAAAATAATACTTCAGATAATTGTAATTGAATGTAAGTATTAATTTAATTGTACATATTATAATTAGTAAATAATGTATTTATAAATAACAAGGGAATTTAAACACATTTAAATTTTATTAAATATATTAATTTTCAGATAACATCCAAAACCTCCAAGGTAACTAATAGTTTTTATTTGTTTATGATTATTTCTTTCTTACACTTTAATTTCAGACATTATAGTTAAACAAAATGAAGTGATAATGACATGTCTAGCAGAGCAGAAGGTACTGGCAGAAAAGGTTCTTCGTCAAGAACTCACTAGTGAAAATTTACGGTGCGCTTTTCCAATTAAAACTATTGATCAGTTAAATGAAGTTAATCAAATGATTTCTGTGGACGATCAAGAACTTTACGTAAGTTTAAACAATATTAATAAGATGTATATATGTGTTAGTATTTTCAAATAACATTTTTTGATCAGGTAAAGGTGATGAAGATTTTATTAAAAGGGCGCTTACAAAAGACACTCATGGATGTTATTTCGACCACTGTATACATGGAAGTTAATGTTGAGGAAGTGCATGGAAAGTTAAATTTGGATTATAACTATTTTAAATGAAGTTCCTAATTGTTTTGTTTTTTATAACTATGCGAGTGTATATTTTGTTTCTTTTTATTATATAAAATAAATAAAACACTTAAAAAGTTAAAATGTTTTCAATAATAGTTGTGTTTTTTTCCAAGTTTATATAAATTTCTATATTTTAACAACTGACTTTAAGTTACTTAAAAATTAGCCAACTTTAAGTTACTTAAAAATTAGCTAACTTTAAACTAACTATTATATAACTGATTTTAAGTTAGTTGAAAAGTTATGCAGAGTCGGACAATTGACAACTGCCAATGACACCACCATGTTAAAATAGTCAATTGGCCCCATTAAAAATAATCTAAGAGTCAACCACAACTAGCTGAGAAAAAGTTAACTTATAATGCATTAGAAGTTAGTTGAGTTGCCGGCAGGGATGGTGCTTAAATACTGATCTAACACGGCGGTTATACATGCAAGTGCGAAAAACTAAATACACTCACACT
Source organism: Sarcophaga peregrina (assembly GCA_014635995.1). NCBI lineage: Eukaryota > Metazoa > Arthropoda > Insecta > Diptera > Sarcophagidae > Sarcophaga > Sarcophaga peregrina. Next base: position 74,232,958 of record CM025790.1, read on the forward strand.
TTTTCACTAAAACACTCAAACTTTTCGAACTTACAGCTCAAATTGCAAGCAGCGATACCGTTGAGCGACTAAAGTCGCAATTTGACACTTTTTCAGCGACCCCGCCACTTTTTGTGTCCCCTTACTAAAATGAATTAAATCACTTTTCAAGATTTTTGACCCTTTTTTAGAAAAAGTATTTTTTCTTTTATTTACATTAATAAGCCGTGGTCTAGTGGGTAGTGTGTTGGCTTATTAGACAAAAGGCCCGGGTTCGAATCCCAGGTCAGATATCAAAACGAAAAATATTTCTTCGGCGACTTCCTCTTAGCAGATTTCTGGCAAAGATTCTGAGAGTAACAATTGCCATGAAAAACTTCTCAAAAATCTGTCGTTCGGAGTCGACTTTAAACTGTAGGTCCCGCCACTCATGTAAAAAATTAACGCACACAACATAAGTGGTGTCAGGTGCTAGGTCGTAATCCTGACTGAAGGGTTGTAATGGCCAATTATGTATGTGCATTAATAAGCCTGCAAGTTTTTGACAGTTCAAACCATATAATAAAACAAATTGCCTGTGGTTTTTGTAGACGTTCGTTGTGTAGCTACTTTTTTAATTTACTTTGAGCACTTGGTTGTTGCAGAAAACCCAAAATTAAGGATGTGAAAATGGACGAGTGAGTAGAATGATCCAAAATTAAAAATTTGTTATTTAATTTGAATTTTAGACTAGACTATAGATTAGACTACAGACTAGACTATTGACTAGACTATAGACTAGACTACAGACTAGACTATATACTAGACTATAGACTAGACTACAGACTAGACTATAGACAAGACTACAGACTAGACTAGACTACAGACTATACTATAGACTAGATTATTTACTAGACTATAGACCACACTATAGAATAGACTATAGACTAGATTATATACTAGACTAGAGTATAGACTATATAGACTATATACTAGACTACAGATTGGAGTATACTTTGGTATCTGTGTTAACAATTTCTGGTCTGTGTAAATTTATAAAAAAAAACTCAAATCCAAAAAGTTTGTTAAATACTTTAAAGCGTCTTTCAAAGACTTTTCATGCGATACCAAATTTTCGTATATTTTCTTTGTAAGAAATATGAAAACATCATGAAATATTCAAAAAGGGTCTTTGATTCATCTCATCATTGCTTCTTCGATTACTCTAAAATATAAATTAATTTTGGAATTATAATTGTATAACTATTAAAAAGTAAACTTATTATATGTTTCTTAATGTATATTACAAAATCCAATAAAAATTTATTTTTTTATCTGTATTACTTCATTTTCTTTTCTTTCAAAAATGTTTCCCCTATTTACTACCAAAATACCCTTTTTGTGCGCCTTCTTAAAAATTTCCAGCGGTAACCCTGATTGCAAGAGATTTTGCTTGCAAGTGAATTTTTGAGACGACGCTGCAAGGAAAATGACATATAAAGAAACAGTGTTACCGAGGTTAAGTTTTGTATAAATTTATAGCTGATTTTTACTTTATTTAATTGTAAATAAAAAAGAACAGAACTGTCCAACAACGATTGTTAAAATGTTTTTAGACATATTTCATTCAGTTTGGAAGAAAAAAATGGTTGTTAAAATATTTTTTGAGCAATTTTATAAAACTGGAAACACGGCAATACTATATTCACAAAACATAAACATTGTTAAAAATAAAGCCATTTTCTAAAAAAAAAAATGTTAAATAAAAATGGAGCAAAAACAGGGACCGAAAATAACTGTTATTTTTGAATTTTTTATTAAAAAAAGCAACCGCAAGGAAATGTCGGAGAACAGAACTAAGTATACCATTTTGATGGTCTTGGACCAAATTTTTATAAAATGGAATGCTTTTTAAAAACCTGATTTTTATTTTTTAGAAAAAAAAAATAAAAGTTATTTTTTGATTTTTATTTTTGCGAGCAAAAATATAAATATTATGAATTCATCATCAAATAAAACAAAAATAACTTTTATTTCTGCTCTAAAAATAAAAGTCATAAAATAATTTTTATTTCTGCTAGAAAAATAAAAGTCATAAAATAACTTTTATTTCTACTCGAAAAAATAAGTCAAAAATAACTATTATTTTTGCTAGAAAAAATAAAAATCAAAAAACAACTTTTTTTTTTGTCGAGAAAATAAAAATCGAAAAATAATTCTTATTTTGTGACTTTTACTATAAAAGTTATAACAGTTACGATCCCTGAAAAAAACTTAATAAAGAGGAAATTATTAAACTAATTTCCTTATATCGGTTATTAAAATACTTCCTTCTCACTGCCTTTTTATTTTTTATCTTTATTTTGCATTTCTAGCTTTTTTAATTCTAAAATTAACGCATTAACGAAAGTGAACACCAAGTCAAAGAAATATAGAATGGAAAAATTCAAATAAAGTAAATGGGAAACAATAGAGATGATGGCACAATTTATGTTGAAACATCCCGACTTGGGCAAGTTTAATCTTAAAAACTTTGCTCTAGTCCTATGATTCTGATGATGAGGAATAAGAAAATTGCTCCCTTATTTTTTTAACTTTTTCCCAGATTTGACAAATTTATTTACTTCGTTTACCTTTTTTGATTTGTTTTTTATTTATTTCGATATGCTTACAGCAATGTAAAAATAGTAGTGATCAAAAAAATTGCTGCCATCAAAAATTGTTTTCTCGATATCGATCTGCAGCTAGGTTTTCTGATACTTGCGGGCTCTCTTAAATTGTTGGTTTTTATTTAGTTTGTAAAAATAATGAAAACATTTAGAAATAATTTTATGGTTATATTGATTTTTTTTAACAATTTATATAGCACCTCTCGGTACCAGGGCCCAAATCACCGCATTCGAAGTCGAGTGTTTTATTATCGAAATGTGGTTAACGTGGATCACGGTAATCGTTATTATACCGTATTTACTCGTAGTTGTACTCGATTTGTAAACTATCATCGAAAACAAACAAACAGTAGCTTTTTGGTACAAAACAAAAGAAATATCTGAAAACAACGAAGTAAAATAATAAATAAGTAAGAATGAAAGTATTTTGCAAAAATTTTCTCAACATTTGTTCAAAAATGTAATTTTAATAGTTTTTAGGAAAACTGAACATCAAGGCCAAGAAAGCCCAACATTAGTAAAAAAACAAATAAATAATGAAAAAACGCTTCCAGAATAAATACAAATAAGGTAAATGGGAAACAAAAAGAGGTATCGGCACAATTTATGATGTAATATCCCGATTTGGCCAGAAAAGTTCAAAAAAGTTTTTTAATATTTTTTTTACAAATTTAAGAATTCATCATGCATATCGATCTCGTTTTTGTTTGTTTTGTTTTCGTTTCGTTTTTCTTATTGGAATTTGCTACAGCAATGTAAAAAATAGTAGTAGGAAATACAAATTACGATCGAATACCATGATCCCAGAAATTGCGGCCATCGAAAATAGTATCTACTCGAATTTGCATTCGATATCGAATGCGGTGATTTGGCCCCAGGTTGAGTTTAATCTGAACTTATCCATAGAAAATTCGATTTAAATACATTGATTAGAAACGCCAAAAACAATAAGTTTCGATAGTCAGCTTGCCATATAATGTCAAGTGCTTAGAAAATATATAGGGCTATAACTTTCTTATAATCAGATGGTCGGATAGACTAGTTCTATTGAGTTTATCACGCCTGCAATAACTTTGGAGAGTTCAAAAAATATTACTGTTACTCTGTAGTTCTCAGGCTTTTAGCTTCACCCTTTTTCGAGATTGGCGTGATATTACCAATCTTCCAGCAAAAAATACTGCACAATATGAGACACAGGAAAGTTTAGCTAGTAGATGAGCGAACGTCGAAGAATATTGCTTCAGAATCGGTGCTGAAATATCACGCGGCCCAGAAAACTTGTTTGTGTTGATATCCGCAAGCACCCTTTTGGGCATAGTTATGGATACCCTTTCGGGCAGTGTTTAAATGCTTTCTGACGTGTTGGAATTATTTGGAAAACTCTCAGCTAAAAGTTTAGCTTTACCAAATGGGCTAGTGAATTGACGATTATTTATTTTAACGCCTTTTAACCCTTTGAAGCTTTTAACCAAGATTTCTGTCTTAATTTAATCGAAAAGGTTTTTAGGGATGAAACAATTTTCGACATGGCATCAACGTCTTGAAAAAATATATTTTTCAGTTGAAATGTTCCGTAACTGATCCTAGAAGTGCAAGTATTGTTATGGTGCCTTTCAATAAATGATATGTGAGGTGGTTAATTAACTACTCAACATATTGTCCTTCTGGAATTGTGTGGCTTGAAAGGTAAAGCCAAGAGGAGTTGTGAAATATTTAAACCACATAGATGTTGCTATCCATTTCAATACTTAAGTATCGGAATCGAAAATATGTGAAAGATGTGCTCTGATATTGGTATTGGCACGTCATTGTGTAAGCCCCAAAATTATTCACTAACGGCGCCTTAGGCATAGGTAAAAATTAAATTTGTTTGTTTATTAACATGTTGACTGCCAAAAAGAGATAACTCGTAGATTGCATTCCAAACTACGAGTTATCTCGTACTCACTAATGTGAAAAAATCAAGTTGTCGTTTTTTGACTAGTTTTCTGAAAATTTCCGCGGCAGTTAACGTGTTAAAATTCTCGAGTTGAATTACAAAACTATTCGAAATAATTTTATTTCGTTTTGTCATTTTATTGTTACAAGTGAATTGTTTATGGTTTTTATTTAATAGTGCGTTTCCATTGCGTTTTAAAGGTTTTCGAATTTTCTAAATAAGTTTTACATTTATGTTGTAAACAAAGGAAGAAGCAAAAAATGAATAGTGATGAATCAAACAAACATTTTTGCCAATATCTAAATATGTGAGTTTTTTGAATTTGCCACTTACTATTAATGGATTCCAAAGAATCGTATTTTAAGTTATATAGAAGTAATACAGTGTTGCACAGATAGTTTTTGATACGTTTTGCATGAAATTTAGGTTTTCTAAAAACTACTGTATTTGAGCAATACCAGTTTTGTGGCCCTAAACATGCACAGTCGCTCAAACTTATAATTGGACACTATGTATGAGATCATTCAAATGCCGATTTTATTTCTTAGAATGCCTGTTAGAGCCTCTAAACTTAACGTAAAAATTAAAAATAAGTATTTCCAATTGTATTACTTTGAATTATATTACATATTTACAAAATTAATTACTATGTAAGATTTGTTCCACACTGTACATTCCTTTCGTTTTAAATTTCCAATACTTTGAATTATTTACATATTTAGAGTTTTAATACTCTTTTTCTGTATAAAATGCATCAACTGTAATAACGAACCAGTTCTAATTATAACGTTTTGTCGAAAACAAGTTCTGGTTTTCTTTTTGATACTTTTTGCTTTTGTCGTTTTGATCTTTATCCACAAATCGTACATTTTTTGGCGCTCAACGTGGGGCACGAATTTGAAATACATACATTTAGAATTAAAAAATTTAACGTCAAATCGTAGCAAGTGAGACAAAAATAGTTCAAAAATAATTTCAGTCTATTAAAATTCGTGGTTCTTATTTAAACATACAAATCGATCATCTACATCCACCATCTTTGTTGGAAAAATTACGAAGCCTCAAACAGCATTAAAAAGGCTAGTGAATATTTATTAAAATTAAGCTTCTGCAACATGGCCGACTTAGAGACCCTTGCAAAACGACGGCAGACAGCAAAGGCAAACGTAACAAGGATTAAAAATCTTATATCTCCTGCCATGTCTCTGGCTGAATTAGAGTGTCGTTTATCGTTAGTAGAAGCATACTTCAAACAGTTGTTGACTTTAAAAAACAGCATATAGGAAGTAAGTCCAAAATACACAGCAAGAGTTGACATTGAAGCCTTGTGTATCAAAACGAAGTCAAAAATAATAGAGTTATTGGGAGACAACTACAAACGCCACAGTCTGGATACTTCAGTTAACGTTCCCGTTGCAACGCACAGTAAGTTACCATGTTTAGAATTGCTAAAATTCGATGGAAAATATTCAACATACAAAAACTTCATGTCATCTTTTAAACAATTCATGCATAATGACTCGTCGCCTGTCCAACATCGACAAATTTAATCACCTTTTATATTGTCTTTCGGGCCAGGCATTAGATACCATCCGTGCATAACAACAGAAAATTATGAAAAAGCGTTATGACAACAAAACTTTAATATTTATGAAGTACATTCAAAACCTATATGAATTGCCTAACATGAATATGTCATCCGGGATGCAACTTCGAAGTCTGGTTGATAGCACATCAGCTATTTACAGTTCACTGAGATCTTTATGAAGTTCTGATGACATCTGCAACGCACTTATTATTTACATTATAAACGAAAAACAGACAATGATTCACAAGTAAAGTGGAGAGAAAAATTAGATTACACAGAACTGCCTTCAAGGGATAATTTTTGTAAATTTTTAGAACGTAGATGCCAATTCTTGGAGGCTTCTCAAAATATACCATCAGTACCGGAACCCAAATCAGGTTCCCAAAAACGCTATATTCAACGTCAACAGAATTATCGTTCGTTTCATACTCAAGAGAAATCATGTTCTTTATGCAAATGTATAGACCATTGGCTGACTGGTTGTTCAAAATTTCAAGCTATGAATAGTGAAAATCGTTTCGTAACAGCGAAAGAGTTAGGATTGTGCATAAACTGTCTTTCAGAAGGACATGTTGTTTCCAAATGTAAATCTAAAAACAAATGTAAACATTGTAATAAATTCCACCACACAACGCTTCATCGAACAACAGCCGCCACACAAAATTGTAATTTACCGCCGTCGGCTCTGCAACCACCACCTTTGGACTCATCATCAGCTGTAGTTGTAAATGTACTTTTGGGCATAATGTAACCAGTGGCGTCAATTATGACGTTTGAGAGGAAAAAAGATGTTAAAACTTTTTGCGAAACAAATGTGTTAGAAGCAACAGATAAACAGAGTGAAAACTGGCGGATAAAGTAGAAAAATTAAATGTAAACAAACATTTATTTTGAGTTAAAAAAGGACAAATTTGGAGTATTTTTTAATTTCTTCAATGAAAATGTTAAAAATATGTAAATATTTAATTCTTAATCGATTTGTATGTTGCTTTTGGTCACAATGGATATAGTTTCTTGTGCAAAAGCAAAGTAAAAAGCCAAATATATCAAGATCAAATAAGACATATTGCTTATAAAAATTTTTTCTTGTAGAACTTTATGTATATTACCAGTATTTATTAATTTCTTGAATGAAAAAGTTAAAATTTCGTAATTTTTTCATTATTAATCGAACTCTTAGCAATTTCCCTTCACGTTGAGAAAAGTTCCGAGTGCAGAAGGTTTGTAAAAATAAAAATATAGAAAAATATATACTCATAACTTTTTGTGTTAGGAATTTGTGAATATACCTCTAAATTGGTTACATACTAAGTTAGTGACGACCGATGAAAGGTGTCATAAAAAATACATTAATTCCGAATTACGTTTTCTTAATAAAACGGTTCATCTCCTTCCAAAATTATTCTACTATTCTACAAAAATATCATTAATTTCTACCAAAATAGAAAATAAAAATCCACCCTAAAAATTTACTAACATAAATAAACAAAACTGAAAGAATTGGTAATATTAGCTGTCTCTTTCATTTTTGAACAGTGCTCCTGTCAAATTCGTTTCGTCACTGATTACATTGTGATGGTGGGTTTACACTCTGTCGAGGACTTTTAAATTTACCTAAAACAAAAACGTCTGTAAGTATAACCGGCGTTGAATCTACGTCAACAAAAATTAAATTTGAAACCATCACAATAATACGTTCTCGTCTTAATAGCAAAGAATATCCAATGAACTTCTATACTACTAATCGCGTTTCTGGATACCAACCAGACGTAGAAATTGGAATTTGCCTACAAATATAGATTTAGCTGATGAACAATTTTACGAATCTCAGCCAATTGATATGTTGATAGATGCTGATGCCTTTTTCGAAATTCTTGGTACACATAAAATAAAAATTGGAAATGGCTTACCAACTTTACAAGACATTTCACTGGGTTATGTAGTCTCAGGAAGTTATAGAACATCAAATACTATATTACAAAATCAGTCGTATGCTACAGTGTTTGATACCTTTGACGACAAATTAGGTAAACAGTTGGAAGTCTTGTGGTCTATGGAAGAAATAACCTCCCGCAAAACAAAATATAACGCTGAACATCAAGGTTGTGAAATAGATTTCGTTAAAAATTTTGAAATTGTAAATGATGGATGACTTCAAGTAAAGTTACCATTCAATAACGATCCCTTAACACTTTGTCGTACAACACAGCCTTAAGAAGATTTAAGTTTTTGGAAAAACGTTTATCTCGTGTTGCAAATATAAAACAATATTCGCTTTTTATGAAAGAATACGAGGAGCTAGGTCACATGATAAAAGTACAGACAAACTTAGAGAAACTCCAGTATTATTCATCACACCAATATATATTGAAACCATTAAGTGTAAGCACTAAACTATCATCTATGAAATCTTTGAACGATATTGTGAGCGTTGTATATCATACAAGATGATATATTTTTTTAAGAGCAGATATAACTAAAATTTATAGAATGGTACTTATGCACCCGTCTCTTCGCCTTTTTCAACAAATTTTGTGGAGGTACAAGGAAGAGCAGCTAATTGCCACCTATCAATTGAATACTGTAACCTACGGAATGTCTTCTTCACCATACTTAACAATTCGCAGCTTGCACTTTCTTGCTAAAAAGTATCATCATTTCTACGGAATTGGTTCAAAAATAATAAAAACACAGTTTTACGTTGATGACTTATTAATTGGAGCAAATGATGTCGGTATGCTCTGCAAAATCAAAGAAGAAACTACATTGCTCTTAAAACAAGGTGGGTTTGAACTGACTAAATTTAAATCTAATAACCCTTCGTTACAGTCAGACGATAATCAAGCCAAGTACATGAAACTAAACGAGCAAGATATTACTAGCGCCCTCGGTATAATGTGGAGCCCTGTTACGGACAATTTTTTTCTCATTTCAACCCAAGAATCAATATGCTGTTATTACAAAACGGACCATTTTATCTTTGATTTCATCTATTTTCGATCCAATGAGCTTAATCTATCTCCTCATTATTCAACAAAAAGTCTTACTGCAGGATTTGTGGATTTCTAAAGTCAACTGGGATACCTAAGTCAATCAAAAAGTCAAAGACTCGTTTGCAAAATTTGTCGACGACCTAAAAACTTGCATCTACTAAAAGTGCCAAGATATATTCTACCAAATCAAGGAACGATTCAATTATATGGGTTTTGTGATGCGTCGTTGCGAGCATACGGGTGGTGTTTATATGCCCGCACGGCAACTAAAAGTGCTGATGTGTCTGTCCATTTAATAGCGTCAAAATGTCGCATTGCACCTACCAAAATTATATTCTAAAATAATACCAGTGTTTAAAGAATTTAATCCCGAGACGTTTTTGTGGTCAGATTCAACCGTAGTTCTACCGTGGCTTTGGTCACTTTTGTTGGAAACCGAATATCAGATATACAAGAAGAAACTTCGAATTGTATTTGGCGACACGTCCCTACATCAAACAATCCCGCTGATATTCTGTCTCGTGGTTGCTCCTTATCTGACTTAGTATCATCAATATGGTATAACGGACCATCATTTCTCAAAAAGACTCCTAAAAAATGGCAAAGAACTTTATTGCCTTTACAAAATGATATTGTAGATTCAGCCATTCGTAAAGCAGTATTTAAATGTCAAGTAACAGAAAATATAATATTGAAATTTATAGATCGCACCAGTTCGTACATCAAAATATTGCGTGTCATATGCTGGCTATTTAGAATGCGCTACAAAAACAAAAGTAATAAACTAAATACAGACGAGCTACAGCGTGCATTACATTGTGTTATTTGGATAATTCAACAAAATAGTTTTAGTGAAGAGCTTAATCTATTGAATAAAAATCAACAACCTAAAAGTTCTCTTAAATCGCTTGGTCTTTTAATACAAAATGTGGATGGTTTCTCGTTCAAACTACCATGCAGGTCCGAAAGCTTTTTTAGCCTTTGTACGTCAAAACTTTTGGATTGTCGATTGTAGAGATATTTTGAGAAAAACTTTTACAACAGATAATGGGTGGATTACCAGTAGAACGTATTACTCCTGCAAGGCCATTCGAAATGTTTGGTGTTGATTTTTGTGGTCCCATATTTACCTATTTGAAAATTAAAGGAAAGCAGCCTTATAAATGCTATATAGCAATTTTCATATGCTTCGTTACTAAGGCGGTCCATATAGAAGCAGTATCCGACCTTTCATCTGATGCGTTTATAGCCGCTTTAAAACGATTGATTGGACGGCGTGGCCTGCCCGCGAATATTTACTGCGACAATGCCACAAATTTTATTGGTGCCAACGCTCAACTTCTTGATCTTAAGAAACTGTTTACGGATGAGTCTTTCAAAAATTCAATACATAAGTTTTGTCTTGAAAACTTTATTAATTTTAACTTTATTCCTCCAAGGGCTCCACATTTTGGGTGTATTTGGAAACCGACAGTGAAGAGTTCTAAAGGGCATCTCTATCGTACGTTGGCAGGTGCTAAGATGACCTACGAAGAACTGTCAACAACTCTCATACAGATTGAAGCCAATTACATGTCAATCAACTGATCATAATGACTTAGAGGCTTTAACCCCAGGTCACTTTTTAATCGGCTGCCCTCTAAATTCGTTACCTGTACCAAACATTGAATGCCATGATATAAGTAATATTCAGAGGTGGAAACGAATTGTTACAGCTAAACAACAATTTTTGGAAAGAATGGTCAACCGACTATCTAAACGAACTAATACAAAAAAGCCGATGGTCTGATCCAAAGAAAAATATATAAATTGATACACTTATCCTTATACACGAACACAATACGCCACCCATGAAGTGGGTTCTTGGTCGAATTATCAAAGTATATACTGGGAAAGATGGAAGGTTTAGAATGGCAGATGTTAAAACCATCAAGGGTTTATTTCGAAAACCAGTACACAAATTGCCTATTTTACTTAAAACTTGAAAGCCGATTCTTTCAACGCGTTTAGAGCCTATAAACTTAACGTAAAAATTAAAAATAAATGTTTTGAATTGTATTACTTTGAATTATTTTACATATTTACAAAATTAATTACTATGTAAGATTTGTTCCACACTGTGCATTCCTTTCGTTTTAAATTTCCAATACTTTTTCGCTACTCGTTGTATTATTTACATGTTTACAGTTTTAGTACTCTTTTTCTGTATAAAATGCATCAACTGTAATAAAACGAACCAGTTCTAATTATAACGTTTTGTCGAAAACAAGTTCTGGTTTTCTTTTTGATACTTTTTGCTTTTGTCGTCTTAATCTTTATCCACAAATCGTACAATGCCTATGCAAGCACTATGAATATAGTCCTTAGATATGAGAGCAAATTTAACCTACATATTTGTATGTCTTATAACTTATTTATTAATTTAACACAAAACAGACAGACGGATCAAAAACTCAGACTTGTAATAGCCTTTTCACATACATCTTAGAATGCATCATCATACATCTTAGAAGACATGAAAGGTAAGTGTATATTGATCTACCTATTAGTTAATATTAAAAATGGAAAAATGCATTAATTATAAGACTAGCTGTTGCTTTGCAAGAACATATCCAATTGTTAATGCAGTATATTGAAATAATAATAGGGATCATGGAAAAAGATGTATCAGACATTAGCAGACATAATAAGTGTCTACTCATACTTTTTAATGAAGTTTGAATTTTATTAGTGAGCTAAGAAATCGATATTAATTGTAATTTTTCTTTTGATAACAATAAAAATATCTAAAGATGGGCGCTCCGTACCTCATAAGTTCCACATGAACAGCTGATTTTGTTATTGTGAATTATTGTTTTGTGTTTTTTCTTTGACGTCTATTTGTAAACCGCCTTTTGCACTCTCCTTTTGAACTCTTATTTGTGTTGTAAGATGTAAGCTAAATTTGTATTTAATCGAAGCCTGTCTATTGTTGAAGAAGTAGGTGCAAAACTGCGGTAAGTATGTTAAATTAAATGTATTGTAATTTTTCTAATATTTTGATTCCCCTAGAAATAAACGAATCCTACATAGAGATACTGTTTAAGGCAAACTTCCTTTCTTCAAAGTATTTCAGTTACAGCCATAACATTTTTATTTCACAGATTTATTGCAAAAAAAAAAAAAAAGAAAAAGGGAAAGAAGAGGGATAAAAAAAAAAAAAAAATGAAGAAGTAGGTGCAAACGCGGGAAGTAGGGTTAAATTAAATTTGTAATTTTCCTAATATTTTGATTCCCCTAGAAATAAACGAATCCTACATAGAGATACTGTTAAGGCAAACTCCTTTCTTCAAAGTATTTCAGTTGACAGTCCATAACATTTTATATTCACAGGATTTATTGCATCTCTTGTAAAAAAAAAAAACAAAGAATTACAAGAGCTGCCATTTACAGTAAATCTGCATGTAAACTTTGTTGGAATAAATGCCTCCACCGGTAGTTCGCAGCCCACCACTTTTAAGAAGTTCGACCAGTGCAGATACAGCAACATCTGACCAACCTGGACAAGAGAATATGCAGCCAGCATCCAGACCAGCCAGCCAGGCTAATATTAGCGCTTCTGCCGCCAGCACTGACGCCCCGACAGTGAACATTATAAGTAAAAAAGCCAGTTCCAACCAACAAAGAGGGACCCCTAGTGTTTCTAAGGCACCGGAGTCCATAAATGAATCAAACCAAATAAGTACGCAACCTTCAACATCAGGTAGAGACAACGTCCTCTCGACAGATTGGCAAAAATAAATGCAACATTTGAAACGCCAGCTTTCGGAAACTCAATCTCAACTTGTTGAGAGTAGGCGTAAGTGTCAACAATTAGAATTTGCTGCTCAGGAGACAATACAAACGGTAAGTAACCGTAACCTCAACTTTATAAGTACGCCAATTATCCCCGCCATTGAATATACTAACACAACATCATTAGAGCCCCGTAATCCGCGAACATATATGCAGCCTCAAAATACTGCATAAAGCAGCGCTGCTCCGTCGCCGCAAGCAGCGCCAAATACCTTTAACACATATATACCGTTTTTCGCAAACACAGTCTCCAGCCATCAGCAACATACAACAAACAATTTAAAGGGTTACGGTACCCTTAACGATGTAAATGAATTTATGATGCCAAGAAAAATACAAGATTTACCAGAGTTTAACGGTGAACCAGAAGACTGGCCATTATTTTTCACCGCTTATACACAATCAATAGCAGCATACCGATACAATAACTCAGAATAACCAAAGGCTTCAAAAATGTTTAAAGGGTGAAGCTAAAGAAATCGTAAAGTCGCTCCTTATTCACCCTGACAATGTTAATGTGGTTCTTGATCAACTAAAATTCCGCTTTGAAAGACCTGAGCAGTTGATTCATAGCCAGTTGAAAAAAGTGAAGGAATTACCCTATATTAATGAAAACAATTTACCTAAATTAGTGCTAATTTCAACTAAAGTGAAAAACTTAGCAGTGTTTCATAAATCTGTGAATGGTCAACAACACTTAGCTAATCCAACGCTTTTAGAGGAGATTATTTTTAAAATCCCCTGAGTGGGCTAAAATTGCTGTAAATATTAACCCATATCCAACAATTGAACTTTTTAGTGACTGGTTAAGTGAAGTGGCAAACTTAATATGTATATTGCAAGATGTTATCAACGAACCAAAGCGCGGAGTGCTACATGCAACAGAAAAGGTTCAACTATGTACTGTATGGAAAGGAAACCATAAAATATACGACTGCCACAAATTTTTAAATCTTAAAGTGGAAGAACGTTGGACTATGGTAAAAAACATTCATGCGTGTTTCTCATGCCTAAATATTGGATATTCGACCCGCGAGTGCCGTAGAAAAAGAGTATTCTCAGTAGATGGCTGCCAACGTAAACACAATAAGCTACTTCATGAAGATTCATCGCGTTTTCCCTTGCCAGCACATAATATTAGGGAGCCTAGCCATGACGTTTTAAATTGTTTCCATGGTAATAAAAAACTACTGTTTCGTGTACTGCCAGTTACCCTCTATGGTGAAAAACGCAATGTAGATATTTATGCTCTATTTGATGACGGTTCTTTGATAACTATGCTAGATAAGGAAATCGCAGAATATATAGGTGTGCGAAGGAAAAGTAATAATTTGAGTCTCCAATGGTTCGGCGGCCGGTCAGCAAGGGAGCTTTCGTTTACGTTCAACTTACGATTAAGAGGTACCGGAAAAAACAAAACTCATCTCCTAAAAAATATGTATGCCGTATCGAATTTAAATTTACCAATGCAAAGCCTAACTGAATGTGAGATAAAACAAATATTTAAAAATACGCCGTCGAACTTTATTAAACCTTATACAAACATTGTTCCAAAATTATTAATTGGCTTAGACCATGCCAGCTTAGGGTTGCCATCCGATTCTACTGGTCCATTTGCGTGTAACACGGAGTTAGGATGGGTAGTATTTGGTCCGTGTAAATCAGTATCATCTTCACCTCATTCATGCCTTTTCGTACGTGTTGAAGAGAAGGAAGAGATCCACAGGATGGTTGAAGATTATTTTAACATTGAAAATATGGGTGTACGAACCGCTCATCCAATTCGGAGTGAAGATGACATTAGAGCGAATAGAATATTACATGAATCAACAAAGCGTGTTGGCAAACGTTTCAAAACGGGTCTTTTATGGTAAAAAAGATCTAGTAAATCTCCCAGATAGTTACTCGATGGCATTAAACCGTCTTGCAAGTTTAGAGAAAAAGTTGCGACGTGACGAAAGCCTTCATGTTGCCTATAATGGGGTAATAAATAGTTATATCGAAAAGGGATACGTCAGTAAAGTGCCACTAGAAGATACCCACATGACATCAGAATAAAAGTGGTATTTACCTCATTTTGGTTTTATAAATCCTAACGAGGAGAAAAGAAAATTGCGATTGGTTTTTGATGCCGCTGCCAAGGTAAATGGAATTTCCTTGAACGACAATTTATTAAAACGGTCTCAGTATATTTCGTCACTACTAACCACACTTTACAGTTTTCGATCTGAAAAAATTACTGTTACTGCAGATATTTGCGAAATGTTTCATCAAGTAATGACACAACCAACTGACAGAATATTTCAACGGTTTTTATGGAGAAACTGTGATTATAACTCTGCACCTGATGAGTACGAAATGATGGTAATGACATTTGGAGCCACCTGCTCACCTTGTTCTGCTCTTTATGTCATGAAAAAAATGCTAAGGAACATACAGATTGCAATCCAAGAGCGATAGAATCCATTTGTGAACATCACTATATGGACGATTTTATCGACAGCTTTGATACCGTTGAAGAAGCCATTGAAGTATCACTACAAGTAAAGAATATTCATAAGGACGGAGGATTTGATTTAAGAGGCTTTACTTCAAATGATGTTATCCAGGCGCTTGGTGGAAATTTACCACTCAAAGTAATTCCAGCCAAGGAGGGCGTATAGAAAGTTGTAGCTTTCTATTGGGAATCTCTCTCAGACAGTTTTATTTTTGTTATGAAATTTAAAAAAGTTATTCAGAACATTATTTCCGGTAATGAGAAGCCAACAAAACACCAAATGTTAAGTGTTATCATATCGTCATTTGATCCATTGGGATTTTTAAGTCATTATATTGTAGGGGCTAAAGTAATACGAATTCATGGAGACGCATCCTCCGATGGGATGAACCGATTCCTGACGATATCAATACAACATGGGAGAAGTGGCGTAAACAACTAAAAACATTTCTAATTTTCGTTTACCACGATTTTACTTCCCCCAAGGAAAGCTATATGAAAACCAATTGCACATATTTGTATATGCTAGCGAGGAAAACTTTGCAGTTGTGGCTTATTGGAGATTTATTCAAACGATTGTTGTATTGGAGTCAGTTTTATATGCTCAAAGACTAAATGTGCCCCTCTAAATAAATTATCAATTTCTCGCCTTGAATTACAGGCGGCCGTTCTGGGAACTAGGTTAAAACAAAATGTGCTTAGCGAACACAAGATAGTGCCAAGCCTAATTATTTTGTGGAGTGACTCAAAAACCATTTTGAAATGGATCTCAAGTAAACATAGGAACTACAAGCCTTATGTAGCGCATAGAATCGCTGAAATATTGGTGTCAACTAATATAGAAAATTGGAGATGGACCTCTACTGGAGACAATGTAGCCGACGGTGCCACTAGATGCTACGATAATATCGATTTTTCTAAATCAAGCCGATGGTTAAATGGACCTAAGTTTTTAAAACAACATGAATAAGAAATTCGCCCAAAGATCTCACTTCTAATCTTGAACAATGATTTTAAAAATATTAAACGTTTCTCTTTCTTATAGCCGATTAAAACGAACGATCGCATACATGCTTAGGTACTGTGATTTAGCTCGACATGGAATAACAGCCAAAAATTTAGAAGACGCCGAATAAAGGTTGTGCTGAGTGGTTCAAGGGGAATCATTTTCTGAGGATATTAAAAGTATCAAGAAGGGACAACCAGTCACAAAAGCCAATAATTTATTTAATTTGCTCCCATATATCGACGAAGATGGTTTACTTTGGGCGTATGGAAGAATCGATGCGGCTAACAGCCTACCGTACACTACTAAACGGCCAATTATTTTACCTAAAGACCATTACTTCACGAAGATTGTCGTAACGAATTATCACAGTGAAATGAAACATCAGAATCATGAAGCCACGATTTGTGAAATAAGGAAAAAAATTTGGATTCCGCGGTTAAGGAGCCTATTGAAATGCGTTGTTAGTAAATGTTTTGTCTATAGAAAACACAATGCCATTCCTGTTACTCCAGCCATGGGACCACTACCTGCGGATCGACTTGAGCCTTATATTACTCCATTTAAATACACTGGTCTTGACTACTTTGGACTGTTAAATATTAGTATTGGTCGTAGAACTGAAAAAGATGGGTAGCACTGTTCACTTGCCTAACTATACGCGCTATTCATCTTGAAATAGCATATGATTTATCAACGGATTCTTACATCATCGCCTTGAAAAATTGTATGAACCGTCGAGGAGTTCCAGTTAGGAATCGTTCCGATAATGGGAAAAACTTTGTGGACGCCAACGAAGAGGCTAACCGCTTTGAAGAAGTTTTTGAAGCCGAAAGAATTCAGCAAGACAGTAATCTTCAAAGGGCGTTCAGTGGGTATTTAATTGTCCAGCAAATCCCTCCGAGGGTGGAGTGTGGGAAAGAATGGTCCAATGTGTCAAACGGGTTTTACGTCCAACAATAAAGAATTAATCCCCGAAAGAACACGTATTGCAGTCCCTACTCATCGAAGCTGAAAATATCATAAATTCACGACCGTTGACAAATTTGTCCGTCAGTCCACATGATGAATGACCATTCACTCCAAACCATTTACTTTTAGGAGCGCCTAATATAGCTCAGACTTCTCCAGTAAAGGTTCCATATGATAAAATATTCAAACTGAAGAAGCAATGGCGCATTGTAAGATGTTTAAGAGATAGATTTTAGAAAAGATGGGTGATGGAATATTTGCCTACTCTAACAAGAAGAGTTAAGTAGTGCGTGCCTACAAGGCCAATAAAAGAAGGGGATGTTGTGTTTATATGCGATACTAATATTCCAAGAAATCAATGGCGGCGAGGTTTGATCATGCGTTTGTACACTGGAGCTGATGGAGTTGTTCCGAAAGCAGATATGAAAACCTCAAGTGGAGAGTTACAACGGCCTATTTTGAAGTTAGCTGTTCTTGATTTAGATGATGGTGAAGCTGATCGCTCCACGGGGGTGGGGGTGTTACGGATTCAGAGTTTTTTATTTTATTTTTTTCAAATATAAATTATAATTAATATAACATAATAAGAAAAGAAACAAAAAATAACAAAATAAAATTTTAGTCTTACTAATAATTCATTTCTACAAACAAAACAAAAGCTGTTTTTATAAGAAAAATAAATTAACAAAGCCCGAAAATTTTGGTTAAAAACACTGTACACGGTAACATTGGTTGTGATTACGCCTTTTGCACGAAACAAATTTCAACACTCTTGAGTTTGTAGGAGAGAAGGGAAAAACGAGCGGGGGTGATTTCAGAATTTCATGTACTCAGAAATCTACTTTGTTCTTTATTCGTGTATACACAGAGTTGTATTTGATTTCAAGTTTTCTTTTATTTTTTGATTCGCATAAAGAAGTTAATATCTTAACTGACGCGGCAACTTTCAGAAAACTGGCCAATAACAACAATTTGATTTTTCACGTTATATTACTAAAAACTATTTTTAGATCGTAGATATCATAAAAAGGCAAAAATTTTGTTTTTTAGGAGAAAAAGTAAGTAAGAGATGACTCGTAGTTAGTCAACGGTGTTAATATAAAGCTTATTTAAAATATCATTAGTCTTTGTTCGTGGAGATTATAGGCTATAAATCTTTTCAAAATTTTGACCAAAAGGGGGAAAAAATGGGACAAATGTGGAAAAATGGTAATAGGTGCTTTTTTACGATTAAGCTTGGTTAAGTTTCCCAAATAGCTTTTAGAGGTATTCCGTTTCTAAAGCAGAACCAAAAGGGATCCAAAAAGGGGAAAGGGGCTAAAAACGGACAAATTAACTGCAGGTTATCCTAATCCTAATATATATTATAAATTTTTCTGTAAGTCTGTTTTTTGTTTGTTTGTTAGCCAATCGCGCCTGAATATCTAGACCAATTTTCTTGAAATTTGGGATATAGATCGAGCTTTTGTCGGTGCAGGTTATAGGCTATAAATATTTTTAAAATTTTGAGCCAAAGGAAAAAAATGGGACAAAGGGAGAAAAAAAGGTCAAAAATTAGTACGTTATGCATAAATGCTGTATTTTATGGGTTTTAAAGGTATTTTTTTACGATTTAGCTTGGTTAAGTTTCCCAAATAGCTATTGGTGGTGCTCTGTTTAAAAAGTTGGACCAAAAGGGGTCCAAAAAGGGGATAAGGGGCGAAAAACGGGCAAATTGCATGCATTTATATTTAGGACTTAGAGTATTAAAGAAATGAGTTGTTTGATAAACCGGTTTCCCAATAATTTGAAAAATTGCATTTTTAAGAAACCGGTTTCGAAACCGGATTTTTCTTTATTATTATTTTTATAACCCGCGCAACGCCGGGTACAATCTGCTAGTAATACATAAATATATAATTTATTATAATATAATAACAAATATAATATTCATGTCTTGTGTTTCAAGTCACAATG
Organism: Sarcophaga peregrina; assembly: GCA_014635995.1. Classification (NCBI taxonomy): domain Eukaryota; kingdom Metazoa; phylum Arthropoda; class Insecta; order Diptera; family Sarcophagidae; genus Sarcophaga; species Sarcophaga peregrina. The sequence continues at coordinate 74,252,370 of CM025790.1, forward strand.
TCAAACAAAGTTGCAACTGACAAAAACAGCCTAAAATTAAAATTGAAATTAATTTTTTACGTCCAAAAGCGAAATAAATTTTAAAAGAAAATGCAAAAAAGTTTCTCACATTTGTTTCGAAACTAATTTCAACGTGCAAAAGGCGCCCAAGTAAGAGAGAAAAAATGAGTTAGGAGAATTTATTCATTTCCAGCAGTGATGTCCAAAACTAAAACTGTAGTTGTGTTAGTGAGAGAAAGTGAACTGATCTGAAAGAAAAATTTTGTATACTTAAAAAAAATTCACGGCCAAAATGATAAATTAAAATTTATTTTATATATCATTAATGAAATTTTCTACATTAATGCTATTATGACAGTTTCGTAGCAAAAGAATATTTTTTAAGTGAGCGGAATTTAATTTATTACGTTGTTTAGAACTAATGAATTTTAAATCTAAAAAATCTGTTCACATAGATAAGTTGAGGGAAAAAATGATAATTTATTATTTATTATTCTTTTTTAATTCTGGATATAATAAATCATCCAAATTTTGCCAAAATTCGGTGATATTAATTTTATTAATGGTGAATCCACTACGCCGTGGTCTAGTAGGTGGTGTGCTGGCTTATTAGACGTAAAACCATGGTTCGAGTTCCAGGCCAGACATCAAAATAAAATACAAAAAGTATTTTTTCGGCGATTTCTTCTCAGCAAATTTCTGGCAAAAACTCTGAGAGTAAATAAAATTGCCATGAAAAGTTTCTCAAAAATCTGTCGTTCGGAGTCGACTTTAAACTGCAGGTCCCGCGACGTATGTATAAAATTAACACACACAACATAAGTAGTGTGAGAAACTAGGTCAATAATCCTGACTGAAGGGTTATAATGGCCAATTATGTATGTATGTATGAATTCACTACGCAGCATTACCAACTCCGCTTGCAGTTATACTTTGTTAAAAATCTTGGAACCTCTCTTCAAAGTTGGAAAATAATGTTTTGAATATTATGTGGTATTCATGAGTTTTAGATTGTTTTAAAGTTTTATCAATATTTAAATTATTAAAATGAATTGAAGTTTTTGGAAAGTTTGAAAAATCTTTAGCTTGTATTTCTAAAGAATGTAAAAATAATTTAGTTTTAAAAATAAATAATTTATTTGAAAAATTACTTAATTTTTTTTTCTTTACCTTGTAATTCTATATTAAACTCATTTAGTAAAGCTGTAGTGTCCGCTAAAAATGCCAGATCTAAAATAAAATCGTTATCACTTAAACGCTGTATTTCGGATTTGTCCATGTTTTCGGTTTCTATGAATTAAATTACATCATTTTTTAAATCATATAATCTAGTAAGACAATCACCACGACTTAACCACCGAACCTCCGTAAACATTATTAGATCGGGGTGAGCTGCATTTTTATTTTTTTTAAAATTTACAAAATTCCGATGGGTCAGTGAATGATGCCCCCCACGTACTTTATTTATTATTTTCTCTGAAGTCTTCATAGAGGGGTGGTGTGTTAAAAATCGGGAATCTAGGGCGGTCTGGTGAATAATGCAATGAAAGGTATGGACGGAGATTCCACTTTTTTTCAACTGTCCTATGAATCCTTCATTCTTACCAGTCATTACATTAGCACCATTCTTGCAAACCCCAGCTAATTTTTGAATATGTATTAAGGAAAAAAGTTTTTTATTCATAAAATCAAATAAAAGTTTTCCCGTAACGTTTCCATGAAATGTTTTAAGAGAAAACATCGTTTCAAAAACGTCATTATTTGCGTCTACGTATCTGACACAAATAATAAGTTGACACAAATCATTTATATCTGTGCTTTCGTCTAAGCAAAATGAAAGCAGTTTTTTAATTTTTTAATTATAGCGGACTCTACAAAAATTTCTAGTTGATCTGTTCGTCGAACTACGCTATTCCGGGATAACGGAAGGGACTCTATAAACTTCAGATTGTGCTTAAATTTTTCAAAACATTTATATAAAATATTTTTAATAAACACTCCATCAGAAAATGGTCTAACCAAATCTATCACTAAATCTATCTTTATAACTATGAAAAGTATCAAAGTGTCTCTTTAAAACATATCCCCTAATTTCCTTAAATGTTTTATAACATAATAGACACTGAGCATTGCCAAACGCATTTATAATCATAAAATATTCTTCGCATGCCATATTAATTTCTTTCAGTGCTCTAAACTAAAATATTGAAATAAAATCGTACACCCGCTACATATGTGCATTTGTCGATGGCTTAGTGACGGCTAAACAAAAGAGAATAAGAATATGTGTGTCAGGAATGGAAAAGTTGGTACAATTGCACTTTTTTTAGCACTATTTAAAAGTTAAAAACACCATAGCACCTCAATCACTTATTTAGCACTATTTAAAAATTTTGCCTTCTTTATTACATTACTCAAATATTCTGTCTCATCACTGTATAATTCATAAAAGAAATATTATCCATTCCACTTTCATGTGCCATCATTTCAATAATAACAAACAATGAATATAAAATTGTCTTCAAGTCATATTCTCTGATGAGAAAAGTGGAACTTTGATGGACTAGATGGCTATCGATACTACTGGCGTGACCTTAGAATGGAACCAATTTTGGGCAGGTAGGTAGTCTCATGGTTTGTCGTGTTATTTATTTAAGTGGCTGCCTCGATCTTCAGTTTCCATTTACGCGAATGAATAGAGAGTACAATACTGTTCTTAGCTGTAGTTTGCTCCCCATCTTAAGTGGATTAAATTTATATTTTCCACTAGGGCAATGCCAGAATTCATGTCAACAGACAGAGGATGGAATGCTTTCGTAACCAATGTATTCAGGTTTTATCGTGGCCAGAATTCTATCCTGATATGAATATTATTGAAGTTGTTTCCCCAAATGAATTCCCCATTCTTATCCGATGAGTTTATTCAACAGATTTATCAGATTTGAAATTAAAAATAATCAAAGGGTGGGAGAAAATAGACGGAGAAATATTAAAATTCTTTATAGGAGTATGAAAGATCAAATATTTAGTTTAATAAGCTCTAAGGGCGGGTTTACTAAATTTTAAGTATTAATATTTTTGGTAAATAAAGCTTCTTATTTAACAAAAATGAGACTGGCGCTGTAATTATGCAAAGACTAAAAACCTTAATTTTTATACTGAAGTAAAAACTACGCTAGATTAGGTCGGAGTGGTAGCTCTGATAACACATAGCTCACTTGAGCACGTATAGTGGCCCATTGTGATGCCACGGGGAAATAAAACTACTATAAGAATTTGAAAAATTTACTATTATATTTTCTTTTACATTAACAAATGTACAGATAACGAAATGTTGTGATGTTCTTATTATAAATGAACTTTTTTAGAAATTCAAAAAATTAGGGAGGTGCTATAACTATGAAAAGCACCATATAAATCAAAGGAAGAAATAGATTGCTTGCTTCGACTATCCCCAAATTAATCCAAACAAGGAATTTATTGAAGTCATTTAATTCGCGTTGCTACAATTTTGAAATAACAAATAGTTTGCTAGCAAAAAATGTACCAAAAATAGGAATTTAAAGTTCAGATTGCATTAAATAATTAAAGTAAGTTGTTAAGTTTATCTATTAGTACATTTTTGCTTATTTTTGGTTTTTTTACGCACATATTTACATAAATATATGTAAAATGATTTGACATTTATATTTTTATTTAATTTGTAATAAAAAAGTTTAAAAAAGAAAAAAAAAGTGAATTTAGTACAATCGGACTGGAAAAAGTACAATTTTTTGTGAAAGTTAGTACAATTTGTTAAGATCTATTTCCCATCCCTGATGTGTGTGTTATAGTCAGCACAATTGTGCTATGAAATGGACATCATTGATTTACAGCCATAGAAAACTGCCAATAATATATGTTATTTTGACTATCATTTCATCAACATATATATGTAAAGCTATCTATCTTTGACTTAATAATTTTAGATAAATAAAGATAAAATAAAAAATCCATTATTTTTGTTAAAAGAACATAAAGCTATCCATCTTTGGCTTAAAAATTTTACCTAGATTTTTAAATAAACAAAAATAAAAAACCCATTTTTTATTAGAAGAAAAAAGTGAGCGTTCCAAATCATTTAAAAACACTGTACTATGCGATAAAATAAAAAAAAATTAATACTGCCAGCTAATGACATAGAATATTTTTAACATAAAATATTTTTTGAGTGATATTCTGAAATAAAATGATAACAGATGCGATTCACATGTGTTCTTGTCGCAATTCGATCGACAACTAAAAGAACACAAGAATGCGTGTGAGTTCTCTCTGCACAATTGTACTGTGAAAGGTCGTGATGTTACAACCCGCCATAAGAAATTTTACTTCTACATAATGCGCATTCTTAATATTCATATTCTTTGGTATTACTTAATGTCTATAAAATAAATATTCTTCAATTCATAACATCTAAATTATTTACGTGACTATTAAAACAATCAAATGTGGATTTTAATAATTTTAATAATGTGGATTTTTGAGTTTAACACTGAAAATAATGTTATAGCGTCCGCCAACATCTGCACACACCGCAGTCTGATCGTCGACTAAATAAAAGAGCTTAAACAATGTGTGTGAATTCTCTCTGCACAATTGTCGCTCAGTCGCTGGTTTATATCAGTGCGATTTCTCGCCAAACGTGGCGATTTCTCATTGCCATTGGCGACCAACATGTTTAAATGGCGACGTGCCGATATTTTAGCTATTTTCAAACTAGTTAGCGATTTATTTGGTTACCTTTAACAAATTATTTTTATTTTCTTGAAATAGTTTTTTAACACTTTAATTTAATAATATAATGTTCGTACATTATACATCTCTCGTATCCCTCACATATTATGTTATTATTACATAGTGAATGGCAGTTCATATTTAAGGGTTATACCAATGCCTTTGTCATTTCGTGCACTTGTAAAACAATACAAACCCAAACTGATTATTGTTGTTAAGAGTGCTTTTCTGTCAAAATTGATACTGATAAATGTGAAGTGTGACACCTCTTTAAATGTGTCGTATTGATGCCAAACAAGTATCGAATTAGTTAACGGTAAAAAGAAAAATTAAGACTTCAAAAGAAGAGAGAAAAATTTAGGAAAAGAAAAATTAAAGAAATACTATAAATATTCTTCAAAAAAGATTAAAGTGGATCGTTGACATCGAAAGGAGTGGGAAAATGAAAGTTGGGCCATCGGTAAGTACACAAATGTAGTATTTTAAACCTTTTAATGACTTAAATTTGTAGGTTGTCTAAAACCTATTGCAGATGCCACATTGTCGTACCAATCTACATCTTATGACCAATATACATCGTGGTGTTTTGGATGCAAAATAGCTCCAAGATCCAATAATTCTAATACAAAGTATGATATACCAACCAGCGAAAATGAACCTGTAGAGAATAAGGTATATGATATTATAAATTTATACAATTAATTTTTGCAAAAAATATGGGATGCATGCAAACAAGATAAAGTTTCAGACTGTGGCCAACATGGCGACCACCGGGACGATCCTTTTCTTGCTGTTTTCAAGTTAACACGCAGTCTCCTCGCGGCCCGTCCTGGATGACATTCTAGCACCCGCTAGATTTTAACTAATGCGTGCAGCGAAGTCCAATCCCCTGGAAGTTAAATTTGGGTTGTGCGTAGGGCTTGGAACCCATCGCGTAAAAATCTTTCTCCAATGAAAACCAACACACTAAACTTCAAAAAGACCACCTTTAAAGTTGACGACCACGGCAAACATTCAAAGGACAAAGATTTAAGAATAGGCACTTGGAACGTCCGCACCCTTCACAGGGTGAGTGCTTCCGCCCAGGTGGCGAATGCCCTCAAGAAATTTAGGACGGACATCACTGCCATATAGGAAATGCGATGGATAGGGCAAGGATGCAAAAGGCTAGCATCTTACGATGTGTTAATACGGATTTGTGGTTAATAAGAGGCTCCACCACCTTGTCTCTGGGTTCACACCTGTGAACGAAAGAATAGCCACAATCCGCATCAGGGCAAAATTCTACAACACCAGCCTGATTTGTGCTCACGTCCCGACGGAAGATAAGGACGATGTGGTTAAGGATGCCTTCTATGCCCAGCCAATGACGCAAAAATTGTCCTCGGCGATTTTAATGTGAAGGTCGGGCGGGAAGGTATCTTTGGCCCCACTGTCGGACAGTTCAGCCTCCACGCGAACACTACCCCCAATGGTATGATGCTGATCGAATTCGCCGCGGCGCGTAACATGGTAGTATGTAGCACCAGGTTTCAACATCTCGACATCCACAAGCCCACTTGGATGTCCCCCGATCGATCAACATCCAACCAGATCGATCATATTGTGATTGACGGAAGGCATGTATCCAGTGTGCTAGATGTGCGCACATTTAGAGGTCCGAACATTGACTCGGACCACTACCTTGTCGCAGCCAAGTTTCGATTGCGCATTAGCGCTCTAGTACATTGCGGAAGCTGGATGTCAGGAAGCAGCGATCACAAAGGATAGTTGAGGCGTTCTCCGCTCAACTCTCGGATAAGCTCCGTCGATCCCCATCTAATCTCAACGACATTGGAGGACTGTGGGCCAATATCTCCCACTCCTTGCGCACTACTGCGGAAACAGTCCTTGGTTTCGAGCGCCCTCCCCAACGAAATCAATGGTACGATGAGTCGCGATTCCTGCAGCTCCGTCAAGGTAGGAATGGACCTCTCCGAACCTTTTGATACCGTGCAAGGTTTCAGACAAGGCGACCTCTTCAACTTCGTCATGGAGAGTGTTCTGCGAAAGGCAGGAGTGCATCGCAATGGCACTATCTTTCAAAAAAGTGTCCAATTGCTTGCGTACGCTGACGACATCGACATCTTAGGGTGTACCAAGCGAGATGTTACTGCTGTCTTTAGCGCTATTGAACGGGAGTCTAAGAAGATGGGTCTGGCAGTAAATGAGGGCAAAACAAAGTATATATTATCGACAAGTAGAGACGTGCGGCGTATTGATTCGCAGATTACGGCCGAAAACTATACTTTTGATACAGTCAAGGAATTTATTTATCTTGGCTCCGCCGTTACCACCAAAAATGATGTCAGTCTGGAGATCAAACGCAGGATTACTCTTGCCAACAGGTGCTACTATGGTCTCAATAGGCAATTGAGTAGCAGAGACCTCTCTCGTGCGACAAAATTGATACTCTACAGGACGCTCATCTTACCCGTGCTTCTTTATGGCGCAGAGGCATGCACCCTATTAAGAACTGATGCAGCAGCCTTGAGGGTATTCGAGAGGAAAGTCCTACGTAAGATCTTCGGTCCTGTGCGAGTTGGCGATAATTTCCGCATCCGATCTAACAGTGAGCTGTATGAGCTCCTCAACGACATAGACGATGTGCAGCGTATTAATATCCAGCGGCTGCGCTGGCACGGCCATGTCGTTCGAATGGAGGAGGATGCTCCGGCAAAACGGATATTTGATGCGGGGATCTGCGGAAGTCGGCGAAGAGCACGACCTTGTATCCGTTGGAAGGACCAAGTCGAGGAAGCCCTGTCATCGATTGGTGTGACCAACTGGCGTAGGCGCGCAAGAAGCAGAGGCGCCTGGAAGGATGTGTTAATCCGTTAATGGGGTTGTTATGGCCAATTAAGTAAGTAAGTAAGTAAAAAATATTTTGACATCTAATAACTAATGCACTAAAAGTACAAATTATAATATTTTTGAATTATAGACTTTTTTTAGATTTATTTTGACTTTATAATACATGAAATAAATGAATATAAATGATTTTTTAAACTTTTGGCGATTTTTTTTGGAAAAAATTAATAATATTTTATTCTGCCGATTTTTCGTATAGGTTTTGGCGATGGAGGTAAGAAAAAATCTGATAACACTGGTTTATATGCATTTAGAACAGAGATGCCCAAAGTTAAAAATGTTGCAGTATTGATGAGTGAATGAACTGGACTGAAAGAAAAGTTGTGTGTGTAAACGAAAATAAAATGTACGAATAAAAAAATCCACACAGCGGAATTTACAATAAAATTTAGAATAGAAATTCGTCCATATTATTTAACTAAAATATAGTTAATTTGTCAGGAAAAGTTACAATTTTAAATTAATTATATGCTAATTTTTTATCTTTCATCTGTAATATTTCCCATAAAAGATTTATGATAATAGTTTCATTATTATTCAAATTTTAAAGAAAACCGATTATGAAAATAAAATATAAATAAATTCAATTTTAAATGTAAAATATGTTTGGGCAAAATTTTTTAATACCAAAGGCAGTTTTTTTGGTGTAAGAAATAACTTTGAGGAATTCCGTTTTAAATATAAAATATTTGTCCCATAGTCACGGATTTGGACAAAATTTTGTAAACACGTAAAAGGAGGTCCACGAGAGTGAGACCTTACCTTTTTCCTCTTAAATTTTGAAAAATGCGACAGCCCTATAGCTTTAAAAGTGCTTAAAAATTTCGTGAAAATGCAATAACTTTTTACGTGTTCAAAACAACTAAAATTTTATTTTTGCATAAAATTCTTCAAAACGGATATTTTGCTAAATTATACAAAATTTATTTATTTTTTTGTACATATTTTTTTCAAAAAACAAAATTCAGATGTCATAGTAAATTTTTTTTAGTGCTTTAGGGAAAAAATATAACAAAAAAATCGTACACCCGCTACGCATATGCATTCGTCGCCACAGTATAAGCAGTAACGAAACTAATTTGACAGGAACACAATCCAAAAGTGAAAGAGACAGCAAATATTCCCAAAATGTATTTCTGTCTCTGCCTGATTTTTTGAGTTCTGTTTATTTATGTTTTGTTAATTTTTAGAGTCGGTTTGTATTTTCTATTTTGGTAGAAATTGATGATATTTTTGTAGAATAATAGAATAGTTTTGAAAGGAAATGCAGAGTTTTATAGCGGAAACGTAGTACGGAACTAATGTATTTAGTGACACCTTTGATCGATTGTCACTAACATAGTATTTAACCAATTTAGAAGTATATTCATAAACTCCTGAAACAAAAGGTTATGAGAATATATTTTGTTATATTTTTCTTTTTACTTATCTTTTACACCCGAAATTTATTTCATTATGAAGAGAAATTGCTATGAGTTCGATTAATAATAAAAAAATTATGGAATTTTAACTTTTTCATTCAAGATATTAATAAATACTGGTAATGTACACAAAGTTCTGCAAGAAAAAAATTTTATGAGCAACATGTCTTATTTGATCTCGATATAGAAAGAAATTGTATTCATTGTGACCAAAAACTATACAAATTTCAATTAATAATTAAATATTTACGAATTTTTAAAATTATCATTGAAGAAACTAAAAAATATTCTATAACCGTTTCTTTATTTACATTTACTTACAAAAAGTTCTGCAACAATTGAAAAAAAGAGTAAAGGTAAAAGTCACAAAAATTCTAAGTATTTGCGGCCACCATTGCGACCAACATCTACTTAGAATTTATTAACCAATTACATCTACAAAATAAGCAACGACAACCATCGCTGCCACGAAGCTTATAATCACAGTATAACCAGTGGCGACAATTATGACGTTTGAAAAACGCTGAAATCAGCAGTTTTAACCCTCCCCGTAGAGGGAGAAGCAACAGATATACAGAATGGAAACTGCCCTACAAGAAATAAATAACCGAAACTAATACATACAAGGCTTACTTACTACTACACATGTAATTTTTATTTGACTTTTTATGTTTTAGAGTTGTATTTTTTAATAGTTGTATTTTTCATACAAAACACATCACTGTTAATTGTCAAATGACCGGTAAATTTATTAATTTCAAAAATTTAATCGGAGTAGGCTTTGAAAATAAAAATTTATGGCGTTTTATGACATGACATTTTACATGTAATCTTTATTGCAAACCAAAAGTTATAAAAAAAAAAGAAAAAGACAAGTTTTAAAATATATTTTAATTAAATTAAAAAACTAAACTAAACTAAAAGAAATTAAATTTTATAGTGATATTTGTTATAAGTGCTAAAGAAGATAAGTATAGTGAAGTGAATAATATTGTGTTTATATTGTTTTTTGTTATTTATAATATTCTAATAAAATATTTTTATATATATATATTTGTTGTTTTAAATAATTTTCTTTAATTTTGATTTAAATTTTAATATAAAATAAATAATATAAATTAAATTAAAAAAAAAAAAAATGAAAAGAAGAAATTTTCAAAACTGCCTTTCAAAAGAAAAAAGGAAGTTTGAAGAAAATATAAAATATTTTCGGAATGTGCGCGACTTAAGTGAAGGTAGTGTAAAAAGGGTACCTATTAAAATGCTTAACAAATTAGGAGCAGGTGCCGGTGGAATAGGAGAAGAGGAGTGTAGGGACATTATAGAAAGTGCTAGTGTAAGTACTGAGGCAATTCTTAGTGACGACACAGAATCAACTATTAGCATAGATAGTGAATCATTTGGTAGCGTAGAGGCTGGTAGGGTAAATACAGGAGAAAATATTAACTTTAGGCCAAATATAGGTAGTTCAACGAAACGTGAAGAAATTAAGTCATGGGTTCTTAGGAATAATATATCCCACACAGCTTTAGAAGACTTACTTCACACTTTAAACAGGGTAGGAGTTGAGGATTTGCCTTTGTCAGCGAAAACTCTTATGAGCACAGATAGGAAGGAGATTCAGATTTCCAATATTCCAGATGGAGAATTTATATATTTAGGCATTCAAAAGTATTTTCAATCAGTACCATTTAATTATTTAGGAGATAGAGAGGAAGTTTTAATTGATATTGGGATTGATGGCTTAAAACTTTTTAAAAGTTCTAATAGAGTTTTGTGGCCTATTTTAGGTGCAATTGTAGGGTTTAATAACAATGCCAGTCCGTTCATGATAGCATGTTTTTCAGGTTTTAAAAAGCCACAAAATTTAGATAGATTTATGGCAGATTTCTGTGCAGAAGTAATGGTACTGAAACAAACTGGTATAAGATTAGGCAATAGTCAAAAATTTTTGAGATTTAATATTCGATTATTCATCTGTGATTCTCCAGCTAGGGCGTTTGTTACTGGTGTAGTGTCTCATAATAGCAAAAGTGGTTGCTCTAAATGTTGTCAGGAAGGTATATATAGGGAAAGAAGGGTATGTTTTTCCAAGAAAATAGGTCCCTTAAGAAGTGATATAGCATTTCATGATAGGTGTTACCCTTCTCATCATATAGAAGAATTTAAAATAAAACGAAGTATTTTAGAAGAGACAGGATTTGGAATGGTTTCCCAGTTTCCCATAGATGCTATGCATTTAGTTGATTTAGGAGTTACTAAGAAATTGCTTAAAATTTTAATTAATAAAAGTAATTCTAAACAAATTAATGATAGAATTAATTTTATTAAAAATAATGTCCCTACAGAATTTTGCCGTGTACCTAGGAGTGTAGATGAAATAAGTAATTGGAAGTCGACAGAATTTAGGCAATTTTTGCTTTATACAGGTATATTTCTGCTTAAGGATTGTGTCAGTAGTGACCAATATTATCATTTTTTATTATTGCATAGTAGTATAAGATTTCTATCTAGTGAAATAAATTATGTAGGACAGGCAGATACTTCTCAAAAAGTATTAGAGGATTTCGTAGATTACTTTGGCAGACTATATGGTGAGGAATTAGTTAGTTTTAATGTTCATGGACTGCTCCATTTAGTTGATTGCGTTTTGCAATATGGTCCTTTAGATACATTTTCAGCTTATAAGTTTGAAAATTATATGCAGTATATAAAGAAGATAGTTAAAAAGCCAAACAAAATTTTGCAGCAGATATACCTTAGGCTAGAAGAAAGGCAGCAAATTAAATCAAGTTTGGCGAGTGTTTCTAAATTAGGATATTTTACAATAAATCATAAAAAAGACAAGGATAGCTTTTGTTTTAGCAAACATTTAGGTCCCATAAAGATTATAGATACAAAATATCATCTGAGGGTGTAAAATATGTCTGTAAAGTTTTCAAAAAAACTGAAAACTTTTTTGACAAACCTTTCAAGTCGTATAGTGATTTAGGTATAGTTGTGGCTAGCGAATTAGACAATTCCACAATAGAAATTAAGCGAGAAGATATAGATTTGAAATATTTTTGTATTCCCTATGATAGAAAGTTTCTTCTCATACCCCTTTTACACCATCTTTTTCATGAATTTTCGTTCTAATTCATTTTATTGCTCAAATATATTTTTTAATAATTGTTAAAATAAAAACAAATAATAATACATTGTATTTTTCTATCTTTACATGAATTCTGAGAATATTTTTGAATATTTTGAAGAGGAGAGCGGTAAGAATAAAGATATAGCGTATAACACTATTATTAACATTTTCATAATTTTCGCTCTTTAGAACAAGGAGTACCGATTACGCAAAAATCATACTCGTTTGGAAATGTTCAGCCAAGGGAAGGCACAAATGAAGGTAAATTTAATTATATTTCTTCCTGAAAATAATTTGTAATAACACTGAACTCAGTTCTAGATATCCTGAGGAAGATGCAGGAACAAATGAACCGAATGACGGTTAAATTAAATAAAATGGATGAATGCGTAAGTAAAAATTAATCAACTTTTATAGTATTGGTTTAAATAGTGCATTTTTAAAGATAAAAACGGTTATGGATACACAGACCGTGTTAAGCAATAACCAGGCTGCTATCGTCGGAAACCAACAGGCGATAGCAACTAAGCTTGAGGCGATGGAAGAAAATGTAAGTATCTTGTAGTATCACTCTAATATGTTAACTATAACAAACCTATTTTTTCAGATGGTGGTCAAGCCCGAAATGATGGCGCAAGCCAAAACGCTATTGGAAGTAAAAATAGCAATTAGGAAAATTGAGGGATCCGTAAGCCGAATCACAGGGGAAAGACCAAACGAGGTTTTGGATGCAGTAGCCGCTTCCTTTCCCCTGAAGTCCACTGCCGAAGTCGAGGAGCTCGAGGCGAAATTAGAAAATACGGAGTTTGCGCAAGCTATTGTAAGTAATTAAATTCAATTGTTAGCACTTTTTATAAAACATTTTTTCATTTCCAGACAACGTACTTGTATAGCTTAAAGGGAGTGTCGGAAGATGTTGGCACAGTTATCCGCTCTGTATTTACAGATAGCTTGATGGAGGGCTATAATTGGGATGGAAGGTGTCAAAAACATGCCCTCATCAAGCTCAGGCTCTTCGACAAATTCCTCAGAGGTACGTATTATTATTATTACTATTATTATTATTATACTATTATTATTATTATTACTATTATTACTAATACTATTATTATACATTATTATTACATTATTATTATTACTATTATTATTACTATTATTATTATTACTATTATTATTATTACTATTATTACTATTATTATTATTATTACTATTATTATTATTATTACTATTATTACTAATACTATTATTACTATTAATATTATTATTACTATTATTACTATTACTATTATTATTACTATTATTATTATTACTATTATTATTATTATTACTATTATTATTATTATTACGTGTACTATTATTTCTCTATGAGTCCTTTTTATTTATAAATAAAATATATAAAATAATTCATGAAAACAAAAAGCAATTTTCTTTCTTTTGCAAAGAGGTAATTCTTCTGGTTTGACTAGTAAAACGACTAGTCATTTTACTGGTAAAACGACTGGTAAAACGACTAGTCGTTTAACTAGTAAAATGAGTAGTTATTTTACTATTAAAATAACTAGTAAAATGACTAGTCAAATGTCAATTTGATACTTAAAAACAGCGAAGGAGTGAACAGGTTAGATATATGTTTTACAGTCGAAAAAATTCATATGTTAGAAAGAGATACAAAATCACATGTACACGAATGTTTACGTCAAGTTTTTCACATTGCCCTTAATAACTTGATGGGAAGTTGTGACTAGTTTATAAGTTATACTTGACGGTCAAATAACTAGTTATTTGACTAGTTATGTTCTGGTAGGGTGGCGGATAAAGTGGAAAAATTAAATGTAAACAAACACTTATTTTGAGTTCAAAAAGGGCAAATTTTTAGTATTTTTTAATTTCTTCAATGAAAATGTTAAAAATATGTAAATATTTAATTATTAATCGATTTGTATGTTGCTTTTGGTCGCAATGAATATAGTTTCATGTGCGAAAGGAAAGTAAGAAGCTAAATATAGCAAGATCAAATAAGATATATTGCTTATAAAAAATTTTTCTTGTAAAACTCTATGTATAGTACCAGTATTTATTAATTTCTTGAAAGAAAAAGTTAAAATTCCATAATTTTTTTTATTATTAATCGAGCTCCTAGCAATTTCCCTTCACATTGAAAAAAGTTCCGTGTGCAGAAGGTATGTAAAAATAAAAATATAATAAAATATATACTCAGAACATTTTGTTTCAGGAATTTGTAAATATATCTCTAAATTGGTTAAATACTAAGTTAGTGATGACCGACGAAAGGTGTCATAAAAAATACGTTAATTCTGAATTTCGTTAGCCTAATAAAACGATTCATCTCCTTCCAAAATTATTCTAATATTCTTTAAAAATGTCATAAATTTCTACCAAAATAGAGTAATAAAAATCCAGCCCGAAATCTAAAAAAACATAAACAAAACAGACAGGCAGTCAGAGAAGGACAGAAATACTTTCTGGTAATATTTGGTGTCTCTTTCTACGTCAAAAGCCCCGTGACGTATCTGTTTATATCTGTGCTTATAATGCAGTTGCAATTTGTTGTGCGACCACTCTCACCAACCTGCAACAATATAAAAGACTGATTCCGCTGAGTGCGCTGCTTTTATACCCTTTTCAATGTGGGCTTTTCTTCATATCAATCACAGCAAGCGCTGCTATTCAATTTCAGTTTCAAACTCAACGAAATAGTGTTTTCATTACAGTGTTGTATTTAACTACTGACAGTGTTGTATCTTAAGAAAGTCACACATTCTAGTGACGTACAATTTAATGGTAATCGGTACAAAATAACATGTTTCTATTATATATAAAATATACTACGCTACGGTCTCCTTTGACGTACGGGATCTCGGCTCGAGCAGTACGTCAACATCTTACCAGGCTTCACCCATTTGGCATCACTTATTTGGATTTCCTCGGTTTTCCTCGTCTCTTCATAGGACGAACTGGTGCTGGATAATCATCTCTGTTAGTACCCTTGTATAACGTTAAGGCCGAAGAGTGGTAGGAACCGAGGGGAATATTCAAGTAGTTCGGTGATTTCAAGGTTAGTAACCACTTCAGGGGTTTATTGTCTGTTAGGAGTTTAAGTTCTTCTTCTATATATCCACGAAATTTATTGCAAGCCCAAATAATAGTCAGAGCTTATCGTTTCGTAGTAGAGTAGTTGCGTTCAGCGTTGCTCAATAAACGGCCTGCATATTCTATTGGATCTTCATCTTGACCCTCCACCTGGAGTAAAACTGCTCCAAGTGCATAAGAGCTAGCGTCCGTTTTAATGGAATATGGCGTATTATCGATGTCTTGTCCTAATACAGGTGGGGTGGATAAGACCTCCTTCTAAGCGATGAATGCCCTTTGTTCTACAGCTCCCCATTTCCATGCAGCTGCTTTCTTCGTGAAATTAGTTAGCGGTCTGGCAATTTGAGCATAACGATCAATGAATCGCTTGTACCATGAGCATGTTTGTATAAACAATATGAGTTCCTTTACATTTCTACGCTCTTTACGCTCAGCAATAGCCTGGATTTTACTGGGATCTGCTGCTATCCCCTCTGGAGTATCAATCTTGTGTAAGGCATATGGCGAAAGTTTCCTCAAACCACCAAATACACTTTTATGACTAAACAATATTTCTTCCAAGTTTTATTTTTGCTCATTATCCAGTTGTGCACCATCTGTCGGTGTCAATATGTTGAAAAAGCATATAATGCGGTGAAAATCGCCTCGTCGTTATCATTGTGTGGTCTATATACCACACCAGTAAAAAACCTTTGACTTTAGCTCTCTCAGGAGTCACCATATCGGGAGGGATTGCGTCTTTGAAAAGTTCCTGTACTGAGTGAGGTGAGTAATCGTTCTCCCTTTTATAATCAGGATCATAAGGCTCAAAATCCGGGATATTTGTTCTACGTACCCTCATCGGAGTAATCTGCAAGGGTTCCACTGTATTCTGATTTGTAACACGCTTGCTGGATGTTTCCGTAACCTTTATCGTCTCCACAAGATTCAGATCCAACGGCCAGGATTCACTGAAATCAAAATGTTGAGTAGGACTGCTTTCAAAGTACCAGTAACGTTGGCCCATATTTAAAACTAAACCCGCTTCCTCCAAAAAAAAAACGGAACCAATTAACGTACGGTTGCTTTTGTCCTCTGGAAAAATTAAAAATTGGATGTCGAGACATCTTCAGCCGATTTTGACGTTGCATTTGGCTGTCAAACATTCTCTTTCACAGGAAGTATCATCCCCGAGAGTCACTTTGTACAATATGTGGTTATATTTGAATTCTATGAAATCCTGAACCGAAGTACGTTTGCCCTGGAACCCCAAACAGCTCAACATTAACAACTGGTATTTTCCGTCCAATACATAGTCTCAAGGAATTAAAGCTCACACTCACTGCTGAATTACCATTAATCTTTTTGCTGCAATTCGGACAGTTCGCTCTCACCACGCCTGGAGCATTGCATCCGTAACAAGAAAACTTTGGCTTATTCACTACAGAATCGCTTATGACCTGCTTCGAATTCAATTTTTTCTTCTTGAAGCAAGTATCCATAGTATGCCCCTTCTTCCGACAAAAAGAGCACCTCTTAGGACCACCTTCAGGACCACTAGCAATATTCACGACATCAGTGTTCACTGCACCGCGTTCACTCAGGACCTCTTCCGATTCTCGCGCGTCCTTCAGTAACTCGTCGAATGTGCTGACTTTATGGCGAAATAGTCACTCTCTTATTTGGGAATGAAGCATTTCAAACATCATGTCCATCTGATCAGACTCCGACGGGCAATTCGGCAAACAATGCACGTTTCCTACGAATGACCGAGTCAGTAGGTTCGTTCTTTTGCTGCTTCGTCTCGTTTATCTCCATATATAAACGCCAAAAGCATCGGCATACCATTGACTGCGTCCGCATCTGGTATCTTCTCCACTACCTTAAATGTCGTGATGGCAGAAATAAATTCTTCCACTTTCGATGGGTTTCCACATCTTTCGTTTGGTTTACCTACAGCACTTAAAAGTTGTTGGAACTGCTCCGTTGATAGCGCAACCATTTTGCCTGCAAAACGTTGACTTCTTCTCAAGTTCAAAATGGAATCCACTTTCGCAATTTCAAAATATATTTAGGCTTTGTCTTCTGTTTATACGTTGTCCGAAAAATATGGAGTTGGACCTTATGTTGGGCGCCAATTATAACCGTTTCTTTATTTACAATTGCTTACAAAAAGTTCTGCAACAATAGAAAAGAAGACTAAAGGAAAGAGTCACAAAAATTCCAAGTATTTGCGACCAACATCTACTTAGAATTTTTCAACCAATTACATCTACAAAATAAGCAACGGCAACCATCGCTGCCACGAAGCTTATAATGCAGTTGCAATTGGTTGTGCGACCACTCTCACCAACCTGCAACAATAGAAAAGACTGATTCCGTTGAGTAAACTGCTTTTATACCCTTTTCAATAAAGGCTTTTCTTCATATCAATCACAGCAAGCGATGCTATTCAAATTCAGTTTCAAACTTTCATTACAGTGTTGTATTTACCTAATGACAGTGTTGTATCTTAAGAAAGTCACACATTCTAGTGACATACAATTTAATGGTATTCGGTATAAATTAACATGTTTCTATTATATATAAAATACACTACGCTACTATTCTAAATTCTCCCTTTTTAATACAAATTAAATGTATGTATATCTGCTTCTAACACATTTTGGTTCGCAACTTTTTTTTTGCTCCCTCTAGTTGGGCCAGTGTTTTTATGTTATGACACCTTTTCAAATGTCATTGCTTTCGTTACTGCTTATACTGTGTTCGTCGCTAGCTGAGTGACGACTAAACAAAGAGAATAAGAACATCTGTGTTTTTAGTTTGCGCGAAAGCACTATGAAATAGGCATCATTGATCTAGAAATGATTTTTAAAAAAGACTAGCTAAAACCCGGTGTGCTTCGATACTCCTATTGATATATATATATATAAAGGAATGTGAGTTTATTTGCTTGTCGGTCTGTTTGTTTGAAGGCTATAGACGGCTAAACGGCTGGATCGATTTCCTTGAAATTTTAACAGTACTTTCGGCAGCCCAAGATGTTAATGCTCGTAGCCTCTCTCTTTCTAAGCGTTGATTAGGTGTCTCAGCAGCTCTAGATGTTGATGCTCGTATACTCTATCCTTCAACATGTGCATCACGTTGATGTGGTGTCTCTGCAGCTCTAGATGTTGATATTCGTAGTGTTTCTCCGTCTAGACCTACATCGCGTTGATCTGGTGGCTCCTCAGGTCTAGATGTTGATGTTCGTAGTCTTTCTCCTTCTAAGCGTATACCGCGTTGATCCATTGTCTCATCTGTTCTTGACCTTGATGATTGGGATCGTTTTCGTTTAAGACGTGCATCACGTTGATCAGGTGTCTCAGCAGCTCTAGATGATGATACTCGGAGTCTCTCTCTTTCTACAAGTACATCTCGATCATCTGGTGTTTCTGTAGCTACTGCTCTTTGCGATCGTATTATTTCCCTTTCTAAACGTTCATAACGTTGAACTTGAGTCTCAGCAGCTCTAGACCTTTCAACACTCAGACGAACATCACGTTATTCGGGAATTTCGTCAGACCTTTGTGAGTGGAAATTAACTGCATCTTTGATGCGTTTAGAAAGCGAAGATTTTTTTGGTGGCATTTTTTTTCTTTGGCTTTTAATTTATCACAATATGATCACTCACAAAATAAATGTTTAACTCGTTTATAATCTAGGATTCGAATGGTTCGAGAAAAGATTATAAGTACTATTTAAGTACTTCCTTCCAATTTTTAAGATAAAAAATTTTGGGCAATAGAACCAGACCAAAAAGATTTGGTCTGTGTTATATAACCACATGTAACAATTGGTTCTTTAAAAAGTTATGTATGCTGTAGGTAGTTAATAAATTTAAGCAGTATAGTGTTATCGATGGCATGTGTCTACTAGGGATGCCAAACAGCATCGCTTTTTAAACATTCCGTAATTCGGGATTTTGTAAGTCCCGAGCCCGAAATCCCGGGATATTTCTGGATCCAAAAATCACGGAAAAATCGCGATTTTCTCTTAATAATAAAAATATTTTGTTAACAAAATCATTTATATTCCAATTATGTATGTATATCAGAATTATATATCATTAAAAATAAAATATATAAACAGCAAGACAAAATGTATAAAAAAGTGTAAATTAAAAAATAAAAATTATAGCAGTACTACGACAAAGTTGAGAGTCGTTTTTGACGGAAGTTCTAGGAGGATACTTCAACCTTTATTAAATGAGGAGCTGTCTGCAGGACCCGCTCTGCAAAATGAACTTCCTACGATTATAACACGATGGAGACGTTATCGTATTGGATTTACAGCGGATATAGAGAAAATGTTTCGACAAATCATCGTAGCTAGCGAACATAAAATATATCAGCAGATATTGTGGAGAGTGCTGATTCTTATGATATTAACATATACAATCTTACAACCGCAACCGACGGCGCTAAACCAGCTCCATTCTTATCAATTAGAGTACTTCAACAATTACACTGGATGAAAAAGAAAAGTTTCCATTCGCGTGTAAGGTACTCAATACGAACACTTATGTAGACACTGTGGTTTCTGGAGCTGATGATTTGACTCAAGCCATAAACATTCATTCGGAATTGTGTAAGTTATTGAATAAAGGTAAATTCAATGTTCGTAAGTGGTCTTCTAACTCTATGGATCTCATGGAATCTGTTTTGCCTGAACTACGAGCAGATTCTAAAGTTTTTGAAATTGAAAATGATAATTTCATAAAAGCTCTTGGTCTTGAATGGAATATCAAAGAAGACTACTTTTCTTTTAAAATTAAATTTGAAAATAGTGACGAGAAGGTCACTAAGCGAAGTCTACTGTCAGATGCAGCAAAGCTATATGATCCTCTTGGTTGGCTTTCGCCTACAACAATTTTAGCGAAAATAGAATTTCAAAACCTATGGTTGTTAGGAATTGAATGGAATGACTTTGTTCCAGAAGAATTAAATAGAAGATGGGTCGAATATAGACTCAATTTAAAGGAGCTAGAAAGAATAAAAATTTTTAGATGGATCAGACTTTCAGCCACTAGAAAAGTTGAAATTCTTGAATTTTGTGATTCTTCTAAATTTGCATTTGCTGCTGCTGTTTATGCTAAAGTCACATACATACATACATAATTGGTCATTACAACTCTTCAGTCAGGATTATTAACCTAGTTTCTCACACTACTTATGTTGTGTGTGTTAATTTTATACATAAGTATAAGCAATATGTCTTAAAAATTTTTATAAGCAATATGTCTTATTTGATCTTGATATATTTAGCTTCTTACTTTCCTTTTGCACAAGAAACTGACAAAAAACAACATACAAATCGATTAATAATGAAATATGTACATATTTTTAATATTTTCATTGAAGAAATTACAAAATACTCCAAATTTGCTCTTTTTAAACTCAAAATAAATGTTTGTTTACATTTAGTTCTTCCACTTTATCCGCCAGTTTTCACTCCGTATATCTGTTGCTTCTAACACATTTGTTTCGCAAAAAGTTAAAACATCTTTTTTCTCCCTCTACGGGGAGGGTTAAAACTACTGATTTTAGCGTTTTTCAAACGTCATAATTGACGCCACTGGTTAGATTGTGCGCGTACCTGCGTACATACTTCGGTTTACTAAAAATTCGTTATACAAAAAACAATTACAAACAACAGGTAGTAGTAAGATGACAGGCTTTCTCACCAGTAGCGAGCTTAATGACGCCCGTATGAAACTTATCATAGTTTCACAACAGGTTGATTTTTCGAACGAAATACTTCAGCTCAGAGAACATGGCCATATTAGTACAAATAGGACAGTTGCTAAACTGTGCCCTTTTTTTTGATTCTTTAGAAATTATTCGAGTTGGCGGTAGAATTCAAAACTCAGATTTACATTATTCGTCGAAAAAATACTTTTTGTATTTTATTTTGATGTCTGGAATGGGACTCGAACCCTGGCTTTACGTCTAATAAGCCAGCACACTACCTACTATATCACGGCGACCTCACACCAGCTTTACAGAAGCAGTACATAATGTTTTTAATAAGTACTTTTAAATAAATATAAAATCGTTGAAATGAATTTAAAAACAATGTTATGAGAACACTGGTTAACAGCTGAATTAAAGAAAAATAAAAGTCACCGTATTAAAAGTGATATAAGGAGAGAAAACAAAATATGGATTTAATATTAAATTTGTTAAAAAAAAAACAAAACATTTTTAAAAACTTCAAGCCCAAAAACATGTCGTTTCTATATCCATATATGAATTTTTGTCTTTTAGTTTTTGCAAGTTTTATTTATTTATTTGTTTTTGTTTACTTAAAAACATATGACACGTTTTTTCGTAGTAAAACGTAATTGCACTTACTTACATTTTTACGTTCAGTAGATATTACATTACGTTACGATTTTACGTTTTTTTGTTCAATGTGTAGATTTTTCGGTTTTGGTTATTTAGTTTTCTTATAAAAAGAGATTTTGTTTTGTTTGTAGAAATGAATTAATTAGTAAAACTAAAATTTTATTTTCTTATTTTTTGTTTTTTTGTTTCTTTTCTTACTATGTTGTATTAATTATAAATTATATTTGAAAAAAAAAAATAAAAATAAAAAGGTTCTGAATTTAATTTACAGATATTAATTGTATTTTCCCATTAAAAAATAAATGAAATTTGGACAAACCAACCAAACTACCAATCGTAGCATTTTAAATAAAAACTACCAATTTTGGTCCAATTAGACCAAAACGGCAACGCTGGTTGCAATAATAGAAAGTTGCGCAAATTTTATAAAAAAAATACGTAACGAAACAAGATATGCTTAATTTGTATTATTTTAAATTCATTTTTTGTGCTTAAACAGGCATTAAATTACATAATAATGTATGTATATATATGTACATACATAAAACAAAAAAAAAAAATTTATTTATTTCTAAAATCCGTGATTAAACATTGACGTTTATTACTTTTTGAACTGATTTCTACAGCCTTTTCATGAAGACTTCTCGGTAATATGTAGAATTTTCGAGGTTTCAACGTTGTTCTCGATAGCCCATTTAATACATGTATCAAAACAGTTTTTTGCTTTCGAATGTCAGGAACTAAAAAAATATTATCCTCATCGACATCATTATCCAATTCAATTTTTTCACTTGGATCATTCCATTCAAATAAATCCAGAAAATCAAATTGTGAATTTGGAAAATTTGCAAGTCGTAAATTGTTCATTTTAGAAAGCACGTCGTTGCTACTGCGTTTTTAAAGAACTTTACTAAAGTGACAAAAGTTATCGATATTGCCATATTTTTAAAAAAGTTAATTTTGTTTTATCTGTAGATTGTAATAACGAAAATAAGTTAAAGGTAACTTTGCCGTTCACTTTAGCTAAAGGCACCTTTAATTAAACCCAACCTTAAATGAAAGTTGTAATAATGGCCCTAAAAATGTTAATCTCTCCTTTGACAATTTTCTAACTGGAGCAAATTTTTCTCCACTGTGAGCGTATGTTTTGTTTGGCAACATTTTCTAGTAGAGAACGGATTTATCCGCATTAAAAATTGAATCGTTTGATAGTCCATGCTCCATTAACGAATGGCGCCACAAGTTCTTTAGAAGACGATAATTTCTCACCAGATTGCTTTAACTATTTTTTAGCCAAGGATTACTGGCACAAACTGACCATTTTAGAATGTTTTGTGCAGCTACACAGCTTTGCATTTTAATTGTTCTGCACCGACTGTGATATGGAATTTTCGTTGTGCTGAAAACCACTCGTAAAGTGCATTCTCAATCACTTGTAAGTCTATACCGATGCTTAAGCGAACTCATGCAATTATCCAGCAGTTGCGCTTTTTGTCGTTCAAACAACGATATTTCATTTTCATGGTCTGCTATAATTTTGAATTTATTTTGCAAAGAAATTGTCTTTTTTACATCGTTTTACTTGCAACATTTTGACAGTTGAAAACACAAAAAACTTTTAAATATTGGAAATTCGTAACAAAGAGCGTTCGTACTACTGGACGTCCACTGTGCTTTATTTTCTTTGATATATCTTAACTATGTGATACTAATATTGATACGATTACAAAAAAAAAAAAAAAATATAGATGATAACAAAAAAATAAGAATAAAATTATTAATTTGCGTTCACGCACAAGTGAACATGATTTAATTTGCATATACATAGGTATATGATATGTGTATACGTGAATTTTAATATATCTTGAATATCACGAATGTTGGCTAGTCATGTGACATAGTTTATATTATACAACGTATAATTACCTTTTGTGGGTTGAACACGGCACGAGCTGGGGCTAATACCAGAAGGCGGGTATAAGTCTGAGGAACATTTCGCTATACTACCGCTGATCGTTTGAAAAGTTGCAGTACTGTTATTTGTTGTATAACAGGTGGCGACTGATTCACCACATAAGAAATTAGGTGGAGTCATTCCCGATTCATTATAAGCCGGCAGTTCCTGTACAGTAGTAGGCGGTTTCGTATCTATCGATTTTGAATAATAATTTTTGGTGATAGCGATACTGCCAGGATTGCTAAAAAGAGTTGAATTGAATTTTACACTCTTGAACAATATATAGTATCTCGCGACGTACCCTTCAACTCCAGGCACCGTTGAAAAAGCTCCATAAAATACTTGCGATTGATTTTCACCAACTGAATCGCTACGATTGCAAGATGTATCCTCGTGCTCTCGCTCATAACTATACTTTTTAAGGATGCTGTTAAGTTTTCGTCTTTCAAGCGTTTCATTCGATTCCGGACTTAATGGTATGTAACCGTGCTGAACTGTACCTAG
Organism: Sarcophaga peregrina; assembly: GCA_014635995.1. NCBI lineage: Eukaryota > Metazoa > Arthropoda > Insecta > Diptera > Sarcophagidae > Sarcophaga > Sarcophaga peregrina. The sequence continues at coordinate 74,276,550 of CM025790.1, forward strand.
TCGATGATGGTGACGATGGTGCATATACTTAGACTTTTCAGATGTTGATGTATTTGTCGAATTAGTCGAACTAGAATCATAGGCTGTTAGAAATTGAGAATTTATTCCAGTTGTATCACTGTGGCAGCGATATAGAACTTCCGATATAAGGGCGGTATTACTTTTAGAGCTATCTAAACTAAAGCTTCTCGTCTGCAGGACTTTTTCTAGTTCGGCAAGTTTTTGACGCTCGTTTAAAATTTTCAAACGTTTTACAAACGGCAAACCACTATATTCGGGCGAAAGATCAAAAATAGATTGATAAAACTTTGTTTGATTTCCGCCAGCATTCCTCAGTCCTCTTCCGTTTTTGAGAGACCTTTTGGATTTTTCTGAAATTTTTGGTTTCGTATCACTACAAGATTCCTTCATTAAAAAACTGGTTAAGTTCTTGCCAGATCTATTTTCTTCACTTTTAATTTGATGTGGAATACTTCCCATCGAAAATATCTTCATGGGCGAAAAGTCATCAGATGAGGTATTGGAAGTGGATAGGCTTGTATAACTTGATGATATTAATGTTGCCAATTTTAGTTTAGACCACGGTTTAATGGGAGTGTCTGTGTCGGACGCAATAATTGGTGTCGATGTGGACGGTTTAGTAGTTTGGTTTGGAATGGTGTCTGTAGGTTTATGAAATTTATTGGGGCCCTCTGCTTTGCAAACTCTCTCAAAATTCTTTTTTTCAATTTGAATTTTTCCAACAGACAGTGATTTAGGTGGTTCTCTTTTTGCTTTGGAAATCAAGCTTTTCTCAATAGTTAAGTCCTTTACCTTTGTAACAGTTTTCGCATTAATAGCCATTTCGGAATCTACATCAAGTTTTTGCAAAGCTTGAATCTTCTGCCTGAAAGAAACTTTCATAATAGGCTTAACCTGCGTACCCGCAAGTGATAACGACAAAGAATTGTTAGTATTACTGCTTCCATTGGATATGTTTTCTAATTTATTGTTGATTTCAGGAGATGCAGTTTGAACCTGTAAGACATGAAATATACACAATAAAAATTAGGTGACCAATTGCATGAAACATAAGAAATGTCAGATCAAATACCGGCAAACTGGAATCATTTACAGGATGGGGAGGGTCGTTCTTAACCTTCATCTGCTGAAGTCGTTGAATAAGGGGCAGCCCCTCGTTTATCTCTCTTTCGGGTTCTTCTTGTATAGATTCCTGCGGTGATAACGTACAGGTTACATGTGAGTGAGGTGGAGATTTCTGTGGTGGTGTGGACTTAACAGCTCGCTCTTCGCGATCCTAGTGCAAAACACACAAAGACACATACAAAACTACTTTTAGGAGCAGGGATTAATGTAAAAAATTATAATTGCATGAAATGACGAAAATTTTTTTAATCAAGTTCAGAAAAGCATTATTTATAAGCAAGCAACATACAGAAAAGCAATTTCAAAAATAAGATCAACAAGAAGTAAATAATTTATCAAATTCGGTTAGTCAAAAAGAAAACTAGAAACAAATGTTTTTCAAATAAATATGTTACTGCAAGCGCCAAAATTAATTGTAATTGAATTCAATCCTCTATTTGTTAATGTACATAAGCTGAGTCAAAATGATGAGGACTCCCCAATATTTGCACAATTCATCCAAACTAGAGGTGTTCGCAAGACATATAAAATTGCACATTATTGCATTTTTCTCAAGACCGAATATTGATTGTAGCTGCAAATATAAATAAGTGTGAAGCAAAGATAGTGTAGAAAAAAACAACTGCTCTCGTAAACCATTGTACAACAGTATAAAAGAGAGTTGTGTTAAACGTGCAATAAAAATTTTGTACTCTTCATAGAGTCACAACGTGCGTTTCTTTTTTGCTCTCGGCAACCGAACATCTTCGTCGACGCCGGCATTGCCAGTAACTTTTTTAAACTTATTATTTCTGAGGAAAAATTTTTTTTTGAGTTTATGGCGAAAGCAAAGGATGTATACTACAATGTTTTTGTTTTTTAACGCAATTTAATTTTAATTTTCCAAAAATATAATAGTGTAATTATAAAAAAGTAATAAAAAGAATAAAACCAAAAACATTCATACAAAACAGACTATTTTTGTAATTATTAGTCTTTTCTTATATTTGATTAAGAAATTGTTCATCAATATTTGAATGACGCCAGCATTGCCAGTAACTTTTTTAAACTTATTATTTCTGGGGAAAATATAATTATAATGTTTTTCTTTTTCCACTGCCAAATTGTTTTTAAATTATTAGATTTAAATCACTCGCGCACGTAAAATTGTAACCTACTCACACCAATGAATAAGAAAGGTCCGAATGTTTGGCTGTTTGTTTGCTCGCCAGCATTGCCATTTAAACTTTTTATTTCTTGGGAAAAACTTTTTTAAACTACTACTTTTTTTCACACTACTGATGTTCGTATGGCAATACTGAAAATGTAGCTTCAATAATAAAATATGCTCTTACAACACAAAGCATAGTTCCGTTACTTCACAGACAAACGAGTGCTGTTGTAGACATCGAATAAATGGGAAATGCACATTTCAGGGCACTCGTAAAATCAAGATGAACAGAAAAGAGTACACTACAGTATTGCATTCGGTGAAGGGTAACCTAGTCGAATGTCTTGTGCACACCTCTGATCCAAACTATAGAATATTATGTATGGTCAATGTATTCAAAAATTCTACGTTCTAATAAGTGAATAAGAAGCCGATTTCGCTCTTAGAGGCATACCATTTAATTATGGTGAACCACTATATTGTTACGTTTTTACCTTTTTAAAAACGTTTAAATATGAGTTCGTTAATTGCAACCAAGTAAAATCAAATATGTGTTATATTTCAATTAAACTCTCTTCATTGTTTACACTACTTTTGTGTCACTATTCACTTTTAACTGATACAACAATTATTGCTTGTTCGCTATTCTCTGCTCACACTTTTGTCCGTGTAAACTAACAACTCTTTAGCAATCTTTACAATAGCGATCTCCAAACTACAATACACGTAACGTGTCTGCACACAAGACTGACTGAATTATTACTGACTCGTCGTCTGTTTTGTCTTGCTCTTTTATAATCCAAAACAAACAGTCAATGGAACATTCTTAAAGGAGAAGGTTCGTGTTCTCGCCTTTTCGAGAACTCCCTCGCGACATATTGCTTGTCTATCTCCTTTTTTCATACTGATGTTTTTGTTGGTTTACTTATAATAAGTTCTATGAATGTATTAGTGTAGTTGGTAGCTTTTGTTTATTAGGTGAAACGATATTAGGTCATTTCGATCTGCATTACAATATTAGCGCAGTTCACAATCTTAGTAAAATGTTAGGTATATTTTTACCATACACTAACAAAATACATAGAAATACCCTTGCCACGGTTTGGCAAATATGCCACACTAAAAACCGTAGTTTATATTTGTCATATTTAAGCAAATGAACAGCTGATCATAAAAACAAAAGCATTTGAAAATAAAATTACAAAAATGTGGAAACATACTACATAAAAAAAAGAGAAATGCCGAAAAAAATGGATGGAGGACGAAATAAATAAAATTATCTTAAAGATATTTGAATGTTTTTTATTTAAATATAAAATGACAACATTTAAGAAAATATTAATAAATAAGTGGTGCAAAGCTAAACAAAACCGTTCGCAATTAATGGCAAATATTTACAATGTTATAAATTTACCATCTAAATGCCCAAGATTGTTAACAGCGCTGTTATGTTTATTTAAATTTATGTAAATAACTGCAATGCGTCAAAATGACAAGGTCAATGATGAACAAGCTATTAATATATGTAGAATGTATTACAATCGTTATTGTTTTCTTGTAATAATTTATAATTTAAATAAAATCTGAGCGTTATGGGTCGAAGGAAGTCTTTGTCAGCTTATGAACAAGGATATAATGGTATTTCATTAGCAGGGATGCAGTATGCGTGAAATGGAGTTCAAACTGCGACGGTTTTTGTTTGTTGTGCATAATTTTCTCAAAATCAGAAAAAATTACGGAAAATTAAAAAGCACGGGCTGTCCGAAGGTCCTGATTGCCCGTGAAAGTCGGATAGTCTCACGAAAGGCTTCGAATTTCATGATTAAAAAAAATCCCCTTCTGACAAAGCAACATAAGATTAAGCGTAAGGAGTTTGCGAAAAACAACATGAGAACTAACTGGCATCAGGCAAACATTTTTTAAAAAATTTTAAAGATATTCCATATATTTTTGGGTTCGTAGGGTTTTCTTATGAGAAAAAATTTAACCCAGATGGACCAGATGGTTCCAATTGCTATTGGTGAGATTTAAGGCAGGAACCCTTGTTTTTTTTCAAACGGAATTTCGGTGGTGGCATTTTGAAGGTTTGAGTTGGCTGTAGCTCACATGGTATCCTGGAACTCTACTTTCCTTCCACTCGAATGAAAAGCTTAGAGTAGCAGGGTATTCTTTTTGAATGTTAACTGCGTTATTAGGCCCATAATGCTTACAGCTTTCAGCAAGATAACGCAGCAATGTGACTGCTTGTGCGTAATGCAAAATTGAACTGAAAGCGAGAAATCTATTTCAATGTTCTGGAAAGTTCAGTTAGTTCGATGCCATCCTGTATTTTTAAGACAATAGAATGGAATGGGAACTGGAGGAATTAAAAATTATTTATAATTGCTTAGTTTAAATAAAAACTTTATTATTTTGATGCTTTGCACTTATTTACATAAATTTAAATAAATAAAAATAAAAAGAATGTGCGTTTTAACATATTTTGGAATACTTTTCAAAAATATTTCAAGACACGGGGGAAAGATAGAAGGGAAGGACACAGAAACCAAGAGCATGACAGCATTGTTCTTATCGTGCGTTTTTGTTCTTTGACCACTTTGTTATTTATTTTTCTAAAATCACTGATTCTGATCAGTGTTGCCATGAAAAAAATATTACAACCAACATTTGTGAAAAAAATCACCTAATAAGAAAAAAAAAATTTTTTTTCAAATAATATAACTAATACAACATAGTAAGAAAATAAACAAAAAGTAACAAAAAAAATTTAGTCTTATTAATTAACTCATTTCTACCAACGAAACAAAAGCTCTGTTTATAAGAAAAATATATAACCAAAATTGGAAAAATCTACACATTGAACGAAGAAATTACCAATTTTGGTTAGAAATAACCAAAAACAGCAACACTGATTCTGGTATTAAAAACACAGAAGGAAATAAAAATATATTACTAAATATTTGTGAATACTTTAGTAAGCGTGTGTGTATATGCATTGATAATTTAATAAAAAACTATCTGTACCCTGTGGCATGATTTCATTTGTCATTTCATGCGCATAAACAAAAGAATATCCAATTGCGTTGCTACGTCACCAACTAAAATTTATGGGAATGAGTTATACTAAATATTATTAAAATCGTTATTGAAGTCGTCGTAGTCTAGTAGGTAGTGTGTTGGCATATTAGACTTCAGGCTCGAGTTCAAATCAGACATCAAAACGAAAATATGAAAATATTTCTTCGGCGACTTCCTTTCAGCAGATTTCTGGCAAAAACTCTTAGAGTAAATAAAAATTGCCATGAAAAGCTTCTCAAAAATCTGTAGTTCGGAGTCGACTTTAAACTGTAGGTCCCTCCACTCATATGCAAAATTAATGCACACAACATAAGTGGTGTAAGAAACTAGGTCGGAATCCTGACTGAAGCATTGTAATGACCAATTATGTTTTTTATAGTTTTACGAGCTAAAGGTTGGAAAATCTTCGGAAGACATAGGTAGCTCGGCCTACCAATGTGTACAATTCGCCACAAGGCTTATTCTCGACTTGCTAGACGCATACGGACTAAAACCAACCTAGTTCATCACACTTTCAACCATTTGCTTCGGGCGGGTGGAGATTCAGTGGGTGCTGCTATCCATTTCTGCTGTTCTTGCTCTCTCTATTATCCTCTGTTGTATCAGAAATTCCTTCGCGGAGAAACATACCGCGTTCCAGTTTTCGCATGATGTTAGCATCAGCTTAATCACGTTATCGGGGGTCATCTGGGATCCAATCTTCCTCTTCACTAAATTTCGTTGATATTCATCGCGTGTGCAAGCAAAGAATGTATGACCCGCTGTTTCGCTTATATTTCGACATATTGGTCACGTTTCATTCACGTCATGCCCATACTTGCAGAGGTATGCTCTAAAGCAACCGTGGCCCGTTAAGAACTGTGTAAGGTAAAAATTCACCTGATAGTGCAAAATTTTTCACTATCACTAATAGCTATTTAGTGGTGAGTTGAAAAATAACAGCCTCACTAAGCAATAATGGGTGTGGTACAAGAAAGTTTTTCACTAAAATTAATTTAGTGATAGTGAAAAACCTTTTTTCTACAGCTTAGTGCAAATTTTTTTTCTCTACTAACAGGATAGTGGAAAAATATAATCATTCACTAATGTTAATGGAACTCAAATACATATCATTATATTGAATTATGTTATGCTTTTTTATTTTTATTATTTTTTATTATATTAAAGTAGTAACAAAATTAAAAAATAAAAGGAAATAGTAATGTGAAAAAATTAAGAAGTTTCATCAATATATTAATATAAGAAATCAAATTAAATACATATTGGTACATGAAAACCTTAGCAATTATTTGCCTTCAACAAAACTAATATTTAAAAACTAGAGTTACATAATTTATTTATGCGAGGAGCGTCTATTATTCCACTAAATGAAAAGAGTAGCTCTACTGGAGCAGAAGATGGCAATGGGACATTGAATTTCAAAAACATTTGTCTAATTATGTTATATTTTTTAAGACAATATAAACTAGTGTCTGGTTCCAATAGATATGTATCCACTGCATTTTGTATCTCGTCTTTTTCTATCTGTATTATAGGTCCTAATATAAATTACATTAAAAATGTTTATAAACACTATTTTTTGAGATTTTAGTGCATATAATATAATTAAAGCATTCATGTAGTGACTGTTAAAAATTTGTACTATTTTATTGTATTGCAAAATTTTCACTACCACTAATGGTTAGTGGTAGTGGAAACATTTTCAGTACCACTAATTTTTTATTGGTAGTTAAAATATCTTTCACTACCACTATTTTTTTTTTGCGGTAGTTAAAATATCTTTCACTATCACTATAGTGATAAAAAATAGTGGACAATCAAAATGTTGTCACTATAGTGGGAACCTTAGTGCATTAAATATATAATGCCCTACCCCCAACTCTGGCCTCGGACCTCCTAGGTTAGGCATTATCCGCGCGAGTGCACCTGTTGTCGCCGCACACTTACTGCTAATATGCGCCAGATGTTCCTTGAATGTGAGTGTGTTATCTATTATAACTCCCAGGTATTTGATTGACTGCTTCTATGTTTTCCTTTGTTCGCCAACAGTTACGGTGATGAATTCCATTTTCTTTCGCGATCCAGCTTCTAACTCTGCCCACTGCTGCGTTCATTCCAATTCATCAAGATGTTTGCCTCTTATAGCGAGAGCAATGTCGTCCGCAAATCTAAATATTTGTGCGTCCGTAGGAAGCCTAAGCCTTAGTACACCGTCATACATGGCGTTGCATAGTATTGGGCCCAACATCGAACCCTGTGGTACTCCTGCTTTTATATCGTATGATTTTCTGCCTTCATCTGTGTCGTATAGAAGCACTCTATTCCTAAAGTAGTCCATTAAGAGTTCCATCAAATATCCAGGAACGTCCCTCTCGTTGAGTGCAGCCAGGGTGGCGTCCCAATCTGCCGAATTGAAAGCATTTTTGACATCCAGTGTGATGATGGCGCTATACTTGCTTAACACCCTTAAACCGCTAATGGCCTCCTTCGCCATGGTTATGACCGCCTCCATTGCATCCACGATCGAGCGACCTTTTCGGTAGCCAAATTGGCGATCCGACAAGCCATCTCTCTCCAATACCATTTCCAGTCTTAAACAGATTATCTTCTCCATGAGTTTACCGACGGTATCAATCATACAGAGTGGATGGTAACATGTTGCATCCGTTCCGTTGCCCTTCGGTATCAGAACCAACTTCTGCCTCTTCCATATTCTGGGGAATGTCCTCTCCTGGATACATGTGTCAAAGACCCTTCGAAACTCATCAACATTGTTTTCTATAGCCACCTTAAATGCGATGTTTGGGATTCCATCAACTCCCGGCGCTTTCCCGGGCTTAATCTCCTTCCATACTGCATCGAACTCCTGATCACTAACCCCAGGAATATCTTCGTGAGACCCACTGTCCCGTACGGCATAAGTCACCTCGGCCCTCTGTGGAAAGAGGGCCTTTCCAGCAGTTTCCGTGGCCGGTGGCCGAAAGCAGTTCACCTTCTTCACCACCACTTTATATCCAGAGCCCCAGGGATTCTCATCCACATCCTCACACATCTCTCTACAGGACCCTTTCTTGCTCTTCTCAATGGCCCAATTAAGAGGCTCTGAGCACTCTGTATCTTTCTCGACGTTCTGTGAAGTCATTGCGACCCCTTGCCCTCTGGCACATCCTCCGCGCCCGGTTACATTTCCGCCTTATGTCAGCTATCTCCGCATTCCACCAATAAACGTGTCTCCTGCCCGGCAAGTGAATCTTCCTTGAACCAGATGCGCTAAGGATCCGTTATGCAGCGCATAAGTTCCATCGCCCTGTCGTTCGCGCTTCCGGTCAACTGAATATCCCCCATCGCGAAGACAAAGGTTTCTCTATCAAAAGTAAAATCCCTCCACAAAGGATTAGGAGGGGCAGCAGTAATGATATTCCACGTAGGGCGTTTACGAATTTCAAAAATGATCGCTCGATGATCGCTATGAGTATTGACATCGGAAACAGACCAATTCGATGTCGTCGCTAACGTATCGCTGATGAATATCAAGTCAATTTTAGAACTCCGTCCATCTCTCGAAAATGTATCAATCTGCCCACAGTTGAGTAAGTCAATCTCCAGAGTTGCAAATGCGTCTAGTAGGCAATCTCCTCTTTGGTTCGTGTACGCCGAGCCCCATTCCACAGCCCAAACATTAAAGTCTCCGGCAATCACCACAGGGCTTAGATTCCTAGCGTCGCTAACAATATCATCCAGTCTCAGTTTGTACTCCTCAATTGATAGGCTGTGAGGGAGATAACAGCTGAAGAAATTTACAATATGGAAATTTACCGTCTCTGTTTGATAATCTCCTGCGTCGCTTCGGAGTGATTTAGATTCAGCTGCAAAATTCTCATCTTTCCACGTTCATCAATCTCCGCTTAGCTGTTAGATACTGTGGGCACTTAAGTCCACGCGTGACATAATTCGAGTCCACATTTTGATCGCCTCTACAGAGTAGACAGTGAGGGTCACCGCAACAAGTTTTTGCAAGGTGGTCTTCCTCTCCGCACTTGAAGCAGTGTTTTGACCAATCACTCTTACTGCGGCAATTTCCTGTTATGTGCCCGAAATCTAGGCAGTTATAGCATCTCCTTGGAATGACTTTCCTCATTAACCGGCAAACTGTCCACCCGACACACACTTTACCCACTTCCTCGGTCCTGTACGCCAGCTCCATCGGTATTGCAATTATTGCCGTCCGGGTACCCTCCGGAGTATTTCTTATCGTCCTGATAGCCGTTGGGTGTATTTCTCCAATTTGTTCTATCCATGTGGTGACTATCTCATTCTCTGTGGTTACCTTGTCCAGGTATCGCAGTTCAAATATTGTCTCCTGAGTTATCGTTCTGACCTCGATATTATCGGATAATATGGTCTTCAACTTGGATTGGTACGTCGCAGTTGCCACCTCAGCCGACTTTCTAAATTCCAAGAGAATTTCACCCTTCTGTGTCTTCTTCACAAGATGTACATCATCGCCTACCGTTTTAAGCTCCGGAGCGTTTCTAACTTTCCTTAAAAGGTCTGCAATTGAGAGTTTTTCCGCTTCCGAGTCTTCAAAACCCAATCGTTGGACTCTTGAATCGTCATCCCGGTACACGGTACTTCTGCATCTCGGTTCGTGGCACCACCGGTAGCACCCACTGCTCTCTTTGTCAGATCCTTCCCACCAACCTTTGAAGCAGCGTCCTTTACTCCCTCCGATCGAATTGGTCTAGTCTTCTTAGGAGGTGTTCTGCTAGACTTTTGCATTTCGTCCCTCAGTTTCTGAGACGTACTTTGCATCTGCGCCTGCTGAATCGTTTGAGTGCTCCCATCATTAGTTCGGACCTTATTCTCCTTACTTAAAGCCCTATCCTTAGCCGCATGCTGATAGAGTGACGACATTGACTCCACCACGTCGCGCATCCCCTGATGTATGGACTTTTTTCCTCCACCCATCATCTTCACAAGTTCCGCTATCTTATTACCCAACTCGTTCGCTTCCTTTTCGGGAGCCTTGCTCCTCTGCAATTCAGACGGCGACGAGCGGGATCTTTCGCCGATCTATGCCATCGGTGGTGAATGCCTTCTGAAAAGGATTCCTCAGAGGGCTGTTCATTCGTGACTCCTTTGCACCCTATGTGCCGGCTGGAGTTGTAAAGCCTGTGAAAAGTTGTATTTTATTTTGCTCCATTTTCTTCGTTATTGGGTCCCAACTTGAGGCCGTTTCTTGGATACGTTGTGGTCCCATGGTTATCGATACAAAGCAGGGAGGCCATGAGAGGGTTGACACAAGGCCTTATGAGCGCTTGTGTTCGGAGACAGACCGGGAGCTAAACAAAAGAAGTCCTTAACTGCCCCTATATCCCAACTTAACGGGACGGGTCCAAGATCGTTCTCCAAGGCTTTTAACGGGACGGAGACAGATGGCGTATTAGACTGAAAGCCGTTTGACCCAAGTTTCACCCCAGTCCATATTGGTAACAGATTACCCCATCTGCCAGCCCATGTCATCAAATCCAAACATAGACCATAATCAGAATCTTACTGGGATTAATTCTAATGCTCAAGTTTGTCAGGCTCCTATCATCGACATCCTTCGAAATCGATGCATATGCACGTCGGTCCGCCATACCTACGGTGTTACCGCGAGATCACGGTATTTTATTGCTTTAAGCGGCATTGTATCGCTTTGTAACATCGGTGTCATTGGGTATACGCCAGACTTTTCATCCGCACAATCAACCTTTACCATCGCAATTAGTCGCTTCTTACGACAAGCAGGGAACCACTTTGGTAAAATTCTAACCCACTACCACACGGGTAATTATGTATGTACAAGTGTATGTATGTTGTTAAAATCATAAATAATGAATTATAAAATGTCTGGTATTTGTCCAAATAATTTATTTTTAGCAATTTTCAGTCGCTCTACCTATCGGAAATTGGTCATACCAATTTAGAAACCTTCGTAGGCTCATGCTCAACAACTTTGGTAAAGATCATAACATAATCAAATGCACAGGTAATGATTTAATTAATTTTAAGTAACTTTCAGTGGCGCTACCAGTTGGAAATTTGTCATACCAACTAAGAAACCTTTCCCGGCTCATGCGCAACAACTTTGCTAAAGATCATAACAAGATAAAGTGCATAGTTTACGATTTTATAACGTACCAAACAAATATTCATTTTTATATATAGATATACAGTGACTCCCAGCTTATTTCAAACAGCACCTTTAAAAAAATTAAGATCGTATAATTTCGAAAGGAAACAAGATACTAAAAAAATTTGAATAAGAATTTATAGAATATGTTTAAAAATTAAGAAAAAATGTTTTATTCAGTCTCAAATGTGAAATTACAAACTAAAACCCAAAAATATAGAAACCCAATTCGTCACAGCTTATTTCAATTACTTACTATAAACAAACAATTAAATGATTAATTAACTAACAGTTTTAATTTAAAAATTTAGTATGACTTCCTATTTGCTTAATTACAGCTTTCAGCCTTTTTTGACATTGATTCCATTTCTTAGTGGTTTGGAAAGTTATTTTTGTCCATTCCTTTTTTAGAGCTGCTATAAGGTCATTGTTGTTCGAAATCTGGTATTGACACAAATTGTCTATAAATTTGAGACTGAATAAAACTTTTTGTTTAATTTTTATTTTTTTTAAAGGTGCAGGTTGAAATAAGGTGGGAGCCACTGTAAATGCATATAGTGTACTTTATTATTGTAACCCGATCGCGGAGGGCTTTTCCCCATTACGCAGGGACACGTACACACTACAGTCCGTACAGTAGCGGGTAAGGGAAAAGTTATGGTAACGAGAACATGAAACAGCTACAAAACTTAATCACAAGCTGAATAAGGTAACAATAAAACGGAACACGCTTTACATTACAAACGCTACAATTAATTAAAATCATTACATAATCTACGAAAAGGAAAATTACATGCATAATTCGTTCTATAGAAATCTAAAGAAAGAGGACGATAGTGCCTTGAAAATCTTGCTGGAATGCTGAAATTCAGGTTACAAAGCAAAAACTCAGATTCGATATCACCTTTACCCAGATTAAAAACAAAACAAACCCCTAAAACTGCCCGCCTATGTTCCAAAGTTGGAAGTTAGAACTGAAGCCCATTGGCATAATCCCATCCTAAGCCACGCAAACAGAATAATAAAAACTGCTTCTGAACAGACCCAATTGAATCACTATGACAACGATAGTATGAATTCCAAATAACAGACGCATACTCCAAAATAGGTCTAACAAGTGAAATGTACAGTAGTCTTGTTATATAAGGATCAATGAATTGCCCATCTTTTCACAAAACCAAGAAGAGCCCGAGCCATGCCAATCATCATACTAATATGATCAATAAAAGACAATTTAATATCCAATAATACTCCCAAATCAAGAAATGTATTCACAGTTTCCAAAGGGCAAGAATTAATCACATAAGTGGACGCAATTACACCCCCGCGAGAGAAAACTATGCATGTACATTTTCTCAAGTTAAGATCCATTAAATTAATCCTGCACCAAGTTACAAACAAATCAATATTTCGCTGAAGAACAGCCTGGTCATGATCATCATCAAAAGTATAAAATAATTTAACGTCGTCAGCATACATCAGAATATTACAATCAGAAACAGCACAAGGAAAATCATTCAGAAACAATAAAAACAGTAAAGGACCCAAAATGGCTACCCTGCGGAAAACCAGAAGTAACATATACAGTCTTAGACAATACATTCCTAAACAATACCCTCTGAGTTCTAAGGGAGAGGTAGGAGTCTAGCCAACGATGAATAGTATCAGGAATACCGATTAGTGAAAGTTTAAGAAGCAAGATTCTATGATCAACCCTATCAAAAGCTTTACTGAAATCAGTATAAATTACATCAGTCCGAGCTCTGGTAAGACAACCCTTGAAAACAGTGACAATCGACCTACCTTTCAAAAAACCATGTTGGAAACGGGATATTAAAGATCTCGTATTAAAAAAGAGATAACCCGTCACTAGTTGCTCCATCAACTTGGTAATAGCACTGAGCTTGGCAATACCCCAGTAATTGGAAATATTAGATCTATTACCCGACTTATGCAAAGGAATTATAAACGAACTCTTCCAAATAGATGGAAAATGGCCACATTGGAAAAGCACATTGAATATAAAGGTCAAAGGACCACTCAAGACAACAGCACACTTTCTTAAAATACAGACCGGAACCCCGTCAGGGCCCGTCAAGTATGTAAGTTTCAGTCCAGACAAAGGCTCAAGAACAGACTCCTCATCAAATGAATATATGTTAGAAATAGAGACACCTCCCACTGAATAAAGATACCCGCTACTCAGATCAGGGCTCGAGTCCAACTGCCTATAAGTACACTGAAAGAAGTCTGCAAACATATTCGAAATATCAAGGTGACTAGAGGATGATACGAACTCGTAAAACATCTCAGTGGGAAACAAAGATGGTTTACGTTTAGCTCGAACGAAATCGTAAAACGACTTAGGAGCACTAGCGAAGTTCGAACTGACTCTAATCATATATTCCTACTAAGAGTAATGATTCATTCTACGATAATCCGCACGAGCCCTAGAGTAAAGAGCATAATCAAAAGTTTTTAAATAACTTCGATTTCCTATTCCTCAACCTTGACAGTCTAGCCGAATTCCACGGAGGACCAGAACGCTCCAAACGACTTTTTACCAATGGAATACACTCCCTAAAACAGTCGTAAAATCGTAAAAGCCACCCAGGATCCTGTCAAGTGAAAGAGAGTCATACGGTGGCGAAATAAGTACAGACGACCAATCAACAGAGGACAGTAGTGTATTCAAACGACTAAAGACCGTACGATGGAAATTAAAACGCCTCTCATTACCAAATGAGCGATCAATTACAGAAGGTTTCATCAATATTATTATTTTTAATGAAATTTATTTTATATGAAGTTTGACAATTAAGTTTCACAGAAAGTTCATGCATAAAAGCCAAAAGTAAATAATCAACATCATCTAATAGTAACTGTTATTTGGCAATTTCAATCACTGTAGTTACCAGTGAATTATCAATCACCATGATTAAGTCACAGTTTTGAAAATATCGCTCATCTCTAGTCAGAGCATAGCATAATAGCATGTTCCAAACAAAAGTACAAGAAATACATTTGTAGCGTGTTTTCTTATCAACCTTGGTAAAGAGAGATTTGGGCATTTATGAGATCACATTCTTTTAATATTAATTTTATTTGTTCCTCCTTCATTTTTAATCTACAAATAATTATTTGATATACGTTATTTATAACATTACATAAATAATAACAAAAAAATAACACAAAACAAATAAATCGAATTTATAACAATTTTCTAAGCTTAAGGCTTATGTTGGTAAACTTGTTACAAGCGATTTCTAAAACGTTTTGGTTTGTTGGGTATTTAAAAACTTACTTAACACAGCATACCAAAAAGCTTGAGAAAAATATTTTAAAAAGTTTACTTACTGCTAGCCTTAAGCTTCAAAACTATTATAGATTATGTTGAAAAAGGTTATCGTAACAATTGTAGAAAAATCGAAACGGAACCCTCTTGAAAATGTTACATTTGTAATATTATTTTAAATTTTTCTTTGCAATTGTAGAATAAACTTACTAAAAAATATTTTTATAGGCTTTTTCAGATAATTATAGAATAACCTTGCGTTAATAATCTTTTATTAAATTTTATATTAAAAAGCTTTCTATCTCAATACATATTTTTAAACTGAAATCCTCTAATGATTCATTAATTTTTTGTTTTTTGTTATTTAATAGAAGTTCAATTACTACTTTTGTTTGTCTTCTAACACTGTTTTTATATTTATTTGTCATTTTAATTATTATATAATAAAATTACCGATTATTATTAATTTCATATTCAGTCCACTGACTTTGAAATTTAAAACTAAATCTGTACGCAAAACATTTTCATCGATATTTGAAAGTTGTAGAATCAAAAATAACGGTACATAACTGGAGAATGTATTACTTTACATTACATTTTATTGTGTCATTCAATAGTCGTAAGCACATTTTAGAAAAATTTGCGTGTAATAATTATTTCTTAAGCATTGTTCAAAATTGTTTGTGTATTCAAATTCGCAGAGTTGGGGGTAGTGCATTAAATATTTAGTGCACTAAGGTTTCCACTAAATCCCACTATAGTGTCAACATTTTGATTTTCCACTATTTTTTATCACTATAGTGATAGTGAAAGATATTTTAACTACCGCAAAAAAAAATAGTGGTAGTGAAAGATATTTTAACTACCAATAAAAAATTAGTGGTACTGAAAATTTTTCCACTACCACTAACCATTAGTGGTAGTGAAAATTTTGCAATACAATAAAATAGCACAAATTTTTAACAGTCACTACATGAATGCTTTAATTATATTATATGCACTAAAATCTCAAAAAATAGTGTTTATAAACATTTTTAATGTAATTTATATTAGGACCTATAATACAGATAGAAAAAGACGAGATACAAAATGCAGTGGATACATATCTATTGGAACCACACACTAGTTTATATTGTCTTAAAAAATATAACATAATTAGACAAATGTTTTTGAAATTCAATGTCCCATTGCCATCTTCTGCTCCAGTAGAGCTACTCTTTTCATTTAGTGGAATAATAGACGCTCCTCGCATAAATAAATTATGTAACTCTAGTTTTTAAATATTAGTTTTGTTGAAGGCAAATAATTGCTAAGGTTTTCATGTACCAATATGTATTTAATTTGATTTCTTATATTAATATATTGATGAAACTTCTTAATTTTTTCACATTACTATTTCCTTTTGTTTTTTAATTTTGTTACTACTTTAATATAATAAAAAATAATAAAAATAAAAAAGCATAACATAATTCAATATAATGATATGTATTTGAGTTCCATTAACATTAGTGAATGATTATATTTTTCCACTATCCTGTTAGTAGAGAAAAAAAATTTGCACTAAGCTGTAGAAAAAAGGTTTTTCACTATCACTAAATTAATTTTAGTGAAAAACTTTCTTGTACCACTCCCATTATTGCTTAGTGAGGCTGTTATTTTTCAACTCACCACTAAATAGCTATTAGTGATAGTGAAAAATTTTGCACTATCACTAATATTTAGTGGAAACTGTAAATTTAGTGCACTACCCCCAGCTCTACAAATTCGTCAATATTAATGTGACATTGGAAAAACTTAATATTCACTGTTAACATAAGCTTATTTTCAAGTTCTATTGCAGTTTAGTTTCAATTTGGTATGCTAGGACCCCCGTCTCACAGACCCATTACCGTTGTGTATATATACTCGTGCTTTTCGCAGATACTTCGTATTTGCACAAAAACGCAGTTTATTACGAATAACGAAGCTTCCAATGATATCAACATACCGGCTCTATTTGTTTTTACAAAAAAATTTGAAAAATTAAAAAAAAAGTTTGATATAATTAGCAATATGCCAAAAAAAATTTACTTTTTCATTTTAAAGCTATGAATGCCGAATTATTTTTAATGCTTTGGGGGTAGAGTCAGCTACCTTAATTGCTAATTAGATTGTCCCTCACTTGCCCTAAAACGGAAATATAGGGTTGCCTTTTAAACTTGGGCTTTGTAACTTTTCGTGAATTTAACGCATTATTTACGTTAATAGCTACAAAATCAATATATTTTTTTATTGGATAGTTAGTTTGGCTATTAATCTTCCATTTTTTGGTATTGTTGTAATAATACACTGAGAGAAAAAAAATTACAACAACAAAACTTGAAAGTAAAAAAATACTACTGCTAACATTTAACGCGGCACAAATTGGGCTGAATATTAAATCTTGAAATTCAACACAGTTGTTAACGACTTCAAAATTTATAATTTCGCGAAATTGCTTGACGATCCCACTTTTCGTTTTCAAAAAAATGTGGAATATATAAAAAAAAATGTGGAAAAATTAAAAAATGCCTTTTTTTCACCTTCATTCACATATAACTTTTGAAGTAGGAATGTAATCTTTAAGCAACTTCGCAGAATTTTACATATTATAGTCTTCAACAACTACGCTGACTTTCAAGCCAAAATATTCAACTCAATTTGTGCCGTTTAAAAAACACTAAACACTATTTTCGGCTAATTTTATTAATTAATTTTAAAAGTAGAGTACATATTGTAAAAAACTGAAATTAATGCTAATGAAATGAATTATATGTCAGTAATTAAGCCTGTTTTTACATTGGGAAACAAAACTCCTCGCATGGGTTAAGTAAATAAACTTATATTTCATTTACTATCCTGATAAGACGGCACATAGTGCATTGAGCCCTTAAAACAAAGGGTCAAAAATAGAAAGAATGAAAAATAGGGTTTTGAAATTTTGTGTACTGTCGTGAACGCCCTTAATTAAGAAAAATTTGGATTTTCAAAAGAATCGGCTCAAGGATACGCCCACCTATATGTCCTTTAAACTAAAATCTTCATATTTCCCACAAAAATATATGTAAAGTTATGAAAAGTTGCAGTTAAGATACATATAATACTACCAATATGTGTGTAAATTTTTAATAAAATCAAAGCAAGGACTATTGGTCCTGCCATATATCCTTTTATAAAAAATTCTTGCAAAAACTTTAAAAACCGTCCTTTCTATGGGCCAACACATTACACGGCTGTTGATATTCTAGCCGGCACCCTATGCTATGCTATGACTTTCAATTAATCAATAAAATATATAATATTCCAAAGTTATCATTAACTGAAAGTTCACTAAAATGGTCTTGGTTTTCTCTTAATTTCTTTTTTTCGTTTGCATTTTATTTTAAAAATTGTTGAATAATGTATCAAATCTGTAAAGCTTTTTAAAACTGTTTATATAAGGATACTAACGGCGTCTAAAATGGAAAAACGATTTGAACAATAGTGATGTGTTTGACTTTTTTAAACTATTTAGGGTTAAAAACATTAGCACTTGTAAGTCAATTGTTGCTCGTGATCATATTACTTTCAAGAATGTGCTGCTTCAAATATTCGAATGTCTAGAGTTTGAGGATATAAATAAAGTATCGTTCTTAAATTTAGTTCCCCAAAAATTTCAGTTTGCTTTTAAAAAAAATAAAATAAAATAATCTTATTCGCGAAACTAAAAATGTAAGCAATTAAAAACTTTTAATGATGAATTTAAGTTATATTTTTTTATAAATTTGAAACTATTTTAATATTTTAAAACCATTTTCTTTCTCAATTGGTCATTTTTCAACCGATTTTCAAAATTTGTTTTTTGATCGAAAGGTACTCAAATTATCTATCTAATTGCTGAATACTGGTATTATAAATTATTGCCGCTAGATGGCGAAAAATTAATTTTTATTCAAAAATGTTTCGAAGCACCCTGTATTTGCAAATATTATGAGTTCATATATTCTGCAAATGTACTCGTCAAAGGGTTTTGTACAAAGTTGGTAAAGATCATCTGGTTGAATTTTCGAAATTTATGGGTCAAAATTTAGATTTTCTCCAATAACATAAAAATAGCGGTAATTTTGTAAATAACGGAATTACGAAAAAGTTCCAGAACAAAAGTTGCTACTGAAGCCCTAAAGAATCATTTTCAACAATAAAAAAGTTCTTTTTCGCAAAAAGCCGTTTTTGGCATATTGCTAGATATAATATTGGTAAATTGTAGACTGCCTTTAAAACTTTGTTCTGTATGCGTTGTAACGCTTTCAATTCATTATGTTTTCTTGTATCAATAGATGGTGGCTAAATAATTGAAATGAATGTGGATTAAAGCATTATAAACGATTAATTTTGTTTCTGTATCAAATTTATAAAATACACCAACAACTGGAACAGCCTTCATTCTGAGAGATTGTATGTGTTTATTCCAAACAAGGTTGCTCTAAATTATAAGTTGTCCTAAATCGTATGCGCTGAGTTTTATTAGCATTTAATATAAGTTTATTAATTATTGCAAACTTACAAATTAGGGCTGCATCCTGTTTCATATAAGCTTAGACAACAGTTTCATGCTTGTGTGGGTAATATAAGCAGATATCATCTGTATACATAAATATTTTTTCACTAGGAGCAAAATTATGGGAATCATTAATTCAAATAAAAATAATAACGGCCCAGGTACACTTCCTTGTGGCACTTGGTTTGAAAATTCTCCGTGATCTACTATATAAGTAAATTACCGACGATTTGTAAGGTAGCTCCTTAACAATAGATGATCTTTATCTTGAATACCATAACATTTCAGTTTTTCAAGCAAAATATCATGATCTATGATATCTATGCTTTACTAAAGTCGTAAAAAATGCCAGCATTCCCACTACAACATTAACAACTGCTTCATCCGTTTCACATCCTTTTCTGAAATCATATTGAAAATCACTGAGTATATTGTTATATAAATACAATGACATTTGATTGTACAAAACTTTTTTTAAGATGTTGTTAGTTACTGGTAATGTAGCAACTGGTCTGTATTTATCAAAAACAGAAGCGTTATTTTCTTATGGAAGTGGAGTTACTTTATGAATTTTTAAGATGTTTGGACTTGTTCCAGTTTATTAAAAATTTGTATGTACTAGAAAGGGAGTTACTTCATCAGCACAAACTAACAATAATTTCACTGATTGTAAATTTGATATTGAATCAATAAAATAATTGTTCAACGTTTCAGCTTTTTCTAAGTCATTAACTATTGCTTTTCCATTAATATCTTTAATATTAATGCTTAATTTTGAAATTCTCCCAAGAGACTCATTTATAAAGTTCCAACTGTTTTTAGAGTCGTCTTTAAAATTTTCAAATATGTTTTTGAAATAATTGTTCATGCTTTCTCTTTTTTCTCAGCCGTAACAGTTTTTTCTTATAAGTAATTAATTTTTGCAAAAAACACATTAATACAAGGGATTATTTGAGGTTTATTATTGATTTTTAGTATTTTAACTTTTGTTGAATTTTTAACAGCATTATCCAAACAATCAATTAAAGCATCTAAGACTGTAGAAGTGCCACCTGACTCATGTATTTGAGGTAAATCGGCATGAAAATATCCTTTAGCTCGATCAAAACCCCAATAAACACGTGTTTCATCATCAAAATCTGTATTTAGTGTCTTGACATAAATTCGAATAGAACTTATATTGTGGTCTGACAATATCTACATTCATTTAAATCCACAAATATACTTATACATATGTTGCTATAAACGTGATCAATGGAAGTTCCACTTTTAGGGCTTGAGATCATATTGTGATCCTCAGTTCTTCAGATTGTTTAACGTCTAAAATATCAATATTTGAATCTCCAAGAAATTTAAAAAACTGTTGGTACCACATTTTGGTGATCTATAAAATGTGGTAAATTTCAAAATCTTTCCATAAATTTTTGTATCATCTAATGATAATGCTATGGCGTCAATAAAATCTTTGCTTTCACATATTTTAATTCTATATTTAGCTTGTTATGTACGTAAACAGATGCACCTCCATATCCGTCAGCTCTACAACAATGTAGCATTATAATTAGGAACATTTATAACTGAAGTAATTCATTACTAAACCAAGGTTCTTAAATTGCTACAACTCTGGGTAACCGTGGTAGTTGCACAACTAAGTTTTTAAATTTATTGAATTTGTCAATGAGTTGTGAATTTGAAACTTCCTTATAATTATCAACAAATGAGGTTTAATTTAAAAAACTTTGTATTTTAATATATAAATAAGTAATAATTAAATACATTTCAAAAAATGTAACTAGATTTTAAATAAATAAATATTTTAAACTTCATCCTCAGCATCTGCCACACCAGCAAGCGATCTAAGCGATTTAAGCAAAATTATGTCAACTTTTTTTTTACTTCGAATGATTCTCGGTTTAGATAACTCACTTTTTATTACAAAAAACTCTTTGTCCAACAGCATAACAGCACGATATCGAACATTTTTACTGTCATAAGCTACGGTCAGACTGAGCAAATATTTAAAGTAAAACATAATTTTTTCTTTGCTCTAGTGTGACCATAAAATATTTTAGGGGCGCAAACAAGATTTTGAGAAAACAAATTTGTTTGCTTGTCAAATATTTTCTCCTTTTTCTTGCAAAAATTTTGTAAGAGCGAATAGTGACAAATAACAGCCGTTGCAAGCAGTGTTGTCCACTTTTAATAATATATTATAAATTTTTTCATAAAATCATCAAAACGGAAAACATTTAATAATAAACTTTATATGAACAGTAGAAATTAAAAAAAAAAAAAAAATAGTGTAAAGACCTCTCGACAGGTTTATTAAAAATTTTGATCCATTAGTTCAATATGAAACCAGAACAAAAAAATATTATTTTTATCACATTTCTATGTATATATACAATATGGCATTAAGTTTTAGATTTTATCGTTTAAACGCATTTCAGTCGTCAACATTGATGTAGAAAAGGAAACAATTAAACAAATGTGCGAATTTACTTTATTTTTTGGCAAAGAATATGGCAGAAAAACAATATTTACATGGCAGCAGGACTGGTGCAATTCCACCAAGGGAAGATGGACCCACAGACTTATACCGAGCACAGGTGTGTGGACCAAAAGGAGACACGGTCAGGTGAACTAGCTAACGGGCCATGGATATTATAGCGCATATCTCTATAAGTGTAGTCATAACGTGGACAAGACATGCCTAGAATGCCGCAATTAAGGGGAGCATGAGCATGTTTTCTTTACTTGCCCGCGATATGTTGTTCAACGAAATTGGCTGGAGAGAACAATACGATTCCAGGTAACGCCCCATAATATAGTTAACCTGATGTTAACCTCATGTGGCAATTGGAACGCAGTATCTGTTTTCGCAAGGAAGGTGTTGATACAGCAAAGATTGGCTGAGAAAGCAAGGCCAGCTGAATCTCCACCCCGCAGAAGTAATATTTGATTGTGGTCACGGAGGGTCAAACGGTTGGAAGTGTGACAAACGAGGTTGGTTAAGTAAGCAGGCGCTTAGCAAGCTGAGAGTAAGTCTTGTGGCGAATCATGCACATTGGTAGGCCGGGCTACTAATGTCTTTCGAAGATTCCCAAACTATGGCTCGTAAAGCTATAAAAAAAATGAACACGATGATTAATAATAGCTACACCAACAACTACAACGAACATGTTGCAAGCAAAGCATCAATATCGGTATGAAGGGGATAGATAAGTAAACGAACGCAACAAGTACACACAGAAAAAAACCCAATGTAAAATTAACATGGAAAAATGTTGATTTCATTTTCAACATTGTTTCACATTGAATCAAAACTAAAAATGTTAATTTAATATCTGAAATAGCTGATTTGACATTTTACACTTTAAAATAACATTTTTTCATTTTAGATTTAACATTTTATAATGTTAAAATAACATTTTTAAATGCTGATTTAATATTCAGTATTTTTATAGTAAAAACAAAAGTTTTTAACGTGAAATCAACATTGCGTTTAATTGATATAACATGGACCGTTGTTAATTCAACATTATATTTACATGTTTCGTGACAATTTTAATTGTTAAACCAACATTTTGTTATGTTAGATCAACATCAGTGAATTTAAAATTGATATTGATTCATGTTGAATCTACATTGTATTCTGTTAAATCAAACATATACCATGATGCAAACATTTCGAACAAGATTGATATAAAGTTGTTGAATTTTCAGTTAACATGAAAAAAAAAGTTGAAGTGAAATGAAATCATGTTGAATTCTGCAAAAAGCGCCGATATTTTGGAAAAAAAAACTTCTCATTCATATATATGTAAAGCTTGAGTACGTATATTATTTTCATTATCAGTTGGAAGTTCTAAGCTATCTAAGGTAAAGTTTGAAATTATTTATTTGAAATAGAACAGAAAAATTTAGTTTTGTGTCGTTAAATAGGAATACTATTTTATACCACGAGGCTGAAAAGCGAATCCAGAAGGTAAACTTTGGGATAAAGACGTTGACCAAAAAGCAAAGCGTGAACGTTCATCAGTTAAAATTGAAGAAAATACAGATGCTTTAAATTAAAACTCGCTGATTTTCTGGACATGATGAATCAATTTTACTAGCTTTCGAGAGATTTTTCAACTGGGATATAATATAGTTATAGGTAAATGGCAAAGAACATTTTTGTTAAGGCAAAAAGAGTTGAAATCGTCTATAAATAATTATGAATTTCTGCAAAACTGGCTGCTTTATTCAAACGCACGATCTTACGAACTGGTATGTCTACAAAAATTGTGTTGAGATTTCAGTTGTATATTATCATTTATATTTTCTTCATAGCTTAATATCGATTTCGTACTACTGCACCCAAATAAAAGTCATCTTCTTCTCAGTAAATGGAATGGATTTGTGGAAAAAATTGTAAGCTATTATATTTTGTATCTTAAAGGCAAAAGGTCTAAGGAAGTTTTTATAAATTCAAAGAATACTACCGAACAAAGTAATTATATACATATATTTATTTTTTAAATTCATATTTTAAACCACTACCTTATTTCCAGATTCATTAGATTATACACATTCTATTCTGCTAAATTCAGATATTCGGATAAAGTAGAAAAGATTTCTATACCAGATGCAAACGAGAGTTTTATTGTTCATCTTACCACTATTATATTATAATAGAAATTTAACTATTCAATCTTTCACAATAGCTGTAGGTCATAGTATTTATAACCATGAAAAATTTTACGCATATTTTGATAAAACACTTGTAAAATGTGACTCTTACTTTAAAAGTTTTGATACTTGTTTTAAAATAATTAATACGTTGTTTTTTTATTCAAGAATACTTTTACAAAATTAAACATATTAATGATAGAAAATTATCAAGCAATTTACCCCATGTTTAACTTTTTAAAAGCCTGATTCATTTATTTAATAAATTAAATTAATTAATTAAACCTTAAAATATTACTTATATACTTAATTATTTGCCTCAATTTTTATTTTATGTAAACAGATAACATATTTTTAAAATGAAAATTAATAAACAATATGTTTTATATGAAAACAAAAATGACTTCTTTTTATTGGGCGGGATTAAAATAAACAGAAAGTCAATATGATTTTCATGTTATTACAAAACTGGAATCCTTTTGAATTAACATAAAGATTTATGTTGAAATAAAATGTTTGCATCTTATTTCAATATGAAATTCAGAGTTGAAATAAAGTGATTTAATGTTATTTTAAACATAAGATCATATTGATTCAATGTGAGAATCATGTTATCTTAATACTAATTAATGTTGATTTGAATGGTATTTTAAAGTAATTTCAATGTGATCTCACTTTGATCCAACATTAATAGAAATGTTGTTTTATAATGCTTTCTAGTTGTTTTTAATTGAAAAATAGTTATTTTATGTTTACTATAAAGTCATGTTGAATTAACATGAAACACCTATGGAGCAAAATCATAGCTGAAAAATGTTGATTTAACCTTGTTTTCGGCGTTTTTACAATAATTTTTGTGTGTGTGTAATGAGAACAAAGTACACAAACAAGAATGCAGTCGCTATATAATTCTCGAGAGAGCGAGAACACGAACCTTCTACTACTTGCGGTTTGAATTACTCCCTGTGTACAGAATAACGAATAATTGTGTGTTTTAATAATAACGAACAAGCAATAAATTGTTGTGTACAGTGCACGCGCGCTAATGTGAACAACGCTTAATGTGAACACTTTTTTCCTCATTGACTATTTTAAAAGATGAAAAGAGTAAAAAGCCCTATAATTTGAACTGAAATTTTTTTTAATTTGAAAAGTTGAAACTCTGTGTTCATTAGTTTGGGAATCCCTATTTCTGGTGTACATATCTATGCATGTGTTAGTACATCTGCAAGCATATTTTTCATTTGCGATGTAGATACTGTGAAGAAAGTTTGCGAAGATTAAATTATAAAAAAATTCATAATTAATAATTTTTGTTTAAAAAATGCTAAAATTCTGTTTTAAAATTGTCGGTATTCGGAAATGTGAACAATTCGCAGAACTGAACAACGCAAGTTTTAATTAGTTCACATTAGCGCGCGTGCACTGTATTGTTATATATGTGGTACAAATTCGAAGAAGATAATGTGGAAAATAAAGAGTAACTGAAATTATTTGTTTGCTTTATTTACAATTAACGAATACATATTTAAATATTTTTAAAAAGGTAAAACCGTAACAAAATGGAGAAAAAATTGATATCCAATTGATAATTTTAATGATTTTGGAGATTAATTTTGAGGATACTATTAATGAAGGAATTTAATCTGAAGGAGCTCATCGATTAAAGGACGAATGTAATTATACGAAACTAGTGGAAAAATTACCGCAATTACTGAAAATTTGAACAATGCAATAAGAAACCTATTATCGGATAAGAAAATATTTAATTATTTTTGTTAATTTTTAATTAAAAGATATTTTATTTTTCCTTTATATGTAAATATGTACATATCTTAACTCAATAAGTATTAAAATTTGATTAAAAAAGCTATCTGTAGCATACTAAGATGTCCTTCAAAATGATAAGGTCAATCCTAAGAGCGTAAACGTCAGTTTTTGTATTTCTTAAACAAAATTTTGATTAATTGTGTTTATTTACACCCAACTTTTTTTACACGGTAGATACGATCCTCAGAAATCCGTGTAAAAAAGGAGGCGTTTCCTATAATAAAATGCGGGATACGTTCCATGTCATCTTAAAATCGTGTAAGATGAAATAAAGAACAATATTTAGTTCGAAAAACCGTCTAAAAAATGTTGAAAACTATACAATTTCAGAAATGCATACAAATTGTATGTTCATTTTGTTGAGCATTAAAACTTGAAATATATAATTCATACATATAATAATAAATTGGTAGAGCGAGCAAAATGCAAAAGAAATCTGTTAATCCAGAAAATATATTTACATGGCTACATAATTATTCGTCGATACTTGGCAACAAGCGTAATTGTTTGCGACGAACTGGACTAAAGTCGGTATCATAACTGGAGATATCCATAAAATTATGCAATGGTGACTTTTGTTCGGTAATAGAGTTTTGAACTCTCGGACTACTTTCCGAAAGTCCTTGCTCCGTCGACTTTTTTATTGAAAAATATTTTATAAAATGTTGAACTTTTGGTTTTTTAAGTTTTTTATACAACTCTTTATACCCAGCAATACAATTATTAATATTTCGTTGGAATTTCAGGGCACGTTCCATATTAGGATCATTTTTTAAGAAATGATTCACCATACTTTTATGTTAGACCGTCATCAAGTAACCTAGCAGTTAGTTGACATATTTGTTTGTTGTTGCGTATGCTTACTTGTCCAGAGTATTGGCAGAAGCCGGTTTGGAAAAAGTGCAAAAATTTTGTCAATAAAGTGCAATCCTGAACAGCGTTGCCGTTTTGGTTATTTTTAACCAAATTTGGTTATTTTTTTTTCTAATGTGTAGATGTGTATTTTTTTTTTTTCATTTTGGTTATTTCTTTTATTATCGTTAATATTATTTGAAAATTTGAAATTACAAGTTTTGCAATCGTTAGCAAAGCATTTTATATCTTTAAGCGTTTTTACTACGTTCAAATAAATAAAAACCTTAATTTATTATTTCGATGGCTTAATATAAAAAATGTATAACTCGATTTTTTGTTATTTTACAGGAGAAACGAAAAACTTAATAAAATCTGTAAAATTTTAGATACAACAAAAATTTTAATACAGTTTTTAATAACAAACAGCAACACATTTTACTTCTCATTTAAAAAATGTTTAATTTTTGTTTTAATGAAATCTTTTTTAAACTGAGTTGAAAGAGAACTATATTATAACAATTCAGGTTTAAATAATGAACGGTAGTAATCCATGAAATTAAGAGGATTAAGTCAAACGTAAATTGTAAAAATAAGTTCTTATAAGATAAACTATCTTAAAAAAGATGACAATATATAGGTAAAAACTTTTTAAGTTCTGTCCTGTTGGTTGTCCCATTTCTTTTTAGTGATTGCTATTTTCTTCTTATAAAGTGAATTAGAGGGTATATCTTTCATCGCAGACTTTGATCTATGTGAGAGTATAGAGCAGTAGTAGTTAATAGTTTTCTAAGAGGCTTAAGTGACCGTTCTTTATTTGATATGCTAAAATATTAAAGGCCTTCCTTTCTTTTTGTCAATTTACAACATATATCTGTTCCGACTTTCTTACAATATTTTTCCTTGTTCGGATACCATTAGTATTCTCCGAATCAGAGTCAGGATTTTCGTTCATTTCCATAATTTTTATTGCATTATTAAAGTTTTTAATGTTAGTACCGTTTTGTTAGTATCTCATTTTTCATGCTTGTCAAAAACAGAGAAACTTGTCAATTGCTTTATAGCCGTCGTTTTTAAGAACTCGTCCCGCTGCCGAAATTTGTAAACAACTTTTTCCGCTAAAGTGAATTTCTTATTTGGGAAATATAAACGCACAACTTCGGTAACGACTATAATTTTACAACGAAATTAAAAATTAGGACTTTTTTTTCAAAAATTCATTGGCATGAATTAGGCCTTTTTTTAAAATCGTTATAAATCTGATATTTGCAATTGTATCCATCTGAAATTTTGAGGCGCTATTTCGAAAAAAACTAAGTTAGCCCTTTTTTATATTAAGTGATCGATTTTTAGTTTAACTATACAGAAAAAATAAAATTTTTGTATTAAACCTTAAATTTGCTAAAAACAAATGCATTTACATAAAAAATTTTGGTTATTTTTTTGCTTATTTGGTTATTTTTTATTTAATTTTGGTTATGAAATTTTTTTGGTCGTGGCAACGCTGATTATTATATACGTTGTAAAAGTTCGAACAGTGGCTCATAAGATAGTGCGGACAATATAGAGTTTAACTGAAATTAAACACATATTTGTTTTTACTTTTTTTTGCAATTAACGAACTCATATTTAAACGTTTTTAAAAAGGCGAAAATGTAATAGTATTATTTCTGTTTCTTAAATTTTTACAATTACAAGGTTATTATATGTATATTAACAAACAAAAAAACTACAAGAGAAGTATTCTTAACAGAAAAACGGTTAAATATTATGTTTGTTCGCCCAGATAACAATAACAAATCATTAATATAATTTATTACATTTTTGAAAATTTTGCTGAAACCTTCTGCCACTACTCTGTCGGAACGTATTTCAGTATATTCTCCAATTTAATCAACATTAACCAGAACTGTTTAATAGAGTTTGAATCTGTAGTTGTTTGGAAGTACTTTGGCAATGTCCTGGCATTCCAACTAATTAGAAAATTGTTTACAAAACTTTAAAATAGTGCATGTTGGTTCGATAATTTAAAGTTTATATATTGTTACGTTAAAAATATGAATTCGTAAATTGCAAATAAAATAAAACTAAATAAGTGTTTATTTTAAATCAAATCTTTATTATCTCCACAACTTTTGTGTCACTGTTCGAACTTATTCCACGTATACAACGATAACTTTCACAATATGTGCTTGTTCGTGATATTTCTCTGCTTATAACCTTTTCGTAAGCACAGCACTAACTACTATTTCCTTCACACGCAACTGGTCTGCACACAAGTCTGACTGAATTATAGTCCGATCTCGTATCTCCCACCAACTGATTTAATTCTCACTGCAACCAACGTGACGTCGTCTCACACGACTTAATTCAAACTCCAACCAACGGGATGTCGACTCACACGACTATCTTAATTCAAACTCTGTCCTTGCTCGCTTTGTTTGGCCTTTTATATCGCTGTATCATTGTTGTGATGAATGCTCCCAAAGGATGATGACTGTCTTCGGGAACAATCTAAAAATGTAAACAACTTGTTTCCATTTTTGTTGTTTGTATGTCCTCCATGTATTTTGTTTTTGCTTGTTTACATTCATCCAGGTAGTTAATGCTTGTGTATTTGTCTATCCGCTATTTTTTTACGCTGCACTTTGTTGTTGGTTATTTACATCTTTTATCTCTTATATTTTTTTATGCTGATGTTGTTGCTATATTTTAATTTATTTATTTTATTCTTTGCTCACGTGATCAAGTCTATTGTGTTGTTTTTGAAGCTTTTGCTTATTATTATTTTAACAACACCTTTTCCACTTTCGTAACAATATGTATATATAAATATATAATCTATTTTAACTAAAGCAAATGCTATTACGCAATTAGAGCAAATTTGTAATTTACTTTAGTATATTGTCAGACCTATACTAACAATTTTATTTTGATATCTACAATAGATTCCACACGTCCTGGTATTATTATAAAAATAATATGAACGGTAACAACTGTTACGAGCTTCAGCTCAATTTATCTTAATTTTTCACTACCCAGCTCATACACTCGATTCATCACAACGCAACCATAAGTGGCTGACACCTCAATTCGAACACCCCTTAAAACCCATTCTGATCTGCTTGTTTCGGATGATGTGCCAGTGGTTTGTAAAATTGATTGCATTTTTCTGAAAACTATACCCAAATTCCGCAGTATCATCAACCAAACTGGAAAGAAATGGATTGGCAATGGTATTAGTTCTAATTTTACTGACATAAAAATGTAACAAATCTTGCTAACATGACTCATATAAAACCGAAGGGTTTCTTCTTACGAAAATACGTATCACTTAATTTTTAATTAAAAAGTTTTTTACCTTTTATTTTTTTCGTGCTCAACGAAAACCATTTATTTTTTATTTACAAAGTGAGTAAAATTCAATGAAAAGACGGTAACACCACATACAAATTGTGAAAGCACAATTGAGAGAGTAAGAAAAAGCGCTGTCAAAATAAAATATATTCTATCTCGCGACTGCTATTGCTGACGATTTTATCATTTCCTATGGACATATTCGTCAAACCCCAAATCTGTTGCTTCTC
This sequence comes from Sarcophaga peregrina, assembly GCA_014635995.1. NCBI lineage: Eukaryota > Metazoa > Arthropoda > Insecta > Diptera > Sarcophagidae > Sarcophaga > Sarcophaga peregrina. The sequence continues at coordinate 74,306,895 of CM025790.1, forward strand.
TTATTATGGTCCATATTTTATGAAAGTACTCTAATTCTTGATCGGTCAGAGGATACAGAAGGTTTACTTTCCGCTTTTGTTTGCGTCTCATGCATTGCTAAAAAACATCTGCTGATTTTTACAACTAGGGACGATAAATTATATAACATTGCTACGTTTTTACCTTTTTAAAAAAGTGTGAAATATGAGCTCGTAGATTTCAAATAAAAATAAATTTGTTTTGTTAATTAATTTCTTTATTGATTCTGTGCCACTACTCACAACTTGTTATAAACAACAACAATTGCATTGTTTTCTTATTTCTCTTTGCACTTTTTTTCGTAAACAATCTTCAAACCACGAATACTTTATTGAAATACCCTGTCATCACACATAACTGTCTGAATTTTTTCTGACCCAGTTGCCTGCTTTGTCTTATCCTTTATACCCCAGAGTAAACAGTCTAATGAATGCTTTTGACTTCGCCATCTTGAAATTTCTATAAATGTAAACATATTGTTTACATTATTGTTGTTCGTATTTTTGTTTACTTGTTTATCATGTAAACAAGATATTTATTTTTATAGCTTTTGTTTATAATTTTAATGTTAAACGATGGCGAATAGGCGCATTATCTCTTCTCCCATATTTCGCCTGTCGCTCTATATCTATGTCCCCTTTACTACGACTTGTCTTATGATAGACTCCGTCGTACCGACGTCTATAGTGAAGATGTGTTATCTTCCATTTATGTACCCGCACACCAAAAGGTTGTTGTTGTTTTGCTGGGTCGCTGATATGGAGTTTGTGGGGCCCTCGCTTGTGGAAATCAGAACTTGCCCCTCAGTGCTAGCTTATTTCAGTTTAATGGGCTAAAATGTTTATTGACGCTTTGCAATTTCTTTGGAAACGACCGCCCTTTCCACAGGTGAAACATCTCATTAAATTTATTTGAAAGGCATTCTTCTTTCTCCACAATTTCCATTTTGCGCACATAGCTTTCTTGTGGTCTAGAGGGGTCTCCTGGGCTAGTGCGAAGGTCTCTGCAAGCGTTGTCTTCTGTGTAGAACATACAGCTAGGTTGATATCAGGATCGCGTATACTATTAACAAACGCCTCGGTTTTAAAATTGTGAGTGGTTTTCTCCTGGCTATGTGAGCAGCATTTATCTCTCGACCTCTATTGCAAAGGCTTGAAGCGACTCATTAGTCTACTGCGCTTAGCACCTTAACTCCATGAGATATACTTCTCATTTGCTCTCGTCGCCGAATTTACGCTTGAACGCCACCATTTCTGGCCTTCTCCCGATTGTCCCATCCGTATCTACTGGCTACTGTCCCGAATTGGAATTTAAATACGGATAGGCGAGAGCCACCATCAAAGCAAGCTGTTCTTCCTGCCGATACGATTCGCACTCTTTCCGGGTTCTGCCTCTGGAGGTTGTTGATCTTTTCCTCCATTATTACTAGTTTCCCGTCGACGGCAGTGATGCCAGGAGATTTTTCCAAAAATCCCCACGTCAATGAAATACAATCCTTTTTTCCCTACACCCATTTTTCATTTTCCCTACGCCACTTGTTCCGTTTTTTTTATTTTTTAATAAATGTTTATTTTAAATTTCTACATTTTCAATTCAGGTACATGCATAAAAACATTATACAAAAATAACGTGAAAATAACATAAAAATAAATATTATAAATTTATTAACTCATGGCTTAATTTGTTCTTTTTTTCATACGTACGTCAGTTACAACAGAAAATATTCTTTCAGCGTTAGCGTTAGCTTTTGGCAAAGTTAGTAAAATTTTTATAATTATTATAAAATTTGGAAAGATCAAATTTTCATTACAATTTTTTTATTTGCAGATTTTGGATCAAAATGCTTCAATATCTAATTTAGAAAATGTTTGTTTCTCATATTCAGAAAAACTATATTCTAAAGTTAACCGTTCATGTGTAATTAACTTTAAGTCAACTTTATACTTATCAATACAAAACTTATTAATAGACACTTTTGTTACTCTTTCCTTGGCCACTTCGGGGTTTAAAAATTCCATTTCTTTTAAAATTATTTGTCATTAAGTGGCAGCCTTCTTTGCCTTTCTTCATGTACAGTTATATAGAATTGTAGACAATCCGATTTTACCCTTTTTTCACATTCAGTGCCGACATAAGCGTCATCTATTGGCAATGAAACAGGAGGTGACCTTTTGACATAATCAATTTTCAAACATTCTTTTTTAATAAAATTTTGACTAAATGTTGACTCTGAATGTAAAACATGAACCAACATTTTTTCGACTGGAAAAGTGATGAACACTTAAAAAATATACACACTTTTTAATTTATATAGTTTACTACAAATTTTAGAATAATTTACATTAAAAAATTTACATTTTTTAAAACATTTATCAATTGTTTTTATGTACTGAGTGCCAGTTCTTTTGAATTTATTAATTTGTAAAAAAGAGAAATTTATTGAAAGCACTCGTCTTGTTTTCTTATGGAGCTTTTCGTAGGCCTTAACAGCACAGAATATATTATGCATAATATAAAACTTGTCGTATATAACGCATTGTGAGTAACTTGCAATAAAAATGCATAGAACGGGAGAAACGCATGTAAAGCAAGAACGCATTAACCGAATTTTTTTTTTTATTTTTTTTTTATTAAACCTGTACTCAGGGGGTGACCCCTACTCATGCAGTGCATTGTGCAGGTTTAGGAAAGGTGGAAAGAGAGAATATGCGACCGGTAAGGAAACGAGTTACTGCTATAGAATGGCCATTGCTATACCTTCACCATTAGACAGTCTACAGCAATCGTCCCAAAGAAGCCCGCAGTTTCTCACACCACTTATGTTGTGTGTGTTAATTTTATACAGAATTGTATGGAATTTCGGATAAAGAAGCAGTGACACAACTGAAAAATGCCTATATGGCTATATATTGAGTAAATCTAAACAGTAGCATTGATAGAAATAATATTTCATATACTGCTTGCCAACTGTTAGAATAAGATAAGATAAGAATAAGTTTAGTTAATAACCGTTATAGCTGAAAGAATTGTTATCATCAGATAACATTTCATATGTTATCTAAAAGGAATAATACAGTTTAGAAACATATGGATAGGTTAAAAAATCAATCTTTACCTGATAGTGTTCAACAATACATAACAACAAAGGGAGAAATTTTGATAAAGTCATTACAAAATTTCAAAGGCCCTGGACTGAATCGTTATTATGTTAAAAAAGAATTACACATTTGCTTTTATCAATACTAACATAAATTGGTAATTAGTGCTTAAGTAACAGCTATATTCCAAAACAATTCAAAACAATTCAAAAAATAACATCGATGCAATTCTGTGGCGGCTTACGAAGAATTACAAATTTCTGTGAAGTATTAAATAACTCAATTGTTAGTTATTAACAAGAAATATAATGCCGTTGACAATAGTTCAAAACAGTAATGAACAAAATTTATTTCATAAGAAGATCTAAATGACATCATTTTCTACACACAGAGAACATGAAATAATGTTGCCTTGGAGGTAATGGTGTTTTTTTACCATCGTCGTCGAAAATCCAAAAGTACGTAACATCACTTTTTCAAATTTTACAGGAGAAGAAAAAACCTTATAAAATAAAGTATACGTCATATGGTACGTCATTTTGAATTATTGATAGAAACCCTTATTTTTGGTCGCAAAGATCTAAAAGTTGATAAAGATATGTTAGATAACCTTACGATTCATAAATTGAGTTTTTGATATTTTGATGATGCGTACTTTCGGATTTTCGGCGACGATATATTTTATTTATTTATTTAATATACAGAGAAATTTCTCTTGCATTTATTTGCCTTCGCCGACTGTGTGAGATGTGTCTGATATGTCAATTTCGTCCATATTGAAAAACTAAGGTGATAGGAGTAGCCTTTACAGTTTTAGATACTAATTCGTCCGCTTTAAGAACTCACTTCTTTGCATCCGTTTTCCGCCTAATCGTCCCAATTATACCCGGCGTTGCGCAGGTTATTTTTTCGCCCCTTTCCCCCGTTTTGGACCCCTTTTGGTCCAACTTTATAAACGGAACACCTCCAATAGCTATTTGGGAAATTTAACTAAGCCAAATCGAAAAAAATGACCTTTAAACAGATAAAATACAGCATTTATGCATAAAAGTACTAATTTTTGCCCATTTTTTCTCCCTTTGTACCATTTTTCTCCCCTTTTGGTAACATTTTTTAGAAGATTTATAGCCTATAACTTGTACCGACAAAAGCTCGATCATATCCCTATTTTCAAGAAATTCTGTCCATGCGTTCAGGCGTCATTGGCTAACAAACAAACAAAACAACAGACTTACAGAAAGATTTAAAATATATATTAGGATTAGGATTGCATGTCATTGACCGTTTGACCACATTAGGTTTTTTCTTTATATTTGTTTCAAATTAAGTTAAAATTTTAAAATAGCTAACTTTATTTGGATTTTGTGTAATCTCATCAGGGGTTACTGTCAGGGTTATAATTCAAAAACTCAATATTCTCTAATATTTGATTTTAGCTTACTTATGTTCAGGTATGGAATGCATGCAAACAAGGCAAAGTTTCTGACTGTGGCCAACATGGCGACCACCAGGGCGATCCTTGTCTTGCTGTATTCAAGCTGACACGCAGCCTCCTCGCGGCCCCTCCTGGATGGCATTCTAGCACCCGCTAGATGTTAACTAATGCGTGCAGCGAGGTCCAATCTAGAGGCTTTCTACAATAGCCTCTAGAAAGATCCCCTCTAAAGTTGACGACCACGGCAAACGTTTCAAGGACAACGATTTGAGAATAGGCACGTGGAACGTCCGCACCCTTTATAGGGCAGGCGCTTCCGCCCAACCGGCGGATGCCCTCATGAAATGTAGGACGGACATCACTGCCATACAGGAAATGCGATGGATAGGACAAGGATGCAAAAGGCTAGCATCTTGTGATGTGTATTACAGCTGCCATGTTGATAAGCACGAATTCGGATTTGTGGTTAATAAGAGACTTAGTCACCTTGTCTCTGGGTTCAAGCCAGTGGACGAAAGAATAGCCACAATTGGAACTCACGCCCGACGGAAGAAAAGGGCGATGTGGTTAAGGATGCCTTCTATGCTAAACTCGAAGACGTATACGATAAGTGCCCGGCCCATGACGCCAAAATCGTCCTCGGGAATTTTAATGCGAAGGTCGGGCGGGAAGGTATCTTTGGCCCCACTGCCGTGCTTCTCTATGGCGCAGAAGCATGGACGCTATTAAGAACTGATGCAGCTGCCTTGAGAGTATTCGAGAGAAAAGTCCTACGTAAGATCTTCGGTCCAGTGCGAGTTGGCGATGATTTTCGCATCCGTAGTGAGCTGTATGAGCTTCTCAACGACATGGACGTTGTACAGCGTATTAATATCCAGCGGCTGCACTGGCTCGGCCATGTCGTTCGAATGGAGGAGGATACTCCGGCGAGACGAGTGTTTGATGCGGGGATCTGCGGAAGTCGGCGAAGAGGACGACCTTGTATCCATTGGAAGGACCAAATCGAAGAAGCCCTGTCATTGATTTGTGTGACCAATTGGCGTAGGCGCGCAAGAAGCAGAGGCGCCTGGAAGGATGTGCTTCGGCAGGCCGAAATCCGTTAATCGGGTTGTTATGGCCATTTAAGTAAAGTAAGTATGTTCAGAAATTGCTTTCCCATAGCGAAAAATTTTCTGCGTAGATTTCTCCTCAGGCTTTAATTGGAACTATAAACCGGTGAAGGAAGTAGATCAGTATTTTTCTTTTATACGCAAAAATTTCGTTCGGATTGAACAAATATTATTTGGTTCAGGTCAGGCTAAAAGCAACTGTCACAGTTTGAACAAACTATGCTTTTTTGTTGAAAAATATATATATTTTTATTTATCGTATAGTATGGAAAAATCCAAGACGTCTCTCATTTTATTAATCGCTAAAGCCGGAGGTCCACACCACGCGTTCTCGCATTTTACGCGGCTGTCAAAAAAGGTAAAATTAATGTATTTATTTGGTAAAAGTTACACGCACAAAAGCGTGACGCTACTTTTGTAAGCATCACAAGCGGCGCAAGTACAAAACAGCTGACTTTGACAAGTTGTTTTGTTTTACATACATACATAATTGGTCATTACAACCCTTCAGTCAGGATTACGACCTAGTTTCTCACACCACTTATGTTGTGTGCGTTAATTTTATACATGAGCGGCGGGACCTACAGTTTAAAGTCGACTCCGAACGACAGATTTTTGAGAAGCTTTTCATGGCAATTTTTACTCTCAGAGTCTTTGCCAGAAATCTGCTGGGAGGAAGTCGCCGAAGAAATATTTTTCATTTTTGATGTCTGACCTGGGATACGAACCCGGGCCTTTTGTCTAATAAGCCAACACACTACCCACTAGACCACGGCGTCTTCTGTTTTAATTTATTAAATTTTTCAAAGAACAATGGAGGAGAAAATAATCGAAGCTGTTAACATGAAGTCCTATATAAAAAAAGCTCGCTTGTTTATAGAAATAAATTTTTTATATTATAATCACAAACTCAATTAATTCTACAAATTCTTTAAAAATTTCAATTTCATTTGCCATTTTTGTACAAAATGTTTTATTCAAGTATTTTCAATCAAATGCTTTTATTTTGTTAACAGCTGATCAAAACAAACATTGGTTCGTAAAAAGCGTTGCGTGTAGCTTGAAGCGTAGAGCGCGCAGAACGTATAAAACGCACGCAACGCTTTGACGCGAAAACGCGTGGTGTGGACCTCCAGCTTAAGGTAGGATCTTATTTTTCATTTAATCGAAAAGATAGGATTTAAAGAAAGACGATAGCACGAACAAGTTTTTTGTCTTACTTTTCTACGTGATAAATAAAGGCACCACTAAGATGTTTCAAGTCCTCGATGTTTTGTTTTGGACATGCTTTTTGTTTGAACTTTAGTTTTATTGCTTTTTGCAAGCTGTAAGTAATTTCTTGTCAGTCTTTCAGAATAGGTTGTTATTGCAGTATTCTTATCCGTTTTACTATAAATTATCAATTACCATTTATTGTTTTTCCTGAGCCGATTTCCAAACATTTCACCAGCTTGTTCTTTTCTATATAAAATGTTCAATTAATGCGAAGTTGCCCTTAACATTTCCAGGGAAATTTAACTAATTTTATTTCTCCCTTTCCCGAGATATTTATGAAGGAAACACAGAATTTTTTCATATAATAAAATAATATAACGAGTAAAAGTGAAATTGCTGAGTTTAGATTTATATTGCTGACATGCTTAAAAGACTATAATTTGGTATTTGAGAAGAACATAGTCGCTGTAATTACGGTTGGTTCCAATGTTATGAAGAAATATAACTTAGTTGAAGTTTTTTCTGTTTAAATTATGGCTTACACTTAGCTGTAGTATATCTACACCGCTGCATGTGGATTTTTATTCCGATATTTTATCAAATTAAAGACATTTACAATCAAGAATGTTGGAATAGCAAAATGAATACATATAAAAAAATATAACATAGACATCATTGTGAAGAAAAAAAATTTGCAGGAAGAAGTCTACAGTCAAAACGAGAACATAAAAAACAAATAAAGCTTGATTTAGATGTTACAACTCGAAGGATTACAGTCCATGGATTTCAGCTATCATAGACAGGTTTCACTTTTTTAAATAAGTTAATTAAACACCTTATTGATTACATTATTACAACTTGCCGTTAAGGTTGGGTTTAGTAAACGGTAACTTTAGCTCAAGGGTACTTTAAATTCAGCTTTCACTTTTCTCCGTTATTACAACTTAATGATACAATAAAGTTAACTTATTCAAAAATATGGCAGTGCCGGATCAATGTCGATAGCGTTTCTCAATTACATACATAATTGGTCATTACAACCCTTCAATCACGAATACGTGATTACACCACCCATGTTGTGTGCGTTAATTTTATACATTAGTGGCGGGACGTACAGTTTAAAGTCTATTCCGAAAGACATATTTTTGAGAAACTTTTCATGGGAATTTTATTTGCTTTCAGAGTTTGTGCCAGAAATCTGCTGAGAGGAAGCCGCGGGAGAAATATGTTTTATAATATGGCTTTTTGACATATTTACACGAAATTTCCTAGTATAAAATTTTTCCTCAAATCAATAGGCAGTCTGCTATCAAATAACTATGATTCAATGTTTATAAGAAATCGGCTGCTAAATGCGAACAACAGTAAAGAGGCGAAACTTTAAAAATCACATATAAGCACAAGCTATGCATATAATTATAATTCATTTTGTCTTCTACAGGCGCATGGCTGTTTTTAAGAATCCTCGCAGACTGTCATAAATCGAGTCTACTGTAAAAAAAAAATTTACTGAATGTTCCAAGTTATTCAGAAGTTTATTGAAATACTGGAAACTTGATTTTATAAAAATAAACGAAATAACATAATAATAGTAAAACGTGAATCACAGGAGCAAATTGCATGCAAACATTTAATGAAATACACATATATTCATTAGTTTTGACATCTAATAGAAAAGTAATACATTCAGAAAATGGCCGAAATACTAACCTGTTTCTCTTTGAGTAAACGTAATCTCTGCAATAATGGTAAACCTGCGCCAATTGGACTTGGAGTATTATCATCCTTTTCTTCTGTTCTTTCTTCTTTTTCGTCTGACCTAACACGGGACATTCGCTTCAATCTTCCATTCTTAGGAGACGTAGTATGTAAAGGTTGCATTTCTAACGATTCATCGCTTCTGCGCGATGTCCTAAAATTATATGAGAGATTAATTTAGCAATAGAATAAAAAAAAATTAAAATGTGTAAATTATCATTCTTGGTTATTAAAACATTTTAACCTAAAATAAAAGGTTTATAAATCAATAATTATAGACATTTAATTTTAAACACTATGAAAATTAGTAAATGTGTCTGCACATTAATTGCATTATCCGACAAAAAATTAAATACATCAGAGTAACAATATAGTTTAGGTTGCATATTTTGTTGAACTCAAAAATATTTCTTAAACTCTCCAAAAAAAAAATCTGTTTTCCTCATGCAAATTTATTGAATAGTGAAATATTTTCGATCTTATTTTAAAAAGGGGAGAGATAACTCTTTAAAACGCTATACATTAAAATATTGTTCAAGCTTATATGGTATAAGTTCTGATGGGGTAAACTTAGAGAATATACTTTTTACTTATTTTTCAAATTTTATTCTCTCCTAAAACAAACTTTAAACATTTTTCCGGATTTTAGTTGTTCAACGGAAAATTTCTCAATTTCAGGTTTGACCAAATAAGAGATATTGCATAATATTTGCGCAAAAGAAAGTGAAAGTTCATTTGATAAATTAACATATATCAAAAATATGATACAACTGGTGGATTTTATCAAACAACAATTCAATCTCTTCGGGAGTGAAAGCACCTTAGGGATGTCGGCACTTTTGCAAAAAAATTGTTAAACTTAAAAAAGAAAGAAAGAACTATATTTTCCAAGTTTACGGCATTAAAATTCTGGACATATAAGTTTAAATAATAGTTTTATGTATTTATGATTTTCTCCCTCCTGTCTAATAGTGTTTTCTTTTCTACAAAGAAAATCTCGCCCTCTTACAAGGTGCATTAAAAAATTGCTGACCAACCCTGTTATAAAGTAAGTTTTTATTTGAGAAGAACATAACACAAGTACAAAAAGGGTATGTCCCGTGTTTACCGCGGCGGCTGTTGAAATAAATTTAGTAATTCTTTTTCAACAGATGACGAAGATGAATCTAATAAGTGATTTATTTCAATTTTCGCAAATAAAATAAAAGAAAAGGTTTTAGATTTAAATTCAATAAAATAAGTAAATATTACCCCAGATCCCTAATTCTTCGACTTAATTTTTTTACCAAATAAAATTTTTAACACTGTTCTAACATTGAAAGAGATTGTTTATATTACTGACCATATAGCATTAATAATGTAATATTTTCTTAGGGTTACTCCACAAAACAATAAAAAAATTAACTTCAAAATTGGATAACGACACCAAGCGATTTTTTTTAAATTTCATCCGGTAGCCCTATAAATAACAAAAGTCATCTGCTTTAGAGGGCATTATCAGCACACTCGATTTATTCAAGCCATAAAATGCAATGCCCTCCATCATTAGCAAGTGCGAATTATTTAGAATAAAATATTTTATTTATGTATTTATTTATTTTTATTTATTAATTATAAAATACAATTATTGTAACTAATTAAAAGGAGGGAATACTAGCTACATAGGCCATCGATTCCGAAAAAAAAAATTAAATTATATAAGGCTTAGTACATTATTTTCTAATGTAAATTTAAAAATTAAATTTATATTGTTATCACAGACATTAGTTAAAAAGCTGGAAGGTCTTTTAGATCCAAAAATATTCATCCGGGAAGTGTTAAATGCTGAACACTCATCTAAAATCTGGGTTACGGTTATATATCTATTGCATGTTATGCAAAGCGGAGCAGATGTTTTATTTAGAAGATGTTGGTGAGAGTATTTGCAATGGTCTAATCCCAAACGAACAAAAGTTGTAGTAACATTTTTCTGCAGGTTTTCGGGTAATTTGGTTTCCTACCAAGAGGGTTAACATTTTTGTAGCAGTGGAGATAATTCGACCAATTACTTTCATGAAGATTATTTAAAAATGATGAAATAGCTTTGCGTATATCCTTATTTTCCCATGTGGAATATTTAAAGAGAGGTCGATTTTTAGCATCAGCAGCAGGAGCATCTGCAAGCTCGTTTCCAAAGATACCTACATGCGATGGGTACTATTAAATAGTTTCTTATTTCGTTAATTAACTGTGAGTCATAATTAGTATTCCAAATATCTTGTATAGAAGAGAGGCAATCGGTGCATATAATGAATTTAGATCTTTGGTGTGCAGCATATTTAACCGCCTTCAATATAGCTAAAGCTTCAGCAGTAAAATTCGAACAGTAGTTGTTAAGGTGTCCGGTTTCAATAAGGCCGCCGTTTTGATGAATAGCTGCGAAAGTAGTAGAGGCAGATGATTTAGAGCCATCGGTGAATAAGAAGTTCCAATTGTTTTTAGAGAAATGGTCGACTATACTACTAAATGTTTGTTTATAAACCGTGGGTGGGGTGTTAGCTTTCGAAAGATTAATCATAGATTTTATACAAGAGGAGCCTTCCAACAGCCAAGGAGGTTCCGACTGTGGTTTGGAATATATAGGGTTAATTTGTAAATCCAGGTTTTTTGATAATTTACAACATCTACAGATAATTGATTTTATTCTGTTGCTTCTTTTATATTTATAAGCTTTTAGTACCTCTCGATATAAAACTTTAGTTTTACTGATGAGAAGCTTTGGAACAAGTTTGTAGGTTAAAGAAACAGTGCGGTCCTCAATGGACTGTAAACCGGCTTCAGTTAGTATATTGATAATTGGGCTTGTAAGGAAAGCTCTAATGCTCTGTCGAGCGGCAGCATGATATGGAGCCTTAATTAATTTTAGATTTGACGGAGCACACCAACCATAAATTGGAAGGCCATAATCTATTTTAGCTAGGAGGATGGAACGTGTTATATTAACCATAGTGGAGATATGAATGTTGCAATTCTTGGAGGACAGGAACTTTATTATATTCAATCTGGTGTTGAGGCTTTTCCTGAGTTGTAAGCAGTGTTCTTTAAATATGAAACTCTTATCGAAGGTGATACCAAGAATGCGCAGGTTGTTAACACGTTTAATTTTTATATTTGATGTCAAATAAGTTGCAATTCCTTTTAATGCAGATATGTAACAGGCTGCATTTATCAATAGAGAGTTTGGCACCTGATGAGACACTCCAATTATCAGTATCTCTTAGAATGTTTGTGAAGGCATCTTTAACTTTATTATTATCCTTTATTTTAGTGAAAATCAATACGTCATCTGCATAGATAGAATATTCTATCTGTCTATAAGAAGAAATAATTTTGCTGAGCTGGTTAAAGGCAATTATAAAAAGCACCACAGATAGGGGAGAACCTTGAGGTACTCCATTGTATAAGCCAAAAGTTTTTGACTGTTGACCACCCACTCTAACTCTGAATTTACGATTAGTAAGAAAATTCTTGACAATTGAATACATTTTTTTGTATACAAGCTTAATAGGGATATGGGTCGGTAGCCAGTGAGAGCCGTATGATCATTTTTTGGCTTAGGGATCGGAATTACAGTTGCTACTTACAAGCTTGTGGATAAACGTTGGATGAAAAGATGTTGTTGTAGATAGTGAGGAGCTGAATTTTTGAGCATTTTGGTTTTTTAACATCGGATACGATATGCGATCATCACCCGGAGATTTCCCTTTGGCTAGATGTAATGCGTCTTCAAGTTCAAGCATTTGCGTTGGAAAAGTTTGGATTGTAAACAAGATTACAAATATCTGATTTATGCTTATGAAAATTTGGTGAAAAATTGGAGTCTTCTGACAGTATAGACCAGTGTTTAGCAAAACAATTGGCGATATCAGCTGGAGAAGAAAGCATGTTTGATCCCGATTTAAGATATTTGATAGACTGTGTACTTAAGCCACCGGTAAGAAGTTTTATGTCATTCCAAATACGTTTAGGCGAAGAGGAAGGATTGATATTGGATGTAAATTTTTGCATGCAGGCAGCTTTACTGCTTTTTACGGCCCTTTTGTGGGTTTGCTATTATTAAGAATTATGAGATCTTCACTTAAAATTCTTACCACGTGAGTTGGTGACTCTTGAACCCCAGAGTGCACTCCAAGCCTTAAGATCACCAGTAATAAGCAGGGGGATTAATTTTGTTGATGGGTTGATGTGGTGGAATGTAGGTGTTAACAAAATTAAATTTTAAACCAATATCTATTTCGATTGCAATGGAAGCTATATCTGTGTATTATTTTTTATTAGAATTGCAATACCTTGTTTAGCAGAATTGTTACTGGCTAAATTGTGAAAAAAAAACCATTGTATTGTTTAGGGTATATTATATTATTGATAATGGTGGATGGTATATGTGTTTCTTGGATAGATATAATGTCCGGATGATAGTCTTTGTGATAATTATTAATTAGACCATTAATATTCCATTGAAGAATTTTAAAATTCATTATAGTAGTAGCGGACTAATTATTCCTCGTCTACAGACATTGTTTCTTTTAGTTCTCTTTGTTCAATAAAGGAACTGTTGATTGCTGTTGTTGTCTTAGGCAAAGCGAGTTTTTTGGTTTGTTTTGTGTTGTGTGTTTCTTTATTTTTTAAAGTAGTTGTTGTTGATGTGCCAGCTAAAGATTTGGTCATAGACCGAGTTGTTATTGTAGGTAATGTTTTTAAATTGTTATTTTTATTTATTGATGTGTTTAGTAGGTTTGATTGTTATTTGGCAAAAGTAGATGAATTGTATTGAATTGTATTTTTTATTGTTTCAGTAACGTTATATTTTTGGGGAATTGTTTGTTTAGTTGAAATGTTTTCTTCAATAGTGACTATTGCGGAGCTGTTGCTAGGGGAAATATTTTTTTCGTTAGACTTTTTGTTGATTTTGTTATTTAGGATATCAGAATATGTTTCAATTTGTGGTTCACTTAATTTTAGCGACTGATATTTTTCCTTAGCGACTTTCAAAGTACATTTTTCTTTTGTGTTTATTTTCAAAATTTCTTTTTGTTGTTTGAATATTTTACATTCCTTAGAAGAAGACGGGTGTTCGTCGGAACAGTTTATGCAAAAAGTCCGCGTACAATTATCAGGGGTATGAGGGGGTAGACCGCAGTTTTCACATAACGGATTGTTTTTTCGTGTGCCCGAATATTTGACATGTTTTGCAGCGCATAGGATTTGGAAAATATTGGCGAACTTTGACTCTATGCCAGGAGATATCGAGTTTTTCTGGTGTTGAATAGCGGTTAAAAGTTAGTAGACACCTTGGTTTAAAGACACCTTGTTCGTTTTTCTTTTGGTATTTGTAGACATCAGTAACACCTTGGGAACTTAGTTCTGATACAATCTCTGATTCTGGAACGTCATTTAAATAGGGCGCATAAGCAGTACCTTTTGAGGAATTCAGATTGTCGTGATATTTACAGGATATATTACAGATGCCGGTTAGAATTTTGTATTTAATCAATATATCAGCATTAGTTTTGTTGCCTATTAGAAGCAGCAGATTGCCATCCCTTACTTCTGATACAGTTAGAATATCCGAGAAAATTAATTTTAACGATCGATAAACCGAGAAACAAGAAAATTGCTGTAATGTTTTATTACCAGATGTTGCCGATATTACAACGTATTTCGGATTGGGTTTTTGGGTGTTTGGCAATTCGGGGAAAGTTTCCAAAAGATTCTGGTGTGTACGTTTCTTTTTTGTTCGGGGGGAATCCGCTAATAAAGAAAAGCGGTTGTCCCCCAAATTGGGCGGACCGGACATATCAATTGCGTGATAACCAATAAATAATTTAAAATCACTGGCGGAAAATTAATATTAATCACTGTATATTAGAAAAAAAAGAAAAGAAATAAACAATAACACAGAACTGAATCGCAACGAGATGAAAAAAAGTTAACCGGTCAATGCAGATGTTAGTCGATGACTGATATATGATATATTTTTCATTATGAAATTTAATATTAATATTTTTCATTATAAAATCCAGAGCAATATTAAAAAATATTAAATTAAATATGTAATATGGATAGGGCAAATATATTAGAAGATACATTTTAATCTATAACAAAAACTTAAAATCATATAATTGAAAAACTTCAAAGTAACAATATGAAAAAACTTAAATAAGTACTTATTAATAAATGATGACATATTCGAAACATTTCGAGATGATAATATAAGTTTTGAGACTATTAACAATTCAGCTAAAAAATAAAGAAAGATAATCAAATTATTCCCTCTTCCAATGATAATAGTGTTGAAGATGATATCTGTTACATGTTAACGTTTGATATACCTTATTCTGAATATGAAAATGCTATTGAAAGAACTAGCAGAGGGGGTTGGGTTTAATATATAATATAATCACAATTTTGTCTTATGTCCTCCTATGCAGTTGTTCGAGTTACGGAATTGTAGTCTAACCATAATTTTGTATAAAGATAATCCAAATATAAAGGTTTGTGAAAATCATAATATTTAACTTAGAAATTTATATTTATATAATTTAACTTAGAAATTTTGTTAAAAAGAGAAAACATTGGTAAGCAATAAAACCTCTAAATTTGTTAATTTTATTTTAAGTTGTTCCTTACTCTTTATACAGTATACATAAGGTGTAACAAAAATTTTAACTCAAAAATTATGTTATCAGCTGAATTGGAAGAACTATTAATAAAACATAGCAATCAGATTGATAAGGAACACATAGATTTATTTATGAAACTTATAAAGGAATTTAGAATTTGTATGTAAATCATCTATTTATATGTGTTGATAATATCATACATTGATCTAACTGTGAAAATACTTATTCACAATCTTTCAACATTTGTTGATGTCAAACATTTTATATACATTAGTTGTTAATACTTAAGCTTTATAAGCATATATATTTTTAAATTTGAATCTGTAAAAATCCGAAAAAAGTAAATATCTAATAATATTATCAAAAAAAAAAAAAACAAAATTTTTTATTACTCATTTTTTATTAAATATGTATAGTTTTTATAAACATATTATAAATCATTACTATTATCATCATCACTTTCCATTACACCATGGGAAGTGAGATCAATTACTTAGCGTAAGGTACATTATATTAGACGGGGGAACTTTATCTATAATATAACAATCCTCCACCTTTTTTTATGATATGTACATTGTTAATTTCTTATCGCCAGTAAGAACACGATAACTTGTTCCACCTTCTTAGACAATCAAGGCATAAGTAGTGTATACAGTCGAGGAATACGAGATCCTTTCCATGTAAATAGTTGAAACAAATTTCACATTTGTAACGCCTTTTGTGAAGGACCTCTAACGGAGAATCGGAAATACGATCCTTTTCTTCCTGCTTTTTTAAACCTGTAGCGTTTTTGTCTCTACCTTCTCATTCTTTTGTTGCAGTTTTTTGAGCTTGTCATCTATCGCCTTCTGTTTAGCGATATATGAGGTGTATTTCCTCTGAATCCTCTCAATTTCGTTTAAACTTCTAGACATTAGAGCGGAAAACCTCTCCTTTGCTGCAGTCGCCGGTGTTATTGATGATGGCGGTGGTGATTGTGTTGTTGATGAGGTCCCAATAGTTTCCTCATCATCAGCACTAAAGAAATTTTAATCACATTAATAAAGAACATATAGATTTATTTATGAAACTTATAAATGAATTTAGAATTTGTATGTAAATCATCTATTTATATGTGTTGATAATATCATACATTGATCTAACTGTGAAAATACTTATTCACAATCTTTCAACATTTGTCGATGTCAAACATTTTATATATAATACTTGTTAACACTTAAGCTTTATAAGCATATATATTTTTAAATTTGAATCTGTAAAAATCCGAAAAAAGTAAATATCTAATAATATTATCAAAAAATAAAAACATTTGAATTGCAAAAACTGATTTTTAATAAAATTTAATTATGATTATAAAAAATGTATTTAGTATTATGAGATCGCCGTGGTCTAGTATGTAGTGTGCTGGCTTATTAGACTTAAAGCCAGAGTTCGAGTCCCCGGCCAGACATCAAAATATAAATACAAAAAGCATTTTTTTGGCGATTTCTTCTCAGCAGATTTCTGACAAAAACTCTGAGAGTAAAAATAAAATTGCCATGAAAAGTTTCTCAAAAATCTGTCGTTCGGAGTCGACTTTAAACTGTAAGACCTACACTTATGTATAAAGTTAACACACACAACATAAGTAGTGTGAGAAACTAGGTTAATAATCCTGACTGAAGGGTTGTAATGACCAATTTTGTATGTATTTAGTATTATTTCAAGAATAACATTTTTTCTACTTTTCCCTAATAAAAATATTAACAAATTAAACATTTTTTATTTCAACATTTATCACACCTATATTAATCATAGAGCTATAATTTTTCTATATTTCTCAAATCTCAAACAAATATTTAGTCTATTTATAACAAACTATGTGTGTACAAAACATATAAAATTACACACTATTGCATTTTTCTCAAACCCGATTATTGATAGTAGCTGCAAATATAAATAAGTGTGAAGCAAAGACAGAGTACAAAACAAAAAACAACTGCACTCGTAAACCTTTGTATAACAGTATAAAAGAGAGTCACAACATGTATTTCTTTTTTTGCTCTCGGCAACCGAACATCTTCGTCGACGTCAGCATTGCCAGTAACTTTTTTAAACTTTTTATTTCTAGGGAAGAACCGTTTTTACACTACTACTTTTTTTACACTCCTGATATTCATTTGGCAATACTGAAAATGTAGCTTCAGTAGTAAAATATGCTCTTACAACACAAAGCATTGTTCCGTTACTTCACAGGCAAACGAGTGCTGTTGTATACATTTAATAAATGAGAAATACACATTTCATTGCACTCGTAAAATCAAGAGCAACAGAAAAGAGTACACCACAGTATTGCATTCGGTGAAGGGTAAGCTGGCAGAATTACATGTTTCAAACCTAAAATGAAACTGAAAAAAATAAATAAAAATTAAAGGGATGATCCCAAATTTGTATGGAAAAATTGATCGAGAAACCCCGTACAAAAAACTATGAGCGTGATCCCAAAGTTGTTTGGAAAAGGTGGCCCCGAAACCCCATACAAAAAACTATGAGTGTGATCCCAAATTTATATGGAAAAAGTGGCCTCGAAACCCCATACAAAAAACTATGAGCATGCTCTCAAATTTGTATGGAAATATTTATCCCGAAGGTACACAAACATACTACTTTCGATCGGAAGTAGATGGAAATATTTAATAATTCTCAATTTTTTTTCTGAATTTTCCAAAACATATGTAAACTATGTCATGAAACTTGGTTACGGTATTTTAGATATTTCTTTTGTTACACTGATTTGACTATCAATATGAGCCTCGCTTATTACAGTATTATTACGGCTAACTGAACGTTGATTTTTTTTTTATCAAAATAGTAGCTTAGTAGCTGGGTCTGCTCGTAAATTCATTACTGTGCTACATAATAGAGTTAGGTTCCTTAGCTCTTTTGAGTGTCCGCTCATTCTTGTTCAGTTCTCTGTAATGAACTAGGTCGTTCTCTTAGTTCAATAGTTTTAATCAACTCTGCTCTCTTTCTCATGTTCACTTATGTATTTTTAAATTGATGTAAACAATGCATTTATAGATTTTAAAGAATTACAGTATTTCGTGTAAAATTATATCAAATTATTGAACTATTTTTTTAAATTTTCATGGTTTAGTGGAATGTTTCCATAAGTTTTTTTTTATCAGTATGTGGTGACACCGTCACACATGGGAACGATAAATAACAGAAAAAACGATTAAAAATTAAATTAACGAATAAGAAACGAAAGAGTCATGAACTGCGGTGCCAAAAGAACTCATTATTTAGCCGCCTCTTTTAGTTCAGTTGTATAAATAGTTCAATTAAACTAATTCCTTCGTGAACTACACAACTCTAGTTCAGTTGATCTAATTCGATCGTGATCTACACAACTCTAGTTCGATTGAACTAATTCGTTCATGAACTACACAACTCATGAATATAGTTCGATCGAACTAGTTCGTTCGTGAACTACATACATGAGAACGAAACACAAAATAAAAGAACGAATACGAATGAAATGAACGAACAAGAAACGAGCGCAAGAGAGTCATGAACTACGGAGCCAAAAGAACACATTATTTAGCCGGTTCTCTTAGTTCAGTTGTATGAATAGTTCAATTGAACTAATTCGTTCGTGAACTACAGAACTCTTGAATAGTTCGATTGAACTAGTTCGTTCGTGAGCTATATACATGAACGATGAGAAACGAGAGCAAGAGAGTTATGAACTACGGAGGTAAAAGAGCTCATTATTATTACCGGATCTCTTAGTTCAGTAGTATGAATAGTTCAATTGAACTAGTTCGTTCGCGAACTACACAACTCTACAAAAGAGTCATGAACTACGGAGCTAAAAGAGCTCATTATTATGACCAGCTCTCTTAGTTCAGTTGTATGAATAGTTCAATCGAACTAGTTCGTTCGCGAACTACACAACTCTAATCTGCATGAATAACTCGCAAAATTCAGCATGATTTCATTCAACTTTTTTTATATTTCAAAATTTGTACATATCTTTATAAAAAATTGTCCTCAATTTGTTATTCTCTGCATTCACTTATATGTTTGTAAGACGATCATGAGCACACAAAATCAAAGCAACGATGAATATGGGCTCAACACCGTATATCATTCACTGTGTTGTATATCAGTATATCATTCACTCTGTTGTAAGTGTTACGTTCCGGAGAGCCAAACGTCAACGGAACATACTCTAACTGGGTTCCGGGACACGGGTATATCGCTGGACATTGGATTGCTGATGATCTGAGGAGGGCCGCTACAAAACTAGTACTCCATTTCCCGCTCCTGCATGGACAACTTAATCTCGGTGCAATGTTGGACATAGAGTACAGACTTATTTCTGTCTTCAATAAAGGTCCCTTTGCAAATTAATTCTGCAGGGGCAGTGAGGAGGAATAGACTGTCTTTTCATGTGTCAGTGCCCTATTCTTGTCATAATAAAACGAATGTTTTTAGTCTCTCAATTTCTGACATCCTTGACGAATCTCTTACATATAAAGTTTGTTCCAATAGCAATTTGCGACTCTGGTTAGGAAATGTTTAATCCCTGGGTTAATTTGACGCATAACAAGCAAATGAGCTTTGAAACCTTCCTTCCCCCTAGTCCGCCACATTATATATGCATATATTTGGTATTGTTTTTCTTGTTGTCTGTTTTCTATTAGCTCTGTAAATTATGTAATTTCAAATAAGAATAATATTGCACTAATAAGGAAACAAACATTTTGAACTGCTTTGAATTTATGTACAGGCTTATCAAAAACTGATAAAAATAGGGAACCAATTATTATATTATCCAAAGAAGAGCGCCCTGGTAGTCTAGTGGGTAGTGTGCTAGACTATTAGCGTGAGGGTCGTGGGTTTGATTCCCACCAGAGGCACTGGTATGTGACACATATGGTCAAAGTTACTCAGCTTGCACATGAATAGAATATAACTTATAATTGTATTGTAATTCTTAAATAAATAAAATTATCCAAAGAAGCTTATTTCGTATGCTACAGGATCAAAAGTCTTACTGAAATAAAATCATAGACTGTATTGGGAGGAAATTAATGTAAAATATTATTCGGGAATGGAATTTAGTATCATTTAGTAATAGTTAAGGTACAAGAAGTACTTAAGTCGCACAAAAATTGGTTCTCCAATAGTAATAGTTATGAGTTATTTCTTGAAAAAAATTATAGCTTACAAACACGATAGGGGTTCACTCCAATGGAGAATGCATTTATCTGGAACTGAAAATGGAACAATTCAAACTCTTGAATTAATAGGTTTGTTTGCTTGTTGCATTTCAACGAAATTTCATATCACCATTTCCGATAAGCATGTATTTATTTTATCAGCAATTAATTTCGTAACTGTTTTTGTATAGATTATTTTTTTATCTCTTTCCAGAGCTGTATTCGCGCCCAGAAGACGTGCTTCTATATGTTGCAACTAATACAAAACTGTTGTTCAATAGAACATATTAAATTTGGAGCTAGTGGTGGGCTCTATGTTGAAAATTTTTTAACGATCATAATTGCACACCAATAAATATTATAATTCATACAGCTAAAGCATACTTTACTGTATGGTAAAGTACATACTTTACGGAATGACAGTTGTGATAGCACCAGCAGAATGTGACCTTTTAATAATATAATTCGTTATGTACAGTCAAACCCGTTTATAGCGAACTCGGTTGTAATGAATTATTGGTTATTACGTACATATTTTTAAGTCCCAAGGTTTTAATAACAAATTTCATTCAAAAAACATCGTTTATTACGAACTCGTTTATAACGAATTCTCGGTTGAAAGGAACTACTTTAAATGGTCTCAGTAATTAAATTTCATACATTTGGCCTTTTTATAACGAACCCTTAGAAATAACTTTGAAGTGTGGCAATAGCCTTTACTTTTATTTAATATGACTTCATTAAATTATACCTTCTTTTCTCTAATCAGCTGATAAATAAAAAGAATTAAAACATATTTTTGGTTTTCATTAAAAAAAATGTTTTTTGTTTGTAATAAATGTATTTGTATTTTATATTTGTATTTTCACTCTGTTAATTACGAACTTTTCCTATAACGAACTATTTTTTCTGGTTCCATAGAGTTCGTTATAACCGAGTTTGACTGTATATGGCTTGGGAATATATGATCATGTTTCTTTAAACGTAAAGAAACTCTATGGTATGTGTCGTGTCGTTTCGTATTTATGCATAAAATAGTATACCTCGTGAAGCTCATGATTTTTTGCGCGATTGATTTTTTCTACTTTAATAGACCTCAAAAATAACTTTGTTGTAAATATAGCTGTCAGATAACTAAATACTAATAATTCGACTTTGGATCGAAATTCCCCACAGCCCTCAAGTTATTAGTAACGAACATCGATAAAAAATATTAGTTATTTGTCATTTATAAACGGGAAACTAACTATCATATATATTATTTCTAAAGCACTTTTTTTCGGTTGCAAATATCTCCAACACCACCGCCTCAAATTTAATGAATGATATCTCATTTTAAAGCTTATATCTAACACTAATGACGAAAAATAATTAGAAATTGAAAAATTAATATTTTCATTGATAAAAATAATATTTTATATAAAACTGCATGATAATACTGTGATTATATGTTTTTTTTGTTGAAGTGTGGCAATACAGGGTCGCTTAATAGTAATGCAGTTCTACATAATATAGTATGTATTAAAATCCATTCTGGCAATACCGCCATTTCCTATAATGCCGTTTATTACTAAGTCACTTATATATAATATGCATATTAAGTTGTAGTAGTTGTTAGATCAAGTGCGATAAACAGGGCCGCTTAATTGCAATGCTATTCCACATAATAATATATAAAGTTATAAAAGACATTTTGGTAATGTCGTTATTGTCATGGCATTGTTCGTTTTATGAAATGTAGTAATACGGTATCTTTTAATATCTACATATATATAGTGTCAGCTGATATTTAACAGTTAAAAAGGTTTTAAGTAACATAAGAATAAAAATAACGTGCAACGTAAGAATATAAATAACTTGCATTTGAAAAGACAAATGCAATTATAATGTTAATCAGAAATCTTAATGCTAAACAGGGGTTAATAAATGGTACCAGGCTAATCGTAACAAACTTGGGAAAGCACATCATATCACAAAAATTATTCATACCGATAAAACTGTACTCATACCATGAATCAACCTTACACCTTCTGGTCCGACTGTGCCTTTCCGAATGACACGAAAACAATTACCTGTGAAAGTTGCTTTTGCTATGACGATAAACAAAACACAAGGTCAAACCCTTCTAAAGGTAGGATTGTATTTACCAGAACCAGTCTTTTCACATGGCCAGTTATACGTGGCTTTTTCTCGAGTGCGCACGTTTAAAGATATTTTTGTTTGTATTAAGCATTCGTACGTGCAAAAAGTTAACGATGATCATGGCATTATCTCTAACATTGTATTCAAAGAAGTATTATAAAAGCATTTAAACATGTAATATGTAAATACGTATTATAAAAATAATATAAATATTTTTATACTTTTAATAAAATTTCTATTAATTATTTTAATTTTATGTTACAAAAATGTCAAGTAACGGTACGAAATATTCGCACGTGTAATTTTGTTTTGAAAATTTTTAATGTTTTTAGTGTTTTTACTATTTTATAATCTCATTTCATTTTCATTGTAATTTCGTTTTATTTTATATCTAATATTTTATTTAAGTGATGAATTCAATTTTTTTTATGTATTTATAATACAATAAATTTTATACTGAGTTTCATACTGAATATGTGACTCAAGCCTTTTGTACGGGACGTACAGTTAGCGACATAACTACACTTGGGTCTCGTTTTATGCGGATTTTTTTATGCGATTTTAAATAAAAAAATTTTCTTAAAGTTTTTTTTTGCATCATTTTTAAATTAAACTAAGTTTGCTTCACTGCTATAATCATCATTGTTAATCCTACCTGAAGGGTTGTAATGACCAAAGCTGTTGATTCAGAAAGCGGCAGTGATTTCCCTGCGGTTTGAAAAGCTTTTTATATGGAGAACTTTTGTGAATGTACGCTGTAGTTTGAGTCTGATACCTAATACTTTCAGATCTCTATGCCGAATAGCTTGTGTGAAAATCAATCGTTCTAGTTTGTTTCCAAATTGGAAAGGCAGTTGATTAGCATCAGATTTTTCTAACTATGCCAATAAAAGCCTTCAAAAGTCAATCCTTTCTTATGATTTAATAACTGGCACTTTAATACTCTTATTCAGAAGAAATAATTAAACTTTTTAAAAATTCGTTGATCTAGTACCCTACATATGTATGCACTACCTGATGTATGTAATGATAAAAGTGGCTTCGAACCAATTCCAAAACGATATAAAATGATTAATCGTACATTCACAATTACAGACTTTAGTTTATTATTTATTTAATATTTTTTGGATAATTTTGTTTTTTTTTTTGTAAATAATGAATTAATATTTTAGTTTATTTTTTTTTTTTTAGAAGTTTTGTTTTTAATGTTTAAGAAAATGAAAAAAATATACATTTGTTGAATTTTTTATGTGATTTTGCTTTGATTTTTCAATTAATATTTAAATTTATGCGGTTTTTCAGAATTTTGGAACGAATCATTAATTTTTATATGAAGCTGGAGTATCGATTTATGCGAGTTTTTTTGGAACGCATCTATCGCATAAAACGAGACCTGAGTGTATTTGTACACCATATATTTTTCAATAATTTTTAAAATTAAGCCAAATATTAAACAAATATAAATAAATATAATATTATAAATATTTTTTTATATAATTATAATAAAAAATAATCGTAATTTTCAACATATTTTTTAAGAGATAACAAAAGAAATCAATATTCAGTGGGACAAAAGTATTTGTACATTTTAAATATCCTTTAAATTATGTTATATTTTTCTTAAAATTAGTATTTTGTGGGCACTCCTTTCGCATCAACAACGGCCTGCAGTCTTCTGGGCATCGATCGAACTAAATTTTTAGTATCATATGGAAATATTTCTTTCCAAGCTGCCTCCAAAGCTATTTTAAGATGTTCCTTACTACGGGCGTTCTTTTTACCAACTTTACGTTTTAAGATTTCCCAAGAGTGTTCTATTGGATTCAGATCAGGTGTTTGAGGGTGTGAATTTAATTGCCTTAGTGCATAAAAAAGGAACCACTCCTTGACTGAATGCGCAGTATGTTTGGGGTCGATGTCCTGTTAAAATATCCAACGTGGATCAAGACCCAAACAATTTACGGAAGGCTTCAAATTGTTTTCTAAAATTTGTTTATACTGATGCTGATCCATATTTCCTTCTATAAAAACTAATCTGCCCACTTCACTGACAGTTATTGCATCCCACACCATCACCTCCACCATGCTTTACTTTTGGTATCAAATTTTACGTTTGGAATTTGCAAAGCGACAAGGGTGAAGTTTTGGAAAACGGTATTATTTACGGATGAAACAAAAGTATACAGCGTTAGATACACAAAATTTGATACCAACAGCCAAGCACGGTAAGTCGCCGTGGTTTAGTAGGTAGTGTGTTGGCTTATTAGACGTAAAAGCCAGGGTTCGAGTCCCAGGCCAGACATCAAAGCAAAATACAAAAAGTATTTTCTTGGTGATTTCATCTCAGCAGGTTTCTGGCAAAAACTCTGTGAGTAAATAAAATTGCCATGAAAAGTTTCTCATAAAATCTGTCATTCGGAGTCGACTTTAAACTGTTGGTCCCGCTACTCATGTATAAAATTAACACACACAACATAAGTGGTGTGAGAAACTAGGTCAATAATCCTGACTGATGGGTTCTAGTGACTAATTATATATGTATATGAATGTAGTCAAGCACGGTAGAAGAAGAGTGATGGTATGGGGTAACGCACAGACATCAAAACGAAATATGAAGAAAAATTAAAAAGTCTGAGAGTAAATAAAATTGCCATGAAGAGCTTCTCAAAAAATTTGTCGTTTGGAGTCGACTTGAAACTCTAGGTCCCGCCACTCATGTATAAATTAACTCACACAATGTAAGTGGCGTGAGAAGCTAGGTCGAAATCCTTACTGAAGAGTTGTAATTACCTATTATGTGTGTATGTATATGTGATAGCACGAAACCAACACGATTTTTAAAAATATATGAAAGTAATGTTTATAAGTGCATCAGATTTTTATATGAAAACTAGCAGATTATATCCGGCGTTGCGCGGGTTATAAAAATAACAATAAATAAAAATCCGGTTTCGAAACCAGATTCTTAAAAAAAGCAATTTTTCAAATTATTCGGAAACCGGTTTATCAAATAACCCAGATTTCTGAATAGTCTAAGTCCTAGTTTTTCACCCCTTTCCCCCTTTTTGGATCCCATTTGGTCCAACTTTATAAACGGAACACCTCCAATAGTTATTTGGGAAACTTAACCAAGCTAAATCGTAAAAAATTACCTATTACTATTTTTTCCACATTTGTCCCATTTTTTCTCCCCTTTTGGTCAAAATTTTGAAAAGATTTATAGCCTATAACCTGCATCGACAAAAGCCCGATCTATATCCTAAATTTCATGAAAATCGGTCCAGGCGTTCAGGCGTGATTGTCTAACAAACAATCAAACAAAAAAACAGATGTTTGCGGACTGCCTGGTTTGACAATCCTATAAATTCTTAGTTGACGTTATCAAGTTAATAGACCCAATAAATAAAAGAACTAACTACCATAGGTTGAGTACTATTAAAAAAGGCACACACCTTTTATTTTCTTGTGTTGTTCACTTGACAACTTCTTTTCTCCAACTAACTTTAATTTTTCTTCTTAGATTTTACAAATTTCAAATTTTAATTTCTTTTACTAATTCATAGCGGTATAATTCCAAAATATATAAGAAACCAAAATAACTAAAAATTATATGCATAAAGTAACATAAGTATGTCAGATTATATATATTCGCAATTGTTCATAAACATACGTGCGAACATACAATTTTACATGCTTGCATTACTTTATGTATGTACATCTAAAAATAGAACATTAAAATTCGTGTTATAATAGGGAGGCTCACAGGTAATCTTGTAACAATTAACAACTTCAAGGTTAAGACTTTAATAATGCGTTAATATGCCGGGCCCCATTGAAACGTTTAGGTTCAATCAATAGGTAGAATTGCCAGTTTAGCAACGGGGCGACGAATGGTGTTGGTAGAAGTTTTCACATCTGCAACTCTAGCGTAACCGTCTGTACCTGGGATAATATTTGTTATACGACCAATGTCCCATTTCATCGGATGGACATTATCTTCATGTACTACAACCATATTATTGACCTTCAGGTTCGGTTGAGGGTTTTTCTATCGAGAGCGTTGTTGTAATTGAGCCAAATATTCCTTATGCCATCTGTTCCAAAAATGAAATTTCACAGCTGAGATTTTTTGCCAATGTTGAATACTGGAGATTTCAGTATTGAAGTTGATTCTTTCAGTGATATGTTTTAAGGGACAGCCAATTAGTAGGTCACCAGCTGTAAGCGCTTCCAAATCACTGGGTTCTGATGATAGGGGTGAAATCGGACGAGAATTCATGAAACTGAATTTTGTTAAGTTTGCAGCTGCGTAAGAAGTAATCTCTGATTTTGTTGACTCTTTATGGAAATTATTGTAAAATTCCCTTAATTTTGACTGTGTGCCAACAAAATTCGTTGCATTGTCGCAAAATATTTTTGACGGTAGACCCTGCGACCAACAAAACGTTTCAAAGCTGCAATGAAAGCATCACTTGACAGGTCTGAAACAGCCTCCAAATGTACAGCCTTTGATGAAAAGCAGATGAAAACGGCTATGTACGACTTATAAGGGCGCTTCCCTCGAATACGTAAGTAAGTTGAGATAGGGCCAGCAAAATCGACTCCAACAATTTGAAATGGACGAGAGCTAGAGACACGCTCCTTTGGTAGATTTCCCAGCACCTGAGTAAGTAGTTTAGGTTTGTACCGGGTGCAATGGACGCACTGATGGACAATTTGTTTGGCTAAAGACCTGCAGTTGATTATCCAAAACTGCTGTTAAATATGGGAAATAAGAGCTCGTGGGCCAGCATGAAAGTTGTTGCGATGAATATGGGCAACCATTGATTTGACAAATAAATCAGGTTTTGGTAAAATAAACGGGAACTTAGTTTGTTCTGGAATATTAGAATTGAGCAGGCGACCACCAACTCGTATTACTGGAACTCCTGAAACCTCTTCTATAAACGGAGCCAGAGACGCCAGTTAACCAGAAACCGTGCCAGAATTTTGTAATTGACAGAATTCGTCAGCAAAGTATGTTTGTTGTAAAATCCAAACAATCCTGTGTAGTGCACGTGTGTACTCATCTGGAGATATGATAATGTCTGCAGGCTTTGTCTTTCACTGAATTCGAAGAACATATGACATCGCTCTCAAGCATTTCAGATAGCTGCCAAATTTATGTATCACCCTTAGCATGTAGGGTAGTTCTTGAATGTTGGTAACGAGTTCAGATTTCCTTTTTTCCAACGGCATCGTTTCTTCACTTAGAGTCAAACTATTTTGAACAGGCCAATCACAATAAGGTTTTTGTAGAAATGTTGGACCACCAAGCCAGCTAGAGTCACGAAGTTCAGATACAGTACAGCCTCTGGATACTAAATCAGCAGGATTTTGATCTGTAGGAACATAACGCCAAGAGACATCAGCACTGAGATTTTGGATTTCAGCTACACGATTACCGACAAATGTTGAAAGTGAGGACGAATGGGTACTTATCCAAGGTAGGGTAATTTGTGAGTCACTCCAGAAGTAAATTTTTGAAATATCATATTTAAAATGTAGTTTAAGTTGATCCCAAAATTTGGCGAGTAAATGTGCCCCGCACAGCTCTAGTCTGGGCAATGTAGTTGTTTTTAACGGTGCCACACGAGATTTAGATGCAAGCAAATGTACTGAAACATTTCCGCATGAGTCTTTACAGACGAAATAGAGGCAGCAACCATAAGCCTTGATAGATGCATCAGCAAAACCATGGACCTCAAGTATTGTTGAATAAGCCATTCGAACAAACCGATCAATTTTTAACTGGGGTAAATTATAAAACTCTTGAAGGACCAATTTCTTGCGGTACAGATTCATCCCAGTCACATTTGATGAGCCAAAGTTTCTGCAGAAGAATTTTTGGTTTTATAGTAAGTGTGCTAATTAGACCCATAGGATCAAAAAGCGTTGACGTAAGAGACAAAATTGATCGTTTTGTGTTTTTGGTGTAAGATTTATTCGGGCGAAATTGTATGTGTCGTCTGAGGGGTCGCAAGAGATGCCTAATGTGGTTGTGACGTCATCGTCAATGCGTACCTCTTTAGAGCCATTGTTGGTTAAATTGAGTTCTGAGCAATTGCTATGCCATTTTGCCAGGGAAAATTTTGAATGAGTCAAAATATCAGTTACCTGACCCTTGATGAGCTGCAATGTATGTAAGTCATCTGCGCCAGATATCATGTCGTCCACATAAAAATCGGTGGTAATGACAGCCTTGCCGACTTCATGATGCTCAGGGTATCGCTCTGCCGCATAATGTAGACTGCGAACAGCTGAATAGGGTGCCGATGCTGTGCCAGTAGTAACAGTATTGAGAGCATACGTTTTTAAAGGCTTTGAAATTTCATCACGCCACAAGATAAGCTGTAAATTTCTGTCGTCAGTATACACTAAAACCTGCCTGTACATTTTGACGATGTCACCAGTCAGGCCATATTGGTGACATCTGAAACGAAGCAGAGTTATCAATAATGTGTTTTGTTTAGTTGGGCCTACCATCATTATTTCGTTGAGTGAAAGTTGTAATGATGATCGGCACGACGCATCAAAAACGACTCGAAGTTTTGTTGAGACACTTTCCGGACGTAAAACACAGTGATGGGGTATATAGTAGTGGGCTTGAGACACAGGTGTGCTAATTTGCGTCATGTTGCCCATCTCCTCGTATTCCAGGAGAAACTGCTTATATTGTTTCTTTAATTGTGGGTTGTTATTTAATTTTCTCTCTATGGACCAAAATCGACGTTCAGCTATGTCTCTAGAATCTCCAAGGCACGTTGGATTAGATTTTAAGGGCAGCTTTACCATTATTCGACCATCACCTTGAACCAGAACATTTTTTACAAAATGTTGTTCGCATTGTTGTTGCCCTGGGGAAAGGCAATGACGTTTGCCTTATACAACTTCTAAATTCCACAGTTTCTCAATATTACTGTTGATTTCATTTTTATCAACCTCAACAATAGCATATGATGACTTTGAAGGGGGCTGAACGGTTTTACTGACATATTTCCCTGAGACAATCCATCCCAAAAGTGGGATGTCCCAGGGTCACTGGGACTCATTATGCCCCTTTGATAAACAGTTGAGACAAAGATTTCGTTTTTTAGCCAGGTCAATGCGTTGACCTACAGGCAAAACTACAAAACGTTGACATGTCATTATGTAGTGACCCGACTTTGAGCAATGATTTCACAACGATGATTGAGCCATATTTTTTGTAATAAAAGAATGTTGCTTAGTATGAGAACAATTCTTGGATTTGGAAGAAGATTGTTCCTTAGTAGCTCTTCTACACTGCGCATCCAGATGTTGACAACGCCTGTCTAACATTGAACAGCAATTAGACCATGGCCGCAATTTCGTATAGTCGATAAATTCATCCCACTTTTGCTTTGTTTGGTAGTCAACCTTGGTCATAGCCAGATGTATAATGAATGCGTCACATATCTACTGGTAAGAGCCAAGTTATTTCAAAGAACGATACAGAGCTGAAATTGTATCCACAATATTTCGTAGTTGATTCGGAACAGGTTTGGAAGACTTCAGGATATCAAACATTGAGGTAACAGTTTCAAAAAAAATTAAAGTGTTGTTGTCGTATCTCTTCTTAAGTCTGTTGAGGGCCTTCGGATAGTTCTCGTCCGTTACCTGAAATGCCTTGATTGTTGCTAGAGCTTCTTCACTAACGCAGGATAATAAGTGGTTAAATTTCTCAGACACAGATATTGTTTGATCGTTGTTAACCAAACTGTTGAAAGTACTTATAAAATTTTTATATTCCAAATATTTGCCCTCGAATTTGGGTAGCTTGAGGTTTGGTAGACGATTGTATGCGGTATGAGGCACAAAAAATGACGGTTCTTGCACACTCTGACGCCTTTCCTTGCCCATCTGTGTTAGTATGAGACTTTTGTAATGTATAACTCGTCTATTTCCGTCCTACCAGATTCTTCGGGTGACAAACGTTCGCTTTGATTTTGACAAGATATCGCCTGCTTATAATATGATTCAACAATACCTAGTCTGCACTCGAGTTCAGTGTGGGACAAAGTTTCGGACCCTTCAACTATCTTTTTTATTCGGGAGATACTTCCTTTGGAGGACGATCTTAATGCTTTTAACTCTTCCACAGTCATGCCCTTTGTTGATGAGCTACCTTCGTTCATTTTGAAGTATTCACTTAATGTTGTAAGTGTCCTGTCACGGTCGCCAATGTTTGAGGACTGCCTGGTTTGACAATCCTATAAATTCTTAGTTGACATTAATAGACCCAATAAATAAAAGAACTAACTACCGTCGGTTGAGTACTATTAAAAAAGACACACAAATTTTTCTTTTCCTGTGTTGTTCACAGAAGAACAACACAGAAGTCGCCGTGGTCTAGTAGGTAGTGTGTTGGCTTATTAGACGAAAGGCCCGGGTTCGTATCCCAGGTCAGACATCAAAACGAACAATATTTCTTCGGCGACTTCCTCTCAGCAGATTTCTGGCAAAGACTCTGAGAGTAAAAATTGCCATGAAAAGCTTCACAAAAATCTGTCGTTCGGAGTCGACTTTAAGCTGTATGTCCCGCCACTCATGTATAAAATTAACGCACACAACATAAGTGGTGTGAGAAGCTAGGTCGTGATCCTGACTGAAGGGTTGTAATGGCCAATTATGTATGTGTATGTGTTGTTCACTTGACAACTTCTTTTCTCCAACTAACTTTAATTTTTCTTCTTAGATTTTACAAATTTCAAATTTTAATTTCTTTTACTAATTCATAGCGGTATAATTCCAAAATATATAAGAAACCAAAATAACTAAAAATTATATGCATAAAGTAACATAAGTATGTCTGATTATATATATTCGCAATTGTTCATAAACATACGTGCGAACATACAATTTTACATGCTTGCATTACTTTATGTATGTACATCTAAAAATAGAACATTAAAATTCGTGTTATAATAGGGAGGCTCACAGGTAACCTTTTAACAATTAACAACTTCAACGTTAAAGAAAAAATATGATTACAACAAGACTTTAATAATGCGTTAACATTACAGAAGGATTTATAATATATATTAGGATTATCAAGAAGCATACACTGTTGTATATTCGTCCAACAATAAACTCATTACGAGTTATGTGAATTGCCCAATTATATTATTATTCATTTTAATATCACTTTATTTTTTAAAACTTCCGAAATTCGAATTTCGATGATTCCCGGTGGAGATTGTAATTTAGACATTTTGATTTTTGTTAATTTTATAGCTGACATTCCTTGAATATTAAATAAAATAATTTTGCAATTCGATATTACTGTTTTTCACTCTATATAGATATATGTATGTTTGTACATATAAGATAGCACTGTTTATATTCTTGAGATTTATACTATATTATATACAGCAAGTTAAAAAAAGAGTAATATTTTAGAATTTTTGCTAATTACCTTGATTTTTTAAGAACACTTCGGAATCCCTTGACGTCATGTCGCAATTTCTCGACAATTTTTTTCGAGGCACTGTTTTCACTGCTATCACTCTGATTGACGTGGCTGTGATGATGATGATGGTTCTGTTGACATTCAGTGTCCTTATCCATCTGTGCCTTGGCATATTTTTTGTTTACGCATCTTACTTCCATTAGACGCTTTCTTCCCAAGGTCTGTAAGATTTCCTGTGCTTCGGGATAGTCCTTCATTGCTGCTAAAACATCTTCGCGCGATAATGAAAACAATTCTGAGTAACCAACAGATCGAACATCAGCTGTACGTCTGAAATAGAAACCATTATGAGTTTTTAATTCAAATTATCTCAATCGAAGGTTTATACTTATTCAAACCATCCAAGTTAAGAATTCCAATTTCACCAAAAAAATCTCCTGCTTTCATGGTTGTTAAAACTTTGCCCGTTTCACTTAAAACTTCTAAAATACCATCCGCTATAATAAACATTTCTCGTGCAACTTCGCCCTTACGACATATTGAATCACCAGGGGTAAAAATATACGCCTTCATTTTTAATACCAAATCGTGAAGAAATTCTGGCTGACATTCTTGGAAAATAGTAACTTTTTTTAAAACACTTAAATTGACGTGTAGTGCCAATTCTGTTTTTAATTTATCGGGCAATAACCCTAAAGCTGTATTTATATCTCCTCCACCTTGAATACGTCCTCTTGACCAACTATAATCATACCATCGTAAGACTCTACGTTTCATTCCTCCAGGAACCTAAAGCAAATAAAATGGAAATTTTAATTTGAATAAATAATTTGATTTAAAGAAACGTTAAACCTTATGGTGTCTCATATATGTCTTAGCACCATCTAAAAGGCGTTCAAACTCTAAACGATTTGCATTGCGATTGGTAATTACATTACCCACTTGGCCCACAATAGTCGCAAATATAAATACGCCAATCAAATAGCTAACAATAGTAAAAATGTATCTGCAAATGGAAAAAAGGACTAATTTAGATTAGAATTTTCAATTTTGTTAATTGTCCATCAAAGTTTTCGAAAACAAGAACTGTGTTCAACAAATTAAGATTTATGAAATTTAAAAACTACATCTACAAACAAAACAATAATTATTTAAATAAGAAATTATAAATAATAAACTGAAATTAATACCATTATTTGCTAGAGGCTGTCTTATAAATATTTTCGAAAACTTTGATGTTAGATATTGCTGATGATGATGGCTTAGATACTTATTTATTTTTATTGTTTAATGAAAATTCTATCTGTACGCGGTTAATGGCGGACAGCCCTAACTAATATTGATATTCATTCCAAAGAAATATATGTATGTACGTAAAAACTATAAATTATTATTTCATACCCATAATTTGAACCGAATTGAAGTAATCTGGATTTAATTCCTCGTCTTGGAATAGATCTTGGGCCGTCCACCGAAAAATTGATTCTAAATTAATTATCGAAATTTTTCATTTAATACGCAATAAATATTAAAAGTATTGTATATTGCTTTTTAGTTCTATTAGCATTTATATTAAATTTGTAACACAGCCATTTGAGCTCAACAGTATGTTATACTTTGGCTCCAACACGTGACGACGTACAACTTTATAATTGTATACAAACAATTCTTATGTTGAATATCTGATTGCAAGATATATTCCTATAGGTAGTGGTATCAACGCAGCTGAGTGTTTCTTTTTATTGTTGTATTGTTACACAATTTTCAAAAATTGTTTATTTTTACTTGTACAAATCAGTGGTCGGCACCAATGGCCCCTGGCGGCGAACATCTTTAGTTTTTTA
Source organism: Sarcophaga peregrina (assembly GCA_014635995.1). Classification (NCBI taxonomy): domain Eukaryota; kingdom Metazoa; phylum Arthropoda; class Insecta; order Diptera; family Sarcophagidae; genus Sarcophaga; species Sarcophaga peregrina. The sequence goes on from CM025790.1 coordinate 74,340,856, forward strand.
CACACATACAGCGTTGTCATTTGCCAAGATTTAAATTTTTTCCAAATTTTTTAAGACGAAAAAAGTTTTCATTAAAATTGTTTTCTCACAAAACATGTTTTTTCAATAAATTTAATTAAAGTAAAACGAGATATTTACTCCTGGGCAATTTAGCAAAGAAACACAAACAGGGAAATAAAGAAAGAATATCTTCAGCTCCGTACACACATAGGACACGAACGTTTACAATGTTCATTAAAAAGAGCGTACAAATGCATTCAGTTGCAATTTTTTTGTACTCATATATCAATTATACACCCAAAGAAACATTTGATTAAAATGTGGAGGAAAAACACGGGGATCAGACCGATTTGCGAAACAGATGACCATGGAATAAAAGCCTTTAAAATGTCCAGGTACCTGGAATATATAATGATGACAGTTGCTACAAAACCATAAAACCTTGTGCGAAAAATACCAATCTCGTTTGTTTGAAAAATGTGCACTGTCTGCCATAGAAGATTACAGTTTTAAAAATTCTTGTATTTGAATATTCCAAAGGGTTATATTTTAAGGTCATCTTTGTATTTCGTAAATTGGTCACTGCAAAATTTCCATAGATAAGTAATAACTGACATTAAAAAGCACAATATTTTGTAAACAATATTTGTTCGAACATTGCTTGAAACAAAAATTACTTAGAATGTTCCTCTAAGTTATGCACAAACTTCTCACAAAACACTCACATTTTTATCATATTCTTTTTGTACCAATTTCTGTTCATATCGCTTTCACATTTCAATTATACATCCAAATAAATATATTACAGTAGGATTCACTAATTACATTTGAAAATATTAGTAATAATTTTCCTCTGGATTATACACATGCATCTCACAACTACAGCCACAGTTTTAAAATGTTCTCTTTGTGCCGACCTCTGTAATCATCATATATATTATTTCTAAAGCACTTTTTTTGTCGGTTGCTAATATCTCCCATACTACCGCATAAAATTTAATGAACGATATCCCATTTGAAAGCTTATATCTAATACTAATGACGAAAAGTAATTAGAAATTGAAAAATTAATATTTTCATTGATAAAAATTATATTTTATATAGAACTGCATGATAATACTGTGATTATATGTTTTTATTCAAGTGTGGTAATACAGTGTCGCTTAATAGTAATGCAGTTCGACATAATATAGTATGTATTAAAAACCATTCTGGCAAAAACCGCCATTTACTATAATGCCGTTTATTACTAAGTCAGTTATATATAATATGCATATTAAGTTGTAAAAAGTGAGTTATATATAATATGCATATTAAGTTGTAAAAAGCTGTTTTGGCAATACTTTGCAGTAGTTGTTAGATTAAGTGCGATAAACAGGGTCGCCTAATCGTAATGCTATTCCACATAATAATATATAAAGTTATAAAAGCCATTTTGGTAATGTCGTTATTGTCATGGCATTGTTTGTTTCATAAAGTGTAGTAATGCGGTGTCTTTTAATATATACATATATATAGTGTCAGCTGATATTTAACAGTTAAAAAGGTTTTAAGAAACAAGACTAAAAATGACGAGCAACGTAAGAATATAAATAACTTGAATTTGAAAAGACAAATGCAATTATAATGTTAATCAGAAATCTTAATGTTAAACAGGGGTTAATAAATGGTACCAGACTAATCGTAACAAACTTGGGATAGCACATCATGTCAGCAAAAATTATTCATACCGATAAAACTGTGCTTATACTCTGAATCAATCTCACACCTTCGGATCCAACTGTGCCTTTCCGAATAACACGAAAACAATTCCCTGTGAAAGTTGCTTTTGCTATGACGATAAACAAAGCACAAGGTCAAACCCTTCAAAAGGTAGGATTGTATTTACCAGAACCGGTCTTTTCACATGGCCAGTTATACGTGGCTTTTTCTCGAGTGCGTACGTTTAAAGATATTATTTTTTGTATTAAGGATTCGTACGGGCAAAAAGTTACCGATGATCATGTCATTACCTCTAACATTGTATTCATAGGAGTATTATAAAAGCATTTAAACATGTAATATGTAAATACATATTATAAAAATAATATAAATATTTTTATACTTTTAATAAAATTTCTATTAATTATTTTAATTTTATGTTACAAAAATGTCAAGTAACGGTACGAAATATTCGCGCGGGTCATCTAGTATAACATAATAAGTAAATTTGGTTGGAAAAGATAAACGCGTAAGAACAACCAACCGTTGATTAAACTTGTTGTTTAATTAATCACAACGTGTAGGAGCTGCATAACAATGATTTGTATTGAAGCATTGTTTTACTCGTTGGCATTACCCTGTAAGCGTGTAGCGTTTCCATCATTTTCATTAAATCAGTTGAGAAATTTGAACTATATATTTTTATCAAATAAATTCTAAGGGTACTATAAGTGCCTAGCAAAATTCTATACAAAATGTGAAACTAAGTCATACTGAGCAATAAATTTCACAAATGTCTATATGTGGTTTATAGGCAAACACAATGAAATTCATTACATTTTATATATACATATATAAATTAATATTGGTAATGCTCCATGCTAACACACTGGCCTTAGGATATAATGATTTACATACAAAATTAGTTATGTAGTATGTAAACAGCAAAATTTTATAACATTAAATAATTAAGCTGTGCTCACGACCAGACGAAACAAAAGGTTGATACGGTTAAAGATGTTTTCTACGGTAAGCTCGTGAGCGGATATGCTATGTGCTCTGCCCATGACGTCAAAAGAGATTTTAATGTGAAGGTCGGGCGGGAAGGTATCTTTGGCAGACTGTCTGTCAGTTCAGCCTCCATACGACCACTACCTCCGATGGTACGCTGGTAGTATGTATTACCAAGTTTCACATACATAATTGGTCATTACAATACTTCAGTTAGGATTACGACTTCAGTTAGTATTCTCACGCCACTTATGTAGTGTGCGTTAATTTTATACATGTCGTTTAAAGTCGACTCCAAACGACAGGTTCTGGAGGAGCTTTTAATGACAATTATATACATATGGTCTCAGAGTTTCTGCCTGAAATCTTCTGAGAAAAAGTTGCCGAAGAAATATTTTCATTTTGATGTCTGTCCTGCGATTCGAACTCGGGCCTTCAGTCTAATAAGTCAACACACTACCTACTAGACTACGACGACTTCAAGTTTCAACACCTTTATATTCATAACGGCGTTTGGATTTTCCTGATCAATTAACATTCAACCAGATTGATGGATGATGTAAGTAAAAATATTGACTCGATTTGTCGCTTCCAAATTTTGATTGCACATTGGCTCTTCGAGGTTTGCGGAATTTGGTAAGTTACGAAACCTGGACGTTAAGAACGCACTATCAGTAGAGCTGCAAAACCATCGATAGTACTATCGATAGTTTTTTTCGATAGCGATAGTATCGAAATTTAAGTGGCAATTTTCAGTTGTGAGACGACTTCAAAGCAAAACAAAAAAAAAAAATTCGGCGTATAACACGTAACATCGGAAATTGTATTAATTTTTAAAGTTAAAAAAATAGACACAAAGTTCGAAAAATTTTTTATTAGATAATAATTTAAACTTATAGAATAGTTGTTAAATGAACCGCTATATACAATCAAAATAGAAAATTTCTTTATGGAAAAAGTAGGATGTCTATAAATTTTTTTGTGTTTCTATTTTTTTTGCCACCACTATATATATATGTGGCACCCTGGGTTTAGTACCAAGTACCGAGTGCTGCGGGTAATCGGTGTTTGCAAAATCAACAGCACCCGCGGACATAAGGAGGTTTAACTTCCTTCTCCTTTGGCTGCCATCGAGTAAACACCATCGTCATCTCTATAATTTTTTAATCACGCGGATATTCAACATCACCAACCATTTATCTATTTTTTTTTTTTTTGTGTTTAATCTAATAAAGTTTGGTTAATTGGAATAGTCCAAATATATATATAGGTAGGTAGGTGGCTATCCACTCGATGAGCGGACATACTTAGGCCGCATACAGGGCCGTGGTCATTAAAATAGGTACGACTCAAAATTTTTCTTAAAAGTTTGTATTTCCGTGTTTAACTGTTTTTTTTTTTGTGTAACATAGGTCAAATTCTTTTTCCTTTGTGCTTTTGGCATTACAAATAAATTTATCTTGGTGTCATTGCTCCAGAAAATATTAATATATTGAATATATAAAATTATATCTGGCTCCACTTGTACTCTACGTGGCTCCAAAATAATGGTATTTATACAGTATTTATATCAATTATGTTTTAGTTTTAGCCTTTGTCTATTCAAAAATATAATGAACAATTTTGGATAAACTCCACAGTGCCTAAAAATAGTCATTTTATGTTTTTCAATAATGTTTACCTATGGGTTGAAGAGAAACTTATCGTTCCTAAAAAACTCTAAAATTAAAACCTCTAAATTGTCATTAAATTTGAGCATTTTTTAACGCCCACATTGAATTGAAAAAGGGAATCCCCAAATACATACATAATTGGCCATTAAAACCCTTTAGTCAGGATTACAGCTTAGCTTCTCACTCCACTCATGTTGTGTGCGTTAATTTAGATATGAGTGACGGTCCCTACAGTTTAAAGTCGACTCCGAACAACAGATTTTTGAGAAACTTTTCATTTTAATTTTATTTTCTCTCTGAGTTTTTGTCAGAAATCTGCTGAGGAAGTCGCCGAAGAAGTATTTTCATTTTGATGCCTGACCTGGGGTTTGAACCGAGGCTTTATGTCAAATAAGCTAGCACTCTACCTACTAGACTACGGCCGTAGTGACAGTGTCTATTTGAAAAGCACTTAGTTTGTATAGGACAGTGAAATAAACAGTGTTTAAGTTTAAAATGAGGGAATTATCACAAGATCGTCACTTTTTCCTTCGACCAGAGCTAATTGAAAAGTTTTACTTTGTGACTTCAGTGATGACGACGAAGAAATCATTACAAACTTAGCTGAAGAAGATGTCTTATTTCTAGAAAATGACATCCTGCAAATGCAAAGTGATGAGCCCATAGAAGTTATCATTGTGGAAACTGAGCACGTCATGGAAGTGAGTATAACTAAAGAATATGGATATAAGGAATGCGCGTTATATAGAAGTAAAATTTCTCATGGATGGTTGTAACATTACGACCCTCTCTCACGATTGTGCAGAGAGAACTCACACGCATTTTTGTGCTGTTTGATTTAGTTACCAATTAGACTCCGACAAGAAGACATCCGCGGCGGATGTTTTATTTCAGAATGACACTCAAAAATATTTTATATTAAAAATGTTCTATGTCATTAGCTGGGCGTATTTCATTTTTTTATTTTGTCGCATAGTGCAATTTTTTTTTTATTTATCTATTACACATGGTTTAATTTTTAAGCCAAAGATGAGTAGCTTTATGTTATTTTAATAAAAAATAAATTGTTCTATTTTATTGCTCTAAAATTATTAAGCCAAAGATAGATAGCTTAACTTGTTGAAATGAAAATCAAAATAGATTATATCACAAACACTTTTCTACGGCTGTAAATTAATAAATTGTCTCCACTTATTTTCTCTCTCTTACTTACTAATCACAACCAGTGTTACCGTTTTTAGCTATTTTTAACCAAAATTTTCGGATTTGGTTATTTATTTTTTTTAAAGAGCTTTTTTTTGTAGAAATGAATTAAGTAATAAGACTAAAATTTTATTTTGTTATTGTTTGTTTCTTTTCTAACTATGTTGTATTAATTATAATTTATATCTGAAAAAATAACAAACTGTGAATTTAATTTTGGTTATATTTTTTCTAATTTGGTGTTTCTTTTCAGAAATGTGGTTTACAATATTTTTGTTTGTGGCAATACTGATTTCAGAAAAATTAATAAATCGAGTTGATGAGAACAATGCATTCAGCCCGCCCTAAATTACGGCCTAAAGCGCAAAATAAATGTCAAAATTTCTCATGTCCATGTAAGATGTGTGAGACGAACCATAATAGCGCGTTAACGCTTTGCAATTGGAAAATCCAATTTTATCTCTATTTTTTGTTTTCATTTGGCGATTTTTATCTAACATGGTAAGTTAACATTGTAGTCGCCGTGGTCCAGTAGGTAGACATAAATGCCAGGGTTCGAGTCCCAGGCCAGGCATCAAAACAAAATACAAAAAGTATTTTTTTCGGCGATTTCCCCTCAGCAGATTTCTGGCAAAAACTCTGAGAGTAAATAAAATAGCCATGAAAAGTTTCTCATAAAATCTGTCGTTCGGAGTCGACTATAAACTGTAGGTCCCGCTACTCATGTATAAAAAGAACACACACAACATAAGTGGTGTGAGAAACTAGGTCAATAATCCTGACTGATGGGTTCTAATGACCAATTATGTATGTAAGTTAACATTACTGTTCTTGGCACAACTTTGATGCTTTTATTTACGTTGCTCATTACAGCGTAAAAGCTGGGCTCTAAATTACGTTGCGCTTTACGTCGTAATTTAGGTTAGGCTGATTCTTATGCTCATGGTTTCTGCTTTCTTCCCTTCCATCTTTCCCCCCGCGTCAGAAAACACATTCCTTATACTTTATTTTCTTTGGTATAACCTAACTACATCGAATATGAATACTGAACAAGAGGCAACAAAACCAACATTGTTTATACCAACCTATATGCTTTACAAAAAAGGCGTGTGTTCACTTTGACGTTATCCGAGTTTAAGGATTATATGCGTATTATCATACGTATGAGCTTAGTGAAACTTCCATCAACACGTGTCTATTGGTCAACTGGTCCAACATTTTACCAAGCTCAGATTGTAGGCGTCATGCCACGGCACCGATTGGAGGAAATTACGGCCAATCTTCACTTTTGCGGCAACAGTAAGTCTGATGTTACTGATCGTGGCTAAAAAAACTTGTCCAACTATAAAGCACTTTAACAAGGCTATGGCTGACGTGTACACATTTTCAAAAATACTCTCAATTAATGAACATATGGTAACATATGAAATAATCTATTTCATGGAGATTCAAACCACAGTATAAGCAGTAATGAAAGCAATGACATTTGAAAAAGATTCATAAAATAAAAACACTGGCCCAACTAGAGAGAGAGAAAAAATGTTATAAGCGTTGCGAACCAAAATGTGTTAGAACCAACAGATATACAGAGATAAAGCAGAAAAATTAAATATAAACAAACATTTATTTTGTGTAAAATAAGGGAAAATTTTGAATATTTTTTAATTTCTTCAATGAAAATTTTAAAAATTCGTAAATATTTAATTATTAATTGAAATTTGTGTAATTTTTGGTACAGTTTCTTGTGCAAAAGGTAAGTAAGAAGCTGAATATATCAAGATCAAATAAGACATATTGCTCATAAAATTTTTTTCTTGCAGAACTTTGTGTATATTACAAGTATTTTTTTAATTTTTTTATTATTAATCGAGCTGTTAGCAATCTCTCTTCGTAATGAAATAAATATCGTGTGTAAAAGATAAGTAAAAAGAGAAATATAACAAAATATCTTCTCATAACTTTTTGTTTCAGGAGTTTATGAATATACCTCTAAATTGGTTAAATACTAAGTTAGTGACAATCGATGAAAGGTAAATACATTAGTTCCGTACTACGTTTCCCCAATAAAATAGTGCATTTCCTTTCAAAACTATTCTATTATTCTACAAAATAAAAACCTACTCTAAAAATTAACAAAACTGAAAGAATCAGACAGAAATACTTTTTGGCACTTTTGGACAGTACTCCTGTCAAATTCGATTCGTTACTGCTTATACTGTGATTCAAACTATAGTGTTTATGTGAGTCAGAAATACTTGTATAATTGTCATTTAGACGCCTTTTGCACGTTGAAATTTGTTTCGAAACAAATTTCAACACTCTTGAGTTTGTTGGATAGAGGGGAAAAACGAGCGGGGGTGATTTCAGAATTTCATGTACTCAGAAATTTGCTTTGTTCTTAATTCGTATATACACAGAGTTGTATTTGATTTCACATTTTCTTTTATTTTTTGTTTCGCATAGAGAAGTTAAAATCTTGACTGCCGCGGCAACTTTCAGAAAACTGGTCAATAACGACAATTTGATTTTTCACATTATATGACTAAAAACTATTTTTAGGTCGTAGATATCATCAAAAGGCAAAAATGATGTTTTTTAAGAGAAAAAGTAGGTAAGAGATGACTCGTAGTTAGTCAACGGTGTTAATATAAAGCTTGTTTAAAATGTCATTAGTCTTTGTTTATTTTGTGTGTGAAATCAAAACATTAGCAAAAGAAACATTTTAGCGCCAAACAATAAAAATTATTAAAAGGAATATAATTTAAATAAGGAAAATATATTAAAAATTAATAATACATAAATACATAATATATTATAATATAATAACAAATATAATATTAATGTAATAATCATGTCTTGTGTTTGAACCTAAATCACAAAGCCAAACAAACTTACAACTGTCAAAAACAGCAGAACGATGCGATAAAAGAAAACAAAATTTCTGAAATTAATTTTTTACGTCCAGAAGCGAAAGAAATTTTAAAAGAAAATGCAAAAAAGTTTCTCACATTTTTTTCGAAACTAATTTCAACGTGCAAAAGGCGTCTTACACAGGAAAAAAAAAACATTTGTTGAACACGGTCTTGACGAAGCTGTCGTCCTGTTATGTAAGCCATTGCCAAAAAAAAAGGGTTGAAGTTTACATTGATAATTTCTTTATAAGTCTAACTTAAATAATGGCATGTGGAACTAATCGATGTAGTAGAAAGCACATACTGAAGAATTCTACGGCGGATAAAGGAATAAAAAGAGTGGACATAAGTTACTTCAAGCCAGAAAGCATTTCCGTCGTCAAATGGATGGACAATCGTGGTGTCCACTTCGCCTCAAATTTTATTGACCAAACAGAGGTAATCAAGGTCAAGCGACGCATTGCTGGATAATTTCGCAGCATTATACATAACTAATTCTAGACTTAGTAAAATTGAGAAACATTTTCAGATACTAGGGATATAGTTACCTTGTAGCCCAATACGAGAACAATTGGTTCCAAGTAAACGAACAATTAAACATTTTATTTGAGCTTCTGAACGCTGCCGAAGACTCAGGGCCACCAACTCCAAAACTACAGCGAAGAGTTAATGGATGTATTCAGGCGTTAAATGCTTAAGGTATAGAAACCGCCACATAAGACACATTACCGATATACATTTGGTAAACAAAGATTCCTCGGACTCCTTTAAAGGAATTTGAAAATTCACTTCAGGAAATTACAAAAGTTCTGACTTGGGTACAATGCAACACTTTCCTGAAGCGCGATTATAACACTCTAGAATCCAAAGCGGTCATCACACACTCAAATTCTAAATTAGAACAACCAAGATGAGATAATTTAAAATTTAAGCCAAAACGAGTTCACACTCTTCACATAAACTCTACCAAAAATTAAATTGGGTTGAAAAATATTAAATCTTTAAACACAAATAGGGCTCAGAAAAATTACTTAAATTACAAATGCCAACATTGTAAGGCGTCTCACCAATTGTGGTCTTGTTCCAAGGCCTTGGAGAAAAATATTAAGGACAGAATTCACATTGTGAGAGTTATCAATTCATGTTACAATTGCCTCTCTATTGACCACAGTGTCATCGACAGTAAAAGTAAATTTAGTTGTAGATTATGTAAGCAAAGACACAACACTTTAGTACAAAAGGGATCAGAAACCCAGCGTTTGGGTTTTACCCAAACCATTATTTAATCGCAAAACATTAACTGCAAACCCTACCAATCTCTAAAAAATTGTCGCCTTTATTTTTTATTCTTTTTTTACTTTCCTATTTGTTAACAAATTATTTAAGTAACTTGACCTAACAGTTAAATGTATTTTCTATTGTTCTATAGTTGCAGGTAAACATTTTCTACATGATACTACACATGCACACAATCATGTATGTACGTATAAAGTAGGTAAAAAATCATACGATTATTGTTTGTGATGATCTAAAAACGGATCATGTTTTAGCTTAGCAAAGTTATATATAGAATACTTTTCCTTTACTTAAGACACATTTACTTGCAACAGAGAAAACCTCCTCCGCAAAATGTGAATTAATGAATTTAAATTTTTGTTAAATAATTAAAATAACCATAAAATATTTAATATTAAAAAGAAATAATAATAATGTGTTAAATTAAAATAAATATAATTAAAAAAAAAATGAATTAAATCTTTCTCTAAATAAATCAAAAAATACTTCTACATAAAATTGTGGTGCCGGAACCCGAGAATTAACTTTAAATTATAACGTAATAATACTGCCGTCGAGATATGGACTTTTTTTTTTGAAAATTAATGCTGCCGTCGATCTACGGACTTTTTTGAAACCTAATACTCCCGTCAAGCTACGAATTTAAAAACTCTGTTGAATCTAATTACGTGAAGACCAAAATACTATCCTTAAAAATATTAAACGTTTATCCACAACATTCGCTTCAAAGCCAAAGGGAACTAAATGGTATGTACAAACAGTCCTCGAAGACTTAGAACAAAATTTTCGTGTTTTTAAGGATGGACACGCTCAAATTATAAACTTACTACGTGACAAATCTCTACACGAGCGAGAAGTGCCATACATAAGCAATGATGTTTATTATGAATGTTATGACACATATATCTCTTTTAAATAAAGTTTGCTGGTGCTCGACTTCCTAAAATAAATTTGCCAACGTTTTTAGGAGACTATCTTACACAGATACAGTGGATATCTTACCCAGATACATTTAGGTCACTCGTTCATCAAAGTCCATCACTTACAAAAATTCAGAAGTTCTTGTATATGCAAAGCTCCTGCACAGGAGTACCACTCTCCATTGTTAACGAATACTCAACCGCTGAATCCAGCTACGATTACGCTTGGAAAGCACTTGAAAAGAGATTCCATAATCCAAGGAAGCTGATGGACAAAATTCCTCAACGTTTGTTTTCAATACCAGTAATTTCTGGTAATGTACACTCTGTTCAATAATTACTAGATACGACCAGAAGCTGCTTATCTCAACTGAATGCACTTAGTATTGATACAGCTACCTGGAATTCAATGCTAGTCCACATGACGTCGCAAAAATTAGATTTACAAACCCGCAAAGAGTGGGAACTCTCGCTTAAAACAAGCACTTCTATTCCATCTATCCAAGAAATGTTAACTTTTCTGGAAACAACTTTCCGTGCTTTGGAATGCGTTCAAGAAGCTAACCCAAATAAAAGCTTAAGTTCAAAACGTACTGAAACGCGTCACAAGCCTACGAAAATGCTTAGAGCCCATAATGCCGTCTCAACTACACTGAATGAACACTAACCCTGCTGCAAAAAACGCTATCCACTATACAAGTGTTTTAAATTTGCTACCTTATCTTCGACTGAGAAGAAACTTATTATCAACGAACACCGGCTGTGTAGAAACTGTCTACGATCTGCACATTTACAAGCTGATTGTAAATTATCAACACGCTGCAGCAAGCCGCATCATACTGTCGTTTATCAAGAATATCATCCTGCAATAGTTGCACCGATATCCCAAACGTTTTCTCAACCTGTTTTAACGTCAACTCCTAATGCACCTACTGTAAGTACCCACCATTCAAATACTAATCAAATAGCTACAGCTTTACTACGCTAAAGGTAATTATAAAGATAAATGATATAGAGTATATCGTAAAGGCTCTTGTTGATCTCAAGCATCCTTCATCTCTCAGGAGTTAGCTCACCTCTTACCAATACCACAACGGAAAACGTATATCGATATATCTGGTATTAATGGCACCAAATCAATAACAGTCAAAAAGTCAATTGACTTGAAACTGTCTTCTATGTATAGCAAACAATTTGTATTGAAACTAAACCTAAAATCTGTTTCAGATCTCCCACAAATCTATTTAGCTGACACTGATCTCTTGATGTCGGAGAAAATCGTCCTATATCAAATTTTGCTTACTACCGACCAACGATGCCTACCAAGCTGATAAATAAGAACATCCGTTCTTCGTGGGGAGTATGTTTGGGATTTTTCCCAAACCATTATTTAATTGCAAAACATTAACTGCAAACCCTACCAATCTCTAAAAAATTGTCGTCTTTATTTTTTATTCTTGTTTTACTTTCCTATTTGTTAACAAATTATTTAAGTAACTTGACCTAACAGTTAGTATGTATTTTCTATTGTTCTATAATTGCAAGCAAACATTTTTTACATGATACTACACATGCACACAAACATGTGTGTACGTATAAAGTAGGTAAAAAATCATACGATTATTGTTTGTGATGATCTAAAAATAGATCATGTTTTAGCTTAGCAAAGTTATAAATAGAATGCTTTTTCTTTACTTACGACCCATTTACTTTTTTACTTGCAAGAGAGAAAACCTCCTCCGCAAAATGTGAATTAATAAATTTGAATTTTTGTTAAATAATTAAAATAACCAAAAAATATTTAATATTAAAAAGAAATAATAATAATGTGTTAAATTAAAATAAATATAATTGAAAAAAAAAAAAAATGAATTAAATCTTTCTCTAAATAAATCAAAAAATACTTCTACACCCAGACTTTAGTTCAGAACACAAAACACTAATCAAGAAACATATTACATGGCGACCCTGCCTGAAAATTAGATCGATGTAAACTTTATTTTTTTAAAGAAAAAATGAACATATTTCAAATAGCAATAAAAGTAAAATTAATAAAGATTAAAAATTTAACTTTACTACGTAGATCACGCACCAAATATGTACCTAGCGGTAATAGACCTCCGCGTAGCGGCTATTATCCTCTAGACATACACCACCATGTGACAGCAAATGAATCAACTTTAGTCAACAACCACCAGCATCAATCATATCAAGAGATTACATCAAAAAAATTTAAATAATTTTCTCTTTAGTTATAATTATTAATGTAAACCAGTGTAGGGCAAACACATGCTGTAATAGTTTTAGTTGTATTGGTAAAGCAGCTGAGAACAAAATTCAACGTAATTTTTGAGAATCGTACACTGGGAAAATAAAAAAAAGGAGTGCGGCTTTAAAAATTTAAATTAAAGCATATGTTTATTGTTTTCAAATGTTTATAAATTATAGTTTAACTTTTAATTCGGTTAAATTTTATCTAATAGGGACCTTTACATTGAATTCTTTCTTTATATTTTCTATTTATAATAGAACCTAATGAAGTAACACTTCACTAGAAAATATTATAAATAGTTAAATAACTTCAAAATTTAGTACGAAGTTCCTCCTCCTTTGTTATTTATGAATTCTCTTAATACTTAGCGCAAGGTTCTTCAAAGTACTTGTAGGAATTGCCCTCCACTCACTTTGCATTTTTTCCCAAAATATTCCAAAGCAACTGTATATGATGCCATTTTAAAAGGCAACAACAATATCTCGTTATTAAATTGTAAATTATTGTAATTTGGTACGTCCGTTTCGTCAACCATGAATTTAAAAAAAAATTCTGCTTTTAATTGCAATAATTTTAAAGTCCTATCATTCCCTTTAATGTTGTTGAAAAATCCGTGGCTAGACTCGTAATGTCTTAAAAAAAAAAGAATTACGACATAAAGTGCGATAACATACTATACGTTGTGCATTACCATCGTTTTCATTAAACATTTTGCTGCGTGTATTTGCAAAAAACAAAAATTCATTCAAAAAAATTGCGTTGCGAGATCTTGCTTCATCAAGTGCTAAACGTCAACTGAATTGATTTTGTTCTCTGACATTAATACAAACAGCTTTGCCACGACCAAAAAAATTTTATAACCAAAATTAAATAAAAAATAACCAAATAAGTAAAAAATTAACCAAAATTTTTTTTATGTAAATGCATTTGTTTTTAACAAATTTAAGGTTTAATACAAAAATTTTATTTTATCTGTGTAGTTAAACTAAAAATCGGTGACTCAGTTTTTTTTTAAATAGCGTTTTTAGTTTATTGTGGGGGACAAAAGTCAAATGCACTCTGCCTCAAAATTTTAGATGGATACAATTACAAATATCAGATTTATAACGATTTTAAAAAAGGGCCTAATTCATGACAATGAATTTTTTAAAGAAAAATTCCTAACTAATTTTTAATTTCATTCTAAAATTATAGTCGCAACTGAAGTTGTGCGTTTATATTTCCCAAATAACAAATTCACTTTAGTGGAAAAAGTTGCTTAACAAATTTCGGCGGCGGGAGGAGTCCTTAAAAACGACGGCTATAAATCAATTGAAAAGTTTCTCTGTTTTTGGCAAGCAGGAAAAATGATGAGTTTAATAATGCAATAAAAATTATGAAAGTGAATGAAAATTTTGACTCTGATTCGGAGAATACTAATGGTATCCGAAAAAGGAAAAATATTGCAAGAAATTCCGAACGGACATATAACATAAATAGAAAAGAAAGAAAGGAAGGCCTTTAATATTTTAGCATATCAAATAAAGAACGGTCACTTAAGCCTTTTAGAAAACTATTAACTACTACTACTCTCTACTAGATCAAAGTCGGCGATTAAAGATATACCCTCTAATTCACTTTATAAGAAGAAAATGCCAATCACGAAAAAGAAATGGGATAACCAACAGGACAGGGCCAAGGTATATTCAAAAGGTAGTGCTATTAGCCCAGCTGACTACTTTTTTGAGTGCGCGGGATTGTCAAATGTTTTGTATACGTACAGTGAGCAAAAAAAAATTGTACACTTACTATCTGGAATATATTTTTGAACAAACAATTACTATAAAATGAAATTTATTGCCCTTAAGATTAAATAAAAGCTTAAAAACTATATTTTGATTATAAACATTTCTCTATTGGTTACGTATACAGAAAACAACCATCGAAACTATGAAATTCAAAATTTTTAAGCACAAAGGGTTGTGATTCTTTGACTACGGCGACCGGATTCTCTAGAAAGTCATCTTGGACAAAATCCTGTGGAATAATTTATTTGATAGTTTTTTACAATAAGTGTACACATTTTTTTTGCTCACTGTATATACATTCTTTTGTTTATTTATTTTTTATTTCCTTTAATATTTAAATTCTACACAATTTACAATTTATTCAAATATTCTTGATGTTCTGGCACAACATTTATTGCAGAATCCGCTCTTTTGCTTCCCAGTATCACTCTGAAGCATAACGACCTTAGTGGTAGCGCAAATCAACCCGTATTTAAAAATATTTGTTTTTCTACAATTAGTTTTTTAAAATTTTTGTTATAAACAAAAAGAAACAAAAGAGAAATAATGACACAAAATAACAACTTTATGTCATTTGTCACTTATCCCCTTTGTCATTTCTGGCTTACGGCGAATTTCATTTGGCATAACCCGTCACACAAAAACAACAGAAAATACATGTTGTTTTTGTTAAAAAACACTGCGAATTGAGTTGTTGTACAAATGCTATTACCTATTTGAATATACCTTGGACATGGCTTAAAAAGTTTTTACCTACATATTGTCATCTTTTTTATGATAATTTGTCTTATAAAAACTAATTTTTTACAATTTACTTTAGACTTAATCCTCTTAATTTCATGAATTACTACCGTTCATTATTTAAACCTGAATTATTATCATATATTTCACTTTCAACTCAGTTTAAAAAAGTACCTCTTTATAAAATTTCATTTTAACACAGTATATAAACAAACTTTATTACAAAAAAAAAATTCTTTTGAATGTCCGCTAATTAATTTTAATTTTATGAAAATATAATTAAAGGGTAATCCCATAAGTATGTGCATATTATTGTATGTTTTAAATGTAACAAAATTATAAAACGTAGCATGTAATCCAAAAAAAAAAAACTTATACGGTAGAAAGTTCAAATTAGTAACTGATCACAGACCACTAGTATCGTTATTTACGCACAAAAACCCTTCATCAAGCCTATTAAATTATATTATATGATATAATATTATACTAGCAGACTGTACCCGGCGTTGCGCGAGTTATAAAAATAACAATAAATAAGAATCCGGTTTCGAAACCGGCTTCTTAAAAAATGCAATTTTTCAAATTATTCGGCAACCGGTTTATCAAACAGTACTAATTTTTGCCCTTTTTTCTCTTTTTGTCCCATTTTTTTCCCTTTGGTTTAAATTTTTTAAAAGATTTATATCCCATAATCTGTACCGACAAAAGCTCGATCAATATCCCAAATTTCAAGAAAATCGGTTCAAGCGTTTACGCGTGATTGGTTATGCTCGTAATTTTCCCATTTTTGGACCCCTTTTTCCAACTTTAGAAACGGAACACCTCTAATAGCTATTTGGGAAACTTAACCAAGCTAAAGCGTAAAAAAATACCTATTACCATTTTTTCACCCTTTGTCCCATTTCTTCTCCCCTTTTGGTCAAAATTTTGAAAAGATTTATAGCCTATAATCTGCTCCGACAAAAGCTCGATTTATATGCTATCCACTCAATTTTCCCCCTTTTTGGTCCAACTTTAGAAACGGAATACCTAAAATAGCTATTTGGGAAACTTAACCAAGCTAAATCGTAAAAAATTACCTATTACTATTTTTTCCATTTCTCCCCTTTTGATCAAAATTTTGAAAAGATTTATAGCCTATAACCTCCACCTCCACGAGAGGAGAGTAGAGAGAGGAGAGGAGAGGAGAGGAGAGGAGAGGAGAGGAGAGGAGATGAGAGGAGAGGAGAGGAGAGGAGAGGAGAGGAGAGGAGAGGAGAGGAGAGGAGAGGAGAGGAGAGGAGAGGAGAGGAGAGGGAGAGGAGGAGGAGAGGAGAGGAGAGGCGAGGAGAGGAGAGGAGAGGAGAGGAGAGGAGAGGAGAGGAGAGGAGAGGAGAGGAGAGGAGAGGAGAGGAGAGGAGAGGAGAGGAGAGGAGAGGAGAGGAGAGGAGAGGAGAGGAGAGGAGAGGAGAGGAGAGGAGAGGAGAGGAGAGGAGAGGAGAGGAGAGGAGAGGAGAGGAGAGGAGAGGAGAGGAGAGGAGAGGAGAGGAGAGGAGAGGAGAGGAGAGGAGAGGAGAGGAGAGGAGAGGAGAGGAGAGGAGAGGAGAGGAGAGGAGAGGAGAGGAGAGGAGAGGAGAGGAGAGGAGAGGAGAGGAGGAGAGGAGAGGAGAGGAGAGGAGAGGAGAGGAGAGGAGAGGAGAGGAGAGGAGAGGAGAGGAGAGGAGAGGAGAGGAGAGGAGAGGAGAGGAGAGGAGAGGAGAGGAGAGGAGAGGAGAGGAGAGGAGAGGAGAGGAGAGGAGAGGAGAGGAGAGGAGAGGAGAGGAGAGGAGAGGAGAGGAGAGGAGAGGAGAGGAGAGGAGAGGAGAGGAGAGGAGAGGAGAGGAGAGGAGAGGAGAGGAGAGGAGAGGAGAGGAGAGGAGAGGAGAGGAGAGGAGAGGAGAGGAGAGGAGAGGAGAGGAGAGGAGAGGAGAGGAGAGGAGAGGAGAGGAGAGGAGAGGAGAGGAGAGGAGAGGAGAGGAGAGGAGAGGAGAGGAGAGGAGAGGAGAGGAGGGAGAGGAGAGGAGAGGAGAGGAGAGGAGAGAGAGGAGAGGAGAGGAGAGGAGGAGAGGAGAGGAGAGGAGAGGAGGAGAGGAGAGGAGAGGAGAGGAGAGGAGGAGAGGAGAGGAGAGGAGAAGGAGAGGAGAGGAGAGGAGAGGAGGAGAGGAGAGGAGAGGAGAGGAGAGGAGAGGAGAGGAGAGAGAGGAGAGGAGAGGAGAGGAGAGGAGAGGAGAGGAGAGGAGAGGAGAGGAGAGGAGAGGAGAGGAGAGGAGAGGAGAGGAGAGGAGAGGAGAGGAGAGGAGAGGAGAGGAGAGGAGAGGAAGAGAGGAGAGGAGAGAGAGGAGAGGAGAGGAGGAGGAGGAGAGGAGGAGAGGAGAAGGAGAGGAGAGGAGAGGATGAGGAGAGGAGAGGAGAGGAGAGGAGAGGAGAGGAGAGGAGAGTCTATTATATTAGATTATATTATATTATATTATATTATATTAGATTAGATTATATTATATTATATTATATTATATTATATTATATTATATTATATATTATATTATATTATATTATATTGTTACGTAAACATAGTCGAAACGACCTAATATCGTTTCACAATAATAAAGATAAACAAAAGCTACAAATACAAAGACAATGAGTACACAATATACACTAATACATACATAGAATTTATTCTAAGTAAACCAGCTGCAACAAGTATGAGAGGAAAAGAGACAGACATGTAAGCGAACGCAACAACAACCGAAGAGAACATAGTACATAAACATAATGCAGTAGCTAAAGAATTCTCTAGAAGGCGCGAACGCGAACCTTCTACTTCAAGAACCATCATCAGACTGAAGGCGTTCGCATATAGAAGGGCAAGACAACACAAGCGACGCAGTCAGAGGGAATTCAGTCAGCCTTGCATGCAGTCGCGTATGAAGTAAAAGTCGTGGTTGGAAAATATCCGTTGTAAACAGTATAGCTAATAGTGTATGAATAATATCGAACAAGTAATAAATTGTAGCTACTATTGCGGTTAAGTTTGAACAGTGTGATATAAAAGTAGTGTGATTTATAAAGAGTTTCATTAAAACAAACATATATTTGTTTTTACTTGGTTTGCAATCAACGAACTCATATATAAACGTTTTTAAAAAAGTAAAAACGTAACAATTGGTGTCAGAAGTGGGATTGTAAAATCCAAAAGTAAAAATAATTAAGTAAATAAAAAAAAAGATTAATTGAAATGAAGCTCACGGAACTAAGAGTGGACCGGCTTAAACAGGAGTTGGGTAAATTGGAGCTGCCAACAGCCGGTACAAAGAATGAACTGCAGAGGCGGTTAAGAGAACAACTTCAGCTTCAGGGCATCGACATCGAATCCTACGAGTTCGAGGATGAAGAGGAACGAGAGACACAGGCCTCTGCAACGCCTAGCGGTGTCGACATAAATTCGTTGCTAGCCGCTATGATGGAAAGAATGCAAGTATTAAAGGATGTACAAGAAGCTTCTAGAGCTGAGAACTAGAAATTATTTGAAGCTTCTAGAAAGAAAATTAGAAACTTCTGGCTGAAGTAAAAGAAGTTTCTAGAACAGAAAATCAGAAACTTCGGGCTGAAGTACAAGAAGCTTCTAGATGCGAAAATCAGAAACTACTGGCTGAAGTACAAGAAACTTCTAGAGCTGAGAACCAGAAGTTATTTGAAGCTTTTAGAGTCGAAAACCAAAGAATGCAAGTAGCAATTATGGAACACATGGAGCATAGAGAACAAAAGTTTTTGTTAAAAATGGAAAAGAAACTAGAAGCGACAACAGAGAAGCTGCTGGAAATACGCGACTCATTCAGCAAAAGAATTTCTAGTATCGAGGTAAAGGCAGATTTCGGAAAGACCGTTGACGCGAAGGTGGACAATTTAGAAAAGGTCGTCGACGGAAAACTCGTAATGATGGAGGAAAAGATAAGCAACCTCCAGAGCCAGCGACCAGAACCAGTGCGAGTCGTGTCAGAGAGTACCAGCAGGATAAGACCACCTTGCTTTGATGGCAGCTCACCCCTATCCGTGTTCAAGTTCCAATTCGAGACAGTAGTCAGCAGAAACGGATGGGACGATGAAGAAAAGACTTTGAAACTAATTTTGGCGTTAAAAGGTATCGCAGCCCAAATCCTAGAAACTAAGCCAGCCAGCTCCAGAAACAACTACAAGGACTTAATGGTGGCATTACAGAGTAAATTCGGTGATGAGCATAAACGGGAACTGTACCGCATGGAGTTAAGGTACCGAGCACAAAAGCCAAACGAGTCATTACAGGCCTTTGCGATGGAGGTTGGTTCAGCTTACATACCCAGGAGAAAACCATCCGTTGACAGACAACATTATGACTGAGGCGTTTGTCAATGGTATACGCGACCCTGACATTAAACTAGCAGTATGTTCCACACAGAAGACAACCTTTGCAGAGGCCATGGCTTTCGCACTAGCACAAGAGACCGCTCGCACAATTTCTAGACCACAAGTAAACAAAGTGCGGAAAATGGAAGTGGTAGAGTAGGAAGAATGCAGTTTTAATAAATTTAAAGAGATTTTGAAGCAAGTTTTGGTAGAGAATGGACAAAAGTCTAAACTTAAGTGCTTAAACTGTGGAAAGAGAGGTCACTTCCAAAGAAACTGCAAAGCGCCATGTAAAAGATCCAGATCTGCCTCACCATCAAGGGATACGAAACGGGAGAACTACCAACCACCTTCACAAGAGTCCCCGTTAAACTAAAACGAGCTAGCACTGAGGGACAAGTGCTGGCTCCCACAAGCGAGGGCCCCACAATCTCAATATCAGTGATGCAACAGAACAACAACAATCTTACGGCGTGCGGGTACATAACAGTAGACGACACATCTTCACTATAGACACCGTAGCGACGCAGTCTATCATCAGACCAGATGTAGTGAAGGGGAAGTGTGAGGCGCTTAGAAATGTAAAACTTCGGACAGCTACCGGAGAGTCTGCCACCGTACACGGAAAAACAGAGGCAAGAGTGACGATAGCCAACATCAGTGTAAACCACGTCTTTATTGTTGCCGATATTGTGGACGAGGTTATAATTGATGCCGGCTTTATGATAGCTCATGGTATCAACTTGAATATGGGGCAGCAGATAATGAGTTGGCGAAATGTGGAGGATATAAGCATCAGGTCCACGCCAGGAGGATAGTTGCAGTCGAATCACTCAAATTACCACCTCAGAGTGAATCATTGATATGGGCGCTTATGGAAAGAGATTGTGAGGAAAACCGTTTGTGGGTTGTGGAACCAGCAGAAATACAGACGGATTTAATAACAGCAAAGCCCCTCGTCAAATCTACAGGACAGAAAATAGTCCCGGTGAGAGTGCTGAATCTATCAGGTAATGAAAAAGTCATCTGTAAGGACTCAGAAGTCAGTCAATGTGTTCCAGTAGAGGCGGTAATAAACAGCGAACAATCGCCCGAAACTGCCGAAATGTCAGCCAAGAACAACACGAATTTAGTGCAAGTGTGGAGAACTGGGTAGCAGGCTTAGCAGCTCCAGAGAGAAATGAAGCTAAAAAGCTGCTGAAGAGGTATGCTTGCGCTTTCGCCACAAATAATAAAAGACAAGGAAGAACAGGCATGGTAAAGCATGAAATTGATACTGGCGAAGCGAGACCGATAAAACAGGCACCCAGAAGCGTACTGCTGGCGAAGCGTAATGAGGTCAAAGAACTAGTCGACGAGATGAAGAGGAGCGGTGTAATCGAACCATCATCAGGTCCGTGGAGCTCACCTGTAGTTTAATCAAAAAGAAAGATGGCAGTACAAGATTCTGCGTAGGCTACAGGAAGCTGAATGATGTCACTGAAAAGGACAGTTACCCGCTACCGAAAATTGTTGACACACTCGACACGCTAGCTGGAACGAAGTGGTTCTCCACATTGGATTTACAAAGCGGATATTGGCAGGTGGAGATTGTAGAAAAAGACAAGGAGAAAACTGCATTCAGTGCGAACGGCGGCTTATGGCCATTTGGACTCTGTAATGCTCCGGCCACATTCGAGCGCCTTATCGAACGTGTGCTAAAGGGACTATATTGGAAGACTTGCCTGGTGTACCTCGACGATATCATAGTGAGGGGCAGAACTTTCGACGAACACATCAAAAATCTGGGAGAAGTTCTGCAACGAATAACTTCGGCTGGACTAAAATTAAGCTTAAAGAAATGTGTATTGTTCCAAAAACAGGGGAAATATTTGTGCCTAACTTTGCTAGCGTTGCTACCAGCTTGCATGAGCTCACCAAAAAATCGAAAGCGTATCAATGGGGTGAGTCACAAGAAAAGGCGTTCCAGACTCTGAAAGATCTATTGTGTGTTGCACCAGTTTTGGCGTATCCAGTCCCAGGAGAAAAATTCATTTTGGACAGTGATGCTAGCGGATATGGAATTGGTGTTGTACTTTCCCAAGTGATCAATGGGACAGAGAGAGTTGTAGGCTACTATAGTCGCACATAAGCCCGAACGAAACTATTTTGTGGCTAGAAGGGATCTACTTGCAGTGCTGGAGTGCATAAAACATTACCATAAGTACCTGTATGGCCAACGTTTCCTGCTAAGGACTGATCATTCTGCTTTGAGATGGCTGCTGCAATTTAAGCACCCTGAAGGACAGTTAGCACGTTCGATTGAGAGCCTTCAGACTTACGACTTCAGCATTGAACACAGAAGAGGCATAAAACATGGGAATGCTAATGCACTTTCACGCCGGCCTTGTAGTTTGGAATGTAAACATTGCGTGAAAACTGAGAAAAAGGAATCCATCGTCGATATCCGGCTAACTGCGGATTGAAGCCCACGAAGACTGGTCCCAAGCACAGCGTAGTGACCCAATATTGACGAAGGTAATAGCAGCGAAGGAAGAGGACAAAGAAATGAGATATCCGCAGAAGGTCCTCTTACAAAAGCATATTGGGCACTATGGGACAGCTTAAAGATCATAAATGGGTGCCTATATCGACTTTGAGAAAGCGCTGATGGCAATACCTCATCCAGTCTATTGGTAGTGGCTTCCTTCAAAATGAAAGAAGTGTTAAAGGAGTTACATGATGGAGCCAGCAAAGGACATCTTGGAGGGACAAAGACGCTGGAAAGGCTAAAACAACGCTTTTATTGCGTTGGATGTCAGCAAGCAGTGCCGGACTGGATAGCAAATTGTACCCAGTGCTCCGCAGCTAAAGGTCCGGTAAGAAGTCGAGGTCAACTGCACCTTTTGAATGGCTAGCGATAGACGTAGTAGGTCCTTTTCCTGTCAGGAAAACCGGAAACCGATATATGCTATTCCCAATCAAGAGGCGAACAAAATAGCAAATGTTTTCGTAAACAACTGGGTATGCTGCTACGGGGCTCCAATAGAACTACATTATAATCAAGGCCGAAATTTCGAGTCAGCAGTATTTAAAGAAATGTGTGAGGTATACGGAATTAAGAAGTCTCGAACAACGCCGCTTCACCCACAGTCAGACGGAATGGTAGAGCGATTTAACCGAATCCTAGAGAAGTAATTGCGGAAAGTAGTCAGCGAGTAGCAGAAGAACTGGGACTAACACATTCCGAGGTTTATACTGGCGTACCTATTCGCGGTTTATGATTCAACATCTAGATCGCCCGCCAAGATAATTTTTGGGACTGAGATAAATAAAACTGTCCGGTGATTTGGAGTTAGGAGTTAAGCCTGCCACAGAGAGGAATGCTATACACACTGGAAAAGACGATAGCCTGAATGAACTTCATGAATTTGTGCGGACTCGTATAAAAATGGTCAGTAATAGAATTAAAAGCCAGATATGATCCTGCAGCAAACACTGAGGGAATATTCCCCAAGCTACAAATCAACTGGGGTGGACCGTACAAAGTAATCAAACGGTTAAACGATGTCGTCTACAGGATACAAAAAGCTAACAGCTCCCGAACAAAAATGAAGGTCGGATACATAGAGCGACAAGCAAAATATGGGAAAAGAGATAATGAGCCTATTCGGGACGATCAGGTTTAAGTGAGCGGCAGTGTTACGCAAAAATATTCGAAACGACCTAATATCGTTTCATAATAATAAAGATAACCAAAAGGTATAAATACAAAGACAATACACAATACACGCTAACACATACATGTAGGATGGCAACCCTGATAGAATAGGACTCTATAGGAGTTGGTGATTTAGTAGCTGTCAAAAGAACACAGTTTGTAGCAGGAAGAAAACTAGCGAGCGAATTAATGGGTCCTTACAAGGTGGAAAAGGTTAAATGCAACAATAGATATGAAGTTGTAAAAGCAGCCAATGTTGAAAGTCCGAATAAAACGTCTACCAGTTATGATTTTATGAAGCCGTGGGTGAATGACGAAGACGCGAATTCTGTACTGTTATCTGGGACAGATGGGTATCAAGACCGCCGAATGTAGGATGACAACCCTAACAGAATAGGACTCTATAGTATTAATGGAAAATGGAATAGTGGAAAGAAATTGTAAAGTATGAAGAAGAGGAAAAAGGAGATGTTTTTGAGTTTTTTTTTGTCAAGTCAATTGAGCAGTCGCAGGAAAAAGTTGAAAAGGAAAAATAAAAAGTTGTAAAGTAAAAATAAAAAGTTATAGAAATAAAAAGTGTAAAGTCTTTAAAAAAAGCAAATTTGTGAAAAGAAAAACTAAAGTTGTAAAGAACGGATAAAAAAAAAACTAAATTTGTAAAGAATTAAAAAAATACTAAATTTATTAAAGAATCAAACGGAAGCTAAATTTTGTAAATTTTAAAATAAAACTAAAATCACTTTTTTTTTGTAAATTTCCTAAAGTATTTGAATTTCTCTTATTTAAAATTAAATTAAAAACATTAAAATCGAAATTGAATTTTAAAATAAATAAAAAATAATATTAAAATATTGAAAATCTGAATGTTTTTTTATTTAAATATTCTAAAAACATTCTTGCATTGGAGGGCTCAACCGTCCAAACTTGTATAAAATAACGGTTTAAAATTGGTGGCAAAAATGTGGTGTGTGTGCTAATAATAAAATAAAAAGAACCAGAACATTCGGACATATACATACGAAAATAAGAACAAAAGAATGTTAGCACATCAAGTTCAGTGCCAAGTCAAAGAAAAAGACATAAAAAGGAAAAACAAAAACCGTTTTTATGCCTACGAGCAAAGAGAAACACATAAAAGCTCAATCATATACTCTGCGATCAAAAGTTAAAGAGACAGAAAAGAAGATAAACAGCGAAAGTTAGTTGAGCGAAAGATAATTAAATGTTAAGGAATCTCTAATAAGTGAAATTGATAATAATGTAGAAGAACCTAAGATGGCAACAAATATTGACGTAGCAGAATTAGTTAAACTACTTACAATGCAAACAAAGATTAACAGTGAAAACAATAACAATATTACATTAGACGCTTTTGCTAAAATAATGAGTGAGTTTGATGGTGCAAACATACCAGTAGAACAGTGGTTTCAAATTTTCGAAGACAATGCGAATGCGTACGGTTTAAACAATAAACAAAAATATGTGCAAGCGCGAAATAGTGTTGTCGGTTTGACCAAAATGTTTTTAGAGACGATATTAGTGATTACGAACAATTAAAAGAAGCTCTCATTACAGAGTTTAAACGTGAATATGATAGTGGTGAAATACACAAAATGTTGTCTATGAGAAAAAAAGATAAAAATGGAGCATGCCATGAGTACATGTTGAATATGCGAAAAATTGCATCTCTCGGTAATAGCGAAGAATGCGCTATAATTCGTTATATAGTTGACGGTTTACCGACTAAAAACGTTTTTAAACAAAATTTATATGCTGCAAGAAATTTTAAAGAACTGCGCGAAAATTATGAAATCTACGAACGTGTAAATACAGATAATTATTTTTATAATAAAAAAGAATTTAAATCATATGACAACAAAACAAATATGAACAAAGTGGACTGTTTTATAATTGTGGATCTAGAGATCATAAACGTAATGAATGTAAAGTTGATACAAAATGTTTTAAATGCAACAGATTCGGACATGTCGCAAAGAATTGCAGAGAAAATAATGTTGTTAATAAAGAAGTTAATTTAATAGTGAATAACGAGAGATATAAAGAATTTAATATAAATGGATAAATTTTAAACTGTTTTATGGACACTGGATCAGACGTTTCAAGTATGAAGTATAATCTGTATACGAATAAATTTAATAATTGTGAAATGAAGAATTGTAACTCAGTGCTAGCTGGACTGTGTAATATGTGGACAAAAACATACGGTTGTATTCAATGAATGTGAAAGTAGATAATGTTGAAACTGAACAAAATGTTTTAATAGTACCAAACCGGGCAATGAAATGTGACGTGTTAATCGGTGTTAATTCAAAAATTTAAAACGACAATAAATAAAGATTATTTTCAATTCGAATATGATGAGAAAAAAAAACACAAATGAGTTTAATGTCTATAATATTAATGCATTCGAAATCGATGTTAACCCTAAATACGAAAAAGAAATAAAAAATTGTGTTTTTAATTATAAACCGACAAACAATAGTAAAAAATCACCGGTAGTAATGAGAATTATTCCTAATGACATAATTAAACCATTTCGACATACTCCAACTATATTGTCGTTGCAAGAAGAAAGTTTTGTGAATTCACAGGTAACGGAATGGCTCAAAAATGAGATAGTAAGAAAATCGTTTTCGGAATTTGCAAGTAGAGTTGTCGTTGTTAAAAAGAAATGCAGGAATTATCGTATCTGTGTAGATTTTCGCCAGTTAAATAAAATGGTTCTAAAAGACTGTTTTCCAGTTCCGATAATTGATGACGTGTTAATGAAACTACAAGGTGCAAAATATTTTGTAACAATGGACTTGGAAAATGGCTTTTTCCATGTGCCAGTAGAAGAAGAAAGCAAGAACTATACGGCTTTTGTAACCAAACAAGGTCTCTTCGAATTTAATAGAGCAGCTTTTGGATTCTGCAATTCGCCAGCAAACTTTATAAGGTATGTTAATTTCAAGATCTTATTAATACTGATGTGATGGAGATGTATGTACGTTGATGACATCGTAATATACGGCTCTACGGCATAAAAAAGTTAAAAGAGGTTTTAGAAACAGCAGAACAATATAATTTAAATTTTAAATGGTCAAAGTGTCATTTTATGAAGACTAAAATCGATTTTTTGGGTCATATAGTTGAAAATGGTTCAGTTGCACCGAGCGAGGCAAAAACTAAAGCGGTTACGAATTTTCCAGTACCAAAAAATATTAAAGATGTGCAAGCATTCTTGGGTTTGACCGGTTAATTTCGGAAATTTGTCCACAACTATGCATAGATAGCGAGTCCATTAACAAATCCACTTAAAAAAGATGTCAAATTTGAAATTAAAGAAAACCACCGATTCTCAGAATTTTTTGCCGAGATGCTGAAACAGAACTTCATACGGATGCATCAAAATTTGGTTTCGGTGCAACGTTATTTTAAAAATTCGAAGGCAAACTACACCCTGTATACTTTTGCAGTAAGAAGACGTCACAGAATGAAAAGTCGCCTACACAGTTATATTCTCAAGGTTAAAGCAGCGTATTTATCGTTTAAAAAATTCAGACATTATATTTTGGGTAAAGAATTCAAACTTGTAACAGATTGTGCAGCCTTCAAACAAACTACAAGCAAAGCTGACCTTCCGAGAGACGTCGCGCAATGGATTCTGTACTTACAAGATTTTAATTATACAGTAGAACACAGACCAGACAATCGTATGAAACATGTCGATGCTTTAAGCAGATATCCAGTCAACGTATTCATTATTTCGTCCGAGTTCAGATGACCAAATTAAAGCAATAACAACAATCTTGAAGTCACATCAGTATGAAGATTATAAAATGAAAGGTAATTTACTGTATAGGAGTGTCAAAGGGAATGATCTGTTAGTAGTACCGAAAATATTAGAAAAAGGAGTTATAAAAAATTCACACGAAAGCGTTCATTTTTCTGTTCAAAAAACTATGCACACTATACAGCAGCAGTTTTACATTCCTCATCTCGAAAGAAAAGTAACGCAGGTGATCGGCAGTTGTGTTAAGTGTATTATACAAAATAAAAAACTTGGGAAAAAAGAAAGTTTATTAAATTGAACTCCGAAGGGTGATGTACCATTACACTCGTTGCATGTTGACCATTTAGGTCCTATGGACTCAACTAGCAAACAGTATAAACATATCCTTGCGATGGTTGATGGTTTTTCCAAGTTTGTCTGGCTTTTCCCAACAAACACAACAAGTGCAGATTAAGTCGTAAAAAATTTAAAAGTATGGTCTGAAATATTTGGTTTCCCAAATCGTATCATCAATGATAAAGGTCCAGCCTTTACTTCGCAACTCTTTGAAGATTTTTGCAAACAACACGGAATTGAACATGTGCTAACTACTACGGTGTACCGCGAGGAAATGGGCAGATAGAAAGAATAAATCGGTCTATCATTTCAATACTTTCAAAGCTATCGTCAGATGATGCATCAAAATGGTATAAACACGTGGGTCAGGTGCAAACAGCAATCAACAGCTGCATTCGCAGTTCAACAAAAACTACACCATTTCAAATACTATTCGGAGTAAAGATGAAAACCAGCTTAAGTGACAACATATTGAAGATGTTAGAAGAGGAGCTTATACAACAATTTGATATCGAACGACAGGAAATTCGGAATGACGCTAAGGCGCAAATATTAAAAGCTCAAGAGCAGTATAAGAAAGATTTCGACAAAAAGCGCCAAGTTTCCAATACATATCGAGTTGGTGATTTAGTAGCTGTCAGAAGAACACAGTTTGTAGCATTAAGAAAACTAGGGAGCGAATTTATGGGTTCTTACAAGGTGGAAAAGGTTAAATGCAACAATAGATATGAAGTTGTGAAAGCAGCCAATATTGAAGGTCCGAATAAAACGTCTACCAGTTATGATTTTACGAAGCCGTGGGTGAATGACGAAGACGCGAATTCTGTACTGTCATCTAGGACAGATGGGTATCAAGACGGCCGAATGTATGATGGCAAACCTGATAGAATAGGACTCTGTATTAATGGAAAATGGAATAGTGGAAAGAAATTGTAAAGTATGAAGAAGAGAAAAAAGGAGATGTTTTTTTTTTTTTTTTTTTTTTTTTGTCAGGTCAGTTGAGCAGTCGCAGGAAAAAGTTGAAAAGGAAAAATAAAAAGTTGAAGTTATAGAAATAAAAAGTGGAATATCTTTAAAAAAAAGCAAATTTGAAAAATAGAAAATTATGAAAAGAAAAACTAAAGTTGTGAAGAACGAATAAAAATAAAAACTAAATCTGTAAAGAATTAAAAAGAGACTAAATTTATTAAAGAATCAAACGGAAGCTAAATTTTGTAAATTTTAAAATAAAACTAAAATCACTTTTTGCTGTAAATTTCCTAAAGTATTTGAATTTCTCTTATTTAAAATTATATTAAAAACATTAAAATCGAAATTGAATTTTAAAATAAATAAAGACTAAAACTAATATTAAAATATTGAAAATCTGAATGTTTTTTTATTTAAATATTCTAAAAACATTCTTGCATACATCGAACTTATTATAAGTAAATCAGCTACAACAAGTATGAGAGAAAAAGGGACAGACAAGTAACCAGACGCAACGACAAACATTGTAGTCGCAATAGAATTCTCGAGAATGCGAAACCGCGAACACTCCACTTCGAGAACCATTATCAAACTAAAGAGATTCGCATATAAAAAGGCAAGCGAAAGCAGACAAGCAGTTCAGTGTGAATTCAGTCAGACTTGCGTGCAGTTGCGTATGAAGTAAAAGTCGTGGCTCGAAGATATCGGTTGTGAACAGTATAGCGAATACTGCGTGAATAATATCGAACAAGCAATAAATTGTTGCAATTACTATTGTGTACGTTGTATCGGTTAAGATTGAACAGTGACAGAAAAGTAGTGTAAGTAATAAAGAGAGTTTAATTGAAATAAAACACACATTTGTTTTTACTTGGTTTGCAATCAACGAACTCATATTTAAACTTTTTAAAATGGTAAAAACGTAACAATATTATATTATATATTGCATCAAACACATTATTGTATTAAATCATGTAGTTTTTTATATTACAGAATATGCACAAACATTAAAAACCTTTGAATTTTTATAAGGAAATTCTATTTTGACTCACTTGAGTAAATTCTTTACAGAAGTTATATGAATAAAGGTATGGCCACATCTAAAAAATATTTGACACAATTGCTTTACAGTTCGAAAATCTATATCTGTCTTCACATTTCAGTGAAACGTGTATTAATCAGTTTTTGATTAAAATTATTGTGTAAACGATTGGTAGGAACTCATTATAGCAAATTTAAATTAAACCTTCTTCAGGTTTGTATTCCCTTGATTTTTTTATTCAGACTTAACAATTTAGTTTCTTTAATATGAAAAAAAACTTTATCGTCTCCTGAATTAATATATATTTTAATATATAATGAGAGAATTAGTATTGGATGTCGCCGTAGTCTAGTAGGTAGTGTGTTGGCTTATTAGACGAAAGGCCCAAGTTCAAGACCAGTTCAGACATTAAAAAGGAAAATATTTCTTCAGCGATTTCCTCTCAGCAGATTAGTGGCAAAAACTCTGAGAGCAAATAAAATTGCCATGAAAAAGCATCAAAAAAAATCTGTCATTCAGGGATGTATGTAAGTTCCAACCGTAGAATAGAAATATTCCTTACTGGTGCTATTCGGGCTTTCTATGTAAGAGTAAGCTATGGTGCTTCCTTTCTTTAATCCCTTATAGTATACTACTGTGTAGCCGTCCCTACTTGCGTATACAAACGTATTGAGTTTAAAAAATATATTAAATTCTCAATATCTGGTAAGACCTTGAAATATTTACTCTATTTTGCATAGGTATATTCAACTACATTATTTGATGACCAATTAGACCGAGAGGATTTTATATTGATACCACCAATCGTAAAATTTCTCGTTTTGTGGGTATTTCATTTCACGCAAATATACAGCTTTCAATGAACCAGATAGCAATTTTAAATGTTATAATATTGTTACGAAGATCGAAACGACCTAATATCGTTTCACATAAAAACAATAAACAAATGCTACCAGCTACACTACCACATATGTACACCGAACGACTTATAAGTAAACCAATAATAACATTAGTAAAGAAAGAAAGCAATAGAAAACGCAAGCGCAACGAAAGTGAACACAACGCGGAGCAATGTATAAAGTAGCTGGGATGGATCGTATAAAATAATTAGATGGTTAAACGATGTCGTGTACGGGATACAGAAAGCTGGCAGCCCCCGGACAAAAATGAAGGTCGTGCATAAAGAGTGACTGTAAAATGTGGGAGAAGTGAAAATGAGCCTATTCGGGACGAACAGGCTTAAGTGGGCGGAAGTTTTACGAAGATCACTACCACATATGTACACCGAACGATTTATAAGTAAACCAACAATAAGATCAGTATGAGTACGAAAGAGATAGAAAACGCAAGCGGAACGAAAGCGTACACAACAAGAGGTAATGTGTATACAAAACAGACTAACAAATACATCGAACATTTTCCAAGTAACTACAACAAGTATGAGAGCGAAAGGGGTGGACAAGTAAGCAAACGCAACAACAGACTGAAGACGTTCGCATATAAAAGGGCAAGACAAGGCAGGCAACAAGTCAGTGTGAATTCATTCAGCCTTGCGTGATTTTCCCTTTAAGGAACCCACTTGTCAGACAGAATGCTTCGGATCCACTAGTGCAATCATCTGCAGATTCAGACTGCATGGGAAGAGGTGACTCGTCTGACAAGGGGGGAAAAACTGGATGGATACGTTCCGCTATGTACAATGAGAGGTAGTCATACCGCAGGCCTTGCACGGTTTTGAGGAGATTTACAAGCTGTGATGTGAATTCCCTCTCTATTAAGAAGTGGAGGATACTGGCTCGGCACAGAGGCACTGTTCCGTGGTATGAGACCAAATACCCGGGCAGCGGCCTCTCACGAGGCGCTGACTTTGGAGAAAAGGAAGGTCCCTTGAGTGCCAATGATAGCGTGGCAATTGTTTCTACCTCTCAAGCCGCAAGCAAGGGGCATAAAGGTTCTACACCCTTACTACCAACTGGAGCAAGGGAAGAGAAACACATCCGACGATGAGCCTTCCTCCGGCTCCAAGCGTCCTAAGAAACAGGGTAACCTAGGAACTAACCCTTCCCTTCAGCTGGCTTCCTTCGTCAGGTAGGATTTAGATGGCAAAATCTCTCCTGAAAGGTGGAATCTAGTTGAAGAAAGGCTCATGGAATTTAAGATGGAGAAGATTGTGATGGCAGGAAAGCGCGCATATCTTCCATCGGTTGGTCCAAGGGCATCAAGGTACTGAACTGTGAAAACGGGGGAACTGTAAGGTTCCTTGTGAAATCAGTGAGCGCCTTAGTGAACTCTGGCCTGGTGCTTGTTTGGAGGTGGTTCCTCAATCCGACCTCCCTCTACGCCCAATAGCGACGGTATAGGTCCCGCCTACTTTTAGGAGGGTGAATATAATACCTAAACTTATTGGAAAGCAGAATGACGGATTGAACACCAGCTTGTGGGTAGTAGTCAACTCCCTGACTGGTAACGGTAGGAAAGGCAGCGGGATCGCTATTGATCAGGATTCCCTTCAGTGGCTAAGGGCAAGGGGTAGTGCAGTGTTATGTGGGTTGGAACGCTTAAAATTCTGTCATCCGGACATAGTCGGTGTCAGGTAACCCAGAGGAGGCTAAAAGTGGTGCAGATTAATCTTCATCACTGCGAAGCCGCCTCACACTGTTAACCACCCTTCGCCGCCTTGAGGTTGATATCGCTCCTATTCAGGAATCCTGGATCCTTAGAGATAGGATTCTGGGTTTGAGCTATCGTGGCTATTGGTTACTTGTTCCTGGAGCAAGTGAGAAGGCAAGGACCTGTATTTTAGCTAGAAGTGGTTTGGACTTTTGAATCACTCCTTCCTTTTGTACAGGTGACTTAACAACTGTAGCCTACGGAGATGACCGTGGGATCGATTTGATGCTGTCATTTGTGTGTTTGCCGTATGAGGCTGCTTCCCCTCCTTGTGACTTTATTGAACTACTGGTGGAGCATGTGAAGAGGAAAAGATGTCGCCTTGTCTTGGGCTGTGATGCCAATCCTTACCACACCCAATGGGGCAGTGCTGATATAAATACTTGGGGTGAGTCGAATTTGAATTTTATTATTCTTAATAGGCTTAACATTCGTAACGTTGGTAACACGCCAACGTTTAGAAACGCTGTTGAGGAGGCGGTAATTGACATTACGCTCTATAACACGGATAGGTCTATGATTAGGTAGAGGAGGGTTTCAGATGAGTGTTCCTTCTCTGATCACCAACTGGTATCCTTCAGTATTAATCTATGTGGAGGCCTTAATGAGCCTTTTAGAAATCCAAGAAGAACCGACTGGTTCAGATATGAGAGGGGTGTGGAGGGGGAACTTAGAGCCCTTCGGGGAGTCTCCACTCCTGGCATCAATGATCGAGTTGGATCTTTGACGGATATTTTGTTCTTGTTATAGAGATGCTTGTCCTCTCACTTACCAGAGTAAGAGGAGCCTGCCTGCCTGGTAAAATGCGAGACTCCAGAGACTCATCTGTTATACTAGCAGGCTCTTTAATATGGTTAAGAGGCAAGAATGTTGACTTGTCTGCATATAGATCCAGTTTTAATGACTATAAAGGAAAGAAAACCACCTAGATGAGTTTCTGCACGAGTATCAAGGATGTTGCTGATGTGGCTCGTTTCCATAGGATGCTGTCGAAGGATCCTAATATCCTAGGCTTCGTCCAAAAGAACGATGGGCAGCCCTTAGGACCATTGCGTCGGTCTAGTGCAAATCACGGCTCGTTCGCGAGTGCAAACAGTCGTTGGGAACTTTTGGACCAGACCGTATCCGACTATGCTGGGTTCCAGGTCATAGCGGAATACTGGGCACTGGGATGGCGGATGCCCTCGCCATGTTAGATGTAGTCGCGCCCTCACCCTCTTTTTTTACTAAACAAACAAGACTATTAAACGTCATCTAATAACTATGCAATCAATCATATTTTCAATTGTTTGTTTTATTGTATTTAGTAGCATCTCCATAAAATAAGCTCGTGTAGTGTGCTTTTATTTTGGTTGACATCCAAGCAATATTTGACTTCCTTTGCTATGAAATCAAATTGGAAAATTCTACATGTACAATAATTATAAATTTTTTAAAATATTTAAGTATAAAAAACGTTATTTCCCACACTGTAGACCACGCTACACGAAAAAACTTTATTGAATAAAATTTAAATACAAATGGCGGTGATCTATATCGAATATAATTATAGTTTGAACGAGTTTTCAGAATGGCAATACCGTTTAGGATTTTGGGTGCAGAGTTAACAATAATTATGTATACCGTTTAGGAGGGTATCGCTTCTTATTTTTAAAACAAGTTTAATTTTCAAAACCGGGTCCAAAATATTTCAGTAATCAATAATTTCGTGTGAAATTTAAAAAAATATATATTAAGTTCTACTCACCTAAATACACAACTTACAGTATTTAGTTATGCCCCGTTTAGTTTAACAGAACAGAGTCTCTGTTGCGGATCGAACCTACGAGTTTTACGCAAATAATATACCACACTACCCATAGATTAGCAGACTATTTATTTTTGTAAAATTAAATTCGCGTTTGCTCTCAAAATTTACTTGTTCAAGATTCATTGATATTTTTTCTCGAATTTCAAACAATTTCCGCCTTGAATACAGCCAGTGTTGCCACCTTGTGTACAATTACATATATTGTGTGTAAGTTTTGATTGTGTGTGTAGCATGCGTGTAATGAGCTTCGTGTGTAATTTTACATCGTGTTCTACCTTTTTTTTAGTCGTTAGTTTTAAACAGTCAATTTGTTAACACTGATTGTTTTGTAAATTTACTGCAATTTCTAATACCAGGTTGCAAAAATATAAATAATCCAATAGTACTAGCATAAATCTATTCTGGTAGTTAAAAGGGTACGTGGAAATTTTATAGAATGCTCCTTATAGCGTTTTCATAAACAGATGCAGTATTTGCTACTACTCTGATACCGACGGATATTTGTTGTACATATCTATGATTCTCCTACTTGGAAAAACAAGAACCTGCAACTATTTTTGAAAAATGTTCGATTATTAAAACGTGTGTGAATGATTTTATAATCGAGTAAATTCTCTTAATAAAAATTCTAAGTTAAAAGTTCATAAAAATAAAATGGGTATCTTAAAAATCAAAGTAGAAGAAGCACTACGTAACATAATATAGGACAATAGACGATCCAACAGGATTGGACATAATTACATTCTAGCCGACATTTGGCGGAAAACGATTCTTAGGTTAGTTGGGTAGATACGTTCTCCATATTCGTATGGACCTATCCTATGAACAGTTTGGGCACATTGAGGCCCTCTATTAACTGCAGAAATAACCTAACCTAAAAAATTTTAAAATTAGAAATATAAGCAATATAATTTCTTCTTACAAATACGACGTTGGTTCAAGGTCGTGAATGGTCTTGGTTTCGGTTTGAATAGGCTCAATAAAGAAAAAAGAATTTATTAATAAATTTGTAAGTTTTGCAGATTTTTTATATTCTCATAATGATAAATGATTAAGACTCTTTAATTAGTCTTCTACGTATGTATAAAAATTTATTATATTTTAAGAACAAAGGAACATACTCTGCGTTTGTTTCTGGTGTGGGCAAATCTCCGATCGTAGTCAATGTCAAGGTGGACCAATATAAACTGCCTAAATACTTTCTGGTTAAGGTAGCATAATCTCCAGGGCGGTACGGATAAACCCAATCACCCTGTAAAAATATTTCAATGTTATAATGGATTAAATGAAAATTTATTTCGATAAAATACCTGAAATCCCTCGGCTTCGGAGAGTAAGTAATAAAAGCATCCAAACCAATGAGCAAGTATTAATAATATATGTATTAGATTCACTACACGCCATAAATTTGGCCAAACAGTCCTGCTTTCAACTATGTAATAAAAACGAACAGATCTATATACCTAAGAAATATACATGGATATATATATTATAGATATATTAATACTAATATATTACTAAATACACATATACTAATATTAGTCTCCCGAAATACTTACTTTAAAGAAACGAGTAAAACGGAGCAAGGGCTGCGAACCGATTTTCAGCTGCAGAAGATCAAAAGGAATTAAAGAAATTACATCAAGAAGACAATCTCTTGAATGTATATAATGTGACATAAGTTTTTTATCGTCGTAAACCTGCAGCAATTTTAAATTTGAATAATGTTAAGTGTTCTGATAATTGCATATTGAATTTTTACTTACCATCAAACCCTGTTCTAAATAGCCAGTACGCAGTTGCACAACTATATCGAATATGAATACGACATCTGTTAAAGAGTCACATATAAACCAAAATGTTGGTACCGCTTTCTAATAAAATATATGTATATACATAAATGAAAATGATTTTGCATAATAATGCGAAGAAAACCTATAGTACCTGTAGCTCAGGAAAACTTTGTCGAACAATCAGAGTCCATAAATTATAAAGCACACAAATTGTTAACACCATAAGCCAGTAAAAATAAAAATTCTCGTCGGGATTAACGACGGATCGACGCTTTTGTAGATAACGTCTACGTCTTTTTACAGTTTTATCGACGTCTCCCGATGCACTCTCTGATCCAGTATCTTCCACGGTTTCCTTTTAAATATATTTAAAACGTTTTGTTTAAATAAATTTAAAAAAACAATATGATCGCTTTTAAATAGCATTACATACTTAAACAAATAGACTCAGATTATCATTATAAGTTCAGTACATTTTCTTTTGGAAGGAAAACATATTTCAACAGAAAACATTCATCTATACTCACGATGAATAAGCTAAGTAGTAACAATTCCATTACTCAAAATTCATAACTAAAAGTAAATGATTAACAGTCTTATGCAAAAAAAAACCTTATTATGACCTTCAAATGAACATTAGTTAATAACGATTTTAAGCTTAATAATTCATTATTAAAAAAGTATATGCAAAAACAGTATTTTAACTAATATCCATTTTAATGTTTTTTCTTATTTGATGCTGGCAGTACCATTATTTTATTCTCTCAATTTTTCCTTAATGTTGTTTATGAACGATTATTATTTCATTTGGTATTCGTGTCTAATATTGTTTTTTTTATGTTTTTATACAAAATAATTGTTTGTAACATAAAAATCGGGTTGTATTTGTTTTTTTTAATAACAACAATGTACAAATAAAATAAAACAACCAATGTAATTAAAATATTACATTTTGATTAAAGAAAGTATTCGAGTACCGGTTTCTTTAAATTTGTTTTGATTATTTAGACATCACTAAACTATTTTGTAAGCAAAATTTATATTTTTGGAAAAAAGAAAAATTTGAGTACAAAAAATGAGAAAAAACTGCAAGTTTTTATTATGTGTGCCATCAATAGCACCAATGACACCAGGGATTTTTGTTGTGTTTTTAATTTTTTTTTAATTTATTTTAAAAAATTTGAATATTTTTCACAAAATGTGAAAAATTGTAATAAAATTATGACAAATGTCTTTAATATAGGTTTAAAGTAGGGTCGAACCATTTACTACAGATGTTTTAAGCTAATTATCGTTTTTGGATATACTTTTATCGAATTTAGCTTAACAACGGTTAGTAAGCATGTAGTAAGTTTTTTTGCATAAGACTGTAAACATTTAAGGGAAAATGCGAAAATTTACGTATAAATGACGATATTTTAAATTTGGTTGGTCCGAAAGTTTTTTGAACAAGATACTTAAATGTGTGATGCCATCTCTCCGAATCAATTTATAATATTGCGTTTTCTTGCTACAGGCAATTCTTTTTCTGATTAGAAATTTCGGAACGAGAAATTGGTCGCATTGTTATAGAAACTTGTGGAGAAATAAACAAGATTTTAAAACATAATATAAAGTCGATTATAACAAATTATTAATACACTTAATTTTTTCGGCTTATAATTAATATCATTTTTATTAAACAAAACATCTTTCATAAAAATAAAATAAATAACCAATATCATAAAATTCCTAAATAAAAACAAAACTAATTAAAAAATATCAACTATTTTATTATTTTTTTGCTACACACTTTCAAAAAAACTCACGAAACAAAAAGTGATGTTACTCCTGCGAATCTAGAGATAAATGAAATTTGAAGTGATTGCTCGCACACACATCAAATTTACTTAAATTTTCTGAGGACCAGCTAGCGAAAATCAAAATTATTTTGATATTCTTCAAACTCTTTTCACGTACATGTGGGGTCAGTTTTCTTTACATGGGAGTACAGTTTCATCAATAAATCACAAAAATGACAATTTGAGCAGTTTAGTTTGA
Source organism: Sarcophaga peregrina (assembly GCA_014635995.1). Taxonomy (NCBI): domain Eukaryota; kingdom Metazoa; phylum Arthropoda; class Insecta; order Diptera; family Sarcophagidae; genus Sarcophaga; species Sarcophaga peregrina. Next base: position 74,378,923 of record CM025790.1, read on the forward strand.
TATGCGTAACACTGTCGCCCACTTAAACTTGTTCGTCCCGTATAGGCTCATTTTCTTTTTTCCTGTATTTTGTCAGTCGCTCTATGTGTACGAGGGCTATTAGCTTTCTGTATATGTACACGACATGGTTTAACCGTTTAATTATTTTGTACGATCCTTCACAGCTGGTTTGTAGCCCTTTCCACTTTGAGTTGTAGAATAGAACCAATTGTCCTTCACGGAACCCCTCCTTGTTTGCTGCACGATCATACCTATTCTATCACTGACCATTTTTATACAAGTGCGCACAAATCCATGAAGTTCATTCAAGCAGTCTTCTTTTCCAGTGTGGGATCCCTCTCTGTTGCGGGCTTAACACCAAACTCTAAGTTACTGGGCAGTTTTATCTCAGTCCCAGGGTTTGATTAAACCATTCTACTATTCCGTTTGATTATGGGTGAAGCGGATTCGTTCGAGTTTTCTTAATTTCGTACACATCACAAATTTCCTTGAATACAGCTGACTCGAAATTTCTGCTTTGATCGGAAACTAGTTCTATTTGAACCCCGAGCGGCATACCCAGTTGTTTACAATAACAATTGCTATTGTGTTCGGCTATTGATTGCATTCACTTCCTGCCATTTGCTGAAGTAGTTCATTACAACGACAACATATCGGATTCCAGCATTGCTGACAGGCAAAGGGCTTGCTACATCCATCGCTATGCGCTCGAAAGGTGCGCCTGAATTATACTGTTGCAGTGTAATGGTCGTCTGTCAGAAATAATAGATTTGTATAAAAATTTTTTTTTATAGTGTGCTATTTCAAATTAAACTTTAAGTATTTGCTTTGTTTATTTGGTAAAAGGATGATCATTGCGTATGCGTTATATGCAAAAGCTCGTAATTTTGATAGTTGATAATCTAAACGAGTTAAGTGTGTTTAGTAGTATATTTGACATTTCGAAAGATTTTTTTTTTCTGACATTTCCGGTAAAGGCAATAAATCTTTCTTTTGCTGTGAACTTTTGAAGGAGACGGTCGAAGAAAAAGAAGAACGGAAGAAGAATAATCGGGAAACATCTCTATAGGAGTGCATTGGAATTTAATAAAGTTACAGTGTGGTGAAAGTTAAGTGGAAGGAAAATGATATGGCCAGTGGCGTTTAGGCGTGTTTCGTGGAGAATATCTTCAATTCGGGTCGAAATTAAAGACCAGGAAAACCTGCTACTCCACTAGTGACAGCAAGAAGGAAATAAACTTTAAAATATTTTTCTACCTAAACAGCCTATATTCTTGCCACATCTAAAATCTTTTCCTCCCCACTTCTGTTCCAAATAGCACGTGTTATAACCATCTTCACAGCACATACCACATTGTGAAGAATTGATATTTGCCACCTGTTGTGTATATAAATTCAAAGCACTTCATTCCCGCAACGATCCACGCCACATCATAATTTGTACATTTATCAACTTCTCAACCTCATCAATTAATTCCACTTCAGTTAACCACAACACCACTTCCACAACAGCATCAGTTCTTGCGCTTTAGTTAATCCCAACACGACTGCTCCAACATCATCCGTTATTACTACTTCAGTTAACTATAACCCTACTTCTCAACATCACCAGTTGTTACCGCTTCAGTGAACCACAACACAACATCCCCAATATCATCAGTTTTTATACTTCCCTTAACCACAACCCTACTTCTCCAACATCATCAGTTATTTCCACTTCAGTTAACCACAACATTATTTCCACAATAGCATCAGTTCTTACACTTCAATTAACCACAACACTATTTCCACAACAGCATCATCTCTATGATATATGGCCTAACCACAACATCATAACTTCCTTCTCCATTTGTTCGTTCGTAGTTCTATAAGTAATGTATCTAATTTTAAATTCTATTTTATAACCATTAATACACTCTTTTGACCGACGCTTGTCTAGTATCATAATGTTCATCCAGCTACACCAGCATTTCGTAAATCCGGAGGCCTCTGCGAGTTCGAATGGGTGAGTGTTTCATAATTCTGTTTTTTTCATTTATTACTTATGTTGATATTACGTGGTCAAAATTGTGCCATTATAATTATCAATTCTATTGAATATAATTAGTTCATTAAATTATCTTTCTTATTATTATTATTTTTTTTATTATAATTATTATATAAGCAAATTTTATTTCTCTATTTGGCTAGGAAAACACTTTATCCAAGTTCATTTTTCATAAATTCATTTTTATAAATCCCTAGTTTTTTTTTCCTGAACTCTATTGTATATTCAGAAGTTTTTATTAGTTTAACTAAATTGTAAAATCTTTGAGGTTAATCTACTTATCCCTTAATATCCCTTATATATATATAATATATAAACTTTTCTTATATTTATCAATATTCTGATGACATTTAGCTATTAAGTTAGATGATCGGTGTTAGTAATTAATAAATTATAAATCATGAGTATGTGTTACTAAGCTATATCTTTTCTTTCATGGCTTAATTACGGTTAGATAGATTTTATTTAGGGTTCCTGTAAATCATTTGCACGCCAAAGGAATATAGGTTTGGGAGGGTAATGAGGCGTCGATCCCTAATAACACCTAGGAAATCTTCTTGCTGACGTTAATTAATCATGTCCATAGAGTTTTTTTTTCTTTTTATTCCGTTCAAAGGATAACCATACGGCAGATTTTCCGAAGTATGGCTATCTGGTTAAGTTAGTTCCACACTTTCAGGGAGTCTATAATAATTTTTATGTAATTCGTAGGTTAGACCTAAGTAGACACGAACCCCCCACCCGACTGCAGCTAGTGCTTAATGGCTCCCGCAATCTTCTTTGTCTAACCCAGATCCATGGGAACTTTCCACCTATTTACAAGCGATAGTTTAACGGCCTTCGCTTGCGACAAAACCCCAGGCAATAACAGCGGCCTAATTGGTACCCTACTGTGTTGCAAATTATGCGGACCATAACCTACACACAGTAATAGGGAAACACCGCATAGATATATATATAGACATTATTATTACATAAAATGGCGCCCAACGTGGGGCCCGAAGTAATTCCATCTGGCCGAAGTGATCAGATTTCATCTGGCAAAAGTGATTCCATCTGGCCGAAGGGATCAAATTCCATCTGGCAAAAGTGATTCCATCTGGCCGAAGGGATCAAATTCCATCTGGCAGAAGTGATCAAATTCCATCTCCAAAAGTGATCAATTCTAGGCATTACTGGTGAAATGTTTGTTATTTTTTTTTCTCAGTATGGTTCACTTTTGCACCCCACATTTTTATTATTCTATTTCTTAATACATTTAGATTTCATTAATAACGGAGTGTTTGAAAAGGAATTTTATTTTGGAGTCATTTTCCAGAATTATTTTCTATGTATTTCTGGAGCCTTGGAAGCTTGAGGTTCGAGCTGTCTATCCGATTTACCTCTAGGAGATCTTTTCGGGGTGATGACAATGAAATAAAATTTATTTTCCACTCTTGTGATACTCTGTATCCAGACATTTTGTTGACATATTATACAATGATATCCGCGTCTTATAGGAAGAGACCAATGATAAAGTGGTATCTTGCTGCTTTACATCTCCTAATAGATATATAAGGATAACAGGTAGAATTATGATAACAGTATTGTAGGTGTGTTGACTGAATGATGGAGTACCCAGTATTCATAGACCAGATTTAAGTTGTTTAATGATTAGTAAGAGTCAGCGAAAATCTATCTGAATTTTGTTTTTCTTCTATTTAACCGAATTATCCCATTGAAGGAAAGTAATTTGTTTTGAATATTTTATATTGTTACGTATTATTTAAGTTAAGGCTCAATCCTTATTTTTTTTTTTTTTATTATTCCTATATATTGATTTATTTCTTTTATTGGTGGTTATAATAATGGCCTTAGAACGTTCGCCCCCTCATACCTCTATGTCAGGGTTAGCTTCTCCACACATTCCAACTGTGGCGAATACTAGTGATACCTGCCACATATGCTGTGAACGCTTAGACAGTAAAATAGATTGTTTAATAATAGTTAGTTGCAGTCATGCATTTCATCGTCCTTGTATTGAAAATCACCTTTCGAAGGAAAGTGAATGTCCGGTGTGTCGATTACCTTGTCAATTGTCTGATTTGCAGAAATTTTATTTACCGGGAAAAGCTATGAAATCAAAGCCGATTAAACGTGGTGGTCTAGCTAAACAATATCAAACACGTAGTTCGCATAGAAATATATTGAATGATTCTCAAACACCCTTAATTCAGTTAAGTGGTAATAATAATTCAGAAATAGTAAATGCTCCCTCGGAACTGATTGGAAACCCATCGGAAATTTTGAGTGAGGATAATCATACAGTTAATGTTGGAGATAATCCAACTACAGGTTTACATAATAGGTCATCAACTGTTGCTATTGACTTAACCGAGCTTAATAGAATAATTGAAAATAGTGTGACTAGAGTTTTGCGGAACATAAACGTTGCTCCAAACGAGTCTAATAGGTACCCTACACAAAGACCTAATACGTATGGACAAGCACCTGGAATTAATATACCTAGAACGGTTCCACCGTCTAATCACAACAATTATAATCGTATTGCTTCGCCAGGGTCCTACTCAAATTTCTCGAATTTACATAATGACAAAATTACCTCTATTATTCAGAATTGGGGTTTAAAATTCGATGGTACATCAACAGGGTTGACTGTTGAAGAATTTCTTTATCGTTTAAAAACTTTAACCATCGAGAATTTTCAAGGAGATTTCAATATAATATGTAAGAATCTTCACATTTTGCTTACTGGTAAAGCCAGAGAGTGGTTTTGGCGTTATCATAAGCAGGTAAAAGTTATTAATTGGGAAGATTTTAATGAAGCCATTAGATTGCAATGCAAAGAATTTAAGTCTACCTTTGATATCCGCGAGGAAATTCGAAATAGAAAACAAAAACCAGGTGAAAGTTTTGATATGTACTACGAAGCACTTTCTTCTATCATGGACAGGCTTGCTTCGCCTCTTTCGGAAATGGAGTTAATTGAGATTATTACCAGAAATCTTCGACCGGAGATTAGGCATGAATTATTATATATACCAGTTCATTCCATTCCGCATCTAAGAAAACTAGTTCAGATGAGAGAATGTTTCTTGAATGATGAACATGTGCGAAGAAATTTTCAATCGAGAATTGTAGGAAATACACAGTTTGTTCCCAGACGTGCTGTAGCCGAATTAGATATTGAGTTCGAAGATCATCTTAATTATTCTACGGTGGAGGCTATAGACAAAAATGAAGTAACAGTTAGTTGTTGGAATTGTGATCAAATTGGTCATTACTATCAAGATTGCTTGGAAGAAAGAACAGTTTTTTGTTATGGTTGTGGGAAGAAGAATACTTACCGGCCGCAATGCCCTAAGTGTCAATTGAGGAAATCGTCAAAAAACTCCCACCAAATGGTTCCGAAACAATCGGGAGAGGATCCATTATAAAAAATTCTCTTGCTGAGCGTAATTTCGATAACGATGATTGCAGTAACCCTAGTAGAACTTCCCAAGAGAAATTAGCTGAGGAAAAACCAATTTCACCTGACTGTACAACTGGAAACTACACTATTCTGAAGAGGAATGTTAATGTTTCTGAGTCACATAACTATGACGTTTCTAGATTAATTTATCCCAAAGTACCTTTTCATACGAAATTAGAATTATATTTAGCAAAGAGGAATGACATTTTTGGTAACTCTTCAATAAATGAAATAACACCAGTACGAACACCTAAACGTTCGACTATAAGGATGCGAAATTATTTTAAAAGAAAGAAATTGTGTCGCAAGTTATTAGTATCTTCGATTATTAATAATTCCACAGATGGTCGATATTATGCTAAAGTCTCGTTCCTGAAATACACTGAACTCGGATTAATCGACACGGGAGCAAGCATAAGTTGTATTGGAGCTGACTTAGCGCTGGAAAATTTCTCAAAGTTAACCAGTTTTAATAAGTGCAAGTCCACAGTCAAAACTGCCGACGGAAAAAAACAGAAAGTGCTTGGGTGGATGAAAGTAGATGTGACTTTTCGAAAAGTTTGTCGTCAGATTAACCTTTTCATTATACCTTCTATATCACAGAGACTTTTGCTTGGTGTTGATTTTTGCAAAATTTTTAACCTTGTACCCACCATTACAGATTCAGTAGACTTAATAGATAAATTGTCAGTTAACCCAAAATCAACGGATTTGTCAGAACATACAATCTCTACCCGCTGTGAGGAAGTTAGTTCAAATGCGGATGAAGGAAACTTATATAAATTAACCCCTAAACAACAGCAGCTTCTAGACACAGTAATCGCGGTCTTTCCAAATTTCGAACACAAGGGTTTAGGAAGAACGAGTCTGATAAAACATGAGATCGATGTTGGTGACGCAAAGCGATTAAGCAAAGACATTATCCAGTTTCCCCAGCAGTAGAAAAACTAATGTATTCGGAAATTGATCGTATGTTGTCTTTAGGTGTAATAGAAAATTCCAATTCCCCATGGAGTTCTCCTATGAGATTAGTGATCAAACCAAATAAGGTTCGCCTTTGTCTGGATGCTAGGAAGATAAATTCGGTAACGAAAAAAGATGCCTACCCGCTACCCTTGATTGAAGGAATTTTTTCACGACTTCCGAAGGCAAATATCATCTCTAAACTTGATTTGAAAGATGCGTATTGGCAGATTGGTTTAACCGATAAATCAAAGGAAATTATAGCTTTCACAGTCCCTGGAAGACCCTTGTATCAATTCGTGGTGATGCCGTTTGGACTGTGTAATGCCCCCCAAACAATGTGTCGTTTAATGGACGAAATCATACCGTCAGACCTTAAGAACAATGTATTTGGATATTTAGATGACTTGATAATCGTTTCGGAAAATTTTGATGAACATTTGGAAATTCTGTTAAGGATCGCAGGACAATTTAGGAAAGCCAATTTGACATTAAATATTGGTAAAAGTTATTTTTGCGTAAAAAGGGTAAAATACCTTGGTTATGTTATCGGAGATGGAGGTATTACAACCGACCCAGAAAAGGTTAGTGCAATCGTTAATTGGCCTGTACCAAGGAACTTAAAGCAAGTCAGAGGATTTTTAGGTATCGCCGGATGGTATAGGAGATTTATTGATAATTTTTCCACTATAGTTTTTCCAATTACGGAAACCCTTTCTTCAAAAAGAAAATTTGTGTGGACTCCTGAAGCCCAGATTTCTTTTGAAAAAATCAAAGCGTTGTTAACTTCTGCACCAATATTAATAAATCCTGATTTTTCAAAAAAATTTTTTGTTCATTGTGATGCTAGTGATTACGGAATCGGCGCAGTCCTTATACAATTAGATGATGAAAATCTAGAGAGACCAGTAGCGTACATGAGCAAGAAACTAAACTCTGCTCAACGTAACTATAGTGTTACTGAACGTGAATGTTTGGCAGCTTTAGAGGCTATCCAAAGGTTTAGGTGCTACTTAGAGATGCAGGAATTTGAAGTGATTACAGATCACGCCAGTTTGGTCTGGCTGATGCGGCAACCGAATTTAAGTGGAAGGTTAGCAAGATGGGCTCTAAAATTACAAGCTTTCAAATTTACTGTTAGTCATCGTAAAGGAAAAGAAAATGTAATCCCAGATACTTTATCCCGTTTGCCATCAGAGGAGGTGTCAGCGGTAGTTGATGATTTTCCTAATATAGACCTTTCATCTTCTCATTTTATGGATGATGATTATATTAAATTGAAAAATAAAATTCGAGATAACGAATCTAACTATCCAGACATTAAAATTGTAGATAATTTTGTTTATATTAGAACTCAGCATAACTATGGAGATGAAGTAAATGCAGACAAATCATTTAAATTGTGGATTCCAGAAAAAATGAGAGAGGAATTGATTGCGAGTCATCACAACACTTTGACTACTTCGCATGGAGGAATAGGGAAAACCATTGAATTGTTAAGGAGATATTTCTTTTGGCCAGGTATGTCAGTAGATGTATCCAATTTCATTAAACACTGCGACGTTTGTAAGGGGACAAAAGCTCCAAATTTTATTATGAAACCCGAAATCGGTAAACAAATTCTATCTGAACGTCCTTTTCAAAGACTTTATATTGACTTATTGGGTCCGTACCCAAGAAGCAAAAGTAATCATATAGGGTTGTTGATTGTCTTAGATCACCTTACCAAATTTCATTGGTTACACCCACTCAGAAAATTTACTTCAAAGGGAATTAAAAGTTTTTTGGAACAACAAATTTTTCATGCTTATGGAGTCCCTGAGGTGATAGTTAGCGATAATGGTTCTCAGTTCAAGGCCAATGATCTCAATGCCTTTTTCACATCATTAGGGATAACTCATGTATATACAGCTTATTATTCTCCTCAGTCCAATGCAGCAGAGCGCGTGAATAGATCATTGATCGCAGGAATACGCAGTTACCTTAAGGATGATCATACTCGTTGGGACGAAAATTTGAGTGGCATCAGCTGTGCCTTGAGAAATTCTATTCATAGTGCAATTAAAATTTCACCGTACCATGCTCTTTTTGGATTCGACATGATAACTCATGGTTCTTTCTATTCGTTGCTAAGAAAAATTAACTTATTGGATGACCCAGCCTATGGTCTTTCAAATGATGACAATTTACAATTAATAAGACGTAATCTACATAAACACATTCAGTTGGCTTATGAGCGTAATAAACATTATTACAATCTGCGAACCAGACCTCAATCGTTTCATGTTGGACAGGAAGTATGGAGAAGAAATTTTGTTCAGAGCAATTTAGAGAAACGATTCAATGCTAAATTTGCACCCTTATTCGTTAAAGCCAAGATTAGAGAAAAATTAGGTAGTCACTACTATACGCTTGAGGATAATAATGGCAAACTTATTGGAACTTTTCATGCAAAAGACCTTAAAGAATAAACTCCCTTTTTCCGTTTAATATTATTACTTCAAGGAGTAAATATTAACTGGTTTTGTAATGGTCGTCTGTCAGAAATAATAGATTTGTATAAAAATTTTTTTTTATAGTGTGCTATTTCAAATTAAACTTTAAGTATTTGCTTTGTTTATTTGGTAAAAGGATGATCGTTGCGTATGCGTTATATGCAAAAGCTCGTAATTTTGATAGTTGATAATCTAAACGAGTTAAGTGTGTTTAGTAGTATATTTGACATTTCGAAAGATTTTTTTTTTTCTGACATTTCCGGTAAAGGCAATAAATCTTTCTTTTGCTGTGAACTTTTGAAGGAGACGGTCGAAGAAAAAGAAGAACGGAAGAAGAATAATCGGGAAACATCTCTATAGGAGTGCATTGGAATTTAATAAAGTTACAGTGTGGTGAAAGTTAAGTGGAAGGAAAATGATATGGCCAGTGGCGTTTAGGCGTGTTTCGTGGAGAATATCTTCAATTCGGGTCGAAATTAAAGACCAGGAAAACCTGCTACTCCACTAGTGACAGCAAGAAGGAAATAAACTTTAAAATATTTTTCTACCTAAACAGCCTATATTCTTGCCACATCTAAAATCTTTTCCTCCCCACTTCTGTTCCAAATAGCACGTGTTATAACCATCTTCACAGCACATACCACATTGTGAAGAATTGATATTTGCCACCTGTTGTGTATATAAATTCAAAGCACTTCATTCCCGCAACGATCCACGCCACATCATAATTTGTACATTTATCAACTTCTCAACCTCATCAATTAATTCCACTTCAGTTAACCACAACACCACTTCCACAACAGCATCAGTTCTTGCGCTTTAGTTAATCCCAACACGACTGCTCCAACATCATCCGTTATTACTACTTCAGTTAACTATAACCCTACTTCTCAACATCACCAGTTGTTACCGCTTCAGTGAACCACAACACAACATCCCCAATATCATCAGTTTTAATACTTCCCTTAACCACAACCCTACTTCTCCAACATCATCAGTTATTTCCACTTCAGTTAACCACAACATTATTTCCACAATAGCATCAGTTCTTACACTTCAATTAACCACAACACTATTTCCACAACAGCATCATCTCTATGATATATGGCCTAACCACAACATCATAACTTCCTTCTCCATTTGTTCGTTCGTAGTTCTATAAGTAATGTATCTAATTTTAAATTCTATTTTATAACCATTAATACACTCTTTTGACCGACGCTTAGTCTAGTATCATAATGTTCATCCAGCTACACCAGCATTTCGTAAATCCGGAGGCCTCTGCGAGTTCGAATGGGTGAGTGTTTCATAATTCTGTTTTTTTCATTTATTACTTATGTTGATATTACGTGGTCAAAATTGTGCCATTATAATTATCAATTCTATTGAATATAATTAGTTCATTAAATTATCTTTCTTATTATTATTTTTTTTTTATTATAATTATTATATAAGCAAATTTTATTTCTCTATTTGGCTAGGAAAACACTTTATCCAAGTTCATTTTTCATAAATTCATTTTTATAAATCCCTAGTTTTTTTTTCCTGAACTCTATTGTATATTCAGAAGTTTTTATTAGTTTAACTAAATTGTAAAATCTTTGAGGTTAATCTACTTATCCCTTAATATCCCTTATATATATATAATATATAAACTTTTCTTATATTTATCAATATTCTGATGACATTTAGCTATTAAGTTAGATGATCGGTGTTAGTAATTAATAAATTATAAATCATGAGTATGTGTTACTAAGCTATATCTTTTCTTTCATGGCTTAATTACGGTTAGATAGATTTTATTTAGGGTTCCTGTAAATCATTTGCACGCCAAAGGAATATAGGTTTGGGAGGGTAATGAGGCGTCGATCCCTAATAACACCTAGGAATCTTCTTGCTGACGTTAATTAATCATGTCCATAGAGTTTTTTTTTCTTTTTATTTCGTTCAAAGGATAACCATACGGCAGATTTTCCGAAGTATGGCTATCTGGTTAAGTTAGTTCCACACTTTCAGGGAGTCTATAATAATTTTTATGTAATTCGTAGGTTAGACCTAAGTAGACACGAACCCCCCACCCGACTGCAGCTAGTGCTTAATGGCTCCCGCAGTCTTCTTTGTCTAACCCAGATCCATGGGAACTTTCCACCTATTTACAAGCGATAGTTTAACGGCCTTCGCTTGCGACAAAACCCCAGGCAATAACAGCGGCCTAATTGGTACCCTACTGTGTTGCAATTTATGCGGACCATAACCTACACACAGTAATAGGGAAACACCGCATAGATATATATATAGACATTATTATTACAGCAGTTGATCTCGACTTCTTCTTATTGGAACTTTAGCTATAATGCATTGTGTACAGTTTGCTTCAGTTCTCTGTGTTTCAAACCTTTCTTCGTTGGCTTCGATCTGGCGATGGATTCCTGCTTCTCAACTTTCATGTTATATTTTATGACTATTCGGTGTTCAATGCTGAAGTCGTAAGTCTATAGGAGCTTAATCCAGCATGCTAACTGTACAACCGAGACCTTAAATTGCAGCAGCCATCTCAGAGCGGAATGACCAGTCCTTATTAGAAAACGTTGGTTATACAGGCACTTATGGTAATGTTTTATGCACTCCAGCATTACAAGTAGCTCCCATCGAGTCAAACAATAGTTGCGTCTAGGTTATGACAGTGTACGACTATAGTAGCCGACGACTTTCCCTGTCCCTATCGACCACCTGGGAAAGTACTCCACCAATACCATATCCACTAGCATCACTGTCTATAATAAATTAAATTTTTTTCCTGGGATTGGTTACGCCAAACTGGTGCAGCACACATTAAATTTGTTAGTTTCTGGAACGACTTTTCTTGTGACTCACCCCGTTGATACACTTTTAATTTCTTGGTGAGGTCACGCATGCTTGCATCAACGCTAATAAAGTTAGACACAAAGCGGAGTAGTGTAGTTTGTGGATAGTCCCAAAAAACTGCGTAGTTCATAAAGATTCTGAGGACGATGCCATTCCTTTACTGCTCGTATTTTAACTTTATCCGTAGATATTCCATCTGCTCTAACAAGATGCCCCAAATATTTCACCTGTTTTTGGATTAATGGACAGAACTAATGTTGCAGAACTACTCCCAGGTTTTTGAGGTATGCATCCAAAGTTCTGCTTATCACTATAATGCCAGGTACACCAGGCAAGTCTTCCAATGCAGTCCCTTTAGTACACGTTCCATAAACCGCTCGAATTTGGCCGGAGCAATACAGAGCTCAAATGGCATAACTTTAAACTGCCATAAGCCGCCATTCTCACTGAATACAGTTTTATCCTTGTCCTAGTCTGCAATCTCCACCTGCCAATACTAGGGATGCTAACGAAACATCGATGTTTTACACATAAATTCGGATGTTTAACATCGGTGTTTTTATGGACGATAAATAGGCTATACATCGAAGTTTAATAACGATACATCGGCTTATACTCATGGCCAAAGAAAAATTAGTCAGCTACCTTAATAAATACCTTCAAGAATATAATTATTCTCACTCTCCTACAATTGTCAAAAAATTAATTGCAATCTGATATTTGGAGGTACCATTTTCCTAAACCTACACAATGCACTGCAAGAGTAGGGGCCATCCCCTGAGTGCTGGGTTTGAAAAAAAAAAAAAAACAAAAAGGTTACCCAATAAAAAATATGAAACAAAAATCATCATCTACTAAAAATGTATATTCCTAATTTTTTTAGGAACACTTTATTTAAATTAATTAATTTATAATTTAAAGTTTTATGAAATAGGGCACTGAATAAGTTTTCTTTTTCGAACTCACGAAGACCAAACCAATTAAAGAAAAAAGATCGGTCGATATTGTTTCTGATTATCAACTAACTTCTTTTATTTTTTTATTATTTCTTAATTCTAACTTATTCTATGTACTTAATCCTAACTGTTCGGGGGTGATCAAGGAAAACTAAACGATAAAGTAAAATATTTGGAAAAATGAGAAAATAACACAAAATATTAATTTTCTATAAAACAATGTATTTATTAAAAATACAACGTACCTTTCGGGTTGGGGGTTGTTTGGATATTAATTATCTCGCAAACATGGTTCTAAAAGCACTTAAAACTAAACTTAACATTAGGGTGCCCAGCGTGAACATCCAGCCCCTTGCAACATTGTAACAAGCGGATCGAGACGTCACCTGGCCAGAGATTAATAAGTTTACAATTCAGGTTGATTCATAGTAGGTTGTAAGTTGAAATAAAAAGAGTAGAAAATTAAAAATAGAATTAAAAGGTAGATAAAAACAATTCAAATTGAAAAGGAAATGTAATAATATAATAAAGAGAAAAAGAACAATTTGCTTAGCCGCGATGCCGCTTTAGAAGCAGCCACGATGTAGGGAGGTTGATCTGCATTCGCGCACGTTTTCTTGAGAGCCTGGTTGTGGGTTGTGATCTTCTTCTTTCTTTGGAGTCAACAGTAATGACTGTTGTCGTTATCAGAGCGTTCGATAGATAGCCCACGGTGTATTAAAATAATCTGTAAATGAAAACGACCAACACAACAGAAAACGAGAGAACAAATCAATACTGCTCTAGATAGGAAAGCGACAGGAGCTTTGCAATTATCGTATTAGAACACCATTGGCAGCTCAAATTCCGGGCACTCGCATTTCGAATTAGGGACGAAATAGCTCCGATGGATTAGATCAAATTTCTGATCGGTAGTAGTAAATTGTTATGACGAATGACAACAATAAAATCTTTTACAGCTTTTTCACTAAGTCATAGGCCATCATAGGGAGATTCCATTTGATTCCAATTGTCATTGCCTACCTGGTCCACGATAAACGACACTCGTTTTGCCGCAAAAGTTAGCCAATGGCGCGGGGGTTTCAGAAAACAGGACAAAACGATAATTGAACCTGTCCCACAAAGGCAAGATTCAGCTTCCCACGAAGTGAAAATACCATTTTTGCCAATAGAGTTGCAAAGCTCTAAAGGTGGAAAGTTTACCCTTCTACAGGCACAACTTTACTTTAGCAGCGAGCAATTGGGTGACCAATACGCCAGACGGGGTTATGACTCTATTATACAGAATGGCAACATATGCTTTCTCTGAAGCATCACAAAATGCATGAAGTTAAACTTCACGCTGAGGGTTAAATTAACCTAACGGGGGATGTTAATCCTGTCGATGTACGAATAATCATCGACAAACTCGAACCATCTGTTAAACGTAATGGGTTCCAAACATTCATCTCAGTATGTTCTGCCTTTACAAATTTGTCGCTTAATACTCTTAGCAACTACGATTATAGGTGCCACTCACCCAACGTGGTCAAATAGCTTTGGCTATTTGAGACAAGACAGAACGTTTTGTGACAATAGGACGTGGGGCTGGCTTGAGGCAAATGTATCAATATTCGCATTCCAACGTAAACCCAGAGTTATAGCGGTACTGGCGTCTTTAAAAAAATCGGAATATATTGGACTTGTTTATACATTTTTATTGTTCTGAATAAATGTTTACATATTTTGTTTTATTGTTCTGAATAAATGTTTATAAACATACTTTAATGTCGTTAATGTTTATACACATATATATATAGTTTTACTCTTTGAATAAATGTTGAAATCATATTATATGTATATGTGTGTATAAACATTCTGTTAGGTAAACATTATTTACATTATTCTTAATTAGGCCAATGACACTTTGACTAAGTGTGCATTTTTTGTTATTATGTTTACTTAATCATTTTGTCAATATTTTGCAATTTAATTATTATCCATATGTAAGCATAGTTTTAGTATAAAAGAAAGTAAATAAAATGTAGCGGTGGAGTTGATGAACGAACCACTACTGTGTGAAATTCAACAATTCTTATTTTGTTTTATTTTCAAGGTTTCTGCAGGTTAAAGTGCTTGCCAGAAAACAATCAAATTATAGTTCTGCAAGTTAAAGTGCTTGTCAGAACATTCTATACAAAAACATAATTTAATTAACATTTTGGTGACCCCGACGTGATCCTGTATCAGGAACAGGATTACTATTTCTTATTAAACGCAACGTTTTATCCTAAACAACGTTTCAGTTAAAGCAGGCAAGGACATCATGTCTTCATTTATTGAATTGGTTGCCGCTCAACAGCAAATTGGTCAGCGGATTGAAGCCATAATCCGCAACTATAAAAAGGATCCAGTTACTAGAAAGACTACCACCAGCTACTTTCAAGAACGACTAAGAAGGTTAGACGAGGAGTGGGCAAGTTTTGAAGTAAACGATAACCGAATCAGATTGCTTGAGCAGCCACCATTGGAGCATGATTATTTTCACAAGGACTATTATACAGCAATTATGAAGCTCGTGCAGCAATACAAGGAGGTATTTGAAACATCAATACTAAACCTTGCAGCCACGAAACCACACATGGGCCGCAGCACAGACAGTCATGATCAGGCAACAGTGCCTGTTGAAGCCACAAGGGAAGCCATGAGCCATTGCTCAACTGACCAAGATCATGAAACATTCACCAAGGAAGCCACTGCACCAGCTGCGGAGCTAGTGAAATTAATTCGAAGACAGGCAGCCATGATATCATCTGTAGAGCGGCTATTAACGGATGATTTTACGCAAGAAGATGCCATAGCCGCCACAAGGTTATGGCAAGACATTCAATCTATTCATTACCAAATTTTTGAAATATGTGATGAACCAATCTTACAGGGCTACAATATGCACAGGTTCATTCAAATCGAAAAAGAGGTCCGTATAGCATCAAATCGATTTACAGCAATCGCAGATCCGAACAACCATTATGAGCACAACCATGGGCAAACGGCCTCATCAACAGTACCAATTCCAAAAATTACCATGCCGAAATTTGATGGAAACTACATGAAGTGGAAGGAATTCCACGACCTATTTTCATCGCTGATCATCCAGCAGTCAATTCCAAAGGTCCAAAAAATGTGGTATCTTAAAACACATTTAGTGGGTGAAGCTTCAAACCTAATCAAACATTTCGCCACAACTGGAGAAAATTTCGAAGCAGCATGGTCTGTAGTGACAATGCGATATGACAATAGAAGGTTATTGGTGAGCAAACTAATTCAGGAGATGGTTGATACTCCAATCAAGACTGCAAATGATAATTATAAATCCCTACATGACAAAATCCAAGAGTGTCTGTTATCCCTCAAAAATCTTGACATTGACACCTCATCATGGGATCCGCTATTGCTTCATCTACTACTTAAACGATTAGACCAAACTACTCGGCTGCACTTCGAGCAATCCTTAGCAAAACCAAGAGAAGTGCCAACAATTAAGGACTTCTTAAATTTTTTGGATTCCATGGAATCAATATCTGATAAGGAAAGATCTGCACACTCCAAGTCAAGAGTGTGCACTTCCATAACATCAGATCGGCAAGTCATCTCACAATGCAATCTGTGCAAAAATGGAAATCACCCATTATTTGCATGCAGAACATTTTTGCAACAATCACCAGCATCAAGGCTTCAATTCGTCCAAAAACAAAAACGCTGTGTAAACTGTCTAAAAACCGGCCATAATGCAAAGGTGTGCAGTCTTAGAAGTTGCATGAAGTGCAATAAAAAACATAACACCCTACTTCATCTGGAAGGCGCAAATCATCATTCAACAACACCAGCTCCACACACCCAAACTTCGGGTGAAAATAGCTACCAGCCATCAGTAGCATCAAGCATCAGTACAATTCCAGTTAATCGAAATGCAGCATCTCTTGCCACTTCCAACCACTCTAGAACAAATAGCTACATTCTTCTTGGTACCGCAATGATTACGGTTCGCTCAAATAATAAGGAGATTCAATGCAGAGCAATACTCGACTCAGGATCACAGCTAAACCTCATCAGTGAACGATTAGTAAAGCGTCTTGGAATTTCACCCAAACCGACTTCAATTTGGTGTTGGATCAAGTAATACTAGAGTGCAGCGCCGGGTAAACATAGTATTACAACCTCGTGTTAACAACTTTAATACGCGACTCGAAGCCGCAGTCCTGACACACATCGTTGCTCCTCAACCATCACAAACAATCAATATAGATCATTGGCCAATTCCAAAAAATATCGTCCTAGCAGATCCAGAATTCAATCGTCCTAATAAAATAGATATTTTACTGGGTGCAGAATTTTACCACCAATTAATGTCAGTGGGTCAAATTAGGCTAGGACCTGAATTACCAATTCTCCAAAACACAACATTGGGTTGGGTTATTGCAGGCAAAGTAGGAGGACTTGAATCAGCTGCAGCAGTGTGTGGAATGTGCACTGAAGATGAAAGTACTCTTGAAAATGCCATTGCCCAACTTTGGGAGCTGGAGAATATAGACCATGTGTGTAAAACCTTATCAACTGCAGAGAGACATACTGAAGATCACTTTGCCCAAACACATACCATTGACAACAGTGGAAGATTCATTGTAAAAATTCCATTTTGTGACAATACTAACACATTGGGAGAGTCTCATAGCATTGCATTCAACAGATTTTTGGCACTGGAGAGGCGGTTGTCCAAATCCACCGAAATAAAGGACCAATACGTAAATTTTATGAAGGAGTATGAAGCACTGGGTCATATGACACAAATAAACATGAATACCTTCCCAACGCCACATTATATCATTCCACACCACTGCATCCTTAGACCAGAAAGTATCACGACCAAACTTCGAGTGGTTTTTGATGCTTCTACGAAAACTTCAACTGGGACATCCCTGAATGATATAATGCACACAGGACCTACAGTGCAAAGTGAGCTCTTTTCAATCTTACTTCGCTTCCATCTACCACGTTTCGTCTTCACAACTGACATAAAGAAGATGTATAGACAATTCATCATGCACCCAGAAGACAGAAAATTTCAAATTATCATCTGGAGGGAAGACCCAACAATGCCAGTTAAATACTATCAGCTAAACACAATCACCTATGGAACGCGGTCAGCTCCATACTTAGCAACAAAATGTCTGCAAACAATTGGCAAGACAAATATCTCAAACTACCCACACGGAGCTCAGTTCCTTCTTCACAATTTTTATGTGGATGATGGAATTGGAGGTGATGACAGCCTACAAACAGTTTTAACGATTCAAAACGAGTTAAAACATATCCTAAACCAGCATGGCCTTGAACTACAAAAATGGGCGTCGAACCATCCACAATTATTAAAAAATACAACAGGAACACAACAAGAAGTCAATTTTGACTTTAACAACGAGAATCAAGTTGTCAAAACCCTAAGCTTAACGTGGATGCCAACAGTTGACAAATTCTGCATTAAGGTTTGTCTAAGGGAAATTCATCAGATTACCAAACGCACAGTGAGCTCGGACTTAGCTAGGCTTTTTGATCCTTTGGGTTTACTATCACCAATTGTAGTCACAGCCAAAATGTTTATTCAAGAGTTGTGGAAACTAAAACTAGGCTGGGATAATGAGCTGCCAGAAAGCTTTCGGGTCAGGTGGATGACTTTTCGCAGTGAGTTAAAGTACATAGATAATCTAAGGTTGCCTCGGCATATTTTTGAAGGGCAAAAACCATCTAACATACAAATTCATGCATTTGCTGATGCCTCAGAAAAAGCATATGGTACCGCAGTGTACGTAAGAGCAATCTTAAAGAACAAACAAATAATAGTTAGACTTCTATGTGCAAAATCACGGGTAGCACCGTTAAAACACCAAACCCTACCTCGCCTGGAACTATGCGCAGCATTGTTGGCTGCTCAGTTAACTTCAAGAGTTAAAAAGGATTTACATCTTGAGGATACCCCCACATATTTATGGACAGACTCTGAAATTGTATTAGCCTGGATCCAATCACAATCTTCATTATACCAAACTTTCGTAGCTAACAGAATAGCAGCAATACAAGAGTTGACTGTTACCAAACAATGGCGACATGTGAGATCAAAGGATAATCCTGCGGACATCTTATCGCGTGGTCTATCTCCAAAGAAATTAGCCGAACACCCCGTATGGTTTTACGGGCCCATGTTTCTGTGCGCGCAAGATGAACTTTGGAAACAAAATTCCGCAAAGAGTGAAGAAATCTTCAGTGACATGAACCTAGAACGGAAAAAGGTAACTGCTGTCACAACTACAACTGAAACTTCAACCAGCATCGTCTACACAATACGCCACAATGGATCCTTCAGGACACTACAACGAGTGATAGCTTATATCCTCAGATTTATAAACACTACCAGAAAACGCAAGCAACAACAGGAAGTAGAGTTATCAACCCAGGAACTGGAGCAAGCCTTAATAGTTATTGTACGAGCAATGCAACAGTCAGATTTTGAAGAGGAGATAAAACATTTAAGGAAATATAACGAGGTGAACAAAGGTAGTCCATACAACAATCTCACTCCATTTTTGGACATAAATGGCATAATCAGAGTAGGAGGTCGTTTGGAGTCATCAACATTGCAGTATGACGCTAAGCACCCTATGTTAATCCCTTATAATGATCCAATATCAAAATTATTAATGCAGATGGTTCATGAAAACAATCCGACACTGCGGACCTCAAGCACTTTTAGCTCATTTACGACAACGGTATTGGCCAGTAAAAGGAAAGACGGCAGTGCGATCAATTGTTCATCATTGCATAAAATGTACGAGAGCTAAGCCAACACTGCTTAATCAAATTATGGGGAACCTACCATCAACACGAGTCACCCCAGCTAGACCATTCATCAACTCTGGTGTTGACTTTTGTGGACCCTTTTGGATCCATTATAAAACAAGAGGAAAAAGGCCACAGAAGGCTTACATCGCTGTCTTTTGCTGTTTCGCTACTAAGGCCGTACACTTGGAATTAGTAAGCGATTTAACCACAGAAGCGTTTATAGGCTCATTAAAAAGATTCATAAGTCGAAGAGGTCACTGCAAAAACCTATATTGCGATAACGCAACAAATTTTGTTGGCGCAAAAAATCAACTTAAAGAGCTGGCAGAATCACTTTATAATCCCTCAGCTCATGAAAAAATTAGTAAAGAATGTAACTCCAGAGGAATAACTTTTCATTTTATCCCACCAAGAGCACCTCACTTTGGCGGTTTGTGGGAAGCAGCAGTAAAATCAGCAAAATATCTACTAGTGAGAAGTGTATCGCCTGCAACATTGACCTATGAAGAACTTGACACGGTGGTAATAGAAATTGAAGGTATTCTCAATTCCCGACCAATCGGTCCAATGTCAGATAATCCAAATGATTTGGCTGCATTAACTCCGGGACATTTTCTCGTTGGAGGACCGCTAAATGCTCAAATCGACATAGAAGAAAGTCAATCCAAAATCAGCTTGCGTACTAGATGGAAGTTAGTCACTCAGTTAAAGCAAGAGTTTTGGAGGCGATGGTCAAAAGAATATCTATGTGAGCTCATTAAAGAAGATAATACAGTACCGTTACAGTGGCCATTAGGAAGAATTATAAAGGTACATAAAGGTGATGATGATTTTGTGCGAGTAGTGGATGTCAAAACATCAAGAGGCGTTGTTAGAAGACCAATTTCTCGATTAGCGCC
Organism: Sarcophaga peregrina; assembly: GCA_014635995.1. NCBI lineage: Eukaryota > Metazoa > Arthropoda > Insecta > Diptera > Sarcophagidae > Sarcophaga > Sarcophaga peregrina. The sequence goes on from CM025790.1 coordinate 74,399,493, forward strand.
ACTACCAATTAACAGTGCAGAGTCTGGTGAAACCCCTAACCAAGAAGATATCGAAGAGCCAACTACCTCTCATGATCAAAACACTGACATTGAGTTTCACAACAATGATGCGGAACCAACAACATCTCATTATCAACCCAAAGACTTTGAAATTCCTAAAAAGAGGAAGTGTACCTCTATAAATCACAACCTTTGGACAATCATGATAATCACTCTACTGTTTCCATTGGTGTTAGGAGCAAAAGTACACAACACGAAATTTGACAAACAATTGGGTATACATTTTGAAGGAATCGGATCAGCAGTAATATCACCTTCAGAATGGCAACTACTAGTCTATTATGATCTAAAGGGTTTTTGGTCTGAATTAACAACATTTTCAGAAGGAACAAAAACACTCAACCAATTATGCAATGAAATACAAGAAAAGTCAACTTGCGCTAATCTGGTAAAATATTTTGAACATACTGAAGCCGAACTTAAGATGGATAGTACATTACTTTCCGGAAAACGACAAAAGAGAGGTGCAGTAGATTTAGTTGGAAACGTCGCACATTCATTATTTGGAGTACTGGACTCGGAATATGCCAAGGACATGGCACAGACAATCTCGCAAGTCAAAGAAAATGAGACACACCTACTTAACCTTATAAAAAACAGACGTCAATTATTGACTCTACTATAAACATCATGAAATCCGACCAAGAAGCTGTTAAGAAAACATTTGATCACATCAACTTTCAAATCGCAGAAATCTATAGCATGGCAAACACGGTTAAGGAAGAACACCATCAGGAGAGGCTTTATCGTTTGTTTTCATCACTAAGTATACAGTTAACTATTACAGCAGCAAATTTGCAACACACACAATTATCAATTATTGATATTCTTACAAGTACTCACCACGGCATCATTAGTCCACTGCTTCTGACTCCTAAACAAATGCATGATGAAGTCGCAAAAATAAGATTTCATCTAACAGAATCATTAGATCTCCCTGTAAAGCAAGAAGATACTTTACAATTATACAAGCTGATGAAGGTTAAAGGAGGACTTACTGATAATACCGTAATATTTAGTTTAACCTTACCATTAGTCGAGCGTAATAAATTCGACATCTTTCACCCAATTCCAATACCAAATTGGATCAATAACACACTTGTGTCAATAAGGCCATGCTCATCGTTTTTAATTATCAACAGTGTTCGCAATCAGTATTTTGCTCTTAGTCGTAGTGAATTCAATTCATGTACTATTCTTGAGAAAGAGTTATATCTCTGCCCCACAACTTCAATAAGACATGAACCAGGTTCAACAGCATGTAGTTGTGAAATTAACTTATTTCACAACAGGACCCAGTTAGACTGTCCAGTGCAATCAATAAAAGACACTGCTTCATGGATTCCTCTCTATCATCCAAATAGATGGATATATGCAATTCCAACTCTTTCTGAAGCAACAGCAGTGTGCAAACAAGAAATCACTCAACTAACTCTCGAAGGTTCAGGTTTGCTAATCCTGGAACCAGAATGCACACTCAAATACAAATTTATGACATTGCAAGGACAACAAGTGATATCCAGCTACAGTAACACATCATACACCAGCCTTTGGAAAATTACGAAACAAAACCATGAAAAACATTTAAAACCATTACTACATGAAATACATACAAATGAGTATATTTCTCAGATAAAAAATTTAACAACATTACAAACCGCATTACAAGACCAAAAAATACTTCAGCTACCGAATAAAATTGACACCCACAATTACCATCATATCACAGTTGGCTACACATCATTAATAATTGCAATAGCAGTCCTGATATATTTAATCTTCAGACAACGGTCAAAAAGGTCTACAACTCCAATTCCAATGCCCCGTACACAACAATCAACACCAGATTTCTCCGTTCATATCTAGTGAACATCAACAACTGATTAAACAAGCCCATTCAATCTGATGAAAAGGAATGCCAGGCCAGCACTTATTATGTCTCGCTGATTATATCCATTCATGTATACATATTTGGTTTATTTCATTTAGTTTAGATTTTTTTTTTTTTGAGCTTCGCTCAACGGGGGGAGCATGTTTATACATTTTTATTGTTCTGAATAAATGTTTACATATTTTGTTTTATTGTTATGAATAAATGTTTATAAACATACTTTAATGTCGTTAATGTTTATACACATATGTATATAGTTTTACTCTTTGAATAAATGTTGAAATCATATTATATGTATATGTGTGTATAAACATTCTGTTAGGTAAACATTATTTACATTATTCTTAATTAGGCCAATGACACTTTGACTAAGTGTGCATTTTTTGTTATTATGTTTACTTAATCATTTTGTCAATATTTTGCAATTTAATTATTATCCATATGTAAGCATAGTTTTAGTATAAAAGAAAGTAAATAAAATGTAGCGGTGGAGTTGATGAACGAACCACTACTGTGTGAAATTCAACAATTCTTATTTTGTTTTATTTTCAAGGTTTCTGCAGGTTAAAGTGCTTGCCAGAAAACAATCAAATTATAGTTCTGCAAGTTAAAGTGCTTGTCAGAACATTCTATACAAAAACATAATTTAATTAACAGGACTCATAAGAGAAAAGATGAGTGATGGGGCTAAAAACGACATGTTGGGAAAAATAGTGGTTAGGAGGAGAATAAAATTGTGTTATGGTCCGTAAGTAGTTTAGGGAAAGATATTCCCCAATTGCTTCCTTGTATCAGGGTGTAATATCGGTGCTCTGCAAATTTCGAGCAAACGCACCTCTACGAGATGGACCAAGATTCAAGTCCATAGGAGATTTGGACTTAAACGAATTTGACTGACGTGTTTTACCCGTCACAACTAAACAGAAAACGGTCTGGTGGGCGATCAAAGGGTCTTTGGGAGCCTTTCGAAGTCCGGAAAGCATTATCTGGGGGTATACATCTCCACCCAATAGCAAATCCATATGGGCATATTTAAAATCTGTTAACGGGAGATCGGGTGCATCAAAATCAGCATATTTTGCTAACGAGCATGTAGGTAATTGACTAGTGAGCTTTTCGACAACATATACCTCCATGGTCAATTTAAACGATGGATCAATGGGTGACCGTAATGAAATGTTTGAGTTTGCCACCACTTTGCCACTGAGGCCCACAATAGTGGCAGCAGGTGCCGAATGGGTTGGAAGATCTAGCTTTCGTTGGAACTTTCAAGAGATGAAAGTAGCTTGAGACGCTAGGTCTATTAGAGCTCTCGCAGAAGACATCGCATTATTCAGCTTTAAATTAACTTTGGCAGTTCCTAATAGAACTGTTGAAGACGGGGTGGACTGTATTCGGGTAGCGAAATTTTGAAAAGGTCGAGAAGCAGCGGATGTAGATGGGCCGTTTGCCACTTCATTTCGCTTTTGTACAGGATAAGGCCGTGGGATTTCCAAAGAACTGTCTGGGGTAAAAGGGCTAGAGGAGTTAGGTCCAGTCCTCTGTTCCTCCCGGGGGAAGATTCGATACGATAAAGTAGCGAATGATTTTTAGTTTGCAAATATAGCAAATATTTGAACTCTGACATCTTTTGAACTCATGCAAGGCTTCCAAACAATTGGTGCAGAAATTATGTTCTTTAACGGTTGCCAAGCGAGCGCTAACCGCCATTCTCAAAAAGTCGGAACACAATCGAATGGGATGATTCCCACCACAAACTGGACATTTTCTCTGGGGTAAGTAAGAGGACACAGTCTCATAAATTCTGTGTCTTCGGCGATTACTAGAATTGCTCTAGTTATCAATCTGAGCAGTACCTTGGGCAAAATTGTGGCTGCTGATAATATCCGAAACTGATTCGAGAGTTCGGTATCTGACGGTCAGGAATTCATCCATCCTGCTCTAGTTGGGTAGGTCCGCGCAAGGCCCCTGGGACTGTTCCCAAAGACCTAGGGTATGTTCGGGGAGTCTGGTGGAGCAGATGTACACAAAGATTATATCCCAATTCCGAGTCACTATGCCCAGCAACGAAAAATTCGCTATACAATCATTAATTGTCCGCCGCAAACTCTTGATGGAAGTGCCAGATTCTCTGGATATAGAAGTGAGGTTAAGGTATTCAATTGAGAATTCACTAAAACGTGTTTATTCTCATACCTATCTACAAGGTTCTGCCACGCTATGTAGAAACCATCATTCGTCATGGGGAAGGTTCGAATAATGTCCCTCGTCTCATCTTCTGTCTTCTGCAAAAGGTAATACATCCTTTGGATGTTACTAATATGGGAGTTGGTCTCATAAATGGCCGAAAACAAAGGTAGGCCAAGAAGCATAATCACCAGTAAAGGTCGGGGTGTCACAGGGGGGAAGATGGATCGAGATACTATTAGCAGGGCCTCTCAAGGCCTTGCATTTAAGGCTATCAGTCAGCTCATCAAAGAACGAGATGGTCTGAAAATATAGCGTATATTCCGACATATACTTGGCCTTCAAGTCCTTAGAAGATACCTTGGTATCGTCGGCACTTTCCAAAAGGTCCTCTTAAGTGTCACGAAACGCTTCTTACAAACGAGTTAGTTCCTGCCGATGGACATTCCGAGTGTGAACAGAAGGATCCTCTTTAGGGATGGCTTGAATAAAAGTTTCGAAATCGCCTAAGCGATTGTAGTTTTTTGTTAAGTTTCTTAACGCAGCCAGTTTTTAGAATTGGGACAAAGAAAAAGTTTTTATAAACTCAGAAAAAAAAGAGAATGAAACAGTGAATGTTAACTAATGGGGACTCTAAATTGTTCAGTTCCAAAGGATAGGAACAGGTCGAGAGAGAATCGAAAACAAATTCCGAAAAATTAAAAAAAATCACTAAAAACAAAATCCCAAAAAAAATTAGGAAGGGGAAAATCCAAATCACTATTCGAAACACGAAAACATTTGCAAAATTAAAAAAATATGTTCGCGAAAAAGAACACAGATACAAAAAGAAAAATTTTCGAATCAAAAATAAAAGTTGTACCAAAAGGGTTTACTCAGAAAAGTAAATCACAAACTCAATTCAAAAAAATATATAAAAATATTATAAAAAAAATATGTATATAAAAATATATATAAAATTCTTGTTTTTTTAAATTAAATCAAAAATTTCTCTAATCAAACAAATAAGTCAGAAAAATATTAAGAATATATGTAATCCACTAATTATGTATCTTAGTGCAAAAAAAAAAGATATTTGAAACAGCGGCCACCTTATTCTGTGACAACCTTCCAACTGTGTATAAAGCAAGTACACAACAACAACACGCGAGATCAATGCACTCTGTGTTGTTTGTGTATACTTTTTGCCGTTTGTTTATGTTCACTTGCTTTTTGTTTTTCTTATATTGTTGGACTTCACTGACATACACTTCACTAAAATTTATATTTTTTTTAACGTTTCTTTTTTTAATTCAACACTAATATGTTTTTCAGCACAAATTATTTGTATTTTTACATACCGTGTACCAAATTTTAGGGAAAAGAAATTACAAAAAACGGTGAATAGGGTATGGTTTCCAGTAACAAAATATCCAATGGGATGAACAATCCCCAAATGTTTGGAGTGATCGGGGAAAAATAAACGATAAAATAAAATATTTGGCAAAATGAGAAAATAACACAAAATATCAATTTTCTATAAAACAATGTATTTATTAAATACACAACGTACCTTTCAGGTAGGGGGTTGTTTGGATATTAATTATCTCTTTTCGGTTATCATTATAATAATTGACAATTAACAAACATGGTTGTAAAAGTACTTAAAACTAAACTTGACACTAGGGTGGCCAGCGTAAACACTAACTGTGCTAATTCTTCAGCAACTCCGTTGCTTTTATCTGACCTTGTTGCTTTATATATATTTTATGTGTATATTATAATTCATTGACTGTAGATTACCACCATTTTTTATTCGTTACTTTTATACTTCTTCGCAAAAATAACTGAAATCAAGACTATTTCCTATATATGTATATAAGTAACGTATATAGCGTGTTTTTAGTTTTTCACACTTTACACGGAGAAACAGAGAAGTCAAACACACTCCTTGTTTGGTCGTTAGTAAATTTCTGATTTATTAAAATCTAAATATTCTTAAACTAAGGTACAAAATTAGACATAAAAGGGAGCATAATAAGGTGGTGGGAATTTATTTAAAAGGAAAAGAGTTTTTACAAATCTGTTAATTTGCAGTTTTTAACAAAAGAAATATATCTTATGCGAAGCTACAAAATATAAATGAAATATTTAATTACGTCTGATATCAATTACTTCTCCCCCCTTCAAGATCGTTCGCGTCCTCGCGAATATCCTGACTATTTACATGTTTTACAATTGATAAAGTTAGTATAACCATAATTGTTAAAATTACATACATAAGTAATATTATTCCAAGTTTTCATTTTATGCAAGCTTAATTTTAATTCACTTAAAGTAGTGTTAGGTAATTGTCTTATTATCTTTTTAACAATATCATTAACATACGGTACATACATAAAATTATTATTATCATTGAAAGATTCAAAAACAATTTCAGTTATAATAATTTCAAAAAGAAAATTAGATTATGATTTTTTGTTCTTAGTTCCAAGTCATTACAAGTTTGTTTTAGAACAGTTTCATTAATATTCTTTGTTACAATCAAGCTAGGTTCACTAAAATTTATTTCGTTTTCATTTTTTTTTATAAATTCACAATCAGTTTCATTTTTATTAAGTAAACTCCTTATACACTTATTTTCTAGATATTTTATTTTTGAGTCTTTTATTTCATATAGGAAATTATCAACACTTGTAATTTTTCTATTAATTTAAAAATTTAACTCGTATATATATATTCAAAAACATATATACGATTATTCAAAGATATATTCTAACTGATTTGTATTTAATTCAGAAATTATATCCGGGTCTATTAATTTCGGATTCAGAATACCCTGTTTATTTAAGGTCAGTCCAAATTGAATGTCCTTCAAATGTTCGTAAAAGCTTTTGATGCTATCTAAAAATCCGTCCGATACTATTTTTTAACAATCTGATTCTGCAATACACCAGTGGCATATTTCAAATTTCTAATAAATTTAGTCTCGTTATTAATGTGATACAAAATATTGTTAATGTCGTCCTGTGTCAGCGTGCTATCTTCTATTGTCTTCAATCGGTTTGGTATTTCCTGCGTGCACTCGTCATCAAGAGTTCCAAACAAAAATTTTATTCCACTGCCCAATGCGTTGAGAAGTCCCTATTTGTGTCTAATATTGAACAGTCGCCTTTCGGCCTTTGCCATTTTAAGGTATCACTCAGTCACTGTTGTCTGCAAAAATTTATTTTCTTTAAATTGACTTTCTAACAATTCATACGCTAGTTGAATTTCCGTTTTATTAATATTTATTATTAGTTCATTATACTTAACAGATATATCTATTGTTCCTTTCTGCAGTATCACTTAACCCCTGTGACTCCTTATCTATTAAATTTATATCGTCTGTGGCGTTACTACCGTTATAAATGAGAGGTATACCATGACTATTAGTACCATCCCTGGTATTCTGGTTTCTGGAATTGTCATAAGAACATTTTTTTTTTTAACACGTTTTATACTTTCTAGTATTTCTATCTCTCAATTTAACTGAATAATGGTCATTGCTCTCCTTACGCAAAACTTGCGCGTGCTCAAATGGGTTTGCTTTTTTATCTAATTGATTTCTTTAATTTTCTGCATCTAAATATCAAGTTTTCATTCTGCGAATGAAAAAGCGATCTATATATATGTTTAATAGTTTTTCTAATTCGGTCTTTTCTTCGTTATTTAAATGATCGATCCTAAATTTGTCAGCCTGTTCCTCTTCCTAATTATTCATGCCACAATCTCTTACTATATTGTTATAAACGTCCAATTCAATTCTTATAGCTTGCTTTCCCAGGTCAATTACTGCGTTTAATTTTCCTAAATAATCATACCCAACAGACTATAACAATTATTTAAAAATTCGTAAACATAAAACTCTAATTGCTTCCCATATTTCCTATCAAGTATGTCCTGTTTGACACTTAAAATTATATTTCCCGTAACAGTAGTTACAGTTATTGGTGGTATTATCCTAATTTTTGTTCTTAATGCTCCAGGTCTAACCAGGCTTACAGAGGAACCTGTATCCATTAAGTTATATTATCTATTATTAATCTTATATATATATATATATGCCCTTGCATGAAAATTTTCGGTCCCCTTGTCCATTTAAATTTCGATAGCTCACGCTAGGACAGTTAAAATTGGATTGTGGGTGATTATTGGTATCCGGTCGAGTACCTCTCGTAAAAGGGTTAGTACAATGTCCGGAATAGCTTGGTAAATAATTGTCTCAGAATTCTCCCGTCTGAAAGTGCTTTACCTGTTTTCCATTGTTTGGTCAATACCATAGTTCCTACAACGCATCTTCTTTTTATGAACCATTAAGAAGAATTTGGCCTTATCAACACAAAACCTGTAAGTTTAGATTTATTAAAAGTTTAAACACAAAAATTCTCAATATATTTAATGATTTTTTAGTTTTTGCCCTTATTGCTATGTTCTTGTACGGGTTTTATTAAAAAGTATAATTTCTCCTTCTCTTGATCACCGTCACTTTTCACACTTATTAAATTTCCAAATTGTTTTCAATATTTCATTACTTTTTATTTATATTCTTTTTTTTTGTTAATGGATATGTTCTTCTTTTTAATCCAAAATTATTCTATTATTCTTTTTCTTGTTACCAATTCTTTGTTACAATAAATTTGTACAGTTGCTGTGTTTTCTTCTTGCACTTTGATTTAGTTTTAAGACGTTATTTCAACTGCGACACTTTTCTGTGTTATATTTTATCCTCTTTTTTTATTTCTTTGTTTACAACACTGTTTTTGTAATAAAATAAGCTTTTTATCTTCTGCACTTGTATTTTCCTTTTCATTTAGGAATCCAGAATTTTTTCTTTTGCACTTATTTCTTAAGGGGGTCACACGATTGACGCAATACACCAATTATTGGTATATTTTATACGTCAATCGTGTGATTTCACAACTTATTGGCTCATATGTCAAATCACAACAATATTGTTCTTATTTTGCCCAATCAAAAGCAACCCTGGTGCGACAATCATGTGAACGCTAGATAGGCAATCATGCACAAATAAAAACGTTAAAAATACACCAATATTTATTGTGTTCTAGTGCGGCAATTAAAGACGGCAATACGCGCCGATAATATTTTTTATTAAAATATTTTTTTGTAGCCGCATTTATTTTCGTAAGTAAAATAAGTTTTTATTCTTGTATATATGTATTGCAATTATAATTTACTTGCAGTTTTATTATGGAGTTGGATGGCTGCATAGAATTTGATGTCCTGGATGACTGCACCCTCTCTCAGGTACCACAAACTTCTGTGCCAAAAAAAAACCAAGTGTAACTTCATTTTGGACCTACAGTAGCATTAATGGTTTAATACAAGCTGTAGAGGAACACCCTTGTGTTTGGGAATACTCTATCTCAGACTATAAAGATCGAAACAAACGGGAGCAGGCATGGTGCGATATTAAAGACAATTGTCCTGGGCATACGATGGAGGACTGCAAGGCCAAATGGGCCAATGTGAAAACGGCATTTCAAAATGTCAAAAAGAAAAATATGGCAAAGTCTGGACAGAGTGCTGAAAACATTCAGCCACATTGGCCGCATTGGACTGCAATGCAGTTTTATAATCGACACAAAGCATCAAAAAGTTCTTCCTCAGTGTCAACGTTAGATGCAAAAGAAACTCAGCCAGGCTGCAGTATGTCGCAAAATGTTTACCTACCTCAGACGGGAAATATAAACAAAGCTGACATGTTGCAGTGGGCAGTTAAGTGTTTAGAGGCGCAAGAAGACAATTGGCATGCAATAGGGATGTATTTGGCTTCATAAATGCGGGAAATTGCCAAGAAAAGGAAAAAGGCTGCCTACAAATTGCACTTCCAACTTGTTAAAACCGCAATGGAAGCAGCTTTGGAAGCTGAAGATGAAATCTGAATTTGAATTGAAACTGTTTAGGATATATTTTTTAACGTTAGTTTATTAATTTTTAATACTGAAGTGATTTTTTTTATTTTTTTGTTTTTTTTAATTTTTTGTTTTTTTAATTATATTGAGGTGATATTGATTGTCTGAAATAAATATAGATTTATTTAAAATAAAAAAAATTATAAATTAATAAATTCACCAGTTGCTGACATAAAATATTGTTCTAGTTCTTCACGTATAGTCTTTGCTTCATTACTTATGTAAGAGCTTGGAGTATTTTCTGTTCCACTTACTCCATCGATGTCTTTTGATATGCGCCATCAGTGCTTCTTTTTGTGAGCCACTCTCTGACCCATATACTTATTTTAATATTTCTTTTATTCTTTCTTTCATTTTTTTCGTCTTCAAGTGCACACACAATAACTAAAGCCGACGCAATTTTCTTTTTTTTTTCAATAAACTCACTTTTTACCGAATGAATTAAAATTTTCTATATTTTTATAACAGCTGTTTCTGATAGTTACCATATACTAGAACAATCGTGTGACTGCAAAGCGGCAATTATTGCCACTAAGCCGTTTTGCGTCAATTTACGACAATCAGATTTATGAACGATAGGGCAATCATCTGACTGCATAGAATTTGATTGGGACAATTTCTTTATTGGGCCCATATTCAGCACAATAAAAATTGTATAAAATTGGCGCATTGTGACAATCGGGTGATCCCACCTTTACACTTTTATAATTGTATTTAACACTAAAAAAATTTTTATTTTTACAACCTATTTCAAAAGTTTCAATAGGATTTTCAAAACAAACTTTTATTTCCCTTATAATAACCAGGTAAGTATTTTTGATATATTTTAGCGATTATTTATTCATATGTTCTTATCGCGTAGAAACAAAGGGATTTCCTTTATTTTTTGCTTCGCTTAACCGACTGCGTCAGTAACGTTTATAGCGTGTTTTAAGTTTTTCACACTTAAAACAGAGAAATCAAACACACTCTTTGTTTGGTGGTTAGTTAATTTCTGATTTATTAAAATCTAAATATTCTTAAACTCAGGTACAAAGTTAGACATAAAAGCAAGCAGAATAAAGTGGTTGAAATTTATTTAAAATGATAAGATTTTTTACAAATCTGCTGATTTGGAATTTTTAACAAAATATCTCTTACGTTAAGCTATAAAATTTAAATGAAATATTTAATTACGTCTGGGAATTTACTTAAAAATATAAACACACAAAAAGAGCTTTTGCAAATCTGCTGATTTGCTGTTTTTAATAACAGAAATACACCTTAAGTTATGGAAACAGGTTTCCTATGCTACTATATGCATATCTGTGGCATTAAGTCAAAATTTCGTGTTTAGAGATATTAAGGGTTCTGTCTGAAATAATTAGTGTTTGTTAATGGTATCTCTAAAATTTAAATGCGTATAGATTTATTAATAATAACATTTTATACATGAAATTTAGCTGAGTAATAGATTTTAAGGAAGAGAATAAGGACATGCAATAAAATGAAAAAACACTTATGTCGACTTAAGCCATTATTATTTATTGCCATAGATATATATATTTCAGTATATCAGTCAACATGAAGATAGTTAAACAGGCAAAGCAAATTAATTTAAGAAATTTTGATGAATCATCTCAATCAAGAGATAAAACAGTTATACACAATATATTTTTACCGAATTCGATTCGTGCATTGATAGTTGGATCATCGAATTGTGGTAAAACTAATGTGATGATAAGTCTAATTGAAAGTCGTAACGGATTGATATTTAAAAACATCTATGTATATTCAAAATCATAATATAAACCTAAATAAATAAATATTGCTATCTAAGAAAAATAATTAAACCGATAAAAGAAATAAATATATTTACGTCTTCGAAAAATGAAAAAGCAAAAGCTTATCCACATTCTATAATAATATTCGATGATGTTATTTGTGAGAAACAAAATTGTATAAGAGACTACTTCTGTTTGGGAAGATATCGCTCCTTTATTACAACAGTCATATCTCAAAAAATTAAAAATTTGTAGTTACTTAAGCAAAAGTGCTCTTTTAGACCTGCTGTACATGTTGAAAAAAAATCAGTTCTATATCCCAAGCTGAACCGAAGCTATAGCACAAAGTGTTTGCGGCAATTAGATCATAGGACTTATGTCTTGAAAACTTAAATCGCATTTTGCCAAGTTCAAGTTTTTTTAAGATATGACTAGGTTGCAATAAAAGAGCGATATAAATTTACTGATTGCTTTTATCTGCGTCAAACATATACTAAAATTCCGAAAAATCTAATACGTGATAAAGCAATATGATTATAATATTTAAACAGGATGAAATGAATTTAAATGATATATATAATGATCATACTATTGGTGATATGACTTTTAAACAATTTGTTGACCTTTGCAGTGAGTGTTGGAAAGATAAATATGAATTTCTTGTTGTAAGCAAGGATAATTTAATAAATAAAAGACGTTATCGAAAAGGATTTGATACTTTCATACAACTGTGATATGCAAGCAAGTCGTGACCACATATAAAGCAGATCGTGACCAGATATAAAGGAGATAGTGACCAGATACAAAGCAGATCGTAACCAGTTGTAAAGCAGATCATAACCAGTTATAAAGCAGATCGTGAGCAGATATAAAACAGGTCGTAAGCAGTTATAACGCAGATCGTGAGCAGATATGTAGCAGATCGTAACCAGATACAAAGCAGATCGTAACCAAATATAAATCATATCGTAACCAGTTATAAAGCAGATCGTAACCAGATATAAAGTAGATCGTAACTAGATATAGCACATCAAAATTAATATAAAAAATTATTGTAATGTGTACAAATTACCAGAATAAAATGTTAAAAGATCTTGTAACGACGGTGATAATGATGACGTAAATGATGATAATGAACTCATCGAAAAATTTTAAGATAAGCATAAGGGTATATACAACACTATTCATGACGATGATTATGATGATGTAAATGGTGGTAATGACGATTTTCAATATTAAAGTATGCCAACTTATAATAATGATGATGACAACAACTATGGTTATAATAACCTGTATCAAGTACATGTCCCAAAAACTTGAAAAGAAAACAAAGTTTAAAGCTGACGAAAAACGCTCCACTATTTGAAAATATTCAGTTACTTATTGATAATAAACAATTGGATAAAATTTATGGTCTTAATTAAGATGAAGATGGAAGTTGGTGGTATGACATAGGAAAATTAATATTTAGAAGAGATTATACTATACAGATAGAAAATATGAAATTGAAAATGACACCTGGATTTTTTGAACTAGTATTTCATTCAAAACCTCTCCATTATTCTAAAAATGATTTAAAGAAATATAGAGATTGTAATTCATACCAATGCACATAGACATCGCTATTAACCTAATGAACAAGTGAAAAAAACACGAACTTTGAAATGTAGACATTAGATAGATAATTAAACATTTATTCAAAACAACACCATTAACAAAAGGCAGTGATTTATTGTTAAAATTACTAGATAATCGGAAGACAAACTATATACATTGGGATTATCCTAATGAACTAGTTGACAGAATACGTTTATGGTGTTTTCTTTTCTACCAAAAAATGTGCACTTAATTAACGCATAATGCAATTTCGCGTTTGTTTCTTAAAAATGTTTCGATGGTGGAGGGCATTGCATTTTATACCCTGTATAAATCGAGAGTGTTGATAATGCCCTGTAAAGCAGATGTCGTTTGTTTATTTATAGGGCTACCAGATGAAATTTAAAAAGTCGCCTGGGATTGTTTTCCAATTTGAAAATATTTTTTTCACTGTTTTGTTCAGTAATCCTAAGGAAAGATTACATTATTCATGGTCAGTAATATAAAAAATTGCATTCAATGTTAGAACAGTGTTAAAATAATTTTTTTTTTTTTGTTATAAAAAAGCTCTCAAAAAATAAAGTTGAAAAATTAGTGATCTGGCAAAATTTTTTTCATATTTACATTTTTTATTGAAAACAAATCAAAAAATACAACACATTTTTAGATCTAAAACCTTTTTTTTGAAAAAAATATAAATATGGATATTGCTATTTTATTTACGAAAATTGAAATAAATTAGTTATTAGATTCATTCAGAGCATACCCTTTTTTCAATATTTGTGTTATGTCCTTCTCAAATAAAAAATGACGTTACAACAGGGTTGGTCAAAACTTTTTTAATGTACCTTGTAAGAGGTGACATTTTCTTTGTAGAAAAGAAAACACCGTTACTTCATTCATCGCTAGGTACTGGTAACAACAATCATCAAAACGAAATAATCTCTATAATCGGAGAACTAACATATAATATAACTTATTAGAAGAGTGAAAGAGATGTCTTATACGTATTAAGTAAATTAATATTAGTAAATTTGGAGAAAGTTTTGATAAATCTAATCGTAAAAACAAAAATGTCATAACCAAAAAATATATTACACAAATATATTATGAGCTCATAATACCAGATATAAAGGAGTTGATCGAATAAACAATTTAAAAAGTGATGTAGAAAATGTTTATCTAAAACCTGCGAATGATATGGAAGTATTCAAAGATAATTTTAATACCACAATTATACACAATCAAGAAATAATGAGTAATAATATTATAAATAAAATTAGCGAACAATTTGAATTTGAAAAAATAAAAGGCAATGTGGAGAAACTTGAAAAAGCCCTTGATAACTATAGTAATACAGATTTTATGAAGGAAAACTATAATGGAAATATTGAATACAGAAATCAAATTACTGAGAAATTCAATAAAATTGAAGCTGAAAAGAAAGTGTTAAACGAAGCTTTAAAGAAAATTGTAACTATTAAATTAGATTAGTTCCTTACTAATAACTATAGTCAAAGATTAAATCATATTGTTACGAAAGTGGATATGGTGTTGTTAAAATAATAAACAAAAGCTACAAAAACAACACAATATACTTGATCATTCATAAAATGATAAACAAAAGCTCCAAAAACAAACAAGCTCACTGTTCACGTGATCAATGAATGAGTAAAAAATGTAGCAACAAAAATAAAGCGCTTGTTTACAAGATCGATGAATAAACAAGAATAAGGGATAAAAGACGTAAATAACCAACAACAAAATGAAGGAAACAAAGCAGTAAACAAGCAACAACAATGTACAGTATAAAATAGCGGATAAACAAATAAACCAACTACAACTAATTTGCCTGGACGAACGTAAACAAGAGACAACAAAAATGAAAAGAGGTTATTTACATTATTAGAATGATCCCGAATGTTTGTTCATTCATCAAATCAATCAAATTTCGAAAGTGACGCGTTAGTAAATGTAGGATGGGCACCAATCAATGCTGAATCTGTTATTTCGCTATTACTGGAGATTTTAGTTTTTGTTTTCCATCAAAAACGTTACCCGTGTTTATGATTCAGCTGGTCGGTTTTGAATAATACGGGCGGAATCACCAGGACAACCAAAGTGTTTGTTACTTTGTCCGGGCGGAATCACCGGGACTATTTTATATACATATAACTCAAGCACTTAAACTTGGTTATAGTGGTTTGAATAACACAAGCACTTACACTTGGTTATTGCGGAGAAATTGAGAATAAAACAATCGTTATGTTTGCTTAAACAATTGTCTATACAATTTATTTTTAATCAATCACAGCCTTAAATACTATTTTATTGCCAAATTGTAACAAGTGACCCAATTTTTAAAATCTATGTCTTCCGATTTGGATGAAATATGCACCAAGGTTAGTACTATTGGATAGCAGGCCAGACACAAATTTCCAAATCTATCAGTCAAAAGAATCTCATACAGCTCACTGTTAGATCGGATGCGGAAATTATCGCCTACTCGCACTGGACCAAAGATCTTACATAATACTTTTCTCTCGAATACTTTCAAGTCTGCTGCAACAGTGCTTAATAGGGTCCATGCTTCTGCGCAATAAAGAAGCTCGGGTGAATGAGCGTCTTATAGATTACGAGAGATGTCTCTGCTACTCAATTGCCTATTAACACCATAATAGTACCTGTTGGCAAGAGTAATACTGCGCTTGATCTCCAGACTGATATCATTTTTGGTGGTAACGGCAGAGCCAAAATTAATGAATACCTTGACTGTATCAAAGGAATAGTTATCGGCCGTAATCTGAGAATCAATACGCCGCACGGCTCTTTTGCCCTCATTTACCGCCAGACCCATCTTCTTAGACTCCCGTTCAATAGCACTAAAGGCAGCAGTGACATTACGTTTGGTACGCCCTATGATGTCGATGTCGTCAGCGAACGCAAGCAACTGGACACTTTTTTGAAAAATAGTGCCATTACGATGCACTCACGCCTTTCGCAGAATACTCTCCATGACGAAGTTGAAGAGGTCGCATGATAAGGGATCGCCTTGTCTGAAACCTCGCACGGTATCAAAAGGTTCGGAAAGGTCCATTCCTACCTTGACGGAGCTGCAGAAATTACTCAAATTTATTCTGCATAGCCTTGCCAGCTTCGCAGGTATACCGAGCTCAAGTATTGCGGCATAAACACGATCCCTTATGGGGCTATCGAAAGCAGCCTTATAGTCGACAAAAAGATTGTGTGTCGACTTGTTTTTCGTGGGTCTTTTCCAGAATTTTGCGTAGTGTGAAGATCTGGTCGATGGTGGACTTGCCAGGCCTGAAGTTATACTGATAAAGTCCAATCAGTGTTTTGACGAGTGGCTTTAATTGTTCACACAGTACGCCTCTAAGAACTTTATATGCGATAGGGATATAACCATAGGATCTTCCTTGTTTAGGACAGAATAGAGGACACTGAGGTTCCAATCGTTGGGCATACTTTTCTCTAGTCAAATTTTGTAAATAAGTTGGTGCATCCGCCCTACCAACTCATTACGAGTCGATGTTTGGACCTCTGAATGTGCACACATCTAGTACACTGGATACATGCCTTCCGTCAATCACAATATCGCTCCTTTATTGCAACATAGTCATATCTCAAAAAAACTTGAACTTGGCACAATGCGATTTAAGTTTTCAAGACATAAGTCCTATGATCTAATTGCCGCAAACATATTTTGCCATAACTTCGTGATTTTTTTTTCAACATGTACAGAAGGTCTAAAGGAGCAGTTTTGCTTAAGTAACTACAAATTTTTAATTTTTTGAGATATGACTATGTTGCAATAAAGGAGCGATGTGATCGATCTGGCTGGGTGTTGATCGATCAGGGGACATCCAAGTGGCTTTGTGTATGTCGAAATGCTGAAACCTGGTGCTACATACTACCATGTTACGCACCGAGGTGAAACCGATCATCCTCATACCATTGGCGGTAGTGTTCGCGAGGAGGCTGAACAGTTCGACAGTGGAGCCAAAGATACCTTCCCGCTCGACTTTTGCAGGTAGAAGACATCTTTAACCACATCCTCCTTATCTTCCGTCGGCGCTTGAGCACAAATAAGGGTGATGTTGTAGAATTTTGGCCTGATGCGGATTGTGGCTATTTTTTCGTTCACTGGCGTGAATCCAGAGACAAGATGGCGAAATCTCTTACTAACTACAAATTCGCATCCGAATTCGTGCTTATCAATATGGCAGCTGTAATACACATCGCAAGATGCCAGCCTTATGAATCCTTGTCCTATCCATAGCATTTGCTGTACAGCAGTGATGTCCGTCCTACTTTTCATGAAGGCTTCCGCCAGCTGGTCGGAAGCGCCTACCCTGTGAAAGGTGCGGACGTTCTAAGTGGCTATTCTTAAATCATTGTCCGTTTTCCGTCTTCGTCAACTTCTGAGGGGATCTTTTTAAGGTTTATTGTTGTGTCTTCCATTGAATGAAACCCAATTTTAACGTCTAGGGGATTGGACTTCTTTGCACGCATTAGTTAACATCTAGCGGGTGCTAGAATGCCATCCAGGCAGAACCACGAGGAGGCTGCGTGTCAACTTAAATGCAGCAAGACAAGGATCGTCCTGGTGGTCGCAACATTGGCCACAATCAAAAACTTTACCTTGTTTGCATGCGATCTTGAAATCAAATATATCGAGTGAAAAATGTAAACTGTCGAATTTAAATATTACATGGAAAGTACCACATGTTCAACTTGCTGATGTCAATAAATTGGAAATGTATAAAACTATCAGCAGTCGTCGAACTTTGAATATATCGTTTAGAAGTTCGGATATACGTATTATTACCCCTCTCTTCCTGAAAGCAATACAATATTATGGAGATGTTAAGCTTGCTCGTGAAAATGAAAGACCGCGATTTCTGTTAATAGCATTTCCAAACAGCTCTAACAAATTTATGCATTGTGGTCTAACCAACGTTAAAATTCATCTCAACTCAGAGTCGTATCCCCACGATGATTTAAATCTTAAATTTGATAGAAATCGGTTCGCACTACTATATCATATTGTTACGAAAGTGGGAATGGTGTTGTTAAAATAATAAACAAAAAGCTACAAAAACAAAACAATGGAAGTTAGCAATTGTAACGACACTGCTAATAAAAGAAGTTTAGCAGTGTCAGCATAATTCGTAATGTCATTGATCATCATTTTATTGCTCAAAACAAAGTATCGAATTACAATTAAAGTCAAAAGCACCAATTATTGCTCAATAACGTAGTATTGAATGGGGATTAAAGAATTTTTCCCAGCTAAGCGTCTGGATGACCGCACATGTCGATACAACGTGATCGTCATAGGTCGGATACTACAGTTGATCGTTATTCGTGTTTAAATTATTTGTTTAATTGAAATTGTGAAATTCAATTATTGTAATTAATTAATCCTTGTTAATTGGAATTGTGAAATTAAATTATTGTAATAAATAATCCTTGTTAATTGGAATTGTTAAATTAAATTATTGCAATAAATTAATAATTTGTTGAAATTATTAAATCACTTGAAAATTAAATCAAACTTGTTATTTCTTTCAGTGCTGTGTTCTGAACTTAAAATTAAATTTTTTTCAAATATATCGACTGGAAAACTCTAACTGGCAGCCGAGCAGGGACCCACTTATACAAAACAGTGTCCTTATAATAATGAAATAATAAAAAAATAAATTAAGCTGTGCGATTCACAAGGGACCCTCCGCGGCTATAAATAAAAATATTGTAAACGGCACCTCCTTCGACAAACTGATACTCCTGGTAAAAAAATCACAAAAGGATATCAGATGTAAAGTGGAGCAATCCGTTCCCAAATAGATATCCGTGATCATAAAAACGTAATACAAAAAGGGACAAAACGGACCTCCCGCGAGGTGGAAAAAGGGTTTTCCAATCGATCGGTTCGCGCGGCTAAGACTCGACATCAAATTTTTTTTTTTTATAAACAAAATAAAAAGTGAAATTAGAAAAACAAAAATAATTGGAAGAATATATGAAAAAAAGATAATGAAAAAGAAAGTGGAAAGAATTTATCGCAATAACAAAAAGGAAAAATATATACAGTCATTTTGCCTTACCTGCACAAAGAACTTTTGCACGATATTTTGTGCAGTTAACGTTAATGCATTTACCTGCTCATTAATGCTGGTAAGTGCATTTGAGTTTACTGCCAAAAAAAGCAGCTAACAGCAAATAATTTTAATGAATAAAAATAGGGTGTAAGGTCGACTTCTAACTTTTTAGACAAAAAGGTGAATGTTCGAAAGTCGATTTATAGAGTCATATTCGACTTTTTTTAACAAAAAGTCTATTGTTCAAAAGTTGAACTCTATTAGGCAGCTAAATGAAATTTTTTTAACCAAAACCAGCAAAAGCTTCCTAAAATATTATGCACGTATCTTAAATGTACAGGTATGAAGAATGCACTTATATTAAGAAATGTATATGGGTTTGGTAAAATAAATACACGAAATACAATTTTTGTGCACTTAAATGCAAAACGCACTAAAGTGAAATGCAGGTAAGTCAAAACTACTGTATAAAAATCTTAAAAGAAGAAAAAATAAAAAAGCAAAAGAAAATAAATAAGGCTTAAAATAAAACATTGTGTAAGAAATACAAAGGAAAGGAAGGAAAATTAAGAGAAATCCAAAAGAAAAAAGAAAATAGGAAAATCCATTGTGAAAAATAAAAAAGTAGAATTGTTTTCAAATAAAAGAAGTGAAGAGAGTGATTCCAGATTGGCTACAGGCGAGTCCTTTTGCCACTTTATTTTTGCCTCTAAATTTACCTATTATTGACAATGGAGGAAATGAGGTCGTGTTTGACCAACCTTACGGGGGCTGTAAATCGTCTATTGGAACAAACAAAATCAATAGAAAATAGACTTGGCAAGCTAGAACAAAATAGTGACATGACAGTATTGGATAGGAGATTTTTTTTTTTTTTTTTTTTTTTTTTTTTTAGAGCGATAGATTTCCCGATAGCGTCAAAGAACTACGTTCATTTGATGGAAACCCTTTACATTATGTCTCCTGGGTGCATTCAGTTGAAATGATATTGAAAGATTTTGATATTGTGAAGAACAAATCGATACAGCGGTCAATAATACAAAGCATTAGACAAAAGGTTATGGGAGAAGCGAATGCAGACCTGGTACCCTACAACATATTCGAAGCTGATTGGAAGGAAATGAAGAAGATATTATACCTCTATTACGCTGATAAAAGAGATGTCCAGTCGCTGGAACATTACCAATTGTCCCAAGGTTCGTCAAAGGTGGATGAATTTTATTCAACTGTAAACCACCAATTATCTTTGATAATTAGTAAGTTGAAAACTGAAACTTTCAGTGAGGGAACCATAAACGCTCTAATAAAAACACACAGAAATAGAGCCTTGTCCAGAATGTCTTGAATTGTCCAGAATGGTGATAATTCAACGACCAAGAATATTGCCGGTAGCGTACTCGGCTTGCGTCGTGCTTCAGAATCTTATCATGAGAAATAACATTCTTCATACGAGAGTTCCAATTAGGAGCAATGCACCACAAATTAAAGCTCATACGACAATACCACCCAGACATCCTAAGCCTTTTAGTAACAATCCTCCGACAAATCATTATAAGTTTAATAACTGGCAGCAAATAAATAACAGTTCTCAGCAGCGCAATATGAACTCTAATTATAGACCAGCTCCATATGTCAAACACGTTCGGTACAAACACGAAAAGTAAATTTCATAAACCGTCCAGAAAAAAGAAGTGCTTTGGAGATGTTTAATAGGGATAAACAGGCACGTCTTTATCAGTTAGACGTGAATCATGATGATGCCGAGGAGGAGCGCAGCCTACTTTACATAGAATATATAACGGCTGAGAATAAAGTATTTCAATTTTTGGTCTATACCGCCTCGAACAAAATTTTCTGCAACCCAAACCTGTCCGCCGGAAGCATGCTCTTACCAAAACCACTTGTTGTTACCAGTGCTGCTGGAAAAATTTAAATTAATTGGAAAATAGTAGGGAAATTTTTTCTTAGTTATGGAATAACAGAACCGCTTACATTTTATGTCTTACCCGATTTAGCTACCTTCGATGGTATTATAGGGGATGATACTCTCAAGGAACTAGGAGCTCTGGTTGATAGGAAAGAAAACGTTGTCTTAATTAAAGCAAAAATAAGTATACCTCTCGAAACGAAAATTTTTAGCAATTTAAATTATGTATTTATTGAATCGTTATCAATGAACACTAGGGTCAAAATTAATGAAATCATAAGCAAATACATGAACATATTTGGACCACTTGACTATAGCCAAGCCGCTACGGCAGAGATAAAAACGACTACACCGGATTCTATCCTATCCAAAATCTATCCATATTTAGCCGCAATGAGGGACGAGGTAGACAGACAAATTAATGAATTATTATCTGAGGGAATAATACGCCCCTCAAAAAGCCCTTATAACTCTCTGATATGGGTTGTGCCCAAAAACCCAAAACCAACTGGAGAGAAGCAATGCCGGTTAGTAGTTGACTATAAACAGCTTAACGCTGTGACCGTTCCTGATACATATCCAATACCAGACATAAGTGCCACTTTGGCCAGTCTAGGAAACGCAAGATTCTTCACAACAATTGATTTAAACTCTGGTTTTCACCAAATCCCGATGAAACCTTCAGACGTTTCTAAGACTGCATTTTCCACGATGAATGGTAAATTTGAATTTCTTCGTCTACCCTTTGGGTTGAAAAGTGCCCAGCAATCTTCCAACGAATGATCTATGTCGTTCTTAAAGAATTCATAGGGAAGATTTGCTACGTCTATATAGACGATATAATTGTATTTGGACATAGTGAGGAAGAAACTTTGAGTAATGTTGACACGATTTTCAAAAGATTGGATGAATCCAATTTAAACATTGATATTGACAAAACGCACTTTATGCAAACAGAAGTAGAATTTTTAGGATATTTGGTAAGTTCTAAAGGCATTAAACCCGATGCTAAGAAGATGGAGGCTATTGAAAGTCTTTTACCCCTACAAATTTAAAAGAATTGAAAGGATTTTTGGGATGACGTCATATTACAGACGTTTTATTAAAGATTATGCAAAAGTAGCAAAGCTGCTAACCAATCTAACGAGGGGCGAAAATGCGCAGGTAAAGGCTAGTCAATCGAAAAAAGTTAAAATAGAATTGAATGCTGAGGAATTATTGGCTAACCAAAAGTTAAAAGCTCTTTTAACTACGGCTGAGATCTTTCCATTCCCTGATTTTGATAAAGCATTCAATCTTACGATAGATGCCTTGAATTACGCTATTGGTGCTGTTCTCTCACAAGAAGAGATTGCAAAGATAAACCTACTGCTTTCATATCACTATCACTAAATAAGACAGAGGAAGATACGCTACAAATGAAAAGGAGATGCTGGCTATAGTGTGGGCTCTGGATAACCTACGAAACTACCTGTATGGTGCCAAGAAAATAAAATTTTACATTGACCATCAACCTCTTACTTATGCGCTAAGTAACAGGAATTGCAATGCAGAATTGAAACGATGGAAGGCTCGCATAGAGGAGTATAACCACGAATTAATCTACAAAGGAGGTTGATCAAACTATGTGGCACATGCTCTCTCCAGATCAAAAATCGCTATCCACCACAACAGCGATAAGTCTACAATATCAGCTAGCGAGTGTGATTCATAAATCACAAGAACAGTAACAGAATGGGAGATAATAATTCACAAATCACAAATACAGCATCAGAAATGGGTGATAATGATTCACAAAATACGAAAACAGCATCTGAAAAAAGGAATGATCACATAATGTCAACAGGCTCAACCGTTCATAGTGCAATACAAGACACTTCAGACCTTATTCCTCACATGGAAGTTCAAATTAATGTCTTCAGAAACCAAATAGTTATTAAAATTGGGCCAAATCTTCATTCCAATGAGATCCCACATAAAAACTTTAATCGACATTACTTTTCTTCGCCTGATTGGAATGCCGAAAAACTCCTGAATGTCCTAAAAAGAACTTTATATCCAAACCTAATCAATGGAATTAAAGCTCCAGAATGCTGCTTGTCAACTTTACAGGAACTGTACTTACAGCATTTTTCTAGATATAAAATCAGAATTGCTCAAAAATTAGTTACAGACATTAACCTGGAAAATAGACAGTTTGAAATAATCGAAAATGAACATCGTAGGGCGCACAGAAATGCAAGCGAAAACAGATCCTAGACGAATACTATTTTCCTCGCATATACGCTCTCATTAGAAAATTCGTCGTGATGTGTGCAATAAGAATAAGTATGATAGAAACCCCTATAGACCAAAATTTCAGATAACACCCGTTCCCAAGGCTCCATGTGAAATTCTACACGTGGATATAATGGAAATACAAAACCAAAAACAAGTGGAACGCCTCCATTCGACTCTAATAGAAATTTACAGGCGTTTAAGAGCGAAAAACGCGGAACTCAGTGTGCAAGAATTATGTTTGATGTGCGCTGGTTCGTTTTTTTGTTCTTGTTTTTTTTTTTTTTTTTGTTAAATTAAACACACTATTGTTTTTATAATTTTAAATTCAATGTAGGTTTGTTTTATTGTTTTATTGGTTGTGTAATTTTATTTTGTTTAATTTATTAATACAATGCAAGGGTCTATTATTTTGTCTAAGTTCTATTTATCTTCTGTTTTGTTGTTGTTTTTGTTTAAATTTGAATTTACATTTGTTCTACTGTATTCTCTGTTTAAATAGGTTTGTTCACAAATTTACTTTTTATTTTACTTGAAAAAAAAAGGATCACTGTTTTAATGTTATTTGATTGACTGCCGAAACTAGGTTGATTTTATGTTTAAAGAAATCTTAATGCTAAGCAGTAATGAACAAAGAATGTAGAAAAAAGCAAAAGTAAAGAGAGCATAAATATATAGAAAAAGAACCGCTAATATTTTACAGGGTGTTCCCTTAATTTATGTTTAATCATTAAACATTCCGGCCCCCATGACTTGGTGAAGTTTACCACAGGTTTTAAATGTGTCCTGTTTGTAGGTTGAGGGTCGGAAAGTTGCAAAACATCATGAATTGGTATATTGTGAAGTTGTTGACAGATATGGCACCATGATGTACGTAAATGTATAGCACAAGAAAATTGCCAATGTTTGAGGCGTTGAGATTGTTGTGGTTAGGATGCCATACCTGTAAGTATAAGATTGGAACAATATTAGTGTATGTAAATGACTAAAAATTATACTAATTTGCAAACAAAACCACAATTTTTGTAATTGGCCTGGTGATAACTCCATTTTTGGTTTTGATGTCTACGGCTCTACAGTTTTGGTCATGTCCAAGATATGTTTTGATGATTCGACCCATTTGCCATTCATTGAGTGGCAAGTTGTTGTTTTTGATGACTACCAGATCGTTAACTTTAACGTTGTCCCTCTGAATCTTCCATTTGTATCTGCGTTGAAGTTCAACCAAATATTCGGACTTTCATCTTTGGCAAAATGAGTGGTAGATGACCTTCAGCCGTTTCCAACGGTTGATGTGAATCGGATTTTCACTGCTTACATCTGGTTCAGCTGGGGTCAATAATGCACTACCAATAAGGAAGTGTCCAGGGGTCAATGGATTAAGATCATTTGGGTCATCGCTAGCAGGACTTAAGGGTCTAGAATTTAGGCACGATTCTATACGAGTAAGAATTGTAGAGAGCTCTTCAAAGGTGAATTTTAAGTTCGATATCATATTTTTTAGATGTGTTTTTAATGATTTTACACCGGCTTCCCAAACGCCACCCATATGTGGGGCTCCTGGGGGAATAAACTTCAAATTAAGATTTTGATGACTAAAATGATGGGTCGCTTGATTTCGAAGAGTTTTTATGAATTCTAGAGATTTCTTTTTGAGTAGTTCTGCTGCTCCGACGAAATTTTTCCCGTTATCTGAATAAATGAGTGCGGGACAGCCACGTCTTCCTATGAAGCGGGAAAATGCTGCTAAGAACGATTGGGTCGACAAATCACTAGCTGCTTCAAGATGTACAGCTTTTGTGGCGAAGCATACAAATATGCAAATATATCCCTCTGTAATAAGACACGCTCTGCCTGTGAAATTTTTGATAGCAAAAGGTCCTGCGTAGTCTGATCCAGTTGTAGCAAAAGGTCTTGATAATGTTGTACGTTCTGGTGGCAATGAAGCCATGATTTGATTTTGCGTCTGTTTTTTGTACAAAACACAGGTTTTACAATTGTGAATTACGCTTTTGACCAAGGGTTTTAATTTGAATATCCAATATTCTGTGCGTAGGACTCGAATCATTAGTTGCTTTTCTCCATGAAGGGTAATTTTGTGTGTAAATTCCACTAGGAGTTGTGATAACCTTGAGTTGTGAGGTAATAATATTGGGTAACGCTCATTGTAAGTCAATGCGGGTGATTGAGCGAGTCGTCCATTGGCTCTAATAATGCCATGGCGATCCATGAAGGGATTTAAGGTCAATATTTTCTGTGATATATTCTGCTGGTGATATTTTCTGCTTAAATTTCAAATGTTTGTACTCATCGGGAAAATGATTTTGTTGAGTCCATATGATTAGTCGATGTTTGACGAAATCTATCTCTTCTCGTGTAATTTCTACTGAAGATAGGCGAAGGTGGGATCTGTTGCTTCCTGTATTTCTCCATAATCGTATGACATAAGCAAGCACTCGAAAAGCTCGTGATAAGTCTGAAAATCGATTTAATGGGTCTTTGGGTGTTATGGTTTGTGTAGGTACCGTGCCATTGATTTTTAGGTAATTTTAATCAGGTGGGTCCAAACCACCATAGGTTGTGATTTTCCAGTTCTTGTGGAGAACATCCTCGGCTGGCTACATCTGCTGGGTTATCCTTTGAATCGATGTGTAGCCAATTTAGATTTCCAACTTTGTCTAGGATTTCAGAAACACGATTTCCAACGAAAGTGTTCCATGAGCAAGGGGGTTTCTTTAAACAGGACAGCACGATTGTTGAATCGGTCCAATAATATGTCTTGATATTTTGAAGTTGAAGATTTGGTATAATTCCACTAGCGAAGTTCGCCAATAATACGGATCCACACAGCTCTAGGCGGGGCAAAGATATTTGCTTAATGGGAGCTACACGGGTCTTTGAAGCCAGAATAAATGTGAATACTGAATTTTCTGATTGTATTCGAACATAAAGAGCCGCTGAAGAGGCTTTTTCTGATGCGTCACTGAAACCGTGAATTTCCACCTTATAATTCAGGCTAAATTGGATCCAACGGGGAATTTTCAATATATTTATTGCTGGGCAGTTTTTTATATATTTTTGCCACTGTAGACAAGTCAAGGGTTTTAGTATGTCATCCCAGTCGACTTTATCTAACCAAATCTGTTGCATAATCAATTTTGCTTCAACTATTATTGGGGCTATCCATCCACAAGGGTCAAAGAATTTGGCGATTATAGATAAAACTTCTCTTTTGGTATAGTTTTCTTTTATTTTGATATCTGGTGCTGTGAATGTAAATGAGTCTGACGAAATGTTCCATTTGATTCCAAGAGTTTTAGTTCCTGAGTTTTCTGATAAGTTTAAGCAATCGAGAGGCAGTAGAGTCTCATTTGGTAGGTCTTGTATGACTCGTGGGTCATTTGAAGTCCATTTCATCAGTTCAAATCCAGCGGATTTTAAAACTGTTGTAAGTTCTTTTCTTGATTTGATGGCGTCGATTAATGTGTGACCACCTGCTAAAACATCATCCACATACATGTGTTGTTGTACAGTTTTTGATGCGAGAGGGTGAGTTGATATTACATCTTCTGCTAGTTGAAGTAGTGTTCTAATGGCCAGAAACGGGGCACAGTTGAAACCAAAAGTCACTGTCAGTGGTTCATAATCCTCAATAGGATCCTTTTCTGTTTACCGAAATAATATCCTTTGATATTTGGTTTGAGTCGGATCAATAAGTATCTGTCGATACATTTTTGTGATGTCTGCATTGTACACAAAACGGAAGAATCTCCACTTCAGTATCAGATGTACTAGGTCCTGTTGAAGTATTGGTCCTGGATATAATATGTCGTTCAAACTCTTCTTGTTCGAAGATGGGCTCGAAGCGTTGAAAACTACTCTAAGTTTAGTTGTCAACCATTCGGGTTTTATTACTGCATGATGCGGCAGATAATAGTTTGGGTTTGTGTGAATTTCTGGGGGAGAAATTTTCCTCATATGTCCTAACTCGATGTATTCAACAATTACTTGGTCGTATTGTTTTTTGATTTCGGATTTCTGGCTGAGCATACCTTCCATTCTTAAGAACTGTGCCATCGCAATATTTCTTGAAGTTCCTATTTCCTCGCTATTTTTGAAGGGTAGGGTAACTATATATCTTCCTTTGTCGTTTCTTCCTGTTGTCGAGATGAAATTGTTTTCGCAAAATGTGTCCTCATCTGACCTCAAAACCCGTTATGGGGTCTCCTCCACCTCCCAAAAGCGTGTGAAGATTCGGTCAAGGGACGTAGTGTTGAGTAGTGACACTGATGTACTAGGTTGCGTCGTTGTTGTAATTGGTCCCCCCACAATCCAACCAAATACTGTCTTTTGTGCCAAAAGGGATCCAATAGACCGCATCGGTGTGTCCATGCAATATATTGAGTGGCCTAAGTCGAGGCCTATAAGCAAGGCGATATGTCTGCTTTGATTGAATTGAGGATCTGCAAGTTCCAGTTTAGCAGTCTCATTGAAATGTTGCAAATCTAAAGTCTGTGGTGGTAAATTAGATGGAAGCGCCTTCAGGACTGGTGCCCAGACTTCTAATTTAAATTGTGAATCCACCTTGGAGCAAAGATTGAATAAACATGCTTTGGTTGAAGTCTCTGAAACTGTTTGACTCAACCCTGTGACATGAACTAAATTTCTCTTGGTGGGTAAATTTAGTCTATTTTTCAACTTTTCTGACATAAAAGTTGATTGTGAGCCAGGGTCGATGATTGCTCTCGCCTGGTACTTTTCGCCTCTAGTTTCAATCAGTACAATTGCAGTAAACAACAAGGTTTCTTTCTCATTGGGTGATTGATTGAGATGTTTGCTCTCTTGCAGTGACAAGGATGTGATGTTTGGTATGGAAAAGCTTGATGCTGATGTGGACTGTATATTGTTGTTTTGTGCCCCGATGCTCCTACTAGATTGGGTCGCGTCACAATTCTGAACTAAGTTTTGGGTGTCCGATCCCTTGTGTAACAAAGTGTTGTGTCTTTGTTTACATAATCTACAACTAAATTTACTTTTACAGTCCTTAACACTGTGATCAATAAAGAGGCAATTGTAACATGAATTTGTGACCTTTACAATGTGAATTCTGTCCTTGACGTTCTTCTCTAAGAACTTGGGGCAAGACCACAATTGGTGAGACTCCTTACAATATTGGCATTTGTAATTTGAGTCAATTTTCTGTGTCCTATTTGTTGTAGAATTTCTTGTATTTTTCGACCCAGTTTCATTTTGAGTCGTATTTATGTGAAAAGTGTGAACTCTTTTTGACCTAGATTTTAAATTATCTCTTCTTGATTGTTCAGTCTTTGTATTTGACTGTGTAATGGCCTCTATGGATTCCAGAGTTTTTGAATTGTGTGTCAAGAAAGTATTGAATTGTTCCCATGTTGGAACTTTTGTAATTTCTTTGAGTGAATTTTCAAATTCCTTTAAAAGGTCCGAGGGAGCTTTATTGAACAAAGGTATACTAGAAATGGGTCCCATGTGGCGGTTTCTACCCCTAATGCATTTAACGCCTGAATACATCCATTGACTGTTCGCTGATGATTTTGAATTGATGATGCTGAGTCTTCGGTTACGTTCGGAAGGTCAAATAAATTGTTCATTTACCTGGACCCGATTATTTTCGTATTGGGCTACAAGGTTTTTGCAGGCTATATCGAAATCTTGATTGGTCAATGGGGCATTTGAAACTATTTTCCTAGCATCTCCCCCAGTCTTTTGTATTAAATAAAAAAGTTTTTCAATTTTGCTAAGTCTAGAATTATTTATGTACAAAGCTGTAAAAAGATCGCAGAAAGTAGGCCATGTCACGAAATCTCCGTAAAATGTGTCCGTGTCACAAGGTGGTAGCCGGACAAATGAAATGTCCTGATTTTCCTGTGGTTGATTTTCAACAGCAGAAACCCGCTCTTCTTTCCTTGTATTCGATAGGGCTTGAATTTCCGCATTAATTGACTCTAAACACGTTTTGTAGGCAGAAAGAACCCTTTTGTACCGATCGCGTAGCTTATTTCTGTCGATGGGCTTTTCTTTAGAATCATCCTTCATGTCCCGACACTCTTCATATGTCCTTTTGACTTGTGACTTGTGTGATAAAGAATCAAGTTCGACCCGAAGTACATCCAAAGAGTGAATGTTGTTTTCGGCCGCATTTTGTGTGTATTCTAATTCAAAATCCAAAAGGTCATTTGTCCAATTCACAAATTTGTCGAGTGCCATTGTTATAGGTTAAATTTTCAAAATTTAAGGATTAAATTGAGTCTAAAAAGTCCCTGCTAGCGATTTCACAACAAGAATTGTCAAAATATTAATAATTTTCAAGAATAATTATTAATAAGGAGTTATTTTATTTCCCCGGAAAATAATAAAAAGTAGTATGGGTGGTAACCCTTTTTTGTTCTGTTCTTCTTTGTATTCCTTTTCTAACCGCAGTAAGAAAATATTTTTTTTTAAAGAGAACTACTTCACTTACTTGTTGTTGTGCCTTTGCTTGAGCCGTTACCTTTTCTTCTGGGTCTTTTCTTGTTGTTTGTGTCTGTTGTTGTGTTGTTGGGTCTCTTTTTTGTTTTCACACTGCCTGTATTTTCTATATTTACTCAAAAAAGTTTAACTGTTTGTATGCCGTTATATATTTTGTGATTTTTATATTTTTAATTTTTTAAGCAACTTTTTGTTTTTGTAAATTACACTGCACTTTATCCACTATATACGGTTCGAAGTGACCAATAAATGTTTAATGTTTGATGCGCGCTGGTTCGTTTTTTTGTTCTTCTTTTTTTTTTGGTTAAATTAAACACACTATTGTTTTTATAATTTTAAATTCAATGTAGGTTTGTTTTATTGTTTTATTGGTTGTGTAATTTTATTTTGTTTAATTTATTAATACAATGCAAGGGTCTATTATTTTGTCTAAGTTCTATTTATCTTCTGTTTTGTTGTTGTTTTTGTTTAAATTTGAATTTACATTTGTTCTACTGTATTCTCTGTTTAAATAGGTTTGTTCACAAATTTACTTTTTATTTTACTTGAAAAAAAAAGGATCACTGTTTTAATGTTATTTGATTGACTGCCGAAACTAGGTTGATTTTATGTTTAAAGAAATCTTAATGCTAAGCAGTAATGAACAAAGAATGTAGAAATTCTCAACGAATAACACATAGTGTTATCAGAAAATTCATCAGCTCCATAATAACTTCATCAGAATAAAAATACAACGCTGCGCAGAAAAAAAAATTACAATTCAATTTAAAAACAAACAAATTAAAAATAAACAAAATAAGGAACATCTTCCTCCCAGAATGACCCATATTTATATATTATTACCTATATTGTATATATTCAACAAATGCTGACGTTTTTTTTGCAACAACATTATTTCTGATTGGATCTTATTTGGTCTTGATGAAAACGATAGTAAATGTCCTATATTTTTCATTTCTGGTTGGTATTAAACCAAATTTGGAAATATTATTATTTTCTTTTAAATTTCAGTGAGCTGTTTGTGTTATTAAAATGAAATCTTGGTACTGTCAAATAAATCCAGTGTAAACGATCCAAATTTTGAGCAAAATTTGAAATCTAATCTACTAAATTTCGCCGTAGTGTAAATGGGCTATTAAAATAAAATAAAAAAAAATGCGAATTAATTTTGGTTATTTTTTTCCTTATTTGGTGATTTTTTCACAAATGTTGGTTACAATATTTTTTTTGAGAATTTTGTTTTATACAGATCACTACGTTTTGCTAACGAGAGAGAACGTTTACATTGTTCTCCATATGCTTAAAAGTACGTTATGTAACATTTTATGTGGGTAACTGGGGCATAAGAAAGCTATGCAGAATGACATTGAGCAAATCTTGCAGTTCCGACAAGGCAGGAATGGACATCTTTTGAGACTGTGTGAGGTTTCTGCGGAAGGCGGAGGTATATTGCAATAGTACTGTTTTTCAATTTTTCTACTTTCGTATCAAGCGAAATGAGCCTTTATTGCTATTGGACGGTAATCAGTAACTGAGAGCTAAATGAAGTATATAGTCTAGTTATAAGTAGAACACCTGAAAAGTGTGAAAGTGTTTTTATTACTCTGTATTTTTTTTTTTTTTTTTTTTTTGATTTCAAATGTTTCAATAGCCTGATTGTTCGTGTTTTGTTGCAGTCAATCCTTCAACTTCAGTATCATTGTAGTACTGTAAAGTGCTGTTCGAGGTGTCTGCCTATAGCTTTAATATCTGTTTAAAAATATTTTTTTCTATTTGGACATCTTTTTTTAAAATATTTCAGCTATTACCAATTAATACAAACGTCAATACATCCTATTTATTTCCTAAATATAAATACAAAATTCAAGCTCTTTATTCATCACTGCACTATAAACAACTAATTGCTTTTAATAATTACTAAATTGTTTTGGCTGGGCCATCTGTTTTTCTATTCCAGCAGAGATTTTTTTCTCATTTACATTACATCGATACTAAATAACTTTGTTTAATTGCAATATGGATTGTTCAAACTTCAACTGTAATATGAATGGCAACAACCGAATGATCACTCTTAAAGCAAGTTGCAGACGTTCCAATGAACTTGCCCCAGCTGCAATAAGATTAATTTAGATTTTTATAAATTCTTACAAAGAATAATTTGATAAAATTTTTGGCACTTTAAGGAAAATTTTAAAATTTAGTGAATTATTTAATAATTTCACAAACTTGGATGATTTCTTAAATTTGCAATAAGTCTTATCTCTGAAAAATAAGAGTAAATAAAGGTCTGTTGAAAATCCTTCGATGTCTTCAAATTATCGGCATCTTTAACTCGAAATGATGTGGCAATGGCGTCTTCTCCTCATTACCTTCTTCATATCCGTTTCATCAAAAATCAGTGGATAAACCCGGCAACGCTAGAAATTCATGTTAATGAGCAAATTCTTTCCAATGTAACAGTAGTTACTCATAATCCACTGCGAGTTATACCTCCCAGGAAAAACATATTTATTTCTCGCTTAGCAAATAATACTCCTGCAGAAGATGTTGATTACTAAATCAAATCCAAAATTGGTGATAATGTAGATTTTCTGGTTCACAAATTTAAATTTTTTCAACCCAGTTTCTTCCATTTTATCTTTTCAAATTACTGCTTCTACTGGCATCTTTCCTAAACTTTTTGGGCTGCAACATTTTAGTTAGAGAATATAATTCCGAAGAAAAACCGAGAGCTGCTAATATTTGGCTTCCTTTTCAACGTGAACACAATATTGCAAAAAACCGAATATTATTTATAATTCATCTTCTTAACACCAACAAAATATTGCATGCCTAACGAATGGGAGAGTAACTGGTTCCAAAAATTTGACATAGTGAGTGCTAGGAGTAGGCAGAAATCCAGTTTGAATATTTGTCATATAAATGCCCAAAATTTAAATAACAAGACGGAAGAGTTTCGCTACACATTTGAAAAATCTGTAGTGGTTGTAAGTAAAGTATGAGACATTGTTTGAACCGAACGTTCTAAATTGTGTTTTTAAACTCGAAAATTTAAATATTTACCGATGCGACAGAAAATAATAAGGTGGTGTAGCATCTTATGTTCATAAGCCTATATTGTTCAAAAGATGTTGTTATTCAAGCCCTGGTGAGAGAATTGAATACATCTTCTTCAGATAGCAAATTACTTGTAGGCAGCATTTGCAGTCCACATTGGTCTATTTAATCCATCGTAATATTATCAACTATAGAATCATTAACTCCTAAATAAGAATGTATTGTTATATGTGACGATTTTAATTCAAACTTGGTAACCAATATGAAATCATTGATCTATATGAAATTAACACAACCATTCCTACCCACTATGCTACAACTAGACTCTGTAATTGATACTATATTTACACAAATTAGAAAGTTTTTAAACCAATTAAAAATATAATATACCTATATACATAGTCTAACGGTGCCATAGAGGTTAATAATTAGCAATTAAACCTGACTGTCACATGACTGATTCAAAAGTGAAACACTTTAGTTTGCAGATCAAAGATGTAATTTTACTGAAAAGGACAGGATAGGCCATTTCCAGAATTTGTTAGAAAACCATCTAGAAATGTTTAGTCCTCACAGACTGAGACAGTTCTACTTTAACATTATAAAAAATATTGTTGACCATATTAAGAGAAAAATCAGAAAACAAGTTCATTTATTTTATGATTATAATCATAAAAAATCAAAGTAATATACATATTGTTGTATATGCACTTTAACAACACAATATATTAAATACCACAGAACATGCGTCTTCTGTGTTAAATACCATCATTTTACTTAAGGAGCAGTGGTACTAGTCGCTTATGTGTGCAAAACTTTTTGTTGTGCTAATTAAATATTCAAGACGTAAGATAAATTCGCCCTGAAAACAAAATTTTTTTCATTAATCTTTTATGTTTATGTATATATATTCAAGAATCAGGTTGCAATGGGAGGCACTATACAATAATTAGTAAAATTTTTTTTTTTATAATTCAAAATTTCCTTGTTTATAAATGGTAAACAGTTAGGAATTACACTAATATCCCGGTTTGTGTCGCTAATAGCGCCTGAAGAAACGCAACGCAAAACGAAGTACGATTTTCCATAAATTTGTATTGATTTTATTTTAATTGGTTCCGAGATTTATAATTTTAGCCGAAGAAATATTTAATTTTTTTTTTTAAATATTCTTTATTATTGTAAAACTATAACAATTCATTGGAGTAATGAAAAAAAAACACATAACAAAGAAATTTTAAAAAGACACAACTTCGAATTTGCACTAGATTTAAACGGGAAATGTCCTTTTTCTGTTTTAGCTTTATACAAACATTTTCGTATTAATGACGCAAATCGAAGCACTAACGATGGCAATTTCGAAATATGTGACGCAAACTGAAACAAAAATGACTAAAAAACTTCGAAATCACAGAAATTTTAAAAAGACGCAACTTCGGAGCAGACCCAGAACGAGGCGACGCAAACCGGGGTATTAGTGTATACAAAAAATTGAGCTAGGAATTAAATTTCCAGAAGAATTATATAGCTTTCCGTCTAGTGGGTAGTGTGCTAGACTATTAGCGTAAGGGTCGTGGGTTCGATTCCCACCAGAGGCTCTGGTCTGTGACACTACACCGGGGATATGGTCAAAGTTACTCAGCTCGTATATGATTATAATATAATTTGTAATTGTATTGTAATTAATAATAAATAAATAAATAAAAAAAATAAATATAGCTTTCCGCTCAATTAGCTACCGTAATATAGCTAGCTCATAACCCAATATTTTATTTTTAATATTTGTGGTCACTGAAAGTTGTCACAATGACACTAAAAATATATAAATAACATTAAAAATAGAAAAAGGAAATAACATCGCAGAGCAACAAAAACAAATAAAAAATGTATATTAGTCAACTTAATATGAATGATACTATAATAAGTAAATAAAGCAAATTTCTACATTGACTGTCAATTAGTAACCAGTACATCTCTATGTTACTAAATTTTTATGATTTTTAACTCTTAAATTATATTTTACATACAACGGATGATTAAACTTTCCTACAAAATTAAGGTAACTGTTTATGTTTCTTACGAACCGTATTTCAGAATCATATCATAAATTCTGAAAACTTACACAGCACTGTGCGTCTTTATTAAAAATATGTGGATATAGTGAACGTATTGTACGGTAGAACACATAAGGACGGTTAAAATAATATAACTCATATTGACGCCTCCGTTCTATAACATTCTAAGTCGAAAAAGTGTGTTTTGAGTTATGAGCTCTCAAAGTTTTCACGCGACATACGACTATGTGCGTATTCTAAGTAGATTTTTCCCTACAACTTCGGAACGGATCGGCATATCTTAACCAAATTTTGACAGTATTTAAGGTAGAAAACGTAGAATTTAAATATATAAGAACATTAAAAACGTTCTAAGAACACTTAGAACGTTGTAGAATGGAGGTCGCCGTAGTCTAGTAGGTAGTGTGCTGGCTTATTAGACGTAAAGCCAGGGTTCGAGTCCCAGGCCAGACATCAAAAAATAAAACAAAATACAAAAAGTATTTTTTCGGCGATTTCTTCTCTTTCTCTTCTTGTTTCTCAAAAATCTGTCGTTCGGAGACGACTTTAAACTGTAGGTCCCGCCACTTCTGTATAAAATTAACACACACAACATAAGTGGTGCGAGAAATTGCGGGCTTCTTGGGGACGATTGCTGTAGACTGTCTAATGGTGAAGGTATAGCACTGGCTATTTTATAGTCACCAGCAGCAACTCGTTTCCTTACCGTTCGCATCTTCCCTCTTTCCACCTTTCCTAAAACCTGCACAATACACTGCATGAGCAGGGGTCATCCCCTGAGTGCTGGTTTCAAAAAAAAAAAAAAAATATACGAAACTCTTAATTCTTCTATCTTACTACAGTAACTTTTACTCACCTGCACAACCAACATTTGCACGATATTTTGTGCAGGTAAGTCAAAAAGGCAGTTAACATTAATGCATTTATCTGCTCATTAATGCTGGTAAGTGCATTTAAGATTACTGCCCAAAAAAGCAGCTAACAGCAAAAAATTTTAATGAATAAAAAGAGGGTGTAAAAACAACAAAATAAACAAAAAACCGGCTTCCACCTTTTTAGGCAAAAAGGTGAATGTTCGCAAGTCGATTTATAGAATCATATATGACTTTTTTTTAACAAAAACTCTACTGTTCAAAAGTAGAAATCTATTACACAACTAAATGAAAATCTTTTTTAACCAAAACCAGCAAAAGCTTCCTAAAATATTATACACGTATCTTAAATGTGCAGGTATGAAGAATGTACTTAAATTAAGAAATTTATACTGGTTTGGTAAAATAAATATACGAAATACAAATTTTGTGCACTTAAATGCAAAATGCATTTAAGTGAAATGCAGGTAAGTCAAAACTACTGTACAACACTCGTGGTAGCAACTTTATAATATAATACGTTTAAAAACAAAACTAAAAGAAAGATTACTTACTTGAGCTTCTGGAATTTGTCGGGTCGAGAATCGTTTAAGAAAAGAGTCTTCCCTTTTAAGAGGTGGCTTCTTTTGTATAGCTGAAGATATTTGTACTGTAGTGCGTAGTTTCATCCAACGCTGATTAGACCGAGTCCTGTAGTTTGAAAACATATTTTACAATTAATTTGACAATAACTTAAAATTGTATTATTTAACGTTTAATTAATATTAAGACAAAAACTAAAAATAGTAATAAATAAATGCATAAAAGCATATGTATGTCTATAAAATGAAGTTAACATGTGTATGTACAGTGGCTCAAATGTATAATTGGACACTAGGTATGATATTATTTATATGCCAATTTTTTCGTTTTAATGGAAATGTTTCTAAAAAAATGTTAAAGCAGATACATAATTAAAGAAACATTAAAACAATATATAATTATTAGCAAAAATATCTTCAAAAACAAAAAAGAAATAAATTAACAAATTCAGGTCAAACGCATAATTGGACAGTCCAGTTTTAGTACTTGGAAGCAAGAGCTTTTGCTTCTACTATTATTTCAAGATATTAAGTTCAAGAGACACTACTCCACTGTGTTGAAACTGATTTCATAGAGATTACGGGCGGTTTCTTTCTAAAAACATACTCAATAATGTTGAGATCTGGGGACTGTGCCGGTGTTTTGAGTAATTTCGGACAGTTGTGAATAAGCGACAGCTTCGAAACGTTTTCCTGGTAGAATGCAAATGTGTATAATATATTTAACTTACCGACACTTTGTGTCAAATTTTATTTTAAAATGTCAAAATAATAACCGTTTATATTACTAATAACGATCCATTTTACCCTCTATAAAATGAATGTTTCCAACACTTGCACTTGAACACATCGTCGCACCATTTTCGAGTCTCACTCATGATTGGTCTAAGCCTGTATACTGTTAGTCAAAAGCAATTGGCTTACGCCAAACATACTGCTTTCGATCTGCAGGTTAAATTTAAACTTATTATAAAAATTAAAATATTGCAAGTAATCAAATTTAACAAATTTTTGTAGAATTATCGTGTTCCAAAAGTCAATATATTTTATATAAATATTCCTTACAATATCTTAACCGTAAATCAGTCTTCCTTAACATGTTTGCAATGGTCTCGTCACAAACTTTTACTTTCCTCAAAATCCAAAGCTCATCATAATCATCAGTTTATTTTCCTTTACCAATACGATCTTTGAATAATAGCTTTAACTGTAGAAGGGCAACGATGAACAATTTCACTGATTTAATGCACTGATTCACTGATTCATGGCGATGTAATCTTATAATTAAATGTTGAGTTCTCGAAGAAGTTTGTTTTTTTCTTTGATCCATTATAACTTTGATCTGTACTTTTAACACTACACTTGCATATAGATTAATAATTTGTATTCGAATGGACATGAACAGACTCAGCAGAAAAAAATAAGACCCTGAGAATCGTTGTACAATAGTAAAGTGTTCAATTATGCGTTTAACATGAAATTTGTTAGTTTTTTTTTTTTTGTTTTAAACATATTTTTGAATAAAACGTGCTTTGATTTGATTATCCAGAAATGCGCATCAAACTTTTTTAGAAATATTTCCATTCCATTTGCAATAAATTGGCATTTGAATAATCCCATACCTAGTGTCCAATTATACGTATGCCACTGTATGTATGGACAAATATATGACACTGTTTAAATAAAAATTTTAACATGCATACATAAAATATACAAAAGTGTTAATAATATGTAGTAGCATATACAATAATGTGACTAATAAAGACAACTTTAATAAAATATATCTATTAAATCTAGTACATTAAAAAATATAATAAAAAATGATTAATAAAATTCTACTTTTACACAAACATATGTATGTGGGATTATATGAACTACTTACAAATAAATGATGACATTACATACACACATTGAAATCCCATTCCACTTGGACAGCGAGAGAATGTGAAAGTTTTCTAGTACTAAACGTATATTTTCACATTGTACGAGTCGAGTATGATAATGTAAGAACAGAAATGTTGACAGAACACACAGTCGAATAAGTATATGTGTATAGCGCCTAATATGGTAATCACGCCTAATATAGGTATCTAAGTCTTGCCACACGTACGTTACGAATTAGAGAAATAAATACGGATATAAAAACGGCAACATACAACTATATTGACATAAATATCAATCACATGAGCACACTTTGAACAACTAAGTATCTTTAGTCGCATGCAAACACACATTAACACTTTCTCTAAAATGAAATCATACAAAAACAATAATAAATACAGATTTACTTTAATAAATACTTAATAAATTACGTTATTTTCTCTACATTGAAAAGCATACATTTAATTATATATACATATGTATATTTTTTGCTGTAAACGAACTCAACAGTGAATAAAAATAATCTTAAGTCAACAAAAATAATCTTTCCGTTATTATAAAGAAATAAAGTAAAATAATAGAAACATTCAGAGAAAGTAATAGAAAGAAAACTGACAGGAAAATTGCTGTATTTATTTGATGCTTTGTGGCAGGTATTAAGAATCATACAAAACATTTTAAAGCCTTAAGAATTACTAATCTAGGGTTTATTTTATATTTATCAATTCCATATCTAGATTTTACTTTTGTACTAGTGAGTTTTTAAATGATGAGATCTTCGATTGGTTCGATACATATCTATGACCTAAAACGTGTGTTTTTTGCAGTATGTGTGTCAATACGAGGAATCAATGAAATAAACGTATTTACAAATAGCTTTTGGTTCGATTCATACAAATTGTGTCAAATTATACTAAAATATTTATGAGCTAAAGCTGCAACTGGAAAGCTTAATTTAATAGAATTTGCATCATTTCCATTTTTAAAGCGATGAGATAAAAAACAAAAATACAAATAACACATTTCTTTCATATTTGTGGTATATATTTTTTCTGATACTTCTCAATAAATATTATTGTTATGAATTATAAATAAATTTTAAATTTTGGTTTAACCTTCGAAAATCAAAATGGTCTTTTAAAAATTCATTAACAAAAGCATTCATGCTGTTTAGCCAGCTAATTTGTTAAGTTGTTATTTATTGTCCTTATGACTATAATTATTATTACTTTCATTCTTAATGAATTATTTTGCTATTTGTTTCTTATTCAAGCAGATCTGATTGTTAACTTACCAATCGGAATCTGGATCTGAAGTTCCATCTCCGATACGGGATTTCCTAAATGAATTTAAATTTCATATACATAATTATTTAATTAACGATTAATTGCAATTCAGGAACAATTTTATGGAAAAATATTTTTAGAATAAATTTTGTAAGTGTGTACCAATATATCATAGATCCTTGGATTGTATAACAAAACAAATTATTTTAAATTGCTATTCATACTATAAAATGTAGTATTGACTTAAATTTTACCGAAAATTCAAAATTTAATGAAAATAAAAACAAATATTTTATAGTTAAATATTCGTAAAAATAAATTTGCCTTACATTTATAATATTATTGATGTATTAATATTGACACTATTAGCACAAATTTACTATTTAAAATGCATGTTTACACCAGGAGGTATTACTTCTACATTAAATGCCAAATAACAGTCATGTTGTTTTTGTGGAAATATAGCGTCCTTTAAGAAATAATCCACATACGTATGTATATGCCTCAAAATATATATTTTTATAAATAAATTTGATTTCTTGAATATTCATTAAATTTTACAAAAAGGTACACACATCCATACTAAAATACTCTACAGAAGAGATTTTAATGATTGGCTCCTAAGATACACAGGTAGCATGTAATGGTAAACGACTCATATATCCTAATAATATTATAAATCTTTCTGTAAGTCTGTTTTTTTTGTTTGTTTGTTAGCCAATCACGCCTGAACGCATTAACCGATTTTCTTCAAATTTGGGATCGGGCTTTTGTCGGTGCAGGTTATAGGCTATAAATCTTTTCAAAATTTTGATCAAAAGGGGAAAAAATGGTACAAAGGGAGAAAAAATGGGCAAAAATTAATACTTTTATGCATAAATGCTGTATTTTATCTGTTTTATAGGTAATTTTTTACGATTTAGCTTGGTAAAGTTTTCCAAATAGCTATTGGAGGTGTTTCGTTTCTAAAGTTTAACCAAAAGGGGTCCAAATAGAGGGAAATGGGCCAAAAACGGGCAAATTGAGTGCATAGCCAATCACGCCTGGGGAGAAAAATTGAACAAAGGGAGAAAAAATGGTCAAAAATTAGTACTTTTATGCACAAATGCTGTATTTTATCTGTTTTATAGGTAATTTTTTTCGATTTGGCTTGGTTAAGTTTTCCACGTAGCTATTGGAGGTTTTCCGTTTCTAAAGTTGAACCAAAAAGTCGCCAAAAAGGGGAAAGGGGACAAAAACGGGCAAATTGAGTGCATAGCCAATCACGCCTGGACGGATTTTCTTGAAATTTGGGATATTGATCGAGCTTTTCTCAGTGCAAGTTATAGGCAATAAATCTTTTCAAAGGGGGGAAAAAATGGGAGAAAGGGAGAAAAAATGGGCATCTGTTTTAAAGGCATTTTTCTACGATTTGGGAAACTTAACCACCCAAATAGCTATTGGAGGTTTTCCTTTTAAAAAGTTGGTCCAAAAGGGGTCCAAAAAGGAGGAAAGGGGCAAAAACGGGCAAATTGAGTGCATTTATATTTAGGACTTAGAGTATTAAAAAACTGGGTTATTTGTTAAACCGGTGTCCGAATAATTTGAAAAATTGCATTATTTAAGAAACCGGTTTCGAAAGCTATAAACAGTAAATAAAAATATTTATTGATATTTTTATAATCCGCGCAACGCCGGGTACAATCTTCTAGTAAAATATAAAATACAAAATTGATTATAACAATAAAATTGAACAAAACAACGAGCTTTCGAAATGGCAAGAACCGATATGCAGCTGGGCTGGTAAGGCCACGTGGTATAAATGTATTGACAATTGTTTTTAATGCTGATATTTTGAATTTTAGGCGTTATGGATTTTTTTATTTTAAAACTGCAAAACAGAAAACATTGATATTTCATTTACTGTCATAAATACCCATCTTAAATAAAATTAACTTCTAAAAATTAATATAATGTTAATATATTATATTTTTTGTAATAGTGATAATCGATGTTCGATGCGTTTTGTATTGCAAAAGTTTGCACTTGAAAATGTTTTGACATTGATTGCGAGCGCTCTATTAATTTGTATTTCTCAATACTAATGCAATTTAAGCACTAAAACAGCTGATCTACATAAACAATTTCTAAAAGTATTTTAAAAATGCTAAAGAAAAAATTGTTGAATTTTTAGAAGAAGTTGCTGAAGAAATAATTTGAAATGAATATGTCTATAAAGTTTTTAAATTAATTTTGCTTCCACAAATTCTAAATGATTTCTTTGCTCCATTGTCTTAATTATATTTTTTTTTTATTAGTGTTTACATCTGTCCGCTGTTTGAATGTCATAGTTGCAAACACAATAAGTGTAACAATAAAATACACCATTTTTGTATTGCATGAACGCGATGTTTTAACAAATGCAATTGTGTGTATTTTGTTGTTGGATTGCAATAAAAAGCTACGATGTTTTGCATTTGTACTTTTATTCTATGTAAGATTTCGTATTTTCTTCGTTATTTCCGTATATATATATTTAATTTGAGTGATTGTCAAAATTAGTCTTTTAATTTTAATTAGATAAGTATAAATCCTAATATTTCTAAATGATCGACTTTAAAAGTTTCGGAAGTTATTGGACACTTCATAATGGGGCAAATAATCGGCTAAACCTAGTTATAAAATATATACTACAGAATCTCGTGTAACATGTGGAAACATGACCTCATTAAAGAATATTGATGCAAGAGATGTACATTTTAAGTGTTTAGTTTTCGAACCATTTTCAAGAAAAAAATAGATATAGAAAAACTTATAAAGTAAAGGTGGTATTTTCATTAATGCAGAAATTGAGCTCAACACCCAATTTCAGACATGCCAATACCAAGTAAGAAATAATTTCACAATGAAACAATTAGCCTGCTTGGTTCCATTTGTTACATAATAAATGTCTCTAGTGTTAATAATCGACAAGAGAACGAGAACATAAATATTGAAAATAGTTTAAGCTAATGCTAGTTTAAATGATTAGTTAGACATGTTAGTAGGAATGCATTCCTTTACACCAATATAAAGAGAGTGAGAAAAAGAAGAAGATTAAAAATTAAAAAAAAATCTACCAATTGCTACTGGTAGTTCGAAAATGAAAACACAACTATGTATAACAAAATATGAAATAGAATATTGAAAAGCTAAACAAACAACATTTCTTTACTCTCTCAGTGATTATGTTTGAATGTGTATGTATAGTTAGTAAATTACTGTGTATATACATATATATCTATGTATATATATAATTGAAAATAGACCGTTCCTCTTTATTCTTCTTAATGTGCAATAATACGCCATAACAGCCTTTACACTCTTCCACTTTTGATTACCGTTTCCATTATTTTGTGTTCCTTCTGTTGAATTAATATTATTAGCATCACTTTTTACAGGAATTTCTCTGTTGGTATAACTAGAACTTATGGGTATATTTGTATTATAGAGTTTGAGTGAATTGCTGGTGTCAGAGTGAACAATACTGCTCAGTATTTCCGATGAGGGGCTATTTAGCGGTAATTTGACATGACGTCTGTTGTAATCGAATGGAGAATGATTTGATAGCGTTAGTCTATCTCTCTCAGTATAATTTTTTTTTCGAGATGAGGGTGTTCCAGTTTCTGATTCAATTTTGCTGCCACAAACTCTATTTATGATACCTTGAGAACATGTTGTAGACGACGGAGATAGCGATCTTAAGTAATTATAAATATTTAATGTTACATAGTTTGTTAAAGCGATAACAATAAATTGAAATTTTTTTTTTATTAAATTTACAATCCTAAACGTAATAGTAATAATTTTACCACATTAGTACTACTTCATTATACTCAGCACTTAACGACTTAACGATCGGTGCTGCTTGCAATAAATTTTTTTATAATTTTTTATTAATAAGTTAAGATTTTGTTTTCAGAATTTTAAGAACAAAATGCTGACAATATTTCAGGCTGAAACCGAGCGTCAGTTGTTTGTTCCTATAAAGTAAGTAATTAGTTATTATTTCAATAATAAGTAAAGATGGTGGGTGTTGCAACTTTTGTCATATGTGAATAAAGAATGTGATCAAAATAGACAACGCTGAAGTTTATCAAATGTTTGAATTTTTAATTAGTTTAATGTAGTAGGATCAAACAATGAAAATCGAATTAAAGCAGTGAATTTACTACTCAAGAAATTTTTTCAAATTATTTGTAATTAAATATTCTTTAATTTAGAAAATTTCGAAATCTTTGCCGATCTTGTGATCATATTCACGTAGACGAGAATACGACATATTGATTTCGTATTTTTTGGTTTCATGGGTACCGAAGAATTATAAATTGGGATTATGGAACCTAGAATCGAAGAGAAAAAAAAGGGTTCCCAAAATTGAAGACGATTTTACGAAAAACATTTGGACGAAAATGTCGTACGAAATATTGTCGCAGAGAAGGACCAACAGTGCACGGTATACGCATGTTTATTGCAAAAGTTTGTGAAACTGGTTTCATTGTTGATGTCTCAAGACGTGAACATGCTAGTATAGTGCTTACT
Source organism: Sarcophaga peregrina (assembly GCA_014635995.1). NCBI lineage: Eukaryota > Metazoa > Arthropoda > Insecta > Diptera > Sarcophagidae > Sarcophaga > Sarcophaga peregrina. The sequence goes on from CM025790.1 coordinate 74,444,089, forward strand.
CCCGAAAATATCGAAGCTGTGGCTGAGAGTGTGCGTGAAAATCCATTAAAATCAAATCAACCATCATTCTGATGAATAGAACATTTCTCGCACAAGGTTACGTCGAACTTTGCAAAAAGATGTCGATATGATGCCGTACAAAGTTTAATTGGCTCAAAAGTTGAAGCCGCAATACCATCTGCTTAGTTTTTGACTCGCTAGATATGTCGATTTTGACGAAAAATTCGGATTACGCTGACTTTTATCTTGGTGGGTTGCTAATGGAAACAAAATTGACGTATTTGAGGCTCAGAAAACCAATACGTGCTCTTACAGAAACAAATACACCCATTACGAGTGACCGTTTGATGCGACTGGTATAGCGAAGGTATCATTGGCCCATATTTCTTTGATAATGTGGACGGCGCAACCACTGCGCTTAATGAAGATACCTTTCGCTCCATGATTTTTTGGTATTGGTTTCATGGTATTGATGTGTACGATGTTTGTTTTCAACAGGATGGTTCCACTTGCCGCAAATCTCAACCACAATCGAATTTTTGCGTCGGGCGTTTCATTGCCGCTTATTTAGCAGGAATGGTGAAGTCAATTGGTCGCCTAGAAGCGGCTATTTGACACCGTTGGACTTTTTTCTGTGGGGCGCCGTTAAAGAAAAGTTTTATACCGACTAACGAGTGACAATTGAGCATTTGAAAGCCAACATTCGTGATACAGTTGTCGAGATGCGAACCCATACACTTGAAAAAGTGCACGGAAATAGGTCAGATCGAATGAGGTACTGTGAGGTTAGCGGCAACAGCCATGAATGAAATAATATTCCATTTCTAACCGGCACAATTCTAATTCACTAAGCAAAAAAAAAAAAAAAAATTCAAAATTACAAACTAATTTTGTTTTATGGTATTTTTAAATTCAAACTTTTAAATGGCTTAAGGCTCAGTTATGCTACTGGAACGTGAACGTAAACTTATAAGATGAATTATAGAGAACGGAAAAACGTATTAATATGTTTTTAGGTAAACAGAACAGTAACAGAAATAAACAAAACAAATAAGAAAATAAGAATTGCAAAAACTAAAAAACAAAAATTATGGATATGGGATACATGTTTTTGAGTTTGAGTATTTTAAATGTTTTAAAAATGTAATTGTGTAATTTAATATTAATTCTATATTTTAAAAACTTCGTTTTCACTCGTTTGATCACTATTAAAATAAAGTCACCGTAGGCTAGTAGGTAGTGCTTATTAGACGTAAAGCCAGGGTTCGAGCCCCAAGCCACACGTCAAAATAAAATACAAAAAGTATTTCTTCGGCGATTTCCTGTCAGCAGATTTCCGGCAAAAACTCTGAGAGTAAATAAAATTGTCATGAAAAGTTTCTCAAAAATCTGTTGTTCGGAGTCGATTTTAAACTGTAGGTCCCGCCACTTATGTATAAAACTAGCACACACAACATAAGTGGTGTGAGAAACTAGGTCAATAATCCAGACTGAAGGGTGGTAATGACCAATTATGTACGTATGTATATCTATTTATATGAAAATTATATTACAATAAAAATATTTGAGAAATTATATAAGGACATTTTTACCTATTAATGCATTTAACACAACTAAATCCGATAACTTTTAAAAAGGGGAATTTCAGTCAATGTTTCTATCAAGCTCCAAATCATCATAATTTTGCAGAACACTTCCATTTTTTCTTAATTGCGTTTCTATCCCCAAATGACAATAGCTTTCAGGTGATACGTTTCTAATAAATTTTATTTCTTTTGGTCAAATAAAGTTTCTGCAGTAAGTGGAACCTCCAAGTCCTCATCTTTTTAAATGCATAAAGGATTTTCCAAGCATTTTCTTAATGGAGTTGTTTCGCACAAAGACAATTTCGCCACAGCGATCTCATCAACACTATAATTTTTTTCTTTCTCTATAGCTTCATTGTACAGTGTTTTATTTTTTTCACTCAAAACTATTTTACTATTTACACTTCTACTTTTATATAAATCAATTTGTTTTCTAATTTCCCTTTGATAATTTCTTTTACTTATATTTATATCACTTAATTCGTGTAAGCATTGAACGAATTTTTTACGCATAAAAAACATAATTATGTTTTTGAAAAAAATTTTAAATTTGTTTTTTGTTATGACATTTAGGGCGAGTTTTTGAATGCAAGTTTAAACTCAAGATTAAGTTAATCTCCAGTTAACCTTCGTTTTCAGTTTTTGAATTTACTTAATCTTAAGTTTAAACTTACGGTTAATCAGTTAATCTTCAGTTTAAACCACCAACGTTGCTGGTTTAAACTTAAGATTAACTATGAGAAGTAGTTGACAAATTTTATTTAAAAAAATAGTTTTTAAGTGGGAGAAAGCCGAATAAGACACATTTTTATGTGATTATGAATTATATAAAACACAAATTGGCAATAGACAGTCTTAATTTATTTATTATTTTCCAAAAATTACATTTTTCTTCAAGATCAATAGTATTCAGCTTTTGTTTGTTTGATTTTCTTCTATACAAAAGCAAATTGTTGTGAACACTATGCAATTTTTGCATATAATTGTGGCAGCGCTACAAAGATTAAACTATCATTCAAAAACTGAAAATGAAGTTAACGAAAGATTAACTTTAACTGGAGATTAACTTAATCTTGTGTTTAAACTTGTATTCAAAAACTCGCCCTTAAATGTCAACAGCAGAGGCATTGTATGGTCTAAAATTAGTTGTTTGTTCGTTGACAGTGTGACTAGATATACACCAAAGCTTTTGTCTCTGTATTTTTTTTTAACAGAAATGAAAGATTGTAGACATTTGAACTAGTTCTGTTGACAAAAAGACATATGAACCCAGCCTGACTGCAAGGTTCATATAATTTCACATATTTTAAAAATCTAAATTATAATTCACTTCATTATTAACTTTTATAATTAAAAATAAAAATAAACACTATTTTACTATTACATTATGTAGGTAGTATTTATTCTTATTTTAAATAAGAAAAATATAGTTATCCATTTTATATTAATTATTTAGCATGCATTTTACTTTTACTAGAGAAGATAAAAATGTTTTAACATTCGTACAAATTTGGTTTCCGAAATACCTGATCTGTTTCTGTAGGATAAACGATTTCATTTGCTTGTCTATTTATATGCAAAATATAAACAAAGTCACTTAATTTTGTGTTTTCTTCAACAAAGACAAACTAAATTGAGTGTGTTTGTTTGTGTGAAAGTGAAATAGCTTAGCTATAGAACAGCTATTACCATTTCATAGCATAATTGTATAGAGAGAATTCACACACATTGCTTATGCTCTTTTGTTTAGTTCTCGAACAGACTTCGACAAGCACATATGTCAGCGGATGCTATAATATTTTTTTCTTAGGTTTACACTCAAAAAATATTATATGTTAAAAAAAACTTTTTTTAAAATTCAAAATCTTAAAACACATTTTATTTGTTTTAATAGTCAAGTAAATAATTCAAATGATGTGGAAATAGAACAACTTTTTTATAGACGTAAAGCAATATTTTGGAAAAATTAAAAGGTCGATTAGTAGCAGGAGAGGAAATTTATGAACCAAAATTATTGCCCAGTAAATATCTAAAAAAGAATACCTAATTATTAAATCAAACATGCATTACTTTATGTATGTTGATGAAATATGAATCCGAATAGTGTATATTACTAACATTTTTCTATGACTGCAAGCTCTCAACTTACTTTCTCTCTCTTACTCACTAATACATAACCAAAAAATTTTTGGTAACCCCTGCTATAGAAGCAGTTCTTAAAGTTTTTAATATAAATTTAAATAAATGTAAAATCGTTCAAATGAATCTAATAACGTTCTAGTGGTTAACAGCTGAATTAAAGAAAAACAAAAGTCGCCATATTAAAAGTTATAAAACGAAATATTGATTTAATAATAAATTTGTTAAAAAAAAAATTTTTAAAAAGCTCATCCCAAAAACATGTTTACTATATCCATATCTGAATTTTTGTCTTTTAGTTTTTGTAAGTTTTATTTCTTTATTTGTTTTTATTTATTTCTTTTCTTCTTTTGTTTACATAAAAACATGTAACACGTTTTTACGTTCTATAATTGCACTTACATTTTTACGTTCAGTAGACGTTAAGGTTCAATTAGTCGTGACTTTACCATAACGCTGAAGTCGTAACATAATCCATAATCGTAAATTTACTATTAGCAGCAATCAGTGCTGCCATGACCATAAACAACTGTTTACGGTAATTGCACATATGTATTTTTGAAAAGTAAACAAAAAAATGTGCATACATGTAAGCAAACAGCTGTTTATGGTTATGGCAAAAAACCAAATTCAATTGGTGCATATGGTTATCGTTATGACTATGGCATTATGGTAAGTCACCTACAATCGAAAACAGTGATGTCCATAAAGTTGTTTAAAACAGCAGATTTATATGGTTATGGTTAAGTCACGACTAATTGAACCTTTACATTACATTACGTTTCGGTAGCATACCTGATGCTTAACTTAACCTTTACACTTTAGTTAGCAAAACTTTATGCCGAACGCCATAAATCTCAGTTTTTAAGAATTCAATAATAATGACAACTAGAATTAAATTATAGAATTACAAATTTAGGATGAAACCAAAAAGTTTGAAATATAAAAAATTAACTTTAATAGTCGTTCGGATTGGGTTTCAAATATAAAAATGAATATTTATAGTTCAATAAAAACTAATTGGTTTTTAATTTACGTTCTATTGCAAGGCGAACGCAATAAGGTAATAGTAAAATTACAACAACTTAATTCGCAGCGTTTTTTAACAAAAACAGCAAGCATTTGTTTCTGCCTGCATTATATCTCTTTTGTTTCTTTTTTAACTGTTTTAAAAAAATTGTTTTTTAATTTTTTTTAAATACGAACTAATTTGTGTGTATGTGGCGCCAACACACACAATCTGGATCTTTATTTCATAAATATTCATTCGGGCTCAAATTTTGACTAATCTATAAAACTTAAAGAGTAATATAATTCAGCAGATGTCACCTTTACAAATTGTGCTGTGCACTGGGTGGGCAAGGAAATAATTTTTTGAATGTCTTAGAAACGCCCGGTTTACGCTGCTAGATCAATGGAAATATTTGTTGTGAATTTCTGTTAAGATGTGTTAAATTCAATATTCCTTGCAATTATGCAATTGCAGATCCGTTAGCTGGAATTTGCCGTCAATTTAATTATTTGTCAGACTTCGTTGATTTTTCTATAAATTCTTGTATAATAAAACGGAATATTATTGTTTTTCTTAATTCGTAACTTTATATATTTTTATTGCAACAATTAATTGTATTTTTAAAGAAACTGCTTGTAATTGTATTTAATTTTTTTTTTCGTGCCTATTTTGTTATTAGTCAGTAAGGAATTTGTCCATTGACTTAAATTAAATAAATAAATAAATAGATATAGCTTGAATAATTCTCCAGTCTCCCACAATTTAAAGTGGACTTCGAATGACAAATTTTTTGAGAAACTTTACACGGTAATTTTATTTGCTCTCAGAGTTTTTGCCGGAAATATGCTGAGAGGAAAACGCCGAAGAAATAATTTTCCACAGTTTCGTTTTGATGTCTAAATCGGTTAACATCGAACTGGTAAAGGCTACTAAAATTTACTCTGTAGCGTCAGAAGGCGTAATACCTAATGGGTTTATACATCTTTTTATTTCGTCCTTTACTTTATAAATACGGAGGTTGTTGAGTATGGCATTGTTAGCTACAAAATGGAGTATATTTACAATTGATCGCAAAGTTTTGAGTTGACATCTTCCTAAATTACAATGTTTGAATTACGAGTTCTTTCCTTTAACTATATATCATCAGACCAAATGAGTTTTTTAATGATTTAATATAAAATTAACTTTTATTCAGGCTAAATTTTGGCTTTTTGCTCAATCGACAGTATAAAATTCAATAAAAGACAATATTTTCAAAAATATTTTTTAGAATGTATATTCTTTAAATCAATTATTTTATAATTTAAACTTTAAATAGGGAGTTAGTGAAAGCTGTAACGTTGAAATACTTAACCAAAAAAACACTTAATAGAAAAAAGTCGAAATCAAAGGATTACACGAACTGCACTGGTTGAATTATGTTTTTTCACTGCAATTTAATTTATTTTCATTATTTCAAGTTCCTTAAGACTACCTTGTATCTAATACATAGTTATTGCTACTTTCCATTCAGCACAATAGTTGGATTTGAGTGAACAGAACATATATGTAAGACAACCGTTGGGGTTGAATGATATTAATTAGATATGGACATTGCAAGGCCAATGCGGTGTCTTTGATCCTATCAGGACCGAGCAATATTATTTAAAATATTATAGAATATATCGCCATTTAACTAATTAATTTGGTTTATTATCATCTGTAAACTATAGAAATAATAACCAAATAAACTATAAAAAATAAGTTTTTTAAAATTTTCAACAAAATTCTTTATTGTAAAAATCGCGTGTGATTGTAACCCAATTGCCGTCCCAATGGCTAATTGGTGAAGTTTGCATTTTTGCTACAATAGTGCATATTGAATTGGAATTAGAAATATCAGACTATAGTTTTACTATTGTACTTGTATCTGTTAACACTAGCTAAATATTGAGACAATTGTTTAAGTGGCTGTTTGCCTGACATTCACATTACGGCTGGAATGGAGATTTCTTCTGCTGTTTTCGACATATTGAAAAGTAAAGATGCTTCCGAAATCTTGAAGCGGAGAGAAAAGGACAAAGTGGCTGGTCGGAACGTTTGGATTTATAAATATCCTGAACAACAAGATTTGAATTTATGAATGTAGCATATTTTGTTCACAAATTATGAAAGAAATAAAACTTAAATTACTATAAAATAATTATACTAGAACAATATGCAATTAATCAAATATTATATGCGAACTTCTTAAGTCTGATGATGGTTCTCGAAGTGAAACGTTCCGGCTTTCACATTCTCAAGAATTCTTTTGCGACTACATTGCTTGTTCCCTGCCGGCAACTCAACTAACTTTTAATGCATTATAAGTTAACATTTTCTCAGCTAGTTGTGGTTGACTCTTGGATTATTTTTAATGGGGCCAACTGACTATTTTAACATGGTGGTGTCATTGGCAGTAGTCAATTGTCCGACTCTGCATAACTTCTCAACTAACTTAAAATCAGTTATATAATAGTTAGTTTAAAGTTAGCTAATTTTTAACTAAGTTAAAGTTGGTTATTCAAAGATAGCTTAAAGTTGGCTAGTTTTTAAGTAACTTAAAGTCAGTTGTTAAAATATAAAAATTTACATAAACTTCGAAAAAAAAACGCAACTATTATTGAAAACATTTTAATTTTTTAAGTGTTTTATTTATTTTATATAATAAAAAGAAACAAAATATACACTCGTATAGTTATAAAAAACAAAACAATTAGGAAATTCATTTAAAATAGTTATAATCCAACTTTAACTATAAATGTATATGTATATTCTTATCAAAAACAAAACAATTAATAACTTCATTTACTTATAATTAAATTCAAATATATGCTAAATTAATTTTTACTTTTATTTTTGATACATTCTGTGTTAATGTGGCGTTTTTTGATTAGTTTCAACGTATTTCTGATGTCTTTTTCTGCATCATCAGACCCAATCGATCGACAAGCATCTATTTAAAATATATGTAATTAGAAAAATACATTTCTTTTTAATGTATTGCTTACCTGTTAAGGCTTGAAAAAAAGCTTGGAAATCTTTTAGCCGCTTTTTTCCATGGACTCCCCCAACATTAACTTCCATGCATAATTTACCGGATCAAAAAATGTTGATATTTGAAAATACTAACACATATAAACGTCTTATTAATATTGTTTAAACTTACGTAAAGTTCTTGATCGTCCACAGAAATCATTTGATTAACTTCATTTAAGTGACCAATAGTTTTTAGTAGTGAGTTCTTGACGAAGAACCTTTTCTGGCAGCACCTTCTGCTCTGCTAGGCATGTCATTATCATTTCATTTTGTTTAACTATAATGTCAGAAATTAAAATGTAAGAAAGAAATAATCATAAACAAATAAAAAACTTTTAGTTACCTTGGAAGTTTTGGATGTTGTCTGAAAAGTAATATATTTAATAAAATTTAAATGTGTTTAATATGAATTTACTTACTGTTCATTTCTTTAAACTTTTCTTGAAAAAGTTCTTTAATATTTGAACATCCTTGGCAACAATTGTTTAACTTGTTATCTATAAATACATTATTTACTAATTATATGTGCAATTAAATTAATACTTACATTCAATTACAATTATCTGAACTATTATTTTTTAATTTATTTAAAAATTTATTTTTTTTAAAAAGTCTTTTTAAGTCTTTTATACAATAGCACTTAAAAGCACGCACAGAACTGATTTTAATTTCACAATGTAAAAGAATTCAAACTGTAAAAAAAGAGAATAAAAAAATAACGGTTTCATTTTGAATAAATTCTGCATAACATTTCAATTAACTATCAGTTAGTCTAAAAGTAGTTCAAAAAAAGGAGCAATCGAAAAAACAATATTATCAGAAATAGAAAAAACGTTTTAAATTATGGGGAATTTCTGCATAACATTGTAGTTAGCTTATAATTAGTCTAAAAACAAACTCATAGAAAGTCTGATCTGGTAAAAGAGAGAACAGAGAGAAAAAAAATCTCACAAACAAGAAGCTCTCAATAATAAATTAACGTTTCGTATTTGGGTGAGTTCTGCATTACATTATTGTCAGCTTATAGTTAGTCTAAAAAAGTTATCTAAAAGTGTGTTATTTTCGTAGTCGAATTCCAAATTCTAAGGAATTGCTGCATTAAATTGTAGTTAGCTTATAGTTAGTCTACAAAAGTTAACTTAAAGTGGATTACTTTCGTAGTCGACTACAAAATTGCTGGCAGGGTACACACACGACACCAATACACACTAACGAATACATCGAACACGTTCCAAGTAACAATTAATTAATATATATATATATTGTTACGTTTTTACCTTTTTAAAAACTTTTTAAATATGAGTTCGTTAATTGCAAACCAAGTAAAAACAAATATGTGTTTTATTTCAATTAAACTCTATTATTCACACTACTTTTGTGTCACTATTCAAATTTAACCGATACAACGTACACAACAGTAACTACAAAAATGTATTGCTTGTTCGATATTATTCACACACTATTCGCTATACTTCTCACAACGGATATCTTCGAAACACGACTTTTTACTTCCCACGCAAGGCCGATTGAATTACAACTGACTGTTTGCCTGCTTTGTCTTGCCTTTTTATATGCGTACCTCTTCAGTCTGATGATGGTTATCGAAGTGGAATGTTCGGGGTTTCGCCTTCTAGAGAATTCTGTTGCGCCTACATTGTTTGTTGTTGCGTGTGCTTACTTGCTCTTTTGCTTTCATGCTTGTTGCTGTAATATGGAAGATGTTCGATGTATTTGTGTATTGTTCACACATTGCCTCCTGTTGCGCTTGCGTTTTCTATCTCTTTCATATTCATATTATAAATAGTTCGATGTATATAGGTGTTAGGGTAGCTGGTAGCTTTTGATGTTTTTTATGTGAAGCGATATTAGGTCGTGGCAATCCGCGTAACACTACCGCCCACTTAAGCCTGTTCGTTCCGAATAGCCTGATTATCTCTTCTTCCATATTTCACCAGTCGCTCTTTGTGTACGACCTTCATTTTTATCCGGGGGTTACCAGCTTTCTGTATCCTGTACACGACATCGTTTAACCGTCAAATTTTTTTTTACGGTCCATTCCAACTACTTTGTGCGTTTGGGAATGATCTCTTTTTCCAAGTTGGGTTGTAGAATAGTACCAGTTATGCTTCATGGAAGCCCTCCGTGTTTGCTGCTCCATCATACTTGGCTTTCATTCTATCACTGACCATCGCTATCCTCTCCAAAAGTGCGACCGAGTTGTACTGTTGCAGCTGACCTTGACCTCTTCTTGCAGAACCTTTATCTGCGATACACTGGGTACAGTTCGCTATCCAATCCGCCACTGCCTGATGACATCTAACCCTGTAAAAATGTCGTTTTAGCCTTTCCAGCGTTTGTCGCTCCAATATGTCCTCCGCTAGCTTCATTATGATGCTCCTTTAACACTTTCGTCTTGGAGGAAGGCGCTACTAATAGGTTGGATAAGGTTTTGCCACCAGCGCTTTCGCAACGTCGATATAGGCACCCGTTTATCAACCGTAAACTGTCCCATTGTGCCCAATATGCTTTTGTAAGAGGACCTTCTCCGGATATCTCATTTCTACGCCAGTATTGGGTCACTCCTTTGTGCCTCGGACCAGTCTTCACTGGATTTCTCAGCCTTCACGCAGTGTTTACGCTCCAAATTAGGAGGTCGACTTGAGAGAGCATCAGTATTTCTCTGTTTTACACCTGGTCGCCCTCTTAATGACAATAGTTAGGAATCATAGTCTTCAGTTTTCTTGCGTCCTTTTCTGGCTTTAATATCTGCACTTTCAGTAACATGATGACCATTGCTATCCACATGTTTTCCGCGGCTCCTTTGGAAATGACCACTCTTTCCACTGTTGAAGCATTTAAGTTTCACGTTGTCCATTTGCGGTCTAGAAATCGTACGAGCGGTCTCTTGGGCTACTGCGAAGACTACGGTCTCTGCAAAGTTTCTCTTCAGCGTAGAACATACCGCTAGTTTAATATCAGGGTCCCGTATACCGTTAACAAACACCTCGGCTTTATAGTTGTCTATCAACAGGTGATTTTCTCCTGGGTATGCAAGTTGCACCAATCTCTCGACTTCCTCTGCAAAGACTTAAAGTGATCCATTAGATTATTGCGTACGACAACTTAGCTGCATGCGATACAGTTCTCGTTTATGTTCGTCGTCGAATCTACGATGTAAAGCCAGCATTAACTCGTTATAGTTGTTCCTACAGCTGGCTGGAATGGTTTCTAGGATCTGAGCTGCGACCCATTTTAACGCCAAAATTAGTTCCAAGGCCTTCTCTCCATCGTCACATCCATTCTGCTGGCTACTGTCTCCAATTGGAATTTGAACACGGATATGGTTGAGCTACCATCAAAGTAAGATGCTCTTATCCTGCCGATTCTTTCTGACACGACGTCACTGCTTCTTCCTTCCTTCATCTTTATGAGTTTTCCGTCGATGGTACTTCCCAAATCGTGCACTTACGAGTCAACGGTCTTTTCAAAATCTTTCACTTTTGTGTAAACGGTATTTTCTAAATGTGACACTCTTTCCACGACAGCAGTGATTCTTTTGCTGATCGATTCATGTATTTCCTACAGCTTCCCTGATGGTGTTTCGAGCTCTTTTTCAATTTTTGACAAGATTACTGCTTGCAGTTTTTGGTTTTCGGCTCTAGAAACTTCAAATAGCTTCCTGTACTTTAGCCAGAAGTTTCTGATTTTCGGTTCTTGAAGCTTCATGTACCTCGCTACCATAACGACTCGATAGAATTTCTATGAATTATATGGGAAAAAGTGTTTTTTTTGGAGAAATGGGTAGAAGATCAACTAAAACGATTAGGTCTTCATTAAATACAATATTTTCTACGAATGTTTGAGTTTGAAGAACCCAAAAATTAGACATGAGGAGATAAAGTTACATACAAAATTGGTTATTGCAACCCTTCAGTTAGGATTACAACCCAGCTTCTCACACTACTTATCATGCGTATGTTTATTTTATACATTCTCCGAATGACAAATTTTTGAAAAACTATTCCTATAAATTTCACTGGGGAGGAATACACGTTTTTGGATGTATTCTGAACTAAATTTTATACACGTACGCATCAGTGGCAAGGTTGCTATTAGTGTACATAATGGTACGGTCACATCTAAAAAATATTTGCCACAAAACGTAAAATATTTATTTGCCATAATGTGATCACGAAATAATTTTGCGTGGCAAACAGAAAAATCTTCCATTTTCTTCCACCCTGAGACAAATATTTGTATGATTTTCTGGCAAGTATTTGTTTGCTCTTACATTTTTTTCGTAAGGGCAAACAGTGGCAAATAACAGCTATTTAAGGCTGTGTTGTCTACTAGCAAAACTAAAACATCACCAAAATCGAAAAAAACGAATGAATTTAAATTTGAAGAAAATAAATAATTTATTTTATGGAAACATTTTTATTCGTTATAAATGTATTCATTATATACGTATAAATATTTGGGTGCCTGCATATTCAGAGTCTAAAATTTAAATACACGCTAATGGATATATCAATTGCTATACCCTTCTAGATGAAAGCTATTCAGGGGTTGTAGTGATTGTTTAGTAAAATAGTTATTTTTTTAAATCTTATTAAAGACAAATATCCCTAAAGCGACTCAACTCTTTAGTACATAAAAATACAGAGTGATTAAAAACATAATGTCTTTTTCTATTTTTTTTTTATTATATGCGCAGAACCCATTTTCAAAGCCATAGTCGTATTTCTTTTTTGTCCATTCGCAAAATATCACGGAAGCTCCGCAACGCAAAACGAAAAAATATTCACCTCCTATTGCGTTTGAAAATGTGTGTACGTATTTTTGGTTGCAAACATTTGTCATATCTGACCGCACCTTACGGCAATGTTGTACAATATTTTTTTGGACTAGGATAATGTGCTAGTACGTTGCTGTAAGAACGTTTGTGCAGTTATAGAAAACAAACAAAGTTTTAAAAAGTTAAATTCGTTTCTTAAGTTTTATGTTATTATAAATATTTTTTCTTGTAATATTATATTATTGATTCAATCTGAGTCAATATTTATAGAATTTATATATTAGTACACTGTCGAATATTGTTCTATTTAAAGTGATTTTGTTGTTTTGTTTTTTTTATTAAATTGAAAAACAATACCACTAGCTAGAACAGTAATAGTAAAAAACTCTCTTCTATTTCTTTACACAAATCATAAGGACAGATTTGAAAGATCTAACTGCAAGTACCAAGTGTACCACAGTTTTTTATACACATTAGAACCATAAGAATAATAATAGTACGGTGCGGCAATCAAAATATACCCAACTAATAACATATTGTAGATTGAGAGTTTTATTGAGTAGAACTTAAAAATATTCTTATATTTCCAAAAGTCTTCCGAAGTTCTTCGAAATGAGGTGAGGAGAAGAGGAGTGGTGTACGTAAACATATTGTTATTAGTTTTGATCGGGTAAGCTTGAAAATGTTTCTTATTTTCAAGCTTTGCCATTCTTAATTACAAAATTTAAACATATAAAATGGGTGGTCTTATGAAGAGATCGACACTTCGTTTGATAAAATCGGACAAAAATTGCCGTAGTTATCATTCTAAAAATGTAACAGTCGTGTTATATATTTTAGTTTTTTAAGATTTCAAAATTTTTGATGTGTCTTGATTGTTTACGTAAAATGTGTCAAGTTCACATTTAGGCGACTACCAGAAGCCGGCTAATATTTGTATTTTTTGTAAATGTTATTATTTCGCTTTGCGCAAACATTGTCCAACTTCAGACAGTGACTCAAACGTGTAATTGCCATATTTTGCGGTAAACAAGATCCACCAACAGTTTTAAAACTCAAAGTTCAGTAAAAAAAAAATTGGCTAACTGGCTCATAATAATTCCCTGTTTTGCAGATGTGTTATTTATTAAAACTATGCCCACGTTGAAGAAATATTTGACCAAAAACTCAAATTTTTATTTGCTCTAATATGACCATAAAATATTGTAGAAGTGTGAAAAAGATTATTAGAAAAAAATTTGTGTGCTAGCAAACAAAAATGTTTCCAATGTGACCATACTACATATATTGTGTCATAATTATAGTCAACTTCAATATTTAAACTTGTTACTTACTGTTTCTAAACTATAGAGAAAATGAATAATGGTTTTAAGTTAAGTGGGTGATTAGTATAATGTTTGAAATTTTTCATACCAACTGGTATAAATATTGTATAAGTGGCATCTCTGCACAGCTGATAATAAAAGCGCAAAAAAAATAAATAAAATGAGAAACAAATGGCAAAACCTTTTTTTCCTTCACACAAATCTTTAATAATACCAAAATCATTTTCAATTTCCTGAATTGTACACATTTTTTTATTTATTTTTAACACTTTTTCTACAATTTATAAAAAATTTAACACAATTAATATTATTGCATTGCTTTTGGTTTGTTTTGATTTTGCAACTTTTGACAATTGACAAACAGCTGATAGATTTAAAATGATGTTAACTTCGTTAAAAACAACTTCACCTTGTTTTAAGTATAAAATTGACTTTAGTGAAAAAAGTAAGCTTTTTATCGTCTATAGTAGCCGAAAAGTAAATTTTTTTTTTATAAATGGTACTTAAAATATATTTTTTTGATGACTATGGAAATATAGAAATTAAAAAATGAAGTTATGCTCGAATTTCGCATAATCGATTTGATATGTAAACATACTTGACTTTGATATCTAAGGAAAGACCTTTCGACTGGTTTGTTAAAATTTTCCATTAGTTTCATTATGAACCAGAAACAAAAAATATTAATTTTGGCCGCAACCCTTTTTTTTATTGAAATTTGATAGTGAACGGAATCTCAAAAAATTTATTCGAAATCAAAGGCAAAGCTTTGGTTGATCCAAAATTGCCCCAAACTTATAGCAACCCCTGGATAGAGCCCAGATCTGAACGTAATTGAACATCTTTGGGAATAATTTGCTAGAAGAGTATACCGGCAACAATTTAAAGCTTTGAATAAGCTTAAGGTGGTTCTTCTGGAAGCGTGGAGCTCCATAGAACCTGTGGAACGCTACAATTTGGCAAAATCAATTCCAAAACGCTTACAGGCCGTTCTTGAGAAGAAAGGATATGCCACAAAGTATTAATTGTTGTCTTTTGTCATTTTTAGCAATGGTGCTCTTATTTGTCCGATTATGCGTTGAGCGCAAAAAATTGAGTTAATTTCCATTTTCTGAAAAAAATTACCGTTATCATGAAAAATATTGTAAATTTTTTTATTAATCTGAAAGTCTGGAATATAGAGTGTAGTTATAAGCAAAAAAAACATATATTTAATACATTCTTTTTAAGTTTTAAGCCCTTACATGTCAGACAAATGCTTGTTCGATTATGCGATGGAGCCACTGTAATTGCTAAACATATGGAAGAAAGAATTAAGCAACTGTACGATTTTAATTAATTTTTTGTCAAAGAATATGACGTAAGTTAGAAGGTTTTTGCAAAAGAATATTTGCATAAATATATATATATTTTTTAGGATGTGGAAAGTTATGACAAGTGCGATTTTTTGGTGCTAAGTATACATACAACTCTCACCACAAAATAAAAATTTTAAAAATACAACAACAATATTTTTTTACTAGTTTAAAACAAAAAACTCAAAATATTTCGCAGCAAAAGTGAGTATACACTTTTCCTCTCATTACATTTTTTGCTAAACCCGTTAGATTTACTGCTAGTTTTCTTAAATTTTTTGTAAGAAAGTACGATTTAAGCATTCTTTAAATTTATTAGAACTAATCATTTGCTGTGTAATAATCAGACAAGATGGTTTTATAAAGATGAGAACTGAAATTTCAATAGAAACTCGAAAAATTATTGTAGAACTAAGGGAAAAAGGAAAATCTTATCGTGAAATTGCGTCAATTGTCGGAAGGCACCACACTTCAGTGAAAAAAATCATCGATAAATATAAAAACTTTAAAAGAATAGAAAATTTTGATCGAACAGGTCGGCCGAGAATATTAAATGAAAGGGAAGAAAGGAAGATTGTTGCCACAGTAAAAAATAATCCTGCTCCTAGCGCAGTACAATACGGCGTATATTGCATAAATCCGGATTTCATGGCAGACGTCCCAGAAAAAAACCCTTTATTTCCAAGGTAAATAAAGCAAAACGGATAAATTACGCCAAAAAATATGAAAACAAGGACATTAACTTTTGGGAAAATGTCCTGTTCACGGATGAGAGTAAGTTCGAGATCTTTGGAGGTAAAAAAATGAAAAAAATTTGGAGAAAAAAGAATAAGGAGCTGGCCGAGCAAAATATCCAGTGTACAGTTAAGCACGGAGGAGGCTCAGTAATGGTTTGGGGGTGTTTTTCAGCATCTGGAATTGGAGAGCTTGACTTTATTGACACGACAATGAATGCTCAATGCTACGTAAAACTTTTGGAATAAAATCTTGCACCAAGTGTTTCCAAATTGAATTTGCCTGGACATTGGATCTTTCAACAAGACAATGATCCCAAGCATACCTCCCGTTTGGCGAAGGAGTGGTTGCAACAAAACACACCATACATGCTGGATCACCCTCCACAATCCCCGGATCTTAATCCCATTGAAAATCTTTGGGATCATTTGGACCGCCAGATCCGAAAAAGAAAGATTACAAGCAAAGAAACATTAAAGGAAGCATTACTAGATGAATGGGTCAAAATTCCACCCGAATATACCAGAAAATTAGCAGAATCTATGCCAAATAGGCTAAAATGTGTATAAAAGGCTAAGGGAGGTCCTACTAAGTATTAAAAGTTATTTTTTTTTTTTTATTTTCTTTATTTATCTTTAATAATCATGAAAGTGTATACTAACTTTTGGTGCGAACATTTTGAGATATTTTTAATTTTAAGTATAAAAAAATTCTTCGTTATCATGAACTGTTGTTTTTGTTTTAATATTTTATAAGTAATAAATAAACGTTTTTATTTTTGGAAATTCATTCGTCTATTCTCATTTACTTTTCTCGCTATCTTAAGAAAATAAATTATTTCAGTGGTGTTTACTCACTTTTGGCGCTCAGTGTATATACTAATTTTTTTTTTTAAATTATTTAGGATAAATAGCACTGAGTCCAATACTCCAAAGCGGCCGAAGAAACTAAGGTAAGCCATTCTAAAAGTGCGAAAATTGCAACATACCTATTTGGCTGTAAGAAAAATAAAATCTTGTCTTATAGTTCGTTTGTTTTTGTATTTTTTATTAAACAAAAAACGAAAGCAACGGATTTATTATTTGCATTATATATTCTATTAACCATTTTTTATATTTTTTCTTTTTATACAATTAATTCAATATACCGTCAAGTGCTAATAAACAAAACAAATGCTAAAAAAAAATTCAGTACTGCGCATCTACCTCAAGGTATTGAATGCATGTTAACATTTCGATGTACAATATTTTATTCTGTGGTGTCACTGAAGTGAAAAATTGCCTAATAAACTGAAGACAGATTTGGAACCTAACTATTGATCGCGTTAATATTTTAAAAAACCTACTTAGAACCAATTCAATTCAAAAAAAGTTTTAAGGTGGTGTTAACACAATAATTTAGTTTTGTAAAACCAGGTTTTTATTATGGTGTAACGTTAAAACCAACTTTTGAATTAAAATCACCCTTAATTGAGCATCCTGAATTATTTCTTTCTATCATTTTCATTGTCAAACTCTATACGTAAGCATTTTTAATAATTTTTTTTAGAGTTCAACAACTATATAACCAGCTGATAAGATGTTAAAATGAGTTCACCTAGGTTGTTCCATTATTTAAAAAATACAAATGAACCTGAAATTGAAATGGGTTGAAAGTCAATGAATAACTACAAAGCTAAAGTGTAATGAATGTTACCCATACACTCATAATGAAAATATATTATAGTGACAGATTATATCAATTTTTTAATTCAGTTATTTCGGTGTACATATTAAGATATTAAGTTTTGTGAAACTTTATATCCTTTTTTCAGGTTACGTACAATTGTTGCAGTACGGCTTAATTTATAAAAAAGGATTAATCTCTTTGAAACAATGTTATTTATTTTTATTTTTCAATGTGGGATTTTACGAAACAATTTTGTTTTTTACTATGCCATAAATGTACTTGACATTTTGAACGATGCGGACGAATTCTTGACTTACATCTGTTTTTTTGCTAGAATGGGCGATATTTTTGGCAACATTCTGCGGTTCTTCTTCTTCAGATTTATTGTTTTTTAACGCTATTTTAAAATTAAGAAATGAGTATTTTTTCGAAGTTGGGAATTTATGTTGCATTAATCTCCGTATTACATTCAAGCGCTACAGCACATAGAACAATTAAAAGTATAAAAACTTATAAAGTTCGTTTTCGAATTTCTATATCGCGTTCCATATACGTGTTCAGTTAATTCATTGTTTTCCACCGCAAATAAACTCATGGTATTATCTACAATTGGGAGTCTCGTTTTTTTCTCCCAGTACATGTGTAAGTTTTGATAACGAATACAGCTCATTGCAATAACAACACCTAAAAAAAAATTATACTATTTATACCCAGCATTGCTATTAATATTCCCAGTGCTTTGCCCTTGCCTGGAACACTGTGCCTGTTTGTATACTCCTTAAAACGTCATTTTACGGAAACCTGGAAAAATAGTAATAACTACCAAAATCCTCCAAATCAGAATTTAAAAGTTCAACTAAGACGTCGTCGTCAGTTAGTTCACTTCAGAAGAAGAAAAACATAAGTTAACATATTTTTATAAAATATTCTTAATTGTAGTATTTCAAGCAAATTTGACGTAAAAATATAAAAAAATTACGAAATTGCACTTAACATTCAAGATCTGATATTTCTTCTATTGAAAACACTTGTTTGATAAAATATTCTACTATTTAAATGATTTTAAATTATATCCAAACTTACCATTTCGATTAATTTTTACATCTACACAAAATACACAACTGATAACAGATCTTTACGGTAACCAACAAAGTCAGAGTTTACTTAATTATAGGGGTATTCACACGGTGTGCTATCTTATTGTTATAAAATGATAAAGTTTTATGATAGTTTAAAAAATTGTTGTTGTGGTTCAAAGAAACAAGTCCTAAAATAATAACACATTTGGTGATGCGTTTTTTGTTTTGTCATAACTAAATAGTGTAAAACTAAGTCAAAAGGGAAAACCCTGTCATCTAGCCGGTGATAATATTTAGAAGCCGTCATTGAATATTCATAACATGTATGTAAAACATGCTATTAATTTCTTCATAGTTCTATAACTTCGAGATTAATTACATTTTAATAATTTATTTATAAAAGTTAACTTTTATAAAGGTTAATAAAAAAATTGATATATTTAAAATATAAAAGAAAATTCTGTTTGTATATTTTAGCTGATTAGTAGCACCTAACATATTTAAAATAAACGCCGTCAAAAATTGATACCGGCTTAGTAATCAACAACAGCTGTTTATGTTTATGGTTTTAAATATTTTCTTTTGTGTCAAGAAAGTATTTAATAATTTTTATAAAAAAGATTCATGCCTTAATAATGTCCAAAACGTATTTTTCGCACAAACCGGCTATTATTTCAGTTTTTTGACTTCTTTGTGGTATTTTTAATTAAAAATATTTGTAATTTTTTCTAATTGTATTTTTCTTTTATCAGCTGACTAAAAATTGAAATAGCACACTAACTTATGAGGGTAGCTCACAGCAGTCATATTTTTTCGTGTTATTATTTTGTGATATATGATCTTATGACGACCATATGAATACCCCATATGTCTCGCCAGTATTATCGCATAACGACATATATTAAAAAAATTATAGAAAATTAAACAAACATGCACTATCGGACAGGATTGGACTAGAAAAAATTTTTGTCGAGATCAATTGACACATTGTAATTGCCATAATAAACGGTAAAATGAAAGGGAAAAAGACATTATTCCTAAAACATGAATTATTTCGTCTGCAATACTAATTTTAACAAGGTCAAAACGTAGATGTTGTCTATCACTCTTTTTGGTGATTTATTGAATGTAAAAATGTTGGCATCCGTTTCACTGTTATTCATTTTGTTTTCATATTTTTAGAGTGTTTTTCACAGGATTTTAAATGTAAAAATTTTTATACCTTTATTACAACTTGCAGTTAAAGTTGAGTTTAGTTAAACGTAACTTTAGCTAACGCGAACTTTAAAGTCACTTTTAACTTATTTTCTTTTATACATCTTATTTTAACTTTTATACATCCTAATATTGCCAGAGCAATGTCTATAACTCTGCTTAATTAAACCAGTACATTATTTGTTATGCTGATTTATTTTGTTTGTAAAATTTAACGTTTATTTTTTATTTTTATATTTGAAGTTGTCATAGTGAAAATTATGTAAGATAAGGCAAATTCAAAAATAAAGTGAACTTCAGAAGTTAAAGATAGAATGATCTTTCCTATAGCTTAACGCTCACTTTTATCTTATTCTGTACTCATAATAATGAAAATCAAGTTATCTGCCCGTTAAAATCCTGTCCTTAGTTAACGGCAAGTTGTAATAATGACGCTTAATAACAGTTGTAGTCAGCTTACTTTATGTTATGAGAGCTGCATAGCAATATACACTTCTCTAAAAGATTTGAAATTCGATAATTACAGTAATTTTGACTTACCTGCACATCCAACTTTTGTACGCTATTTTGTTCAGGTAAGTCAAAAAGGCAGTTAACGTTAATGCACTTACCTACTCATTAATGCTGGTAAGTGCATTTAAGTTTACTGCCCAAAAAACCAGCTAACAGCAAATAATTTTAATGAATAAAAATAGGGTGTAAAGTCGACTTTGACCTTTTTAGACAAAAAGATTCGAAAGTCGATTTACAGAATCATATACGACTTTTTTTAACAAAAAGTCTATTGTTTAAATTTGAACTCTAGCTGCCTAAATGAAATTATTTTAACCAAAACTAGCAATATTATGCGCGTATCTTAAAGGTGCAGGTATGAAGAGTGCACTTAAATTAAGAAATTTATATGGATTTGGTAAAATAAATATACGAAATACAAATTTTGTGCATTTAAATGCTAAATGCACTTAAGTGAAAAGCAGGTAACTCAAAACTACGGCACAATGAATTTGAAATTGGAGAGAGTAGGGAGAGATGGATCTATGACAAGCTTTTGTTTTCCGAGACCACATTATAAATTCATTATGCTAGACGAAAAAAAGTAATAGACTTTTTTCGACTTTTATTATGTGCTATTTTATTTGAGAATGCTTCGAATTTGATGTGTAGTCCTGCGTTCTTTTTTTAAGGCCAATCGATCTTTAGAAATTACGTAGAACATTATAGTACATTCTGATATTCTACTATGAAATAATTTCTCAAAAAAGTTTACCCAAATTGTTAAGCAGCTGATTAGTCTGCAATTAGTTAGTTTGTTGAGTTTCGTAATGATACATACTTTTTTGAATCCAGAAGGAAAATAATTTGGTCGTAAAAGGAAACTAAAACCTTTGGGGCCTTTGATTTTTTGGAAGTATATTTATCACCAATTGATTAAAATCTTTGTAATTATGTAATCAATAATGTAGTAAATTAATTAATTAATTAAATTTATAAATAGCATTTTAAGAACGACTAATACAATGCTCTATTTTTTAGACGACATTCCATTGTCTTTTGTAGACAATGTTCTAAATGTTTTATTGCATATAATTGTCATTCGTGGCAGTGTCTAATTTAAATTTTACAATTTCATATCTTTTTCAGTATGACATGGTCCATCACTCTTCTACAGGTGTAAGTGAATTCATCTAAGAATATGTTTTAGAACTTAAACTAATAATTTGACTATAACTATTCGTGGTCTTTTTTGTCTTGTTATTTTGGGTTTACGGCACATCCTCCGAAAATATCCTTTCTTAGAGCACTCTCTTGCTTCTCTTTACACTATTTGGGAAGACTAACTTCTCATGGACCTTCACAGTTGAAACAAACATTGTTGTTTTTCCTGGGTTCACGCTTCCCTTCATTACATTTATCATTAAGTTTTTGGCGTTAAATATGTTCTTGCTTGCATTAGCCGTCATATGTCTTGCATATCTCGACAACACGATCTAAAGACTCATCACGACCATCTAACAGTTATTTGTCATATCTTTCAAAAATTATTTTGTTTCGTAGTATTCGATTTTCGTACAATTCACCACAAGAGCATTTGAAATCGCAGATTCAAATCTTTGCTTTTTTAGTTCCGTCTCAAATTCTGTAAAAGTTTGGCGTTTCTTTTGAGAAATCATTCTTACGATTCCATAGTCACATTTTGCACATTGCCTTACTAGCAGCCACCATGTAAACCATAAAAATTTTAGAAATTCAAAAATATGAATTGGGAACAAAACTAAAAAATTTTAAGCCATAGAAGATACAAATAAGAAGTCGTTTATCTAATAATTGAATGTTGATTAGACTTATAGGACGAAAAAGAGTAGGTTAGAGGACGTGCACCTGTCGGTCAAGACAAGCACAGTACCCGGAGGTCGAAATTGACCCATTGTACGAAAAAGAGTATTAACTTGAAAAAATTGCTTCTTATTTGTTTTTTGTTTAATTTATAATTTTGATAAATCACAAAGTTTTAGAATTAAACAAGTTCTTGTTTAATTTTTAACCTAATATTTTTTGAATTTATATTATCTTCTTCTATGAAGTCTGATCTTAAAACTTCATTGCATATATCGGTTTAGGATCAGTCTATGTTAAACTGAATACAGATATTATGGACAGCAGCGCATGTGGATGTAATTTTTCATGCAAATTTCAGCCAATAATGTAATTACCTGGCTAACATCTGAATCCGTTTTTCAAAACACCTATTGCACGTTAACTTTCTTGTGCTGATCGAAATGGAGTGATTAAATAGGGTTCCAACGGCTTACCTGCATCTCCTGGAAATTAAAAAAATTTAATAAATAAACCAATGTGTGTATGTATAAAACATTAAAGTGGCTCTGTACTACATGGATTTTTTTTCCTGTCTCAATTTTTTTGGTGAATATTGATTAAAAATTATTCTGTAAAATTTTCTGATCGGTTGGGTTTAAGACGGGCCGCAAATCCAATGAAATTTAGAGGAAACCAATAACTTTTTTGACTCATAACTTCAAAATTATTTTTTTTACGAAAAAATTTTGCAAACAAGTTTCCAATGTTTTTTCCCTTCACGTCTTTTCAGCGCTGAGAAACTAAATTGGAGAGAAATAAGTTAACCAACCATAATCCAAGAATTTATTATTGAGATATCTTTTTAATTGCTTGTATTTAATTTTCCATGTAGAAAGTTACGACTAATTAAAGGCATAAACTACAGCAATTGTATTGCGTTAATTAACTCCCGTTTTAGGTATACCGGAATACCTTTGACTATAGAATTGAACAACATGTGGAATATCCTGTTTCTGCTGTCCATTTTTTGTGAGAATCGAATTATAACCTTCCATTACCTTAACAACTCCGCTTGCTGCGTCATTGGTTGAGCTTAGTATTAGCTCAATATTTTCTTCCTTAACAAAAGTGTTTGTTGTGTTTTAACTTACAGTTCTTGCTTATTAAAAACCTTTCCTAGTTTCTTTAAAAATAAACTCAATACCGTCTCTTAGTATCGTTGAAATATTACGATTTATTTTTATTGTTGGCCTTTTTATATTTTCTTTTGTGTCACTGTCTTATTTCTAGGATTCAACTATTTTTTCCTTTGTGAAATATGGTATTCTAAAATTAACATTTTCTGAATTAACCATATTCTTTTCAATGTTTTAAAAAATGTATATTTGTTGAAATAATATGGAATCGCTATAAGGCACCATAATTACAAAACAAAACGAAAACCAAACTATTAGCTGTAGTATGAAACAAAAACAGCCTAAGTCAAAAATAATACCTTCCAATAAAATAACTATTTAAATAAATGTAATAGGATTTCATTACGTCTTTGATCAAAATGGTCAATGTTTTTTAAAAACATTGTTAAAACAATTGATTTAAGCCTTCTTAGACTGTTATTCTTTGGGAATACACATATATCGTTATTATAAACACATACTCATATTTATCGCACATCATTTTTAAATAGTCCAGTAATTGGAATTCTTTCTTCATACGCCATCCATCTCGTACGGTGAACAGTACCAGGTGCATGAAACGACACCGCGTTTTAATTATTTCTAAAAACACTAAAGTTAGCAACGTAATCTCTTTTAGTTTTGTTTCGAACATAGACTGATCAAAATTTATAACACAACTGATTGATTCATTAACGCAGAATTTTGTTCTTTCGTCATCTATGTAGTTTAAATGGAAATTTATATTTGGTTAAGTTTTTTTTAAATCTTTAGAAAATTACGGTATTGGTACAATCGTTTTTATTAATTTTTACCTAAAGCACGTTCCTCAAAGTTATTTCTGTATGATAATCATAAAACGGCATTTGTAAAAGTTTTATACGAGCAGAGCTTTTGTATAAAAAACAAAGCATTTATGTTTTCTTGAAGGCCCCATTTCTGATGCCTGTTCTCTTCCAGTTCGACTTTCCAAACCAAGAATTATGACGCTTCCGGTAAAAGCTGGTAATAGTTTGTGATCCTTTTGGAAAAAAAAGTTATTAAGGTAAAAAATTTTTAAAACTTTACAGTAAGCATCCTCCTCTTGCAATATTTTTCAATAAATTAATACTTCTGAATTTCTGAGGCAAGAAGGTTAAATTTATGGTTTCCTCTAAATTTGATTTGTCTTAAGCACGTCTTAACCTCAACAAAATGATATGAAACTTTGATAAGATAATTTTTTATTAATATTCATCAAACCTAGTGGGACTGGAAAGAAATGGACAAAAATTCCCATACAGTTAAGGGTCACCCTAGTGCACATATTTCCTTTCGTAACGTGAATGTTACATGCACACATATTTGTTCATTTCCTTTTATTCTCCATAGTTCAACATGTTTATTTAGCTGAAAAATTGATACGAATAGGGATGTAGGGCTGTCAGCTTTTTAATGCTTGTCCTGTTTCAAGATAAACTTTAATTTCTACAGCTAAAAAGACATTTTTTAGTACACTACAATAACTTGGGCAATAATTTTCATGTTATCTTTGTCACATCATATTAACCAACACTGATCGTACATATATTATACAATTAAGTTACGATTTCCTTCTTCTTTCATCACATGTATTAACACTTGAACAGCTGATGTCATAATAAATATTATTGCGAACAATAGTCAATATATTTACGTACAGGTTTATTTTTTTTTTTTGTACATGAAAACAAAAAACAATTTGCAGAAAGTCTAGAAATGGATATTGATAATATTTTTAAATAATAACACATATCGCTCCTTTATTTATATTTATTTGCAGAAAGTCTAGAAATGGATATTGATAATATTTTTAAATAATAACACATATCGCTCCTTTATTGCAACATAGTCATATCTCAAAAAATTAAAAATTTGTAGTTACTTAAGCAAAACTGCTCTTTTAGACCTTCTATATATTTTGAAAAAAAATCAGTTTTATATCCCAAGCTGAACCAAAGTTATAGCAAAAAGTGTTTGCGGCAATTAGATCATAGGACTTATGTCTTGAAAACTTAAATCGCATTTTTCCAAGTTCAAGTTTTTTGAGATATGACTATGTTGCAATAAAGGAGCGATATGTATATATGTTGATAACAGTGGATATTTTAATAAAAATTATGTACACAACCAAAATTGTCATTTCTTCTATATCCAGCTTCTTGCGAATAGGAATCTGGCTGCCCGAGTCGTATGTGTTCTTCTGTATGCTAGTGAAAGCAATATCACACCAATAACACATACTTGCTTGCATCTATGCATTTATACATACAAATTTATGTTTGAATTATCCTAACAAGAATCAAAGTTCGATATAGATTAAGTCTGAATGTACCTATTTCGAATATGTGAAGACATACCTAAGGAATTTTAAAAAATTATATTTTTAAAGTTACATTTATTTTTGACTTACCAACATGATGTTCAGACTAAAAAATCTGTTTCTGTTCAAATATTTAAATCGACCACCGACTGATGGTACTATAATTGAAACATGAGTTTCGTCAATACGACCAGTACCACCAGGGTGTCCTGTTTTTTCGATAAAAAGCATCTTGAATTCATTCAGTCATGCAGATGTGCTTACATCTGACTGATAAATGTTCAGCAGTCTAAAGTCCCAGTTATACTACTGGAACGCAATGTAACAGGAATATCTACTGGAGACTTATAGAGAACGCAAAAACGTATCATATGTTTTTAGGTAAACAGAACAATAAAAAATAAACAAAAACAAATAAAGAAATCAAAATTGCAAAAACTAACAGTTTTTTTTTTGGTTGGAGTTTTTATTTTTGTTATTGTTATTAAACAAATCTAATATTAATTCCAAATTTTACACTCCTTTTATCACTTTCAGTATGGCGTCTTTTGTTTTTCTTTAATTCAGTTGTTAACGAGTGTTATCACTGCAGAGTTTTTGAATTCATTTCGTATTTATTAAAAGTTTCATGTATTGTTTCTGTTAGCCAAACAATTTTACTTTCACACAATCAAAAACACTCAATTTAGTTTGTGTTTGTTTATTGAGGTTGTTGAGTGCTTTTGATTGTATTTTGCGTATAAATAGACAAGCAAGTGAATTCATTTATCCGACAGAAGCAGGTCAAGTATTTCTGAAACAAAATTTGTACGAATGTTAAAACGTTTTCATTTTCTCTAGTAAAAAGAAAATGCATACTGAAATCCTTTTCGAACGCTTTAATTAGTTAAAAATCGATAACTATATCTTTCTAATTTAAAATAAAAATAAACACTACCTACATAATGTTATAGTAAAATAGTGTTTATTTTTAATTTAAATTATAAAAGTTAATAATGAAATAAATTATAATTTGGATTTGTAAAATATATAAAGTTTTATTTAACGAAAATTCCACTTACAGACAAACATAACATATATACAAAATGTAAATTCTGTTTATACATAATTTCGATTTTCAGTTTTGGTGGTTTTCTAATATTCGCATGTTGTTAACACTGCTAAACAAATGTCACGTAAAAATGTAAGCAAATTATATTTTTTACAGAGTCTGACGTAATACCGGTTACATTACATTACATTTCTATAACCATTCGCATTGCTTTATACATAACAAAAATGATCAGCTGTTTCTTACTGTTGCGGTTACATTCCGTGCATTAGGCATAGGAGTAGAAAATATAAAGAAAGAATTCAATGTAAAGGTTCCTATTAGATAAAATGTTAACCGAATTAAAAATTAAACTATATTTATAAACAATTGAAAACAATAAACATATGCTTTAATTTAAATTTTTAAAGCCGCACTTCTTTTTTTATTTTCCCAGTCTACGATTCTCAAAAATTACGTTGAATTTACTGCTTTACCAACACAACCAAAACTATGATAGTATGTGTTTGCCCTACACTGATCTAAACCCATCCTCATCATCATCTAAATATGAAACAAACGCAAATAAAATATAATTATTTATTTTTTTTTACTTCTTACGAGGAAGAGTGAATATATTTGTTTTCTGTCTCAAACCTTTACTTACGATATTCACGTCTCATGGCTGGATTAGTTGAACGTAGACATCGTAAACGTATCGTAAATGTAAACGTATTAGCGATTATAGAACACTTAAAATCGTGTCATGTGGTTTTGACATAAGGGAAAAAAGCAAAATAATTAATTTCATGTATTGTTTACTGTTTACATTAAATACAAAAAACGTTGATGGCACTTAAATGTATGTACGTACATTTCTTGAAATTATGTGCAAAATGTACGAAATGCTATTTAAATAGTACCAAGACAGTTTTATATGTAAATTTTAATAATTTTTGAAGCTTAAGGTTATTTTAAATAAAAAGTTTTATTTTTATGTTAATAATTATATGCATACGTGTATAATTTATTATAACTGAATGTAATTCATTACATATTTTCTGCCGAAGCTATATTAAGGAGAAGCTAAATATAGATACAAAAGAAAGATTTTTTTTAAAGATGTTTTTATTAAAAACTTAATTAGTTTTCAATAGTTATAAATATTTAATTAATAAAGGTCGAAAAATCAAAATAAAAGAACAACTCTTATATGCGATAAGATTATAATTCTTATTATTTTTTATTCTTATTGTTATTAATATTATCTATTACAACTTTGTGTTACTTGATTTTATAAAAAAAAAACAATTTGAATACTAAACTTAAAATGTTATGTATGTACCAAAAATTTGAAGTACCAAAAATAAAAGAGTAAAAATAGCCGCATAATACTCCACATACAAACAGCCCGTCACTGCTTGACAAATGTGACTTAACGTAGCCGTAGAATTCTATTTTCAACAGATTCCTACGTTACGGTTAAGTGGCATTACGCTCAAGTAAGCATTTGTACAGCTTCTCATATAACAAAAACGATCAGCTGACACGGCTACATTTACGGCTTCTACGTTTACGTTCGGCTAGTCAGCCATCATACTGAACATTTTAGTTGATAAAATATTATAATACATACATAATTGGTCATTACAAACCTTCAGTCAGGATTATGACCTAGCTTCTCACACCACTTACGTTATGTGCGTTAATTTTTTATACATGAGTGGTAGGACCTACAATTTAAAGTCGACTCCGAACGACAGATTTTTTAAATGCTTTTCATGGCAATTTTTACTCTCAGAGTTTTTGCAAGAAATCTGCTAGTGGAAGTCGCCGAAGAAATATTTTCATTTTTCGTTTTGATGTCTGACCTGGGATACGAACCCTGTCCTTTCGTCTAATAAACCAACACCAACCAACTAACTAGACTACAGCGACTTCTAAAAATGTATAATAAAGCAAACAAAGCGCGAATTATCAGTTTGAGGTAAAACCGATTTAAAAAAACGACTTATTTTCTTGTCCAAAAATTAATTAATTCTTTATTATATTTATTCTTACCATTAAACTTACTTTTATAGTTTTTTAATAATTTTGAAAATAGGTCAATAAACTGTTATATTTTAAATAATTTTACAAATTAGTTCATATTAATATATGCGGATGAAGCTGTCTCGTCTTAGTGGTTTCCCCCTTCCCCCTTAGTGTGGAGCGATGTCCAAAAGAATTGATGGTCAGGAGCGACTATAGTTGTAGTGGAATGTTCATTTACCACGAACTTCGTTTTTTGTTTGGTTATATAAATATAAATTACGACTTCAATTATTATGATAAGGGCTCCATAATTTATATATTTATAAAGTTCTGTATTTTTTGATAGGACTTTATTGGCGAGTTTATTTTCCAAATGGTACTCCTTAAGCTTACGTAAATTTAAGGTTTCCATGGTGGATAAAGGTTTAATGTTTCCTTGTGTAGCTAGTTTACTAGTTAGGTGATTTCATTGATGGTGAAATGACAGTTTTCGAATTTTATTAATATATTTCCTCCTCTGTGTTTTGGAGTAACATGACGTTTTCATTTTTGTGGGTGGTAAATTTTTTGTTAGTACAAGTCCTGGTTCGGGTTGTGATATTTCAGTTATCCGACATCATTGAGGTTACAGTTGGCATCTAGACCGTTTATGACTTCTCCAAAGCATGGAGACTCTTCTACTGTTTCTTGTAGTGAACTTTCTTTGCAATAGTATATGTTTTCAATTTCTTTACATAAGTTTTCAAAATATTGGATCTTACTACTATCATACAATACATAAGGTGTAATCATTACTTCTTTTGTTTTATTAATTGGTATAGGGATTGTGTAATTATTCAATGGAATACGGGGAATTTAAATGTTGAAAACGATATTTATATTATTATAAAAGGCTTGTAGTTCCAAAAATTGATGTATATGTTCTATAGTATTAATTTTAATTGACTAATTCTCTAAGTTGTTCTTCTAACTCCTGTGTGTTCAATATCATCTTGGGTATAATTCCAAGGCTTGATAATGTCATTACTTACTTACTTAATTGGCCATAACAACCCGATTAACGGATTTCGGCCTGCCGCAACACTTCCTTCCAGGCGCCTCTGCTTCTTGCGCGCCTACGTCACACCAATCGATGACAGGGCTTCTTCGATTTGGTCCTTCCAACGGATACAAGGTCGTCCTCTTCGCCGACTTCCGCACATCCCCGCATCAAACACTCGTCTCGCCGGAGCATCCTCCTCTATTCGAATGACATGGCCGAGCTAGCGCAGCCGCTGGATATCCAATCATCTTACGTAGGACTTTCCTCTCGAAAACCCTCAAAGCTGCTGCATCAGTTCTTAATAGGGTCCATGCCTCTGCGCCATAAAGACGGGTAAGATGAGCGTCTTGTAGAGTATTAATTTTGTCGCACGAGAGAGGTCTCTGCTACAATTGAGACCATAGTCGTTGAGCAGCTCATACAGCTCACTGTTAGATCGGAAATCATCGCCAACTCGCACAGGACCGAAGATCTTACGTAGGACTTTCCTCTCAAATACCATCAAGGCTGCTGCATCAGTTCTTAATAGGGTCCATGCCTCTGCGCCATAAAGAAGCACGGGTAAGATGAGCATCTTGTAGAGTATTAATTTTGTCACACGAGAGAGGTCTCTGCTGCTCAATTGCCTATTGAGACCATAGTAGCACCTGTTGGCAAGAGTAATCCTGCGTTTGATCTCCAGACTGACATAATTTTTGGTGGTAACGGCGGAGCCAAGATAAATAAATTCCTTGACTGTATCAAAAGTATAGTTATCGGCCGTAATCTGAGAATCAATACGCCGCACGTCTCTACTTGTCGACAACATATACTTTGTTTTGCCCTCATTTACTGCCAGGCAGCAGTAACATCTCGCTTGGTACGCCCTATGATGTCGATGTCGTCAGCGTGCGCAAGCAATTGGACACTTTTTTGAAAGATAGTGCCATTGCGATGCACTCCTGCCTTTCGCAGAACACTCTCCATAACGAAGTTGAAGAGGTCGCATGATAAGGGGTCGCCTTGTCTGAAACCTCGCATGGTATCAAAAGGTTCGGAGAGGTCCATTCCTACCTTGACGGTATACCGAGCTCAGACATTGCGGCATTAACACGATCCCTTGTGGGGCTATCGAAGACTGCCTTATAGTCGACAAAAAGATGGTGTGTGTCGACTTGTTTTTTGTGGGCCTTTTCCAGGATTTGGCGCAGTGTGAGGATCTGGTCTATGGTGGATTTGCCAGGTCTGAAGACGCACTGATAAGGTCCAATGAGTGTTTTGACGAGTGGCTTCAGTCGTTCACACAATACGCCTGTAAGAACCTTATATGCGATAGGGAGAAGGCTAATACCCCTGTAGTTGGCGCAAATTGTGGGGGTCTCCCTTTTTCAGGACAGGACAGAGGACACTGAGGTTCCAATCGTTGGGCATACTTTCCTCTAGCCATATTTTGTAGATGAGCTGGTGCATGCGCCAACTACCAACTCTTTACATCCGGTCTTAAACAATTCAGCGGGGAGGCCATCAGGACCTGCCGCTTTATTGTTTTTAAGACGCGTAATCGCGACTTTGACCTCTTCATAGCTAGGCGGCGGAATCTCCACGCCGTCATCATTGATCGGGTTCGGAACATCATCTCTAGAGGCGGTATTGGTGTCGTCATCGCCTTGTAGCAGAGTAGAGAAGTGTTTCCTCCACAACCTCAGCACCCCCTGCGGATCTGTAACCAGGTTTCCGCTTAACCTTCTGATAAAATTTTCTAGCGTCATTCCTACGTCTATGCATCTCGACTTCCTCACGCTCACGCCTTTCCTGCTCCCTTTTCTTGCGTCTGAAAAGGCGTTTCTCTTCCCTTCTCTGCTCTCTGTAGTTCTCGACAATGGCTCGCGTAGCAGCAGACTGCAACGTCTTCTTGTATGCAGCGTTTTTCGCTGCAGCTGCCTCGCGACACTCCTCATCGTACCATTGATTTCGTTGGGGTGGGCGCTCGAAACCAAGGACTGTTTCCGCAGTAGTGCGCAAGGAGTGGGAGATGTTGGCCCACAGTGCTCCATTGTCGTTGAGATTAGATGGGGATCGACGGAGCTTATCCGAGAGTTGAGCGGAGAACGCCTCAACTGTCCCTTGTGATCGCAGCTTCCTGACATCCAGCTTCCGCAATGTACTAGAGCGCGCCATCCTCGAGGCGCTAATGCGCAATCGAAACTTGGCTGCGACAAGGTAGTGGTCCGAGTCAATGTTCGGACCCCTAAATGTGCGCACATCTAGTACACTGGATACATGCCTTCCGTCAATCACAATATGATCGATCTGGTTGGAAGTTGATCGATCGGGGGACATCCAAGTGGCCTTGTGGATGTCGAGATGTTGAAACCTGGTGCTACATACTACCATGTTACGCGCCGCGGCGAAATCGGCCTTAACAACTCACTTTTTAATTTCCGGCGAATCAACAAACATAGGTTCCATAATATCTTGTAATTTAAAAATTCTAAATACCCCACATCTTGGTGGTATAATACAAGTAAAGTTATTTGTTCCTTGAAATATAGGTATTTGTAATCTTTTAGTATGAGTAGTAGCAGGGAAAATCATGTTTTCGTAGTCAATGTTATTATTATTATTAGTATTGATCTTAAGAGAATCTGTACCTAAAATACCATCCGCTGGTGTATTGAAATCATCATTAGCGACATGAAATATCTGTTGTATTATATTATTTGAAATAATCAAACTTGTACATACAGTTACTAAGTTGATTTTGCGTCGAATGTAATTCCGGTAATACTTGAAATTTCATTCTCATTTAAAATAATGTTGGGTTGTAAACTTGAAATTTTTATTATTGAGATATCTGCTTGAATATCTACAAGAAAATTTAATTGTATATACACAATTTAATTTAATGAAATCGGTATAATCTAAATTTAAGATGTAAAATGATTTTTGAACAGATTGTTTGTTAGAAATATACATACATAATTGGTCATTGCAATCCTTCAGTCAGGATTATTGACCTAGTTCCTACTACTTATGTTGTGTGTTTTAATTTTATACATAAGTGGCGGGACCTACATTGTAAAGTCGACTTCGAACGACAGATTTTTGAGAAACTTTTTATGGCAATTTTATCTACTCTCAGAGATTTTGCCAGAAATCTGCTGAGAGGAAATCACCGAAAAAATACTTTTTGTATTTTTTATTTTGTTGTCTGGCCTGGGACTCGAACCCTGGCTTTATATCTAATAAGCCAGCACACTACCTACTAGACCACGGCGACTGTAGAAATATAGGGTGAGAAAAAAATTGTGTTTCATTTGTTGCTGCTCCCTCAACAACAGCTCTTCTGAGTTTAAAGTTCTAAGAGAAGCTCTTGAATTGTTATTTCGCGCAAAGCGACTTGTGTAATTTTCTGGATTATTCTGAAATTGATTATTGTTGTCTAATATATAAAATTCTCGTGTCACGGTGTTAGTGATTATACTCTCCATAAATTGATCGACCGATTTTCATGAATATGTGCTTCTCTGATAAACTATCTGTATTTGTTTTTGTGTATTTTAAATTGGCATTGTAATTTTTAATTAAAAGTTTTGTATATTGTAAAACTCGTTCTTTACCAGTACAAAATTCGTTAATTAACCTTCCGAAAATATCAATATTAAAATTTTACTAAAAATTATTAGCATTGTATATTAAATCAGTCAACAAAGAAAAATAGAAATTAGATATAGAAATTATTATTTTTTAAATATATATATACAAGGACAAATATACATATATATTTATAGGATATGTTTTTGAATAATATTATAAAAATATTAATATAGTACAATAATCCTAATATATATTATAAAACTATCTGTATGTCTGTTTTTTTGTTAGCCAATCACGACTGAACGCCTGGACCGATTTTCTTGAAATTTGGGATATAGATCGAGTTTTAGGCTATAAATCTTTCAAAAGGGGAGGGAAATGGTACAAAGGGAGAAAAATGGACAAAAATTAGTACTTTTATGGATAAATGCTGTATTTTATCTCTTTTAAAGGTATTTTTTTACGATTTAGCTTGGTTAAGTTTCCCAAAAAGCTATTGGAGGTGTTCCATTTCTAAAGTTGAACCAAAAGGTGTCCAAAAAGGAGAAAGAGACCAAAAATGGGACAATTGAGTGCATTTCCAATCAAGCCTGAATACCTGGACCGATGTTCTTGAAATTTGGTATATTGATCGCGCTTTTGTCGGTGCAGCTTATAAGCAATAAATCTTTTCAAAATTTTGACCCAAAGCGAAAAAAAATTAAACAAATAAAGAAAAAATGGTCAAAAATTAGTACTTTTATGCATAAGTACTGTATTTTATCTGTTTTAAAAGTATTTTTTACAATTTAGCTTGGTTAAGTTTCCCAAATTGCTGTTGGAGGTGTTCCGTTTATAAAGTTGGACTAAAAGGGGTCCAATAAGGAGGAAAGGGGCGATAACGGACAAATTGAATTAATTTATATTTAGGACTTAGAGTATTCAAAAAACCGGGTTGTTTGTAAAACCGGGTTCAGAATTATTTGAAAAATTGCATTTTTTAAGAAATCGGTATAGCGGTTTTTTATTTATTGTTATTTTTAATGCAAAAATGACCCAATAATAATTTTTTTTTTTAAATCTTAAGACAAATTTATATAATAGGGTGTCCCATGACCGCCTTTTTTGTAAAAATACCTCCCAGACGATGTCTGTTAATGCACTGATTCCTTAAGTGTTAATAATAAAAAATTTTAAATTTCTTTAACAACAATAAATAGTCACTGTTTTTTTAATCATTTACATATATTTTTCATTTTTTAAACTAATCCAAACTACATAACCCGCGCAACGCCGGGTACAATCTGCTAGTAATGAATAAAATAAGGTATTAATATAAAATAAAAAATAAAATAAGGTATTAATATAATACTATAATATTATTTTATACTCCTCTAATTTTCTTGAAATGTTATTTAAAAAGTGATGATATGACTTGGTAATACTGATTTCCGTTTTTTATGTGACTTGTTGTTGTAGATGTGCAATTTGCCAAAGAGGGCTAACTTATGTATTTTACATCTTAAGGTAGGCACTCTGTTCATATTAGCGAAAAATGATGGTTTTTTCGTGCGAAAATTATTCTATCTCGCGATTTTGAAAAATTTGTCGGTTTTATCGCTTGAAAGCAGAAAATAAAATAAAAATTCAACAACAAATTTTAATAATATATTCTAAGGCACTTATTGCAAATACGCTTTTGTTTTATTACAGCTACTGTCAGTAACCGCTTATCTGTGCCGTTAAATTTGTAATTTTTTAATAATTTTAAAATTTTTTCCATTTTTCCGGCTCAACAAATAATAATTTATGAATTTAAGACAAACAAATAAAATGTGATCAGCTGTTAAGTTTAGCCTTTTGTCAGTTTTCTCCCGAAACTTGCTTCAACACCTCTTTGAGTTTATTTCAGGGACCGTAACTGTTATAACTTTTATCGTAAAAGTCACAAAATAAGAATTATTTTTTGATTTTTATTTTTTCGAGCAAAAATAAAAGTTCCTTTTTGATTTTTATTTTTTTCGAGCAAAAATAACAGTTATTTTTGACTTTTAGTTTTTCGAGCAGAAATAAAAGTTATTTTTTGACTTTTATTATTTCGGGTGGGAATAAAAGTTATTATTGACTTTTATTTTTTCGAGCGGAAATAAAAGTTAAGTTTTGACTTTTCTTTTCGAGCAGAAATAAAAGTTATTTTATGACATTTATTTTTCGAGCAGAAATAAAAGTTATTTTTGTTTTATTTCATGATGAATTCATAATATTTATCAACATTTATTGCAAAACTTAATTCTAAAATTTTTTTAACATAATTTACTTTAATTGTTTTGAAGAATTTTTATTTATTTATTTCCGCTCGAAAAAATAAAAGTCAAAAATAACTTTCATTTCTGCTCGAAAAAACTAAAGTCAAAAAATAACTTTTATTACTGCTCGAAAAAATAAAAGTAAAAAATAACTTTTATTTTTGCTCAAAAAATAAAAATCAAAAAATAACTTATTTTTTTTTTTCTAAAAAATAAAAATCAGGTTTTTAAAAAGCATTCCATTTTGTAAAAATTTGGTCCAAGACAATCAAAATGGTATACTTGGTTCTGTTCTCCGACATTTCCTTGCGGTTGTTTTTTTTAATCAAAAATTCAAAAATAACAGTTATTTTCGGTCCCTGGTTTATTTAACAGGCTTTCTTCTTCCTCCATGACTTCCATTTTTCGCACTTTGCTTATTTGTGGTATAGAAATCGTGCGAGCGGTCTCCTGAGCTAGTGCAAATGTTGTCTTCTGCGTAGAACATACCGCCAGTTAATAGTCATGGTCACGTATACCATTCACAAACACCTCGATCTTAATGTTGTCTATCAGCGGGTGGTTTCTCGGGCATATGTAAGCTGCACGAACTTCCATTGCAAAGGCTTGAAGAGACTCGTTTGTCTTTTGGGCCAGGCATTTCAACTCCATGCGGTACAGCTTTCGTTTGTGCCTATCACCGAATTTCCGCTGTAATGCCACCATTAACTCGTTGTATTTGTTTCTGCAGCTGGCTGGCAAGCTTTCTAGGATCTCAGCTGCGACACCTTTTAGAGCCAAAATTAGTTCCAGAGCTTTCTCCCCATCGTGTCATACATTTCTACTGGCAACTGTCTCAAATTGGAACTTGAATATGGATAGAGGTGGGCTACCATCAAAAAAAGGTGGTCTTATTCTGCCGGTACCTTCTGATACGACTCGCACTGGGTCAGGTCGCTGGGTCTGGACGTTGTTTATCTTTTCTTCCATCATAACGAGTTTTCCATCGACGGTTTTTTCCATATCGTTCACTTTCGCCTCAATGGTCTTTTCTAAATGTGTCATCCTTTCCTCGACACCATCATTATATATTTCTTGCTTCCCAGATGTCGCTTCGAGCTCCTTTTCAATTTTTGACAAAACCGTTGCTTGCATTCTTTTCATTCTTTGTTCACTATCTCGTCGCAACTCTATTACGCACGCTACTTGTCTTCGCGCTGCGACTGATTAGTTCACACGCAACTTTTTGTTAATTGTTTTTATGTTAGACGATATTACGTCGGTTCGATCTGCGTAACGAAATATATATACTTTCAAAATATCTGTTTTTTAATGAAGGATCCTTTTTCAGATTTTTTTTGTGGATACTTCTTTGCATTCTTTGGATTTTGTTTTTATCAACAATGAGGCTATCTAAGTAATTAAAAATTAGTTGACTAGTGTCGCTTAATTCTTTTGTTTTTTAGATCCTATATTATGATTGTTGTCAAAAGAGATCCATAACGATCCGAAGTGTTTGTGCGATCTAGAGCCAATGAAAAGTGTTGGCTTTAATTGGCTCCACCTCTGGCGAAATATTAATGGTGTCATTAATGAAATCTTCTTCTTCACTGAACCACTGCACATACTAATCTTTGCAATGCAATGGATCAATTATTATTGAGTCATAATAAAGATTTGGGTCCCCATTGGTCAGGTAAAAACATAACCTATTGCTAGGTATTTTAAATTCTTCATTTTTTTTTTTAAATCTTAAGACAAATTTATATAATAGGGTGTCCCATGACCGCCTTTTTTGTAAAAATACCTCCCAGACGATGTCTGTTAATGCACTGATTCCTTAAGTGTTAATAATAAAAAATTTTAAATTTCTTTAACAACAATAAATAGTCACTGTTTTTTTAATCATTTACATATATTTTTCATTTTTTAAACTAATCCAAACTACATAACCCGCGCAACGCCGGGTACAATCTGCTAGTAATGAATAAAATAAGGTATTAATATAAAATAAAAAATAAAATAAGGTATTAATATAATACTATA
Organism: Sarcophaga peregrina; assembly: GCA_014635995.1. Taxonomy (NCBI): domain Eukaryota; kingdom Metazoa; phylum Arthropoda; class Insecta; order Diptera; family Sarcophagidae; genus Sarcophaga; species Sarcophaga peregrina. The sequence goes on from CM025790.1 coordinate 74,481,882, forward strand.
ATATTATTTTATACTCCTCTAATTTTCTTGAAATGTTATTTAAAAAGTGATGATATGACTTGGTAATACTGATTTCCGTTTTTTATGTGACTTGTTGTTGTAGATGTGCAATTTGCCAAAGAGGGCTAACTTATGTATTTTACATCTTAAGGTAGGCACTCTGTTCATATTAGCGAAAAATGATGGTTTTTTCGTGCGAAAATTATTCTATCTCGCGATTTTGAAAAATTTGTCGGTTTTATCGCTTGAAAGCAGAAAATAAAATAAAAATTCAACAACAAATTTTAATAATATATTCTAAGGCACTTATTGCAAATACGCTTTTGTTTTTATTACAGCTACTGTCAGTAACCGCTTATCTGTGCCGTTAAATTTGTAATTTTTTAATAATTTTAAAATTTTTTCCATTTTTCCGGCTCAACAAATAATAATTTATGAATTTAAGACAAACAAATAAAATGTGATCAGCTGTTAAGTTTAGCCTTTTGTCAGTTTTCTCCCGAAACTTGCTTCAACACCTCTTTGAGTTTATTTCAGGGACCGTAACTGTTATAACTTTTATCGTAAAAGTCACAAAATAAGAATTATTTTTGATTTTTATTTTTTCGAGCAAAAATAAAAGTTCCTTTTTGATTTTTATTTTTTTCGAGCAAAAATAACAGTTATTTTTGACTTTTAGTTTTTCGAGCAGAAATAAAAGTTATTTTTTGACTTTTATTATTTCGGGTGGGAATAAAAGTTATTATTGACTTTTATTTTTTCGAGCGGAAATAAAAGTTAAGTTTTGACTTTTCTTTTCGAGCAGAAATAAAAGTTATTTTATGACATTTATTTTTCGAGCAGAAATAAAAGTTATTTTTGTTTTATTTCATGATGAATTCATAATATTTATCAACATTTATTGCAAAACTTAATTCTAAAATTTTTTTAACATAATTTACTTTAATTGTTTTGAAGAATTTTTATTTATTTATTTCCGCTCGAAAAAATAAAAGTCAAAAATAACTTTCATTTCTGCTCGAAAAAACTAAAGTCAAAAAATAACTTTTATTACTGCTCGAAAAAATAAAAGTAAAAAATAACTTTTATTTTTGCTCAAAAAATAAAAATCAAAAAATAACTTATTTTTTTTTTTCTAAAAAATAAAAATCAGGTTTTTAAAAAGCATTCCATTTTGTAAAAATTTGGTCCAAGACAATCAAAATGGTATACTTGGTTCTGTTCTCCGACATTTCCTTGCGGTTGTTTTTTTTAATCAAAAATTCAAAAATAACAGTTATTTTCGGTCCCTGGTTTATTTAACAGGCTTTCTTCTTCCTCCATGACTTCCATTTTTCGCACTTTGCTTATTTGTGGTATAGAAATCGTGCGAGCGGTCTCCTGAGCTAGTGCAAATGTTGTCTTCTGCGTAGAACATACCGCCAGTTAATAGTCATGGTCACGTATACCATTCACAAACACCTCGATCTTAATGTTGTCTATCAGCGGGTGGTTTCTCGGGCATATGTAAGCTGCACGAACTTCCATTGCAAAGGCTTGAAGAGACTCGTTTGTCTTTTGGGCCAGGCATTTCAACTCCATGCGGTACAGCTTTCGTTTGTGCCTATCACCGAATTTCCGCTGTAATGCCACCATTAACTCGTTGTATTTGTTTCTGCAGCTGGCTGGCAAGCTTTCTAGGATCTCAGCTGCGACACCTTTTAGAGCCAAAATTAGTTCCAGAGCTTTCTCCCCATCGTGTCATACATTTTTACTGGCAACTGTCTCAAATTGGAACTTGAATATGGATAGAGGTGGGCTACCATCAAAAAAAGGTGGTCTTATTCTGCCGGTACCTTCTGATACGACTCGCACTGGGTCAGGTCGCTGGGTCTGGACGTTGTTTATCTTTTCTTCCATCATAACGAGTTTTCCATCGACGGTTTTTTCCATATCGTTCACTTTCGCCTCAATGGTCTTTTCTAAATGTGTCATCCTTTCCTCGACACCATCATTATTTATTTCTTGCTTCCCAGATGTCGCTTCGAGCTCCTTTTCAATTTTTGACAAAACCGTTGCTTGCATTCTTTTCATTCTTTGTTCACTATCTCGTCGCAACTCTATTACGCACGCTACTTGTCTTCGCGCTGCGACTGATTAGTTCACACGCAACTTTTTGTTAATTGTTTTTATGTTAGACGATATTACGTCGGTTCGATCTGCGTAACGAAATATATATACTTTCAAAATATCTGTTTTTTAATGAAGGATCCTTTTTTCAGATTTTTTTTGTGGATACTTCTTTGCATTCTTTGGATTTTGTTTTTATCAACAATGAGGCTATCTAAGTAATTAAAAATTAGTTGACTAGTGTCGCTTAATTCTTTTGTTTTTTAGATCCTATATTATGATTGTTGTCAAAAGAGATCCATAACGATCCGAAGTGTTTGTGCGATCTAGAGCCAATGAAAAGTGTTGGCTTTAATTGGCTCCACCTCTGGCGAAATATTAATGGTGTCATTAATGAAATCTTCTTCTTCACTGAACCACTGCACATACTAATCTTTGCAATGCAATGGATCAATTATTATTGAGTCATAATAAAGATTTGGGTCCCCATTGGTCAGGTAAAAACATAACCTATTGCTAGGTATTTTAAATTCTTCATTACATCTGCATTCCGAAATTGTTTCCAATGGACACTTACATTTTGAAATTCGAAATAAAACGTTCCAGTTGTTTTCACAAAATGTTGATGGTTTTTTAATAATTTCGTAGTAAAAATCTAGAAGTCGAACTAATATTTTCTTTTTGTTAAAGTGTAAGCGGAATGTGAAAAAAATGAACTCTCAAACCTCCATAGGAAATTAATAAAAGCAATTAAAAAAACTAAATAAATTTTATATATTGAAATTTCTTTTGATTTTGATGTCATGATTCATTACGCAAAAGTAGGGCACCTATAAATTAAAAAAAATTATTCCATGCAATTAATGACATTTCCACTTTATGTAAAGGACATGTTTAATATGTTTATTTATGTTTGTTAATTTTTATTTTCTATTTTGGTAGAAATTTATGATATTGCTACGCAAAAACAATCGAAACGATCTAATATCGTTTAACAAAAAAACGATAAACAAAAGGTATCAGCTACAAATACAAAGTGGCAATGCGTACACAATACACACGACACAAATACACACTAACACATGCATCGAACTTATTATAAAGTAAAGTATGAGAGAAAAAGAGACAGACAAGTAAGCAGACGCAACAACAAACAATGTAGTCGCAATAGAATTCTCGAGAATGCGAAACCGCGAACATTCCACTTCGAGAACCATCATCAGACTGAAGAGGTTCGCATATAAAAAGGCAAGAGAAAGCAGACAACCAGTCAGTCTTGCGTGCAGTTGCGTATGAAGTAAAAGTCTTGGTTCGAAGATATCCGTTGTGAGCAGTATAGCGAGTAGTGTGTGAATAATATTAAACAAGCATTAAATTCTTGTAGTTACTGTTGTATACGTTGTATCGGTTAAGTTTAAACAGTGACATAAAAGTAGTGTGAATAATAAAGAGTTTCATTAAAATAAGCACATATTTGTTCTTACTTGGTTTGCAATTAACGAACTCATAATTAAACGTTTTTAAAAAGGCAAAAACGTAGCATTTGGTGTCAGAAGTGGGATTTCAAAATCCAAACGTAAAAATAAATAAATAAATCAAAAAGAATAAAAATTAATTAAAATGAGACTCACCGAACTAAGAGTGGACCGGCTTAAACGAGAGTTGGGTAAGAGAACTATTTCAGCTTCAGGGCATCGACATCGAATCCTACGAGTTCGAGAATGAGGAGGAACGAGAAATACGGGCCCCTGCGACCCCTAGCGGTGTCGACATAAATTTGATGCTAGACGCTATGATGGAGAACATGCAAGTACCCTTTAGACAGAAAATCAGAAACTTCTGGCTGTTCAAGACGTCAATCAGAAACAATGTGCGATTTAAAACTTCTAGAACCGAAAGTGAGAAAATTCTAGCTGATGTACAAGAAGCTTCTCGAGCCGAAAATCAGAAACTTCTGGCTGTGTCGTGAACAGATAGTGCACAAATGATGGAAAGAATGCAAGCAGCAAACCAAAAGCTATTTAAAGCAACAACAGAGAAGCTGCAGGAAATACGTGAGTCATTCAGCAAAAGAATTACTAGTGTCGAGGTAAAGGTGTCAGATTTAGAAAAGGCCGTTTACACGAAGGTGAAGAATTTAGAAAAGACCGTTGACGTGAAGGTGGGCAATTTAGAAAAGGTCGTCGACGGAAAACTCGTAATGATGGAGAAAAAGATTATCAACCTTCAGAGCCAGCGACCGGAACCAGTGCGAGTCGTATCTGAAAGTACCAACAGTATAAAAATACTATCCGTCTTTAAATTCCAATTTGAGATAGTGGCTAGCAGAAACGGATGGGACGATGGAGAGAAGGCGCTGGAACTAATTTTGGCGTTAAAAGGGGTAGCATTCGAGATCCTAGAAACCATTACGTTGTTACAGCGTAAATTCGGTGACGAGTACAAACGAGAGCTATACCGCATGTTGAGTTAAGATGCCGGACGCAAAAGGCCAAAGCCTTTGCAATGGAGGTTGGCAGGTTGGTGCAGCTTACATACCCAGGAGAAAACCACTCGCTGATAGACAACATTAAGACCGAAACGTTTGTCAATGATATACGTGACCCAGACATTTAACTAGCGGTATGTTCTACGCAGAAGACAGCCTTTGGAGAGACCGTGGCCTTCGCACTAGCCCTAGAGACCGCTCGCACAATTTCTAGAGCACTAGTTACCAAATTGCGAAAAATGGAAGTAGTAGAGTAGAATATGAATGCCTTTTAACTAAAGTTAAAGAGATAGTGAAGAAAGCGGACAAAAGGCTAGAATTAAATGTTTCAACTGTGGAAAGGCTGGTCATTTCCAAAGAAACTGCAAAGTGCAACGCAAAAGATCAAGATCACCATCAATGGATAAGAAACGGGAAAACTACCAACCACCTTCACAAGAGTTCCCGTTAAACTAAAACGAGATAGCACTGAAGGGCAAGTACTTGCTTCCACAAGTGAGAGCCACACAGTCTCAATATCAGTGATGCAGTAAAGCAACAGCACCCTTACGGCGCGCGGGTACATAAATGGCAGACAACACATTTTCACTATAGACACCGGTGCTACGCAGCCAATCACCAGACCAGATGTCGTTAAGTGGAAGTGTGAGGCACTTGGAAATATAAGACTTCGGACAGCTACTGGAGAGTCTGCTACCGTCAACGGAAAATCAAAGACGAAGGTGACGATAGCCAATATCAGTGAAAAACAAGTCTTTATTGCTGCCGATATTGTGGACGAAGTTATAATTGGTGCCAATTTTATGATGGCTCATGGCATTAATTTAAATATAGGGTAACTGAGAAAGAGATGGGGAAATGTGGAGATACCTCTGGACGTTGGATACAAGCATCAAGTGCACGCCAGAAGGATAGTTGCTGTCGAACAACTAAATCTACCACTTAAAAGTGAATCACTGATATGGGCGCGTATGGAGGGATATTGTGAGGAAAACCGCTTGTGGGTTGTGGAACCAGCAGAATTACAGACGGATTTTATAACAGCAAAGGCCCTCGTCAAATCTACAGAACAGAGAATAGTTCTGGTGAGAGTGCTGACTCTATCATACAATGAAAAAGTCATCTGTAAGAACTCAGAAAACAGTCAATATGTTCCACTAGAGGCGGTAATAAATAGCGAACAATCGTCGCAAACTGCCGAAATGTCAGCCAAGGACCAACAGGAATTTAGTGTAGGTGTGGAGAACTGGGTAGCAGGCTTAGCAACTCCAGGCAGAAATAAAGCCAAAAAGCTGCTAAGGAGGTATGCTTTCGCTTTCGCCACGTACAATAGAAAACAAGGAAGAATAGCTTTGGTCAAGCATGAAATTGATACGGGTGAAGCGAGACCGATAAAACAGGCACCCCGAAGCAAAACGCTGGCGAAGCGCAATGAGGTAAAAGAGCTAGCCGACGAAATGAGGAGGAGTGGTGTAATCGAACCATTTTCGGGTTCGTGGAGCTCACCTGTAGTCTTAGTAAAGAAGAAACATAGCAGTACAAGATTCTGCATAGACTACAGGAAGCTGAATGATGTCACCAAAAAGGACAGTTACCCGCTACCGAGAATTGACGACACACTCGACACGCTAGCTGGAACGAAGTGGTTCTCCACATTGGATCTACAAAGCGGGTATTGAAGGTGGATATTGCAGACAAGGACAAGGAGAAAACCGCATTCAGTGTGAACGGCGGGCTTTGGCGGTTTAAAGTTATGCCATTTGGACTCAGCAATGCTCCGGCCACATATTTGAGCGCCTTATGAAACGTGTGCTAAAGGGACTACATTGGAAGATTTGCCAACATCATAGTGATGGGTAGAACTTTCGACGAACACCTTAAAGACTTGGAAGAATTTCTGCAGCCAATAACAATGGCTGGACTGAAATTAAGCATAAAGAAATGTGCATTGTTTCAAAAACAGGTGAAATATTTTAGGCATCTTGTAACAGCAGATGGAATATCTACAGCTGAAGATAAAATATGAGCAGTAAAGGACTGGCCTCGTCCCCTGAATCTTCATCAGCTCCGCAGCTTTTTGGGACTATGCACATACTACAGACGCTTTGTGCCTAACTTTGCTAGCGTTGCTGAAAGCTTGCATGAGCTCACCAAGAAATCGATAGTGTACTAATGGGGTGAGCCACAAGAAAAGACGTTTCAGACACTAAAAAACCAACTGTGTGCCGCACCAGTCTTGGCATATGCAGTCCCAGAAGAAAAATTCATTTTGGACAGTGATGCTAGCGGATATGGTGATCCCAAGTGATCAATGGGACAGAGAAATTCATGGGCTACTATAGTCGCATACTATCAAAGCCTGAACGAAACTATTGTGTGACTCGACGGGAGCTACTTGCCGAGCTGGAGTGCATCAAACAATTTGATAAGTACTTGTATGGCCAACGTTTTCTGCTAAGGACCGGTCATTCTCCTCTGAGGTGGCTGCAGTAATTTAAGAACCCTGAAGGACAGTTAGCACGTTGGATTGATCGCCTCCAGACTTACGACTTCAGCATTAAACACCGAAGAGGCATAAAACATGGGAAGCCTGATGCTCTTTCACGCCGACCTTGCAATTTGGAATGTAAACAATGCGTGAAAGCTGGGAAAAAGAATGCATCGTCGATATCCGGCTAACGCGGATTGAAGCCAACGAAGACTGGTCCCAAGCACAACGGAGTGACCCAATAATAGCAGCGAAGGAGGAGGACAAACGACCTACAAGAAATGGGATATCCGCAGAAGGTCCTCTAAAGAAAGCATATTGCACTATGGGATAGCTTAAAGATCATAAATGGGTGCCTATATCGACTTTGGGAAAGCGCTGATGGCAAAACCTCATCCAGTCTATTGGTAGTACCTTCCACCAAAATGAAAAAAGGGTTAAAGGAGTTCCATAATGGAGCCAGCGGAGGACATCTTGGAGAGACAAAGACGCTGAAAAGGCTAAAACAACGCTTTTATTGGGTTGGATAGCAAACTGTACCCAGTGCATCGAAGTTAAAAGTCCAGTAAGAAGAAGTCGAGGTCAACTGCAACAATATAACTCGGGCGCACCGGGTAGCGATGGGCTTAGCAGGACCTTTTCCTGTCAGCTATAGTAGCAACCGATATCTGCTCGTTGTGATGGACTATTTCAGTAAATGGCTGGAAGTGTATGCCATACCCAATCAACGGAGAACCCTCAGAGTGCAAACGTGAGGAGTGCTGGGATTGAGAGGAGCGGCACGACACCAAAATCGGTGTAGGAGGATGCGCACTCGCGCGCAACGCGGCCAGCGCATAGTGGAACGGATAAATCTCGTTCTGGACACAGTTCCCCTAGACAGCAGTTTATATGCAAGAGGAGGAACTCAGAGGAGGAGACATTTACTAAGTGCCAAAGTGTTATCCGCAAGATTAGGGCGGCAATGACGAAGGCTAGGAACCTTAGTATGGAAGTTCAGAGCGGAGTATCGAAATTAGAGGAGCTAATTGACGTAATGAAGAACTACAGAGAGAACTGGAAGACTGCAGAAAGGGAAAAAGAAGCGAGTAAGACCCTTGACGACGCCAAGAGTAAAAGTTCCCTCAACAAGAGAGGCGCCTCAAGCCCTGCGGAGGCCCGCTCAGAAAAGAGGCCGAAAGGAAAACCAACGGAGACTACAACACAGCTGAAGGAAACATTAGTGGATGGAGAATGGAGTACAGTAAAGAGCAAGAAATCAGCAAGGAAAGAGAAAAAGGAGCGACAGAAAACTGTAAAAAATCGTCCAAAAGCTGTGATAATTCACCCAACTGAGGGGCACAGTTACGCTGATGTTCTGAGGAACATACGGAGCAAAATAAAACCGGAGGAATCGGAGATAGCGATACGCGCCGTCCGGAAGACAAAAACAGGTGCCATACTCATTGAGATGGGTAAGGGAGGCAGAAGGGACGAGTTCAGGGAGAACCTGAAGAGCGTCCTCAATCAGGAGGCAACCGTGAAGTAATTCACACCGGTGGTCACTCTGGAAATACGGGGGCTGGATGCAATCACAACCACCGACGAAGTCCTGGCGGCGGTACAGAGAGAAGCGGGCGGTATAAATCCGGATATATCCATTCGTCTAACTGGGGCGAACAACCAGGAGCAGAAAAGGGCCTTCGTATCAACCTCTACGAGTTGTGCAAAGGCACTTCTGAAACTACACAGGATCAGAATAGACTGGACAAACTGTAGGATAATGGTCAGAGAGGAACCTATACGATGTTTCCGATGCTTTGGAAGTGGTCACAAACGGTGGGAATGTAATGGGCCGGACAGATCAACCCTATGTATGAAATGTGGAGAAAAAGGGCATAAGAAGAAGGAATGCCGAAACACACCAAGGTGTTGTATTTGCTTTGCGGAGTCGGGAATGTGAGATGAGCTTGCGAAAGGCAGCATGAGGATATTGCAGCTGAATATGCACAGAGGGAAGGTGGCGTTTTCATTGCTATCGCAAATAGTCAGAGAGCAGGAAGTTGACATAGCTATCATAAGCGAACAATATGCGTCGAAGAATAGTGGATTCTGGCTGGGTGATGAAACATCTACGGCAGCTATATGGATAACGGATAACCTGGGTCCTCGACCGAGGAAATCTGGCAGGAGAGATTGTTTCACCTGGGTACAGTTTGACTAGATCACTCTAATGAGTTGTTATTTGACTCCCAATGATGACGTGGGAACCTTTAAGGAGAAATTGGCCAGAATCGAAGACGCAATAGCGCAGATTGGCGGCAATCTCATAGTGGCAGGAGATTTTAACTCAATAGCAGTAGAGTGGGGAAAGCGGAACACCAACCCAAGGGGCAGGCGAATTGTGGAGATGGCAGCTCGAACCGGATTGGTCTTCGCGAACGAAGGTCCTGCAAATATACACGGGCAGTGATCACCAGTACATATCGTACACCTTTGCTTCAAGAAATAGAGTAGAGGAGGCACGGCTAATCTTGGAAGTGGACAGACTGTGTACCAGAGTTGAACTCTCGGACAACGCGAGGACAAGAGTAGAACAAACAATCGAGATAATAAGACGCGGATGTAAAAAGGCAATGCACTTGCTGAGACTCCCGAAAGAAAGCAGTGTACTGGTATGACGACAATATTGCAGCACTCAGGCGAGAGTGCCTATGTCTACGGCGGAGGTACACGAGAGCCAGACCCGGTGAACCAGCCGCTGAGGAAATGCGGACATATAAGGAAGCAAAGAAGTCTCTGAAAAAGGCTATAACGCGCAAGAAGAATCGGGCATTCCAAGAACTACGCGAAGACGTAAATTTAAACCCGTACGGACTTGGATACAATATTGTAATGGGCAAACTTAACAAAACGAAACCAATGGAGATTATGGATGAGCGAGTAATGAGAAATATAGTGGATACACTATTCCCCACTCATGAACCGACGAACGAACGGCGACAGAACATGCCCAATACGGAATTTTTACCATTTTCCACAGAGAAGCTGAAAGCAGCAGCGGTCGGATTAAAACCCAGTAAGGCACCAGGGTCCGACGGCATTCCGCCTGAGGTAATACCGGAGATTGCCAGTCAAAGACCGGAACTCCTACTGAAAATGTACAACGCGTGCCTAAGGGAGTGTATTTTCCCCGAAATATGGAAGAAACAACGGCTGGTTTTAATAAGCAAGGGAAAGGGCGATCTGGAGGACCCATTCGCGTACAGGCCACAGTGCATGCTGGATACGACGGGAAAACTGCTCCAGAGGCTTTTGAAGCCACGGCTTACTGCGGCTATTGAGAATAGCGGTGGACTGTCTGCCAGACAATATGGATTTCGACCCGGTCGGTCTACCATTGACGCCTTGGGAGAGTTACAGAAGCGGCGTTAGTAACACAACGTGGGAGTAGCTCTACGAGGCCAGTGCTACTGCTTGCAACTTTGGACATTAAAAACGCGTTTAACAGTCTAAGGTGGAACGATATATTAACTGCTTTGGAATACAATTTCTCGGTACCAAACTACATTCGTTAACTACGATGGAATTCTAAGAGAGGATATGCCAGAGGGAACTCTTTCGGTTGGATACGCAGATGATATTGCAGCCGTTATCACGGCCAGGAATACGGAAGAGGCGCAGCGAAAACTGAGACGTGTCATGCTAAGGACGGAAAGATGGCTGGATTCCCACGGCCTGGATCTGGCCAAGCATAAAACGGAATTTCTGCTGATCACTAGTCGCCGTATCCCCTTACAGGTGGACATAAGTATTGGAAGCGAGGTAATTAGGACCAAGAGCTTAGTGAGATACCTGGGAATAAGGCTGGATCCCAGGCTAAAATTTTCATACCAGATTCAGTACTCGGCTGACAAAGACCGGAAGATCGTCGGGCAGCTCAGCAGATTAATGACGAATATTGGAGGCCCGCTACCAGCGAGACGGAGACTCCTGATGGATGTTGGAACCAGCATTATGCTCTATGGGAGCGAAATTTGGGCCGAAACGCTAGGGGTACAGAGAACGGCTGCACTACGTATCGTGTCGGCATATCGCACGGTGTCCGCCCCAGCCATACTTGTGATAGCAGGTACAATCCCTGTCGATCTACTGGCACCAGAGCGGATGAAGATTTATACGGCGAAATCGGCTGGAAACCACATAACCGGTCACTTCAGGGAGAACACCATTTCAGAATGGCAACGACGAGGATAGAGGAAGGTGGACGGCGCGACTTATTCCGGAAATAAAGCCGTGTATTGTCGGAAATTTGGAGAAGTAAATTATTACGTTACACAGATGCTATCGGGCCACGGATATTTTAGGAAATATCTGAACAGAATGGGTAAGACCACCTCCCCTTACTGCCTTTACGAGGAAGGCGAGGTAATAGATGATGCGGAACACACTATCTTCGAATGTGCACGCTGGCACTGACGTCGATGATCGGAACGATAACGGCAGCTAACATTGTCGGGGTTATGATTGCGATCAGAAAGAATTGGGCCTCAGTGGCAAATTACGTGGAGCGCATTCTGAGACTGAAGAAGAGAGATCTGGAGGCTGCGGAGCATGTGGGCACGCCGGCATAGATGACATTAGCTCACGTGTCAAACGAGGTCCCAGTCGGGAGCTTGGACGGAAGGAATAGTGGAGACAATTAGAAGTCTCCCCAACCTTCATTACGCAGTCCGGACGCGGATGTGAGCATGAAGGCGGCCAAAGGGCCAAAAGGACTTCACTCCGAAGTAATACCACCGTAGTTCCGTAGTGGACACAACAGTCCACGGTACGAGGGGGGATTTAGTGGGTGAGGGCCCCATACACGGAGAACGTGACGACTTCCTCTATGGTGCGGTTAGGTACATTTGCCCCTCCTCGGCGTAAAAAAAAAATACCCAATCAAGAGGCGAACACAATAAATGTTTTTGTAAACAACTGGGTATGCCGCTACGGGGTTCCAACAGAACTACATTCTGATCAAGGTCGAAATTTCGAGTCAGCAGTAGTTAAAGAAATGTGTGAGGTATACGAAATTAAGAAGACTCTAACAACGCCGCTCACCCATAGTCAGATGGAATGGTAGAGCCATTTAACCGAACCCTGGAAGAGTACTTGCGGAAATTAGTGAGTGAGCAGCAGAAGGACTGGGACGAACACATTCCGATGTTTCTACTGGCGTACCGATTCGCGGTCCATGATTCAACATCTAGATCGCCCGCCAAAAAAATTTTTGGGATTGCGAAAAAACTGCCTGGTAACTTAGAGTTTGGAGTTAAGCCCGCCACAGAGAGGGATTCCACACACACTGGAAAAGAAGATAGCCTGAAAGAACTTCATGGATTTGTGCGCACTCGTATAAAATTGGTCAGTGATAGAATGAAAGCCAGGTATGATCGTGCAGCAAACACTGAGGGATTTCATGAGGGACAACTAGTTCTATTATACAACCCAAAGCGGAAGAAGGGATTATCCCTCAAGCTACAAACCAGTTGGGATTGGCCGTACAAAGTAATTAAACTATTAAACGATGTCGTGTACAGGATACAAAGAGCTAATAGCCTCCGAACAAAAATGAAGGTTGTACACATAGGGAGACTAGCAAAATATGGAAAAAGAGATAATGAGTCTATTCGGACGAACAGGACTAAGTGGGCGGCAGTGTTACGCAAAAACAATCGAATCGACCCAATGTCTTTTAACAATAAAAATGATAAACAAAAGGTATTAGCTACAAAGACAATGTGACAATGCTTTCACAATACACACGACACAAATACACACTAACATACATCGAACTTATTATAAGTAAATCAGCTACAACAAGTACCTTCATCAGACTGAAGAGGTAAAAAAGAGATAAAAGGGCAAGAGAAAACAGACAACTAGTCAGTGTGAATTCAGGGAGCCTTGCGTGCATTTGCGTATGAAGTAAAAGTCGTGGTTCGAAGATATCGGTTGTGAGCAGTATAGCGAGTGGTGTGTCAATAATATCGAGCAAGCAATAAATTGTTATAGTTACTGTAGCGTACGTTGTATCGGTTAAGTTTGAACAGTGACACAAAAGTTGTGTGAATAATAAAGAGTTTCATTCAAATAAACACATATTTGTTTTTACTTCGTTTGCAATTAACGAACTCATAATTAAACGTATTTAAAAAGGTAAAAACGTAACAATATTTTTGTAGAATAATACTTTTTACTTATCCTTTACATACGGAACTTGTTTTATCTTAAAAAGAAATTGCTAAGAGTTCGATTAATGACTGAATTTTAAATATTTCGTTCACGAAATTAATAAATACTGGTAATACACACAAATTTCTGCAAAAAAAAATGTATGAGTAATATGTCCTATTTGATCTTGATATAGTTTGCCTCTTACCTACCTTTTCACAAGAAACTATATTAATTGTTACCAAAAACCGATTAATGATTAAATATTTACGAATTTTTAAAATTTTCAATGAAGAAATTAAAAATATTCTAAATTTTTTTAACACAAAATAGACGTTTATTTACATTTAATTTTTCCACTTTATCCGTCAGTTTTCACTATATATATCTGTTGCTTCTAGCACATTTGCTTTGCAAAATTATAACTCATTTTTTTCTCCCTCTAAATATTTATGTAAAACCTAGCAGATCGTATCCGGCGTTGCGCGGGTTATTTCTCACCCCTTTCCTCCTTTTTGGACCCATTTTGGTCTAGCTTTCGAAACGGAATACCTCCAACAGCAATTTGGGAAACTTAACTAAGCTAAATCGTAAAAAATTACCTATTACCATTTTTGCCTTTTTGTCATATTTTTTCTCCCCTTTTGGGCAAAATTTTAAAAAGATTTATAGCCTATATCCTGCACCGACAAAAGCTCGATCTATATCCCAAATTTCAAGAAAGTTTGTTCAGGCGTTCTGGCGTGATTGGCTAGAAAAAAACCTACAAAATAACAGAATTACAGAAAGATTTATAATATGTATTAGGATTAGAATAACCTGCACTCAATTTGCCCATTTTCAGCCCCTTTCCCCCTTTTTGGGCCCCTTTTGGTTCTGCTTTAGAAACGGAATACCGCCAAAAACTATTTGGGAAACTTAACCAAGCTAATCGAAAAAAATTACCTATTACCATTTTTTCCCCATTTGTCACCTTTTTTCTCCCCTTTTGTCAAAATTTTAAAAAGATTTATAGCCTATATCCTGCAAAAACTCGATCTATATCCTAAATTTCAAGAAAATCGGTCCAGGCGTTAAGGTGTGATTGGCTAACAAACAAAGAAAACAGACTTACAGAAAGATTTATAATATATATTAGGGTTATGTAACGAGCGTTTGTTAAATGTTACTGCTATCCCTTCTGTTTGTTCGGTGCCTGGACGAAGATGAATCTAATAACTGATTTATTTCAATTTTCGCAAATAAAATAGATGCAGCAATATCCATATTCATATTTTTTTTATAAAAAAGCTTTTAGATCTAAAAATATTATTACGTTTTTACCTTTTAAAAACGTTAAAAATATGAGTTCGTAGATTGCAAATAAAGTAAAAACTTCAACTAACGTAATGTTGCTATACAATGTGCTGTCTGCACACACGACTGATTCAACTCAAACTCTGAACTCTGAATCATCCTTGCTCGCTTTGGCTTGCCTTTTATATCACTGCATCATTAGTGTGATGAATGCCCTCGAAGCAAGATGACGGCCTTCGTGAACATTCTAAAAATGTAAACAACCCCTTCTCATTTTTGTTGTTACTTAAGAAAAGATTACTTAAGAAAACAATGAAAAAATTAACTTCAAATTGGATAACAACACCAGGCGACTTTTTTTAAATATCACCTGGTAGCCCTATGAATAAACAAAAGTCATCTGCTTTACAGGTCATTATCAGCACTCTCGATTTATACAGGGCATAAAAAACAATACCCTCCTCCATTGGCAAGTGCGAATTATTTAGAATGAAACATACCACCCTTTTAGAGAGCGAAACATTTTTAAGAAACAAACGCAAAACTGCATTTTTCCTTAATAAAATTCACATTTTTTGGTAGAAAATAAAACACAATTAGAATAAAACATCCCACCCTTTTAGACAGCGAAACATTTTTAAGAAACAAACGCAAAATTGCAAATGCAGATTTTTTTGTGGAAAAGAAAACACCATTAATTGCAGCTTTCAGCCTTTTTTGCATTCATTCCACTTCTCTGTGGTTTGGAGAGTTTTTTTAGGCACATTTCTTTTTCAGAGCTGCTATAAGGTCATTCTTGTTCGAAATTTGGTGTTGGCGGACGTTTTGATCACAAACTGCCCGTAAATTTGAGACTAAATAAAACTTTTTTGTTTAATTTTTAAACATATTCTATAAACTTTTATTAATTTTTTCTTCAAAGCTGCTAGTTGAAATAAGGTGGGAGCCACTGTATCTTGGCAAACTTTGATTTTTATTCACAATAGCGGTGCCGGATGACTTTAAATCAGTGAAGGGCAACACACATACTATCATAGTTTTGGTTGTGTTAGTAAAGCAGCGGAGAACAAAATTCAATGTAATTTTTGAGAGTCGTACACTGGGAAAATAAAAAAAAGGAAAAAAATGATTTATTGTGTTGTGCGTATGTTAAGTGCGGTTTTAAATATTTTATCGCCAAAACAACTCAAAACATCTGTCGTCAAATTCCAAAAGAAATTTCCGTCATCGAATGGACGGCACTGCTTTGCTAAAGCCAAAGCAACTGTATATGATGCCTTTTTAAAAGGCATTAAATTATTATTATTAATTTGTAAATCATTGTAATTTGGTACGTCCGTTTCGCCAACAATGAATTTTAAAAAAAATTCTGTTTTTATTTGCCATAATTTTAAAATCCTATCATTCCCTTTAATGTTGTTGAAAAACCCGTGGCTAGTCTCGTAATGTCTTTTTAAAAAGTAAAAGAATTACGACATAAAGTGCGATAACACACAAGGCATTGTGCATTACCATCCATATTCTCTATAAAAAAAAATCATTTTTGCAATTTTCATTAAACATTTTGCTGCGTGTATTTGCCAACAACAATAAATCATTCAAAAAAGTTGCGTAGCAAGATCTTGCTTTCACCAAGTGCTAAACGTCAACTGAATTGATTTTGTTCTCTGGTATCAACACAAAACAACAAACAAAGCAACAAACACACGATCATTATACGAAACCACACGAGTAAGCTTATAGTGTACGTGTGTCAACTCAGCGTCAGCAGAAATTTCTTTTCCTATCACATGTGATACGAAATTTCAAATTTGCCCTTCGCTGCTTTAAATGTAAAAAAATACTGAATAACTTGTCGATTTGTTGATAATTTAATTTTTTCAATATCACGTGCTTCGAAATGCATTTTGTAACTTGTAATTTGAACTTAATAGAATTGACAGCACACCAATGATTTAAAATGCAAACTGAACTTAATAATTTACAGATTTAACTTTTTGTAGTACTATAACGAATAAGTAGATAACTTTCTTGAAAATATGCTAAAAACATATTTTTTTGAAAACAATGTTTCAAATAGTGTGGTTTAATAACTTTTAAAACTTACTTACTTAATTGGTCATAACAACTCGATCAGCGAATTTCGATCTGCCGCAACACATCCTTCCAGGTGTCTCTTCTTCTTGCTTGCCAGCGCCAGTTGGTCACACGAATATATGACAGGGCTTTCTCGATTTGGCCCTTTCAACGGATACAACTTCGTCCTCTTCGCCGACTTCCGCAGAACCTTGCATCAAATACCTGCCTCGCGGGGGATCCTCCTCCATACGAACGACATGGCCGAGCCAGCGCAGCCGCTGTATATTGAAACGCTGCACAACATCTATGTAGTTGAGGAGCTCGCTGCTGAATCGGGTGCGGAAATCATCGCCAACTCTCACTGGACCGAAGATCTTTCGTGGGACTTTTCTCTCGAATATTCTCAAGGCTGCTGCATCAGTGTTTAAGAGGGTCCATGCCTCTGAGCGGGTAGGATGAGCGTCTTGTAGAAGATTAATTTTGTGGTAGGAGAGAGTTCTCAGTTACTCAATTGCCCATTGCGACCATAGTAGCACCTGTTGGCAAGAGTGATCCTGTGTTTGATCTCCAGACTGACTTCATTTTTGGTGGTAATGGCGGAGCCAAGACGTAATCTGATAAGCAATATGCCGCATGTCTCTACTTGTAGATAACATATACTTTGTTTTACCCTCATTTACTGCCAGACCCATCTCAGTACAATCCCGTTCAATAGTACTAAAGGTAGCAGTTAGATCTCGCTTGGTACGCCCTATGATGTCGTCAGCGTACGCAAGCAATTAGACACTTTTTTGAAAAATAGTGCCATTGCGATGTATCAAAAGGTTCGGAGAAGTTTATTCCTACCTTGACGGAGCTGCAGGAATTGCTCAACGTCATTCTGCATAGCCTTATCAGCTTCGCAAGTATACCGAGCTCAGACATTGCAGACACGATCCCTTATGGGGCTATCGAAGGCAGCCTTATAGTCGACGAAAGGATGGGTCTTTTCCAGTATTTGACGTAGTGTGAAGATCTGGTCGATGAAGGACTTGCAAGGTCTGAAGCCGCGCTAAGAAGGTCCAATCAATGTTTTGACGAGTGGCTTTAATCGTTCACACTGTAGACCTGAACCTTATATGCGATAGGGAGAAGGCTTATACCCGCATATTGTAGGGTTTTCCTTTTTCAGGACAGAGGACACTGTCTTTGGGCATACTTTCCTCTAGCCATATTTTGTAAATATGCTAGTGCATGCGCCCTACCAACTCATTACATCCGGTCTTAAACAATTCAGCGGGGAGGCCATCAGGATCTGCAGCTTTATTCTTTTCATCATCGATCGGGTACGGTACAGCATCTTTAAAGACGGTATTGGTGTCGTCATGCCTTGTACAAGAGTAGAGAAATGTCACCTCCACAACCTCAGCATCCCTTGCGGATCTGTAACCAGATTTTCATTCTCATCTTTGCAGGAAGACTCTTCGGGCCTATACCCTCGTTTAGACGCTTAACCTTTTCATAAAATTTTCTAGCGTCACTCTTCACATCCCGACTTCCTCACGCTCACGCCTTTCCTACTCCCTTTTCTTGAGTCTGAAAAGACGTCTCTCTTCCCTTCTCCTATCTCTTTAGTTCTCGACAAAGGCTCGCGTAGCGGCTAACTGCAACATTTCGCGACACTTCTCATCATACCACTGATTTCGTTGAGGTGGACGCTCGAAACCAGGACTGTTTCCGTTTGGCCCACACTCCACCAATGTCATTGAGAATGGATGAAGATCGACGGAGCTTATCCAAGAGTTAGCGGAGAACGCCTCAGCTGTCCTTTGTGATCACAGCTTCCTAACGTACAGTTTTCGCAATGAACCAGAGCGCGCACTCCATCTAGTACACTGGATACGCACCTTCCGTCAGTCATAATATGATTTTGATTGATCCGGGAACATCCAAGTGGCTTGTGAATGTCCAGATACACGCCGCTGCGAAATCGATCAGCCTCATACCATTATAGGCTGAACTGTTCCACAGTGGAGCCAAAGATACCTTCTCGCCCGACCTTCGCATAAAGGCATCTTTATCCACGTCGTCCTTTTCTTCCGTAGGGGCGAGAGCAGAAATTAGGCTGATGTTGTAGAATTTTGCCCTAATGCGGATTGTGGCTAATCTTTCGTTCACTGCCGTGAACCCAGAGCCAAGGTGACGAAGTCGCTTATTAACCACAAATCTGCATCCGAATTCGTGCTTATCAATATGGTAGCTGTAATATACATCGCAAGATGCTTACCTTTTACATCCTTTTCCTATCCATCCCATTTTCTGTATGGCAGTGATGTCCGTCCTACATTTCATGAGGGCATCCACCAGTTGGGCGGAAGCGCTTACCTTGTAATAGGCGCGGACGTTCCATGCGCCTATTCTTAAATCGTTGTCCTTGAAACGTTTGCCGTTGCTACTGCGTTTAAAAAAAACTTGTTTAATTGAGCATACTATCGACATTGCTCCAGCAATGTATCTGTACGCAGTAATAACGAAAATAGGTTGAAGGTAATTTTATAGTTCTTTTTATCTTTAACTAAGCTCAAATTTAACGGCAGGTCGTAATAATGGCCCTTAAACTATTCTCCAGTGATGCCAGATTTTTTATCATTATTTAAATTCCATATATTGTGAAAAAAAATCTCTATTTATCCCTACGATAAAATTTTGCTTTCCCACAAATTTCCATTTCTTTACAATGCAACCCAAAATCATCATCATCATTTTTTTATATTAGTATTTTATATTTATTTTAACAAAAATCAACAACACAGTAAATTTAATTTTATTTTACTAAAAATTAATAGAAAAACTCTATATCACAACCCTCAGTATCCGGCAAAAGAGAGTGCTAAAGTCTTCGGAAGCCTATATGACTGCCATATTATTGGCACTCTCTACTCTACTGAACAAGAGGACTTGAAACTTCTCCCACAGTCAAAGAGAGCGTCAATCCAACCAGAGAACGTTTGAGCATTGACATAACAGACTTGAGGTTCCGCTAAGCCTTCGAAAGCCCACCAAATAAACTCAGATATGGAGTGTAAATGTAACTCGGATTACAAAAGCTCACTTCGGTTTATAAAGAAGTTTCTTACACAAAAGAAGAGAAACCTGAAAAAAAAGCATGGCGAGAACAGTGTTGGTTCCGATTGCAAAGTCAAGGAAGCTTCTCTCAGAAAGATCAGGGTCTCTATGTCAAAAAAGGTCTGGAATTTCTGCAAATTCCGTGCAGAAGCACAGACATTAACAGAAGAGGCGAGTCTGCTTTCGATTTCATTTTTGACTCTAAAGTTGTATGCAATAGCGGCTGTGGATCCAAATTCATTATTCAGAACAGGGAACGAGGTATTAAATCGGACGCAAATCTAGTTAAGGTCGCGAACTGACAGATATCTGCGAAGTGTTTCTTTTCGAATCACTACCGAAAACTCTTCAGCATTGATTCCTCACTATCGGAACTTTTACTGTAAAGGAATGCGAAATGGAACCTCTCTTGGCGGGGATCGGGGATCTTAATCTTTTTCAAATCTTACTCATTTAACCGGCCGGTGCTACTTTGCACCGCACTGTGGTGGTCATCTAAGTTAAGGCATCTTAGTAAGGAAACTTGAAAACTTTTCGATAGCACCAAATAGACTAGTGACAATAGGGATTGATATACATAAGTGGTCATTATGTCAGTCAGAATTACGACCAAGTTTTTCAGCTAAAAGAGATTCCAGAGCTAAATTCTGTGAGAATATTGTAAGTACTAGCCAAGCTGTGAGTCTTCGAAAAGTACGTGAAAAGAATACTTAGGTGCCAGCTCTGTTAATCGAGCTTAATGGTGACCACACAAAATGCAGAAGGCAATCACTTGAATTGTTAATAAAGACTCACTTTCCAAGTTAAGTAGATGCGCAACAATCTCTCGCATCTAGTGGATTTTCAGCGGTTGTATACTTTTGGGTTTCATACCTGAAGATGTGGGGATTAGTGTTCAAAAAAATACTTTCAACATTCATTTAAGTGTTTGTGAACTCGTACGCAAACACATTACGTTCACTACATGTACACAACAAATGAACGCAAACTCTAAAATAACGTACTGAACAGAGTTTACAAACACTCTTTTTTAGTGTTTGTGTACAAAGTACACTAAAAAGTTCAGTACACAACGAAGAACATTTGGTTTTCGTGAACTTTTTTGAGTACACTAACATTTTTAGTGTACGCGAACATGTTTACATGTTAACAAAAATTAAAATAGTAACGAAAAGTTTTTCTCTCGTTGTAGTAAACGACATTCAGTACAATATATAAGTAATAAATATTGCGTACTTTAGAGTATTTTTTCGAACACTAGTGGTGATGCTTTCATTCCCATAACTCCGAAGGACTACGGACCGATAAGCCTCTCCTCGTTTTTACTGAAAACCTTGGAGAAGCTCATTGATATATACGTTAGAAACAACCTCGGAGTCAACAACTTCAGTAGCGCGCAGTACCCCTACCATAAGGGTAGGTCTGTAGACCGAGTACTACACGAATTAATTGCCACCACAGAGAAAGCTCTTGACTTTAAGGAATGTATTTTGGTCTCTTTTGTAGATGCAGAAGGGGTGTTTAACAGTAACCGTAGAGGCAATATAGAAGCGATCTAGTGAACAAAGACTCGAGTGATATGATAATTAGATGGCTTGTTTTTTAAAAAAGATCTTCAGACCTTAGTCTGAGCTCATCTTTCCTTTATTTAATAACTACATATAAAAAATACAATTTTTGATAAAATTATTATTTTTTATTCATTTTTGATAAAATTATTAATTATGGTCACTTAACTAAATTTACCTCAGACACAACCTCAGCAATATTTTAATAAACACATTATTACAACATAATTAAATGCAATTGGATTAAAAATGTTATGACTTTTGATCCAATTACTTTGCCATAAAATTTGTTATTCTTACCTCCTCCCTCCTTAAATTCGATTGTGCTCGATCGATTCAGAAATAAAGTAAGTCCTGTATCATTATTATGGATGTTTCGATTTTACTTTCCTCTACCTTGTGGCTGCAAACCCAATGTTTTCCATCTGAGATCTCTACGATATGTAGGATGAAGATTACTGGATGTGCACAAAGGTTTTCTCCAGATAAAATATTTTTAATACAATTGTCATTACTCAAATTTATTAAATGTTCTTTTTTACAAATTTTAATTTTTTTTCGTTTATTCACTTAAAAAATTACTTATAATTAAACTACAAATCAACAAATAGAGGAAACATACAATAACTAAATATGCACTGTCCCCAATTGGGCGCTCAAGCATATAAGTATTAGATTTAGTTTTAATACATTTTAATAATACTAATTTTAGTTCTATTATTTAATGATATTTCGATAGAAAAAAAATTATTTTGCAATGAAAAAAATAGAAAAAGCATTACCTATTTATTACAAGGATAAACAACAAAGCCAAGAGGTAAAAGCAGTGTGCAATGGAGGTACCTTACTTTTCAAGACACCAATATTTTTTAAAATTTATGTTTGGAAACATATTTGTATTCTTAAGCCATATGCTATCATCAAATCTCTTATTACCCGCTGTAATTTGTTTGCATGTAATAGCCTTATCAGTGGCCCGGCTGTAAATATGGTAAAATAATGGAGGGCCCCTTTCATTCTGGAATATCCAAATTTATCCAGATATTAAAAGACCTCTGACAAACATATTCATATCAATAGTTCTATGTATATATTCTTCCTCCACGTAATATGCGGCCATATTCAGATTATTTTCAGTGCATTCCATGGTCTTCACAATATGATCCCTGATTAAATGAATGATAAAGTTAACTGTTAACTTTTGTCTTAGAATATAATCTTCCATTCGACACATACTTCATAAAGCCACTATCTTGTGACCTAAACAAAGAAGTACAAGCCCTAAGGCAATTTCTCTCAAATACTCTCATTTTCTCCATATATGACGGCGAGACTTTATTACAAATTTTAATTTTGTTGTATTTTTTACAACTAATTTTGATAGCATAAATTTCATTTTTATATGTTAATATTTCTTTAAAATTTAAGTTTATTATAAAATCATTTTTTATTAAGAGTTTTACAATTATATTTTCATACAAAATTGAATGAGTTATAGGAATTTTAATTACATATATAAGGTTTGAAAAATTGGTAAAAATATTAACATTAGCTAGTTCTAATGCCTCTTATATATTGCTGAAGGGCATTTTTTCAGTTGCTAACTGATTTATGGCCATCACCATTTCTTTTTTCTTTAACAGAAATGAGTTTATTGCCCATTGAAGGGCATACTTTACATTCACAATTGATTCTTTAGTTAGTCTTATTTTATTCCTAATTATTTATATATCCTTATTTACAATTGAGATATCCTTTCTTATTATATTTGAAAATTTCTTTATTACTCTTGTAATATTACGGACTTTTTCCATGACCGTTACCTGTTGTCAGTATGAGTCCGTGTAGTAGAGAATACGTAACAAAAACAGATTCACAAATAGATTCAAAAATAACTCAATTCAATTTCTTATACGATCCTTATGCACTATTTCAATTAGATTCATTCAGTACAGTACTCTTTTTATTTTCTTTCACTTTTTTTTTAATACTTGAATGATAATTTTAACCCCAATCTTTTGTTTTGTTTACGTAATCTTTTGACCTGGAATATAATCATTAAATGATTTCCTTGATTTATTATGATTATTATCCTTTTTTTTAATAATTGCTTCAATATTTTTTCCTTACTCTTTCATATTGTTCAGAACTTGTGTTAGCTCTTATTTCAAAAAGAAACACAATGGGTTTCCTACTTGTTGTAGAATGTTTAGTGTAATTGTATTCATACTCTGTTTTGTCCAATAATTCTTCAAAATTTGTCAGTATTGTTTCTGTTTTTAGACAGCGTATTATTTCTGACAATGTTGAATGAAAACGCTCCACTTGCCATTTACAGTGGTTTTGTATGGGGGAGTCTTGAAAACTTTAATATTCAACTGATCTTTGAGCATAAAAAGAACTGATTCATGACTTCCGTTATCTACAACAACCATTCTGGCATCGACCGAGATTTAATCACTGTTGCTTGCGTAAATTTTGAATAATAATCTATTGTCTATTGTTTTTAAATACCCATTTTCAAATTTCCATGTGGAGTATTTCTCCCGGAAGTTGTGGAATTGGAGTATGTGAAATATATAATTTATTGGATGTCTACCATATTTTCCCTCTCTACACACCTTGCACTATTTTGTGGTTTTATTTAATTTGTTGATCATCTTTGGAAAATAGTATTTTTCCAAGAGTTGTAATTTATTTACTTTTGCGTTCCTATGTGCTCTTTTTTGAACCTTCAGAGATTCTTCCTCCTGTCTAGAGGTGTCAATCAAGTTTTCTACTTGAGTTCGTGTGTATCTTATTTAATATTAAGCGAAATGAGAAGTTAATAATCTGTTTATCACGCTAGGATTAGGATATTTCTTAAAGATTCTCACTAAATCGTCCTCAGAAAAATTTGGGGCTGTTATGATATGTCTATGGTAAGTAGGAAAAGGTAATCTAAATTATTAGTCATCTACTTCACCTCTAAGAATAAAATCGTAAATTTGACATTCTACTGATGGAATTAAATTATTTTTATTTATTTATTTAAGAATTACAATACAATTACAAATTATATTATAATCATGTACGAGCTGAGTAACTTCGACCATATGCCCGGTGTAGTGTCACAGACCAGAGCCTCTGGTGGGAATCGAACCCACGACCCTCACGCTAATAGTCTAGCACACTACCCACTAGACTACCAAGGCGCTAATGGAATTAAATTAGATCACCAGAGCTATCATCACTGTGTACAATGGCCGTTAAGGTGTTTATATTGACAGACTCATTATGTGGGTTTCTTGAAAGAGCATCCGCTACCACGTTACTCCTTCCAGGTGTATAGAGGAGTTCATAATTACATATAATTCCTCTGAAATAGACTTCCAACGTTTCATTTTAACGTTGATTCTTATTGTTCAAGGCGTACGTGAGATGTTGATGATCTGCAAAAATAAGCTCTTTAGCACGAACGTATAAGTAGTTCCTCAGGGTACCTAATGCCCAAATTATGGCCAACATTTCTTTGCAGCCTATATAAAAAGTCTGGCAACTCTGATCGAAAGTGTTTATATTTTTGGAAGTGCTCTTTTTAGAATTTTATTATTTTGATTTTTAAGTTGTGTTAATTTAGAATTTTTAACTGACTGTTTTAAAAGTTGTTTTTATTATTTTGTTTTATTTTTCATTGAAATTTTATTTTAAATTGTAAGTTTTATTTGTTAAATATTGATATTGTTTCATTTTAACAAAACAAAAATTGTTTCTTGTTTTAATAATTTTTTGTTTTTGTAATCTTGCTACTGTTTCTTTTAATATTCTCTTTCCATCTGTTTTCTTTTTTTTTGTTTTTGCTTTTTATTTTGTTTACTGTTTTGCTTTTAATTCTTGCTTATTTTATTATTATTTTTGTTTTTACATTTTAGAGACATCTTTATTCTTTTTTTTTTTCTTTTATATATAAAAAATTTATACTGTTTGTTTATTTATTTATTTAACTTATTAAAATGAATATTTGTAAGGCATCAAAATGCATTGTAAAGAACGAGGGCGACCGCCAGATTTCTTGCTGATTATGTGATGATTTCTTTCATATTAAGTGTGTTGGTTAGCTTCCTCGCACAACGGACCAATTAGTGGATAGTTCCCTGGATCTTTGCTGTTGTTGTGATAAATGTAAGGTGGTGGATATCCAATTTTATAAATTTTTTATGGGGACTTGCCGTGAGTTCACTGAGATGCACACTGAATTCGCATCTCTTTTTGCTAGATTTCATCGGTTTGAGGGATTATTTTCAAAGTATGGCTTTTTGAATGAGCTGTTCGAATCGGAGAAATTTCTTGGCCCTCCTTCTTCTGGGGCTCCTGGGCATGTGGTGCAAGTTTCTGTGTCAGGGGAGTCTGCGACAATCAGTACCTTGTCCACTGCTACTACAATTGTGGACATTTGTTCATCTACTGCTGATAACCCAGCTAGCAGTTCTATACAGAAGTCTGCGGTTTTAGTTGAACTGAGTCCAAAGTCACCTCTATCTCCTTTACGTCTGGGTGATGTCACTTCTCAGGCATCTTCTAAGCCGTCTTCTGTTTCGTATTCATCTTTAGTGTCCGCTAGTTTAGATACTTCTGCTCCAAGGGAACTGGTTTTAGTTAAACCTAAAAGGACTATTTTTGTGTCTCGTCTTTCATGCGATACTTCGGTCGATGATTAGGGAACCTTTTGAGTTTGGTTGCTATAAGATGAGGATAGTAGTATTTCTTCGTTTAAATTATATGTTGCCGATGAAAAGTTTGGTGAAATTGTTGATCCTGCATTTTGGCCACAGGGTGTATTGGTACGTGAATTCGTATTCAGGCTGGGTCATCGTAGGAATGGTGCAAATTTGCCTGGCTCTGTTTCTCAAAAAAACTAGCTTCGAAATCGTCTTTTATTTTCGGAATTGCTTATAAAATGTTCGTGGACACAGGTCTAAACTTTCTTCGCTTTATAATAGTAGTTTTGATTTTGATGGAATTGCTTTTACTGAGACTTGGCTGTGTTAAGGGCGATATCAGCTTTAGGATATGAAAAATAAAAGGCCAACAAATATAATTCAAAATCTTCTTTATTCAAAGAAAAACGTGTGTATCCAATTCAAGAGATAATTTTAAAGTAGTTAATAAGGTTAAGTAAGAAAGATAATATGTCAAAATGTCAAGAGTTAAACAGGGTAGACAACGCAGCGTTTTTTGTTATTTCATATCTAACAGGCTGAATTGTGATATTTTTGATTCTGAGATTATGTCTAGTAATTTTAATATTTATAGACGGAATAGGAGTTAAGGAATGGTGGTGGTGTTCTTATTTCCATTTATTCTAAATACTCATCTGAATTAATTGACTTGTGTTCTTCGGAGGATATTGAGTTTATTTGCGTTAGGGTCTATAATCGTGGAAAGTCTATTTACATTACTTGTTCATATATTCCTCCCTGTTCTGACATTCATATATAAAGGGCTCACTTCGATTTGATTTCTAGAGTAATTGATTCAATGGGCAAGAGGGGATTATTGTAGTTCTTGGTGATTTTAATCTTCCGCATATATCTTGGAATTTTTCACCTGAGTCTGGCTCATTGGCGCCATGTTCTTCAGTTCCATTCTATGATGAAATTCTGTTCGTTATGTGTGATCTAGGTCTGTTCAAGGTTAATAGTGTATTTAATTCAATGGGGAGAATTTTGGATCTTTTATTTTTGCAGGATCCAAGTATTTATTCTTTATTTCGCATTGATCATATATCTATTCCTGAGGATAGTTATCATCCTACGTTGTTACTTTCTATTGAAGTTGATCTTTGTTTACCTCCTATAATTGATCGCTCATTTAGTAATGAGAAGCGTTTTAATTGCCATCGTACGGACTTTAGTCGTTTGAATACACTACTGTCCTCTGTTGATTGGTCGTCTGTACTTATTTCGCCACCGTATGAGTCTCTTTCACTTGACAGGATCTTGGGTGGCTTTTATGATGTATTATTTAAATGTTTTAGGGAGTGTGTTCCATTGGTAAAAAGTTGTTTGGAGCGTTCTGGTCCTCCGTGGAATTCGGCTAGACTGTCAAGGTTGAGGAATAGGAAATCGAAGTTATTTAAAAAGTTTGTTAGATCAGGTTCTGATATTGATTATGCTCTTTACTCTAGGGCGCGGGCGGATTATGGTAGAATGAATCATTACTGTTATGAGGAATATATGATTAGAACATCGCTAGTGATCTTTAGTCGTTTTACGACTTCGTTCGAGCTAAACGTAAATCATCTTTGTTTTCCACTGGGATGTTTTACGGGGGCGTATCTTTCTCTAGTCACCTTGATATTTCGAATATGTTTGCTGACTTCTTTCAGTCTACTTATAGGGAGTTGGACTCGGGCCCTGATCTGAGTAGCGGCTTCTCGTAACCTTATTCAGTGGAAAGTATCTCTATTTCTAACATATATTCATTTGATGAGGAATCTGTTCTTGAGCCTTTGTCTGGACTGAAACTTACAAACTTGCCGGGCCCTGACGGGGTTCCGGCCGGTATTTTAAAAGAGTATGCTGTTGTCTTGAGTGGTCCTTTGACCCTTATATTCAATGGACTTCTGAGGGCTGGTCATTTTTCATCTATTTGGAAGAGTTCGTTTATAATTCCTTTGCATAAATCGAGTAATAGATCTAATATTTCCAATTACAGTGCCAAACTCAGTGCTATTCCCAAGTTGTTGGAGAAACTAGTGACGGATTATCTCTTTTTTAATACGAGATCTTTAATATCCCCTTTTTAGCACGGTTTTTTGAAAGGCAGATCGACTGTCACTAATCTTCTTGAATTTACTATACATGTTTTCAGGGGTTTTCTTGTCGGTGCTCAGACTGATGTAATTTATACTAATTTCAGTAAAGCTTTTGATAGGGTTATCATAGAATTTTGCTTCTTAAACTTTCACTAATCGGTATTCCTGATATTATTCATCGTAGGCTAGACTCCTACCTCTCCCTCAGAGGGTATTGTTTAGGAATGTATTGTCTAAGACTGTATATGTTACTTCTGGTGTTCCGCAGTGTAGCCATTTGGCTCCTTTACTGTTTTTATTGTTTCTGAATGATCCTCCTTGTGCTGTTTCTGATTGTAATATTCTGATGTATGCTGACGACGTTAAATTATTTTATACTTTTGATGATGATCATTGTCAGGCTGTTCTTCAGCGAAATATTGATTTGTTTGTAACTTGGTGCAGGATTAATTTAATGGATCTCAACTTGAGAAAATGTAAATGCATGGTTTTCTCTCGCGGGGGTGTAATTTCGTCCACTTATTTGATTAATTCTTGCCCTTTGGAAACTGTGACTACATTTCTTGATTTGGGAGTATTATTGGATATTAGTTTGATGATTGGCAATGCTCGGGCTGTTCTTGGTTTTGTGAAAAGATGGGCTAGGGAATTCATTGATCCTTATATAACAAGACTACTGGAATATGCGTCTGTTATTTGGAATCAATACTATCGTTGTCAGCAGTTTTTATTATTCTGTTTACGTGGCATAGGATGGGATTATGCCAATGAGCTTCCGTCATATGAGGATAGATTAACTTTGATAAAACTTCCAACCACAGAATATACACAGAATGGAAACGAAAGTTTGACGTTTACATAATTTTTGTGAAAGGGACAGCAAATACTACCAAAAAGTGTTTCTGTCCCTGTCTGATTATTTATGTTTTGTTAATTTTTAGGGTGGGTTTTTATTTCTATTTTGGTAGAAATTGATGATATTTTTGAAGAACAATAGAATAGTTTTGAAAGGAAATGAACTGTTGTATTAGGGAAACGTAATACGGAACTAATGTAATTGGTGACACCTTTCATCAATTGTCACTAACTTAGTATTTAACCAATTGAGAGGTATATTCACAAACTCCTGAAACAGAAAGTTATGAGTATATATTTTGTTTTATTTTTCATTTTACTTATCTTTTACACACGGAACTTTTTTCATTGTGAAGAGAAATTGCTAAGAGTTCGATTAATAATAAAAAAATTACAGAATTTAACTTTTTCATTCCAGAAATTAATAAATACTGGTAATGTACACAAGGTTCTGCAAGAAAAAAATTTTATGAGCAATATGACTTATTTGATCTTGATATATTTTGTTTCTTACATACCTTTTGCACAAGAAACTATATTCACTGCGATCAAAAACTATACAAATTTCAAATAATAATTAAATATTTACGAATTTTTAAAATTTTCATTGAAGAAATTAAAAAATATCCCAAATTTTCCCTTTTTTAACACAAAATAAATGTTTATTTACATTTAATTTTTCCACTTTATCCGCCAGTTTTCACTATGTATATGTTGCTTCTAACACATTTGCTTTGCAAAACGTATAATATATTTTTTGTCTCCCTCTAAAAAATTATGTAAAATTATGCTAAGTGAGGTTGTCAAACGTCACAGCTTTCCCTTCTGTGTATATTCTGTGCTTCCAACTTTGGAACGTAGAAGGGCTGTTTTAGGGGTTTGTTTTGTTTTTAAAGGTGATGTCGATTCTGAATTTTTGCTTTGTAACGTGAATTTCAGCATTCCAGCAAGATTTTCAAGGCACTATCGTCCACTTTCTTTAGATTTCTATAGAACGATGGATTTAATTCACCTTTTCGTAGATTTATGTATGATTTCAATTTACATTATGATTTTATAGATTTTAATAGTAGTGTTTTAATATAAAATGTAGCTTATTCGCTGGCATCAATTTATAAATTATTTTATAAAAATGTATTTTCGTTCCTGTCTTAGATAGTTCCGTTTTATCGTTACCTTATTCAGCTTGTGATTAAGTTCTGTAGCTGTTTTATGTTCTAGTTGCCATAACTTTCCCTTACACGCTATAGTCCGGATTGTAGTGTGTACGTGTCCCTACGTAATGGGGACGAGCCCTCTGCGGTCGGGTGAGGGTGGGTTAGTGTGAGGCCGGGGACGTTCGAAAAAAAAATATAGCTCTGCACTACCAAAAATTTTGTTTCTTACTAAATCGTTAGGATTGCTTAGGATTCCAAAATATTTTGGTGTTCCTTTTAAATGTTTATAGATATTGAGGATACGTTCCACAGATTTCCTCCAAGAATTGTATTCGCCCGGTTGACCGGCGAACTCTGTTAGACACCTAACCACGTTCAGTACCCTGTCTTGGTCACTCGAATGTGTTCAGATTTGATAGCCTTATCCTAGTCAACTTAAAAATTATTATTAGTATTTCCAACAAACTGGACTCGAAGAGATTCCGTCACTAATGGCCTGATTAAATTGTTGGGGTTTGACATTTTATATTTATTTTACTTGCTAACTGTCGTATTTCCCTATACTGTTATATATGTGCTTTCTAATAAAAATAATTAGAGGTCGCCGGGGTCTAGTAGGTAGTGTGATGCCTTATTAGACGTAAAGCCAGGTTTCGAGTCCCAGGCCAGACATCTAAATAAAATACAATAAGTATTTTTTCGGCGATTTCTACTCAGCAAATTTCTGGCAAAAATTCTGAGAGTAAAAATAAAATTGCCATGAAAAGTTTCTCAAAAATCTGTCGTTCGGAGTTGACTTTAAACTGTAGGTCCCGCCACTTATGTATAAAATTAACACACACAACATAAGTAGTGTGAGAAACTAGGTTAATAATCCTGACTGAAGGGTTGTAATTACCAATTATGTATGTAATAAATTAATTTATTGAATATATTTTTAAATTTTCTCCTTAATACAAATGTTTACTAAGTATTTTTTTATTCATATACATATAAATAAATTTCCAAAATTATTTTATTTTTTCTACTGTTGCAGGGTCCTGTGGGAACCGTCCAGTTTTTTTTTAACAAACTTAATATTTATGTAATATTATTATTAATAATAATAATTTGTTTTAATTTCCTTTTTTTTAACAACATTACACCAATTATGTTGTTTTTGTTTAAAGAATTATGTCGTTTCTGTAATAGTTAGTTTTATAAAATAATTTGAATAATATTAAAAAAATACCTTTTACTTGTTTGTTTTGTTAATAGTTATTAAATTGACATAATAATAATGTTTTTACGAATATAATTTCCTTCAATAGTTGTTTACATACATTAAAAGATAAACGTTTTTCATCTTCTTCCTCTTATTCCCTCCTAAGGTTGCAGCGGCTACTGGACGTTGCCAGTTCCTGTTCATATTCCTTGAAAGTTACTAAGGGACCTTCGTTTCTGATCCAATTTTTTCTTCACCCGCGTATTGTTTTTATTTTTCCCAACTGAACCGTATTTTATACATTATAAAAGTTTTTTAATCTTTTGTCCGAAAAAAATTCGTGGGTCAGTGATGGGGCGTCAAAATTTGGTTTCATCAGAGAAAGAGAAACAAAAGAAAAGGTACATATGATTAAAAAACAAAACAAAAACTTCACTGAACAAAAATAAACAAATTTGTTTATTTAGAATTACAGAAGTAAACGGAAAAATTATAACATAAATTAATAAAAATTCGAAATGCAACATGAGGAAACATTATTTGTGTTAATTTTTATAATTTGAGAAGAAGAAGCCAAAATCTGAAAGAAAAAACAGTTGTTTGTTTTCCTTTCTCCATCAGTGTTGGCAACTGAAATGCGCTTAGACGATAAAATATAAAACTTAATACCATATTGAAAATATACATAAAAATTTTGTGCTGTCAAAGATTGGTTTTGGAGATGTTGGTCTCTAAGGTCCAGATATTAAATTGCTGCTTTAATAAAACTTCACCGAAGAAGAGTTCTTTCAAAGAGCTATCGTTTGACGTATTAAACATTTGAACCCATCCGTCTATTAAACAAAAATTATGAGTTTTTCAATATTACAATTTTCTTGGAAATTAGTAGGCGAATCAATTTTTTCTTTCATATAACTTTTTGTGGCAAATTACATTTAAAATATATGATAAAAAAAAATATTATTTTGTTTCATAATGAACTAATGAATCAATACTTTAAATAAACCTGTCGAAAAGTCTTTACACCATGGTTTTTTTAATTTCTACTTTTCTTATATAGTTTATTATTAAAAGTTTTCCGTTTTGGTGATTTTATGGAAACATTTTATAATTTATTATTTAAAGTGGACAACACTGTTTGTAACAGCTGTTATCAAATATTTATTTGCTCGAAAAAAGGGTGGTCACACTATGGCCACATTAGAGACATTTTTGTTTGCAAGCAAACAAATTTGTTTTCTCGAAATCTAAAATATTTTATGGTCACACTAGAGCAAAGAAAAAAATTATGTTTTACTTCAAATATTTACTAAGTCTGACCGGAGCTTAAGTGTGCTATTAATAGATGGTACTTTAGTACAAATTAATGTGACCCGGTTGTCATTAGAAAAATTATGAATCTGTAAATACATTCATGTATAATTTTAAATGACTTTAGGTTAAATTCTCTTACTTATTGAAGACAATAGTTTTACTACGAATTTTGGAATAATTTTGACAATAAATTTTCAAATTAAATGTTAGTTATTTAAAAGAAGGCGTAAAAAAGTAAACGTTTGGTTATGTTGTTTTGATTATTATTTATGTTATTTTGAAATAAAAGCTGAGTAATAATTTAACGTCACCACGGTTATAACAAAGCGGAATATTAAAAGTATTTCTTCGGCGACTTCCTCTTAGCAGATTTGTGGCAAAAACTTTGAGTAAATAAAATTAAAATGAAAAGTTGCTTAAAAACTTTAAATTGTAGGTCTCGCCAATCACACATAGATGGCTACATAATTGGTCATTACAACCCTTTAGCAAGGATTACAACCTAGTTCCAGTGACGTTAGTCACAGTTTAAAGGATTTATGTATTTTTGAAAAACTTTTCATGGTAATTTCATTAATTTTAAGAGATTGCTGATGAAAATCGCCGAGGAAAATTTTTTCTTATTTTGTTATGTTCGAGATGTCTGAGCTTTGAGTTTAAACCACGGGTTCTGTGTCTTCAAAACAACTCACTAATGGGCATTGAAAAGAATACTCTACAACTGAATATACTGAACCAAGTCCCATGTACAATAAAATAGTAGTGGAATGTACCGACGTCGATATTATTTAGCCTGAGTAAAGTGTTAAGTAAACTTCTAATTAAATAAAATAAACTCACAATATCAGCTTTGCATGCTATTGGTACTAAAACAATTAAAAATCACCGATTTAAGTGTGAAAGAAATTATTAACTTTTAAAAGATAAGAATTTCTCACGATCGTTTTCAAAATGTACAATATTATATATTTTTTTTGTCGATGAACCCCACAGTTTTCGGTTATGCGATTTAACATCCATCAAATATTATTTACAATCTGATCATTACACTATGAGACAAAATACAAAAAATTACAAGCACCCGAGTACTGCTTAGTCTAGGTTTTTCAGTTAGTTAAATATAACCCAAAGATACTTTTTTATTTTTCTCGAATCCTGTAAACCTGTTTTATTTGACAAAAATAGTTTTTTGATCTATTCACACAAAATTATTGATTATTGAATATGTTTGAACCTATTTTAAAAATACAAAAAATTTTGTTCAAACTTATACGTTACGAGTCAATCTCTTCACAATATAATGTACTTTCATGACGTCGGCACTTATTACATATTTTTGAATTAAATTTTGTAGTTAAGGATGGCCAACTTTTAAAAAATAAAAAATTAAATATTTTCAAAGTTTGCCCATCAAAACTCATAACATATAAATGTGAACAAAATTTTTATGAATACCGTTTTAAAAGCTAATCTATCCCCCTTTCAAAAAAAAAAAAAACTTTGAAACTTTTAAAATAGGGTAATCAATAAATTTGTGTGAAAAGATCAAAAAAATCGTTTTTGTAAAATAAAACAAGTTTGGAGGGTTCGAAAGAAATAAAAAAGTATTTTTGAGTTTTATTCAACTTAGTGCATAACTAAGTGCATAGATTAGGTAGTTACTCGAGCGTATTGTCACTGTCGTATAAGCACAAAAAGGATCAATTGTAACTGGATACTGCAATTACAAAACACATTTAAATATATACATGGCGACATATGACTTTACATTTATAATAGTTTCATAGTTACGAAGTGTTTCTTCAAAATTTTGGTTACGATGAAGATAACTTCGATAATTAAAATTTTTTAAAAACAAGAAATTACCTCTGACTTGGACTCTTACTATCGGAATGTGATGAATGGGTATGACTTATCTGATCGTCATCCTTTTTTGTTGTCTTACGTTTAGAAGTTGGATGGATTTGATCTTGTCCAGAGCTACTTGTTCCGGTTGGACTGATCACATCGGTGTCACTATTGTTGCATTCCACTTTGCTCATTTCTTGTGGAAACACGACTGAGTTTTCGTTTGTTTCTATCTGAAAGAAATATGTAATTAATTTATAATCTTTTCGCACTGGTTTACTGTTTTTAAATTGATTTTTACGGAAGAAAATGAGACCATATCATAAGATAACTTCTGAATGATTATTTTATGTAAAAACCGTAAATTAAAATAAAATTTTTTATATTTTGCTGTATTTTGGAAATAACATTCAATGAATGTACATAATTATTCAAGTGACTAATAACACTATGCGACAAAATAAAAAAATTAAAACTACTTCTACCACGATTTTGTGTACACCTATTTCGACCAAAAGGTGGCTTTTGACACCTTTACCCTAATTATGGTAATAATTATTAAAAATATCATATTCCTAATGTTCTCAAAAACAACCGAATATAAAAATTATAACAGGAAACTCAGTCCACCGAAAATTTCTGGCATTTTTGAAAACTTGCTGAACAGAATTTCTCAGAGTTTAGATGGCACAGCATTTCGCAGAATTTCCATGGCTTGGTGTAATAATACGAAGAGGAAAAAACTAAAAACAAATTATAGTTCAGTCTAAATGTATGTTGGTAAAGTTTCTTTATATTTTTTATTTCTTGCTGTAAGAAAAATCGTAAAGGTGTCCAAAGACACCTCATGGTAGAAATAGGTATATCATGTTGGTGGAAATAGTGTTAAATATACCCGGCTAATAACATAGTGTATGTTGTGAGTTTTGTTGTGTAGATCTCAAAAATATTTCTTTTATAATTCTGCAACCCTCCAAACTTGTTTTATTTGACAAAAACTGTTCTTTCTCACAAATTTCTGGATTACTCAAACATTCCTGACCCGATCTCCAAAATTTAAATCGAAGTTTGAAGAGGTAAACTTGGAAAACGCGAATATTTTCATGTTTTTTTAAGTTTGTCCGTTTGTTCAAAGTAGCAAACTTTATTTAAAGAATATGAAATAAGTGCATTATCCTGTGAAGAGATTGGCACTTTTATGGTTAAATTGGACAAAAATTACCGTAGTTATTATTTAAAGAGTCTAACAGTCTTATTATATGTTTCACATATTTATTTTTTCAAATGAACTTTCAGTTCAAAAATTTTTGATGGATCTTGATTGTCATCGGAAAATGTGTAAATTTCACTTTTGAGCGACCACCAAACGTTGACCAATGTTTGCACAAAGAGAAATAATATTTGAAAAAAACACAAATGTTAGTTGACTTCTGGAAGTCGTGCAAACATGAAATTGACACTTTTTGTGGTAAACAATCAAGATCCATCAAAAATTCTGGACATTTTTGAACTAAAACTTCATTTGATGAGATGACGTACATATATAAAAAATATAACACGACTGTTACACAATTTAAATAATAACCACAGTAATTTTTCTCCGATTTGATCAAATGATAACTCAATCTCTTCACAAGAGAACAGACTTTAAAAATATTATCACTTATCATATAGTTTTTGTATTAAAGTTTGCCATTATGAATGGACAAACTTGAAAAAATTCGAATTTTACAAGTTTATCTCATCAAATCTCGTAGCATATTAAATCGAATAATAGATATATGTATACCGTTTTAAAGCTCCAACGCCCTCCTTTTCAATAAGATTTAAATTTTGGAAATCGGAAATGTTTGAGTAATCCAGAAATTTGTGCGTAAAATAAAAAAAACAGTTTTTGGAAAATAAAACGAGTTTTGAAGGTTCGAGAAATATAAAACAGGTATTTTTGAGTTCTACTCAACTAACTGAACAATGTGTACTATGTAGTTACTCGGGTGTATTTTCACTGTCGCACCGTGTAATCAAACTAATGATTTCATATATTCCCATATTTCATAATGCTTAACTAACAATGTATTACAAATTTTAAATTGAATACGATTGCTAGTAAATTAATGTATTAAAAACTTAAACAAAGCTAGTAAACAACTGACAACACTATTACATTAATAATATGCTTTAAAATAGTAATATGGACTGACTTACTAAAATAACTTATGTTGATTTATAATTTGTTTTACAAACAATATTGTATTAAAATTTGTTGAGCAATTTTGTTGTATATATTTGTAATTACACAGTAAATTTTAAAGAATATATATTGCTCAAATATAATTTCTTGAATAAATTAAACATTTTTTAATACTAATAGTTTGTTTAAAAACTCCAATCTATATCTTCAAAAATAATTTAAGAAAAAAAATAATAATATCAGTAATAATAATACAACAGCGACAATGACAACGAAATATACAATGTCAACGAAACAGGCAGCACAAACAAACGATACGGACAACGGACAGTTTAGTTATTGACTGATAACCGACGAGAGAGATTTAACAAAACAAACAAATAAATAAATAAAATTAACTTATGGTGTTTTCTTTTCTACAAAGAAAATGTCACACTCTTACAAGGTGCATTAAAAAAATTTTTGACCAACCCTGTTGTAATGTCATTTATTTGAGAAGAACATAACACAAATATTTAGAAAAGGGTGTGCCCAGTGTTTGCCACGGCAGCTGTTGATTATGTATGTAATAAATTCAGTAATTCTTCTTCATCAGATGACGAAGATGAATCTTATAACTGATTTATTTAAATTTTTGCAAATAAAATAAATTTTTTCATAAAAAAGGTTTTAGATCTAAAAATATGTTGTAGTTTTTGATTTGTTTTCAATAATAAATGTAAATATGAAAAAAGTGTTGTCAGATCGCTAATTTCTCAACTTTATTTTTTGAGAGCTTTTTTTCAGAACAAAAAATTTTAACATTGTTCTAACATTGAATGCAATTTTTTATATTACAGACCATGTACTTACTTAACAAAACAATGAAAAAATTAACTTCAGATTGGATAACAATACCAGGCGACTTTTTTTAAATATCACCTGGTAGCCCTATGAATAAACAAAAGTCATCTGTCACATTTTTTGGTAGAAAAGAAAACACCATTAATGTAAATATATATAAATATCATCTGATAGCCCTATGAATAAACAAAAGTCATCTGCTTTACAGGGCATTATCAGCACTCTCGATTTATGTAGGGCATAAAATGCAATGCCCTCCACCATTGGCAAGTGCGAATTATTTAGAATAAAACATACCACCCTTTTAGAAAGCGCAACATTTTTAAGAAACAAACGCAAAACTGCATTTTTCCTTAATAAAAGGCACATTTTTTGGTAGAAAAAAAAAAACACCATTA
Source organism: Sarcophaga peregrina (assembly GCA_014635995.1). Taxonomy (NCBI): domain Eukaryota; kingdom Metazoa; phylum Arthropoda; class Insecta; order Diptera; family Sarcophagidae; genus Sarcophaga; species Sarcophaga peregrina. The sequence goes on from CM025790.1 coordinate 74,519,819, forward strand.
ATGTAAATATATATATAATAAATAAAGCAGTGTTTTACTTCAAAGAGAGCGAAATTAGAAATGAGCCAAAAGTGCTTCAGTTTACTTTTGGACTCATGTAATGAAAAGAGAAAAAAGTACCATGTAAAGGCAAATAAAAACCCACCCTTAAAAAAGCAACAATAATAGAGGTAGTGTTGTGAACTGTGGAATTGAAACAAGTCCTGTGCACTCTTGTATACAGCGTTGACGAAAAGAAAATTCTTGGGTCGTTGTATAGAGGAAAAAACGGTTGTTTTATCTCTGCTTAAAAGGAATTGTTTTTTTTTTTTGATGTGGCCGGAGGTGGGACAATAACTCGAATACAAAAGAGTATGTACACGCTTAGAGACGTTGAAGATAATCTTTCTACGTTCGAAGGAACAAATTCACCTGTCATTAATCAGTGGACTTCCGAATCCTAAGAGATGGCTGATATAGTGCAGTGGTCCTTACTTCAGATGTTTGTCTATGCGAAACAGTTATTAGTAGGTGCTGCGAGAATGTTCGTAAGAAGTTTGAGAGGTGTGAAAGATTGGCCAGCATTGAAAGAAAATTTGAAAAAAAGAATTTGGTACATGTTTTTCGTTGGCCGAAGTACACCCTTAATGAAGTTCGGTAAACGAATAGATTTGGATGAGAGGGGCATAGTGGAATAGTTTATAGATGGTATTCCAGATTCGAAATTTAACAAAGCTGTTTTGTACAAGCTAATACTATAAGCGAACTAAAGCATCAGGGATCGGTCTACGAGAAGATAAGATTCCATTCTCGGTCACCAACGGAGGAAGAGAACATTTGACAGGTGAACGAAAATTCGAAACGGACAAATCCGAAAGTAATAAATCTGATAGGAGATGCTTTAAGTGTTGCGATGCAAGACATTTGGCGAAGAAATGCCTTGAGCGACAAGTTAAGCGCATCAAATGTCGGAAATTTGGACACCGTTCTTTTGAATGCCAGAATGGGGGATCAAATTCAAGAGTCGTTAAGTCGGAGCAGGGTCAGCCGAACATGGTCCGCAGGGTCTAAATCTGATTTTTAAGGACGTTACCATTAAGGGCAAGACGTTTTCAGCATTGATTGACACCGGAGGTGACGTATGCATTATGCGGAACGATATGTTACTTCTTTTGTGCTATGTGGAGTTTATTCCCGAAAAGGTGAAGTTATACGGAATCGGCGATTGACGACTTGAATTTTGACGTAACGTTTTATGTCGTTAGGGAGAGTGACGCTATTCACTCCTTAATGATATGAAAAAGTTTGATGGAGAAAGCAGTTGTGGTGATTAGTAACGGCAAAGCAAATTTTAAAGAGTTGTCGAGTTACAATATATTGCTGAAATAATTCGAGAGTATTTGTTTGAAGGTTGAGTATCATGCAGCAGAAGTTGAATTGGATCTGAAGCATCTTGAAAGCGAAACGGCCGATAAAGTCATGAAGATGATAGGCGGGTATGAACCACAAACCGGTGTCGAGAATCCAGTGAAGATGAAAATTATTTTAAAGGATGATATACCAGTTTTCCAACATCCGTGACGTATACCTTTCTCAGACCAACGTATAGTGGACGCCCAAGCGTCCGAATGGTTGCAGCAGAAGATAATCCAGCCTAGTTCCTCTGAGTATGCCTTGACTTGGTGACGCAAAAAGATGGATCCAAGAGGTTATGCTGCGATTACAGAAAACTGAACCAGAAGATAATACGAGACCATTTCCCTATGCCATTAATAGAAGAAGTTTTGGATAAGTTGCAGAAGGCCAGTGTGCCTCTAGATCTAGTGAATGGATTTTTCCATGTCCCTTTGGAAGAGTTGTCGAGAAAATTTACATCATTCGTAACGAGTAGTGGACAGTTTGAAGTTCTGTACGTTCCCTTTGGTATTAGTAATTCACCAGCAGTTTTTACGCGGTTTAATACGTGATGGTACCATTAAAGATTACATGGAGGTCAATTTAGAGTTGGAAAGAGCAGCTATAAGTGGTCTTCGGATAAAGTGGAGTAAGTGCCAGATTTTGCAGCAGCGGGTGAATTTTCTCGGTTATGTGGTGCAGAATAGTTCAATAAACCAACAGACGAGAAGATAGGAGCGGTGAACAAATTTCCCATCCTCACCGATCGGAAAACAGTTCAACGGTTTTTGGGTCTGACATTATATTTTCAGAAGCTCATAGAGAATTATACAGTAATAGCTAAATCACTGACTGATTGCCATATTATTGCATATCAGCAGTTGCATCCCGTACAGTAGATGAGTCGGCGAACGAAACCCTATGAGGAAAAGTACCATTCTTACGAACTAGAGGTTCTTGCCATAATTGAAGCGAAAAAGTGGCGCACCTTTCAAGGTTGTAAATCCTTTCCAAAGGGCTTCGAGGTTACTTCATTCACCACCGCAGGCGCGAAATGGGGAGAGATCCCGCTTGTCACGAAAAGGAAGCGGATGAGTTCACCAAGTTGGGTGATAAAATATCGGAACTTGCGGAGATGATGGGCGGAGGAAGAAGGTCCATACACCAGGCGATGCGCGATGTGATAACCACTGAAGAGGAAATAATAACTGCATGGCGATAACAAATAGGAGAATTAATCCCATCGGCAATAAAGACGATAAGAGATGGTCCAGGAGGTACCCGGACGCCAATAATTGCAATACCAGAGAAGCTGGCTAAGAGGGCAGAGGAAGTGGGCAAACGCGTGTCGGGTGGACGGTTTGCCGTCTAATGGGGAAAGTGATCCCAATGCTTCAGGTGCCTGGACTTCGGGCACATAGCAGGAAATTGCGTAGTGGCAGTGATTGGTCAAAACACTGCTTTAAGTGCGGAGGGCATGACCACCTTGCCAGAACCTGTCGCGGTGACCCTAACTGCCTTCTGTGTAGAAAGGCGAAAATGTAACCGAGCGCGCAGGATATTCCAAAGAGCAAGGAGTTGCAATGATTTTACTGAACTTCGTGAGAGATTCAGAGCTAGCGTTAATTGGCCCATTGACAGGAGCAAGAGAAGGTGCTATAGAGAGATGTGCGCCGATGTGGACGAAAATCCCTGTGGCATGGGTTATAAGGTGGTAACGAGAAAGCAGAGCTGCTTTCGATCACCGGCTACGGAAAATGCGGGAAAACTGCGGTCAATTGTTGAAGGCCTCTTCCCGAAGAGGGCCAAGATCACGTATGCTGTTCGAGACAGTAGGTCACACGAGGACATTCCTGAGATCAGCGGCCAGCAATTCGATGCAGTCTGGAAGGAGATAAAAGCGCCGGGAATTGATTGGATCCCGAACATTTCACTTAAAGTGGCTATAGAGAACAACGTTGCTGTGTTTAGGAAGGTTTTTGATACATGCATTCAAGAGAGAAAATTCCCGAGGATAAGGAAGAGACAGAGGTTGGTACTCATACCGAAGGGCAACGGCGCGCATGACGCAACAGGTTACCGCCCGGTTTGTATGATTGATACCGTAGCTAAACTGCTGGAGAAAATAATATGTAGAAGACTGGAGACGTCATTCGAGAGAGATGGGTTTTCGGATCGTCAATTTGGCTTCCTAAGAGGTCGCTTCACTGTGGATGCAATGGAGGCGATCATAACCGTAGTGAAAGAGGCTATCAGTAGGGACCGCTGGTTTGGTGTTGATAAGTTGTATTGCGCAATCATCACTCTGGACGTCAAAAACGCATTCAATTCCGCAGATTGGGATGCCACCCTGGCTGCACTCGATGAGAGGGGCGTACCCGGATATTTAATGGAACTTATAATGGACTACTTTAAGGACAGAGTACTTTTGTATGACACGGACGAGGGCAGAAAGTCATACGGTGTAACAGCAATGGTGTACTGAGGCTTTGCGGACGATATTGCCCTCACGGTGAGGGTACGCACTTGATGAATTGGAACGAACTTGCAATACAACGGTTGCCAAAGTTAGAAGCTGGATTACGAGTATAGGTCTGAAACTTGCTGATCATAAAACTGATGTCGTATTGGTAAGCAGTAGGAAGAAAATAGAACACATCACCATAACCGTCGGCGAACAAAGGATAACATCGAAGCAGTGTATCAAGTACTTGCGAGTTATAATTGACAACAGGCTCATAATCAAGGAACACGTGGCGTATATTAGTAGGAAGTGCGCGACAACAACGGGTGCACTCGCGCGTATAATGCCTAACCTTGGAGGAACAAGGCAGGATAGGAGACGGCTACTGATGAAGGTAGTGACAGCGATTGCCTGTATGGGCAGGGGCTATGGAGAAGAGGACATATAGAGCAGGAATAGAAGCGGTCTACAGAAGATCAGCTCTCAGGGTGATTTCTGCCTACCGAACGGTGTCTACTGCTGCAGCGTTGGTCATTGCGGTGATGATGCCCCTGAAGCTAGTAGTGAATATACAGAGGAGAAAATACGACGTAAAGAGAGGGACAGATTTTTCGAACCCTGTTCAACTAAATGATGATGCTATGGTTGGATGGCAGCAGGGAAAATGGACCCACAGACTCATACCGAGCATAGACGTATGGACTAAAAGGAGACACGGTCAGGTGAACTTCTACCTAACACAATTGCTAATGGGCCATGGATGTTATAGGGCTTATCTCTATAAGTTTGGTCATGATGTGGATGAAGCATGCCCAGAATGCCGTAATGAAAGGGAGACGGTGGAGCATGTTTTCTTTACTTGCCCGCGATATGTTGTTCAACGAAATTACCTGGAGAGATAATATTTAACCTGATGTTAACCTCATGTGACAATTGGAACGCAGTATGCGTTTTTGCAAGGAATGTATTGACGCAGCAAAGAATGGCTGAGAGACCAAGGTCAGCGGAATTTGAAGGCAGCATTTGCTGAACCTACACTCCCCCCCCCGAAATGGAATCTGATTCTGGTCCCGGGAGGTTGAAAGTGTGACGAACTAGGTTGGTTTTAGTACGTATGCGTTTAGCAAGCCGAGAGTAAGTCTTGCGCCGAATCGTGCACTCTGGTAATCCGGGCTACCTGATGTCTTTCGAAGATTTTCCAACCTTTAGCTCGTAAAGCTATAAAAAAACATACATCGAACTTATATGTAAACTAGCTGCAACAAGTATGAGAGAAAAAGGGACAGGCAAGTAAGCAAGCGCAACAACAAACCATATAGTCGCTTCGAGAACCATCATCGGACTGAAGAGGTTCGCATATAAAAGGGCAAGATAAGACAAACAACGAAGTCAGAGTGAATTCAGTCAGCCTTGCGTGCAGTTGCGTATGAATTAAAAGTCATGGTTCGAAGAATAATAACGAACAAGCAATAAATTGTTGTAGTTACTATTATGTACGTTGTATCGGTAAAGTTTTAACAGTGACAGAAGAGTAGCATGAATAATAAAGAGAGCTACATTGAAATAAACCACGTAATTGTTTTTTACTTGGTTTGCAATTAACGAACTCATATTTAAACGTTTTTTAAAAGGTAAAACCGTAACAATTGGTGTCAGAATTGGGATTGCAAAATCCAAAAGTAAAAATAAATTAAAAAAAAAAATAAATAATCAATTAAAATGAAACTCACGGAACTAAGAATGAACCGGCTTAAACGAGAGTTGGGTAAACTGGACCTGCCAACAGCGGGCACAAAGAATGAACAGCAGAGAACAACTGCAGCTTCAGGGCATCGAATCCTACGAGTTCGAGGATGAGGAGGAACGGGAGATTCAAGCCCCTGCGATCCCTAGCGGTGTTGACATAAATTCGATGCTAGCCGCTATGATGAAGAAAATGCAAGTAGTCTTTAGAGCAGAAAACCAGAAACTTCTCGCTGATGTACAAGAAGCTTCTAGAGCCGGGAACAAGAAGATATTCTAAGCTCCTAGAGCCGAAAATGAGAAGATGCAATCAGAAAATGGAAGAAGCGAACAAAAATTTGTTTGCTGAAGTAAAACTTCTGACAAAGGTACAAGAACCCTTTAGAGCTGAAAACCAGAAACTGCAAGCAGCCATTTCGACAAAAATTGAAGAGGAGCTCGAAGCAACATCTTGAAAGCTGCAGGAAATCGAGGAAAGGGTGTCACATCTAGAAAAGGTCGTCGACAGGAAAGTGGACAATTTGGAAGAGATCGTCGACGGAAAACTATTTATAAGGGAGGAAAAGATGAATAACCTCCAGAGCCAGCGAACGGAAGCAGTGCGAGTCGTATCAGAAGGTACCGGCAGAATACAACCACATTGCTTTGATGGTAGCTCACTCCTATCCGTGTTCAAGTTCCAATTCGAGACAGTAGCCAGCAGAAATGGATGGGACGTTGGAGAAAAGGCGTTAGAACAAATTCTGGCGTTCAAAGGTGAAGCAGTCGAAATGCTAGAGACCACGCCAGCCAGCAGTAGAAACATCTATAGAGAGAGATCTATAGATCTCCAGAGCTGTACAGCATGGAGTTGAGATGTCGGGCGCAAAAACTAAACGAGTCATTACAATCCTTTGCAATGGAAGTTGAAAGATTTGTGCATTGATAGACAATATTAAGACCGAGGCGTTTGTCAATGGTATACGCGGTATGTTTTACACAGAAGGCAACATTTCTAGAGACCGCTGCTTTCGCACTAGCCCAGGAGACCGCTGGCACTATCTTTAGACCACAAATAAACAAAGTCCGTAAAATGGAAGTCGTGGAGGAAGAGGAATGCCTTTTAACTAAAGTTAAGGAAATGGTGAAGCAAGCGTTAGAAAAAAACGGATAAAAGGCTAAACTTAATTGCTTCAACTGTGGAAAGGCTGGGCATTTCCAGAGAAACTGTAAAGCTCCACGGAAAAGATCAATATCCGCCTCACCATCAAGGAATAAGAAACGGGCGAACTTCCTACCATCTTCACAAGAGTCTCCGTTAAACTAAAAACGAGCTAGCACTGAGGAGCAAGCGAGGGCCCCACAGTCTCAATATCAGTGATGCAACAGAACAACAACAATCTTACGGCGTGCGGGTACCTAAACGGCAGAGGACACGCCCTCACTATAGACACTGGGGCGACGCAGTCCATCATCAGACCAGATGTAGTAAAGGGAAAAGAGGCACTTAGAAATGTAAGACTTCGGACAGCTACTGGAGAGCCTGCCAACGTAAACGGAAAAACAGAGGCGAAGGTGACTATAGCCAACATTAGTGTCACACACATTTCTATTGTTGCCGATATTGTGGACGAGGTTATCATTGGTGCCGATTTTATGATAGCTCATGACATCAATTTGAATATAGGACAACAGATTATGAGTTGGCAAAGATACCTCTTGACTAGGGGTGCAAGCATCAAGTGCACCCCAGAAGGATAGTTGCGGTTGAACAACTCAAACTGGAACCTCAGAGCGAATCACTGATATGGGCGCGTATGGAGGGAGATTGTAAGGCAAACCGCTTGTAGGTTGTGGAACCAGCAGAAATACAGACGGATTTAATATCAGCAAAGACCCTCGTCAAACCCACAAAACAGAGAATAATCCCGGTGAGAGTACCAAATCTGTCACGCCATGAAAAAGTCATCTGTAAAAAATCAAAGGTCGGTCAACTTGCTTCAGTAGAGGCTGGTAATACATAGCGAACGATTGCCAGAACCGGTTGAAATGTAGGCCAAGGACCAACAGGTCCTTGTAAGTGTGAAGAACACGGTAGCAGGCTTAGCAGCTCCAGAGAGAAATAAAGCCAAGCTAAAAAGATATGCTTGTGCTTTCGCCACAAGTAATAAAAGACAAGGAAGAACAGGCATGGTCAAGCATGAAATTGGTAGAAGCATACCGCTGACGAATGAGGTTAAAGAGCTAGTCGACGAAATGAAGAGGAGCAGTGTAATCGAGACTTCATCAGGTCCGTGGAGCTCACCTGCAGTCTTAGTCAAGAATAAAGATGGCAGTACAAGATTCTGCGTAGGCTATAGGAAGCTGAATGATGTCACTAAAAAGGATAGTTACCCGCTATCGAGAATTGATGACACACTCGACACGCTAGCTGGAACAAAGTGGTCCTCCATATTGGATTTACAAAACGGTAATTTGCAGGTAGAGATTGCAGAAAAAGACAAGGATAAAGCGCGGCTTATGGCAGTTTAAAGTTATGCCATTTGGACTCTGTAATGCTCCGGCCACATTCGAGCGGCTTATGGAACGTGTACTCAAAGGACTCCATTGAAAGATTTGTCTGGTATACCTCGACGACATTATGGTAATAGGCAGAACTTTCGACGAACACCTCAAAAACCTGGGAGAAGTTCTGCAGCGAATAACAATGGATTGACTAAAGTTAAGTCTAAAGAAATGTGCATTGTTCCAAAAACAGGTGAAATATTTGGGGCATCTTGTAACAGCAGACAGAATATCTACGGATGAAGATAAGATACGACAAGTAAAGGACTGACCTCGCCAGAATTTTCATTAACTACGCAGCTTTTTGGAACTATGCACATACTACAGACGCTTTGTGCTTAACTTTGCTTGCGTGGCTGCAAGCTTGCATGAGCTCACCAAGAAATCGAAAGCGTATCAATCGGGGTGAGCCACAAGAAAAGGCGTTCCAGACTCTGAAAGATCTATTGTGTGCTGTATCCAGTTCCAGGAGAAAAATTCATTTTGGACAGTGATACTAGCGGATGTGATATTGGTGGTGTACTTTCCCAAGTGATCAATGGGGCAGAGAAAGTCGTGGGCTACTATAGTCGCGCACTGTCAAAGCCTGATCGAAACTAATGTTTGACTCTACGGGAGCTACTTGCAGTGCTGGAGTGCAACAAACATTACATTATCTGTATGGCCAATATTTTCTGCAAAGAACTGATCATTCCGCTCTGAGATGGCTGCTGCAATTTAAGAACCCTAAAGGACAGTTAGCACGTTGGATTGAGCACCTCCAGACTTACGACTGCAGCATTGAACACAGAAAAAGCATAGAACGCTAACGCGAATTGAAGCCAACGAAGACTGGTCCCAAGCACAAAGGAGTGACCCAATATTAGCGAAGATAATAGCAGCGAAGGAGGAGGACGGAAACGACCTACAAGAAATGATTCCGCAGAAGGTCCTCTTACAAAAGCATATTTGGCACTATGGGACAGCTTAATATAATGGGTGCCTACATCGAATTTGGGAAAGGGCTGATGGCAAGACCTTACCCAACCTATTGGTAGTGCCTTCCACCAAAATGAAAGAAGTGTTAAAAGAGTTCCATAATGGAGCCAGCGGAGAACATCTTGGAATGACAAAGACGCTAGAAAGGCTAAAACAACGTTTTTATTGGGTTGGATGTCAGCAAGCAGTAGCGGGTTGGATACCAAACTGTACCCAGTGTATTGCAGCTAAAGGTCCAATAAAAAAAAGTCGAGGTCAGCTACAACAGAGTACGAAAGAGATAGAAAACACAATGTGTACACAATAAACACGACACAAATACACACTAACGCATACATCCAACTTATAAGTAAACCAGTTGTAAACTCGTTATAAACAAGTATGAGAGAGAAAGGGACCGGCAAGTAAGCAACCGCAACAACAAACAATGTAGTCGCAATAGAATTCTCGAGAATGCGAAACCCCAAACGTTCCACTTCGAGAAGCATCATCAGACTGAAGAGGTTCGCATATAAAAGGGCAAGACAAGACAAGCAACGAAGTCAGAGTGAATTCAGTCAGCCTTGCATGCAGTTGCGTATGAAGTAAAAGTCGTGGTTCTAAGATATCCGTTGTGAACAGTATAGCGAATAGTGTGTGAATAATATCAAACAAGCAATAAATTGTAGTTACTATTGTGTTCGTTGTATCGGTTAAGTTTTAACAGTGACAGAAAAGTAGCATGAATAATAAAGAGTGTTTCATTGAAATAAAACACATATTTGTTTTTACTTGGTTTGCAATTAACGAACTCATATTTAAACGTTTTTAAAAAGGTAAAATCGTAACAATATTGATAAACAAAATCTATTAAAAGGAATAAAGTTTTACTAAGGCGGAAATTATCTACTACCTTAAATAATCATTTCTTTCCAAAATTTGAATTTATAAACTTTTTCTTTTTTCTGAAATACTTTAATGCTATTTCTACCAAAGGTGTCAAAAGACACCTTTTAAAATTTTAACTTAAAATTTATTTCAAAGTTTAATAATTTAGTGTCAGTTAATATTTTGACAATTCGTATAACAATTTTTAAATCTATTTAGTGTTATCATTTTCCTCCAACTCATTCTGAATCAGTATATGCGTACATGATATATGTACCTATTGCTACCATAAGGTATCTTTTAACACCTTTACGATTTTTCTTACAGCAAGAAATAAAAATATAAAGAAACTACACTAACATACATTGGACTGAACTACAATTTGTTTTTAGTCTTTTGCTCTTCGTATTATTATACCATGCCATGGAAATTCTGTGCAATTGGAAATTCTGTGAAATGCTGTGCCATGTAAATTCTGTGAAATTATGATCAGCAAGTTTTCGAAAATGCCAAAAATTTTCATTACACTAAATTTCCAGTTATAATTTTTATATTCTATTGTTTTTTGAGAACAATAGGAACAGGAATAGGATATGTTTTAATAATTATTTCCATAATTATTTGCATTCAAACGCAAAGGTGTTAAAAGACACCTTTTGGTCGAAATAGGTATACATAAAATCGTGGTAGAAATAGTGTTAATGCACCCAATTATAATTCTCTATGCTATTGCATTTATTCAACTTCGTTGTGCTTGCGAAAGGGAAGAATTGTTAAATTATAAGTTACAAATATTTATCTATTTCTACTTGGCAATTGATTGTATTAAATAAACTTACAGCATATAGTCCGAGTGAGGAGCTTGTTGAAGCAGTGGCAGCCGCTCCGGTACTGCCGTAATTAAGTTGAGAATGATATCCACTCGACAGTATCTTTTTATGAGCTGATGCTTGTGCGCGGTACGCACTCACACTCAATTTCATTATGACATCAACATAAGATCTAAGAATTTGCACTTTTGCTAACAACTCATTAGATTGTCTTCGACTGCATAAATTATTCCCTTTCGATCATTTTTAATTTCTGTAGCAACAATCAAGAGGTAACTGGGAGCTTTCATTCGCGCTTTTGTATTTTTCTGTTCTTTGGTGGAAATTTTCAAGGCGAGTTGAGTTGATAAAGTACTTTTTAAAATTACAGCGTGTTCCGTTCATGAATTATCTTTGTTATAACTAAAGTTTGACGGTTTTTGTACATTAAAAATTATCAGTTTTTAAGGCCTCAACGTTTTATTTTTCTCTAAATCAAAAAAAAAAAAATAATTTAATAAGTATGGTATATGTAAATTAAAGATATTTTTGCAGCAGGTTAGTATAGAAGTCAGGAAATATCAATAATAATAATATGTAATAGTAAAATTACTTAATTATATTGAATTTTTAATAATATCATTAATATAAAAAATCCAGATGTTAACATGTTAATAGTAATTTCATAAAAATAACAACGCATATCGTTAGTATAATTCACATAGACGCTAAGTCCACTTTTTTCCAAAATTGAGATTTTACTATTTAACAGTAACATTATACAAAATAGGCGTTTTACGACAACAAAAAATGTCATTTTGTAGTTTCAAGTTGTCGTAATTTTGTGGTTTGCAAAAACACTAAATCCACAAAACTTTGAAAAATATTAATATTATTAATTTATTAATTAATTCTTATTATTAATTATTAGTTATTAATATTACTATTATTTTGTAAAAATAATTGCGTTTCAAAAGTTTACAAATTTTTGAAACTGAAAAAGCTACAATGTTTTTGTGTCTCCTTTAAAATTTTAAAAATGGGACTTAACACATTTGTGAATTAGACTAACGATATACACCAGGGATGACCATTTCATAGCACAATTGTGCAGAGAGAATTAACATACATTGTTTATGTCCAGACTGCGACGAGCACACATGAGCAGGAGACACAGTAATATATTTTTATGTTTACACTCAAAAAATATTTTATGTTAAAAAATCCTTTTTTTTTAATTCAAAGTCTTATATGTTCTTAAAACACATTTTGATTGTTTTAATAATCAAATAAATAACTTAGATGATATGAGAAGAGAAAACTTTTTCATAGATGTTTTAGAAAAATTAAAAGGTTGGAGAGGAAATTTATGAACCAAAATTCAAAATCCAGCAGTCAAAGATGCATAACTTTATGTATGTTGATCAAATGAAAAGCAAAATTGGATATATTAGTAACATTTTTCTATGACTTTAAGCTCTTCACTTATTTTCTCTCTCACACACTAATACACAACCAAAAAATTGTTGGTAGTCCCTGAAATAAATCAACAATTTTGTTTTATTTTTATTGTTTTTTTTTTTATAAAAAGATCTTCAGACCTTAGTCTGACTTGATCTTTCCTTTATTGAGTTTATTTAATAACTGAATTAAAAAAATAAAATTATTAATTATGCTTACTTAACTAAATTTACCCCAGACGCAACCTTAGCAATATTTTAATAAACACATTATTGCAACATAACTAAATGCAATTGAACTCAAAGTGTAATGACTTTTGATCCAATTACATTGACAAACATTTTTATTCTAAAACCCGAAACAGTGCGTTTTATGCGGCTGGTTTTTTGTTTTGATAATCTGTTGTGGTAAACAATAAACAAGTAAAGAAGAACAGTTTGGGAAAAAATAGAAAATCAAATTGTAATTTTAAAGGAATTTTTGGCATTAATTACAAATTGATGAATTTACATGCGAAACGACGAAAAGCTCAAAAGAACACAAGACGATTGTTTTCGTTAATTTATTCTCCATTTTTCTTGTTTACAAATTACATACATAATTGGTCATTACAACCCTTCAGTCAGGATTATTGATCTAGTTTCTCACACTACTTATGTTGTGTGTGTTATTTTTTATACATAAGTATTATACAGTTTAAAGTCGACTCCGAACGACAGATTTTTGAGAAACTTTTCATGGCAATTTAATTTACTCTCAGAGTTTTTGCCAGAAATCTGCTGAGAGGAAATCGCAAAAAAAATACTTTCTGTATTTTGTTTTTGATGTCTGGCCTGGGACTCAAACCCTGGCTTTATGTCTAATAAGCCAGCACACTACCTACTAGACCACGGCGACTTCAAATTTACAAATTAATAAATTTAAATAGATGACACTCAGCACATAAAAACAATCGACATGAAAGCAATCGAAATTAAAAATGTATTTTGATGTATTTTTTATTTTATTTATTATGAAATATGTTTCTATAATGCTATACAATAGTATATCATTTGTAATGCCAAGTTTAAAAAACTGCTGACTTCTTCCAGCAGTGCATGAGTCGCATAGAAAAGTAGGAAGTAAACCTACTTGATGCATTTTCTCCGTCTAAACATTCTATGCGTTTGGTTCTGTAAATTGTCGCAAACAACTACACAGATTCTATTTTTTTGGCGTACGCAAGTAACGGAAGGTCGCTTGAAGCGGATGGTATGGACTTTCGGCTTAACTCCTCTCTCCTCGATGTCATCGCTCTTTTTCGTGGCTTCTTCATTATCCAAACTGCCAAGATGACTGTGATTAGAAAGGTTATAAATATAGCAAAATTCTCTTTTACAAATTTTAATTTTATTGTAGTTTTTACAATTATTTGTTATTGCATAAATATCATTTTTATTTGTTAATATTTCTTTAAAATTAAGTTTTTTACAAAATCGTTTTTCATTATACGTTTTACAATTATATTTTCATACAAAATTTATTCAGTTATAGGAATTTTAATTACATAGTATATAAGATTTGAAAAATTGCTAAAAAGACTAATATTAGCTAGTTCTAATGCCTGTTCTATATTGCTGAAGGGCATTTTTTCAGTTTCTAACTGAGTTAGGGCCATTGCCATTTCTTTTTTATTGAACAAAAATGACTTTATTACATAATTCTTTGTTCATTGAATGGCTACTTTACATTCACGATTGATTAGATAGTCCTATTTTATTCCTAATTATTTCTTTATCCTCATTTACAATTGAGGAATCCTTTCTTATTATATTTAAACATTTATTTATAACTTTAGTAATATTATTAATTTGATTTGAAAAGTCCGAGTATATTATGGTTTGTCTATTATTGTTGTCCGCCACGTCATCTAAAGGTTTGTAAATAAATTCTGTATCGTCATGGTCTGGTGATCCTGCAATAAATTTTAAAATTTTTCCTACAGTGTCCATCGATCTCGCTTGCCTTAGTGGTATTTTAATAGTATTCAGTATGTCTATTGCCTGTGTTAGTTCGTTGTCGGATACAGAGGATTCGTTTTAGGAATATATTTTTCGTCTCTTACAAACGGTCGTCTTAAGAATTTATATTAATCGGATGCATGAACCTAAATGTTCTATCCTGAATTTTTCCATGTTCGGTGTTATTGTTACTAAATAAGATTCCGTGCAGTTGAGAATATGTAACTCTCAGCAGTGGTAACAAAAGCAGATTCATAAATTTATTCATTAATAACTCAATCAATTTCTTATATGATCCTTATGTACTATTATATTAGATTCCGACAGTACAGTACTCTTTTTATTTTCTTTCACTATTCTTTTTTATACTCTTCTTCTAAAGAACACCTCAATGGATTTTCTACCTGTTGTAGAATGTATAATTCTTCAAAATTTCTTAGTATTGTTTCTGTCTTAAGACAGCGCATTATTTCTGACGATGTTGAATAATAACGCTCCACTTGCCCATTTACAGTGTTTTTTTTGTCTGACGGAGTCTGGAAAACTTTAATATTCAACTGATCTTCGCGCAAAAGAACTGATTCGGTATTTAATGCCTTTTCGTTATCTACGACAGCCATTCTTGGAACTCCAAAATTAAACATAATTTTCCTGATTGGCATCTACCGAAATTTAATGACTGTTGCCTGTGCAAATTTTAAAAACTTATCTATTATCATTAGTATTAAATTTTTTTCAGTGCATCAAATGTTCGTGGGTATTTCTACCACATGTTATAGAATTGGAGTATGTCAAATAAATGATTTATTGGGATGTCTATAATATTTTCCCTGTCTACAAACCTTGCACTCTATGGTTTCATTTAGTTTACTGATTCATCTAATCGTATTAATTGTTTTCCTACTATTGACTAGTTTTCGGACACGCGTCCATCTTCCCCTCTTAAGAGTGTTGTTAAAGATTTTGCTATTTTAGCATAATCCCTTACAAATCGACGATTGTAATCTGAGATCGTAAATCTTTCAATTTAGTTGGATATGGACAATAGCTTCAACTTTTTTTGGGTTTGTTTATATACCTTGGCGGAATATTATATTTATTTCCCACTGAGATGTTTTATGGGGGCGTATCATCCTGCTTTTTTCAGTCTACTTATAGGCAGTTGGACTCGGGCCCTGATCTGAGTAGCGGCTTCTCGTATCCTTATTCAGTGGGAAGTATCTCTATTTCTAACATATATTCATTTGATCAGGAATCTGTTCTTGAGTCTTTGTCTGGACTGAAACTTACATACTTGCCGGGCCCTGACGGGGTTCCGGCCTGTATGCTGTTGTCTTGAGTGGTCCTTTGATCCTTATATTCAATGGACTTCTAAGGGCTGGTCATTTTTCATCTATTTGGAAGAGTTCTTTTCTAATCCCTTTGCATAAATCGAGTAATAGATCTAATATTTCCAATTACAGTGCCAAACTCAGTGCTATTCCCAAGTTGTTTGAGAAACTAGTGACGGATTATCTCTTTTTTAATACGAGATCTTTAATATCCCCTTTCTAGCATGGTTTTTTAAAAGGCAGGTCGACTGTCACTAATCTTCTTGAATTTACTATACATCTTTTTAGGGGTTTTCTTGCCGGAGCTCGGACTGATGTAATTTATACTGATTTCAGTTCAAGTTTTGATAGGGTTGACCATAGAATTTTGCTTCTTAAACTTTCATCGGTATTCCTGATATTATTCATCGTAGGCTAGACTCCTACCTCTCCCTCAGAGGGTATTGTTTAGGAATGTATTGTCAAAGACTGTATTTGTTACTTCTGGTGTTCGCATGGTAGCCATTTGGCTCCTTTACCGTTTTTATCGTTTCTGAATGATCTTCCTTGTGCTGTTTCTGATTGTAATATTCTGATGTATGCTGACGACGTTAAATCATTTTATACTTTTGATGATGATCATAGTCAGGCTGTTCTTCAGCGAAATATTGATTTGTTTGTAACTTGGTGCAGGATTAATTTAATGGATCTTAACTTGAGAAATGTAAATGCATGATTTTCTCTCGCGGGGGTGTAATTTCGTTCACTTATGTGATTAATTCTTGCCCTTTGGAAACTGTGACTACATTTCTTGATTTGGGAGTATTATTGGATATGAAATTGTCTTTTATTGATCATATTAGTTTGATGATTGACAATGCTCGGGCTGTTCTTGGTTTTGTGAAAAGATGGGCTAGGGAATTCATCGATCCTTATATAACGAGACTACTGTACATTTCACTTGTTAGACCTATTTTGGAGTATGCGTCGCTTTTACAAAATTCACGCTTGTCAAGCTGAACTTTAATTTTAGCTTTGTTCAAATTATAAAATATTTCTGTAATATACCTAATACGTTGATTCTCGTTTGGGGTAAAATGATTATGCTGTCCATATAGCCATAACACCTAATACCGATATGAAAACTTAAAATGTCATACAGCACACGGAGCATTCTTTAGTCCGAATGGTAATCGAGTGAACTCGTGTTTAACACTGTTAAAGGAAAATGCGGTTTTCTCTATGTCTTTGGTTTTAAAAGGTATTTGGTGAAAACCACTTTTTAAATCTAAAACTGTAAAATAATTGCTTCTTCCTAACTCAGCGAGTACTTCGTTAGTTTCTGGTAAGGGATATTTACAATTCACACAGGTGCATTGTATCTGGATTTCGATGGCCTAATAATACTATCTTCTAACAGGGATTTAAACTAATTAGATAAGGATATGTTTTAGAATATAAGGAATCCTCTATTCTCACTCGTATTTCTCCTACAATTTTAGTGGTGTACGCTGAAAAAAGATTAGGTGAATAAAAATAAATTATAGTATAAATATCTCGGAATGCCATCATTGTAAAACGGCAATACGCAGCGAATCTGACTTAATGTGTGAAGGAGTATGTAAAAAGGTTTATCACTTTACAGAAAAGTGCTTGGGAATCGATCAATATTCTCGTGGAATATTGGAGGCTGGTGGCTTTATCTATTTTATTTGTAATGACTGTGTACAATATATTCATAATGTTCACTATATTCAAGAAAATGTGAAAAAAAAACAAACAACACTTGGCTGAATATAAAGGCGAACCCAAGGAATCTTTAAAACAAAACGAATTAAAGAGCTACTTGAAGCTGTCGAAAAAAGGTATGAGGAGAGATTGAAAAATTATATGAAGCTCAAAGGCCATGCGATGTAAATGTAAAGGAAATAAGTAAGATGTATTGCGTGATAAACGAAAATCAAAATAAAAGTAAAGAGATGTATAATACAATTGAAGAGAAAACAAAATAATGTGTGATGAAATAAAAAAAACAATTTAAGAAACTAGTTTCAAAACAAGTAAGCTATCATCTACCGAAATATTGCTTGACAAAAATAAAGAAAATTCGCTTATTATTATACCAAAGGGAAAAGTTGTTCCTATGAACTTTAAAATTGTTAATATAGAACAATGCAAAAATTGTTGTTTCCTTATTTATTATTTATATTTATTTATTTATTAATTACAATACAATTACAAATTATATTCTAATTATGTACGAGCTGAGTAACTTCGACCATATGCTCGGTGTAGTGTCACAGACCAGAGCCTCTGGTGGGAATCGAACCCACGACCCTCACGCTAATAGTCTAGCACACTACCCACTAGACTACCAGGGCGCTCTGTTTCCTTAAAGACAGCCAAATGGAAGTAATAAAGTTATTTGATTATAAAAGAAATGGTGATACAATATGCAACGGTATACTCAAATTAGATGACGACTCATATATGAAAGTAATGATGAAAGAATGAGAAATGCAGAGTTTTCGATGGTATTCACATTATACAGTGTTTTAAATGTAAAGAATAAAGTCATAAATCATCAGATTGTAAAAATAAAGAGATCTGCATTACATGTCATGGAAGTCATAAAGGAATGTAATCAAAGTACAATAAATAAATGTATTAACTGTGCGAGAGTAAATAACACGTGGAACCTGGGTTTGGGCGAGAATTACTCGACCAAGAGTAAAGACTGTTCTGCATATCAAAATAAATTGAATACGAAAAAGTGGAGAACTGGTTTAGTGGCATACCAATCACGAAAAATAAAAGGCATATACACAAATATACAAGGAATATTAAATAACTAAGTATAACCAACTAGAAATATTAGCAAAAATAAAAAATCTGAATTTAGAATATTTTCGGAAATCCATTCAACCAAAGAAATTGAGGAGAAATAAATGCAGCTCATTGGTTACAACCAAGAACAGGTGAATAATAACATATTTCAAAAAGTGCTGGAATGTGAAAAAAATCTTTGAAAACAATTATTGACTCAAAAATATAGATAGCTGCTTCTGTGGCGAAACATAATAACTACGCAATTGCAATTACATCTGTATATAATTCACCTAGTAGTGCTGAAACGGAATTTTTTGGAAGTATTAAAAGAAATGAGTGAATTAAAAATTGTTGTCGCCGTGGTCTAGTAGGTAGTGTGTTGGCTAATTAGAGGAAAGGCCCGGGTTCGTATCCCAGGTCAGACATCAAAACGAAAAATATTTTCTTCGACGACTTCCTCTCAACAGATTTCTGGCAAAGACTCTGAGAGTAAAAATTGCCATGAAAAGCTTCTCAAAAATCCGTCGTTCGGAGTCGACTTTAAACTGTAGGTCCCGCCACTCATGTATAAAATTATGTGGTGTGAGAAGCTAGGACGTTGTACAATGGGTCAATTCGACCTCCGGGTACTGTACTTGTCACACCTAACCTAATTGAAATTTGTATGCTTCAAAAACTAAAAAACTCTTCCTATTTTAAAGCCTTTGTACAAAGTTCACATTTTGGAGTAGTCAATGGTTAAGAAAAGTTTCATCATATATTATAACATATGTACCAGGGAGGCTCAGCCACTCCAGGGATCACCGAACAAGTATTCCCTCAGTTATTTAATATTTATTTCATAAAAAAAACAACGACAATATTAACAAGCGTGCACTCGCTACGATATCTAAAACTCCACTGACTGTGTTGTGATAATCACAATCACATCATTCTAAATTACACTTCATTTAAATTCAATATATAATAAGAGTTTTTGCCACAAATCTGCTGAGAGGAAGTCGCCGAAGAACACTGGCCTTTCGTCTAATTAGCCAACACACTACCTAGTAGACTATGGCGACCACTAACAAATTTCAGGTACAAAGCATTAGAAATTGGGGAAATACCGAATTATTTGTGTTTATTTTAATACCAATATGCTAATGTACTGTAAAAGACTTGAAGTTGTATGTTATTCAACATTTTTCTATGGATTGAATTTTCAGCATTGAATGTTAAATAATGAAATAAGGTTGCTATTGAATGTAACGATAATGAAATAAATTAAATATCGGACAAAGATTATTGTGTGGAGAAGCCAAAACGGACGATGAAGGACAGAGAAGCTGTTGCAATTTTTAATAATGCATTGGAATGGGCAGAAAGTGGAATGCTCGAACAATGAGACTTAAATGTATTGAGACAGTTATGAGAGGAAAAAGGCTGTTTTAAAAAAACAGCTAAACAGATAACCGACTTTCTTTAAAGATTTGTTTAAACTTTGTGTTGTATAACTATTTAAACAATTTTACAAATTTAATGAAGGAAGTTCTCTTTTTTTGAAGTCGTCGTAGTCTAGTAGATAGGTGTTGACTTATTAGATGCGATACCAAGGTCAATATTTCTTCGACGACTTCCTGTCAGCAGATTTCTCTGAGAGTAAATAAAAATTGCCATGAAAAGTTTCTTAAAAATCTGTCGTTCGGATTCGACTTATTACAACATGAGTGGTGTTGAGAAGCTAGGCCGTCATCCTGACAGAAGGGTTATAGTGGCCATTTATGTATGTATGTAGTTCCTTTTTTAAATAAAACAATAAATAAAAATTTTTAAAGAAAAGAAAACATTTATTTAGATAGGAAAAGTGTTTACCTTGCAAGAAATCAACATTTTTTCAACAATTTAAGCAATATGAACAATTATTATCACAAGTGCACTGTATTTTTAAATTTGAGGTCAATATAAAAATTTTCAAATTTATTTTATTTTTCTACTGCCCCATAGATATAAAAAAGATACGACATAAGACTTCTTAAAGAGTCTGGAGAGAAGTTATCATTGCGAACCGATTTAGTGGACTCTATTAAAAAGATTTGCAAAAAATTATAGTTGAGCACAAATCAACTTTTGATGCAAAATTCAACGCGGATGTAACTGGTATCTATTGGAAAATGCTACCAGATAAAACGTTTGTACACGCTGGAGAAGCTCCAGGAAGAAAGTTATCAAAGGAGAGGGTAACACTTTTACTTTGCACCAAGAAAGAAAATTAAACCTTTTCTACTTGGAATGGCAAAAAACCCGCTCGTTTCGTAACAAAGCTGTCATTAAATTACCTACAAATAAATGAAGCGTGGATGAATGCTGGGATATTCAAAGTCTGGTTTTATGACATGTTTGTCCCATAGGTTAGTGTGATCTGTTTCACTGCCCTTTTTTTGTTATAAGTTATTTTTCCTTTTTTACGGAAAGAATTTTTTTTTTTGAATCGAAATCCATAAACGCTTTACTAATCCTGGATGATGCCCCAAATCACCCACACGAAGATCAATTAGTAAAATTTACTAAAGATTGGAAAATTTGGGAGATATTCATGCCTCCTAATGTGAAACCCCTTGTCCAACCAATGAACCAGAATGTCGAACGTTTAATTAAATATCAGTATGGGAACAGTCTACTGTCTAAAATTATTTCTTCAGGAGCTGATGACATAACGATATTTTTAAATGATATCAATGTATATGATGCAACGTCAATGATAAGTCTTGTCTGGGAAGATTTTAAAGCGGATATGTTGGCAAACTGTTGGCATAAATTTTTAAAGTCAAGTAATGGCGATTTCGACGAGGAGGATGATATTCCTTTAGCTCAATTATTACAGATGGAGAAAATTTTCAATATCAGACGAAGTAACAGGCTCTTAAGTTCATTTTATTCGGAGGTAAGGCTAATTTTACTTGCAAAGATAAATTAGAAATTTATTTTTAGATAACTTTTGCAGCAGATGATATAAATTGTTGGAATAGAGAAGGAAGACGATGAAAATATGTACATTACACAATAAACTAAAATGAGATATGTAGATGCAATAAACAGTTTTGAAACTAGTATTGTATGGAGTCAGCAGAAGAATATAGATTGTTCAAAGCACAGAATAGCACAGAAACGAAAGCAATGACATTTAAAAAGGCTCATAATATAAAACATAGCCCAAACTAGAGGGAGAAACAAAGTTAAAAGTTTTTACGAAGCAAATGTGTTAGAAGCAACAGATACACATAGTTAAAACTGGCGGATAAAGTGGAAAATTAAATGTAGATAAGCATTTATTTTGTGTTAAAAAAGGAAAAATTTAGAATATTTTTTAATTTCTAATATTAAAATTCCTAAATATTTAATCATTAATCGAAATTTGTATGGTTTTTGGTCACAATGAATATAGTTTTCTGTGCAAAAGGTAAGTAAGAAGCTAAATATATCAAGATTAAATAAGAGACATTCCTCATAAAAATTTTTTCTTGCAGAACTTTGTGTGTATTATCTGTATTTATTAATTTCTTGAATGAAAAAGTTAAAATTCGGTAATTTTTTTATTATTAATCGAACTCTTAGCAGTTTCTCTTTAAGATGAAACAAGTTTTTTGTGTAAAAGCCAAGTAAAAAGAGAGGAGCTTGTGAATAAACCTCTATTATTCTACAAAAATATCATAAATTTCTACCAAAATAGAAAATAAAAACCAACCCTGTAAATTAACAAACATAAATAAACAAAACAGAGAGAATTAGAAAGAGATAGAAATTCTTTCAGGTAATATTTGCGGTCTCTTTCAAATTTGGCCTATGCTCCTGTCAAATTCGTTTCTGTGCTATTCTGTGGTTCAAAGCCAGTGGTCTTGCGAGAAATCCAGGAAGAAGCAGTCCAAAAAAGTTTACAGCTAGGGCAAAAACAAACTTTAATAAATGATTTCTTCCAGTATTTGGACGAATATGTAAATTATTTTTATGGTCTCATCAGTTTGCTAAGATTAAATGTATAAACCCACCTTCATAAAATGAATATAAATATTTCTTTTGTTTATATAATTGAAACAAAATGATTTTAAAAAAGTCTCGATATTATGAATTTTTCGATTTAACGAATGAGAATGAGAAAAGTGAGCCAAAATTTTTAAAATTACATTTTCTACATCATATAATAAAAAGTTCATGGCATGTTTCACACAATTATGCACTATGTGTGCGTTACAGTTTCCTTTTATCAAACCTGGGGCCTAATTCTGGAAGTCGTGATCGATATGGCTTTCGAGTTGATAGAAATTTCGAAAGTGGACTTATTTCCAATTCTGTTAGTAGATAGTTAACGAATCGATATTATTTTTCCAGTGTTGTGAAATGTTTTCCAACACTGAACACTTTTGTAAACAAAAACAGGGACCGTAACTGTTATAACTTTTATCGTAAAAGTCACAAAATAAGAATTATTTTTTGATTTTTATTTTTTCGAGCAAAAATAAAAGTTGTATTTTGATTTTTATTTTTACGAGTAGAAATAAAAGTTATTGTTTGACTTTTATTTTTTCAAGCGGAAATAAAAGTTATTTTTTGACTTTTAATTTTTGGAGCAGAAATAAAAGTTATTTTATTACTTTTATTTTTTCGAGCAGAAATAAAAGTTATTTTTGTTTTATTTCATGATGAATACATAATATTTATTAACATTTATTGCAAAACTTAATTCTAAAAATTTTTTAACATAATTTACTTTAATTGTTTTAAAGAATTTTTTAATAAATATTATGAATTCATCATGAATTAAAATAGAAATGATTTTTATTTCTGCTCGAAAAAATAAAAGTCAAAAAATAACTTTTATTTCTGCTCAAAATAATAAAAGTCAAAACTTAACTTTTATTTCCGCTCGAAGGAATAAAAGTCAAAAAATAACTTTTATTTCTGCTCGAAATAATGAAAGTCAAAACCTAACTTTTATTTCCGCTCGAAGAAATAAAAGTCAAAAATAACTTTTATTTTTGCTCGCAAAAATAAAAATCAAAAAATAACTTTTATTTTTTTCTAAAAAATAAAAATCAGGTCTTTAAAAAGCATTCCATTTTATTAAAATTTAGTCCAAGACAATCGAAATGGTATACTTGGTTCTGTTCTCCGATATTTCCTTGCGGTTGCTTTTTTAATGAAAAATTCGAAAATAACAGTTATTTTCGGTCCCTGAACAAAAACATATAGGCTGACTTCCTAAACGCATGTTGCTTTGTAGTAATACATTGCAGCGTGTTCGTAAACGCAACCCTGAAAATTTTGATACGTATAGTTAATACGTAAGGAAAAGCAACAAAGGCATCCAAATAAAAGTAGATGCAAAGTATTAATAGGCAACATATTAAAAAGTAACTATACAATGTATCAACTCGGTATAAATACTGTATTCATACATTGTTAATATACGTTCAGGAAGTCAGCCATGTTTGTAAAGTGATAAGGAATTCAGAAAACGAAAAACTAATTTTTGCAAATAAAAAGGTATTGTAGTTTTGAATGAATTTATATATTCTGCCCTTTCCTTTAATTTTAAAGTTTTTTGTTTTATTACAACTGTAGAATCTCGTTTTTCTTTAGGCCGAGCTTTTTAAAATTTATTTCAATAATGTTGTCTAATCTTTTTAACACTTCATTGCGATATAGGTCTGTAGCTGTCATATTTTTTAACTTATTAATTTTTGCCATTTTCTTTGGTTTTACCCTTTTTTAAAAACCAATGCTCTTTCGTTATCTTCTTCATTGTCTTCAATTTCAGTGCAAGAGTAAATGTTTTCGCTATGAACTTCTTCATTATCAAATAGTGTACAGGCAGAAATCAACGAATCTTTTCAAGATTTGTTACTTTTTGATGTAGCCGTAAAATCGCTACAATCTTTTGCTTCTGACCAATCTTCCTCTTTTTTTATTTGCATAGCTGATCCAAAAGTTTTAATGTTCTCCAGACCTTCAACAGCAACTTCTATGCTAGCAGCATAGTTTGGCATTCCTTATTGGTGGCCTAGAAGCATCAAATTTGGTAGTAAGCAGCTTCCAAAGTTGGTTAGCCTTTGCTTTTCCTTGTGCAGTATTCGGCAATATGCTTTTTACTTTTGTTAATTTTAACCTAAAATACTAAAATTTTTACTATTTTACTTAGTTTTAAAAAAATTGTTTACGTTTTCTATTTTTTTAATTTTTGTTAACAAAAAAAAGCTTTACTCGATAGGTTTTTTGCCTACGATTAAAAACTCGCCATATTACATTCGAACAGTTGCACGCTATCGACTGCTGTCATTAGAAATTCTGATGCATATTAATCGATATCGACTGACAAAATCCCAAAACTAAAAAAAAATCGAACGACTGCCAGAATTAGCTCCCTGGTACCAAATCTCTCATATTTCTAAATAAAGAATTGTTGACACCAAAATTAGCATTCCTATTGTCTGCGGTTAGCGCAGATCCATACATAATGAAATGATAATTGGTACTGGTCCAATGAGTTTTTAATTGCTTCAAACATTCCTTCAGCCGACTCATTGCTATTTAAAAAAAAAAAAAATCTATTAACTTATTTTGAACGCCATTTCGTGCCGTAAAATATTGTATTACTAATGGGAACAGTTTTATATTTTTTTTGTTCGAAGTGTCTGTTTGTAAGCAATACAATAAATTCTCCATTTTTGTACCATCTAGGACATTTTGCATAGCATATGGTCCCAACACCTCTGTAATTAATGCTTCCATCGTTGTCCTAGCTAGATGAATTCCTGAATCTGCACTTAAATTGGCATAAATGGTTTTATTTAATTTTATAGTGCAGTCCATGCTATTGTAGGATAAATTATGTTTAACAGTGTGATATGTTATTGCTAAATCCGCTGCAACATTTTCTTTATCACTGGAGAATGAATTTTTAGACGATGTGGAAGAAGAAGTGTCCAAAAATTTTTCAGGTTGCCCAGCTGTTTTCTTCATTTCTGATTTTGTTTTGTTTGCAGGTGTTGTTTCACCTGAAAAATGTAAGAAGTATCCTTTTATCTTCTTGCATACCACAAATACAAACCCACTTACCTGTCCTATTCCAGCTGAAGCAATCGTAAATATCATTCCACACAATTTGCATTTTCCATTATGTTCGTTTTGAGGATCATTAGTTAACCAATCCCCATGTTCAATTTCCCATTGATTTTTATATTTCTGCAATCGTTTATTCTTCGCTTTTTTTGTATTAATTTTTTTGACATGTTTTTTAGGTGTTACATATTTTACTTGATCCGTTCTATTATGAAAATTCCGTTTTGTTGGACTATTTTGCTTACTAAAGTCCATTTTTTTATTTATTTTATCATAAATTTATATTTATTTTTTATTTAATAGATATAATTATTGGAGTCCGACATAACGTTCGGGTACGGGTTCGGTGTACGGTAAAAAGTGACCTTCGGCCAAAGAACGGCGATCGGTCAAAATTTTGCCGAACACCGAACTTTTTATTTAATTTATTAATTTTAAGACTAAATACCTTTCTACACAACAGCTGAAAAAACTACACAGGATATAATTAATTTTTTAAATGATAATTCAATTAACTTTGAAACATCTACCGTGATGGAAAAAATATCAGAGACGGAATCAAAATCTATATACCTGAACCATTTAGTGATCGCAAAACAAATATATATGAATATTGGAACTCCTGTTAATTTGCAAACCTTAAGACTGCAGCCAAGAAATAGTGCTGCTGGCTAACTTTATTCAGATAGATGAAATAACCTTAAAGGCATTAATGCAGAAAAGCTACTACTTTGCCATTATAATGTAAAAACAATAAATTTTGAGTACTAGAGTACAAACTTTCTTTTATAATTTAATTTATTTTTAGAGTTTAATAAGAGTATGAACAGAAAAAGCACACCACGACATTTTCAATATGACTTGACAGAAAAAATAAAATGTGTTTTAATTTATACCAATAAATATTGATCAAGGTTTTAAAAATTTAGATGTATAAAAATGACAGATTATAGAAATAGATGACAGATAGAGGACATAAATTTTATAGATGACAGCAATTAAAATAAATAATTGTTGTCTAAAAAAGAGGACGTATAGTCAGCTTAAATTAACAATTTTCTTTTAGTTATTGGTTTTTAAAAAAAGTTCTTCAGACCTTAGTCTGAGTTGATCTTTCTGTATTGAGTTTATTTAAATAAAGTTTTAATAAAATTATAAATTATGTTTGCTTAACTAAAATTTACCACAGACGCAACCTTTTTTATTATTGAGTCTATCCTAATGATATTTACGATAGTTTTGCAAATCTTAAAACTAGTTTTGAGGGTAAGTAGTTAGCAACAGCGTGTTAACTATATTTCGTATTCAATTCATATATTAATACTTATGTACATCTGCAATTAGGGTCAGTGCAGCCGTCGAGCGAGGCTCAATGTGTCACTTCGTTTTAACCTCTGATGGCCATTGAATTGAAACAGGTCCCTTGCCTATGCGTTGGGGTGAATCTTTAGTTTACCGACGCATTTTATGGCGAATTTTTTAATTTCTTCCTGAATTGTAGGAATGTTGAGATCTCTATGGATATTGTAATTACGAATATACCATGGACCGCAGACAATTTGTCGTAAAAGCTTGGACTGTCTTCTTTGTACTTTCAAATCGTTAGACCCGCACGCACAGCCCTAAAGCTAAATGCCTTAGGTCCATATTGGCTTTATAATACATTTGTATAAAAGAACCTTGTATTCAAGGTCTAATGTTGAATTAGCACCAATAATGCAGTATATTTTAACGGATTTCAGCTTAATTGCCGCTAATTTCGTCTCGATGTGACGGGATCATGTTAGATGCCGGTCTAAGTGGACTCCCATGTATTTGAAGTGGTTTTCAACTGGGATATCAATATTATATATTTTTATTTGTGGGCAATCCTTTCTTCTGACTGCGAAGGTTATATGTTAATTCTCCACTTTTCAAACAATTTTTCACATATGTGCGACCGCAGTTATGTTGATGCTACTTTCGGATCCTTGTTGACGCTTATAAACGCGGAGTCCTCTGCATAAGTTGATGTGTACTCGTTAGGATTTGTGGGCATCTCAGAAGTATAAATTAAATATAGAATAGGGCCTATCGTTTTAGAAACATTTCTATATAGTGATATAGTTGAGTACCTCTGAGGAAGGTTGTACACTATTTTCAGAGCTTTGTTTTGTATACGTTGTATACAGTTCAGTTCATTTGTATGTTTACAGCCATACAAAATGGCTTTGTATCGATGCATTTTGTATTTTCATTAAATCTATGTTTGAACTTGTAAATTATTCCAATCGCCGAACTTATTTTGCACCTAAGATATTGTATATGTATTTTCCAGAAAAGATTACTTTGCAGATGTATTGAAGAAACTTCCTTAATTTCGGTACAATCTGCTCTTACACTGAAATTATCATTTGGGCAATTAGTTGACCGAAATTTAACCAGCTTTGTTTTATTAGCATTCAAAACGAGTTGATTTATCTTAACATATTCAACGATTAATGCTTTATCTCTTTCAATGTAGAACTTAGCCACTCTTTTATATTTATAGGGGTAAAATATGCAAATAACATCAGCATACACAAAGAGTTTTCCATTCAAATCAAGGTGAATAATATCATTTATCTTCTCTCTCAACATATCAATATTCGTCACCTACAATAATGCACGGAACACGATCAGTGTTGCCAACGATTGTATATCAAAACGCGCACAAAAAATTAAAAAACGGGTAAAAACGCGTATTTTTTTTTAGCTTAAAAGGGTAAAAATGCACTACCGTTTTTTAGTAAAAAAAAATCGTTTCTTTATTTAATAAGTAAATATTATGGTTAAACTAATAAAATATAGTTACAAAACAAAAGAAAACAATTCATATAAATATTTCAGTATAGTTCATAAAATTATCATTTATAATTTAAAAAATTTTATAAAATTACTTATTAAAAAGGTTACTTAAATCTTCGGCAAATATTTCCCTGATATCATCTGTTTTTTCATCCTCCCCAACCACGTTTGGTCACAATAGTTTTGTTTGAAGGTATTGCATAATTATAAGAGCAAAAATTGGATCTACGTAGTTCATATTTTATGTGTAAAATCGAATGAACAGAGTTTAATGATAATCGGTTTCGAATTTTATTTTTTGATAAATTCATGGAAGTATATCTCAACCTCTGCGTTAGAGTAAGGAAAATTTAATATTCGAAGAACAAACTGTGCTAATACTAAAAATGATTTTTCTCCTAACGAGTTTTTAAATTAACTAACCTCTATCCAAAAAAGATCTGTTCTAGTTTTGTTTTTCCAATTAAATTAAATTTTCTAAACAAGTTTCTATTGTTGATAATGTATTTACATCATTTATAAAGTTGATTATAAATTCTATTAACTGATCATTATTTATATAATTTAATATATTTTCGACAATGAATAAGGAAACTTTTTGTAAAAATTTTAAATTGCTAGAAGGTCTAGCTCTAATTTCATAAATAAGGTGTTTAGTGAAAAGAACACATTTTTGTTTAATAATATTTTTTTCTGTTTTTGGTATTCATTGCAGGCCTTTTCAAAACTATAACCAATGTAGCAAAATTCATTATAATTACTATCTATATCAACTTCTATATAACAAAAATTTTTACTATTTATTACCAATTTGTTAGTCAAATTTTTTAGCAATCTGTACAAATTATTATACAACTTAACGTGGTCTGCATTTTTTGCTACAAATACTAAATTGAACCTCTCCCAAAGTGGAACTTAAATACGTGAGATATACAAAATTGTTATTATTATTGTATATATCCTTAAGTGAAACATACCCACTGTCCTTAAGAATATTAAAATGTGTTTTAAGTTCCAGCCATATATTCAAAATACATTTAATCGCCTTTTCAATTGATATCATGTTGTAAATTTAACGCTTAAAAAAATTTTTCATTGCAGTTTCAATATAAAGGCTATTAAAAATCAACAAAAAGCACTGTAATGAAATTTGAAAAGCACTATAACAGTGCCTCTCCGTAAAAAGGCACTTAAGAAAAAATTAACGCGTACGACGTTCATAATTTCCTAAATAGTGCGAAAAGCACTAAGTTGGCAACACTGAACACGATCATAACAAGATAGTAAGTTATCTATAAAACATAGAATATTGCTAGTACTACACTTTTGAGATCTGTAAAAAGACCCAACGATGAGCGGCTTTCCTCTTTTTGTTAATTCGTATAATGTAAAGACTATGTAATGAACAAAGTTATTGCTCTCGCAAACATTGCATGTATATTTCAATTGATCACGAGTAAAAATAGTGGTTCCACCATAATTATCCCATCTGCAAGAGTGAATACTGTGATATTCATATATATTATATGATTGCGTATGATCCTTATGAAACCATGTCTCCTGAATTGCTGTAATATATGGTAGTCGTGAAAGATTAACAATTAAAATCTTTAAATTTATCAATCGATGCAATACTTCTGATATTTATACTAATAATATCGAATGGCATCTCAAGACTGCTAAACTATGTTCGCTGCATTTCCAACAGTAGATCCTCGCATACTTGGTCTGTTAGTTGTTAGTAGTTGTCTCTAATAAGAGATTATACACATCTTCCTCACTTCTAATGATTATAGGCTTAGACAAGCCGCCTTTTTAACAAAAAATTTTCCACTGGCTGCATAAACTGAGGTATACCCAACATTTTTTAAAGTTTTAGCATGTCTTAACAAACTGTGAGTTTCCGCCTTAAATAATCACGGATAAACACCTTTTGAGTAGCTACATTTTCCTTTAGTTTTGGTTTGACATTCATCAGCTGCTCCTTAGTTTTCTTTGAGCTAAACTTAACATCTAATTGCTGTTTATTTGGGGTATTACTATGATCATTTAGATTTTTATTAAAAAATGCTTCATCAATATAATCAGCTTGCAGTTTAACGCCCACATCATTAGTTAATTTAACAACTGAATCAACTGCCGATAAACCAGGTGGAAGTTCCAAGCCGGTAATAATACAATCATGCTTTACACGCTGATCATTTAAAATCTTTAGGGTTTTTTTAAGTTTTCACCTCCTCCTTCAATATTTTATTTTCCTTCTGCACCATCTTTTTATTTTCAGTAATAATTTTTATAACTTCAAATTGTTTTGAAAAAAAGTAATGGTTTCGTTTCAGTTTCGCTTTTACATCACCACTACCTTCATGTATGTGACACTCAAACTCTTCATCATTACTTGCGTTTATCAAGTGAAGTACAGGAAACATAAACATTTTGGGACACTTTTCACACTCAATAAAATCTTCTTCTTCTTCGTTTACCATCAATTTGCATTGTCCACAGAGTTTATGGTTAATTTTTGGAGTCGTTTTAACGCTTCTCCGACTTTTACCCATCTTATATTATTAAAACAAAATTCTCGCTATACGCTTTACTTAGAAAAAAAGCTTTTTATATTTTTATTATTTGCATTAACCACTTTTTTATATATGATAACCGATCTAATTATAGTGACGATCCTATGAACCTGCTCCATGGTACCGTGATTACATTGTCATTAACATTTTTATTCTTATACACGCTTTTGTATGCAAAAATGTTTGTATAATTTCCTACACCATAATTTAAAACAAAGAACAATCGTAGTGATAAACGGGCAATGAAAGATTTTATGAACCTTATCTTAATTTATTTTTATCTACACCTAAACCGATTTTAAAATTCTAGATTCAGTAATCATGGGATCGCCGTGGTCTAGTAGATAGTGTGCTGGCTTATTAGACGTAAAGCCAGGGTTCGAGTCCCAGGCCAGACATCAAAATAAAATACAAAAGTATTTTTTCGGCGATTTCTTCTCAGCAGATTTTTGGCAAAAACTCTGAGAGTAAAAATAAAAATTGCCATGAAAAGTTTCTCAAAAATCTGTCGTTCGGAGTCGAATTTAAACTGTAGGTCCCGCCACTCATGTATAAAATTAACACACACAACATAAGTAGTGTGAGAAACTAGGTCAATAACCCTGACTGAAGTGTTGTAATGACCAATTAAGTAAGTAAGATTCAGTAATCATTATTATGTCTAAAATCAGCAATAAATAAATATTAAAAAGTTACTTCAAACTGAATTTTCGCTATTATTATGACTACGTATCATTGTTATTTAATTAAGGTTTAGTGGTTTTCGTGAAAATAATTTTTGTAATGTAATCTACTTTAGTTTGGTTAGATATTAAATCCTAATATATGTAATAAATCTTTATGTAAGTCTGTCTTTTTGTTTGTTAACCAATCACGCCTGGACCGAAATTTGGGATATAGAGCGAGCTTTTGTCGGTGCAGGTTATAAGCTATACATCTTTTCAAAATTTTGACCAAAAGGGATTTAAAAAATGGGCAAAATTTTCACTATTATGCATAAATGCTGTATATTACCTGTGTTATAGGTAATCTTTTACGATTTAGTTTGCTTACGTTTCCCAAATAGCTACTTGAGGTGTTCCGTTTCTAAAAGTGAACCAAAAGGGGTCCAAAAAAGAGGTAAAGGGCGAAAAATGGGAAAATTGAGTGCATTTATATTTAGGACTTAGAGTATTCAAAAATCTGGATTGTTTGTTAAACCGGTAAAAACGTTTAAAATCTTTAACCACACCAAATAATCAGTTTTTTTAATTTAAAAACGTTCCTGCTAGCTGCTATCTCGAATTGGAACTTGAAATGGGATAAAGTTGAGCTACCATCAAAGGACGGTGGTTGTATTCTGCCGAAACCTTCTGATACGACTCGCACTGCTTCCGTTCGCTGGCTCTGGAGGTTATTGATCTTTTCCTCCATAATAACTAGTTTTCCGTCGACGATCTCTTCCAAATTGTCCACTTTCCTGTTGACGGCCTTTTCTAGATGTGACACCCTTTCCTCGACACCAGTGATTCTTTTGCTGACTGACTCATGGATTTCCTGCAGCTTTCCAGATGTTGCTTCGAGCTGCTCTTCAATTTTTGTCAAAATAGCTGCTTACAGTTTCTGGTTTTTAGTTTGTAGTTAAATGTATGCACTAATTCGATTTATTAAGAATGTAGTTTTACTTGTAAATGAAAGTATTTATGTGTAAAAGTTAACGTATATTAAACATAATTTTTTTAGATGTAAAAAATGTAAATGATTTTACCTTCGAAAATGTATCAACATAAAAAGGTATTATTGTTAAATATCTTCGCCCAAATCTGTTTTTAATTTCCAAAACGACAAATTGATTTCTTTATTTTTATTTTTTTAAATTTTTGATTTGGTGTCACTGACATGAAAAGAAAAGCACTAAAAAAAGCACTAAAAACAGTGCTAAAAGCACTAAGTTGACAATGCTGGTGATAACTAAAAATTTAAATAAAGCAATGAGGTCCATTTCATAGTGCTTTCGCGCAAACTAAAAACACACATATTCTTATTCTCTTTGGTTAGTCGTCACTCAGCCAGCGACGAATGCACATATGTAGCGGGTGTACGATTTTTTTTGTAATATTTTTTGCTTAAAGCACTGAAAAATATTTACTATGACTTCTGAATTTAGTTTTTAGAAAAAAATATGTATATAAAAAAATAAATAAATTTTGTATAATTTAACAAAATATTTGTTTTGAAGAGTTTTATGCAAATATAAAATTTTAATTGTTTTTAACACGTAAAAAGTTATCGCACTTTCCACGAGATTTTTAAGCGCGTTTAAAGCTATAGGGCTGTCGCTTTTTCCAAATTTTAAGAAATTTTGTCCAAATCAGTGACTATGGGAAAAATATTTTATATTTAAAATGGAATTCCTCAAAGTTATTTTTTACACCAAAAAACCTGCCTTTAAGTATTAAAAAAATTGTTCCCAAACATATTTTACATTTAAAATTGAATTTCTTTAATTTATTTTATTTTTATAATCGGTTTTTTTAAAATTTGAATAATAATGAAACTATTATCACAAATCTTTTATGGGAAATATTACAGTTGAAAGATAAAAAATTAGCATATAATTAATTTAAGATTGTAACTTTTCTTGAGAAACTACCTATATTTTAGTTAAATAATATGGACGAATTTCTATTCTAAATTTTATTGTAGATTCCGCTTTTATGAATTTTTTTTTTCATACATTTTATTTCAGTTTACACAACTTTTCTTTCAGTGCAGTTCTCTCTCGCTCACCAAACTACTACAGTTTTAGCTTTAGGCATCGCTGGTGTAAAGTCATCAGATCGGTATTTTGTCACAGGTCAGAGGTTCCCAACCATCAAATAAACTAGCGACAGTATTGAGTACCGGTGAGTTTACAAATAATTCCTTTGATGTAAAATATTTAATAGTGTGGATTTATAAAGATTCTTAATACAAATGAAATACAGTTGAAGGATTCTCCACGAATAAATTCTTATAGTTAGTGATGAATAAAGACAAAATTCTTTTTTTTGATTTTTTGGAAAAAATTTCGAAGCCATTAATATACATTGAAAATAAAGGAAATTTTCGGTGGTTTTTTTCAATACTTGGGAGTTTACTTAAAGTATAGGAGGTGGAGAAAGTTTTTACAATTTGGTATATTTTTTATATTCAAATGGAGGTGCAAATTTGATTTAAAACAACTTGAAAGTTTTTGCGCCAGTTTTAATGGAAACTGTCCTGAAATTTGCTCAACCGCATTTTTGGACGTAAAGCAACAGGAATTGCAAAGGAGGTGGGAAAAATTGTCAGAGTCCTATGAGGAATATATGCTGGAATACAAGGAACAACAAGAGGAAGATGCGAAAGATGATGTATCCTTAAGATATGAAGAGGCTTGCGACTTATACGAGTCTTTAAAAATAAAAATCTTTGGAAAAAGGGAAGCGTTTGCAGCAATCGGACATCAACAATTGAGCTTCAGGTCGAAATTAAAGTTAGCTGCATGCAAAATACAGGATTTTGAGAGTGGTTACTCCAAGTGGCCTTCTTTCCGAGACATGTTCCAGGCGGTGATCGGGAAAGATTCCTTTGGTGCAGGACCAATTAAAAAAGATTCTTGCAGTTCAGTCCAATTTAAATGAATCGGTCAAATCATTGAGGTATAGCCAAGATACAGTTAACGACTGTTTGGCAATCTTGAAGAATTACAAAATCGAATTGTATGATTACGATCCCTTTTTGATTATTGTTGTCGTTTCAAAGCTTTCGGATGAAACTGTTAAAGAATGGGAGATATCCTTGCAAAATCATCGTGAACTACCTACTTGGCCACAATTAAATGATTTTCTTTCTGAAGGAATATAAATCTTAGAAGCGATGTTAGATAAGAAAAAGCTTCCACCAAAAAACAGCAATTCTTCAAGAGCACAATCATTTCACACTCAAAGTGAACAAAATTTCAGCTGCAAGAAATGCAAACTAAATCACCCACTTAGAGTTTACAAATCGTTCTTTGTCCCCAAATGGCAAATGGAATATTGCATAAATTGTTTATCGCCAACACACCTGAGGTCAAAGTTTTCAAGTAAAAATTGAGGGAAAACTCTAATTCAAGTACTTAAACTGATGCTTCTGCTTTCAGTACAGAACTCGGATAACATAACTGCTTATTTTATTCAACGTGAAGGAACTACATAATTGCCTACATTTTTCAAAACACTACTACACGTTAGTCGGACGGTCAATACGTAGTGTGCTTACCATTTAAAGAAAAAGCTTTTGCAAAATCTCCTGATTTAAAAAAAAGTACCAGAAAATTCTCCAAGAATATATCGATATGAATTATATGGAACCCGTATTTCATTAATTCAAAACAAGAATCATATTTTCTGCCACCATCATGCGGTTATTCGACCGGAACGTAAATCAACCAAAGTAGGATGGTCTTCAATGCATCAAAGAAAACAAATAGTGGATCTTCTTAGAACGATGTTTTACACCAGGGTCCCACTCTTCAATCTGACTTAATGCGCTATTATATATACAGGAGACATAGAGAAGATGTTCAGAGAAATATGTGTCCATGGAGCTGATCGGCCGTATCAGCGAATTGTTTTCCGTAATCAGACGGATAATTTTATCAAATCATATCAAATAAAAGCAGTTACCTTTGGGGTCATCTGAGAAAACATTTTTGACATTACGAACTCTACAGCAGTGACTGCAAGACTTCTTGTCCTGAAGCATGTACAATTTTAAGTAACGAAATCTACGTGGATAACATTTTGTCAGGAGGACATACCCTTGAGGAAGCAAATTCGAAACAAAGTGAATTAAAACAGATTTTAAATTTAGCAAGCTTTCCTTTGAAGAAAATTACTGCCAATGACAGTTTCCTACTGAATAACTTGGCCCGGGAGGATCTTCTCGACGAAGGTATATTAAAATTGGGCGATTCCAACACCGTTAAAACTCTAGGCATACGCTGAAACGCGATGACCGATGCTTTCTACTACGACGTAGAACCAAACAAAATTGCACTCCACCCTACAAAAAGACAAATATTATCAGTTATAGTGAAATGTTTGATCCCCTAGGTTGGGTGAGTCCAATCGTAATAGTCGCTAAAACCCTAAAGCAAAATTATGGGAAACGAAAATGGACTGGAATGAGAGTGTTCCACCGTCCATAATTATAAAATGGAACTTCTTTCTAAAAAATCTATCACATATTTCAAAACTCAGGATTTCTAGATGGGTACAATTTTTACCAGCACGCAAAGTACAGATACATGGATTCTGTGACTCATCAGAAAAGGCTTACTGCGGCACAATTTATTTGCGAACTATAGCTTCTAATGGAGAAATAGTTTGCAATCTGCTTGTAGCAAAAACTAAGGTGGCTCCAATAAAAAGAATGGAAGAATAAATGGAAAATGCTATATGTTCCCCTATGAACTGTTTCTTTGGACGGACTCCTCTATAGTCTTTGGATGGCTACAAAAACCACCAAATACTTTCAAAACATTTGTGGCAAATCATGTAGCTAAAATGAGTATAACCAGCAATAGCAACGGGAAACATGTTAAAACGAAAGACAACCCTGCGGATCTAGGTACCTGTGGTTGTACTACAGATGAACTCATTGAAATCGAGTTATGGTGGCTTGGACCCACCTGGTTATCGCAACAATTTGAACTTTGGCCGGAACCTAGTGCATTCAGGCCTACTGACTTGGAGACAAAGAAGGCCTCAACTTATCACTTGAAGTTATTTCTCAACGATACCGATAAAAATAATGCACTGCTTCAAGAAGAAAATGAAAACGTGTTAAAACGGTTCTCCTCTTTAGCTCGAACTCTGAGAGTTATTAGTTACTGTTTCCGATTCATCAACCACATTCGGTAACGGCATTCGCACACAGAATCGTTTATAACTTCAGAAGAAATTATATTTACAAAAAATCGTCTGATATTTCTCGCACAGCTGAATTATTTTCCTCATGAACATAAACGTTTACAAAATAATCGGAGGTAGACTGAATAACGCGAGATTATGTTATGAGGAACGTCATTCCAGAAAAATCCCTATTTGCATCACTTTTTGACTTTGACTTAGTGCGGAAATGTATCCGAAATTGTAAAGCATGTACTATATACAAGCATAAGGTACAACATCAACTAATGGCTGAACTTCCTGCAGAGAGATCAAGTTTTTCGTTGCCGTTTACTTATACTGGAGTTGTTTTTGCGGGTCCTTTTAACATAAAATCGTCTAATTTACGAAATGCTAAAATCATTAAAGCAGACGTCGTAGTTTTTGTTGGCTTCTCCGCAAGGATAGTACACCTGAAAGCATGCTCAGATCTTTCAACAAACGCTTTCTTAGCATTGTTTGACAGATTTATCGGGCGTAGAGGTTTTCCAAAAACCACGTTTTCGGATAATGGTCTAAATTTCCTCGGCACTATCCTAACCCTTCTCAAAGTCTATAATAAATTTCTTAAAACTATAGAAAAATACAGCGCTCACGACTTCAAGTGGTCGTTCATCCCGCCTTACACAACACACATGAAAGTATGAAATCGCAACTAAAAAAGGTAGCAAAATAGCATATACATTTGAAGGATTCGCTACAATGCTGATCAGAATTGAAGCTGTACTTAATTCCCGACCTAGGTCACCATTGACCGAAAACCCTACGAATTGCTGCCTTTGACTACAGGTCATTTCTTGCGTGGCACACCAATGATAGCCCAACCCGAAGCTGGTGAAAATCTACCGATAGATAATATTAAACGATGAAATCGTCCATAATCTATTAACCACATTTTTGCAAGTCGCTGGAAGAACGAGTATATCACTGAACTACAAAGAAGAGTGAAATGCAAAACAGAGCAGCAGCACATCAACCTTAACAACTTTGTCGTAGTGAACGATGATACACTACCACCTACTGAGTGGCGTCTAGGACGAATAGTAAAAGTGGTATATGGTAAAGACAACAAAGTTCGAATAG
Organism: Sarcophaga peregrina; assembly: GCA_014635995.1. Lineage (NCBI taxonomy): Eukaryota > Metazoa > Arthropoda > Insecta > Diptera > Sarcophagidae > Sarcophaga > Sarcophaga peregrina. The sequence continues at coordinate 74,557,717 of CM025790.1, forward strand.
CAGAAATCAAAACTCAAAATGGCAGCATAATACGTTTCAAATAGCAAAATTATATATTTTACCAGTCTCTTCTCAAGATAATTCTAATAAAATCAACCTGAACCCCCCTGCAACCCATCTGACATTTCCCCAAGAAGTATCGCCTTTAGCAAGTGAGTTACCTAAGCTATCGCCTCCTAAGGCTAATTACATTACCCCGCTCGTAATATCTAATATAATCCACCAAGGAAATCCAATGCGGGTAACCTTCTTATTTGACCCGAAAAGTGAGACCTTGTACTTGGAGAGAAGCGTGCCGAATATTTTTCTGAAGTTCAACCCCAATCTACATGTCTAAGAAAAGGACTATAGCATGTTTGAAGTATCTCCTATATATGAGCCAATTTCCCGCTGGAGACTTTAGCTTAAGGAGTTTGAAGTAGTCCTGCCACCGGCAATCATGGATCCTCAGCTTACAAAACACTTCCGTAGCATTATGCCTCAAGTTTATCCGGTCTTTGGCACGTGTCATAGATACCATTATGCAGAAGACCATTATCGAGGCTGAAAATTTTCCGAAGGAACAGAAATCAATCACCTCTGGACAATAGCGAGGCTGCAGTTGCCACTAACTCGCCCGGGAGTACGTTGAACCATGTTCAACAAATTTAATTTTGTTTTTGATTTAATTTTTTTCTTAAATTATTTTTTCTCTAAATTTAGTTTTTCTCTTAATATAATTTTTTTTTTCTCATGTTTTGTTCCCATGTAGTAAATGTTTTATATATTTAGAGATTTTATATTTATTACAATTTCGAATTAAAATAATAAAAATACTTGCTTCACTAATGTAGTTAAATTTATTGGATAGAAAATTTTAACGAAGTCAACGGGTTGAAATGCCAATTAGAAAAGAAAGAGTTTCTTCAACTGCATCAAGTGCAGCCTTTTTTATGTCGGCGCCATATTACAAAAATGTAACCGAATACAGATTACTACACAACTATTGGTTATTGAGGTATTCAGTAATTAGCAATGGCAGGGTGCCACATATATTTAATACATTTTAAAATAGCGGATATTTTGTAAATATTACTTAAGTTACATATTTTAACTTTCTTGCATTTTATTAGTCATCTTAAGCTCAATTAGAGATCAGAATTCAATAAATAAACAAGCTTCTAGCTTTGAGTTTTAAAGAAAAAACTGGTCTAGTGTTATTTTGGAAACACACCCGTGTTTTTAGGTGGTTAGTTAAGGAGACTACCTAACATAGGACTTCACCAATAATTACCATCAGATAAACGTAATGACAGTTACTGGGCGCAACATGAGAGGAGCGGATTGTCAAAGTTTACGGGACCTAAATGGAAGGCCTTCCGCTTTGACGAGGAGAAGTATAGATTGCTGTTGTCGTCTTTTCTTACGACTGGCAGCACGACCGAGGAATTAGTGAGAGACGTAAGCGAAATGATCAACACTGCATGTGATGCTGCTATGCTTAGGAGGACTGTGTGTAGGGGACGTTCCCCCTGCTTCTAGTGGAATGACGAGATTCAAAATCCGCGGTCGGCATGCTTTGGGGTGAGAAGAGGACGAGAGGAAGCCCGACATGGTAAGCCGAACGGGTTTTATATGAGGATCTAAGGCATCAACTTAGAAGGCCCATTAAAAAATCAAAACCTGGCAAACCACAAGGGGAACCATCGTCGTATGGGTCCATCTGTCTACTTAACACAATGGGAAAAATACTGGAGAGGATAATATACAATTGACTACTGATGCGTGCCGAGGCAGGAGGAGCTCTCTCGGACCTGCAATATGGGTTTAGGAAAGGACGGTTCACAGTTGAAGCGATGAGGAGGGTGGTCGACATTGCAAAAGATGCAATAGAGGGCGAAAGATGGAGAATTGGCACCAAGGAATACTGTGCAGTTGTCACACTTGACGTTAGAAACGCGTTCAATTCAGCGAATTGGAGGCAGATTTTGAGAGTCCTCTTTAACATGGCTACGCCACGATACTTAATGGGGATTCAAACAATTACTTTCAGGACAAGAAGGAGAGTAGGAATACGTAGTGACGGCGGGTGCCCCGCAGGGCTCTATATTTAGCCCACTGATGTGGAACATTATGTACGATGGAGTACTTTGACTACGATTGCCAAACGGAACTACAATTGTGGGCTTTGCAGATGACATTGCCATAGTTTCGGTAGCTAAGACGGTAAAAGAAATAGAGGAGAAAACTAACACAGTGCTTCGAAATGTTGGAGCTTGGCTAGAAGAGGCAGGTTTGACACTTGCTGCACATAAAATGGAAGCGTCTTGATAAGCGGCCGGAAAATAGTGGAGAAAGTGGACGGAACCGTTAGAGGCACAAAGATCGAATCAAAGAGGGCGATATAATACTTGGGAATGATTATCGATGACAGGTTGAATTTTAAGGAACACGTAAAATTCATTGGCGAAAAGGCATCTGTAACGCAGGGAGCACTGGCTAGGAAAATGCCAAATATTGGAGGAACAAGTCCATTCAAGAGGATGATAATTTCAGCGATAGTAACGTCGATAATGCTATATGCTTGCCCAATATGGTTGGAGGCACTCTCCGTTGGGACGACAAGGAGAATACTGTCCTCTGTGTATCGTCTAAGCGCGATTAGACGGATAAGTGGCTTCAGGACAGTGTCTGATGAAGCGGATATACTTTCGCCATCTCGAGTATCTAGAACGAACAACGGCTATAAATGCGGAGAAAAGAAGGACTTCCATGCACAAATGGCAATCACGTTAGGATAGCAGTTGAAAGGGAAGATAGACATTTCACCTTGTCCCTTCTATAACTCCTTCGATGGAGAATAAACATTGCGAGCTGAATTACTATGTAACCCAGTTCCTAACTGGTCATGGATGTTTTAGGAACTACCTGCACAGATTTGGACGTGATACTTCCCCTACTGTGCCCAAACTGTGTAGATGAAGAAGAAGATGCGGAACATATTCTAACATGCTGCCCCAGATTTAGATCGCCCGGAGAATCTAGATTAGGACCAAACCGGCTCATGGAGGAACTGTTGAATTCTAGGACGCTATGGAGCCAATACAGCCAGAAAATGGCTGAAGTAATGCTAGAATTCCGAAGACTGGAGAAACGGAAACGAAATTTGACTTAACGTGAGGAAGCTTTCGAGCTAACCAGCCTTCCGCGAAGTAATACCTTAGGGCAGTCCCGGGGTTGAAGGGTTGTCATGTATGTAAATATTTTTTTTATTTACAAAGGTACTCTTTCAGTGATAGTTAAGTACCGTTTCAAAATTTAAATTTTTCGACACTGATATAAATTTATATTATTTACATCAGTTTAAATATAATAAAATTGAGAAAGAACTACTGAACTAAAAGAACGACCTTGTTCATTACAGAGAACTGAACTAGAAAGAGCGAACACTTAAAAAGTTAACGAACCCAACTTTACTAAATCTAAACAAGATGAATATGCTGAACTATTTTCAGAGCTTGCTTAATTTATTATTTGTCTTGAAGAATTTGTTAACGAATTAAAGTTATTAGAATCTAAGATCAGTAAAAGACCTAATCAGTAAAAAATAAAAAAATTTCTGATGTCGAAAATTTTTGGATTGAAATAATGAATGTTATATATTAATGAATGTTTATATCAGTGATGTCCAAAGCTAAAACTGTAGTTGGATTGGTGAGAGAAAGGGAAGTGCACAGAAAGAAAAATTGTGTATACTTAAAAAACATTCACGGACAAAATGATAAATTTATTTTATATATCATTAATGAAATTTTCTACATTAATGCTATTATTGCAGTTTCGTAGCAAAAGAATATTTTTTAAGTGTTCGGAATTTAATTTATTACGTTGTTTAGAACCAATGAATTTTAATTCTTAAAAAATCTGTTTACATAGATAAGTTGAGGGAAAAAATTATGAACACTTTTGATAATTCTTTTTTAATTCTGGATATTATAAATATAATAATCATAGCGGACTCTACAAAAATTCCTAGTTCATCTCTTCGTCAAACTACGCTATTCCGAGAAAACGGAAGGGACTCTATAAACTTCAGATTTTACTTAAGTTTTTCAAAACATTTATTTCAAATATTTTTAATATACATTCCATCAGAAAATGGTCTACCATGTTTAACAATATTTAAACTAGAAGACTTTTATCATCTGAAGTCTTTACGTTAGTTTCCGTATCAGATAACCAATTCTTCAGTTTTTCCAAAAAAATATTTTTCACATGCCATATTAATTTCTTTCAGTGCTCTAAACAAAACTTTTGAAAGAAAATCGTACAGCCGCTACACATGTACATTTGTCGCTGGCTCAGTGCCGACTAAACAAAAGAGAATAAGAATATGTGTGTGTTTCAGTCAGCACAATTGAGCTATGAAATGGACATCATTGGTTTATATCGAAATTTTTTACGAGTTTGTTACTATTACTATTTACTTTGCCACATAATAGCGCTTCTGCTGAAAAAATCTATTCAAAGTTGATAATAAATAAATTTTCTAATAAGCTAAGACAAATACTTGTGATTCTATACTTTCCTCTTTTAATTTATTGGAAGAAGATTCGGAAGATTAGATTCCATATACAGAACTTTCGCAAAAGTACAATCAATACAAATTTTCAAAAATAAAATGAAATTTTACATATTCAAAAGTATATATTGTTACGAAAGTGGAAATGGTGTTGTTAAAATGATAAACAAAAGCTCCAAAAACAAAACAGCTCACTGTTCACGTGATCAATGAATGAGTAGAAAAACATACCAACAAAAATAGAGTGCTTGTTTACAAGATCGATGAATAAACAAGGATAAGGGAACGAAGAAGTAAACAAGAAACAACAACGTGCAGTATAAAATAGGATAGACAAATAAATCAACAACAACTAATCTACCTGCTCGAATGTAAACAAGAAACAACAAAAAAATAAAAATAGGTTGTTTACATTTTTAGATTATTCCAGTATTATAAAAGGCAAGTTAAAGCGAGCAGGGCTGAGTTTGAATTTGATCGTGTAAGACGACGTCTCGTTGGTTGAGAATTAAAATCTATCGAGCTTTAATTCGGTCAGACTTGTGTGCAGACAAGTTGCGTTTGAGAAAACAGTTGTTAGTGTTGTACTTACAAAAAGGTTGTGAGAAAAAAGAATAACTAACAAGTGTTGTTGCTTACAAAAGGGTTGTAAGCAGAGTAGTATAAAGAACAAACACATATTGTGAAGTATCATTGTATACGTGAAACAAGTTCGAACAGTGGCACAAAAATTGTGCAGATAATAAAGAATTTATTAAAATCAAACACATATTTATTTTTACTTTATTTGCAATCTATGAACTCATATTTTTAACGTTTTTAAAAAGGTAAAAACGTAACAATTGGTGTCAGAAGTGGGATTGTAAAATTAAAAAGTAGAAATAAATAAAAGAAAAAAAAAATCAAGATGAAACTCTCGGAGCTAAGAGTGGAAAGGCTCAAACAAAAATTGGCAAAATTGGCCCTGCCAACAATGGGCACGAAGAACGAGCTCCAAAGGCGGTTAAGAGAAGAACTTCGGAATCGTGGCATTGATATCGATACTTACGACTTCGAAGACGAAGAAGAACGTGAGTTACAGGCTCCTGCAACCCCCAGCGGTCTCGACATGAGTTCGGTGCTTGCCGCACTAATGGAACAAATGCAAGTAATGCGGGAAGAGAACAAAAAGCTACTTGAAACTACGGCTCTGAAAATACAGGAAGAGAACAAAAAGCTACTTGAAAGTAAAGCTCTGAAAATACAGGAAGAGAACAACAAGCAATTTGAATCTTCCAGAGTCGAAAATCTAAAACTTCTGGCGGAGTCTCGGAAAGAAAGTGAGCAAATCCATCAAAAACTTTTCTCGAAAATTGAAAAGAGATTTCTAATGAACGCGAAGGAGATGCAAGAAATGCATAGGTCGGTCAGCAAAAGAATTACTAATGTCGAGGAAAAGGTTTCAAGCTTGGAGAAGAACGTTGACACGAAAGTAATTAATTTCGAAAAGTCCGTTGAGGGAAAACTAGTTATAATGGAGGAAAAGATCAACAACCTCCAGAGTCAGCGACCCGAAACAGTACGAATTGCATCGGAAGGAACCAGCAGGATTAAAACTCCATGCTTTGATGGTAGCTCACCCCTGTCCGTATTCAAATTTCAATTCGAGACTGTAGCCACCAGCAACAGATGGGACGATGAGGAGAGGGCTATGGAATTAATCTTGGCGTTAAAAGGTGCCGCAGCCGAGGTTCTAAAGGTCATGCCAGCCAGCCGTAGAAACAACTACAACGATTTAATGGTGGCGTTGCAGCGCAAATTCGGTGACGAGCATAAACGAGAATTGTACCGCATGGAGTTAAGGCGCCGAGCGCAAAAGGCTAACGAGTCACTTCAAGTCTTTGCAATGGAGGTTGAGAGATTGGTGCAGCTAGCATACCCCGGTGAAAACCACCCGTTGATTGACAACTTCAAGACCGAGGCGTTTGTTAACGGAACACGCGACTCAGACATCAAATTGGCGGTATGTTCTGCACAAAAGGCAACCTTTGCTGAGACCGTGGTCTTTGCACTAGCCCAGGAGACAGCTCGAACGATTTCTAGACCACCGGTAGGCAAAGTTCGAAGGATGGAAGTCGTGGATGAAGAGGAAAGCCTTTTAAACAAATTTATAGAAATGATTAAACAAGTTTTGGCAGAAACTGGACAAAAGGCTAAGATTAAATGTTTCAACTGCGGAAGGGGTGGCCATTTCCAACGGAACTGCAAAGAGCCACGAAAAAGGTCACGGTCCGTCTCGCCAGCAGGTAATGATAAACGGGCGAACCACCAACAGCATACACAAGAGTCCCCGTTAAACTAAAATGAACTAGCACTGAGGGGCAAGTGCTGGCTCCCACAAGCAAGGGCCCCACAATCTCCATATCAGTGATGCATCAAGACAACAATAACCTTACGGCGTGCGGATACATAAACGGCAAAAAACACACCTTCACTATAGACACTGGAGCGACGCAGTCTATCATCAGACCAGATGTAGTGAAGGGAAAGTGTGAGGCACTTAGTAATGTAAGACTACGGGCAGCTACTGGAGAGTCTGCTACCGTCCACGGGAAAACAGAGACGAAGGTGACGATAGTCAACATCAGCGTAAGCCACGTCTTTATTGCCGCCGATATTGTGGACGAGGTTATCATTGGTGCCGATTTCATGATAGCCCATGGCATAAATTTGAATATGGGGCAACAGGTAATGAGTTGGCGGAAAGTAGAGATACCTCTTGACGTGGGGTACAAGCACCAAATGTACGCCAGAAGGTTAGTTGCTGTCAAACAACAAAAATTACCACCACAGAGCGAAACGCTGATATGGGCACGCGTGGAGGGGGATTGTGAGGAAAACCGCTTGTGGGTTGTGGAACCAGAGGAAATTCGGAAGGACTTGTTATCAGGAAAGGCCCTCGTCAAATCTACCGAACAGAAAATAGTCCCGGTGAGAGTACTAAACCTGTCAGGCCAAGAAAAAGTCATCTCTAAAAACTCAGAGGTGGGTCAATGTGCTCCAGTAGAGGCGGTAATCAACAATGAACAATCACCGAAGCCTGCTGAAATGACAGCCAATGACCGACAGGAATTTGGTAAAATTGTGGATAAATGGGTAACAGGTCTAGCAGCTTCAGAAAGAAATAAAGCCAAAAAGCTGCTAAAGAGGTACGCTTGCGTTTTCGCCACGAACAATAAAAGTCAAGGTAGAACAGCCATGGTCAAACACGAGATTGATACCGGCGAAGCAAGACCGATAAAACAGGCACCCAGAAGTATACCGCTAGCGAAGCGTAATGAGGTTAAAGAGCTAGTCGACGAAATGAAGAGGAGCGGTGTAATCGTCCATGGAGCTCACCTGTAGTTTTAGTTAAGAAGAAAGATGGCAGTACAAGATTCTGCGTAGACTATAGGAAGCTCAATGATGTTACTAAAAAGGACAGTTACCCGCTACCGAGAATAGACGTCACGCTTGACACGCTAGCCGGAACAAAGTGGTTCTCTACATTGGACTTACAAAGCGGATATTGGCAGGTGGAGATTGCAGACAAGGACAAGGAAAAAACTGCATTTAGAGCGAATGGCGGCTTATGGCAGTTTAAAGTCATGCCATTTGGGCTCTGCAATGCTCCGGCCACGTTCGAGCGGCTTATGGAACGTGTACTAAAGGGACTGCATTGGAAAACTTGTCTGGTGTATCTCGATGACATAATAGTGATGGGCAGAACTTTCAACGAACACCTTGAGAACCTGGCAGAAGTCCTACGGCGAATATCAATGGCTGGCCTAAAGTTGAGCGTTAAGAAATGTGCATTCTTCCAGAGACAAGTGAAGTATTTGGGGCATCTCGTTACAGCAGATGGCATATCTACGGATGAAGATAAAATGCGAGCAGTAAAGGACTGGCCTCGTCCCCAGAATCTTCATGAATTACGCAGTTTCTTGGGACTATGCACGTATTATAGACGCTTAGTGCCGAATTTTGCCAGTGTGCAAGCCTGCATGAGCTCACCAAGAAGTCCAAGGTGTATCAATGGGGTGAGGCGCAGGAAAAGGCATTCCAGACATTAAAGGTCAGCGTTGTCAACTCAGTGCTTTTAGCACTGTTTTTAGTGCTTTTTAAAACTTTCGACGCGGAAAATTTTCAAGTCAGTGCCTAGTGCTTTTTTTAGTGCTTTTCTTTTCATGTCAGTGACACTAGATCAAAAATTTAAAACAAAAAAATAAAGGAATCAATTTGTCCTTTTGGAAATTATAAACAATTTTGGGCGAATATATTTAACAATAATACTTTTTTACGATGATACATTTTCGAAGGTCTTAACAAATTGAATTAGTATATACATAGACTAAAAATTAGTCTATAAACTGTTCTAAAAGTCTATAGATTAGACTATAGGCTAGAGTAGACTATAGATTATAGGCTAGACTTTTGTATTAAATTGTAAATTCGTACATTTTTTTACTGATTATATAAATTGGTGATGAAGTCGCCATAGTCTAATAGGTAGTGTGTTGGCTTCTTAGACGTAAAGCCAGGGTTCGATCCCCATTTCTTTGGCGATTCAATCTGAGCAGATTTCGGGCTAAAAACTCTGAGAGTAAAGTAAATAAAAATTGCCATGAAAAGTTTCTCAAAAATCAGTCGTTCGGAGTCGACTTTAAACTGTAGGAGGTCCCGTCACTCATGTATAAAATTAACGCACAAAAACATAAATGGTGTGAGAAACTAGGTCAATAACCCAGACTGAAGGGTTGTAATGACCAATTATATATGCTGATAAAATTAAAATAAATATTATAATGTTTTAGTGCTTTTTTGTCAAAATTGCGCATTTTTTTAAAGAATTTGGTGCTTTTTGAAAATTTATAGTTGACAACGCTGTTAAAGGTGTTATTATGTGCCGCACCAATTTTGGCGTATCCAGTCCTAGGAGAAAAATTCATTTTAGACAGTGATGCTAGCGGATACGGTATTGGAGGTGTACTGTCCCAAGTGATCAATGGGACTGAGAAAGTCGTGGGGTATTATAGTCGCACACTATCAAAGCCGGAACAGAACTACTGTGTGACCCGACGTGAGCTACTTGCAGTGCTGGAATGCATAAAACACTACCATTAGTACTTGTATGGCCAACATTTCCTACTAAGGACCGATCATTCCGCACTGCGATGGCTACTACAATTCAAGAACCCTGAGGGACAGTTAGCACGTTGGATTGAGCGCCTCCAGACTTATGACTTCAGTATTGAACATCAAAGAGGTACGAAACATGGAAATGCTGATGTGCTCTCACGTAGACCATGCAACTTAGCATGTAAACATTGCGTGAAGTCTGAGAAGAAGGAATCCATCATCGACATCCGACTAACGCATATCGATGCCGACGAGGACTGGTCTGAAGCCCAAAGGAGCGACCCAGTATTGGCAAAAATCATAGCAGCTAAAGAAGAGGACAAACGGCCTACCCGAAACGAAATAGCAGCAGAAGGTCCTCTTACGAAAGCATATTGGGCACAATGGGACAGCTTAAAAATAATAGACGGGTGCTTATATCGACTTTGGGAAAGCGCTGATGGTCAGACCTCATCCAACCTAATAGTGGTGCCTTCCTCTAAAACGAAAGAAGTCTTAAATGAGTTCCATAATGGAGCCAGTGGAGGGCACCTTGGCGTAACAAAGACACTGGAAAAACTAAAACAACGTTTCTATTGGGTTGGATGTCAGCAAGCTGTGGCTGATTGGAATGCAAACTGTACCCAGTGTATGGCAGCTAAAGGTCCCGTAAGGAGAAGTAGAGTATAACTCGGGCGCAACTTTCGAGCGGATAGTGATGGACGTAGCAGGCCCGTTTCCCATCAGCAATGCCGGAAACCGCTATGTTCTCGTGGTGATGGATTACTTCAGTAAATGGCCGGAAGTGTATGCCATACCCAATCAAGAGGCGAACACTGTAGTAAATGTTTTTGTGAACAACTGGATATGTCGCTAAGGTGTTCCAATAGAACTACACCCCAATCAAGGCAGAAATTTTGAGTCAGCCGTATTCAAGGAAATGTGTGAAGTATATGGCATTAAAAAGACTCGAACGACGCCACTTCACCCACAGTCCGACGGAATGGTAGAACGATTTAATCGAACTCTGGAGGAATACTTGCGAAAAGTAGTGAGCGAGCAACAGAGGGATTGGGATGAACACATACCGAGGTTTCTACTGGCGTACCGATCTGCGGTCCATGATTCCATATCTAGATCACCCGCCAAGGTTATTTTTGGGACTGAGTTAAAACTGCCCGGTGACTTGGAGTTTGGTTGTAAGCCCGCCACAGAGAGAGATGACGCCTATACTGGAAAACAGGAAAGTTTAAATACACTTCATGAATTTGTGCGCACACGAATGAAAATGGTAAGCGATAGCATGAAAGCCAGATATGATCGTGCAGCAAATACGAAGAGCTTCTATGAGGGACAACTGGTTCTGTTTTACAACCCGAATCGGAGAAAAGGATTATGTCCCAAGCTACATACCAGCTGGGAAGGACCTTATAAAATAATTAAAAGGCTAAATGATGTCGTATACAGGATACAAAAAGCCAACAGCCCCCGAGCCAAAATGAAGGTCGTGCACATAGAGCGACTGGCGAAATATGGGAGGAAAGATGATGAGCCTATTCGGGACGAACAGGCTTAAGTGGGCGGCAATGTTACGAAAGTGGAAATGGTGTTGTTAAAATGATAAACAAAAGCTCCAAAAACAAAACAGCGCACTGTTCACGTGATCAATGAATGAGTAGAAAAACATACCAACAAAAATAGAGTGCTTGTTTACAAGATCGATGAATAAACAAGGATAAGGGAACGAAGAAGTAAACAAGAAACAACAACGTGCTGTATAAAATAGGATAGACAAATAAATCAACAACAACTAATCTACCTGCTCGAATGTAAACAAGAAACAACAAAAAAATAAAAATAGGTTGTTTACATTTTTAGATTATTCCAGTATTATAAAAGGCAAGTTAAAGCGAGCAGGGCTGAGTTTGAATTTGATCGTGTAAGACGACGTCTCGTTGGTTGAGAATTAAAATCTATCGAGCTTTAATTCGGTCAGACTTGTGTGCAGACAAGTTGCGTTTGAGAAAACAGTTGTTAGTGTTGTACTTACAAAAAGGTTGTGAGAAAAAAGAATAACTAACAACGGTTGTAAGCAGAGTAGTATAAAGAACAAACACATATTGTGAAGTATCATTGTATACGTGAAACAAGTTCGAACAGTGGCACAAAAATTGTGCAGATAATAAAGAATTTATTAAAATCAAACACATATTTATTTTTACTTTATTTGCAATCTACGAACTCATATTTTTAACGTTTTTAAAAAGGTAAAAACGTAACAATATCTTGCAAAAGATACATGTTTGTCCATGTTAATGCTAAAAGCACACTAAAATAAAATAAAGTTGAAATAATGGCCCTAAAAACCATTAAAAATAAAATGGAAATAATGTGAATTATGAATTGTTAAAATATTAAAAAAAGGTTATGTAAAGTAAATACATTACATTAAGGACCATTATTACAACTTGCCGTTATCTAAAGGGAGGACTTTAACAGGCAGATAAATTGTTTTTCATTATTATGAGCATACAATAAGATAGAAGTAATTCTTTTTTTTTTTTTTTATTCGAACGTCCCCGGCTCACACTAACCCACCCTCACCCGACTGCGGGAAGAGAAGATCGTCCTGTCTTTAAGATTTAAAGTTCCCATTATGTTTGAACTTGTCTATCGTATACTATTTCCAATATGACAACTTTAGTTTTTTATTTTCAATAAAGCATTGGTGTGCTTCCACCAAGTCTTCCAACAAAACCTCTTTATCCGCTGAATAAATATTCGTTCTTTTGCGGCAGGGTATTGACGTTCTCATTTTTTTTAACAAAAAGCACAAAAATCCCAATATATAACAAAAATAAACTAAATTCATGATACACAAACTTTGTAAACAAAATAACAATAATAAACATAACAAATAAGAAAGCACGTCACTGCCACTGTATTTTAAAAAACTTTTTTAAAGTGGCAAAAGTTATCGATATTGCTCCGGCATTGCCATATTTTTAAAAAAGCTAATTTTGTTTTATCTGGAAGTTGTAATTACGAAAATCACTTTAACTTACCCCAACTTTAACGCGAAGTTGTACTAATGGCCCTAAGACATTTAGCTTACAAGAATTAAATGTATGTAATATTTGTTAAATGTAAAATTTTCTGTTATTAATTTTTTTATTCAATCTACTGAATTTTTTTTTATTTCTTATAACATATGCACATACATAAATCTAAAACGACCAGAATTTTATGTTGCCTTTTTATGGTGGGTGGTCCTTTGATAAAGTCTTTTTTGTGACCATTTTTTTCAAAATCTACTCTTTTTGTGGTTCTTTCTGCAATTATTCAACGGTGAAACTAAACTAAGCAAAATTTGATATAGGATGAAAATGTAAGGACCAAGGTATAGTTATGGAAAGAAAACACGATGGCACTATCTTTATATGGCTTTATTTGCTTATTTATTTTTTTAATTTGATAATTTGTATTTTTTGTTATTCACATGTGGTTTCTGAAGTTCGTTATTTATTGCTATGAATGACTTACAGTTAAGCATCGATTATCCTGGATGCTCCCGGTCCCGACTATCCCGGATGATCGATTTATGTCAATAATATATGCACATGGAGCAGTTAGTATTAAAGTTTATATGCAATTAATAACTAAACAAATGTTTTAAAGTAGTTTGTTCTTTTTAACTTTATTTTTTTTCAGCCAAAAGCTTCTCTTAAAGACGATAGAGTTGCAATTTATCTTTTTCTGTTATGTTTGAAAATTCTGAATTTTCCAAAACGTCTAGTAAAGTAATCTATGTATTTAAAGCTTTCTGCAACGATGTTTTTGGAACAATTAGATCATCTTCATAAAAACAAATCATTTAAGATCCCGGATAACTGATGTAATCCTGGATAATCAATTAAAAGTAAAATAGCTTTTGTTCATTACCTATCCCGGATAATTGATGTTCGCGGTTAATCGAATCACGGATAATCGATGTTCAACTGTATTTATTGTTTATATTATGTAGAAGTCGCCGTAGTCTAGTAGGTAGTGTATTGGCTTACAAGACGTAAAGCCCGGGATCGTATCCCAGGTCAGGCATCAAAACGAAATATGAAAAAAAATATTTCTTCGACGACTTGTCTCTCGGCAGATTTTTGGCAAAAACTCTGAGAGTAAATAAAATTGCAATGAAGATCTTATCACAACTCTTTCGTTCTGAGTCGACTTTAAGATTTTAAGTTGGGAGTATTATTTATTTGTAGGTCTAAAAACGAAAATAAAATGTTTAAGTAAGAAGATATGTAGTTAAAAACCCTGTTTTAACGTAATGTTTGACATATCTGTGTTTACATAAAAAAACAACAAAATGTTTGTTAATTTTAGCAATAAAACGTTAATTTCATACTGAATAATTTATAATTAGTTGAATTCAGTATAAATAATAATAAATTTGGTAGGTTTTGGTAAGAATGTTGGTAGGGAAAATTTTTTCTTTGTGGCAATGCTGCACACAACATAAATGATGTGAGAAGCTAGGTCGAAATCCTCACTGAAGGATTGTAATGACATCGTTTTGCACGATACTTGTTTTGCAAATTTCGATTTAACTCGATTTTTTTTATTTCTCGTTTAAATCGAGGGATGAAAAATACCTTGTTTTGCACGATTTTTTTATTTAAATAAAAACAAGCTTTTGACAAAATTTATAGTAAATAACTAAAACAACATTTATTTACTAATATTTAAGTATTTTATTAGAACATGAACGAACACAAATAATTGATTTTGCCCGAACAATTGAAGGTGAAGGTTTTTTTGACTTTGCTGGGGGAAATATTTTTGGGCTAATGGTGGACAAAGAATTGGATATAATGAACTAGTTGATATAGTTAATGAAATTGAAAAAGCTTGCAAGTGCTTATGAGGCGGCCAGAATTAAATTCATTGAAAAGTACCAATTTTGGGGAGAGGGATGATCTTCAGTAACTTTTTTCTGATGGATATTAGAAGTATTGGTACCATAAGCTCAAGAAAACGGATCAGATAATATCTCGAAATTTTGGAAAAGGATCTGTTATCGTTTGAGCAGAAATTTCTGCTACGCGAAGGACTCCAGTATGCTTTATTTAAAAAATGGGAATAATATATAGCTTATCGATGATGTACAAATAGATAGAAAATTGGGGTTTTCAGGAAGATAATGGAGCTATACGAAGCTAAAGAGCTACTAAAACTTTCTTACTTTCCAAAAACATATCTGTTTTACAACTGATGGCCTGTAGTCCTGATTTGAATCCAATCAAAATTTATGAGCAACATTATCTCGTTAAGTTTTTACTTATGGCAGACAATATGAACACGTTGTAGGCCTTTTTAGGCCTAGAATGGCATAAAATAACTCAAAATGTCATCAAGGAGTTCAAAACCCCAACGACTGCAACAAATCATTATTAATGGATCACACACACACATTATTAGCTACCAAACATTCTAGTACTTATTCTACTGTTTTTTTATTTATGGAAAATGTCTTAATTATTCACTAAACACGTTTTACCAATATCGAACCTACCCTCTTCAACTTATTCGAAATTAAAATAAATACATAATTGGTCATTTCAACTTTTCAGTCAGGATTACTACATAGATTCGCACACCACTTATGTTGTGTGCGTTAATTTTATACATGAGTGGCGGGACCTACAGTTTAAAGACGACTCCTAACGACAGATTTTTTAAAAGCTTTTCACAGCAATTTCATTTACTCTCAGAGTTTTTGCAAGAAATCTGCTGAGAGAAATTCACCGAAGAAATATTTTCATATTTTCGTCTTAATGTCTAGGCTGGGATTTGAACTCGGGCCTTACATCTAATAAGCCAACACACTACCTACTAGACTATGGCGACTTCATTAAAAAAAAATTAAAGTAGACTTTTTATTTTATAACACTAATATATTTGAGTTGTTTTTGTAACAGATCAACGAAAATTAAACAACTTCAAATTACTTAGTATATATTTTTATTTCTGCAGTCACATTTCATATTGCAACTCAAATCCTCAACTGAAAACATACAAATATATATTCATTTGCAGCTAGTTTACAGTTTACGAATGAAGGTCTTATGATGATTAATTCATATCATAAATAAAAAAAGTAAAAAACGTATATTAACATTTATTTTGTATATTCAAAACTGAGAACTTCTACTGTATTCATTTGATGGGAACTAGAAGTTTTGTTTGTGATTTATAAGTATATTTCTATATACATATATAAATACATATGATTTATATGTATTTTAATATAGTATTTTGTTCAAATGTAAAGAAATTTTGTTGCTCTTCAGAAAATTTATAAGTTTGACTTATGTACATACATGTAGACAGTATAAGTATGTTTACAGTCTATATACATATGTACATCAGAAATATCAATATATACATACATACATACATATATATCAAATTTAGTATTGTTTTCCATGCGAAACAGAGTTGTGCTCTATCATAATTTTAGCCACAAGTAAATATTGATATACCGTCAACAAAACGAAAAAAATTGATAACAATTACTAAATTGGTTACTTGTTGCTGCCGCCTAGATTAAAGCGTTTTGATTTATCTATCAGATAACAATAATTTTAAAATAAACTCGACGAATAACTAAAAAACAAAATAATATTTCTTTTTATATTAAATATAATATTAAATTATCATTAGTCACAAGTACCACTTAAAACCCTATACATACAGTGCCGCGTGTAATAATACGTACAACAAACTGTTCAACAAAAATCAAAAATGCGTTCTGTAAAACATTAAAGTTTCATAGAAACCGCAGGATGATGCACGGACTGATGTTTGTAAGTGTTATTGTATATCGACGCCTCCGTTCTATAACATTCTAAGTCGAAAAAGTGTGTTTTAAGTTATGACCTCTCAAAGTTTTCAAACGCCATAAGACTATATGTGTATTATAAGTAGATTTTTTCCTATAACTTCGGAACGGTTGGGCGCATCTTAACCAAATTATGACGGTATTTAAGTTAGAGAACGTAGAATTTAATTTAAGAACATTAAAAATGTTCTAAGTAGACTTAGATCCTTATAGAATGGAGGCGATACCGATATATATATTATTATATGATTTCAAATAGAAATGAATTTAGTTGTATAAGGTTAAATGTATATAAATTACAGGTATCAAAAGTATATTTTTATTTAGATATATTTAGGAAATATAAAAATAAAATAGTTTATGCAAAATAACAAATTTTTCCAACAAGTGTAGCACGCATTTAAATTATGAACGCTTTCTAATAAGTTGCCTACACATTTAACTGACTTTTCATTACGTTTTGCGAGTAGCATAGCTTAACGTGGGCACATTACAGTTCACGTTTTCACTAAGAAAGCTTGCATATAGCAGCGACATCGTCTCTAGTCAAGAGATCGATCTTAAATTTAATCTTTCTTGGCATTAAACCTTTTATTAAAGGATGGTCTATATTCCAAAAAGATTGTTTTGCTTTATACTGATATGAATAAATTCAATATACACGATTATTGGGAAAAATTTCCACTATTAATTATTCATATATGTATATATAGTACATATAGTTGTATATATCGAGCCATAACCGCAAAAATATCTCAAGCGACATATTTTTCATATATCGTTTTTTATAATAACTAAATTCACTCGCATCATCTATAAAAATTTCAGATTCACCATTACCATTATGAATTTATAACAAAAAAGTTTAACTTCCTAAATTAATTTGCACAAGAAATAAATGATTAAAACCTTCCCCTGTAAAATTTCGTGTTTGTCGCTTGAGATATTTTTGCGGTTATGGCTCGATATATTTTAGAATTAGTTTTAAAATAAAATATAAATTTGTAAGTGAATAAACAAAGATATTTTACCAAATTTTTTTGTGTTGTATAATTATAATTAATTGTTTCGGTGTAAATATTTTTACTAGATACAATGTACATTTTAAAACGGTAATTTATCGAATTAGGGTGTATTAAAATTCGGCTTGTTTGTATTTATAAAATGGACTCGTGAATAAATAAATACATTAGGAAGCTTGTTTGTGTAAGTGTATATATATACAAATATATTTATAGATACGTAGACTATATAGAGTTTAGAGCACTTGGTAAAAATAAAAAACAAAGCATTCATTCAAGTAAATTCTGAGGTAAAAGTAATGGGGATACAAATTCTTAAGCAGTATGAAAAATCTTTCAATTCACGAACAACTAAATTAAACATTTATCGTCACACGTTGCGGGCGTAGGAAGATCAGTTCATAAACATGTGTCTTATTTATATCGTAATGTACTTTATACTTGTCGAAAGCTTTACTTTATCAGCAACATCTGGTTTTGGGGTTTCACGGTCAGATGAGAACAAAAACTATCAACAATTCGTAACGTTAACTTCTTTGTCAAACATCAACGCAACGAGATCAGCTGAAGATGCATGTCCAGACTTGAATGACGGGGATAATTTGACACAAACTCAGTTAATTAATAGATTAACAGCTTCCTGTCGCTATGATCGACTGGAACGCCCTTATGTGGTGGAAAATGGCACACAAACAAATGCACCTGTAAGCGTTTATGTGCGTGTTTACATATATGTGCTCCAAAATTTAGACTCCAGCGACTTACAGTTTAAAACACACGGTCTCATTCAAATGCGCTATAATGATCCACGTTTGGCATTTTCAAAATTTGCTCCGTTGAGAACACAACCAATATTAGGGGAGTCTTCACTACGTAGTCTCATTTGGGTACCGCATATTTTTCTGGCTAATGAACACGATTCTAATGTACTGGGAACCAACGAAAAAGATATACTGACTGCTATAGATCCTAATGGCACTGTTATTATATCGTCACGAATTCAAGCTACTCTTTATTGCTGGATGAAATTACAAAAGTTTCCATTTGACGAACAATTTTGCCCTACAGTGCTTGAAAGTTGGATGTACAATTCATCAGAGCTCCTTTTATATTGGGAGAATAATGACCCGGTCGCTTTTGACCCGAAGATGCATTTAACGGAATATGCTCTTCAAAATGTATGGACGAATGAGACCATTATAAATGCCGACTTAGATGACTTGCGTCATGGAGCCTTTGCTGGTAATTATAGCTCACTTTCTTTTACAGTTCATTTAACCCGTGAAGTGGGTTTTTATGTTATGGACTATTTCTTGCCGTCAATAATGATCGTCTCCATATCTTGGGTCTCGTTTTGGCTACAGGCTGATCAAACGCCTGCCCGAACTACTTTGGGTTGTACAACACTGCTTTCATTTATAACGTTAGCTTCATCCCAAGAAAACAATCTACCCAAAGTAAGTTATATAAAAATCTCCGAAGTTTGGTTTCTTGGCTGTACATGCTTTATTTTT
Source organism: Sarcophaga peregrina (assembly GCA_014635995.1). NCBI lineage: Eukaryota > Metazoa > Arthropoda > Insecta > Diptera > Sarcophagidae > Sarcophaga > Sarcophaga peregrina. The sequence goes on from CM025790.1 coordinate 74,576,851, forward strand.
GGTAGCCTGGTCGAATTCGCATTTGTTAATACTATATGGCGTCGAAAGCACAGCGTGGAAGTTAAAAAGGTTAATAGCAAACATATATTAAAATCAACTTTAACACCGCGAATGAAAAGACACAAAATGATGGAAAGCGTTTGCTACGATAATCATCCACCCAGAGTGGGCAGTGAACGATATTTGTCTGTACTGGATTCACCTGTCATTATAACCGTGGACAATGAAGTTTCAAATAAGTTGAACTCGAACGAATCGATTACAACACAATCACTCAGCACAGATAAATGCGAATCGGAAAAGAAGTCATCGCCAAACAATTCGTGGTCAACAATGACTCCGCACGAAGTATCCTTATGGATTGACAAAAAAGCTCGATTTGTATTTCCACTGGCTTTCATCCTATTTAATGCTTTATTTTGGACCTTTGTGTATTGCTTATAAAAAATAAATTATATGAGAATTATTCGTCAGTAATAATTACGATAATATGTAATACATGCAAAAATAATGTATGCAAATAAAAACTGACATTTGCGATAAGGTAATCACTATAGTAAATTATTAATAATGTACTTACTATACACAAAATACAAAAAGAGATGTTTAATGGAATTTACTGATACTGTAAGGTAAGTAAGTAAAGGGTGCCGTCCAGCCTAAATTGCGCCATATAATAATACAATTGAAATTGCTAATACAATTGAAATTGCTAATACAATTGAAATTGTAAAAAATAATTCTATTATTACAGGCGATTTTATAACATACACTATAAATTAAGGTTATATGGTTTTCAAAGAAAAAATTCTTAAACTATATTTTATTTATGTATCTTCCACATCAAAGAAGGGAATGAAGGGTTTAAAACTTTTCAATACATTTATTCGGTGTCTGATATAAATAAATTATTAAGAATAATAAATAAATAATTTTGTATTTAATTCAATAGGATGATAACCATTTATATATTCGTCGCATTTTTTTAATGATAATGACAGATGAATTTAAACGAAGACATGTGTTATCAAAGCATGTTAAAGTCGAACGGTGAAAATTGCCAACAATGTACTCTATTTTTGTGAATTTATTCAAAGCTCTTAACAAGGCATTCAATCCGTTCTCCCTCAGATATCAATATTACCTCGAAATGCTTTAAGTACAACGTTTCAGAATAATCTCATTTTAAACTCAAGAAATGTGGTGAATTTTAATTTCAACCGTTAACCATTTAGCCGTTATTTTTGAAAATTAAACGCCCTGAAGATAATAAAATAAATTCATCAAATAATGCATATATTTTGTATGTTTTATGATCAATGGTCAATCATTATTTCTTTGCTAAACTGCCTTCTTCGGATAATGATTGCTGTTGACATTGTGAAATACTGCAATTAGCTTTTAGTATTACAGGTAGGCCTCGCTTAGCACGTACTCTTTTTAACACGGCCTCGGTCTAAAGCGATTCACATTTTGGTTCACATAGAAATAAATTCACAGCGTTATATGTAGAGTTGGCTCTGTTTTCTTTTTAATTTCAATAAACGGGTAATTCCCCGTTTAAGCAATTGTATACATAATAGATTTGTTTATTGACTGGTTACCAATATTTCTCTCCATTTCCATTGTTTACAAAAATTAAAAAAAGGAAAATATTGGCAATGAACGATAAAGCGCTGCTTAAAAGGAATGTAATATCTTTTGAATCAAACGTCAACATTTTAGACCGTATATCAAAAGGTGAAAGTGTTAGTACTATTGCAAGGAGTTTAAAGCTGAATAAATCTTCTATACGCACAATAAAGAAAAATGAATCGGCAATAAGAAAAGCAGTTGTTGGTGGTTCCTCAACATCTTTAAAATATTCTATCCGTCTGCGACCTCCTATAATGAAGCAAATGGAAAGAGCTTAAAAAATATGGATTGAAGACAATTGTCAAAAAGGCATCCCATTGAGCAAACAAATTATAAAGGAAAAAGCTTTGAAAATTTACGGGAATCTACAGGAGCAAGGAGTACCTCATTTAAGTACAGATTTTACTGAGTAAAACGAATTTCCATACATCTACTGACATTGAAGCTGCTAATACGTACCCGAAAGAAATTCAAAGATTTATTAAAGAGAATGATTATACGAGAGACCAGGTTTTCAATGCTGATGAAACCGGCCTTTTTTGGAAAAAAATGCCGGATAAAACTTTTATACCGAAAAACGCAAAAAGCTGTCCTGGACGTAAGGTATTAAAAGATCGAATAACACTTTTTCTGTGTGGAAATGCATCCTGTGATTTTTTGGTCAAACCAATGTTGGTTTACAAGTCAGCTAATCCTCGTGCGCTCAAAGGTGTACATAAGACTACCCTTCCTGTTTACTGGAGAGCAAATCAAAAGGCTTGTATTACCAAAGAAGTTTTTAAAGGCTGGTTTAACAACTGAACAACTGAAAAAGAAAAATTTGGATTTTAAAGTATTGTTGCTATTGGGTAATGCCCCAGGTCGTCCCCAAAATCTAACCCATCCGAATATTAAAATCATGTTTTTTCTACCTAACACCACATCATTGCTGCAACCAATGGATCATGGCATAATTTATACTTTTAAAATATACTACGTACGGCGTTCCTTACGGTGGATTTTAAATCTAACAGAATCTAAGTCAACTGATGTAGCAAACGCTTGGAAATATTTTTCTATAAAAGACTGCATACAGATAATATCACAATCTTTAAAAAAACTAAACAAATCAACTCTAAGCGGATGTTGGAAAAAAATTTTCCATTAGATGTTGAAAATGAACCAGAAGTCAATCCAAGGTGAAGGTTTTAGTGACATAACTTCTAAAGACATTTAAACTTTGTTTAGTGATCCAGAGTTAAAAGAATCGAAGCTGATAGAAATAGTAAAACGGGCAGAAAGTAATGAAAAGGAAAAGGACAGTGCTGATGAGGCTGAAGGCAATGATTTAACACTACAAAATTAAAAGACTGCATTTGTATTGGCTAAAAATTTAGAATCATTTTTATTAAACTGTGATACAGCTTTTGAACGTCGAACAAAATTTAAGAGATCTTGAAAAATTTTTGTTACCATACAAAGAACTTTACAAAAATCTTTCTAATGATCAGACAAAGACAATGGATTTTTTTAAGAAAAAAGTAGCAACATTAAATCACTACAAAAGCGCCCACGTCGGATAGATCTATCCAGTGATGAAGATTAAATTTTATGGTTATGTATTTTTATTTTGTTAATATTACTGTCGTGAAATATTTTTTTTTTTTTTTAATTATTAAGTAAAGTTAATTGAATGTAATATTTTTGTTTTTATGCGTAGATATGGATTAACATGTATGTATATATTATTAAAAAAAATTAAAATGAATAAAATTTGCTTTTTTGAAAACCATGGAACGTAACCCCTCTTTTTGTATTGGTTTCTTGTATCGCTTAACACGATTTTGCTTAACATGGTATTTTCAAGAAGTCTCCGTGGTCTAGTGGGTAGTGTGTTGGCTTATTAGACGAAAGGCCCGGGTTCGAATCCCAGGTCAGACATCAAAACGAAAAATATTTCTTCGGCGACTTCCTCTCAGCAGATTTCTGGCAAAGACTCTGAGAGTAAAAATTGCCATGAAAAGCTTCTCAAAAATCTGTCGTTCGGAGTCGACTTTAAACTGTAGGTCCTGCCACTCATGTATAAAATTAACGCACACAACATAAGTGGTGTGAGAAGCTAGGTCGTAATGGCCAATTATGTATGTATGTGGTATTATCATGGAACGTAACCCCCGTGTTCAACGAGGCCTACCTGTATATACTATAGAGCTGGTAAACACTGATAATTCTTAATATATATTGAAATAAAATTTTTTTTTTCATCTGGAAATTTCTCAATGCCGGCGACAAAATTATTATATTTTTATCTGGGTATGTGTTCATTACTGCAATATCAAAGCAAATGAGATAATGGTTGTCAATCACAATTGTGGACGATAAAATAAAAAGTCATCAAATGAAAAAATGAGAATTTTTGGAATTTCATCATCAGTGCCGACAACATGTATGTACATATGTGTTGCCAAAAAAATTTAACAGCACTTACACGTATAAGGCGTTGACGAATTTCTTTGATCGTCTTCAGGCGCCTTAACTATAAAACCTATATAAACTCGTCCTACATAAACTAGAAATTTTAAATGTGGCAATATTTAACTTTTTCTTAAATGTAACAAAGCTCTTAAAAAATTAATATTACTGTGTGTTTTCTCTTTTAGGCTAAATTGTAACTTAGCACTCTAGAGCGACATAAAATTTTCTTCAATCATCATAGCAGTAATTGTTCGATTTCTGTCATAAGGTACGGAGAGGGGTAACTAAGGTCCCCCAGAGAAAAATGTAATTTTTATGTCTTTATGTTAGCATAAAAGAACTAAAAATATTGTTTTAAAAGTAACACAATAGTATTTTATTAGTTTTCAGTTTTTATTTTTAATTATCACATTTACGTCAGACATGCCTTGCGCTTGCAATGGAGTAACAGTCGCTATTTATGCAGATGACACCGCATTTATTTCTTCAAATATCTCACCAATTGAAGCGTCGAACCTAATACAACATCAATTAAATGAGGTGCAAGCTTCCCTAATGACCTGGAATATTAAAGTAAATGAGCAAAAAACTACTCATGTAATGTTTTCGTTAAAAAAAAGAAATTGCCCAAATATTACCCTCAATCGGTCAATTATTTAAAAAAGTAATTCTGTAATTATTTAGGAATGTGCTTAGAAAGAAGACTTACGTGGAAAGATCATGTTAAAAGCAAAAGAACACAAGTTGATAATAAATTGAAAAAAATGTTTTAGGTTCTTGGTCTTAAATCTAAATTGATTTTAGAAAATAAAACTCTTTTTTACAAAACTATTTTAAAGCCTGACTGATCCTATGCCATTCAACTGTGGGGAACTACAAGCAATTCAAATATTGAAATTATTCAAAGATTTCAATCTAAAACATTAAGAATGATGGCAAACGCACCATGGTTTGTTCCTTATATAATGATCTCAAAATTTTTTACGTATTAACGGAGATAAGAAAGTTTAGTAATCAATATTTACAAAGATTAAGTGACCATGTAAACCCTTTAGTAATTTCGTTGTTAAATGATGGTGATGAAGTATGTAGGTTGAAAAGATATCATGTTTTTGATTCACCCTTTAGAAATCAATGAAAAATGTATTAATGATAAAATATTGTTCTACTAACAAACTATTTTGATCTCAGTTTAGTTTTTATGACGTTGATCTTGATAAAGATCAATAATTTAAGTTATTAGTATTATAATTTTACCAAATTTGCTTAATATTGTATGATAGATTGCAAATAAAGACTGCCAAAAAAGAAAAAAAAAATTATCACATCAAAGCGCTTTAATTTAAGACAGAAAAAATTATGCATTTGCGAAGTTATTGAAGAAAACGAAGATTGGGAAGCTAAGTTATTCCACTCCTTACTCTAAGGAATAAATAATGACGATTATTTAAATGATGATAATGGTCAATAGACGGCGCTGTGGTATTAGAATAAGAACTTTTGTGTATAAACATTTCAATGTAATTTTAGGTCTTTAGTGTTCATAATTTTACTTTTTATTTCATTTTGTAGCATCCCCAAAGATGTAATTCGTTTTTCTTTTAAGTTTTCTTCAATATTTTTGGCAAATCTTCTTATTTACAAAACTGAGACTGATGTTATAATTATGCAGATCAAAAATCTTAATTTTTACACTGAAATAAAAATTACGGTAACAATTTGAAAATTTTTGCGTTATTTTTTCTTTTACGTTAACACCATACATAATGAAATGTTTTGTTGTTATTATAAACGTACTTTTTCAGAAATTCAAAAAATTTGGGTGGTACAATAATTATGAAAAGCACTTTATAAATGTGGCAGCACTGCAAATCAATTTAAAATTTATCATCTTTGGCAACACAAAAACGAAATAACAGTACTCTTCTTTAAACTTTGTAACTTCAAACAGTTTTTGTGAACAAAATTTAGTAATTATCATTTAAATCGCTAAAGTGTTTTATTGACGATAACATAATCGTTAAATTGGTGACATCGATTATTTTAATCATAAATATTTAAAATAAAACATATTAAAATATTTTACTTAAAAATTGATTTGAAAATGGCTGGCGGCAACGAAAAAAATGAAGACTTCGAAATGAAAGACGCCCAACAAGGAGCATACAACGCAAGTGTGGATGCATCTTTGGCTGTTCGCTTAACTCCATCCAATATGAGTTCTACAATTATCGAATCTTACTTTATGTCTCTTGAGTTCTAACAATGGCTCAAATTCCACCACAAAAATTAAGTGAGCTGCATGATTATCGAAACAGCATCTCCACAAAACAAGAACGAATACATAAAATCAAAGCTAATGGAGAGTATTGCTGACAGCCAGTAAAGACGCTTAGAATGTGCTCTGTCGAAAATTCCTTTAGGAGACATGAGACCGTCACACTTATTCAATGAAATGAGGCGTGGCTGGAACCGCATTGAGCGAAAATATTCTCATTGATTTGTGGGCAGCACATGCTCAAGCTTGGGAGGATGGAATGCATGCAAACAAGGTAAAGTTTCTGACTGTGGCCAACATGGCGACCACCAGGACGATCCTTGTCTTGCTGTATTGAAGTTGATACGCAGCCTCCTCGCGGCCCCTCCTGGATGGCATTCTAGCACCTGCTAGATGTTAACTAATGCGTGCAGCGAAGTCCAATCCCCTGGACGTTAAATTTGGGTTGTGCGTAGGGCTTGGAACCCACCACGTAAAAATTTTACTCCAATGAAAACTAATATACTGAATTCCAAAAAGATCCCCTTTAAAGTTGACGACCACGGCAAATGTTCAAAGGACAACGATTTAAGAATAGCCACTTGGAACGTCCGCACCCTTCACAGGGTCGGCGCTTCCGCCCAGCTGGCGGATGCCCTCAAGAAATGTAGGACTGACATCACTGCCATACAGGAAATGCGATGGATAGGGCAAGGATGCAAAAGGCTAGCATCTTGCGATATATATTACAGCTGCCATGTTGATAAGCACGAATTTGGATGCAGATTTGTGGTTAATAAGAGACTCCGCCACCTTGTCTCTGGGTACCCACCTAGCCACAATCCGCATCAGGGCAAAATTCTACAACATCAGCCTGATTTGTGCTCACGCCCCGACGGAAGATAAGGACGATGTGGTTAAGGGTGCCTTCTACGCTAAACTCGAGGACGTATATGATAAGTGCCCGGCCCATGACGCAAAAATTGTCCTCGGGGATTTTAATGCAAAGGTCGGGCGGGAAGGTATCTTTGGTCCCACTGTCGGACAGTTCAGCCTCCACGCGAACACTACCTCCAATGGTATGAGGCTGATCGATTTCGCCGCGGCGCGTAACATGGTAGTATGTAGCACCAGGTTTCAACATCTCGACATCCACAAGGCCACTTGGATGTCCCCCGATCGATCAACTTCCAACCAGATCGATCATATTGTGATTGACAGAAGACATGTATCCAGTGTACTAGATGTGCGCACATTTAGAGGTCCGAACATTGACTCGGACCACTACCTTGTCGCAGCCAAGTTTCGATTGCGCATTAGCGCCTCGAGGATGGCGCGCTCTAGTACATTGCGGAAGCTGGATGTCAGAAAGCTGCGATCACAAGGGACAGTTGAGGCGTTCTCCGCTCAACTCTCGGATAAGCTCCGTCGATCCCCATCTAATCTCAACGACATTGGAGGACTGTGGGCCAACATCTCCCACTCCTTGCGCACTACTGCGGAAACAGTCCTTGGTTTCGAGCGCCCAGCCCAACGAAATCAATGGTACGATGAGGAGTGTCGCGAAGCAGCTGCAGCAAAAAACGCCGCATACAAGAAGACGTTGCAGTCTGCTGCTACGCGAGCCATTGTCGAGAACTACAGAGAGAAGAGAAGGGAAGAGAGACGCCTTTTCAGACGCAAGAAAAGGGAGCACGCTAGAGGGAGGGACGCTAGAAAATTTTATCAGAAGGTTAAGCGTCTAACTGAGGGTTATAGATCTGGAGCGTCTTCTTGCAAGGACGAGAACGGAAACCTGGTTACAGATCCGCAGGGGGTGCTGAGGTTGTGGAGGAAACACTTCTCTACTCTGCTACAAGGCGATGACGACACCAATACTGCCTCTAGAGATGATGTTCTGAACCCGATCAATGATGACGGCGTGGAGATTCCGCCGCCTAGCTATGAAGAGGTCAAAGTCGCGATTACGCGCCTTAAAAACAATAAAGCGGCAGGTCCTGATGGCCTCCCCGCTGAATTGTTTAAGACCGGATGTAATGAGTTGGTAGGGCGCATACACCAGCTCATCTACAAAATATGGCTAGAGGAAAGTATGCCCAACGATTGGAACCTCAGTGTCCTCTGTCCTGTCCTAAAAAAGGGAGACCCCACAATTTGCGCCAACTACAGGGGTATTAGCCTTCTCCCTATCGCATATAAGGTTCTTACAGGCGTATTGTGTGAACGACTGAAGCCACTCGTCAAAACACTGATTGGACCTTATCAGTGTGGCTTCAGACCTGGCAAATCCACCATAGACCAGATCTTCACACTGCGCCAAATCCTGGAAAAGGCCCACGAAAAACAAGTCGACACACACCATCTTTTTGTCGACTATAAGGCAGCCTTCGATAGCCCCATAAGGGATCGTGTTTATGCCGCAATGTCTGAGCTCGGTATACCTGCGAAGCTGATAAGGCTATGCAGAATGACGTTGAGCAATTCCTGCAGCTCCGTCAAGGTAAGAACGGACCTCTCCGAACCTTTTGACACCGTGCGACGTTTCAGACAAGGCGACCCCTTATCATGCGACTTCTTCAACTTCGTCATGGAGAGTGTTCTGCGAAAGGCAGGAGTGCATCGCAATGGCACTATCTTTCAGAAAAGTGTCCAATTGCTTGCGTACGCTGACGACATTGACATCATAGGGCGTACCAAGCGAGATGTTACTGCTGCCTTTAGCGCTATTGAACGGGAGTCTAAGAAGATGGGTCTGGCAGTAAATGTGGGCAAAACAAAGTATATGTTGTCGACAAGTAGAGACGTGCGGCGTATTGATTCTCAGATTACGGCCGATAACTATACTTTTAATACAGTCAAGGAATTTATTTATCTTGGCTCCGCCGTTACCACCAAAAATGATGTCAGTCTGGAGATCAAACGCAGGATTACTCTTGCCAACAGGTGCTACTATGGTCTCAATAGGCAAAGGAGCAGAGACCTCTCTCGTGCGACAAAATTAATACTCTACAAGACGCTCATCTTACCCGTGCTTCTTTATGGCGTAGAAGCATGGACCCTATTAAGAACTGATGCAGCAGCCTTGAGGGTATTCGAGAGGAAAGTCCTACGTAAGATCTTCGGTCCTGTGCGAGTTGGCGATGATTTCCGCATACGATCTAACAGTGAGCTGTATGAGCTCCTCAACGACATAGACATTGTGCAGCGTATTAATATCCAGCGGCTGCGCTGGCTTGGCCATGTCGTTCGAATGGAGGAGGATGCTCCGGCGAAACGGGTATTTGATGCGGCGATCTGCGGAAGTCGGCGAAGAGGACGACCTTGTATCCGTTGGAAGGACCAAGCCGAGGAAGCCCTGTCATCGATTGGTGTGACCAACTGGCGTAGGCGCGCAAGAAGCAGAGGCGCCTGGAAGGATGTATTGCGGCAGGCCGAAATCCGTTAATCGGGTTGTTATGGCCAATTAAGTAAGTAAGTACATGCTCAAGCTGCTGTAAATGTAGCCAAAGTTCACATAGCCGGCAAATCGGCCATCGCCGATCCAATTATTGGCTCACTTTGATTACGTAATATAAATACAGTCGAAGAATTCAACATAACTTCAAAAAAGACAACAAAAAGTAATGCTTTTACTGCAATATAATAGCAACTGATACAGGTTATAAAAAAACTTGTACCGGAAGAAATAGGCAATATTACCAATCTTTATAGATCAACATCCACATGCTGGTATCATCGAACCTTTGCATCTAGAAACAGCAACCAACAGCAATGACTAACCTACACCAAAACATCACAAATCGTAGAACTTGCGCAAGCTACCATCACATATCGTCTCCAAATTACTGATAGGCACGAACATTCTTCATCTTATATTCTGGAACTGACGTTTCAGTAGTACCTAAGTCCTCTAATATAGCAATACTACAGCCAACAGAGATGCTGCATTTTGATGCCAACGGCTCCCTTATTAAGGTTTACGGAGAGGCAATAATCAAAGTCAACCTTGGTCTTGGTCGTGATTTTTGGTGGAATTTCATAATTGCTCATGTTAGTTCCCATATTATTGATGTAGATTTCTTGTGTCATTTTGGTTTACTCATCGACCTTGACGAAAAAGATTAGTTAACAACTCAACCCACCTCAATTTCATTGCAATTTCTACGTAAAGCAAAAGGCCATCAGTAAAGATTTTACAATCTTCTACACCGTTTGTCGAGATTCTAAAAGATTTTTCAAATATTGCGCTCCTTGCACAACAAGGAGCTCCTATAGAGTCACCGGTTGTTCACCGTATTGAAACAACAAGATTTCCTGTTTTCTCACGTCCGCGCCGTTTGTCGCCAGACAAATTGTGTGCCGCTCGACCTGAATTTGGTAACCTAATTAAATTCGGTATATGTAGACCATTTTGCATGGAAAGACTATATTTTCTAAGATCGACCATCAGAAAGCATTTCATCGAGTCGCCGTTCAATCTGATGATGTCCCGAAGACAGTCATTACAACTGCTTTTGGTCTTTTCAAATTCGTTATATGACGTTTGGCCTACGAAATGCGGCTCAGACTTTTCAAGCTCTCTTACATGACGCTTTCAGAGGTATTGACTTCGTATTTCCTTACATGTATGACTTATGCATAGTGTCATCTCCCGACGAACACCGACATCATTTCAAACTTGTTTTTGAGCGCTTACAAAAAAACTTTGCTATCAACTTGGGTAAATGTGAGCTTGAAAAATCTAGGATTTCATTTTTCGGGCATATAAGAACTCCACAGGGCATAGAACCGTTACCAGACCGCGTCGAAACTAAACAAAATTATAAAAAACCAACACAGGTAAATGAGTTAAAGAGATTTCTTGCCATCATTTAATTCTATGGGCGATTTATGCCACAAGTGCCTCAGTTAGCAATGATATCGGATAACATAAAAAATGACCGAACTCAACTAGCGTGGAGCGATGAAACTAGTACCACCTTCGAAAAATGTAAATATCAACTGGCAAGTGTCGTACTAGTTTCACACCCAGCGCACGAAGCAAAAATATCACTCTGGGTCGATGCCTCCTTTACTGCAGCCGTTGCCGCTTTCCACCAAATCGTTAATGGCCAGAATCAACCGCTCGGGTTTTTCTCTAAAAATTCGACAAGGCTCAATTGTGTAATAATACTTTCAATCGTGACCTAACGACGATTTACTTAGCAGTAAGACACTTCAAATATTTGAAGAAGAGTCGCAAACAATCGGCAAGCATGGCAACTTGATTGTATTGGTGAAATAACAACTGACATCAGACACATATCAGGAAAAGAAAACTTTACCGCTGAGGATATCATATGTTTTAAATAGTCCGTCAATTGATTTTGAAGAACTCGAGCGAGATTAAAAATCTGACAAAGAGCTTTATGGTATTCTCAAAGGTAAAGTTCATAACTTACAACTTAAGTCTTTTGCCATTCCAGGGAGTGAAAGCCACCTGTATTGTGATATTTCAACGAAACGTGTTCGATCGTTTATAACGAAAGCTTTGCGAAAAAGTTTTTATTAACTACACACAAGCTTTTACATCCAAGTTCTTTTGGTCAACTGGTTCTTTTAACAATCGGTATGTTAAAATATATAAAATTTGGTTATAATATAAACATTTATAATTGAAGTTTAATAGTTAATAAAATACTACAAATGTATGTGCACGGAACATTAACCGTTTGTTTGTGTGTAGCAACACAGCCAAATGGTCTGTGCCTTTAGTTGGTGCTTAAATGTTCCTTCGGTTGACCAGTTTTTAAGCCATTTTCTTGGTCTATGTAGGTATTAGGTTTTAACTATGATGGTAACGAATTTAGGCTGGCCTCTCTTATCATCAAAAAAGGAACAATTAAACAATCATTTTTTTTCACTAAATCTTATTTTTATTTTTTAATTTATATTTTTCTAAATTCTTTATATATGTATATTGATGCTCCGTGCCAAACATGATATCAAACTGGAATTAGATTCCATCCTTTTATTGCAAGCAACCTTTATAAAAACTTCTTCAGGATCATCTTTCCAAACCGGCACACAGCGTCTCAAACCATTGAAAATGGTCAAAAGTAATAACATTTTGTTCACCTTTCTTTAGAAGAAAAATCACTGAAATCACATTTAACTACTTATTGGCATTAATTTTTGTTTCTAATAAAAATTTGTTGAAGTAAATAAATGTTGTATATTAAAAATGTCATATAAAAAAAACTAGGGAATGAATGACAGAAAATAAAATATATATTATATGAATTGGCCTCTGTCATTTCAGTCATATGGCGAATTTCATTTGACAATCTGTATTTATTACTACTGTTTAGCCTAATTAAAAATTTAATTACTTGGGTAGATTCCTATCGTTTGGAACTGTATTGTCGTTGTTATAACCATTCTGAACATTATTCTTACTTTTTTTAAATTATCAGCCATGTCACAGAACACAATTCCGATCGAAAGTGGTTTCAATTCCGAAAGTAGAGTCTTCAGAAAACGAAAAATTTCTTCGGAATGAAACCACTTCAAATTTTCAAAGTGGTTTTGATATTTCTGATGATTTATTAAAGAAAAATATTAATAAAACTTAGTTAAATTGAAAGAAAAAATCGTATATTTTATTATTACATAGGTTTTCTAAGTATTTACTTAATATTTATGCTTAAGAAATTAAATTTTATAAATTTGCTGAGAAAAACAAAACAAAGTGATATAATTTTTCATCGAAGTATTGCCACGTTATTTTTTTGAGCAAACCACTTATTTTTGAGAACAAAAATTTAGTAAGTAGAACAAATTTAAGCGGTGGCAACACAAACGATGGTATTTAATTCAGTTTTTCGAAAATGCATTTAGGCGTATCTTTCCAATAACGATTTGTTGTCTCCTAGCTTTAACAACAGCAATAATTGAAATTCCCGGCATTTTTCATACACAATTTTTTATTTTTTTGTATTCCAATTGAAATTTTGCTTTGTTTTTTATGCTTTTTATTCACCATTTATGTGTTTTCCTCTTTTGTCATGCTCGACGTTGTCATACTTTATTTGAAACGCAGCAAATTCATAATTTTTAGAAATGAACAAAATCGTTCGGAACTTGAAGAACCGAAAACAAAATCGATCCTGTATAACTTTTTTATGTTGGTTCGAATTGTAACGGTCAATGAAGATGGTCGTTAAGCGGAGATTGGTTTCTATTTATCACTTATTCGTTGTAAAATAATCTATGTTATTCAACGCATTCATTCGTTTTGTGCATTTATTATTTTTATTTGTTGTAATTAACATTTATTTTGTTATTACTTTAAAAGAATTTTCAAGAAGAAGAAACTTTTAAAAAATAATAATAATAATAAAAAATGAGTGAGCTTACTGCTCAAGATGAAAATAATGACTGTGTAAACAATAATAATTATGCCGAAAATACAATTCAAAATACGAAGAATGTGAGAAAGAGAAAAAGCAAAATGCAATGCGAACATATAGCTAAACAACAAAAAAACAATTATTGGGTAATTTTTGATAATGATACAAACTGTGACCAAGAATGTTTAAAGATATTTCAAAAACATGTGCAAGACCATGTCCAACCAACAGTTGTTTCTTAAAATACCATAAAGGCCGTAACGCGTTGCGTTACATAATCGCTTTGACATTTAAGATAAAATGTACATATTTATATGCCACTTGTCACATAAAGTGCTTTTATCGCAACGCAAAACGAAAGGTTGGGCATCTTTTATCTTTTTGCGTGCTTTGATAATCAGCTGTTGATTATTCTGTAAATATTTTTTGCAACTTTGCACGCAAATTTTATTTTTTTAATATTTTTCCTTAAATTTTAAGTTTTTTTGTTATTGTTTTGTTTTTATTACATTAGAAAAAAGAGTTAAGTGAATTTTATTTTTTGGAAGATCCATTTCATTAAAACTAGTAGCGAAAAGCCCATTGTAGTCTCGATCTTGGTAAAGCTTTCGCACCCAAAACCTTCTTGTAGAAATTTTGCCTAAAAGCTCGAATGCTTCATCCATTAGCAGTACAATTATAAGTATGTTCAATAAATCCTCCAAATTTATTTTTAGCCTTTATTTAAACACAAAATATAAAAAGCAAAACTTACGCGCCAACCACTTTTAAAAGATAAACAAACAACGCGAGTGTTGTCAAAGTTTTTGTTGTGTCATACACCTTTTGCTTTACGCGTTGCTGTCAAAGTTATAAACGTCACGCAAAGCAACAAAGCTTTATCTGACACGGCCTTAAGTATTTCAAAAATATTGATGGCCTGTATACAAGAGGAATTTGGTGCGTTAAGTTTGAGCAGAGTATGTCATAGCCTATAGGCTCAGTTATGCTACCGTAACTGAATGTTACCGCAACAGTAAGAAACAACTGGTCATTTTTGTTATGTATGGTTATAGAAATATAATGTAACGTAACCGGAACGTAAGTATCTGTAAAAAATAGAATTTTCTTAAATTTTTACGTGACATCTGTTTAGCAGTGTTAACAACATGTCAATATTTAAATCCACCAAAATTGAAAATTGAAATTATAAACAGAATTTACATTTTGTACGTATGTTATGTTTGTCAGTATGTGGAATTTGCTTTAAATAAAGCTTCACATATTTTAAAAACCATAAACACTATTTTACTATAATATTATGTAGGTAGTGTTTTTTAACTAATAAAAGCGTTCGAAAAATATTTCAGCATGTATTTTACTTTTACTACAGAAGATAAAAACGTTTTAACATTCGAAAAAATTCAGTTTTCGAAATATATGACCTGTTTCTGTAGGCTAAGCGATTTCACTTGCGTCTATTTATATGGAAAATACAATCCAAAGCAAACAATTTTGTGTTTTCTTGAACCAACAAACCCAAACTAAATTGAATGTCTTTTTTTGTGTGTAAGTAAAATTTTTTATGTATCTTGAAATAAATATAAAATCGTTGAAATGAATCCAAAAACACTGTAGTGTAACACCAATTAACAGCTGAATTAAAGAAAAACAAAAGATGCCATTTTAGAAGTGATAAAAGTGAAAGCAAAGAATTCAAAATTTGGAATTAATATTAAATTTGTTTAAAAAATAATAAAATAAAGACTCAAACCTAAAAACATGTCTTCTATATCCATATTTGAATTTTTCTATTTTGGTTTTTTGTAATTTTTATTTCCTTATTTGTTTTTCTTTATTTCTTTTTTGTTTTGTTTACATAAAAACATATGACACGTTTTTACGATGTATAACTGCACTTACATTTTTACGTTCCGTACACGTTATTGTTACATTCCGTTACGGTAGCATAACTGAGACTTAATTCTGTAGTTACCCACATGTAACGTAACGTACCGTAGCGAACGTTCTCTTTTTAGCATATGGAGGACAATGTAAACGATTACCGAAACGTTCTATCTCATTAGCAAAACGAAACGAACTATATAAATCAGAATTCTCCCACATTTTTACATGACATTTGAACATAAGAGATGATGAGCAGTGTTGCCACGAAAGAAAGTATTGTAACCAACATTTGCGAAAAAATCACGAAATAAGGAAAAATGTAGCCGAAATTAAATTTGAAGTTTTTTTTTTATTTTTTCGAATTTTAATTATAATTAAGAAAAACAAAATCAAAAAATAGCAAAATAAAATTATAGTCTTACTAATTAATTAATTTTAACAAACAAAACAAAAAGAAAAATAGTAACCAAATCCGGAAAAATATACACATTGAACAAAAAACACTGATGATGAGTCTGTATACCAATTTCTTTGCATTGCGTTGTGTTGGTTTGTGTTGTTTTCAAGACTATGTATGTTACGATTTTATGACTCATAAACTATTTTTTCATCTCAAATAACTATAAGTATTTCAAAAATATTGGCGGTGAAGCCAGTATACAAGTGGACTTAGGTGCGTTAAGTAAATATTAATATTAGCAGAATTAATAATAGTAAAATAAAATAAAAAATTCGGTTAGCTATATTTAAAATTATTGAAAAAAGAGGGAGAAGCAAATTATGGGAATGCTTTGTACAGATGCAATAACTGAATGGGTGCGTGAAGACATACGGCCATATTCTCTGGTAAAAGATAGTGGACAACGAGAGTATTCAAAGTTAATGCTATCTTTGTGTAATAAATTTAGACCAAATCTTAATATAGAAAGTCTAATGCCACATCCATCAACTATGCAAAGAAATGTTGAGAATAGTTATTCCATTTACTTCGAAAAACTTAAAACAGATCTAATCTGTAAAAGAAATTGAATGTGCAATGACACGTGATATATGGACAGCAAATTTTTCAAAAATATCCTATCTAGCATTAACAGTTCATTTTGTGATGGATGACGAGTGTAAAAATATACTGTTAGGAGTAAAATCCATGAGAGGAATTTTGAATATAAGTGTGTAATGATTTCTTTATGTTGACAGAATGTCCATTATAAATGTATTTTATTATAAATTATTATTATATTAAATTATTTATTTATTAAACAGGCACAAATATAAAAGCTAAATTAGAGAATTTACTAAATGATCAAACAACAATTCACAAGGCCACTTGGATATCCCCCGTTCGATGAACATCCAACACAAGGCGAATTCATATAATAGGTGACCGTAAGTCTACAAAAAGTATAACAATGCAAAAATAACATACATTTTGTTTTTGTAAAAACTCCAGAATCCAGATAGAGAAAATCCAGTTGTGATCATGACAGTGACAGTCCATATGATACCGCCAACGGAGAGCAAGTTCAAAGACCTGCTAGCTCTAGGATATCAATGGCGGAAGCATTTAATGCTTCAGAATTTCGTACACCCGACAGAGAAAATGATGTAACCGATTGTGGTTTGGAATTTACCACCAATCACATAAGACACCCTGAACCTGAACGGTGAGACAAGCAGGTAGTACGCAAGAGGAACTACAAGGAGCTGGTGATTCAAGGGCAAAACCGTCAAAAAACCCAATCCTAGACAACCAAAGAGACTAAAGTTAGAACAACTACAGACTAGTTCAGCTGCAACAACAGGCAGAGACGTTACCGCAAGGCGTCCAAAGAAACAACGATATCCAGTAAGCTTGAAAAACGTTTTTGTAAGGAAGTCATCGTTTACAATGTAGCACAAATATTTTACTAAAATAAATTGTATTACAACTATTAATCATAATATTTTTGTTTTTATGCATTAAATTGCAAACAAAATAAAAAATGATTATAATGTGATTCAATATATCATTGTTATTTGGATTTTTGTAGATTCGTTTTTGACATGTAAAACACAGAATAAGAAAATAAGATATTTATTATCAAAACCAAACACTGAAAAAACAACGAAATTTTGACAATCGAAATGTCGTGAGCTGTTTAGATACTCCCACCTATTATATAAATTCGCCTTGATCCAAGCAGATCGATCATGTTGTGATTGACGGAAGGCATGTATCCAGTGTACTAGATGACCTTGTCGCAGCCAAGTTCCGATAGCGCATTTGTGCTTCGAGGACTTCGCGCTCTAGTACATTGCGTGAGCTGGACGTTAGGAAGCTGCGATCACAAAGGACAGCTGAGGCGTTCTCCGTTCAACTCTTGGATAAGCTCAGTCGTTCCCCATCTATTCTCAACGACATTGGTGGATTGTGGGCCAACATCTCCCACTTGCGCAATACTGTGGAAACAGTCCATGGTTTCGAGCGCCCACCCTAACAAAAACAATGATACGATGAGGAGATCCGCGATGCAGCTGCAGCGAAAAACGCCGCGTACAAGAAAACGTTGCAGTTGGCCGCTACGCGAGCAAATACTGAGAGAGAAGAAGGGATGGAGACGCCATTTCAGACGCAAGAAGAGGGAGCAGGAGGTTGTGGAGGAAACACTTCTCTACTCTGCTACAAGGCGATGACGACACCAATAACAACTCTAGAGATGATATTTCGAACCCGATCGATGATGACAGCGTGGAGATTCCGCCGCCTATCCATGAAGGAGTTAAATTCGCGGCTATGCGTCTAAAAAACAATAAAGTGGCAGGTCCTGATGGCCTACCCGCTGAATTGTTTAAGACCGGATGTAATGAGTTGGTAGGGCGCATGCACCAGCTTATTTACAAAATATGACTAGAGGAAAGTATGCCCAACGATTGGAACCTCAGTCTCCTCTGTCCTGTCCTGAAAAAGGGAGACCCTACGATATGCGTCAACTACAGGGGCATAAGTCTTCTGCCTATCGCATATAACGTTCTTACAGGCGTATTGTGTGAACGACTGAAGCCACTCGCCAAAACACTGATTGGATCAGTGCGGCTTCAGACCTGGCAAGTCCACCATCGATTAGATCTTCACACAACGGCAAATCCTGGAAAAGTCCCTCGGAAAACAAGTCGACAGACACTATTTTTTTTAAGGCTGCTTTCAATAGTCACATAAGGGATTGTGTTTTTGCCGCAATGTCTTAGCTCGGTATACCTACGAAGCTGTTAAGGCTGACGTTGAGCAATTACTGCATTTCCATCAAGGTAGGAATGAACCGCTCCGAACCTTTTGACACCGTGCGACGTTTCAGACAAGGCCACCCCTTATCATGTGACCTCTTCAACTTCGTCATGGAGAGTGTTCTGCGAAAGGCGGAAATGTTAGTGCTGCCTTTAGTGCTATTGAACGGGAGTCTAATAAGATGGGCCTTGTAGTAAATGAGGGCAAAAAAGTATATGTTATCGACAAGTAGAGACGTGAGGCATATTGATTCTCAGATGACGGCCTATAACTATACTTTTGATGCAGTCAAGGAATTCAATTGAGTAACATAGACCTCTCGTAAGACTAATCTACAAGACAGCAGCCTATAGAGTATGCGAGAGAAAAGTTCCACGTAAGATCTTCGGTCCAATGTGATGATTTTTGCATCCGATCCAACAGTGAAGTGGATAAGCTCCTCTGCACATAGAGGTTGGACAGTGCATTAATATTCAGCGGCTGCGCTGGCGCGGCCATGTCGATCGAATGGACGAGGATGCTCCGGCGAGACGGCTATTTGATGCGGATGTCGGCAAAGAGGATGATGACCTTGTATCCGTTAGAAGAACCAAGTCAAGGAAGCCCTGTCATAGATTAGTGTGACCAACTGGCGTAGCCGCGCAAGAAGCAGAGGCGCCTGCCGAATATTCGTCATACCATCAACTAGCGCCCATTGAAAATCATATTTTCCATTGCCCGGGCACTTAAAACAGATAAGCGATCAAAACTCGAATCTAACAAACGTTTATTCGTAAATGTAAATTCGAAAACCTAAAAAAAATATTTTTTAAACTACTTATAAATTTTAACTTAAATCTTATCTCTATTTTTACTTATATAAGAATTGAGTGTATTTGTCGAAAGCTAAATACGTTGCGTGTGCTATAGAAATAAGTACATAGGTATAAAGGTTAATGATTGTTATAAAAAGAAATAGCCGAATTGCATTCGCCAATACGAATATGACACGTCATCGGCGATGTAAAGGTGTATCTTATTTTGACGTTACAATATTTATAATAAGAGATAAATATCCAATAACTGAAAATAATAGTGATGCTAATTAAACAATGCTTTTCAACACTCACTCATTGTTTAATTTAGACGTTACCGTGTGGTAGCAGATTAGAATTCTACCACAGTGGTTCCCTGCTTGTCGTGAAAGGCGACTAAATGGGAGGGCAGAGGTAGAGGGAACGGATGAAAAGTCTGGCATATACCCTATGACACTGATTTTTAAAAGCGAAACAATGCCGCTCAAAGTATTGAACTATCGTGGTATCACGATAGCACCGTGGGAATAGCGGACCAGCATGCGTATATGCACGCTCCTAACAGATGACGATCGGAGCCTAGTCGTATAGGCATCAGAATTGGTACCAGTAAGATTCTGATTAGGTATACTGGACTACACTGTAATATTTGGATTTGATGACATGGGCTGGCGGATGGGGTATTCTGTTACCAATATGTGCTGGAGTGAAATCTGGTATAGACGGCTTTCAGGCTAATACACCATCTGTCTCCGTCCCGTTAAAACCTATCAAGGCTTGGAGAACGATCTTGGGCAGTTAAGAATCTCTTCTGTTTATCTGGGACCACAATAAGGGTAACTACACAACGAATCCAAGACAACGGCTTCAAGTTGGGACCCAACAGAATGGAATGCAACTTAAATAACTTACATGATTCTTCATCTACTTCTCCAACCGACACCGAAGGTGCAAAGGAGAATCAACAGCACGGCCCCTTCCTGAATCCATTCCGGGGGGCCTCGAGATTACTCCACTCACCACCGCTGAAGCAGAACGGCCAGAGATCTCGCTTGTCACTACCGGAGTTGCAGAGGAACAAAGTTTCTGAAATAGAGGTGGATGATTTCACAAAATTAAGCGATAAAATATCGGAGCTCGTAGAGATGATGGGCGGAGGAAGGAGGTCCATTCACCAGGTGATGCGCGATTTAGTGTCTTCTATATCGTCATTATACCAGCAAGCCGCTAAGGATAAAGTCGCGGAACAGGAGCAAAGGGTCAGAACTAATGATAGAAGCACACAAACGATCCTACAACATCAGATACCTTATGCTTCCAAGAGGTAGAGGGATGAATTGGAAAAACCAAGGGGAACACTAACGAAGAAGACTAGAACAATCCGACCTCGTGGACAAGTTAAGCCAGCCGCTGAGGCTGGGTGTAGCGATTCGTCGAGGGACCAGTAACTGCGTCGAATCAGACTATGGCAGCGCTTACAGCAGCAAAGGAAGGCACTCAGGATAGTAATGATTGGATCTTGAAAACTAGGAAGCGCAGAAAACCTCCAAGACCAGATGCAGTGATAATAAAGCAAACCGAGAAACTATCGTTTACAGACATTCTAAGGAAGGTAAGGAATGCCCCGGAGCTTAAATCAGTTGGCGAGGATGTTCAGCTTGTGAAGAAGACGCAAAGAGGCGAAATTCTTCTGGAGTTTAGAAGATCAACCGAGGTGTCTACGGAGATGCACCGTTCTAAGCTAAGGTTAGGAAAAGATAGAGGTCAGAAAAATAACTGAGGAGGCTACATTTGAACTAAGATACTTGGATGAAGTAACAACTGAGGAGGAAATAATTGCCGTATAGAGGGACTAAATCGGAGAAATTCTATCATCGGCTCTCAAGACGATCAGAAACGTCACAGGGGATATTCGGACGGCGATAATCGCAAACCCTATGAAACTGGCAAGCAGGGCAGGTTGGTAAACTGCGCGGAGGTTGAACAATTTGCCGCTTATTGAGAAAAGTAACTCCAAAGAGATGCTACAAGTGCTTGGAGTTTGGGCATGTAGCAGGAAAGTGTCGGAGTAACAGCGGCCGGTCACTGCTTTAAGTGCGGAGGACAAGGCCACTTTGCCAAGACCTGTGGTCGTGACCCTCACTGCCTTCTCTGTAGAGGCGATCCGGATGCTGACGCGAAGCATATCACGGGAGGACATAAGTGCGCACATTATCTAACAGAAGTTGACAAACGTGGGTAAATGAGAATCCTGCAGTTGAACTTGATTGTGAAGCAGCGCAGGAGCTTCTAAACAGACGGTGCGGGAACAGAAGAAAGACTTGACAATACTGAGCGAGCACTACAGAGCACCTGAAAACCAACGTTGGATAGTCAGTAAGTGCAACAGGGCCTCGATATGGTCCTGTGGAAAATTCCCAGTGGGAAATCTCGACAGCAGGTGGGAAGCTTAGTGAAATGCACCGTTAATGGGGTACATTTCTTCAGCTGTTATCTTCCCCCTAGCCTATCAATGGATGACTTTAGACGCAGAATAGGTGACATCGTTAAGGAAGCAAGGAACGTGAGACCTGTGGTAATTGCCAGGGAGTGGAATGGGGCTCGGCATACACTTAACCAAGAGGAAAATGCATACTTAACGTATTTGCAGCGCTAGAGGTTGTTTTACTTAATAGTGGTGACAAGGACACATTTTCGAGAAATAAACGCTGCTCTAAAATTGATCTGACATTCGTCAGCGACTCCCTGGCGACCTTATCTACCTGGGTGGTGTCTGACATCTATATACATAGCGACCACCAGTCTATTATTTTTGAGATCCAGGAACGCTCTACGGAACGCAACGTTCCTTCAGCACCGCCGAACTCTCTTTGGAAAGACTCCATTTTTGATAGGAAAACCTTTTTCCTTACATTGGAGGACACTCAGTTATCCGGAAATGCGAATGACAAGGCGACCGAACTTATGCGCTCCTTAACGGAGGCTTGCAAGGCAACTATGGCAAGGAGGCGCCACCTGCCTAGGAAAAAACACGTATACTGGTGGAACGCGGATATAGTAGATCTAAGGCGTGAATGTAACCGCGCACGGCGGTTGTTCCAAAGGGCCAGAGACCGTGTGGAATTTGCAGCACTACGGAAAAGATATAGAAGATGTATATAAGGTGGTGATGAGAAAGCTGAACTGCTTCCGACCACCAGCAACGATATGTGCAGCTAAGCTGCAATCAATCGTCGCGGGGCTCTTTTCGCGCAAGGCGGAAATTACATACTCCGTGCGAGATACGCGGTCACCGGAGGAAATCGCACAAGTTAGTAGGCAAGAATTGGAAGCAGTCTGTGTGGATATGAAACTCAATAAAGCACCGGGGATCGACGGGATACCAAAGTTTGCGCTTAAGGAGGCCATTGAAAGTAACACTGAGCTGTTTAGACAAGTTTTCGACTCTTGTATTCAGGAAAGGACGTTCCCTAGGATATGGAAAGGACAGAGACTGGTTCTCACCCCAAAGGGTAACAACACGCAGGAATACATCGGAATACCGCGCGCTCTGTATGATTGACACAGCTGGAAAACTTTTGGAGAGGATGATTTGTAGGAGACTGGAAGCATTCTTGGGCGAAGAGGACCTATAGAGCAGGAATGGAAGCGACCTACAGGAAATCGGCTCTCAGGGTGATTTCTGCCTTCCGCACGGTGTCTACTGATGCAGCGTTGGTGATTGCGGGGATGATGCCCCTGAAGCTAATAGTGGATATAAAAAGGAGGAAACATGACACGAGGAGGGGTTTGGATCTTTCCAACCCTGTTCAGTTAGCGGATGATGCTTTAGATAGATGGCAGCAGGACTGGTCCAATTCTACCAAGGGAAGATGGACCCACAGACTCATACCGAGCATAGACGAATGGACCAAAAGGAGACACGGTCAGGTGAACTTCTACCTGACACAGTTGCTAGCCGGCCATGGATGTTATAGGGCATATCTCTATAAGAATGGTCATGACGTAGACGAGGCTTGCCCAGAATGCCGTAATGAAAGGGGGACGGCGGAGCATGTTTTCTTTACTAGCCCGCGATATCTTGTTCAACGAAATTGCCTGGAGAGAACAATAGGATTCCAGGTAACACCCGATAATATAGTTAACATGATGTTAACCTCATGTGACAAGTGGAACGCAGTATGTGTTTTTGCAAGGAACGTATTGACACAGCAAAGATTGGCTGAGAGAGCAAGGTCAGCGGAATTTGAAGAAAGCATTCGCTGTATCTCCACCCCCCGAAGTAATACTTGATTGTGGTCCCGGGGGGGACAAATGGTTGAAAGTGTGGCGAACTAGGTTGGTTTTAGTACGTATGCGTTTAGCAAGTCGAGAGTAAGTCTTGCGGCGAATCGTGCACTTTGGTAGGCCGGGCTACCAAAGTCTTTCGAAGATTTTCCTTTAGCTCATAAAGCTATAAAAAAAAAACGTTCCTAAAAGTTCTATATTTTTGTTGAAACGTTGAGTCGTCAATGGCTTTGTGAGAATATCTGCACACTGGAGATTTGAATTTACATACTTAACTTCAATAGAGTTATTATATTTAGGCTCTCTAATGAATTTCAGTCTTATGTCACTGTGTTTTGGGCTGTGGTGTTGTTCGGGATTACTGATGAGTCGAATAGCTCCTTGGTTATCTACATTAAAAATAGTTTGTGGAATTTGATTATAACCAATATCAGTTAATAATTGTTTAAAATTAATTTAATTAAATTAAAATTTATCCTTTTTAATAAAAAGGCAGAATGTTCTTCTTAGAACTGCAAAATTCACTATACAGCTTCTTGCTGTTTTATTATACAAAAAAACGAAAATTTCCAGCCTCTTGCTGCTGTGATTATCTTAAAGGTTAGTTAAGTAAAGATACAAAAATAATTAAAAAGAATTTTCTTATTATACATGTTTAGGAAAGAAATAGTGACTCGAAGTAATGACTTTCCAATAAACTTAAAGAAATTATATGAAATATACTTATTTCAAATCAGGACGAAATAACTAAAACAACCGGTTTTAAATAAATTAATGATTAATAATGAAATTAAATAAAGAAAAAAATAAAAAATGGTTGAAGTCTCTTCAACATTTTCCAGGGCTAGGATGGCAAGAGGTCGTACTAGATTATCAAGATCATCCGATCAAAAATGGGAAGAAATAAAAGATATTTAGTGCAATTGAAAAATGATTTATAGATTTCTTCATTTGATCATTACAATGTTTTTCCATCCAGGACATGATTACCAGTGGGTAGTACACATAGTTTTACCACCGGTCGTATGATAGTGCCATTTTTGGTCTGTAATTCGGCGACTCGTACTTTACTGATAAGTTTGAGGCAATTTTTTTCAATGAGATTTCATGCTGCGCACTGCAGCTTCTCAAAGGCCACCCATATGAGGTGCATACGGCGGTATGAATAACCAGGTAACGCCCAGTGCGGTGTACTTGTCGATTAAAACTTTTATAAGAGCGTGACTTGCGCCTACGAAATTTCTCCCATTGTCTGAGTACATAGTCTTATGAACCGGTCGAAGCAAGCAAGAAAAGCATCGGTGGAGAGTTCCGAACATGACTCCAAATGTACTGCTCTTGTCGAGAAACAGGCAAACACTGCAGCATATCCCTTTAATTTTTTGGCATTTCTTACAGAAGAAACTTTAATGTTGAACGGACCAGCGAAGTCGACACATGTGTATGTGAAGGTGAAATTTACTCGCTCTGGAGGTTGTGCAGCCGTAATCTGATTCTGGAACCGGTGTTTGTAGAAAGTGCACTCTTTGCATTCTCGTATGTATTTCCGCACTAGGTTTCTTAATCTAGGAATGAAGAAGCCTTGTCGAATAGCTCGTAACATTATATGGTGCTCAGAATGCAGACGAATGCGATGCATAAAATGAACTAGTAGTTTTGCAAGTCGAGATTTTTCTGGAATTATAATCGGGTGTTCTTCTTCGTAGCTTAACCCTGAATTGGCTAGTCTACCACCTACTCGTAAAGATCATTCTTGTCGATAAAGGGAATCAAGCTTAGTAGTCTGCTTTTGTTATTTATTATTTTCTTGTGTTTTAAGCATTCATATTCACGATAGAAATATGTCTTTTGAGCTATAGGAAAAAGTTGGATTTTCATTGCGATTATTTCCTGCGTAGTGATGAATTTCTCAGTGGAGAATGGTTTTTTTTTTTATGAAACGCATTCGATAACAAACAACTCGTAAAGCTCTTGAAAATTATGAAAATTCTTCGAGTACACAGACGTACTCACAACACAGACGTACTCACGTCAAGATGAAAATTGGTTGAATTTTTAGTTTCCAATTCTGTTGGATCAAAGAGACATAGAAAATTGAAGCCAAAGGGTCCATGCCACCATAATTTATTATTTACTAGTTCCTGAGGAGTGCAGCCACTGGAGCTTACATCAGCAGGATTATCCTCGCTTTTAATGTGTCTCCGCAATGATAATAATCTGAGTCACCCGATTTGCAACAAATGTTTTTAATGAATTTGGTGTTCTTTTTAGCCACCCTAAAACAATTGACGAATCTGCCCATAAAAACAATTCATATGAAAATCCGCAGTTCGATTCTGCACTTCGAGTGGGTTTAGACACTAGTAGAGCTCCACATAATTCCAATTTTGGAATTGTAATGCGTTTAATCGGAGCAACTTTAGTTTTCGCGACTACTAAATGGGTTTTTATTTCGTTTTCTGGACTTTCCGTTCGAATATATATACCACCACAATATGCCTTTTCGGAGGCATCACAAAACCCGTGTATTTGTATGCGATAAGTTGGGGAGAAGTTTATCCATCTAGGGATTTAGATTTGAAAAATAAATGGCAAATTATTCAGAAAAATGTTCCACTTTCCAAGTAAAAGTTGAAATACTACTTCATCCCAGTCAGATTTTTCCTTCCAGAGTTCCTGCATAAGTATTTTGGACACTATTAGTATTGGACTCAACCAACCAAGTGGGTCAAATAACCTCGCAATTACTGATAGGATTTTTCTTTTCGAAGCGGATGGGGTAATCTCAATCGGCTCTACGGCATAATAGAAATTGCTTATTAGTGCGTTCCAGCGTATTCCTAAAGTTTTAAAGATGCTGGAATCGTTGAGCTTAAAAAATCTTCGTCAAGAAGATCCTCCCGGGGCAAATGGTTTAGAAGCATTGGATAATTTGCTGTCATTTTCTTGAGGGGGAATCCGGCAGATTTTAAGGCCCTCAATGGAGTGTCCACCCGATAAGATGTCGTCGACGTATATTTCGGTCTAAAAAATTATTGGGGCTTTTGGAAATAAGTATTCGCAGTCTTCACTCAATTCCAGAAGTTTTCTTATCGCCAAATATGGATCACAATTGACTCCAAACGTTACCGTTTTTAATTGAAAAGTGATCATCGGGCCTTCTGCTTCATTGCGGAATAGAATTTGTTGATAAGGTTGGTCAATCTTGTCCACCAAAATTTGACGGTACATTTTTTGTACATCGCCCGTAAATACATAGTTGTAATTTCGCCACCGAAGCACGAGATCAATTATGTCAGTCTGTAGCGTTGGTCTTTGCAAAAGGACATCATTTAACGAGAAACCACTGGTTGTCTTCTTCGATGCTTTAAGTACCACTCTGATCTTAGTCGATTTACTTTCGGGTTCAATAGTCGCGTGATGGGGCAAAAAACTGAGGATACCTTTTCGGTTCAAAATAAATTACTGGCTCCATATGCCTAAGTCCAAACATTCCTTTAACACATCAGCGTATTTTGCTTTAAGTTCTGAAGCTTTATTTAACGTGTTCTCCATCCGGTGGTATTGTGCAAGTGCCATGTTTCGCGACGGACTCAAAAAGACTTCTTTTGGATATTGTTCTTTTAACGGGAGTTGTGCGCTTAAAAAAATCATCACAAAAAAGATCGCTGTCGGACTTAAAATTCTTTTTTTCTGCTTCTTCAACCTCCCAAAATTGCTTTAATTACTCATGCAGAGCTACCACGGTATGAAAAGACTGAACAGCGGTAGAGGGTTCAGGTCCCATTAAATACCACCCGAAATGAGATTCCCGCGCTTCAAATTTATTACCGATATTTATTTTAACGCCACCAAGGTTTATAAACGGCAAGTAGTCACTACCAATAATAATCTCAATCCCTTCTGGCCTATAAAAATAAGGATCGGCCAGTCAGTCCTCCCAAATTATCCAAACAATGTAAGACACCACAATAGTTTGCATTTTTATTTTGAAATCAGAAATCCTGGATTTCACAGTTATGTAACATCATCCTTTGGAATTACCAACCACTGTGTCACCAAACCCAGAAATTTTACTTCGATAAGGCTCTAAAGGAATCGACAAATTTTGTTGAACTCGTTTCAACAAAAAACTTTTTGTTGATCCTGTGTCGATTAACGCACGTGTTGTAAATTTCTCGCCTAAGTGTTCAACGTACACCAAAACTGTGGTCGTTCCGCTATGTTGACTCAAGTTGACTTGCACTGATTCGATTTCATGTCCACTCGTTGAGGTATCTAGCACGAAGTAATAATTGGAAGAAG
Source organism: Sarcophaga peregrina (assembly GCA_014635995.1). Taxonomy (NCBI): domain Eukaryota; kingdom Metazoa; phylum Arthropoda; class Insecta; order Diptera; family Sarcophagidae; genus Sarcophaga; species Sarcophaga peregrina. The sequence goes on from CM025790.1 coordinate 74,605,123, forward strand.
TAACGTTCCGTTGTGTTCCTGATCCAGACGGTATTTGATCGTTGCTACGAGTCTGTTTTTGTGACATCTGTCTGACTGGATGTTCATTTTCAATGTGTAGCATAGTGTGATGTCGCTTGTTACATTTTATGCAACTACTGGCACTACGACATTTTGTTCGAAAATGATGTGGCGAAAAACAATTTCCGCAAATTTTATTACAATAAACGTATTTAATTTTATCGTTGACAGATAAGCTTTTAAAATATTTACAAAACCTCATTTTCTGCAGACTACCTTTTTATTTTCAGTTTCAGTCGTGGAATAAAAAACTTGTGATTTTGAATGATAAACATCCCGACTGGAGGTCTTTCTCAAACAACTAAACGTCTCTAATGTTTCGATTCGGTCAGACAAAAATTTGTTTAATTGTTCCCATGTAGGCAATTGCTTGTGATTCGACAGCAAGTCTTCCCAATCACGCGAAGTGTTCTCAGGAAGCTTTGACGTGCAGATATGCATCAGAAAAGGATCATTACTAGCAACTTCTACTTTAAATGATTTTTTAATCGACAATCCGTCGTTGACTGTGTTCTGAAGAACTCGTAAAAATTTCAATGCCTCATTTTGGGGAGCCTGTATGCCATAAATTTTTCTGATTGGTTGTTGATCAAAATGCGTTTGTTCTTATACCGAGCTACCAACGCCAGCCAAGCTAATTCAAAGTTGTAATCTACCAATTCATAATCTTTAAAGACTTGGTAGGCCTCCCCCCTCGTTTTGCTGTGTTAATAGTATAATTTGTGAGCCGGAGCAACGGCAGGCTCGTTCCCCACTGTAGCCATAAACGAGTTCCTGAAAGCAGGTCATTTATCGAAACATCCTACAAAAGTTTTTATTTATTTTTCTGATGGAGTTTTATGTTGGGGAACTTTTTCCTATATCATGTGGATAATCTTCGCTTTCACCAACTGGTATTGCTCGCAAGCCTCTTCATATTTAGCTGACAATTCTTCTAAGACATCGTCTTCTTCCTTCACCTCTCCTCATCAGTACTCAAATCGTCAAAGGCCTCTAACAACTTGTTCCATCGGTGTTCTAATTCAGTTTCTTTCGCCTCTAAAAGTTCATTTGTGCAATTCCCTGAAGAAAGTTTTTCAAACGCAACGCAAAAACGCACTAATTGTTAAATAGCAGCCTTACACTTTCTATTTGAAACCATTTTGCAGTTAAAACTCGTAGCCAAATCAATAGAAACAATTTAATAATCCCAAATGAAACAAATACTTGTCGAAAAATATTAAATAAAAGTGCTGGAGCGGCAAATGCAGACCAAAAAAATAAGAATGTACTAAAGTTCTCAAGCCCAGAACACAATTTACAATCTAAAGTTTTTTTTTTCTTTTTTACATTAGCACCCTACTAAAATATAAGTATCGTCACTGACAAATTTGTGGAATCTATTCACATTACATTTACTTTCATGTATTTAAACATTCCATTATTCAATCATGTGGATTTCATTTACAAAAATACAGTTATCATCAGTGTTGGCACTTTATGTACGAAATTAACGACGTTGGTACTTTCTTACAATTTTGTTATTGTAAATCAACTAATACCATTAATGATCAAAATTACTGATTTTAAATTCTTATCCACATTTAAATTAAATCATAAATTTCGAATTACACTAAATAAATTAAACCTCTGTACATACCAAATTTTTTCCTTTCCCATTACAAATTGATGTGGTTGTTGTTGATGTTGTAATTATTCCGTTACTTACGTCTGGCTGAAGATGATTTTGTAGTTGTAATTACAAATATAGTCTTCCAGGCTTGTGATATTTATAGATGCTGCGGTGGAGCATATACCCTTTAGCAATGGAATTGTTGTTACGGCAGAACAACAGTCTCGCTTATAAAGATGAATGAGTCAATGATGAAGGATGATTTCAACGGTTATTCTATTCTAGGTCTTCCTAGAATTTTATCGAAGGACCAAATGTGGGCTCTAATCTTAGCCCAGATTAAATGTATCCTTTTTAATAAAAAGGCAGAGTGTTCTTCTTAGAACTTCAAAATTCATTATACAGCTTCTTGCTGTTTTATTATACAAAAAAACGAAAATTTGCAGCCTCTTGCTGCTGTGGTTATCTTAAAGGTTACAAAAATAATTAATAAGAATTTACTTAGCATACTTGTTTAAGAAAGAAATATTGATAAAGAACAATGATAAATCACTCAAAGCTACTAAACTGAGAGTAAAATCATTACTTTAGTTTAAAAGTAATGACTTTCCAATACACTTAAAGAAATTATATGAAATATACTTATTTCAAATGAAGAAGAAATAACTAAAACAACCGGTTTTAAATAAAAATAAAATATTCGGGAAAATTATTGTTATTATTATAAATTATTTGTTTTTGTTTAAATAAATTAAAACAATTCGATATTTCATATCGCATAGTATCGCAAAGTTCGCTCATCTCTTAACCCTAATCAAAAATTGTTATTCTTATATCGCAACACAACCATGGCCCCGGGGGCCGAAAGTGACAATCTTAATTTAAAAAAGCCAAGCATGAAGAGACAAAAATGGTCTCAACCTGTTCCTATCAGTATGTTTTCTGATTTACCATCAACTTCAAAGAACCGGTTTAGTGTACTTGCTAGCCTCAATGATACGGAGATGGATGCAGTATCTAACATTACGGAAGATAAAGTTATTAAACCTCCACCTTTAGTTGCCGACGATAAGATTACTCTCAAGGATCTTCAAGAATTATTGGGTAAAGACTCGATTTACAAACGTACATCTCTTGAAACAAACATTTTTCCACAAAATATCGAATGCTACGAAAAGTGCAAAATGCTTTTATTGAACAAGAAAATTGAATTTAATACTTTTAATTTCAAAGGAAATCGTCTATACACAGTATATATAAAGAAAGATATCGAAGATTATAATTTAAATCCTTCGTCTATTGTTGAGATCAACACTAAATTTAGTTCTGTCAACAATGCTGTATATAAAGTCCAATTTAAAAGAAAAAACTTTAACCCAAAATCATTAAGTAACGTAACTTCTATATGCGATATCATGGAAAAAATATAAGCCAAGAAGAAGTAACAATCCAACCCAATGTTGGAACTGCCTTATGTATGGTCATGGGGGAGAACATTGTAATCGTCTTCCAGCATGTATAATTTCATACCAACGATTGCCCACTAAAGAATCAAAACAAAATACCAGCGGTATTTTCTTGTTTTAATTGCAAAAAATATTGTAAAGAGCACACAGATCACTCTGCAAATGATATTAATTGCCCGTTACAATCTCTTTATTTGGAAACTAGAGCTAAAACAACCAACAAAAACTCTCGTAAAAACAATAACCAAAAGTCTCCACAATTCATAAATTCTGATCTCCCTACAATTACCAAGAATAACAATAATTCTTATGCATTATCATATGCGGACTCCATAAAACAAAATAACGATCTATTTAATATAGATGAGCTTTTTAGTATTTTTACAACAGCTTTGAGTGATCTTCAAAAATGTACGACAAAAGTGCAACAAATGCAGGTTGTCATGTCAATGGTAAAATATGCATATGGTCTATGGTAATTATAATGTATTCAAAATTTTTCATTGAAATAGAAATTGCATTACTACATATTCTCACTTACTTCAACTCGAAAATTTGTTAGAAAAAGAAAATATCCATATTTGTTCTTTAAACGAAACACATCTTAATGAAAATCACAGAACATACTTCAAAAATTATTTCATTTACCACAATGATAGACAAGATTCAAGAAAGGGGGTGGTGTTGCTTTAATTGTCCGCAGATCTGTCAAACATAAATTACTGGCAATTACAAATACCTCAACAATAGAAAATCTTTCAATTGAAACTGAAATCAACAACAGAAAACTGATTGTATGTAGTGCTTATTCGCCGAAATACAATAACACTTTTGTTAATGATGTCGCAAAACAAACAGCTTTCAATATGAATTTTGTTATATTAGGAGATTTTAATGCGAAACACTCCTCATGGAAATGCGTTAATAATAATACAGCTGGTAATGTTCTATTTAATTTTGAACAAACCAGCAATTTTTTTGTATATTACCCCACTAGTCCTACTTTTTATCCGTATCAAAGCAACAGAAACTCTTCAGTTATTGACTTAGTTCTATGCAATAGTTCCTTAAATATAAATTTGGAAGTACTTGATTATGATATTCCATCAGATCACAGAGCAATTTTGCGTCAAATCGAAAATGCTGAAGTTAGTGAAATAGAAACCAGTTACTATGATTTTAAACGTACGAACTGGATGGCTTTTCGTAGCATTATTAATAACAGAATAATCATAAATACAAATAATTATAATTCAAAACCTATAATTGACACAGAGATTGAAAAATTCACTAAAATTATATTAGAAGCAAGAAATGAGTAGACTAAGACTAAGTAATACTGTAAAAATGCGCCTACCTTCCGATATCATTAGACTTATAAGAACTAGAAAAACGTTTAAGAGAATAAGTCAACGAACCTCAATTTCATCTGAAGTAAAATTTTATGAACAATCCGTAAAATTACTGACGAAAATGATAAACAAAGAAATAAATATCTACCGTAATGAAAAATGGAACAAAATGCTATCAAAATTAAGAACAGGTGATAAGTCTGTTTGGAGAATCAGCCGTGGATTAAGGGGTAAACAAAATAAAAAAATTCCATATTTGAACCAAAGAAATTTAAAAATTATAACTGACGAAGAAAAAGCACAATTGCTATCAGATACATTTTCTTCTGCTTACAATCTCACAACCTCTTGTAATCACTCAAATGATAAGTTTGTCAATTCGAAAGTAAATCAATTTAAGTCAACATATACGTATTCTGAAAACGTGTCTTAGATAACTTTAAACGAAATCAATTCAATAATTGCAACTCTCAAAACATCCAAGTCCCCCGGCTTAGACGATATCCCAAATGTTTTAATTAAAAATCTTCCTGCAAAGGCTATAAAATTTCTTCTGATTATTTTAAATAGCTGTTTAAAAATCAATTATTTTCCAATACATTTTAAAAAAGCCAAATTAGTCGCCATTCCAAAACCAAACAAAGCTAAAAACAATTCAAGTAGTTAGCGGCCGATTAGCTTATTAAGTAATATTAAAAATTTATGAAAAGACGTTTAATATGTCGACAGCTGTTTTAAACTGCTTCAGGCCATAAAAATTTCGTCAAACCACTTGCTAAAAGCATTGGATGTGTAGACTCTTGAACAGTTCTATTATCTCGTTCAACTAGAATGTATTGTTCAGGGGTGTTTGGTGATATTTGATCTAGTGTAATTCCATTGTCCCCTCCAAGTCATTTACTACAGGTTTACCTCAAGGTTCAATATTGTCTCCTATATTATACTCCATTTACTCTTCCGATTTTTCTCCTCCGTCATACTTAAAAGTTGCATAATATGCAGATGACATCGCTCTTTTAACGTCTAGTAAACTCACAAAGGCATTGCTTAAAAAATGGAAAAATTTTGAAGCATGCAGAAAGTACTTTTACAAATGGAAGATTAAAATAATACAAATAAAACTCAAGTTATTATATTCCCTCATAACAAATCTCCAAAACGACTACCCCACCGCCAACAAAAATTTCAAAATGAAAACAACAGTTCAAAATAATGTAAAATATTTGGGTATGTGCTTAGATAAGAAACTTAATTTTGGAAACCATATAGAAGAAGTTCGCAAGAAAGCGCTTAAGACAATGAAATCATTGTGGCAAATACTCAACAAACGCTCAACTCTCAATACAAAAAATAAAAATTTAATATTTAAAAGCATAATAACATGCAAGTCCCATTTGGTACAAAGCTGCAAGGACACATCTGAAAAAACTCCAAATAATTCAAAATAAATGTCTTAAAATCATAAACAATAAGCACTGGAGATTTTCTACTCAACTTCTTCACAACGAAACTGGCTACGAAAGTATTATTGAATTCATAAAAAGAATCAATATTAAATATCACGAATCCATAGAAAATTCTCCTTATCAACTGACATGTCGAACATATGAATGTCGAGAGTCGGGAGAAAATTATCTCTAAAATTAAAATAGCAAATTGAAAATGACAAGTAACAATATGTTATGGTTACATAACTTATTTGTATATCTGTATATTTTCTAACTATATTTGAATTTTTCATTATCAAATAAAGGTTTTTCTATTTTTCCTTTAAACATTCTTATAAAAATAAAATAAAAAGAGCTCTAAATTTTTATAAATACTTTATCATTCGTTGTAATATCTATAGATAAATCTCGCAAAAATTTTAATATGTAAAAAGTAAATGTAAATAAAGATGAAATTGGAAATGAAATAAAGAAGAAAAATAAAAAATGGTTGAAGTCTCTTCAACACTTATCAAAATAATAAGAAGTAACAACAGAATAATAATAATATGACATTAAAATTTAGAAAATAAAATTTTTTAAATTGCAACGCGTTGCCATTGATTTGTAACGAGTTAGGTAACGAGTTCCACAGCCGTATTGTATTTGTAAAGAACTGTCACCGTTCGATACCTTAATTGAATAATTTGTTTTCCTCTGTTTGATCTTGCAAATTGAATACGATTAAATAAATAAGATGGTTCCTGAGTGTAAATAACCTTGTGCAGTAAAGTAAATGATTTGATTTTAAGTCCATTAGCTCAACACTATATAATGATTTTGAAGACTGAGAAGTACCATCATATCTTCTTTTTCTGTAAACATACCTAAGAATCGCGTTATACGCTATAGTCAATCTAGTCCTACTTGTCGAATCGCAACATGCAAAAATTTCGCACCAATTACCAGTTTCAGTCATGGGATCGCGCAAATCCATGTGAATGTATTCACATTTGGCTGCACTGCGTTTTGTCACCAATCTATGAAACGAACGATGCATCTTGCCTCTTTGACAGCTTTCACAGAAGAAATTGTTTTTATCAGAAAGGTTGATTCCATCAGCAATATTATTGTCACTCATATTTTTTATAGTTTTAGGGGTCTGTGTTTCAAAATATATCGAATCTTTTACGCCAGCTGATATTATATTTTGCTCTTTATCCATTAAAACACATGAGTTCGCTTCTATTAACATAGAAAAGCCTTTTGATGTAGCTAACACAGTTGAAAAAGATTTTGTGACAGTTTGGGACGTATTTACGTTTATGAGAGTTCGTGAACACCATATGTTTTTTACTAATGCTTAATGTGGATTGTAGCAAAGCCATCTATACGCAATTCCTCATTATTTGCAATGTAAACAAAACGATCATCGTGTATCATATGCAAAACCGAAAACCACTCTTTTCGTGACGTCATATGCTGAGTAGCACCCGAGTGTGCAATCCATACCAGAGAACGGTTTGATTGGTTAATTTTGAATACAATCACAAAAAACGAATCTCATGTTGACAGTATAAATCAATTCCGTAAAGCAATACATGTCATGATTCACAAAACGGTGTGTAACGAAAAATGGTGCTTGCATTGCATGCCTTCTACAAATGTAAAGGAATACTCCCAAAAGCAACGAATACTTGGTACGAATGGTTAACGATTGGTATGAATGATTTCAATGCTGATCGCATATACATACTAGCGTGTATACGTGTGCGCATGTGTGTATACATATATTACCAAATAAAATAATAAACAAACTGAAAGATGTTTTGTTTTCACAAAATAGCCTGTGGAAAAAATATTACCGTTTGTTTTATTGAAGGGTAAGAATATGTGTTTTATTGTTGTAGAAATGAAACTATGTACATAGATTCATTCACTCAAAGCAACGAATACTGAACGAATGGTGTGAATGTTTTTAGTTATTTCATGTGGCATTGAATTATATCATTGCTTGATGAATAACGTCATAACAAAAAGGGAACGTAAAATAGCAAACAGTAATAAGGAGTGATTAAAGAAACGACAATGCACATTTTTATTATTGTCGAGTAAAAGCAATGAATTTGCGAATGGTCAGCAAATGTGAATGGGCTCTGTCTGTTCTCTGATCCACACATCTGTACACGGAGCCGAAATAACATCACTTGTTTTTATTGCACTAAAAGCAACTTCATCTTCATGTCTTTGTCTTTGCCTATTATTTTCCGTCTTTGATTTTATTTGTCTTTTCTTTGCCCGACATTCTCTTTCCCGGTGACCGACTTTATGACAAAAATTGCATTTAGATGTTTTCTTTCTGCTATAGATTTTTTATATTTCTCTGTTTTTGCATTGAATGCTGCTTCGGTAACTTCACTTTCGCTGTTCTTTTTGTGTTGGTCTTCTTCCAATTGTAACTTTGCCAGTAAATTTTCAAGAGTTCTGCCATCTTTAATATTATACCAAACTGTTTTTAAGTTAATATTTAGGCGTTAAACTACTAATAATTCGCACCATTTTAATATTTTCTAAAAGGTTTTTACCTTGTGCTTCGATTTCAGTGTCAAGTGAAAACACTTTTGAAACGTATGCTGGTCCGGATTCGTCTTCTTGGATTTTTAAAGAAAAATACTCTTCGTATAGACACATTACTTTTTTTTCGCTTTGCTTAACGTGAATATTTCTTAATTTTGAGTATACCTCATGGGTCGTTGCACACGACAATATATAATTTGCCTTTTTCTTTCCAATAAAGGAAATTAAAATTCCCATGACTTTGCCATCACGCTTCATCAACAAATCTTTGGAGTCGTGGGAGGCCGTGTCATCAAAATTTACCTTGCCTTGTACTACAGGCCTTAGCCTTTTAAAACTGCATCAACATTGTACTTCCACGGTAATTGCTGTTGTTCAGCCGGTGAAAAATGTGAATGGTATCATCAACCGTGTTAAAAAAATAAAACTTAATTCTTATTTAACAAGGCTCTCACTGGGCCTATACCCTGATAAAAATGAAACACGAGTGGGGTTTTACTTACATAAGAGTTAAGTGTATTTATGAAAAGCTAAATACGTTGTGTGTGCTATACAAATAAGTACATAGGTATAAAGGGTAATGATTATTATAAAAAGAAAAATTAATACAGACGTCAAACTTAAAAAACAAAAAAAAAACTGTGAATAAATAAAAGTAAATAACTTAGTACCTAGTACTAAGTAGTTCTGTAAAAAGAACAACTTAAACAATGATAGACAATTCGGGTTGAAACATAAACAACCAACAGTTCATGGAATACATTTGCTAGTGTTTGTTGTAACTTAATATTATGTTTTTTACTAAAAACATGTATTTCACTAAGTATAATTATGACACTTAGAATTAAGTTAGTTTAGTTTTATGTAAGACGTGTTTTGTGAAAGTAGAAAATAAGTGGAAAAATTAAATAAAGGAAAAAATAATTTAAAAAAAAAAACTTAATACATTAATTGGGGGCTCAACCGGGATCCTTTAAAAAAAGGTCCAGAAAACAAATAAGTATCCTTCAAAAAAAAGGAGACAAAAATTCTATAGATGAGCATCCTTTAAAAAAAGGAAAAAAAATCAACAAATAAGTATCCTTCAAAAAGGAGAAAGAAAAACACACGAAAAAAATTAAAACAGTGGTATTAATAAAGTTCGTTACAATTAAATAATGCAGATATAAATAAAAAAAACTTGTGAAACAAAGTAAATTGAAAGTGTCTACAAAGCAAAGTAAAAAAAAAGCAAACAAATTCGTCACTAAAGAACAACAAAGGAAACAACTGAACGAAAAAAATTTCTACAAATGAAGTGAAAAAAATCAACAAACAAAAAAATCTGCAAATGAGGTGAAGAAGTTTACAAATAAAGTGGAAAAAAATCTACAAATAAAGAGGAAAATTCTACAAGGAAGAGTACTACAAGTGAGAGTTTCAACATGGGGAAAATAGGCATCCGGAGAGTTTAGATATGAGAGTATCTTTATGTTTATTCCAAAATTGATCAGTTTTCTTATAATAATGATAATGATATATATATAATATAAAAATAGTAATATTATTTGAATTGTATGATTTTATGTTGATTGTTAAGCTTAAAACTGGCTTATACAATAGAAAGTATAGTGAACAATTTAACGGACGAAGAGTTTAAATATTTAACTAATAACAGGACTCTAGATATAGAGTGGTGGGTAGTGTGTTGGCTTATTAGACAAAAGGCCCGGGTTCGAATCCCAGGTCAGACATCAAAACGAAAAATATTTCTTCGGCGACTTTCTCTCAGCAGATTTCTGGCACAGACTCTGAGAGTAAAAATTGCCATGAAAAGCTTCTCAAAAATTTGTCGTTCGGAGTCGACTTTAAACTGTAGGTCCCGCCACTCATGTATAAAATTAACGCACACAACATAAGTGGTGTGAGAAGCTAGGTCGTAATCCAGACTGAAGGGTTGTAATGGCCAATTATGTATGTATGTATGTAGATATAGTTGACGAGGAATTGGAAGAACTAGAAAGAAAATATAGTATAGACGACGCAGTTGACGAAATTACTGGACTATTTAGAAATATAACAACAAACAATATGGACACAGAACATGTTCTGTGACTGGTTACAGAATCTACGGCACCACATCTAAGAGAGTTGTAATTGTTGAGGGAAAACTTTAACAGACTTACAGTCACAAATACCGTTACTGAATACAGACAGAAAACGATTGACAAAACCAAAAGATGTGAGGAAGTTTGGAAATTATTAAATCCCTTCCAAGTTTTAATGGTAAGGATAATTCTTATGTGAGTTGGCGAGAAGCAGCAAACAATTCAATGAGTCTTTATGTTAGGGGTAGTCGTAGGTAATTCGCGGCATTTACAATTTTGCGTAATAAAATATTAGATGACACTTTGACAAATCATGCCACTGTACTCAATTTTGATCCTATTATAGCTCTTTTAGATTTTGCCTATACCGATAAAAGATCAATTCATATTATTGAACAGGAATTGAGTAATATGAGACTGGGTTCTTTGACTATATTAGACTATTATAACGAAGTAAACAAAAAACTGACCTTATTAATAAATAAGACGATAATGACACAGGGTTCAAATTCTTCTTTGACAAATGAATTGAATAATAAAAGTCGACAATATGCTCTCAGGGTTTTTATTACCGGATTAAACCCGCCATTTACCCAATGCCTTAGCCAAAGCTCAGGAACTAGAAGCTACTCGTGTTACAGGTAATTTGTAATGCAATTTAACAGAAATCAATTCAATGGCCAAAATCCAAGAAGTGATCAGAATGTTCAATAACAAAATAATCGAAACATACGTCAACCGATGGAAATCGGCAGTTCAGCGAATCTTGTTGTTAACACCACTAAAATTCCACAAAATGGACAAAGTCAAAATTACGCTCGAGGACCACAATTCTGTCAATGGCAACAACGACCGCAAAACTCGAATCAATTTTTTCAAAGACCACAGTTTAGCTATGGCTTAAAAAGACGACAACCAAGTGGACAGTTTAGTTCTCAACCAAATAATAAGACAAAGAGAATAAATAATTTAAACGAATCGGCTTTTTTAGACGTGACCCCGGATTGCCCTATATCATCAGAACAGGAGCATCCGGAAGAACATACAGAATTTTAATTGACAGTGGGGCAACTAGTTGTTACTGCAGCCCAATTGTCCTTACTAACAGAAAAAATTAATAGTTTAAAAGAGAGTTAGAACCGTAAATGGATGCACTATTATTGACCATTTCTGCGATGCTATACTTTTTGGTGTAAGGGAAATGTTCTATGAAATTCCCAACTTAGAATCTGATTTGTTGATAGGATATAATTATTTAAAGAAGGGTAATATTAAACTTGATTTTGAAAATGGCACGATTGCTTGTGGCAATAAAACTGATAAATTTTTGAATTTTAATAGACCTGCGTTGGTTTCTAGTAGGACTGTTAATGATAATGGAAAGGAAGTAGAGGAAAATGTTATAAATGGAATTACCGACTTAGGAAATAATCTTGAGGACAAACCTTATGTAGATGATGCTCTCGATGATGAGAAAAATACAATTGATAGATTGGAATGTGAAATTCGCAAGGAAATAGATAATTTACATTCAAAAATTAATACATTTTTACCGTTTAGAACGGATATTAAAGCTGAGATACGTACAATTGCTGAAACTCCTATATGGAGTAAGCAAAATCCCTATCCCCTCTTAGTAAATTCATTCGTAAATAAAGAAATACAAAAACTATCAAATTACGGAATTATACGACCCAGTAAAAGTTCTTACAACTCCCCAATATGGGTAGTGCCAACAAAAATGACTTAATGAAAATGGGACGAATAAAATGCGAATGATAATCGATTATAAAAAGTTTAATGAAACACTATATCATATAAATTTCCGATACCGGATTGCAATGTTATACTTTCGAATTTGGGAAAAGCTAAACATTTTTCCACCATTGAACTCGAATCCGGCTTCCATCAAATTTTGATGAAACCAGAGGATATTGAGAAAACTGCATTTTCCATAAATAATGGAAAACATGAATTTGTTAGACTAGCATTTTCCAAAGCACCGTGGATAATATTTTAAGGGACTATATAGGAAAATTTTGTCATATATAGATGACATAATAGTTTACTCTGAAAATTTAGAAGAACATAGGAAACATTTAAATATGTTAGTCCAAAGACTTAAAGATTCTAATATGAAAAAAACAAATTTCTTTAAGAAATAAGTAGAGTTTTTGGGTTATATTGTTGCCCACGGAGTAATTAAAACTGATCCAGAAAAAATAAGGACTATAGTAAACTACCCTGAACCTAAAACTCTTAAACAGTTGAGAGGATTTCTTGGTATAACTGGATATTATAGGAAATTTATTAAGGATTATGCCAGGGTTTCAAAACCATTAACAAAATATCTTACAGGAGAGAATGGAAGAATTTCGTAATATTTGTCCAAGAAGACAGCAGTAGAATTCGATTTGGAAGCACAAACCGCTTTTAATAGATTAAAAAATCTGCTAATTAACCAAGTTTCGCTAACGCAACCTGACTTTAATAAAAAATTTACACTGACAACTGACGTGTCTAACGCAGCTGTTAGAGCCGTCTTAACCCAAGAGGGCAAACTCGTAATTTTTATCTCAAAAACACTGACTCCTACTGAACAAAATTACGCTACAAATGAGAAAGAGTTATTCGCTATAGTTTGGTCGTTAAAGACCTTGAGAAACGATTTGTATGGTGTCACAGATTACGAAATACATACTGACCATCAACCATTAAGATTTGCCATATCTTCTAGGAATCCAAATGCAAAACTTAAAAGGTGGATGTCTTTTATAGAGGAGTATTCCCCGAAATTTATTTATAAGGCGGGTGCGACAAATATTGTAGCAGACGCACTTTCTAGCCAAGTCTTGAATAATATTTCTGACGATGAGTCTTTACATAGTACACAACATTCTGCCGAAAGTAGTGAAGAATTCACTATTAAGGAAACTTCCAAACCACTTAATGAATTTAAACAACAAATTCTTTTATGCAAAGCCAATTCACAAATTATGAATTACTTATTCAATTTAATAGAAATAGACACATTATAGAATTTGATACGAGGGAGAATCTCAAGAACACGTTGAAAAAACTTCTACGACCAAATTTGGTGACAGCGATACATTATTGTCCCGAAGATCTTTACGAGTTTAAGGAAACAATAAAAGGAATATTTACCAACAAGTTTGTTTTTACAAGAATCTTCGCAACCGATATTGTTAATGTTGATGACCAAAAAGCCATTATAATTTTCCTTAGAACCTCTAAGGAAACAATATTATTGGCCCAGGATGATTGATCATTTTAAGGAGTTTATTAGGCATTATTATATTTGCAATAAAGCGAAATATGACAGGAAACCAACTAAGATTCCAATTAGAGAGGCTTCAATTCCTAGCAAGGAGGGAGAGTTCCTTCACATTGACATTTTTAACTCAAAATTTCTCGTAATAAAACAAATAGAAGACAAAACAAATTTAGGCGAAAAAGTATTGGATATGTTGCAGTCTTTTCCGGCAGCAAGGAAAATAACGTTAGACAAAAAACAATAATAAGAATTGGAAATGAAAATATTGTTGAATGTAAGAATGAAATATTTGAAATGAAAACTAATTGTAAAACCTATAATAAGCTATCAATATGTAACAATAGAAATTGAGTTTTCTTTTAACATAATACTTACAATAACAGTGATCGTTATTGTTACGGAGCGCCCTAATAAGTTCCACATGAACTACTTAGTGCTTCTAAGGCACCAGAGCCTACAAATGAAGCAAGCCAAATAAGTACGCAACCTTCAACATCAAGTAGAGACAACGTCCTCTCGACAGATTGGCAAAAACAAATGCAACATTTGAAACGCCAGCTTTCGGAAGCTCTATCCCAACTTGCTGAGAGTAGACGTAAGTGTCAACAATTAGAATCTGCTACACAGGAGTCAACACAAACGGTAAGTGACCATAACCTCAACTTTATAAGTACGCTAATTAGCCCCGCCATTGAATATACTAACACAACATCGTCAGAGCCCCGTAATCCGCGAACATATATGCAACCTCAAAATACTGTTGAAGGCAGCGTTGCTCCGTCGTCGCAAGCAGCGCCAAATACCTTTAAGACATATACACCGTTTAATAATAATAACTGTACGCCATCGTTTTTCGCAAACACAGTCTCCAGCCATCAGCAACATACAACCAATAATTTAAATGCTTACGGTACCCTTAACGGAGCAAATGAATTTATGATGCCAAGAAAAATATTTTACCGGAGTTTAACGGTGAACCAGAAGACTGGCCATTATTTTTCACCGCTTATACACAATCAACAGTAGCATACGGATACAATAACTTTGAGAATAACCAAAGGCTTCAAAAATGTTTAAAGGGTGAAGCTAAAGAAATTGTAAAGTCGCTCCTTATTCACCCTGACAATGTTAATGTGGTTATTGATCAACTAAAATTCCGCTTTGGAAGACCTGAGCAATTGATTCATAGCCAGTTGAAAAAAGTCAAAGAATTACCCTATATTAATGAAAACAATTTACCTAAATTAGTGCCATTTTCTTCTAAAGTGAAAAACTTAGCAGTGTTTCATAAATCTGTGAATGGTTAACAACACTTAGCTAATCCAACGCTTTAGAGGAGATTATTTCAAAACTCCCCATGAGTAAGAGACTGGAGTGGGCTAAAATCTCTGTAAATATTAACCCATATCCAACAATTGAACATTTTAGTGACTGGTTAAGTGAAGTGGCAAACTTAATATGTATAGTGCAAGATGTTAACAAGGAACCAAAGCGCAGAGTGCTGCATGCAACAGAAAAGGTTCAACTATGTGCTGTACGCAAAGGAAACCATTAAATATACGACTGCCACAAATTTTTAAATCTTAAAGTGGATGAACGTTGGACTATGGTGAAAAAGATTCATGCGTGTTTTTCTTGCCTAAATATTGGACATTCGACCTGCGAGTGCCGTAGAAGGAGAGTATGCTCAGTAGATGGCTGCCAATGTAAACACAATAAACTACTTCATGAAGATACATCCCGTGTTCCCTTGCCAGCACACTCTAATAACAATAATAGTAGTGAGCCTAGCCATGACGTTTTAAGCTGTTTCCATGGTAATAAAAAACTGCTGTTTCGTGTACTGCCAGTTACCCTGGCAGTGCTCTATTTGATGACGGTTCCTCCATAACTATGCTAGATAAGGAAATCGCAGAATATATAGGTGTGCGAGGGAAAGTTAATAATTTGAATCTGCAATGGTTTGGTGGCCGGTCAGCGAGGGAGCCTTCGTTTACGTTCAACATACGATTAAGAGGTACCGGAAAGAACAAAACTCATCTCCTAAAAATTGTGTATGCCGTATCGAATTTAAATTTACCAATGCAAAGCCTAACTGTATGTGAGATAAAAGAAATGTTTAAAAATACGCCGTCGAACTTTATTAAACCTTATACAAACATTGTTCCAAAATTATTAATTGGCTTAGATCATGCCAGCTTAGGGTTACCATCCGATGTAAATATAAACAATTCTACTGGGCCATTTGCGTGTTATACGGAGTTAGGATGGGTAGTATTTGGTCCGTGTAAATCGGTATCACCTTCAACTCATTAATGCCTTTTCGTACGTGTTGAAGAGGAGGAAGAGATCCATAAAATGGTTGAAGATTATTTTAATATTGAAAATATGTGTGAACGAACCGCTCTTCCAATTCAGAGTGAAGATGACATTAGAGCGAATAGAATATTACATGAATCAATAAAGCGTTTTGACAAACGTTTCCAAACGGGTCTTTTATGGAAAAAAGATCTAGTAAATCTCCCAGACAGTTACTCGATGGCATTAAACCGTCTTGAAAGTTTAGAGAAAAAGTTGCGACGTGATGAAAGCCTTTATGTTGCCTATAGTGGGATAATAAATAGTTATATCGAAAAGGGATATGTCCGTAAAGTGCCACTAGAAGATATCCACATAACATCAGATAAAAAATGGTATTTACCTCATTTTGGAGTTATCCCTAACAAGGAGAAAAGAAAATTGCGATTGGTTTTTGATGCCGCTGCCAAGGTAAATGGGATTTCTTTGAACGACAATTTATTAAAAGGACCTCAGTATATTTCGTCACTACAAACCACACTTTACAGTTTTCGATCTGGAAAAATTGCTGTTACTGCAGATATTTGCGAAATGTTTCATCAAGTAATGATACAACCAACTGATAGAATATCTTAACGGTTTTTATGGAGAAACTGTGATTATAATTCTGTACCTGATGAGTACGAAATGATGGTAATGAATTTGGAGCCACCTGCTCACCTGCCTCACCTGAGGAGATTAAGAGTATCAAGAAGGGACAGTCACAAAGCCACTAATTTATTTAATTGCTATACTTTTAAGAGTATCAAGAGCGGATACAAAAGCCAATATTATTTAATTGCGACGAAGATGGTTTACTTAGGGGTATGGAAATCGATGCGGCTAAAGCATACGTACGCTTAGACGGCCAATTATTTTAACTAAAGACCATTACTTCCGAAGATTGTGTTAATGAGTTATCACAGTGAATGAAACATCAGAAATCATGAAGCCAGGATTGTGAAATAAGGAAAAAATTTGTTCCTCGATTAAGAGCCATAGAAGTGTTGTTATAATGTTGTGTGAAAACACATGTCATCCTGTTACTCCATCATGGGACCAGCTATCTGCGGATCGACTTGAGGCCTTATATTACTCCATTTTAAATACACTGGTCTTGACTACTTTGGGCCGTTAAATGTTAGTATGGTCGTAGAACTGAAAAGAGATGGGTTAGCACTGTTCACTTGCCTAACTATACGCGCTATTCATCTTGATTGAAATAGCAAATGATTAGCATCAACGGATCTTACATATCGCCTTGAAAAAATTTTATGAACCGTCGAGGATTTCCAGTTAGGATTCGTTCGACAATGGAAAAAACTTTGTGGGCGCCAACGAGAGGCTAAACCGCTTTGATACGTTTTTGAAGCCGAAATTACTTCAGCATTTTACTGTCTTTCAAAAGGCGTTCAGTGGGTATTTAACTTGTCCAGCAAATCCCTCCGAGGGTGGAGTGTGGGAAAGAATGGTCCAATGTGTCAAACGGGTTTTACGTCAACCACTAAAGAATGAATCCCCGAATGGACACGTTTTGCAGTCCCTACTCATCGAAGCTGAAAATATAATAAATTCAAGACCGTTGACTCATTTGCCCATCAGTCCACATGATGAAGAACCACTCACTCCAAACCATTTCCTTCTAGGAGCGCCTAATATAGCTCAGACTTCTTCAGTAAAGATTCCAGATAATAAAATATTCAACTGAAGAAGCAATGGCGCGTTATAAGATGTTTAAGAGATAGATTTTGGAAAAGATGGGTGTTGGAATACTTGCCGACTCTAACAAGAAGAGTTAAGTGGTGCGAGCCTACAAGGCCAATAAAAAAGGGGATGTTGTGTTTATATGCTATCCTAATATTCTAAGAAATCAATGGCGGCGAGGTTTGGTCATGCGTCTGTAAACTGGAGCTGATGGACTTGTTCGGAAAGCAGATGTGAAAACCTCAAGTGGAGAGTTACAACGAGCTGTTTCGAAGTTAGCTGTTCTCGATTTAGATGATGGTGAAGCTGATCGCTCCACGGGGGTGGGGGTGTTACGGAGCGCCCTAATAAGTTCCACATGAACAGCTGATTTTGTTATTGTGAATTATTGTTTTGTATTTTTATTTGATGTCTATTTGTAAACCGCCTTTTTGCACTCTTCTTTTGAATTCTTATTTGTGTTGTAAGATGTAAGTCAAATTTATATTTAATCGAAGCCTGTCTATTGTTGAAGATGGAGGTGCAAAACTGTGGTAAGTAAGTTAAATTAAATGTAATGTAATTTACATAATATTTTTAATTCCTCTAGAAATAAATGGTACGATTCAATCCCGAGAGATACTGTTTAAGGCAAACCTCCTTTCTTCAAGAGATTTTAGTTACAGCCGTAACAGTTATAATTATTTACATTATATGGAAACGAAAAGACAAAGTTAATTGTACAACCACTTATCAAGAAACTACGTCAACAATTCCACATTCTGAGAATCCCCCAGATAGACAACAAGTCATTAGAACCTTAAAACAAAATCTCCAAAATGATTCAATCGGGACGATTCAACTAACAAAAGGGGGAGTTATGGAAACAGTATGAAAATACACTTATACAAATTCACAGGAATGTTTCATTCAGTCTGGGAATTATCTGCTGACGACTAATAAAATATTTAATAAAAAATTGTTTTCAAATAAACCGCTGAGTGATACAAATAATTTTGTTGTAACTTAATATTATGTTTTTTACTAAAAATGTGTATTGTGCTTTTCATAAGGTATAATTATGACACTTAGAATTGAGTTAGTTTAGTTTTATGTAAGACGTGTTTTGTGAAAGTTGAAAATAAGCGGAAAAATTAAATAAAGGAAAAAATAATTTTTTTTAAAAAAAACATAAACTTAATACATTAATTTGTATATATGTATATATCCATCATTCTTTTACATAATATACTAAAGGTACGGTCACAGTTTTGTTATCCCTTGTTTGCCCGAAATATGACTGAAGCAACTAAAATTTTGTTTTGTGGTCACACTACGCACATTTATTCTCCCATTTTTGTTTCATCAAATAACTGCAAACAGAAATATTGGCAAACATGTTTGCCATATGGTCACACTTAGAAAATATTGGCCACAAAACACATGTTTGACCAGAATGTTGGAAAACAAAAATTCATATTGACGTAATTGAAGGTGAATATTTTTTCACTTTGTGTTGCGGAGATTCTGTGAAAATTTGCGAAGAAAAAAAGAAAGACTGCTAGGTGTTCGAAAATGGATTGAGGGTAGAGAAGAAGAATGATACAGAGACAAAATTATGTTTTTAATCACAATAAAATTGACATAAACCAAAGTTTACTTTTTTGCAGTGTAGTCACCATATTTGCAAATCGCGTACGTATGTATCTTAAAATAGATGTTAAATCTGAAAATTGGAAATCGAATGTATAGAAATTAAAGAATTTGTTTTAGGTCTAATTTGAAAATTTTTTATTGAGATTTTTTAGGAAGGTTTTTATGTCACTTTGGTTGAAAATTTATACTGCGAAATGATTGAATTCCAAAAGGAACTATACTTGTGTAAAAGGAAAATTGGAATTATGTTTTTGCGTTGAATTACAATTCTCGATTATAATCACTTGTCCCATTCATAGCATTGTACTTTGAATATTTTAACCTGCTTATTTTCAGGCACAAAATTTGCCGTGATAACTTGTAGAAAAAATCAAAATCATTGCAATAAAAATTCACATTTTTTATAACAAGAACTCTTTATTTTTATGTACTGAAGAGTTAGGTCGTTTCAGAGATCTTTTTTTCTGTAAAGAGATTTTAAAAAATACCAATTTTAAAAATAACCATTTTACTGAAAAAATCAACCCCTGAATAGCTTTGACTTGTAGAAAGGTATAGCAATTAATATCTGTATTAAAGTGTATTTAATTTCAGACTCTGAATGTATCTCTGTATATGCAGGCACTCAAATATTTATACGTATATAATAAATACATCTACAGCGAATACAGGGTGGCTAATATATAATGCAACAAAGTAAAGCACTATATTTTTTTAACATCAAATTTTAGAATCAATTTAGATTTGTTCGAATTTACCACCTTTGGTACGAATTATGGCCTTCAAACGGCCGACAAAGCCATCATATGCTACACGAAAGTGGCTCTGCTGTATTTTGACCCATTCCTGGCGAAGCGCCGTCTTGAGATGATCGGCACTTTAGTATTTTTTAGTGAGAACCTTACTCTTCAAAATGCCCCAGGCGCAAAATTCCAACGGATTGAGATCCGGAGATTTTGGTGGCCATTGTACGGTATAAATGAAGCGAGAAACCTCCTTTTTAAGCCATTCTTGGTTGACGCGTGCTGAGTGTGGTGGTGCTAAGTCTTGTTGGAACGTCCATGGTCTGCGGCCGAAATGTTTGTCTGTCCAGGGCTTCAATACTGTCTTTAAGACATTTTCCCGATAATATTCAGCATTTATTTTGACCCCACGGTCGAAGAATACGAGCGGGAAGCGACCATCGGCCATTACGGCGGCCAACACCATTACCATTGGTGGTGCTTGAGTTCTGGTGGCCAATCGCAGGTGTAAATTTTCAGCTGACCTCTTTGACAAGTAAACCCGATCATTTTGTTTGTTCACAAACTGCTCAATTTGGAATGGCTTCTCATCGGAGAAAAACAAATTCGGTAACTAGCCACTCTCGTGCAAGCGAAGTAAGTCCTTAGCTTTTTCCAGTCCAACTTTTTTTTCCATCCGTGAGCTATTGCACTTTTGGAACTTCAATGGATTTAGTCCAAGCTCATTTTTCAATATGTGTTGCATTCGTTCTCGCGATATGTTCAGCTCACGAGCAATTTTTCTACCACTGCGGCATGGATTTCGATCAAATCTGGTCTTCACTTTCCGGGTCATTTGTGGTATTGTTACCGTTTTTTCTTCCATTTTTTGGACGCGATGCAACACTGCCAGTATCACGGTAATGAGCAATGGTACCTGTATTTTTCCAGCCAAATATAAAGCAATCACACTATCACGCTTGAATTCCATCACGAATAACTTTTTTTCTGAATGCAATAGATCAAAATGCTTTTGTTAGCTTGTAAATAATAAAATGGACTGTCACTGGAATAAATCTGTCAGCTGTCGGACGAGCGGTTTACAAATGACAACAACCTGAAGTTGGTTGCAATACATATCAGCCACCCTGTAAAAGGGTTTCCATAAAATATTATTATTCATTTATTAATTATAAAATACAATTATTGTAACTAATTAAAAGAAGGGAATACTAGCAACGTAGACCATCGGTTCCGAATAAAAACATTAAATTATATAAGGCTTAGTATTTAATTTAAAAATTTGAATTAAATGAATGAATTTAAAAATTGAATTTACGTTATCACAGACAGGAATTAAAAAGCTGGAAGGTCTTTTAGTTCCAATAATATTAATCCGGGAAGAGTTAAAAGCTGGACACTCATCTAAAATGTGGGTTACTTTAATATATCTATTGCATGTTGTGCAAAGAGGAGGAGGTGTTTTATTTAGAAGATGTTGGTGAGAGCATTTGCAGAGGCCTAATCTCAGACGAACAAAAGTTGTTGTAACATTTTTCTTGGAGGTTTTCTAGTAACTTGATTTCCTTCCAAGGGGGTTGACATTTTTGTAGGAGTGGAGATTATTGTGAAGATTATCTAAAAATAATGAAATATATATATATAATTGCATATATCCTTATTTTCCCATGTGTAATGTTCAACCGTTTGACTGCTACGCGGCGCAAAAGCGTTGCATTCAGTGTAAAAATTTAGTCAAAAAGCTAAAATAAAATTAAAAGACGAGATTCATAGGATCTATCTTTATACATAGATTATTAGAATTTTGTAGACTTTTTATTACAATAATTAATTCTAGTTTTCCAGCAGTTTCCGGACGTTCGCACCAGAATAGCTTAGCAGTCAAACGGTTAAAAAGAGGTCGCTTTTTAGCATCAGCGCCATCTGCAAGTTCGTTTCCGAGGATACCTACATGAGATGGCACCCATAAAGATTGATTCTATTTGAACTTTTTATCAAATAGTTTCTGATCTCGTTAATTAATTGTGAATCATAATTATTGGGTTCGCCGTCTAACGTTTTTTTTTTTTCAACTAGTGCTTAGTTCGTGAATGGTAACATTAAACTTATGTCTGATTTGACAGATAATTAGTTTTATACTTTAGCTGAACGAATATGGTTGTGTATACGCGTTTTTGCTTCGCTAAGTGGGCCCGCGATCGCCTTACAGAAGATGCCGATTTTGGCAAAAAATCAGCTTTTCAGAGGAAGCTCATTTTGATCTTGGCGTGTATGTAAACAAGCAAAATTGTCGCATTTGGGGCACAGAAAACCCGCACACATACATTGACAAGCTGACGCACCCAAAACGAGTCACTGTTTGGTGCGGATTTTGGTCCAGAGGCATAATTGAGATATCTTTCTTCGAAAATGAGCAGGGAGTGGCCGTTAGAGCCAATGGCGATCGTTATCGGGCTATGTTGAAATAATATTTATTCACAAAAATTGAAGAGGAGCTTATTAGCAATATTTTGTTAGGACGGTGCTACATGCCACATAGCCGAGGCTACACTCTATGTCTTGTGCCCTGTTTTTGAAGATCGCATTATCAGCCGCAGAGCGGATGTCGTTTGGCACCCACGGAGCTCCGATTTGACACCGTTAGACTATTATTTGTGGGGTGTCGTCAAAGATGAGTGTTATGCCGACGAGCCAGACACAATTGACGCTGTAAAGGACAATATTCGTGAAGCCATTGGTGAAATACAGCTGCACACAATCGATAATGTGCTTAAAATTTGGACCGATCGTGAAGGCTACTGCATGGCTAGCCGGGGCAGCCATTTGAATGAAATTATTCTCCATTATTAACCGGAAGGATTGTACTTTCAAATAAAAAAGTTATTTGGCGGACCCTATAGTATTCCAAATAGCTTGTATAGAAGAGAGACTGTCCGTGCATACTCGTATAATATATTTGATTTTTGGTATTCAGCATATTTAACAATATAATTAAAGCTTCAGCAGTAAAGTTAGAACAGTAGTGGTTAAGGTCGCCGTTTTGATCAATAGCTGCGAAAGTAGTAGAGGCAGATGATTTAGAACCATCCTTGAATAAGAAGTTTCATTTATTTTTAGAGAAATGGTCGACTAGGCTACAAAATGTTTGTTTATAAACCGTTTGTGGGATGTTAGCTATCATGAGATTAATCATAGATCTTATGCAAGAAGACTCTTCCAACATCCAAGGTGGTTCCGACTATTGTTTAGATTATATAGGGTTAATTTTTAAATCAAGGTTTCGTGATAATTTACCACATCTACCAATAATTGATTATATTCTATTGCTTCTTTTATCATTGAAAGCATTCAGTATCTCTCGATATAAAATTTTATTTTTACTGGTATAAAGCTTTGAATCAAGTTTGTAGGTTAAAGAAACAGTGCGATCTTCAATGGTTAATGGACCAGCTTCAGTTAATATATTGATAATTGGGCGTGTAGGGAAAGTAGGGAAATGCTCAGACGAGCATTAGCATGATATGGTGCCTTAATTAATTTTATATGTGATGGAGCACACCAACCATATATTGGAAGACCATAATCTATTTTAGCTCCAAGAATGGAACGTGTTATATTAACCATTGTTTAGTTATGAATGTTCCACTTCTTGGAGGTTAGGAGCTTTATGTTCAATACGTTGTTGAGGCTTTTCCTGAGTTCTAAACAATGTTCCTTAAAATTGAAACTCTTGTCGAATGTGATACCAAGAATGCGTAAGAGGTTTACACGTTTAATTTTTAAATTTTTATATTCGACGTCAAATAAGCTGTAGTTCCTTTAATTACAGATATGTAAAAGACTACATTTATCAATCGAAAGTTTGGGACCTGATGTGAGACTCCGGTTATCAATATCCCTCAGAATATTTGTGAAGGCGTCTTTAACTTTATTATTATTCCATAAAATAAATTATTTATTTTCTTCAAATTTGGTTTTATACATAAAGTTTTTGATATTTTGGTGATATTTTAGTTTTGCTAGTAGGCAACACAGCCTAAAACAGCTGTTGTTTGCCACTGTTTGACCTTACGAAAAATATGCCCAAGAATTATGAAAATATTTGTCACATTAAAAAATATTTGTTTGACGCTAAACCCTACAAGAAATTAATGACCGAAACTAATACATACAAGACCTACCTACCAGTACACATGTAATTTTTATTTGACTTTTTATGTTTTAGAGTTGTATTTCTTCAAAAACACATCAATGTTTACTGTTAAATGATTGGTAAATTTACTAATTTAAAAAATTCAGTCGTACTTGGCTTTGAAAACAAAAATTTTTAGCTTCTTAAGACGAAAACTTTAATTGTCGTCTTGTTTTGAAAAAAGAAGTGAAAACCATAATATCAAATAAAAATTATATGAAAACAGTAAAAGAAATAAATTTACATATAAAAATATACGTGAAGTGAAAGTGAAGGTAGTATAACATTTGCATGATTTCATTGCAAATGATGTGTGGTTTTAACTTGTTTTCCACCATATTTACGGGAACATATTTAAATGTCCAAGGAGGATTATGGATTACTTACAATTTATTGAGACAGGTTTTTGATTTTTACAACATTTTGCCTTAAAATTTAAAGTTTTAAATTATTTTATTCTTTTATTTTATTAGCATCCAAAATTTGTTTTTGATATTGTTATACTTTCCATATGTTCTGCTATTGGCCAATTGTTTAATTTCTATACCATTTCAGTATTTGGAGGAGTAGTGTTTACCATTATAATGACTTTACATCAGGTAAGTAAATAGAATTTAAAAAAGACAAACAAAAATTATCATTTATTTAAATTGTTGCAATTGAATTATTATTTTTTATTAATTATTTATTATTTTTTAAATTTAATTATTAATTATTTATTTTTTTTAAATTTCAGGCTGTTTGCTGCTATTCTACTTTCTTGTGTTATATATCATCACAGCATTCCAACGATGGGTATATTGGGGGTATTAGTCGTTTTCTTTGTTGTATTTATGCGTGCCTATTGTAATCAACCTACACAAGCGTTATTATTATTAATATTATTACTAATTATAAAATAAATTATATTTTTTATAATAAAAATATATCAAAACAGAAAACATATTTCTTTTATAAGGGGAATATCAATTTATTCATCAAGTTTGACTAGTCGTATGACTAGTTGTTTGACTAGTCGTATGACTAGTTGTTTGACTAGTAAAATGAGTAGTTGTTTGACTAGTAAAATGACTAGTCGTTTGACTATTGAAATGTCAATTTGTGACTAAAAAACAGCGAAAGAGTGAGCAGGTTAGATATATGTTTTACAGTCGAAAGAATTCATATGTTAGAAAGAGAAGCAGAATCACATGTACATAAATGTTTACGTCAAGTTTTTCACATTGCTCTTAATAACTTGATAGGAACTTGTGACTAGTTCATACGTCACACTTGACAAAAAAGGACAACGCGGAGGTACTAAATAATACAACTCAGACGGACAAGGAGAGAAGTTGAAGTGAACGAAAGTTTTTCTTTAGACAGTAGTACAGTTGTAAGTGAAGTTGTCCGCTGAAGTTGCAAATTATTAAAGTGTATTATATTAAAATATTGAAGCTATTATCCGGACAGTGACATTGAATTAAACAAATATTTTCTTTCATTTCATTTTTTTTAACTTATTATTATCATACATATTATAAAAAAACTGAATTAATTAATAAATAAATAAAATAATAAAAAAATAACACAAACACCTATCATATTATCCCTACATATCATACATTAAATTTTGTTCTACAACTTAGCCAGTAATTGGGCAGCACTTAGTTCAATTCTTGGAAGCGATACAGTATTTAGTAGCTCGATCGAGACAACTCTGTTTGACTTTGACCTTAGAATTAAATTAAAGCATTAGAAAATCCACGAATTTGTATTTTCGATATGAACCAATCTGGGGATATGATTGAATCAGTTTTCAGAAAAATTACAGTAAGTAAGCAGTGCACTATATAGCGATGGTGTATAGTATATATCTTTTTAACGCTCTTTTGTTTATGTCTAACTGTATTTTATATGTCTGTACGTACTAAATTGGCTCATTTAACGCTGTTTCGATTAGCGCTGGTACTTATTGGAACGTGTCCCCAGCTTTAAGCGGGGTCTGACTGTAATTTGAAGTATTTTGTTTCAGATAAATTGATTCGGATCTAATGAAAATTAGGCATAATATGGTGAATTAATCTACATACCCGATTAAATCGGCTTCATAATTTTTGTTATCTGGTCTTGAATTATAATTAATTTATCATAGTCTTCACCTTCTTTAAGCATATTATCTATAAAGATTTCACTCGAACAAATTTTAAATTAATACATTGTCTCATTAGACATGTCACTCAGGGATATCAGACATCTAGTGGCCTAAGACGGCTTTGAAACTGTAGAAAAAGTAACAGTTTTCAACTGGAACAGCTTTTTATTTTTTGCAGGGGAACAATTAAACATTTCTATATTTTCCTCATTGTACAACATTATTACAGATTACACAGAAATTCAATCCATCCGCAACCTTACTCAAACATTTGTGAACCGATTTCCTAGATTTAAACTTTGTTGAAAAGGTGATGGATAATACAAATATATATATGTGAAACGGATATTTTTGCCCATACATCTTCCAACTGAGAACAATGACAATATAGATTCGACTAATCCAAAGTCTATATTCAGTTTCCACTTACATTTACACAGCATCCAACTCTATCGACAATGTAAGCGAAGGTCGGATGGGTCCAACTCCACCGACTTTGTAAGCGAAGATCGGATGGGTACAATATTATACTGATTCAAAAGGTACCTAGATATGTAGGTCTAAAATTTGTTTTACTGAAGCCGAAAATTTCTTTTAATATAAAAAACAACACTTACTATTTCTAATTTATACTTACTTAATTTATTTAATTAATTATTTATTTTTAATGTCACAATCACGGTTAAACCATTTGTATATTTAAAAACACTTAATATGAAATTTTACTTTGAAAGAATAGAAAAAACAAAGAAACACCAAAAAATTAATAACGGGACATCGGCTGAACCAAAATAAACAACAAAACTATATTAACAATATGATGCTACATTACTTAGCCATTTAATTCAGATGCAAGTACGATGGCAACATTTTATTCGATTTTGTTTTGTTCTTTAATTCGTATATGCATTTCATTTTACAATGTAACAGCAATAGGACTCATCCGAATCGGATGCTAGTTGTATGCTCTTAACCAACTTTATTTTATGTTTTCCTATTGCTGACAAGCTAATGGCTTGATAAATAAATAATAATAATAATAAGTATACATTTGGATGTGTTTCAAATTGTAATAACCTGCGAACTGCTGAGCAATTAAACAGCTGTCTTTTTTCTTTCTGATTTTGGCTTCTTCTTCTAAAATTATAAAAATTAACAATAATAATGCTTCCTCATGTTGCATTTCGAATTTTTATTTTTTTTTTATGTTATAATTTTTCCATTTACTTCTGTAATTCTAATTAAACAAATTTGTTTATTTTTGTTCTGTGAAGTTTTCCTTTTTTTTTGGTTTTTTGTTATCATATATACCTTTTCGTTTGTTTCTCTTTTTTTCAACACTTTATTTACAATCTATCCCTTTGGGATAATAAGCAAATTTGATACAATATTTATTTGACATGAAGTCGCCGTGGTCTAGTGAGTAGTGTGCTGGCTTATTAGACAAAAGGCCCGGGTTCGAATCTTAGGTCAGACACCAAAACGAAAAATATTTCTTCGGCGACTTCCTCTCAGCAGATTTCTGGCAAAGACTCTGAGAGTAAAAATTGCCATGAAAAGCTTCTCAAAAATCTGTCGTTCGGAGTCGACTTTAAACTGTAGGTCCCGCCACTCATGTATAAAATTAACGCACGCAACATAAGTGGTGTGAGAAGCTAGGTCGTAATCCTGACTGAAGGGTTGTAATGGCCAATTATGTATGTATTTGTTGAACTCCATTGCGACCAACAACGTACATATTATAATAATAACTGTATGTATTGATATATAAGAAAGCTTACAGAAATAAATTCAAATTAAAAAGTACATGTACTTTAAAAAAAAAAATTATTAAGAACTATTACTACAGAACAGGTATTCCCCGACTTACGAACGAAATAGGATCCTGGGGTTCAGTCGTAAGTCAAATTTCATACAAAAAAATTTAAGAAAAAAATTACATATGAATGAAACTAGCCAAAATTTATATTTATATTTATTTACATATATAAAATTTATATTTTAGGAATTCCCATCAACTACATATTTGTCTTCTTTAAGTATTTTATAAGAATAAAATTTGAAAAAAATGGTCGTAAGTTCGAATAGTCGAATCTTAAGTCGGGGACTACCTGCACAGGGTTTCATATTTTTAATTTGTACTTCCCACGAATATAACAGATAGACAGAGATGCTCTTTAAGGTCTTTATTTCCAAAACAATGATGCATGCGTACATGTGCTTATTACAGGGCAATAATTGTAAAGTAAATAAAAGCAACTAAAAATAATCTGATACAAGACTTAACTTCACTATGTAGTACAATTACAACGAAAATTATACTCACTTCAAATAAAAAAATCATAATTTTTATAAAATAAAAATCATAGTTTAAGAAAAAAAAATCCTCAAATCATATTTTGGTTGAAAAATCATGAAAAATATGATAAAATCATCATTCTAGCAACGCTGCTTACCTACTACTTTTTTACACTACTGATATTTATATGACAATACTGAAAATGTAGCTTCAGTAGTAAAATATGCTCTTACAACACAAAGTATACCTGTGACACAAAGCATAGTTCCGTTACTTCACAGGCAAACGAGTGCTCTTGTATACATTGAATAAATAAGAAATACACATTTCAGTGCACTCGTAAAATCAAGAGCAACAGAAAAGAGTACACTACAGTATTGCATACGGTGAAGGGTTAGCTAGCAGAATGGCTTGTGCAGACCTCTAGTACATACTTATGCAAATTTTATTTATAAATTAATAGCAGTTAGGTATATACATATTTATAAGTAGAAAAATAGATACATATATAATTAATTTCGAAATGGTAAATCCAGAATGTAGTGTCTTTTCGTCAATTTATTTCCTTGGTGTCATCAAGAAGAGCAATAGCTAATGGATTATCGTGGTGAATTAGCTTTCACTGAGCCTTCAATTTTGTCTATTACCTTTAGAATGGAAATGTCATTGTGGATGTAGCGTTGACAATGAGTCTCAGAAGTATTTAAAGTCGTTGATGTATTTCCATACTCGAATTGCTGGCCGTTCCCCAAAGTTGAATTCCATAGGTCCAAACTGGTTTTAAGATAGTTTTGTAATTTTTAATAATTTTGGGCCTAATAGCCAGAATAGACCTTTTGTTTTTATATTTAACTGCTGCTTTTTCATTTTGATATGAGTCTTCCAAGCTAACCTTCGGTCAATATGCATTCCTAAATATTTCACGCAGTCACTTTGAGGGATAGGATTTTTTTTTTTTTTGACGTATCTTAGGGCAGTTACCTCGTCGTAATGAAAGTGTGACATGTGTTGATTTTTCGCTATTGACTTTGATGTTCCATTTGTTTAACCAAGTTTCAATTACATTCAATTCATTTTGAAGCTGAACTGATGCAGTGTTTGGACAAACATTGGCCGTTAAAATAGTAGTATCATCTGCATATGTTGCGATTAAAGCGCATTCGCTAATTGGAATATCTGAGGTGAAAATTGTGTACAGTATTGGTCCAAGTACGCTACTCTGGGGGGCGATTTATTTTCACATAAAAGTTTCTTTTAGTTAGGTACGATTTCAAGACCAAATAAAATGAGGTTGGAAGTAATTTTTTCAGTTTGAAATATAACCCATTATCAAAGGCCTGCTGTACATCCAGAAAAACCCCTGAACAATATTTTTTGTTTTCCAATGTATCTCTTATAAATGCAACGATACGATGGCATTGTTCCGGAGTACTATATGTTTTTTCCTAAAACCAAATTGGTGATCAGGAATGATGTTGTTCTTTTCCAAAACTGGCAATAATCTCTTCAAAAATATTCTTTCAAATATTTTGGAGAATATTATCTCTGCGCACTTCCACTGCGAGGGAAAGTAAGTCAGCATTAACATACGAGTTATAAATAAATGTTATAAATAAGATAGCCTTTTCTGGCAGTGCTTGAATTACTTTTCCACTTATGCCGTCGTAACCAGGGAACTTTTTGCAGTTTAGTTTTTTATTTCCTCTTTTACTTCAGTTAGAGATACATGCCTTATTGGCTAATCCATAGGGCAAGAGCTATCTAGAAATCCATTTATTTCATCAGTAAAAGGGTTAGGATATGGCTAAGGTTGAAAAGTACTTTGTAGATGACGAGCAAATGCTTTTATCGATTTTGCACCATACAGTGCTACTATCTTTCACCGGAGCATTTCTTTTTGTTGGTCTTTTTATATATTTTGTGGCATTCCACAACGAGAACTCATTATCTTTTATATTATTGGTATTCAAATTACTAAGATAGGTACCAATCTGATCATTTTTCATATTATAAAGAGTAATTTTTAGGTCTTTAGCAGCTTTATTGAAAATGTATTTGTCTTTCTCTTTATTAATAAAAGCTGCCTGATCTCAGATGTTAACAAAATTTGGTTATGATTACGTTGAATCGGTGATTTAGTTGATAAAAATCCTGCTTTATTAATTACATAATTAAGCCTTTCAACGGCATCATCAATTTCTGCAGGGACTTTTAGAGATGTATTAAGATTTATATTTCTGTCAATCCATGTAGCAAATGAATTTAAATCGGTTCTACCATTTATGATCGTTTTTGTTGTATCTGGCTCAAGAGTAGTATTAAGTGTGGCTATGAGAGGTGTGTGGTCGGAGCTAAGTTCATCAATAATAGCAATGTCAAGAAGTTGACTAGAAAGTCCAGAGAAAACAGCAAAATCTAGGACACCATGTATTTTTCTAGTATCTGTAGGCCAATATGTTGGATTACCGGTTGATAGGACAGAGTAGTTAACTATACATTTGTAAAACTCGCTACCTTTAGGATTAACTAGTCTTGAACCCCACCAGGGGAGTTTGGCATTAAAATCGCCTGCAACGAAAAATCTGTGTCCCAATTTATAAAAAAAAGTAGGCAATTTAATCGAAAATCGAGGTGGAAAATAAATAGCACAAAACGAAATATTATTTTGATCACATATGACATTGATACAAGCAGCTTGAAGATATGGCTCTCTTACTACATCTAATAGTGCATATTTTATTGTTGATGTTATAAAAATTGCAGCCCCAGCGTGTGGTCTATCATCAGGGTGATTTGCCGTTATCAATTCATATCCTCTTATTTTAAAGAAGGATCTGATAGTAAAATATTGCCATTTTGTCCTTTCTTGTGAAAGAGATAAATAAGAGCTGTTCCACTTCTGCCAGAAGATTTGTAGTAACTGGGTTGCTCTTTGCCACCTGTTTAAATGACCAGTATTAGTTTCGATAATATTGGGCTCACATATAGAGACGAGTGAACCACCAATTAAAAAATCACATCGAGATCATCACAATTTTCAGAGATGGGACACAGTGGTTGAGAATTTAAAACTGCAGATATTTGGTATACCAAAGTACGTAGTTCATCAAACGTGAGCTTGTTAAGGCCAACTGTGCGATAAAAATGCTGCTTAGCCAACTTTAAAACTGCCTCCCATAATCCTCCGAAGTGAGGTGAGCGTGGTGGAATGAATTTCCACTCAATTTCATCTTCGAGACACTGTTGTTGGATCAATTTTTTATGTGACTCACTTATGAATAACCGATTTAAATGGGCTAGCTCATTTTTAGCGCCTACAAAATTAGTTGCATTGTCGGACTAAATTATTTTGGCTTGCCTCTAATAGCAATGAAGCGACGAAGGGCCGACAAAAATGCTGAGGTTGATAAACCCTGGACTACTTCAATATGTGCAGCTTTAGTTCAAAAGTAAACAAAAATTTAATTGTAACGTTTGATAGGTAGGCGATTTCTCACTTTTAATTTATAGTAAATTGGGCCGCAAAAATCAATTCCTGTGGTATGAAAAGCTCTGTTTTGGGTAACTCGATCAGCAGGCAAACTACCCATTATGTGTTGAATGAGTACTGGCTTCGTTCTAAAACAACGTATGCACTTTGAAATCACAGAGCTTACCAATTTACGACCTCCGATGGGCCAATACTGCTGTCGAACTGTAGCTAGTAAAAATTGCGGTCCAGCTTTCGATGAAAATGCGGATTTTTATTAACGTTTTAACTACTACATCTACCAGTTCAGCTAGGAGACACGCAGCAGCAAGCTCGAGTTTTGGAATAGTAAGACTTTTCAGAGGTGAAACTCTAGATTTAGAGCAAAGCAGTAATGACTGAACGGTGTCTTCAGATTGCGATCTTATATAAATGTATGCGCCATAAGCAGCCAGGCTGTCATCAAAAAATGCGTGTATCTGTACCTTTAAATTTGACTTCAGGACACATCCAGGAAATTTATAATATTGTATGGAATCGAATTGCGATATATATTCTAGCCATGCAGAGTGTAGAGATTGTGGTAGGCTTTCGTCCCACTGTAGCCCCAACTTCCATAAATGCTGCATAAAGATTTTTGCTTTGGTAATTATAGCGCCAATTAGACCTAAAGGGTCGTACAAACGAGCGATTCAGGAAAGAATAGAGCGCTTTGTAACAATTTTACAGTCTTCAATAGGGTTGAACGAAAAAATAAAGTTGTCCTCCTTAGGATCCCAATTTAAGCCAAGAGTTTTGATAACATCAGTGCCATCATCAAATTTCAGAAATTTTTCGCATTTAGGTTAGGTTAGGTTAGAGGACGTATACTTGTCAATTCTGACAAGTACAGTACTCGTTGGTCGAATTGACCCATTGCACTATGTCCTAGCTTCTCACACCACTTATGTTGTGTGCGTTAATTTTATACATGAGTGGCGGGACCTACAGTTTAAAGTCGACTCCGAACGACACATTTTTTTTTTTTTTTTTTGCGACCTGGGATTCGAACTCGGATCTTTCGTCTAATACCTACTAGACCACGGCGACGTCAAAACAGCTGGAAAATTTGAGCACCATTTTCTAATGATAAAATTACCTCGTTTTAGCAAAACTGTAACCTGGTTTCCAATTTCTTGCACCTCCTCAATCGAATCGCCACCGGACAACATATCGTCAACGTAAAAATCACGCTTTACAATTTTTGCGCCTACTGGATAACTAGATCTCTCTTCATCTGCCAACTAATACATTGCTCGAATGGATAGGAACGCTGCAGGCCTTATTTTACCGTATCTAGGGAATACGTCTTAATTTCCTCTTCTTCACTTTTTCTCCATAAAATGCATTGCAGGAAATTATCCGGATAGGAAACACGTACGCACCTATACATTTTACATATATCTCCACTAAGAGCAACCTTAAAACAACGATATCTTAAAAGCGTATTAAAAAGTTTGGGCTGTATAGTTGGACCAGTGTACAAAATGTCATTTAGAGACAATCCAGTTGTTGTTTTTGCAGAGCCATCAAACACAACTCTCGACTTGGTTAACGTACTGTCTAGCTTAAGTACACAATGGTGTGGATAAATTAGAGACATATGGTTTCACAAAATATACTCAGCCATAAATTCTGAATATTGAGCCTTAATTTGAAGATTTTTTCTAAATGTCCTTTCCAAACCTCTAAAGCGATTTAAAGCACGGTCATACGAAACACCAAGGGAGTTTCTACCAAATCCCTCCATTTCAGGTAATCGAACAGAAAACGAACCGCATTCAAGAGGAACGGCATTTTTCAAAAAATTATTCTCGCAGAAAACATCTTCATCTGATAATGAACTACCGCTGCCAAAGTTATTCTCGATTTCCCAGAAGCTTTTCATCACCGAACACAATTCATTATATTGCTTAATATTTGAGTTTACTGCTAGAGACCACGAATGACTCAAGAACTACCGCCAGCAACTACCCAACCGAGCAATGTTTTTTGTAATACGTGGAAGTTTTGGGCCAATTTAATTTGTCCAATTGACATTAGATCGAAAAATAGTTCGGCTCCAATCAAAATATCGATACGCCCACATTTGTCAAAAAAAGAATCCGCAAACTCTATGTTTTTAGGCACTTTCCACTCTGATGTGTTTGTAACAATACTGGGCTGATAATTAGTGATGCAGGGAACTACCATGGCCTTTAATGTTG
Organism: Sarcophaga peregrina; assembly: GCA_014635995.1. Classification (NCBI taxonomy): domain Eukaryota; kingdom Metazoa; phylum Arthropoda; class Insecta; order Diptera; family Sarcophagidae; genus Sarcophaga; species Sarcophaga peregrina. The sequence goes on from CM025790.1 coordinate 74,639,758, forward strand.
TTGAATATTTTTCAGCTCTGGACTTTATTACTAATTCAACAGATTTATCAAGAGTAATACTTCCATCACCTATTCCTGAAATCGTTGCAAGAGACCTGCTACCTTTTAATTTTAAAAAATTTGCAAGACGATTGGTAATTAGGTTAAGCTGAGAGGCCGAATCTAATATTGCGCGTCAGGGTACAAAACTTCCAAAATCGTTTTTTACCATTACTAAGGCCGTCGCAAGAAAAACATTCGTATTGGGCGATATTTTCTGCATATCTGCATTACCGGACGAAATTAATACAGCTGGATTGGTTTGCAAGAACACTATCGATATGCAACAAAGTGTGATGTTTTAAAAAACAATTTCGGCAACAACTTGAGGTGCAATTTTTCATAGTGTGGCTATTTCGTAAGCAATTTATGCACAATTTCATGTTTTTGCTTCTTTAAGGCGTAGCAGGGGCGACAAATTTAGAAAACGAGAACAGCCACTTATAAAATGGTCCATAGAGTCACAAAAATGGCACAATGTAGCTTGAGATGCGACTGAAACATGAAAATGCCGACTCGAATTAAATTTTTTAGGTGTAGCTAAAGAATTTTCACAATTTTCAGCCATGCGACACCTTTTCTCTATAAATTCTGCCATTGAGGCCCAAGTTGGCAGTTCATTTACTTGTAGCCCCTCTTCCCATTTCATGAGCGACTTCATGTCCAGCTTTGTTGCTACTAAGTGAATTAAGGACCATCCATAATTTGTTTTTGATTTCCAATTGATTGCATAGCACGCAAATCAGCTTTGAAACCATCACTTAAGCGACGTAACGATTCAGCAGAGCCATTTAAGGGCAAAAATTTCCTTAATATGTGTTTGAAAATTTAGCAGCTTGTTATCAAAGCGGTTTTTCAGCAATACCAGGGCTTTCTCATAATGGAATTTTTCAAGCTTACTGACTTGACAATTATCATTTATTATTGTTGAAAATAAAGAGAAGAAGTTTGGCCATTCCGAATATGAACCACGAAATTTAGGAAGTTGGATTTCAGGCACCTTTGTTTTACGAGACATTGTTTGAGAGGGGCCTCATCTAGAGAGAACTGTCGAAAAGTTAACGAGCGTTGGTTAGATTCAAGTTTGCGAAGAGCATTAATTTGGTGAGACAGTTTGGATTTAACTTCAAAATACAGGGATAAAAACACCAACTATCCCCACTTTCTGAAGCACTGCACCTATTACGTTCGATAATATCCTGCGCCTTTTTGTAGTCCTTGTAAAGTTCATCAATATAATTCAAACGAACTGAAAGCTCCTCTTCATTGTATTTCTTCACCTGGAGTACTGCGAGAGTTTTGTCTAGGTCCTCTAACCGTTTCAACGAAGCAGCAACTTCAGAGAAGTAGGGCGATAAATCCACTTCTTCTTGGGTGGAAGACCTTTCTAAATTTATAGTAGAAAACCAACTGACAGCGGACAATAGTAGATTTGACTAGTGTATTTTCATATAAATCTAAATATTAATGGAAAGTATTGGTGGCCCACTTAATAATTTTCATTTTTCTTATTTTTAACCCTTAACTATTTTTTTTATCTTTCTGTGATGTAAAAGTAATTTATTTAGTATTTTCCATTTTTTTCACTACAATAAGTTGTATAAATTAACATTTTTTTTGTTAAATTTACATAATTATATAGTATTAAAATTTTAGCATTAATTTGTGTAATATACTTGAAATCCCGTTTATTAGACAGTGTATATAAATTAAGTCGCCTAGTATAGTAAGTAGTGTGTTGGCTTATTAGATATAAGGCCCGAGTTCATATCCCAGGTCAGATATCCATATAAAAATATTTCTTCGGCGGCTTCATCTCAGCAGATTTCTGGTAAAAACTCTGAGAGTAAATAAAATTGCCATAAAAAGCTTCACAAAAATTTATCGTTTGGAATCTACTTTAAGCTGCAGGTCTTATCACTATATAAATTAATTTAAGTATTACTATTTGTTTATTTATAGTTTAAGAATATAGATAAATTTTGGCTAAATAGGGATGTCACAAATTCCGATCGGAATGGTTTTGATTCCGTATTTGCAATTCCGATCGATTTTGTTTTCGGTTCTTCAAATTCCGAACGATTTTGTTCATTCCTAAATATTATAAAATTGTTGCGTTTCAAATAAAGTATGGCACCGTAGTGCAAGACAAAAGAAATGCAGAACCAAAACAAAAGAAGAAAAAGGCGCTGATACAAAAATTTCAATTGAAATCCAAAAAAATAAAAAATTGTGTATTAAAAATGTCGGATATTTCAATTATTGCGGTTGTTGAAACAAGGAGACGACAAATCGTTATTAAAAAGGTGCGCCGAAATGCATTTTTGTAAAACTGAATTAAATGCAACGTATAAATATTTTTTGTATTTTCTTTTGTCCATTGTTTGTGTTGCCACCGCTTAAATTTGTTCTATTTAATAAATTTTTTTCTCAAAAATAAGTGGATTGGCAATACTTCGATGAAAAAGTATATCACTTTATTTTGTTTCTCTCAGCTAGTTTACAAAATGTAATTCTTTAAGCATAAATATTAAGTAAATAGTTAGAAAACGTATGTAATAATAAAATATACCATTTTGTCTTTCAGTTTAACTAAGTTTTATTAATATTTGTCTTAATAATCATTAGAAATATCAAAACCACTTTGAAAATTTGAAGTGGTTTCATTCCGAAGAAATTTTTCGTTTTCTAAAGACTCTACTTTCGGAATTGAAACTACTTTCGATCGGAATTGCGTTCTGTGACATGGCTGTATATACAAAATCCATTTTACGATTTAGTTGTTATTAAGCGAATCCATGAACCAAAATGGAAGGCCCTTAACAGTCTGTAGAATTAGTATTTGAAGTGCATTTTGATCATTACCGTAATCTAACGTTTTCAGCAATATATATGTCTAATTGAACCTAATTCTTGGAAATGAAGGTTATTTTTCATATTCCTCACAGTATTACCTGAATTATCACTCCAGTTTCAATGCGTATAATATAAGTCGCGTACTATGTCTGGATCACAGTTCAAAGTTTCAGACGACTCTCATGAACAACCGCATAAGAAGGCTTACTGCCTTTGAGCGGCCGCCGGTAATGTGCTAAGTACGTGTGCTTAGGAACCCACAACTGCAGTTATCCAATGAGATCCGTTCTCAGGATCTGTAAAAAGTAAGCAATGATATAGGGAGCTGGATTACGGTGTTATGCGACTCGTACCAAGGATACGTCTGGCTGGAGGCCCCCTTCAAAAATATTCCACCTGTCTACCTCAGTGGATATTTATTGGTCTTGCCGGGTTAACGGCAGTTCCTTCAACAATGAGAGCATAAATAAAACCTATTAACGAAAAACAAACAAAAATAAAGAACGTCTGTCTCCAAACCCTTGTCCAACCTAAAAGGGGAGCAGTTCCAAACCAATGAGAAGTTCAGCCTCCAAGGGTAAAGCATCTACCAGAAGAATAAGATATCTACTTTTTCCGTCAGCTTTGTAGAGCGGTGGAACTGCGTAGGTAAATCCAGTCAATAAAACCGCTGCTGCAAAGGTCCATTTATCTTTCGCTGCTCTCCGTATTCTTTCTAAACTACAATCAATAAACTCTTAGATGAGGAAAACCAGAATGGGCACGCAAGAACGCCTTGCCGAAGCATTGTAATAAGGTACCTGTAAAAGTTAGCGACAAGCCTGTAAGAACTGATTGTTTGTGGTCGTTTTTCCTGACATAGGTAAGAAGAGAGCTTTTAACGTTATTAAGAATAGAATTGAGCATATTCTTCTTAACCCTTTCGCTATAAGTTTTTACTGGGTTGCTAAAAAATCCAATTTTTGGCCCTAATAACAACAATCAATACTTGATTTGAGAAAAAATCTACCCTAAATGTGTTTTTTGCACTATATCCATATGGATACATATTTCGGTTATGGTAAAGAAAAATGCTAATATATTATACTTTTTATATTTGAGATTTTATTTATTTCAGTTGTTTAAACACATAGAATACACTTTTTTACAATAAAAGCAAACACTGCAAATATTTAAATAAACAAATTAAAAATTATAAATCTAAAATTCATATAATTACAAAAAATAAGGACAAAAATAGTATTTGTTTTACACAAAAATAATCTAAAAGAAAAAATAAAATCTTACCAATAATTTATTCATTTGATACATAATGAAACTCCTTGTAACAGTTTCTCAATCTATTAGGAATCCACAGGAAAACATTGCACTTTGAACACTTGTACCTAGTTTGACCCTTACATCCTTTGACTTTGCATCTTAATTTGTCTGCCGCATGTTCGGGCCAATGCTGACTTTTATTACGTTTCTTGTCGGATGACGTTGGTCCAATTGGAATATCCTCATTTAGGCGTGACGTTGGGCGTCCTCTTTAACGGGAACATGCCTGTTGCTTGGAGCGAGCTAAAAGCCCATTCGCAATATCATTACGAAAGCTCAATAAGTCCATATACTAATTTTTCGGATTATTGTTTTTGTGATCCATTCGGTACTCTAACCACGAGTTGCATACTGCTAAATCAATGAAGTGGTCAAAATTCTTAAGAGTCCACTTCCCAGATCTTACAGAAAGAAAGGCGGAAATCCATTTTATCTATTCCTCCCATATTGATATTGTACTCTGATACAATGTTTGGTTGTGTTATTTCAAAGTTTTTCTTTTTCTCAGAAGAAAATCGGGACACTTTATTTTCGGGTTCAATGCCATGGATTAATGATAAGAGTTGCACAATTCTTCCAAGCCATTTGAGAAGAAAAATATTGTCTGCTCTTTCTACACGGAAGTCAAAACTTCCACGACCTTCTTTTTTCAAATCTTTCTTAGATTTAAAATCAATTTTGCCGAATCTATTTCCTCTTATATATGTGAATATAATTTATAACCACAACTTGCGTTTGTATCCATATGGATAGATACAATGTTTTAAAAATCCAAACAGCTTTGTTGTTGTTTAAAACAAAAAACTATTAATGCAAAAAGTTATAATAAACATTTTTCTTCATGTTGGATGTGTTTTTTTTTTTTTTAAATTATGGTCAAATATTTATGATACTTGTAAAATAAAAAAACCTTTTTTCCAAAAAAAAAAAAAATTATTAGAAAACGTTTTTTTAAAAATGCTTTCTCAATTTTATAAAAATTCAAAAAGTTTTTATTGAAAATGATGCATAAGATCTTAGAAAACAATAATAAGTCGATATCTAAATTAATTCTTAGATGCCTCCAAAGTTGAATGTATCCATATGGATACAATATAGCAAAAGGGTTAATCAATTTAACAATGCTGATTGCGGTAAGCTCCACCCGCCTGAATCTTATGGATGTTCTCCTGCAACATAGCTTTCCACCTAATTGATCTCAGAGGTGGTCAATGGTGTAGAACAGACAAGAAGGAGTTCCCTTGCTAATTAGAGTGGACAACAACACTTATCATCGTATATGGGGAAGCTCGGATACTAATGAACGAGGCTAGTCAATGGTTGAATAATTTATGAAATTTAAACTGTCGACTTTGGATATACATAGTAACGAACCCACATTCTTTAATTCAGTACACAGGGAGGTCAAGGTATAATTGTAGTAAGTGACTCAAACGCCTGTTCTCTATTGGACAACGCATACATAGCGTATGTCTTTAATAGAGCGAAATCGAAGGCGACCTTATAGAAATAGACAGGATACTGACTGGAATCATTTATATAAATGTTTCTTGGTGGATTAGCAGACTTACCAGTTATTCAGGAAACAGCTAGTGTGGATAAGGCAAAACCTGCAAAGCAAAAATTGTGGGGCGAGGTTTTTAACGAGGCTAAGTTAACGATTAATGGAATAACTAACAACAAACTCTCAGAGGTCCTTTTGTGTGGAAATGGAAAAATCTAATAATGCTAACAGACTTTTAACAAAGACGAAGTATGATGTAGAGTCTATTATGTTGTGTTGTAATTCTCCCAGTGAGAAGGCTCTTAAAGTATTTCTTGATACCAGTTTTCGAGGTAATTGTAAACGCAAACAATACTACCATCGTTGGGAAATATCTACGTAAATTTTACCTTACTTTTTTATAGTAGTGTAGACACTATACGGTGGACCATTGCTATATTCAAACATTTTAAAACGCCTTTTGCACGTTGAAATTAGTTACGAAAAAAGATTGAAAAACTTTTTTGCATTTTCTTTTAAACTTTCTTTCGCTTTTGCAAATTAAATTAAAAAATTAATTTCACAAATTTTGTTTTCTTTTATCGCGTTGTTCTGCTGACAGTTCTGTTGACAGATATGACTTTATATTATAAATGCATGGAAACTCCAGAATTAAAACGATGAAATCAATTTGCTCTTTTTGATATTTGTATACCATGTTTGCTTTATATATGTTATTATAATATATTTATATATTATATTTATTTAATATATTTACCTTATATAAATTAATTATATTCCTTGATTTATATGAATAGATAATAATAATAAATTCTTTAGATTTTAATCTTTTCACTTTTTTAATTATTTATTTAATTATTAACTCAAAACACACAAAAAATGTTATTTTAAATAACGGAACTTTATCTAAACTTTACTATGCGAAACAAAAAATGAAAGAAAATATCAAATAAAATGTGAAATCAAATACAAATCTGTGTATATACTAGAGGTGTGCACCAGAGACCTGCGCCGAGCAAATTTGTCGGCGGCGGCGGCTAAAGTTGAAAAGGTTCGGCGGCGGCTTTAAGTCGGCTGTCAGCCGAAATATTGTAAAGTTTCGGCGGCTCTTTTATTTATTTAAATAATATGCATACAACATTTCCAACATTTATTTAAAGAACAAAAAAGACATGTAAATCCATGTATAAAACATTAGCCTCACATAATTGGTCATTACAACTTTTCAGTCAGGATTACGACCTTGTTTCTCACACCACTTATGTGTGTCCATTAATTGTATATGAGTGTTGCGGCCTACACTTTTAAAATTGACTCCAAATGATAGATTTTTGAGAATTTTTTAATGGCAACTTTATTTACTCTCAGAGGTTTTGCCAAAAATTGCAGTAAATTTACTAAATAATCATTGTTAGCAAATCGGTTATTAAAAATTAACGACTAAAGAAAAAGTTAGAACAAAAAGTAAAATTACACACAAATTACACGTGGAGCTAATTACAAATGCTACACGCAGAATCAAAAATTACACACAATATGTGTAATTACACACAAGGTGGCAACACTGGTCTGTTGTGATCCGAAATGATATAAATAGTGATGGTTGCTCCACTATGTTAAAGGGCCTTAGATCTCTGCAGCACATTTGCACAAGCAGACGTGCGTTAGCGAATTTTTCGGAATCTGCATTTTTAGAACTTCCTTAAAATAAGGATTTTATTTTGGCATTCGAATTTTAAAATTTTTTCGATTTTACGTCAATACCATGAGCACGTAAATAGTTACAGAGGTTTGATGTCGACGCAGAAACTCCAAACCTGAAATTATTTCGCATTTTATAACACTTACAAAACAATTATCAGAAATAAATATTCAAAATTAGAGTTTCAATTATTGTTTTGGGAAATCAATACCATTAAAAATTGCAAGGTCGTCATCGGAATCAGAGGAATTTATTTATGAATTATTGAAATTTGTAGTTCATTGGTTCTCCATTACAATTTTTGTCTTTTAAAAAATTTAACGTAAAGTTAAAAGGTAAAGTTAAAGGTATTCAAAATTTCCATATCAAAAAATTAAAAATTTTTCTATTAATCACAATTTTCTATTATCACAAAATGAACAAAAAAACATCAATAATGTATTTAAGTCTAGTAAAACAAAAATATAAATATCATATTTTTTATATAATTAAAGTTTACTGTATACAATTTTAAAAACATATTTTCATATATTTTAATTTTCTTACATACATAAAACGGCGGCTGAATTTAAGCCGAATCAAGCCGAATAAATTTTCGGGGGCGGCGGCTTTTAAATTTTGTCGGCGGCTCGGCTTAGCCGGCTGTCAGCCGATCGGCGCAGGTCTCTGGTGTGCACAAGACATTCTGCATTCTTTTGCTCTTGATTTTACGAGTGCACTGAACTGTGTATTTCTCATTTATTCAATGTATACAACAGCATTCGTTTGCCTGTGAAGTAACGGAACTATGCTTTGTGTTGAAAGAGCATATTTTACTACTGAAGCTACATTTTCAGTATTGCCATATAAATATCAGTAGTATAAAAAAAGTAGTAGTGTCAAAAAAGGTGTAATTGAAAGAATGACATTTAGTTTACTACTCATCGCTGATTCTTTATTTACAAAGTTATATGTATGTACTAATAAGCTTACAGATTAATATGTACATTCTAAATACAACACCCCAGAAATAAAAAGTTTCAAAAAGTTACTGGCAATGCTGGCGTCGATGAAGATGTTCGGTTGCCGAAAGCAAAAAAGAAATGCATGTTGTGACTCTATGAAGAGTACAATATTTTTGTTGCACTCTTCACACAACTCTCTTTTATACTGTTGTACAATGGTTTACAATGGTGCAATTGTTTTTTTGTACTCTATTTTTGCATCCCACTTATTTATATTTGCAGTTACAATCAGTATTCGGTCTTGAGAAAAATGCAATAGTGTGTATATATGTCTTGTGCACACCTCTAGTATATACGAATAAAGAACAAAGCAAGTTTGCGAGTACATGAAATTGTGAAATCACCCCTTTCTCCAATAAACTCAAGAGTTTTCAAACTTGTTTCGAAACTAATTTCAACGTGCAAAAGGTGTCTAAATTATCAGGTACTGATGGCGCTACTTACGGACCTACAGGAAACATTTGATTTGGCGATTCCCTGCCTGCAGCGAATATTCTGTGTCTGTATTACGTACACATATGTATATGAGAAGCGAATGTCCTTTTTACCCCAAAAGTTTTATAGTTATCGTTAACTTAAAGCGTTGGCAAACGTCGTGTTCGATTCTTCACACGAAAATATATTGTTCCATTTTACCTATTTTATATTAGTATTTGCCAAGGACTGAAAATAACTTTTCGCGCTCTCTTTATATTCCACATATATCTTTATGCAACAATGTCATGTTATTTCTATAAATTAATCCACCATTTGACTTTAATTCATTCACTTTTCTCTTATTGTATAACTTATAAAAAAATTTGGCAGACATAATTAATTTAGTCTTTCGTAGTAAATTGGTTTACAATAATAAATTTTAAAATTTCATTTTAAAAATTAAGTACACTTAAAATTGTTGTAATGTCAGTAATACTACTTAAACCCATCGTTTTTGAGTCTTTATACATATGTAAATATGAAAAACTTTGCTTTTGGATTTCAGTAAGACGCCTTTTGCACGTTGAAATTTGTTTCGAAACAAATTTCAACACTCTTGAGTTTGTAGGAGAGAGGGGAAAAACGAGCGGGGGTGATTTTAGAATTTCATGTACTCAGAAATTTGCTTTGTTCTTTATTCGTATATACACAGAGTTGTATTTGATTTCACATTTTCTTTTATTTTTTGTTCCGCATAGAGAAGTTAACATCTTGACTGCCGCGGCAACTTTCAGAAAACTGCCCAATAACAGCAATTTGATTTTTTACATTATATTACTAAAAACTATTTTTAGATCGTAGATATCATCAAAAGGCAAAAATTATGTTTTTTAGGAGAAAAAGTGGGTAAGAGATAACTCGTAGTTAGTCAACGGTGTTAATATAAAGCTCCCTTATTTAAAATATCTTTAGTCTTTGTTGATTTTGTGTTTGAAATCAAAACATTAGCAAAAGAAAAATTTTAGCGCCAAACAATTAATTAAAAAAGGTTGAAAAAATAGAAAATATTAAAAAGAATATAATTTAAATAAGGTAAATATATTCAAAAATAATAACACATAAATGTATAATATATTATAATGTAATAACAAATATAATATTCATATAATGTTCATATCTTATGTTTGAACGTAAATCACAATGCCAAACAAAGTTGTAACTGACAAAAACAGCAGAACGACGAGATAAAAGAAAACAAAATTTCTGAAACAAATTTTTACGTCCAAAAGCGAAAGAAATTTTAAAAGAAAATGCAAAAAAGTTTCTCACATTTGTTTCGAAACAAATTTCAACGTGCAAAAGGAGTCTAAATAATTCTTAACTTTAATGCAGAACCAGGCAACACTTGCTATTGGTCAGTTGTTGCGAGCAGCGTTGCCACGGTCAAAAAAATTTTATAACCAAAATTAGAATAAAAATAACCAAATTCGAAAAAAAATGACCAAATTTTTTTTATATATGTAAATGCATTTGTTTTTTGACAAATTTAAGGTTTAATACAAAAATTTTATTTTTTTCTATGTAGTTAAACAGAAAAGGCCTAATTCAGTTTTTATTTGCAAATATCAGATTTATAATGATTTAAAAAATGGCCTAATTCATGGCAATGAATTTTTGAAAGATAAAGTCCTAACTAATTTTTTATTTCGTTCTAAAATTATAATTGCAACTCAAGTTGTGAGTTTATATTTCCCAAATAATAAATTTGCTTTAGCGGAAAAAGTTACTTAACAAATTTTTGCGCCGGGTCGAGTTCTCAAAAGTTTGAGTTCCTGTTTTTGACAAATAGGAAAAACGTTATACGTACTAACAACATTGTATTTCCCAATTAATTCCGATCAGTTGCCTTTGTTTTTTTGTGAAAAATATTGTTTAAGAGGAAAAAGTTTTAACATTAAAAAGATTAATAATGCAATAAGAATTATGAATGCGAACGAAAATTCTGATTCGGATAATGCTGATAGTATCCGAACAAAGAAAAATATTGCAAGAAAGTCCGAACGAACATATAACACAAATAGAAAAAAAAAAAGAATGGAAGGCCTTCAATATTTTGGCATATCAAATAAAGAACGATCACTTAAGCCTCTTAGAAAACTATTAATTACTGTTAATATGTTAAAAGCCCTGGCGTATGACCCATCAGGACAAATATACTGCAAAACAGGCATAACTGACGATTACGAATTTCTCTCATATAGATAAAAGTCGGCGATTAAAGATATATCACGAAAAAGAAATGGGACAACCAACAGGACTTAAAAGGTTTGTACCTGCATATTGTCATCTTTTTTAAGATAATTTGTCTTATAAGAACTAATTTTTTATAACTAACTTTTGAACTAGTCTTCTTAATTTCATGAATTATTACCGTTTATTATTTAAACCTAAATTATTATCATATATATTACTTTCAACGCAGATTTAAAAAGGCCTAACTTAATTTTTCTTTTCAAAGATATCAACGAAATATAGGCCTATCTTCGAAAACTTCATTGAAACAAAAATTAACAATTTTTTAAATGAGAAGTAGAATGTATTGCTGTTTTTTTTTTTTTTTTTTTGTTATTAAAATCCGTATTAAAATTTTTGTTGTATCTACAGTTTTACAGATTTTATTAAGGTTTTCGCTTCTCCTGTAAAGTAACAAAAATCGAGTTAAACCTTTTTTATATTTAGCCATCGAAATAATAAATTACGGTTTTTATTTATTTGTATTAAAATTTTTCTTAAAATTTCAATTGAACGTAGTAAAAATGCTTAAAAATATAAAACGCTTTGCTAACGATTGCAAAGCTTGTAATGGAAATTTTCAAATAATATTCAAAATGAAGAAAAAATACACATTTACACATTAGAAAACACAATAACCAAGTTTAGTTAAAAATAACCAAAACGGCAACGCTGGTTGCGAGAGCGAAAAATAAGAAAAGAGAAAAATTTATGCTCTCACATTCACTACAATACAGGCATGGAAGTTATGAAGTTATATACAATACAGTATGAATGTGTTACATAACTTTATATATTTTTATTAAATAATTCTTCTTTATAATCAAAATTTTAGCAATTTTTTCTTTTTCATAGAGTATTTTTAAAAAATTCTACCTTATATAAGTTGTTTTTGTTTTAGAACTTAAAGCTTTTTAAATAATTATCCTTTCAAATCAAAATTTTTGCAAAATTCTCTTTTTTTATAGAATTTTTTTTAAAAATTCTGTTCATTTAATAGAACTTTTTTTGAATAATTCTCCCTTCAAATCAAAAATTTGCAGTTTTTTCTTTTTTATAGAATATTTTTTAAAAAATATTCTTTTTTATATGTAGTTTTTATGAATAGTTAAATATAAGTTGTTTTTGTATTATTAAATTTGTTTTAATAAATTAGAATAATTTATTTTGAAAAAGGTTATAATTCTAAAAACGTACACCATAAGCTCATGTTAAAAACATCAAGTTTTCCATCCCTGTACTAGCAGATCTTCGTCTGCAAAATCAAGAAACTTGCGACGATACAACCTCTTTCAATGAATGCTCAAACAGTATTCAGTATCGCAATTTAATCAACTCAATGCCATAAAGATGTACTGAAATAATGCCAAAAAGGGTACCCACAAAATATTCAATGTTCAAAATAGTTTGGGTGAAAAATAAAGCAATTAAAATAAATTTTTTTCAGATGACTTAATTTTGTGTCCATTTAAATTTAAAGTCTGATGTCAACTTCGTACCAAAACATTTTTTATAATGAATAAGTATTTAAGTTTTTGTTGTTAATTAATTATTAAGTATATGAAATTAATAAATATTACAGTACTTTTCGCTTATAGTCACAACCCTTAAGTGCACACAAATTGAGGACTATATCGCTAAAGTGACTATAGCAAATTTTTTTTATATGCCACAATGTGCTTAAAAAGAAAATCTCATATATTAAATTTTCGTGAATATAACAAAAAATAAAAATTCATTTTTATTACAAAAATAAATAAAATGTACATGAATTCATTGCATTTAAAAATAATTATTGTTAATATTATTTTAAAAAAATCAGTAATTTTAGCTTGAGGTTATTGTTTACAGAATAAAAAATTTTTATTTATATCTTGCTCTGAGCAAAAATGAAAAAATTTTAAAAATATTTACTATGTAGTAGTGGTTTGTGATTTTGATAAATAATTTTTTAGAATGTGACAATATCGTGAAGTTTTTCTTATAATATAACTTTTAATAACCACGGATAGATGGCATATATGTGAAAAGTTCTTATATCAAAAATGGACTATAAAGTAAACTTTTTGTATGAAATTGATCGATAGAGACATAAATCTAATAAAATTGACAATATAACTAATGTGACTATAACAGGTAGTGACTATAAACGAAAACTACTGTAGTTGTTTTTGTCTCCATTTTTCTTAAATTTTTTTAATTTTTACGAAAAGGAAAAAATTGCTTAAGTGACTTAGGGCCATTATTACAACTTACCTTTAAAGTTGTCTATAGTTAAAGGTACCTTTAGCAAAAGTGAACGGCAAAGGTACCTTTAACTTATTTTGGTTATTACAACTTACCGATAAAACAAAATTAACTTTTTCAAAAATATGGCAGTGCCGGAGCAAAGTTGATAAAACTGCTTAATTAAACAGGTTTTTTTTAATGCAGTTCACAAGGAAAACTTCGTTTTGGTTGTTGTATATGCTAATTTTGTTTAAATTTGAAATTGCCACATCGAAAATAATATATGATATAGTAAGTTCAAACAGAAAGTGACCTTTAAATGTTAAAGGTAGGATGATCTTCCCTTTAGCTTATCGGTCACTTCTATCTTATTGGGTACTCGTAATAATGAAAAACAATTTATCTCTCCGTTAAAATCCTCCCTTTTGTTAAAGGTAAGTTATAATAATGGCCCTTAATTGTGTATCTGCAAGTGTATATTAAAAATATTGAGCCGTAGAATTTTTATTATTTTTATGGCCATTATTACAACTTACTTTTAACTTAAGGCAGAATTGTAACGGTCAGAGAATTTGTTTTTCATTATTAGAAGTGAACGTTAAGGTAAATGGAAGATCATCCTGCCTATAATTATTAAAGTTAAGCTTATGCTTGAACTTGCCATATTATATATATTTTCAAAGCGGCGACTTCATATAAATATTTCATTTTTAATGGTTTAGTTAACAAAATATATTTTATTATTATTATTATTAAGAGAAAATCCCAATTTTTCCCTTGATTTTTCGGGATTTTTGGATCCCGGGATTACAAAATGCCAAAACCCGGGATTTTTAAAAACCAATCTGATTTGGCATCTACTTTCTATAGAAGTCAGCTCTCTTTTTAATAAATTGTCTGTTCTTAATTTCAGATTTCTTCGTTTTTCTTTAGCCCCATTAATGGCGTTTTCCAACTTTTCTTTAAAACATTGATATACTTGTGCAAAGGAAATATCTTCAACACTTTTAGCCGATGTGATTTCAGTACCTTGGAATAGGCGTTTGTTTATTCGCTCGGCATAGGACTTTAACATTGTCTTTGTTATGTTAATATTATTGTGTTGCGAAGTGTTTAGGTAATTTACTAATGACATTAATTTGTCATTATATCTTTCATTTACTTTACTTTAAATTGTGCGAGCCATTTTTTGCAAAAGTATAGAATCAACAGATAATAACTGCTCATAAAGTGTATTCATTATAGCATCACCTATTATCAAATTGGCTTCACAGGTGCCTAATGCTTCCACTGCATCTTTTTTATTTTCCTTATGTTATCAATAGCTTCATTATAATTCCCTAAAAAGAAAATAATTCAATTTAAATAAAGAATCATTTTTCCAATACTTTTTTAAATGATTTTGGCCCATAAACAAGTCAAAAGAGTAGTCAGTGATTAGTCTACAGACTAGGCTATTAACTAGTCTTAAGAACAGTCATTGAAAATTTAAAAATCGCCAGTTTTTCCCAAAAAGTATACGTTAATTTCAATTTCCCGGAAATATTTAAAAAATTTCCCGGGAAATTTTACAACATTTCCTGTTGCCTCATTATCCCGATCTAAAGCAAACCCCAATCGTTGTAAAGAATTGGTTGGCACAACTACAGATCGTTCTCCAATCTTATTGATAATTAGAAGAAATTTTTCGGTGTTAATTATTTAAGTCAAAAAATTGCTTAGGTTGTTTTGTTATATGAACGTAATTTTTAATATTTGAAAATTGTTTTCAAATCCAAAAAAGAACTTAAATAAATATTTGTTCTCATGTTCAGCTTTTTTTCTTATAAATGTACATATGTATGCATTTCGATTAAACTATCATAAATAGATTTTATTTTATTTTTATTTTCGTAGTTATTTTGGACAAATTTCGAAATAAAATTTATTGATCTATGTATTACTGAAATAAAACATAACAACACGTAATCTTATGTAAATATATTTATTTAAAAATGTATGTAATTACTTTTTAGTTACTTTCCTAAATTATTTTTTTTATTTAACATTTTTATTACACATTTTTATAACAACATTTTAATAACAATATTGTGAAGTGTTTATATTTTTGCATTGTCAGGAAAATATTAAATAAACTTGGTAAGGAAATATCGATGAAATATATAACAAATTGTTTTTTATTCACAAATGTTAACAAACAAAATCTTGCCGCCGGTTTCCATTTATAAAATTCTTCCGATTTATTTCTTAATAATAAGAATGAAAAAAATATATTTTGTTAACAAAATTATTTATATTTCAATTATATCTGAATTATTTGTCATTAAAAATAAAATATAAAAAAGCAAGACAAAAAGTAATCAAAAAGCGTAAATTAACATAAACAAAAATTATTTATACATATATAAATGCATAAGTTTTAAGAAAATTATTTGGATTTCAACAAAAAGATTAAAGCATCTAACATGTGAGCTAATAGGCTTGAACGAATTTTGTTGTCATCATACGCTGTCGGTAGTTCCATTTGTAGGTAAAATAGTTCCAAGATAGCTGTATGCAGCTTTTAAATATTCACCTCTACCACATCCTGGTGTAAATAAATCTATTTCTTTGGACAGTTGAGTATCTAAATTAGTTACCCTATTAATTCATTTTATACTTTTGCATTCTTCGATGGCAACAAATAACTATTTATCAATGGAAGTAGGGTCTTCCTCATCTGAGATGCTATTATCGAAGTCGAATGATAAAGAATTTTTTTTCATGATCTTTTGTAGGGTCAAAATACATATGAATTTCCCGATTCTCATCCCTAAATACTATTGTATATATATGTATGTATATACATTATAATTAAGGGAAGAAAGAGGCATAAATAAAATCCAGTATCCCAATAATTTTATATTAGATTTAATTTGCAAATAATTCACCAAATTATAGGAATACATTGTTTTTATTAAATTCACTAAAAAAAATTATTTTTACTTACGCCTGTCAACTTAAAACATGTAAACAAAGTAAAAATTTATTAAATGCCGGTAAAAGTAAGATAGCTGGGGAATACGCACAGAATTTCCTTGATATAAAGTTAAGCGCTGCAATTTTTAACATGAAATAATGTATATACCGTTAAAATTCGTATACTCTAATAATTGATAATTTATCAATTTTTTCCAATAAATGTTCTTATTTTTTACTAAAGTTTTATTTTTCGTTTATTATACTTCTTGATATATTTTCTTTTGTGTTATACCTATAAGACAATTTTTAGAAAACGTAAAGGTACAAAGTTGTAAATATTGCCAATTCAATAGTACAAAATAAAAATCGATTTATAATATTGGTAATGATTATGTTTTTGACATATCAAAGTTTAAACATTATGATTCAAAAATTAATATTGAATATTTCTGTCGTATACATATGCTAATACACTTTCTTAGAAAACGTAAAAAGGCACCAGAAACAGAATAACAGTATTACACAAGAATATACGTATATACAGACGTGTTCATATATATAGCAGTATACCTGCATATCTGTAAGTTTGTATGCATGTACATAAGTAAGAAAATGATAGTCAATGAAATTTATTTTTAATGTTGTAGAGTTTTCTTTGTCTTTTTTATTGTTCTATACATTCTTATTGTTATTTATGTCTTGTTTCTTTTTTTTCTGTATCACATTGTTTGATTATTTTCTTTCTGTGCTTGGGTGGATACAAAAATAGTTTTTTTTTGGTACTTAAAAGATTTAAACATTTATGTTTTTTTTTTCTTTCATCTACCAATTATTTTTTTTGTATTGTATTTATATTATTATATTTTATTTTTTAAACACCTTCACTTGCACTTACTGTTTAACATACACGCGTTTATTCATCATAACTCCATACATATGTAAATACACATATCCATACAAATATATACAAAAAATATACAAATATATACGACGAGTCCATCCGTCTGCAAATGAAATCCTTCGATAAATTAGTTGTCCGTGTGATAATATGACATGAAATACTCTTATGCCAATATAAAATAAATGACCTTTAGCGTTATATTTAGTGAACACTTCCATTCTTTATGGATTAAAATAATGTTCAAAAGTGAAAAATCTATAAATATGTATACACAAGTACATTTCTTTTCATCATTAATTTTAAGCCTATATTGTCATTATGTGTTATTTCATATGACCCACTTTGGACACACTCGTTCACATATAAGAGCAGTTTTTGTTCATCACACCACCAGTATGCGCGTTTATGAGAATATGTGAATTATTTCTTAGTTTAACTACAAGTATGTTAGAACGTCACCACATGTTTTAATCATCTGTATAACAAACTTTTTTTTTTTTAATTTCATACATAAGAACTATTGGTTAATAAATATTTTTATAATTTTCTATATGAAGTACATATAAATATACATATGTAATTGCATAATAAACATACTTTTTCGTTATTTCAAACTTTTTTTGTGTAATTAAGAAATTTTTATTATAACTTTATTCTATTTGAAATCCATACTTGTCCGTGTGCAGTATGACACTGATTGTTTGCTAGTCTATCAAACAGAAATCAAGCGCTGACAAATCAAAAACAAAATTAGGATGTATAATAAACAAGTTTTCACAATCGCTTTTCTCTTAATTCCTTTTTCTCATTTTATTCTATCCTTAATACATCGAACACGCTTACATTGAGAGACAGGATGCCTCTTTGGAGTATTGCGCATGCATTACTCATAGAAAGAAATTATGCAGCACGTGATTTTATCTTAAATAGTATTAAATGCTATTAAAGGACTTGTCCTAAATGGTTAATATGAAGATATGTGACAATGTTACCATCGTATGATGTATTGTTCTTCTTCTTTTTTAAAATGTTTCCAATTTTAACTTAAGTGCCCCCGCCACGATCAAACTGATTGGATCAAATTACCATTGGTAAAACTGTACTCGCACGTATAGAAAACAGTCCTCACACGTACTGCCTGAGAAGAGTTTGAAGAATATCAAAATATTTTGATTTTCGCTACCTGTTACGCAGAAATTTGAAGCAAATTTGATGTGTTTGCGGGTAATCACTTGAAATTTCATTTTTCTCTAGATTTCGTATGAGTAACATCACACTTTGTTTTGCGGGTGTTTTGAAGGTGTGTAGCAAAAAAAAAATTATAAAAAAGTAGATATTTTGATAATTTTTATTTTATTTTAGCCGAAAAAATGAAGTCTATTAATAATTTGTTTTAATTGCCTTTATATTATATTTTAAAATCTTGTTTATTCCTCCATAAGTTTCCATAGCAATGCGAAGATTTTTCTGCGTAAATTCATCCCTTTTCTTCAACCACTCTTTCATTTAAAGACGCTTCGTTTCCTTTTTTTTGTTTTTTTTTTTTGCCTGCGCCAGGACAATGGCTATGAAATAATCGTTTGACATATTAAAAGAAAAAAAAGAGAAAACCTAAAAAATATTTTCTAAAAAAAGAAAGAAAACCATAAAAGAGGTTTTTCTTCTTCACGAAATTTTTTAAATGAAATTTGAAGACTTAACTTTGATACGTTGCTGTGCTAAGTCAAACAAAAATTACCAACACATATGCAAAAATTTGATCCAATCAGTTTGATCGTGGCCTGGGCACTTTACTTGTCGCTTGTCTGTTAATCTGCATCAACGCATTGTTGTAACGCAACAAATAAAAAATTTAATAATAACTGAGAAACAACTTTAATTATTTATGTAAATAAATGTAAATATAAATATTGTCACATTTATAAATTTCCGTTATTTCTCGTGAATTCGAAAATTGTAATTTTTTTTTTCTGGATTAAAAAATTATTTTTGGGTTTGATTTGTCTTAAAAGTAAGGAATATTTAAAAAAAAAAATATTTTTGGTCAAATCGGGTTTTATACCACAAAGATCTTAGACGGGTTTGGGAAAAAAATCGAAAAAATTTTACAGCAATTTGTTCTAGGTGGGTTTGAGAAAAAAATCGAAAAAAATTTTCAGCAATTTTTTTTCATATAAGTAGAGTGAAAGATAAAGTATAAAAAATAAAGATAAATTTCAGATTCCATTTCTTTATAAGGTAATGTATAAAAAATTTTAAAAAATATCAATGTTTATGGGAAAAAAACCGTTAGTTCAAGTTATTTATGGTGAAAATCGTAGAAGCAGTCCTTCTGATTACAAAGACACAAATTTATATTACTTGCGAGATACAATTTGAGTTTCGGAATTGCAACCTACAAATTTACAATTTTTTTACCAGAGGATTCTTGAAGTGGGTACTCTCGGACTTTGGCAACGAAGGACTCTGCCTACAAAGTACGGCTGCAATCTCTGTTTATAAGTTTGGCAACTGGCATGTCGTATCATTATCATTAGGCTTGTTGATTCTGTTGAACAAAATGTAGCCGTTTACCATGACTAAGTCAACCAAATGTAAGAACAGTCGATTTGTATACTGGTTGCTCTTCACTGGAATTTTATTTCAACCAATAAGACCATCCATGACATCGACACCATCCATGTGGCTATTTTATTCATGGATTATATTGAGGCAATCGACGTTTACTAACTTTTTTCAAAGCGAACAAAACGTGATACCTGTATTTTTGTGCCTTTATATTGACGAATTTCCGAACTGAAGGAGTATCAAGCTTTGTAAGATATTCTCCTAGTTCGGGCTCAGAAAATGCAATCGCAGAGTTATCTACTACTAAGTTCTTTTCGCGCTACAAGATTTTATTGAAATTGTTGGATTTGGGATTTACATCCGAAACAGATCCAATAAACTCCCTTGTTTAACATTTAATACTATCTTCAGGCTGAATATAGTATTCTGCTCTGCAGGCACATTACGTTTGTGTTTCTGTTACCGAGGAGTAATTGAATCAATCGAATTAGAAAAAGATGCCAAAAACCGAAGGACTTCCGTTTGGATTAGGTAAGTCTCTGATACCATCATAGATTCTGACATACGCCCATGTTCTGGAAAACGCAGCGTTTTCAAATCGCTTACGGTTTGAAAAACGCAAAACGCATAATAACCTGTTCTGAAAACGAAGCGATTTGCTGGCGTTTTGCATTTTTCGAAGTTGCATTCGAACAATGAAAACATATGTTTTATCATAACAAAACATAAACAAATGAAAAAAGTTAAAATGCCTGCAGCGTATTTGCTTGCTATATTAGCTTTAAAAAAACAAAAAGCAAAAGAAAAGTCAATGGAAAAGCACTAAAGGGATTTTCCAATCCATTGGACAATCCAGATCATGCGTAATTTTTATATAATTTACGTATTTTATTTGTGAGTTTTCAGAAAAATTGTGGCAAATGCATCTTTTCAGTTAGAGATGTTACTTATAAACAATCACGAATAATTGGTACTTTTTAACACGGGTAGTCGGTTTAAAATAAAATTCTGTATGATTTATTTGCTCGCATAAACGTTTTAAAGTACTTTATACAGGTTTTAAATTGTTTTTTAACTTTTATTCAGAGTTTATTTTTACGATTTAATATATATATGTGAATTTAATAAATTTAAAATATTAATGTCAAAAGTTTAAAAAGAAATAACCAAATAATTAGTTGTAAAATTAACACCACTAGCATTAAATTTTTTTCGAAGATCAATCTGATCAGCTGTTTGCATAAATCGCCAGTTGATAAGTAAACAAATGGTACAAACAGTAAACAAACTCAAAGCAAATTTTTGTATTCAATATTTTTAATTTAAATCGTCAAAAAATGCTAAAAGTTTTCATTGAAATAAAAAGAAAACATATTAAATTTAAATTGTGTATAATTTTATTGTTAATTTAAGGTACAGTTTGAATAAAAAAGACCGGATCGCTTCAGTATACCCTAGCGATTTGAAAACGCCAAATTTCTAGCGATTTCGTTTGTCAGAACACCTACATGGCGTTTTCAAATCGAAAACGCAAACATTAAGCGATATGCGTTTTCCAGAACATGGGCGATATTCACTGCTCTATTTATCACCTCGTTAAATCCAACGTTGGTATGGATTGGTCTCATAAACATAATCATCCAAGTCGTCTTCCACATCTGCTTCTTCGAAATTTATCAAATCCAAAATTTTCCCAATTTCTTCATAAGAAAGCGATGACAACTTTGGTATTTGTGGAAGTTTTGCAATGGGTAAAGGGTTATATCTCAAACCATATAAAACTGGATATGGTCTCTACTATAGCCCAGCTCCAAAAAACTACTAGATAACTTGCCCAATCGCCCGTTAACCGATTTAGATATAAGGAAATATTTAAAATATCTCAAATACTTTAGAGGTGTTTTCATGCGTGATTCTTTACTTAAAAAAACCATTCAAACAAGAATGCGGTGTTGTCAATTTGGATGATTCAAAAAGTATTCTCAAAAACTAAACGGTGTGCACACAATTTGCTAACTGATCCTAATATTAATGTGGGCTTGGTAACTGTAATTGAAAACTCCGTCGAATCGGATTGTAATAATTACTATAATGATATGACCATATCATTATCATTAGCTTCATCTGGAGAACAGTTACAATGAATATTTTATATTAAACTATCAAAACCCGGTTTGCTTCGCTACTCCTGTCGATATCTATATATATAAAAATTAATGTTTGTTTATTAATTTGTGGGTTTTTTGTTTGAAGTCTATATACGGCTGGACCTATTATCTTGAAATTTTAACAGTATCTTCGGCAGCTCTAGATGTTGATGCTCGTAGTCTCTCACCTTCTAGACGTCCATCCCGTTGATCCGTCGTCTCTTCAGTTCTTGATCTTAATGATTCGGATCGTTCTAGGCGTACGTCGCGTTGATCCGTCGTCTCTTCAGTTCTTGATCTTGATGATTCGGATCATTTTCTTCTGAGACGTACATCACGTTAATCAGGTATATCAGCAGCTCTAGAAGTTGATGCTTGTATCCTCTCTTCTCTCACACGTGAATCACGTTGATCTGGTGTCTCCGCAGCTCTAGATGTTGGTGCTCGTAGTCTCTCTCCTTCTAGGCTTACATCGCGTTGATCCGGTGTCTCATCAGTTCGTGATCTCGATGATTGGGATCGTTTTCTTCTAAGATATGCGTCACGTTGATCAGGTATCTCAGCAACTCTAGATATTGATGCTCGTAGTCCACACGTACATCTCGTTGATCTGCTCTTTGCAATCGTATTCTCTCCCTTTCTAAACGTTCATCACGTTGAACAGGAGCCTAAGCAGCTTTAGATGTGGAGACTCTAGACCTTTCAACACTCAGACAAACATCACGTTCTTGGGGAGTTTCGCCAGCCATTTGTGATAGTAAATTAACTGCATTTTGGTACATTTAGAAAGCGAAGATTTTTTAGGTGGTATTTTTTTGTTTTTAATTTATCACAATATGATCACTCAGAAAATAAATGGGATTCAAATGATTTGCGAAAAAGATTATAAGTACTATTTAAGTACTTCTTTTCAATCAGTAATAGGCAAATATACCATAACAGATCAAATTTTTATTATTTTCAAGATAAAAAATTTTGGGCAATAGAAAATATTAAATATTTTTTTTTTATTAGGGTGACCATAAAGGATTGGTCACAACAATAGTTCTTTAACAAATTATGTATGCTGTAGGTAGTTAATAAATTAAGGAAGTATAGTGTCATCAATAGTCTGTGTCTACTGTTAATGGTACCTAAGTTACATATGTCCCTGTATGCGTACTTTTATGAAAATATAATAAAACAGATATTGGAATGAGCAGGCAATACACATGACTTTAGCTGCAATAGTGTATCAGATATATGATGTTTAGTATTTACTTCCTGTCTAAGAACTCATACAAAAATAGAGTCCATTTATTTTCCTAGCCCGAAATGTTCATATGTGGGTCAAAGATTCTAGCTCTAATAGTTTTCCATGTACACGAAATTTTGTATCATAATTGTGTTGCCCGTGTACAATTTGATGATTTTATCTATAATGATTTCCCAGATATAAGAAGTTTTAAATTTAAGTCATATGGGAAGTACTACGCCCTCTTTTCCCAATCAGCCCATTTTTGTCTCAAATATTCGTATTGATACTAAAGTGACATGGTGGTGACATGAGGTGACATACTCATTACAGCAAGTCTGCCCATTTTGTTCATATAGATATCAAAGTTGTTCCTACGAAATTTGAGGGATCTAGTTTTTACAATTTATAATTTATTTAATACTTATTAGATATGTGGGCACCTTGCTAACTTGAAATTTTAAAATAAATATAAATATAGGATCCATTGGAATTCTTCCACTACCTAAAGTTGGAGAAAGTAGAAGCTGAACCATCACGTTGCTACCGAACACGCATATTAATAGTTAATTTTAGAGTGTGGACATGTCGCCGAAGGTATGATTATTTTAGACATGCATAAAAACATTCAGCATTTTGAGACTGGACGGTATAAATCCTACCTAATGCATCTGTTGAATATAAATTTTGGGCATCCATCACCACGTTCCCCTTGCTTTCGACATTTGAATTTCTTTGTTGATGCATTCTACGTATAATACATTGGAATTTCTGAATATAACAAAGTTTTCGCAAACATATCATTTTTACAAAGATCAAAACATGACGTTAATGTTGTAGCCGGTGGTGCTGCTGCTCTCTATCCCAAATTCATAATTTGGATTTTGTAATGAAAATACTGCCGTATCAGACTCTTTAGTAATATATTTGCAGATGTATTTGATCGACTTTACTAAATGACTATACTTAACAATAATATGCCCTTTAAAAGTTTTGGAAAGCAATTGATAGTAAGGTACTATCCAGCGATTATCAACATCCACGCACCTTTATTGAAATTGATCGTTCACCATTATCCACAAAACGTCGGCCATAAAGTGGGATAAAATTCTATATGAATTGTCCCCTGGTCAAACACCAATACATCAGCACGATTTAACAGCATGCGTATTTAAACAGAAATTAAAATCTTTAATGGATTTTATTGCAAAATTTCATAAATTTGGTGAAACACGGTGTTGGATGTATTCCATTGAGTGGGAGAAACGTGGATTGCCAGATGCCTATATTCTTATTTGGTTGGTTAAAAAAATTACTTCAGATCTTATTGATGAGATAATTTTTGCAGAAATACCCAATCCAAATCTGCATGAAATTGTTATCAATAATATGATCCATGGTCCATGTGGGACTTTTAATGTAAATCCTCCATGCACGGTTGACGGAAAATGCATAAAAAAAAATCCAAGGAAATAGATTCAGGAAACAATCTCGGGAAATTATGGCTAACCACTTTATGGCCGACGTTATGTGGATAATAGTGAACGATCAATTTCAATAAAGGTGCGTGGAAATGATGTTCATGATGTCCATTGCTTTCAAAAACATTTAAAGCGTATATTAATGTAGAGTATTGTCATTCAGTAAAATCGATAAAATACATAAGCAAATATATTACTAAAGGGTCTGATGTAGCAGTATTTTCATTACAAAATCCAAATGATGAAATTACGCAGTATCAAATGGCCAGGTACATTAGTGGCAATGAAGCAGTATGTCGAATTTTTGGATCACAGAATATGCACAGAATGGAAACGAAAGTTTGACGTTTACATAATTTTTGTGAAAGGGACAGCAAATATTACCAAAAAGTATTTCTGTCCCTGTCTGATTATTAATAGTTTGTTTATTTATGTTTTGTTAATTTTTAGGGTGGGTTTTTATTTTCTATTTTGGTAGAAATTGATGATATTTTTGAAGAATAATAGAATAGTTTTGAAAGGAAATGAACTGTTTTATTGAGGAAACGTAATACGAAACTAATGTATTTGGTGACACCTTTCATCAATTGTCACTAACTTAGTATTTCACCAGTTGAGAGGTATATTCACAAACTCCTGAAACAAAAAGTTATGAGAATATATTTTGTTATATTTTTATTTTTACTTATCATTTACATACGAAATTTGTTTCATTGTGAAGAGAAATTGCTAGAAGTTCGATTAGTAATAAAAAAATTACCGATTTTTAACTTTTTCATTCAAGAAATTAATATACACAAAGCGCTGCAAGAAAACAATTTTATGAGCAATATGACTTATTTTATCTTGATATATTTAGTTTCTTTCTTACATTTTCCACAAGAAACTATAATTATTGCGACCAAAACCTACATATATTTCGATTAATAATTAAATATTTAAGAATCTTTAAACTTTTCATTGAAGAAATTAAAAAATATTCAAAATTTTCCCTTTTTTAACACAAAATCAATGTTTGTTTACATTTCATTTTTCAACTTTATCCACCAGTTTTCACTCTATATATCTGTTGCTTCTAACACATTTGGTTTGCAAAACGTATAATACATTTTTTGTCTCCCTCTAAAAAATTATGTAAAATTATGCTAAGAGCGTTTGTCAAACGTCACTGCTTTCCATTCTGTGTATTCTGTGTTTTGGATTTCCCATTCATGAGCGCCATCCAACCGTTGTTCATTTATCAGTGCATCTGGAAAATGGAGAATGGATTTACTTTAAGAAAGATATCATTTCTTGATCTTTGTAAAAATGATATGTTTGCGAAAACTCTATTATATTCAGAAATTCCAACGTATTATACGTAGAATGCACCAACAAAGAAATTCAAATGTCGAAGGCAAGGGAAACCTGTTGATGGTTGGCCAAATTTATATTCAACAGATGCATTAGGTAGGGTTTATCCTCCATCCTCAAAATACTGAATGTTTTTATTTGAGAATGCTTCTAATTCATGTTCGGGGGCCAACATATTTTGAGACATTACGTACTGTTGACGGAGCAGTATGTGCAACATATCGAGAGGCCTGTCAGAAACTACAACGGTCAGAAACGGTTGTCATTGGGAAACAACACTTAAAGATGCAGCAGTAATCAACCATCCTAGGATTATATATATTGTTACGTTTCTACCTTTTTAAAAACGTTTATATTGATTGCAAACCAATTAGAAACAAATCTGTGTTTATTTTAATGAAACTCTTTTTATTATTTACACTACTTTTATGTGCCACTGTCCAAACTTATACAAAGTACACAACAATAACTATAACAGTATGTGCTCGTTCGATACTCTTCTCTGCTATAACCTTCTTATAAGCAACAGCACTTGTTCGTTATTCTCTGCTTACAGCCTTTTTGTAAGCACAACACTTCTGCTCGCGTAAACACTAACAACTGTTCGGTAGACTTTACTACGGACGCAACTTGTCTTCACACCGCGACTTTTACTTCATACGCAACAGCACACAAGGCTGACTGAATTCGCTCTGAACTGGTTGTCTGCTTTCTCTTGCCTTTTTATATGCGAACCTCTTCAGTCTGATGATGGTTCTCGAAGTGGAACGTTCGCGGTTTGGCATTCTCGAGAATTCTAATGCAACTACATTATTTGTTGTTGCGTCTGCTTATTTGACTGTCCCTTTTTCTCTCGTACTTGTTGTAGCTGGTTTACTTATAATAAACTCGATGTATGTGGGAGTGTGTATTTGTGTCGTGTGTATTTGTGCCGTGTGTATTGTGTACGCATTGCCTCGTTGTGATTGTATTTGTAGCTTTTGTTTAAACGATATTAGGTCGGTTCGCTATGCGTAACAATATATTGGTATCGTGCTCACCATCTAATCCAAAAGATCTTTGGAATAAATTTAGAACATACATGTCTGAGGACATATTACACCGGCAAAGAGTTACCAACAATGCAATGCTAGTCGCCGTTGTCTAGTAGGTAGTGTGTTGGTTTCTTTGACGTAAAGCCAAGGTTCGAACCCCACTCCAGACATCAAAACAAAATACAAAAAGTATTACTTCGGTGATTTCCTCTAGCATATTTCTGGCAAAAACTCTGGGAGTAAAACAAAACCTGTCATGAAAAGTTTCTCAAAAAATAAAAAATTCTGTCGTTCGGAGTCCACTTAAAACTGTAGGTCCCGCCACTTATGTATAAAATTAACACACACAACATAAGTGGTGTGAGAAACTTGGTCAATAATCCAGACTGAAGCGTTGTAATGACACATTATGTAATGCAACGCTTGAACTAAGTGAAAGTATGTATAATGCAGCATTAATTCTACTTGAAGACAAATGCTTGGCGATAAGGAATGTGACACTCATTGAAGTTGGAATAATTGCTCCTATTCGTTTAGGAAGTGATGCACACGATCAAGATCTACGACGAGAGATGTAACCGGCAGAGTTTTGCCGTTGGTTACGCTATTGCAATTGCCGATCTTACATTGGTAAGGGCAAAAGGAGATCTATTAATAAAATTCAAGGCAAAGTTGTCGATTTGAGTTTTCACTAGAATCTGATTTATTTCTGGCCAAGGGGCTTTTTTTATACCAAAATTTACTTATTTGTTATATTATTCTAATTTACATTCAATTTCACTTAATCCTATTCCATACATGTACTTACTTTAATTTCGATAGTCGCAACTTGAAGAATTGACCAATCATCTAGTCTCTGAATTGAGTGACTTTATCAATGTCACTCAATTACCAATATGATCCCTTTGGATATTCGTCATATTTCATTCAAGTGCGGCTTGATCGATTTTGTTTATGTCTGCAGTATGTTGTGAGTACAGCAGTGTGTAATGAAAGAGCGCACTACATAATCATCAAAATTTGGAAATTTTACTGAAAGAAAAGTTACCAAATTTCCAACAACAGCAGAGAATGGTATACAACAGTATACTAGCAGCATAACAAACAAACATGAAGGTCTGTATTTCATTGACGCACCTGGAGCAACCGGAAAACCGATTTTAATTTCACTGATATTGACAAAAGTTCGATCGCAAAAAAATATTGCATTAGCTATTGCTCTTGCGGCATTGCTGCCATACTTTTAGATAGTGGTAGAACAATGCATTCTACACTAAAATTACCGTTGAAGCCTCAATTTTCCGGAGATTACGCGTGTAATATAAAGATAAAATTTTCAGTGGGCAAAGTATTGCAACTATGTGAAATCATAGTGTGGGATTAATGCACCATGGCGCATGAGAAATCTTTGGAAGCCCTTGTTTGCACTTTACGGAATTTAAGAAGCAATAATAACATATTTGGAAGTGCATTAGTTTTATTAGCTGGTGATTTTCGTCAAACACTTCCTGCTATACCGGGATCAACGCCAGCTGATGAGCTAAATGCATGTCATACTATCACATCTTTGGCGACATATTTACACTCTAAAATTAACTAATAATATGCATGTTCAGTTGCAACATGATGCTTCAGCTTCAACTTTTTCCAAACAATTGCTTGTTTTAGGTAATGGAAGAATTCCAATGGTTCCTTTAACAAAGTATATGGGTCAGTTCGACCTCCGGTTACTGTACTTGTCTTGTTTCACAAGTACATGTCTTCTAACCTATGTGAACGTGCGTTACTCGCATCCAAAAACATTGACGTTAATTCCATCAACGGCAATATTCTCTACAAGATCGATAGGAATCTAAGAACTTATAAATTGATCGACACAGTTTTAAATATTGAGTATGTCGACAATTCCCCAGTCGAAAATTTAAATTCGTTAGATTTACTAGGCTTTGCACCACATGCCTTACAGTTAATAAATGGTGTTCCCATAATTTTACTTAGAAATATTGGTCCTCCACAACTTTGTAGTCACACTCGATTAACAGTATACCATTATAACTGGAAAGTTTAACGGAACTGATGTATTGCTGCCACGTAATCCTATGACCACATCTCAGATGCCATTCGATTTCAAACGCCTGCAATTTCCTATTTGCCTAGCATTTGCAATGACGATTAATAAAGGTCAAGGTCAAGTTTGTGGACTTAATCTAGAAAATCAATATTCACACCGGGTATTAGCTAGTATTTTAAATGAAAATAAAACCCCACAACCAATGCACCCCACGTATTCGATGCCAAACATACAAAATCAAAAAATTCAGTGCATCCCATTTATGACTTGCGATATCTTCTCAACTGAAGGATAACCGTCAAGCAGCCACTAAATCGTAAAGGTCCGGTATAGTGCACAAATTGTCAGGAATTCGGACACCTTGAAAACTATTGTAAGCTACCATCAGTTTGCGTAATTTTCGGAGATGCTCATAGAACTCGTGAATGCTCTCACACCAAAAATGACATCAAAATCAAAAAATGCAGTAATTGTGGGGAAAATCATACCGCACGTCATCAAATCGAAAGTAGTATGTACTCTCGCACATGAAAATAATCATAAATCTGAATTTCCACGCCTCTACGCTGGTTCTGCTGCTAGTACCTAATAATATGGCTTTAAACAAACCAAACATTTCCTATACTGAAGCATTAAGGACAGATGTACAAATGCCACATTATGGTGGTAAGAAAAATATTTTAATAGAACAGAAAAATTCGTACGCAAATGTGCTAAAAGATGGCCCGCAGGTTATAGTAGTAACTCGACCTTAATCGAAAACCTAGCCATACAATGCATAATTTCATGGCTAATATGCAGAGTATGTTCCAGGAGATGATGAAAACCCAGAACATGCTTCTGTAAGTTTTGCTTAGAAAAAAATGAGCCAGTTGAGAATTTGTTTCTGGAATTCTAACTGGCTACCTAACATAAATTTGAAGTAGAACAATTTTTATACACAGAAAAGATCGATATACTTATGGTCTGAGAAACACACTTCGCCAATAAAAATTGTTTTAGAATCAACGACTTCTACATTTGAGACACTAAGCACCCAAGTGGGAGGGCATGTGGTAGTAGTGCCATTATTGTTAAGAAAATGCCAGAATTTAAAGAACAATTTATTCAGGCCACAACCATAAATATAACAGATTTTAAAACAATAATTTCCTCAGTTTACTGTCTTCCTAGACTCAAAATTGAAATTGACAAGTTTCAGACGTTTTTTGTTTAGCTTGGCAAAAATGTATTGCAGCTGGCGACTACAACGCTAAACATAACTTTTGGGGGTCAAGACTCATTAGCCCCTGAGGAAGGCAGCTTACCATAATTGCCAATAAGCTCGATGTTGCCTCTTGTGGTACACCGACTTATTAGCCAACGGACTTCAAAAAGCCGCTAGACTTGATTGATTTTGCCGTAGTTAAAAACATTAAACGCAACGAATACACAGTTACCTCATCGTATGACTTATCATCTGATCATTCACCTACAATTCTCACCCTGCGGAACAGTTTCTTTATACATCGTGAACAGTTGCATTTATACCCAAACAAAAACACGAACTGGTTAAAATATAAAATAAATAAATATAAAGTTCTCACCTCTCGGAATATCCCTCTGAGAAACGCAGAAAACATTCAGTCAGCTGCAAATTATCTCACTGAAACCATGGCCTCGGCAGCGAAAGTGGCAACGCCTGTGAAGCGTGTTTTAGAAAATAAATGTTATCAATATAGTACAGAAATTCTAAATCTCGTTAGAGAAAAAAGAAGACTTAGAAGGCAGTGGAAAAATATACGCTCTCCTATCCTAAAAGCGCAACTGAACAAATTTATTACCTAATGCGGAGTAAACTAATGCATGCACAAAAATCTAGACTTGCAAGTTGCCTTCAGAATCTGGACCAAACAAAAGATACAAATTATAGTCTCTGGAAAGCTGTAAGGCATATGAGATGTCCTATCACTCAGGAATCACCACTAAGATTGAAGAACCGTACTTGGGTAAAGACCTCTAGCGATAAAGTTAACGCTTTTGCAAACCACCTATAAAATGTCGTCACACAACATGATATTAATGCTCACATCTCACCACCAAACATGTAATACTGTTAACGCACCTATAAAAATCCGGCTTTCTCACGTACAGGCCGCTTTTAAAAGCCTTGAAGTGAAAAAGTCGGCAGGGCCGTATGGCATTACAGACTCAATATTAATAAACTTACCCACTAGTGCTATAAGAATTGTACTATTCATATTTAACGCAATGTTAAGGATTGGGTACTTGCCATAATCTTGGAGACCTATTAGCTTGCTATCAATATTACCAAAAAATTTGGAAAAAAATTCTTCTACAAAGCTTAGTCTCGTTCCTCGACGGGCGACAAAATATCCCTGAACATCAGTTTGGATTTCGAGGTAGTCACGGCACCAATGAGCAAGTTCTTAGGATCGTCACTATATATAAATAGATCGGCATTTGAAAGGAAACTATATTGTTCGGCTCTTTTTATCGACATCTCACAAGCATTCGTTAAGGTTTAGCATGATGGTCTTCTCAGAAAAAATAACACTACTGCTCCCCGAGAACACACACAAACTTCTTAAAAGCTACTTAACTGACAGAACTTTTAAGGTCAAATTGAAGGACGAATTGTCTACATCAAAAAAGATCTCTGCAGATGTCCTCCAGGGACGCATACTACGCCTTATTCTATATTTAATTTATACATTAGACACATACCCGATTTAGAAAAATAGTTTGATTTAGCTAGATTTAAGATTTGAAATCTATTGTAAACTTCATTAAACCTCAATAATAATAAATAAAAAAAATGTTAAATAATGCTGCATATGGAAGAACAATGAAAAATGTTGATAAGAGGAAAGACATTAAAATAGCACGTGAATGGGAGAGCAGAGGTAAAAGATAAGGTCCAAGAGCTATTATTCCAATACGTAATTTCCACAGTTCACTTAAAATTCATGAAAATATGCATGCCACCCAAATGAATAAAACTAAGACTGAATATAATAAGCCAATTTATATTTGTTTTTCAGTTTTAGAAATATCTAATTGGAATATGTATAGTTTTAATTATGATTACGTAAAACCTTTATTTACAGATCCTTTATTTGCGACTTTAAAACAGAAGATTTATATAGTCATACAAAAAATGATATTGATACACATTTTGATACATCTGCATATTCAAAAGAAGCAACATACGTTGAATGTACATATCACAGAAACAGTATAATATTAAATAAAGGATATAATACGAAAGTTCAGGTATATATCAAGAACTTATACTAGTTAAAATGGAGTGAGCTGAGCTCGTAATATTAAATATTTTTATTTTTAGCCCTTATAGGCAATCACTGTTTTGGTGAAGAATTGTGGCAATGTATGTGGGTTAGGATCGTTGTACAGGTTCCCGTTCAATATACCAACAGAAGATAGGTAAGCTGAGCCTGACAATTGTTCATCTCTTTCCAGCTCATGAATTTCATTCATCAGAGAGTTTTCGTGAGTGGCCAATTTTTCAACAAATGTCCTTAGGTGAGGAAGTGCATATTTAAAGAAGGGTTGGACTCCTGAAGTTTCATATACGTAAATATTTGGGTATTTACGTAATGTTTGTTGATACACTTCCGCAGAATTTTTCGTTCAAATATTTTCAATTCTTTGGCCAGAAATAGTGGACCAGATTGGGAACCCATATAGCAAGACAAATCTGATCGTTATATTATGTAGTAGTATAATGTCTGTGAGCAGAAACTAGGCAGTCTTCTGCCTATAAAATTACCTTAGAGTTTTGTGCAGTATCGTGAGGATGTAGGCTGAACAAATATGGGACTAGGACGCTTCCCTGAAGGGCTCCACTTTTTACAAATCCTAATGACGAAGACGTACTCTGTATTTGGACAATAATTTTGCGGTCGGATAGAAAACTGTGGATCAATTTGACGAAGAAGGGATCAATTCCCAAATCTAGTAATTTATAGATAATCCCACTATGACATACTGAATCAATCGCTTTTTCTATATCTAATGATATCGCTACAGTGCAAATTTGATTTCTTAAGTTTGAGGATATGTCGTTGTGAAACTTCAGTAGTGCGTTTTGTGTAGAGTAGAATTGTCTGAAACCAAATTGGATATTCGATATAGGATTTATTATGAATTTATTTTCAAGTTTTTCCTTCAAGATGTGATCAAATACTTTTCCGAGATAGAGATTAGAGGCGAAGGTGTGACAATTCCTCACTGGCATTTTTCTTCTTTATTGCAATTATTTTTGCCAGCTTTCACGCAATGCGAAAATAACAATTGTTAATACAGTAGCTTATAATACAAGTAAACAGTTCAATCGTCGTCTGGGAAAACCTCTTGAAGATGAAGTTAGAGATGACATCTACGCCGCATGATTCTTTATTATTAATATTTTTAAATAAGTTTTCAATTTTTGTAGAGTCGGTAAAATGTTATCCATCCGAATTTGAGAGTGCATTGAATCTGTTGTCGAAACCAAAAATATGATTTGGGATTGCATTTATACAACTTGAGGTTCTTGAATCAAGATCATCCACTGGCCTCACCGGAATTGTACTGCGGAAAATTGAGTAACAAAAGATTCTGAATTCATCTGCGATTTCTGTGGGATTTGTTATAACATTATCATTATGCCGTATTTACCGGCACAGATTGGATTTCCTTCCTTTTGTAAATTGATAAATTTCCTTAAATGCAGACGGACGTGGTTTGATATTTTTCAGCTTATTACTAATTTTTTCCGCGTGTTCTATTCCAACAGATTCTTAAATAATTACCTTTAGAAGCTGGATTTGTTTCGATAATATTTTGTACTCACTGCGGAGTCTGCTTCCGGTGCGGTGAAAGATATTGTTCAATTCCTTTTGCCATTGATATTTTATTTTGAAGAATTTTTTGGTTCTATCCGAAAGAGAGGGTATCCTGTCATTAGTCGTCATCCCAACTTCCTGAAACGGAGAAATTTCAATTATTTCCATCGATGAGTCGAGCGCTAACAAGAAAATGGTCCAAAAAAGAAGGTCCATTTGAATGAGATAGAACAGAATCACAAATGCGAACAACCTCTAACGAATTATCGTCCAACCGCTTTCTAAGAATTTTTCCGTTGGAATTTTGCAATACGTCTCTCCAGGATGAACATTTTGAATTGAGGTACCCACCAAGGATGAAACCACCCGAACCTAAACAAGTTTGGAGAATCCAAGTATATATTTCTCATGTGTATTACCATTTGAAGAGTTTATTTGTATAAATGACGCATTTACACCTACATTAGTTATAGAGTTTACTATATTATACACCTGTACCTTGATTTCCGTGGTAAATACGTTCCTAGCCAATTCGCGTAAATCGAAATTTACATTTTTGTATGGAAAAATCGCGTAAAGTGAATACCTACTGTAAAAAAGTTTTTTCATTAAAAAAAAACTATATAGTTTTATACTCTTAATAATTTATTAAAGTATGATTTAAGTAAAAAAAAAAACAGATATTTATTCCATTAAAATGTATGTACCTCATTAGACAAAACATAAAATTTTTAATCTAGCTTAATCGTTGTCATCTTCAACAACAACAAGTATTTTTTTCTTACGAATTTCTATAATAATTTCTCATCACTGGATAAAGTCATCTCATTATATTGTTCAATAGTTGAATCAGTTTCAGTTTGAATAGTTTCGTCTTTAGGAAAATATTCAGAGATAGGCTTTTGTTGCTTATTTCTATTAATGATATCTTTGTAGACTTCTACATATTTTTTTAATAGCTCATTAATATTTCCTTTAAATGTAAGACCACGATCTAAAATGACGTCTTCTCCTTAAAAATGGTTTCCTAGTTTTCTTCTTAGCACAAGTTTAGCAAGTTGAACAAATTTAGCTGTGAATATATTGGGTTCGTTACTTTCAATGTCAGACTCAATGTATACGTTAGCACTATTTTTCCCACAATTTTTAAAAGTAAAAAAAATGTTTCTTCATTTTAAAAACCGCGAAAATTCGAAACCGCGGAACCCAAGTTCCGTGTAAACCGAGGTACAGGTGTATAGTATTTCTGATGACCACCGCTACACCAAGCGGAGAATTATCGCAAATGAAATTATAACTATCAATTTTTATGACGGAGTGTATTAAATAAATCAATTTTACGGCTTTTTTCAATCAGAGATTAAAGATACTATATACAAAGATCTTTAGCACATATTGAACTCTAACTTTATTAAGAAGGAACAAAAATTCGGCTTCGGCTTCAGAATTTGACATGTTTCTGTATCCATTTAGGAATATATTAATTTCCTGTTCCAGAATAAGTTCCTCTGTATCTTTTTCACCGTTAGATATTTTTTATAAGTTTATTTACAATTGCGTGAGGTATGGCCCCAGCGCTGACATCTATGGTATTGAATGTTGCTGTCTTTACTTTTTGTATTTTCCCAGCTAATTATCTGATTTTGTAGACCATGGATATTTGAGACAATGCTCAATGATTTCCCTGGAAGAAGTGAAACCAAGAAGAGACCCGTGTCGGTGTTTTGTTTAACAAACCTTGGTGTTTTAAAATTGGTTATAGAAGCGACTGTGTCAGGAACAAGGGTGTCAAGTTCCCTTTTAATTGCCTCTACATGCATGAACGAGTAGGAATGAATATTCTTTGTACTAAGAAGATCATAGACGTGTGTACTTTGGGATATAGCTTGCTTTTACTTTTATTAACGTTTTCCACTTTAAAAGAAAATTCTGTCTTAGATATCCACACTCATTGGCAGTATAGTGGTTTCCACTTTTGAACGTTTACGATCATTTGATACGTACAATGTATCTTGTATGACTGCGCAGCTATCACTCGACGATGGGACGTTAGAGTCACCACTTCACCCTCCGTGACATCAGACTCCATGTCATGGGGCAAAATGAAAGCATAAACTTGCAATATTTTGCAGAAATTGTAGCACATAATACAACAAATAAAATTCAAATGTAATTAATCACAAAAGGTAACAAAAGATCCATAAAATTCTTAGCAAATGTCTTCTTCCAAAATTGTTGTAAACATTTTCAAGATGGCGATTTTATGCGGCTGCCCAGCAAATATCCGAAAACACGATCTTCACTCTCTGAATATAATTCAGCACCCTTAATTAAGGCAAACTTTATTTAATTAGATTATTTCCACTTCTTTTTAGCGGTTCAATTAATTGTAGCGTTGTTTTTAGCAATATTACTTAAAATGCTGACTTTAATTGCAAAAAAAATAAGTTTTCCAGCTAATTGACTTAATGTTGCTTCCGTTTTGTTCAATGTCTAAAAAGGGAATCCAATAGAAACGAAAAAAGAAAACAATATGAAATTTTATTTTTTTCATGTGAAAACTGATTCCGTATTTTATACCAACTGTTCATCCACAGTTTTTTCTTTCTTTTCATATTTTCCTTTTTTTTTCTTAGCAAAAAGCACACGATGTTAAAAGCAATAAATCGTCATCCGATGACATTTTAGGAACACTACAAATGATGATTGACGAATTTATTTGTACGCCTCCTTGTAAACGTCAATCACAGGCGCCTTTAAATGATAATGCGATAAAGAAAAATATATTATTTATTTGTGTATTTAAGCCAAAGAATAAGTTCAAGGAATTGAGGAATTTATTAGACGATAAATATAAAATAAAATTCTAGTTCATAATACATATAATGATCGGATGAGCATAATAAAATTATCAATTTTGATGAGATTGATGGAAATTGATTCCCTAAGGAGATATAAATCTGAGGTG
The DNA here is from genome assembly GCA_014635995.1 of Sarcophaga peregrina. Lineage (NCBI taxonomy): Eukaryota > Metazoa > Arthropoda > Insecta > Diptera > Sarcophagidae > Sarcophaga > Sarcophaga peregrina. Next base: position 74,676,689 of record CM025790.1, read on the forward strand.
TTGCCAAAAGATCTTCGTCAGTGTTAGGTAAAAAGAGGGCATTCGTTAATCATTTAATATAGATTTCAGCAGCATCTGTTGCAAATAAGTTGTTGAGATAGTTACTTTAAAAGCCATTAGTGTGAAAAAGTAGCGTGTCTTAATCGTTGCCTTGTGAACTTTCTTTTTTGTTGCTGTTGACTGTTGTGGAATAGATTGAATTAATTTGTTGGAGATTAATGTTGAAGTAATGGGGATGAGTAACTTGCCTTTGCTGCAATTGCAGTACGAAGGCGAGTGTCAGTTTCCTCAAGAGTGCAGTCCGTGATAACAGGAACACAAACATATTTTGCTTATGGCTTTTAAAACTAAAAGGCTATTAGATAATATACCGTTATTATTTTTGTTCCTTAGTATCATACGTATTATACCTGGTAAATGGCACCAGGATTCTGCTTTGAATACCGATTAGTGTTGGTGAAGGATAGAATAAAAGGTTTTCACCGATGTTGTCTAGCGTAAGCTGGAATGTTGTTAAGGGATTTATTCTTATAATAAATTAAGAATGATAAAGTTTAGTGTAATATTTGTATTATATTTAGTCAATTTATTTATTTCTCACACCACTTATGTTGTGTATGTTAATTTTATACATAAGTGGAGGGACCTACAGTTTAAAGTCAACTCCGAACGCCAGATTTTTGAGAAACTTTTCTTGGGAAGTTTATTTACTCTCAGAGTTTTAGCCGGAAATCTGCTGAGAGGAAATCGCAGAAGAAATACTTTTGTATTGCCCAGGCTGGACAATAAAATAACAACAAAAATAAGTTCCAAAAAAACTAACAAAAAAATAAAAAAAAAATTAGCATCTTAAGACAGTCTAGCCCCTCTCAGTTGAAAGGGTTGGTTACATTTAGGCCCCGATAATGGTTCACAACACATAAATGTTGCGATGTAACGAGACAACACTATAGTTTACAACATCTAGGTGTTGTGTATGTCACAGGATTGTTTTTCAATGTTAGTATACTTTTCCTTTAAAAGACATCCTTGAGTGTTCAAAACTATCAATTGAAACAAGGAATTATACATTAAAAAATTTTTAAGCGCATAGTGAAGTATAAAAAAGTTGATGATGATGTTGAGGGTACCAAGAAAACGCACATGAAATTCAGGACAGTTCCAACCCTTTGGAATTACCAGATACTGAGTGCGTAAAATTATTCAATTATAAAATATTGTTATAAATTATAAAGCATTGTTCTTCTTTCAGTTTTGTAAAAAATTTTCCATTTACAAAGATGGTTTTATGTTTTTGCTGCAACAACTAAGCAATTTCTTAAAGCCATCAATCCGCTATTCTGCTGATGGAGATTATCAAAGAATTAGCGTTAACGATGTTAATATTGGTGTGTTGCAGCCCACTGTTTGCTGCAATTTAAAAGATTATATAATTTTTAGAAAAAAATATTACAAGAAATGGATAACAGCCAGGATGACAAGAGGAAAAAAATATAAGTAAAACAACCTTTTATTCAAGAACACGTTTCCTAGGAATAATTGACTGTGCTGCGGAAGGGTCACCAGAGCACTATTCCAAAGCAAGAAACGTTATTGAACGTTATTGGTATAGGAACAGAAAAGCAGATTTCGATGTTTGCTTTCTACAAGAGGTTTGCACTAGTCTCCTGAAACTGCCACTAAAATTACAAATATATCGAGCTATAACCGCAAAAATATCTCAAGCGAGAAAAACGAAATATTGCAGGGGAAGGTTTTTATTATTTATTTCTTGTTCAAAGCAAGATAGAGCAACAAAATTTTGTATGAAGACACATTTTGTTCCAATACATATCCAATCAATCCAATTGCTTTGTTATATAAGCATAATAACAGCAATTTTTGGGACTTAAGCTTTTTTTGTTGTCATTCTGGTTAACTACTTCGAAAAATTTGTGTCGGTTAAGATTAGATATTCGTACGACGAAGGGTTTTTTTTTTCATTTACTAAACTATATTTTTTGTAATATATTTCTTTTTAGTCCATTATTATAACATTTTATACATAAATATATGTATTTACATATAAAAGGCGTTTTATTTGTATTAGAAAAAAAAAGGCGTTTAATTTGTATTAGAAATGTTTTTGTAAACAATACAATGAATGTCTAACAGTACAAATTATTATCGTAATATGGAAAATAGGTGTTAAAGAACCCCAATTTTTTTTTCTTAATTAATTATAGTCTTTTTTGGGTAATTATGATATATAATCGGACCATTTATCGAAACAAACAAAAATCTGGGCTTACAAAAAAAAAAGAGTGAGGACCTTTGCTTTAACGGTTACAATATAAGAAATAAAACGATGGAGATAGTTTAATTTAATCTTGTTTTTTATTAACAACGAAAAATAAAAAAATTTTATATATCATTATGAACATTGTACCCGGTTACAAGAAAGTAATAAAAAAGTCGTAAAACATAACATTTCCAATAAAAAAAGACAAGTATTTATTTTTTATATCTAAAGGGAATTGTCTTCTTGATCGGTTTCAGGCCATGTATGGCCATGTTGTAAATTTAAAAATTCGTGGTGGAATCTTTCAGGTATGATTTTGTTGTCACAGAGTGTTTTTAAATCTTTGTACTTTGTAGTGGAAATTTTCAATGGACTATTACATAATTCTGCAGGTCCCTTGTTTAGTATTTCAGAGTGTCGTCTAAATCGAAAATCAAATTTACTTCAAAATATTTTATTTCAGAGTTTTCAAATAGCCATATTTGACCCCTATGATCGGGTTATCTTTCTCAAATGTAGCAGAACGTAAATTTTGGAACGAAATTTTCATTGCGTTAAAAAACATTGTGCCCGCAAATGTTTTCCAATTTCTGAACTCGAAATTATTTATTTCTACTCAATCGTATTTTCTTGGATTAGTCCGTGCATTAGATATTAGAGTATAACATTCATTTTGCGCACATATAGTTCAGTTGCGTGTAAAGGATTCAATGGTGTTATGAACGATTTTTTTTCTATTGTTCTCAAAAGTTTCACGTAAAGCTTATATATACCTTTAACATTTCTAAACTCCTGAGGCAGATACAGTTTATTGCTTTTATTTCGACAATAATGAGATGGGACTGCTGATAATTTTTTAATGAAGGATTTTACCAATGAAACACTTGCTTCGTCAAATTTATTTATTATTTGTTAGGAGTAATTTAATTTGTTAGGCTTTGTAGCGAGTATATTAAGGGAACAGCTATTTTCATTCCTTACAGACTTTAAAACATTTCAAAAACGTGCAGCGTTTTCAAAAGGAATTGTTAACACTTTAAGGTTAGTTTCTTTAAAATGCATGTTATATGCAACACTATACGGCCTTTTACAGCTCTCTGATCTTCGCCTTTTAACATTGGTTTTTGTAATACACGTTTTCATAAAGACTTTTTGTCAATGTTTGCTGATTCCCCAAAAATGTTTATTTATTTCGATCCTATCAGATTCGGAAAACTTTTCGGCGTATGAATTACCACATTTTTTCTTCTTGCACGAATTAGGTAGAACACTTGTGTTACGAACCTTTACGATCTCCTCTCTGTCCCACACAGGTTTCTTCTCCATCAGAAGATGTGTCTGGATCACTGCATGGAAGAAGGGAGCGCTTATTAAACTTCTAGAAAAAAATTTGTTAGATGTACAACGTATAATATTCGTGTATATAAAATAATACTTTAGTGTTATAATTTTTAAAAAGAATTTATTTCTCCAGATTTTTTATTCAGAAAATTTTATATTATATTTTATATTAATTATAATAAAAGTGCACTTAAATTAAAATTTATTTTGTTATAAATTCATAACGGTGCACAGTGTGACCCTGTAATTTTTATAGATGATGCAAATGAGGGTAATACCATGTTCACACGGACCCTTTAATTACTTAATTCGGCCACTGAAATACAATAGTCAATTAACCCGTTTCATTTATTTAATTCTTCTTCTTCTTTTTTTCTTCTGTTTACATATTTTTTTTTTTTTTTGTTTGTCTGGTGCAAATTTTAAATTTGTAATTTGGCAATGGATAAAAAAAGGGTAAGTATTAAATATAAAATGAATAAGCAAATATCATTTAATTATTATTTTCATTATTAGAAAAAAGGAAAACTGCAATCAAGTGGGACCAGGGCAGCGATTTAATCAGATTTTTGTTTATTTTATTTTATTTTGACTTTTTTGTTTTAACAGCTGATTTTGATACATAAATAATCGATACAAATGAGAGATGACAGTCATTAGTAATTCATAAAGTCATTCAAACGGAATTACGGATAACTTGCGTGAAATTTTGTATGACGAATAATGTAATTCAGTTCGTATTTGGGGTTGAATGACAAATGAGAGCGTGAATGACGAATAATTCCGTAGTGTGAACGGGGTATAATGAATTTATGTATTACAAAAAACGATATATGAAAAATATGTCGGCTGAGATATTTTGCGGTTATGGCTCGATATGTTCTGCTTGATTATATTTTTTTATTGTATGTATTTCAATAAATTCATTTTAAGAGAACTTAAAATTAAAATATATAAATATAATAAAATTTCATATCACATTAAAATTCATTTAGATCAAATGGTTTTTTGTTTTATTTGCATTAATAGTTACAAAGTTTTCATTTTTTTTATAGTTACAATTTCATTTTTAAACTTACCGCGCCAACAACATAACAGCCAATTAGCTATTGTAATTTTTTGACAGTTCTGACAACACTCAAAAACAACTGTTGTAAACCATAATCGGGGCCTTAATCTAAAATACCTTTCAAAGTAATAAATTATACGTTAATACAATACACTGAAATTGTTTCTTACTTGCTGTCCGGTAGGTCGAACATTGCTTGCGTTCAAATATGATTTTGTTTTTTCGTCACCACTTGAGTTTGAATTTATTTCAGAAACAGAAAACATTTTTAATTTTTAATAATGATTAAAATATTTAGAGATGTGCAGTTGACATAAATGATAAATTTTCAAGGTCAACGTAATTTTCTTATAGAATGATAAATTGCTATTGGCGTTGAAACGAAGTGACATTGTCTCAAAAATGACGGCGACAATAACGTAAACTGGAATAAGGGTGAATATTTTTGAACGTTTTTCTCGTAAATTATTTTAAAATCTAATTTGTATTTTTAATTAATTTAGCAATTAAAATTAAATTAACATTAAAACATGAATCCTAATTCCTGTTCGCAAACGTATCACTACGCTGCATAATATGCTGATGCTTCTTTTTGCTGATTTATTTATTTGCATTACCGAACGAAGAAACACTTCAGAAATGGAAAAATTATTAATAAATTTGATTTTTGAACTGAACGATAAAACAAATGACAAAAGGCGAAGATAAAGAGTAAAATAAATAACAATAAATAGTAAAAAAAATTTAAACTGTTTGTATTCACTCATTCAATGCATCAGCCATTTTTATGATTAGATTTTTCTGTTTATTTGCGCACAATATGCTTTAATGTTGCATTTACGAACATTAGACAGCTGCAGTGCTGTCAAGGTTTGCATTTATGAATATAAGATGCATAGTATGCAGCGTGGTAATGCCTTTACGGTGTTTTCACACCGAGTGGTTTTAACGCAAAAGTTGGTTTTATCGTTAAAACCAAAAATAAAACCTGGTTTTACCATACAAAGTTATAGTGTTAAAACCACAATGTAATCAGTGACGAAACGAATTTGACAGGAGCACTATTCAAAAATAAAAGAGACAGCAAATATTACCAAAAAGTATTTCTGTCTCTGTCTGATTCTTTCAGTTTTGTTTATTTATGTTTTGTTAATTTTTCGAGTGTATTTTTATTTTCTATTTTGGTAGAAATTGATGATATTTTTGTAGAATAATAGAATAGTTTTGAAAGGAAATGCACTGTTTTATTGGGGAAACGTAGTACGGAACTAATGTATTTAGTGACACCTTTCATCGATTGTCACTAACTTAGTATTTAACCAATTTAGAGGTATATTCATAAACTCCCGAAGCAAAAAGTTATAAGAATATAATTTGTTACATATTTCTTTTTACTTATCTTTTACACACGAAATTTAATTCATTATGAAGAGAAATTGCTAAGAGTTCGACTAATAATAAAAAATTACGGAATTTTAACTTTTTCATTTAAGAAATTAATAAATACTGGTAATATACACAAAGTTCTGCAAGAAAAAAATTATTATGAGCAATGTCTTATTTGATCTTGATATATTTAGCTTCTTACTAACCTTTACCACAAGACACTATATTCATAGGGACCAAAAACCACATACATTTCGATTAATAATTAAATATTTAAGAATTTTTAAACTTTTCATTGAAGAAATTAAAAAATATTATAAATTTTCCATTTTTTAACACAAAATAAATGTTTGTTTACATTTTATTTTTCTGCTTTATCTATCAGTTTTCCCTCTGTATATCTGTTGCTTCTAACACATTTGGTTCGTAATACTTATAACAATTTTTTTCTCCTTCTAGTTGCACCAGTGTTTTTATGTTATGAGCCCTTTTTAAATGTCAATGCTTTTGTTTCTATATTTCTGTGGTTAAAACTATCTTAAAACCTTTTTTTAATTTTTTTTTAATTTGGTTTTATGAAATACAACCTTGTTTTCGATGTAATAAATCATAGCTACCAACATGGAAATGTTGAAAACAGCTGTAAATAAATAAATAAACATTTATTTTGTGTTAAAAAGGGAAAATTTGGAATATTTTGTAATTCCTTCAATAAAAATTTTAAAAATTTGTAAATACCTAATCGAATCTAGGATGTTCTGTCGTACAGCGTGCGACCAGGGATACACCACAGAGGGGTGTCCCATCCTCGCTTTAGTGGCTCTTGGTTGCTAATGTTGATCGGAGGCTCCTGGAAAGTAGGGGCTTTAGGGTTGTGACATATGCCGACGATGTGGCTACTATGTAGGTGGAAAATGTTTGCCGACGCTGGGAGAACTGCTGGAGCCTGCTCTTGGAATTTTATCCCCTTGGGCAACGAACTGTGGTCTAGGGATAAATCCAAATAAGATGGACCTCGTTTTGTTCTCGCTTCGGTAGAAAATTAAAACCTTCAGGTTACCAAGACTAGCTGGTAGGAAGCTGCCGTTGTCTTCTGAGATCAAGTACTTGGGTGTTGTCCTGGACAGCAAGCTGAACCGGAAACGAAACACCGGGGAAAGAATGAAGAAGGGACTGGCTACCAGTGTAGGAACTCCATAGGTAAGAGCTGGGGTCTTCCGCCTAGGTCATTCGCTGGATATATCTGGCGATTGTTAGACCGGTTATTACTTAGATTGTGTTGTCTGGTGGTGTACCTTAGATAAGAGTTTTCATCGGAAAATCTTGGATAAGATTCAGCGGATATCCTCTTTCAGTATCACTGGAGTGAGGAAGAGTTGCCCTCAGGCTGCTCTTGATAATATGCTCTCGTAAGTGTAATCGCGCTCTCACCCTTCTTCACGTCCTCTAACCTAATCTAAGTTAGTGACGATCGATGAAAGGTGTCACCAATACAATAGTTCTCAATTACGTTTCCGTAACAAAATGGTTCATCTCCTTTCTAAATTATTCTGTTATTCTACCAAAATATCATCAGCTATATAAAATAATCAAAAGCCACCCCGAAAACTAACAAAACATAAATAAACAAAAGACAAAATCAACACAAAAACAGTCATAAATGTCATGAATATAAAACCAGATTTAAGAAAACTTGCAGTCTGAACACAAAATCAGCTGATTATTGTTTTAATGCTAAAATCAAGTTTTAAATTGTGGTGTGAAAACACTATTAAGCTAAATTTGAGGATAAAAAAGATACACGATTTAGAACTAAAACTGCCTGCAATATTTAAGATACGAACCTATTAACAGTTTTTCTATTTCATACAAGTATGTTCCGTATTCACAAAACTTTTAACCTTTCGGTGTAATTTTACCCTTTCTATCGAAAGAAAACAGATGAGTTTTTGTTTAGAATTGATGGCACTTTTTATAAGTTTATTTTATTTCATAAATGAAAAAATTCACAAAAAGTGATTTTCATAACATGCCTGATAATTAGTTATTACAACCCTTTAGTCCAGATTACAATCTAGTTTTTCAAACCACTTATGTGGTGTGTGTCAATTTTATCCACTTACAGTTTAAAATCGACTCTGAATGACAGATTTTAGAGAAATTTGTTAAAGTTTTGGCCAGAAATCCGTTAGAAAAAACTTACCGAAGAAATATTTTTCATATTTCGATTTGTTCAAGTTGTTTGACCTAGGGTATGAACCGTGGTGTCACGGGTAATAAGCCAACATACTACTTAAAAGACTAACTGCATAATTTAAATTTAAAAAAAATTATGCACTCTAAATTGCTAAATGTACAAATGTATAACTCATTAAAAACTAACTAAAATAATTTAACCCTATCCAGTTTTTTTTTTTTTTAATTATTCTTCTTTGATATAAAACAAATTTATATTAATTGAAATCTCGCTGTAAATTAATATATTTTTTTAATTTGTAATCAAAAGAAACAAAGAAACTCGAGCATGTGTTACTTAACTTCGACGTGGACAAAAATGAGCATAAATTTTAAACCACATTGGTTTTTTAAAAATCTCTAACAGTTTCGACATTTTTGTAAAAGGAAATCATAAAAAGAATTATAAACATCAACAAAATTTAAAGTAGATAAGTCAACGTGGATAAAAGTACGCTAGATATACATACTACTATTTGCTTAGGTCCATTATTACAACTTTCCGTTAACTAAAGGGACGATTTTAACGGAGAGATAAATTGTTTTTCAATATTACGAGTACCCAATAAGATAGAAGTGAGCGTTAAGTTAAAGGGAAGATCATCCTACCTTTAACATCTAAAGGTCACTTTATGTTTGAACTTGCCATATTATATACTATTTTCGATATGGCAGTTTCAAATTTATACAAAATGAGCATATACAAAAAAAAGTCCGCTGTTACCACTGCGTTAAAAAAAAACTTGTTTAATTGATCATTTTTATCGACTTTGCTCCGGCACTGCCATATTTTTGAAAAAGTTAATTTTGTTTTATCTGTAAATTGTAATAACCAAAATAAGTTAAAGGTAACTTTGCCGTTCACTTTAGCTAAAGATTCCTTTAACTAACGCCAACTTTAACGGGAAGTTGTAATAATGGCCCTAAAAGAGATTTTAGTTTTATTCAGTCTTTTTAAACAAAACTACTAATTAATTAATTTTCTCTTTTGGCAATTTTTCATATATATTTGTATTACTCATCACTGGTTTAATTATGAAGGGAAAATAAAAAACAACAATAATTTATTTTATGATTCGATGTGGTTAAGTATGGTAAAATTTAATTGAAACAGCCATACCTATAATATGTACATCTATTATAATATTTATGATTTATTATATATAGTTATGTTGACAATAACAAAATATTAAATGAAAATAAGATTTATTTAAATGTATTACTGTTTATTAACAGTTTTTAAATGAAAATCAGGCTACAAACATTCTGAACGATATCTATGTGATTATAATAAGTATTTTCTCCTAAAGTCAAGTGTTCAGCTTTATTTGTTTTTACATATTGTTTTTGGTTTCATGTTAATAAGTGGACGTAATGATTTTTTCAGTTCGAAGCATATTGAAGAAATACGGTAAGTCGAATAAAATTGTTCCAATTTTTATAAGGATAATTAAGAAAAATTGTTAATATTATAAACATAATTAATAAATAAGCAAAAAATTTCGTTTTGAAAACTTCTAATAAAATTTGTAGATTTTTTTGTATATTTCATAGTAATTTGTTTGTTTAAAAAAGACGTTCTTGCCCTTTTAAATATGATATATTATAATATGGTATAGTATATTTTTAAATTAAACAAAATACAGTGCCGTATCAGATTATTATCTTAAACTATTTAGTATCGACGATTATTAAATTGAGAGTTAACAGCGGAATTAACGGCTGATGATGCGGCTTGCTGTACATGCTGATTTCTCATGAATTCAGTTGCAAATTCAGCCTGAGCCTTTGCCATACTAGCTCCGGAACTACGATATATTGAATGAATCTGAAAATAAGACAGAAATTATGTCCCTCTAAATAAAAAAAATATCAAAAATATCCTTTTTAAGTTACCTTAGTTATCATCATTATGTTAGCAGCAGCGGTAATCGCAAAACTGAAGGCAATACATAATAATAACAAACCGACAATAATGCCGGTGGCTGAAGAATCAAACTGCGAAATGGCAACTATGAAACCACAATAGCCAGATCCGGGAAATCCAATAGCTTGGAACACTGAGAAAAGTGTTTGAAAGAAGTACACAAAAAAAAATACCATAAAGTTAAAACTTGAATCATTACGAAAAGCTTTGTAGGCTGGTCGGAACCTGCATGGGAATATATAGAAACATTAATGTTGTGTTTTAAAAATTTTAATATAAAACATCTTATACCAGCAGATGTATGATGCAGGTGTAAACAACAGCGTGTAGAAAATTGCAAGACCGAAATTCGTAAATTCATTGTTGCGCAATAGTAAAATCAGCCCACCAACGATGTTAACACACATAGTCAAAGTATAAACTAAAAAAAAAGACTTAGTATTTTTAAAATACTGAACTAATACGTAAACTTACACATCCATGTATAATACAAATGTTTTACTAGCCTTTGAAATTCTGGAGGTATTTCCAAATTAAAATCTTGATAAAAACAAGGTTTAACACAAAAATTATCTGGCAAGGGTGGCCAGTTGTTTAACTGGGGTATGTTTCCCTGTAATTGTTGTTCACGACGATCTAATTCAGCCGCTTTACGATCAAGTTCCTCTTGGCGTCTCTGGAAATTTTAAAAATATATTAATTAATACAATTAATCATAATAGCCGGTACTCTGTTCAAAATTTCGTGCGAAATGCTGTCAGTCCACATATACAGGCATGTCACAAAATCCGATCGGAATGGTTTTGATTCCGTATTTGCAATTCCGATCGATTTTGTTTTCGGTTCTTCAAGTTCCGAACGATTTTGTTCATTTCTAAAAATTATGAATTTGTTGCGTTTCAAATAAAGTATGGCAACGTCGAGCATGACAAAAGAGGAAAACACATAAATGGTGAATAAAAAGCATAAAAAACAAAGCAAAATTTCAATTGGAATACAAAAAAATAAAAAATTGTGTATGAAAAATGCCGGGAATTTCAATTATTGCTCTTGTTAAAGTTAGGAGACAACAAATCGTTATTGGAAAGATACGCCTAAATGCATTTTCGAAAAACTGAATTAAATACCATCGTTTGTGTTGCCACCGCGTAAATTTGTTCTACTTACTAAATTTTTGTTCTCAAAAATAAGTGGTTTGCTCAAAAAAATAACGTGGCAATACTTCGATGAAAAATTAAATCACTTTGTTTTGTTTTTCTCAGCAAATTTATAAAATTTAATTTATTAAGCATAAATATTAAGTAAATACTTAGAAAACCTATGTAATAATAAAATATACGATTTTTTATTTCAATTTAACTAAGTTTTATTAATATTTTTCTTTAATAAATCATCAGAAATATCAAAACCACTTTGAAAATTTGAAGTGGTTTCATTCCGAAGAAATTTTTCGTTCGTTTTCTGAAGACTCTACTTTCGGAATTGAAACCACTTTCGATCGGAATTGTGTTCTGTGACATGGCTGATAAAATATTTCGTATGAAATATTACGAAATAATTTCGTAAAAGCAGTACTCTGTTCTTATTGTGAAAAACGCGTGAAATTTATCTGGCAACTTTGTTTCCAACTTACGAAATATCATAAGCTGCAATTCTTTCGCACGAAATTAATACAAATAGCTAATCGCATTTTTTTGTTTTTCTTAAATTCATAAATTATTATTTGTTGAGCCGCAAAAATGGAAAAAATAATGATAGCAAAAAAATTTTTCTTTGCACCAATGTGTTTACACTAGTCAGTGAAATTTATTAGTGAAAAAAATATAATAATGAAATAAATACAAGTGATTTTTGGAAAGTTCCACATTATTCACATTGTTTTAAGAATTTAAAGGAAACAATTACATTCTTTGGTGATTACCTAACGTTAACTTACAGTGCTGTTCAAAAAATTAGATTCACCTCTCTCCAAAAAATTTACTATATTTAAATCTCTTATGCAAAAAATCTCTTATATAAAAAAAGTAACTGCACTTGGTTACTGACATCTTATGAATATAATTCCGTTACATTTTAAAAATTTGAAGCGTCACTCTTCTTTAATTAATTGAGAGTATAGATTTAGTTTTAATCAAACTTTTTTTTCAACTAGTGCTTATTTCGTGAAGCGAAGTCGTCGTGGTTTAGTGGGTAGTGTGTTGGTTTATTAGACGAAAGGCCCGGGTTCGAATCCCAGGTCAGACATCAAAACAAAAAAATATTTCTTCGGCGACTTCCTCTCAGCAGATTTCTGGCAGAGACTCTGAGAGTAAAAATTGCCATGAAAAGCTTCTCAAAAATCTGTCGTTCGGAGTCGACTTTAAACTGTAGGTCCCGCCACTCATGTATAAAATTAACGCACACAACATAAGTGGTGTGAGAAGCTAGGTCGTAATCCTGACTGAAGGGTTGTAATGGCCAATTATGTATGTATGTATGCTTATTTCGTGATGTCTGATTTGACAGATAATTAGTTGTATCCTTCCGATAGACGAATATGGTTGTGTGTGTACGCGTTTTCGCTTCGCTAAGTGGGCCTGCGACCGAGTTACAGAAGATGTCTATTTTGGCAAAAAAAAAATTATCTTTTTAGATGGGGCACAGAAAATCCGTAGGCATACATTGAAAAGCCGACGCACCCCCAACGAGTCACTGTTTGATGCGGATTTTGGTCCAGAAAATGAACAAGAAGTGGCCGTTACAGTCAATGGCGATCGTTATCGGGCCATGTTTAACGAAGTTTTGTTCACATAAAATGAAGAGGAGGATATTGGCAACATTTGGTTTCAACAGGACGGTGCTGCGTGCCACACACTCCACTCCACTCGATGTTTTGCGCCCTGTTTTTGAAGATCGCATTATGAGCCGCAGAGCTGATGTCGTTTGGTCACCACGGAGCTATTATTTGTGGGGTGCCGTCAAAGGTAAGTGTTACGCCGACAAGCCTAAGACAATTGACGCTTTAAAGGACAATATTCGTGAAGCCATTGGTGAAATACAGCTGAACTTAATCGATAATGTGCTTAGAAATTGTACCGATTGTGTAGGCTACTGCATGGCCAGCCGAGGCAGCCATTTAAATGAACTTATTTTCCATTGTTAATCGGAAGAATTGTGCTTTCAAATAAAAAAAAGAAATTTGAGAAAATATTCAGTAGTTTTTTTTAAAGCATTTTCAAAAAAAAAAAAAAAAGTTATTTGGCGGACCCTTTAGATGGCAATCGTCCTTTAGTTGACTTATCTGTTACCAAATATGGTATGCAAAACTGAGAGAAACTGATTTTTTGGTTCACCATACTTCATCGTTATTATCACCTCTTCAACATGGTTTCCGAAAGGGCTGCTCAACAACGACTAATGTGCTTCAGTTAACATCCATGATAAATGAGGCCTTTTCTCAACAGAAGCAAACTGATGTAATTTTTACGGATTTTAGCAAAGCGTTTGAGAAAGTGAATCACAAGCTTCTGTTAACTAAACTTGATTTAATGAGTGTAAATCATAGAAGTTTAAGATGGCTAGTGTCGTATTTGACTGGTAGAAAGAAGACGGTATATGTGAACAATAGCTTATCTAAGTATATTTTTGTGCTATCTGGTGTATCTCAGGGCAGCCATCTTGGTCCACTTCTTTTTTCGTAGTTTATAAACGATCTTCCCAACATAATTAATTTTGCTAATATCTTGATGTATGCTAACGATGTAAAAGTTTTTCTCTCCTTCAATAATATAATCTAGCATATATATCTTCAAAATTATCTCAATAACTTCTTTTTGTGGTGCGAGTACAACATGATGGAGCTGAATATTAAAAAATGCAAATGTATGCGGTTCTCAAGAAATAATTTAATTGCGGTTATTCACTTGCTTGGAGGTTATCAATTAAAGAATGTTGACTCTTTTATGGATCTTGGTATCCTATTAGACCCAAAATTAAACTTTAATGATCATATCATATTACTTTGACTGTAAATAAGGCAAGGAGCACCGTTGGGCAAAATAATTTTCTGATCCATATATTACGAAATAGCTATTTGTATCGCTTGTCAACTCAATTTTGGAGTATGGATCCATTGTATGGGATCCTCACTATAATGTTGCACATTGAATCTGTGCAGAAACAATTTCTACTCTTCTGTTTGCGTGGCCTAGGATGGAATTATTTGGATATGCCTTCAATGAATTACCGTTACCATCGAAATCAACCCAATAATCTAGTAACGTTTTCGGAAAAAAAATTATTAGTTCACAAGTTTCAAATATTATTGTTTAAAATGATTAACAGACAACCTTAGGCTCAAATAAAAAGTAATTGTAAAAACTTATATATATTTCTAAATTTATAAATTGATTATCCATGATCGAAATTAAAAACGATTATTGAAGTAAAGATTTTGGGCAACTCTGGTTTAAACAGCTCACGCACGTTTCGTGTTTTGTTTCACTGTCAAACATCTTCAGCTAGGACTATAATTTAACAATGAATCGTCTTACAAACGAACAACGCTTGCAAATCATTGAATTTTATTATCAAAATGAGTGCTCGGTTAAGAAAGTTCATCGCACGCTTCTTCCATTTTACGGAAGCTCATTTTTGGCTCAATGGATACGTAAATAAGCAGAATTGTCGATTTTGGTGTGACAGAAAAAGCCACAGAAAAAGTCACAGGTGCGGTTTAGGAGCTGGTGGCATCATTGGACTGTACTTCTTCAAAGATGCTGTGAATCGTAACGTAACTATAAATGGTGAGCGCTACCGTGAGATGATATCCAACTTTTTTTGCCCAAAATGCAAGAGCTTGACTTGCATAATATGTGGTTTCAACAAGACCGTGCCACGTGCCACACAACACTCGTAACAATGGACTTAATGAGAGGCGAGTGCGGTGAACATTTTATTTCAATTGGCCGCCTAGATCTTGCAATTTAACGCCTTTAGACTATTTTTTGTGGGGCTAAGTTAAAGCTCATGTCTATACAGGCAAGCCCGCTTCAATTGACTCATTGGAAGACAACATTGAAGCATTTTTCGTGAGATACCGCCGAAATGTTGGAAAGAGTATGCCAAAATTGGACTAAGCGGATGGACCATTTGAGGCGCAGTCGCGGTCAACATTTGTATGAAATAATCTTCAAATATTAAATTATATGGACCGTACTATCGATTCAAATAAAGATTTCATGCATTCTTCTGTGTGGCATTAAGTAATAATAGATGAATCAAAATTTCGTGAGATATTAAGGTTTTTATCTAAAATAAATAGTGTTTAAATTAAGTAAAGTTAAAATATAAATACGTATAGTTTTATTAATAATAGCATTTTCTACATGAAATTTAGCTGAGTGATAGATGTTGAAGAATAAAGAAACACTTATGTCAACTTAAGCCATTATCATTTATTGCCAGATATTTCTATATAGAATAAATATACAACCAGCAATTAAATTGAATGTCGTATGCAAGGCACCAGCATTTACATTAAATTCAAAACTTTACACGAATTAAAACAAGGATTTTGAAGAATTGAAAATCGAAGTCATTACAGATGAACCTATAAGAACATTATAAGGATATATATATTAATTAAATAACCATTGAAACAGTAGAGCATAAAAGTAGACTTGAACGAAGGTCGCCGTGGTCTAGTAGGTAGTGTGCTGGCTTATTAGACTTAAAGCCAGAGTTCGAGTCCCCGACCAGACATCAAAATAAAAATACAGAAGGTATTTTTCGGCGATTTCTTCTCAGCAGATTTTTGGCAAAAACTCTGAGAGTAAAAATTAAATTGCCATGAAAAGTTTCTCAAAAATCTGTCGTTCGGAGTCGACTTTAAACTGTAGGTCCCACCACTTATGTATAAAATTAACGAACACAACATAAGTAGTGTCAGAAACTAGTTTAATAATCCTGACTGAAGGGTTGTAATGACCAATTATGTAATAATTAAATAATATAGAAAACTAAAGGTTATAGGAGTGTTTAAAAAAGGAATGGAAGATATAAAAGGCGCGCAATAAATAGTGTAATGCAAATTAAAATAATTCAAAAAATAGCAGATATAATAAAAGAGAAAAGCGGAAAAGTTTGTGGTGAATTTGAAAAAAAAAAAATGAAAATAAGGAAGTACTGGAAATGACCACGAAGGAAAATCAAAGAATGTGTAACGAATTGATTAAAAACAGTAATGATAAAATAAACAATAAAAATCAAATGTCATTCACCGATATACTGAACCAAAATGTCGATAACAAAAAGTTGCCAGAGATAAAAAACTCAATCCCATTAGTTTTGGTTTAACAATTAATGTTACTCAAAATGGGGAAAAAATTAAAAAAGATTTAAATGAAGTTAATCCGGAAAATTTAAAATTATCAAATATTATTACAAGAAATAATGGAACTGTCGTTATTGAAGTAGAGAACAGCACTGAAAGCGACAAAGCAAAATATTTAATTAAAGAAAAATTAGGTGAAGAATACGAAGTAAGATCTGCTAACATTATATCCAAGTATTTTAATAACTGGAATTAGTTTTGAATATGAAGATATGGGACTAGTGGAGTTAATCAAGAAACAAAATCAATGCTTGAACAATACCAATCTGAAAATTATCAAACAATATGAAATAAAGAAAAATAACAGAGATTATTATATGTGATTGCAGAAATTGAACCGAATGCATTGACCAATATATTGGCAGCAGAGAAAATTAGCATTGTCTGGAAACGGTGTAAGGTGTACGGAATCAGGGTACTACGATGTTTCAAATGTAAAGGGTTTAATCATAAGGCAGTAAATTGTACAAGCGATGAAGTTTGTGTTAAACGTCATGGTCAACATAAAATTTCCGAATGAAATGGGATAAAATAAGTGCATCAATTGTATACGTGCGAATAGAAAACTTAATTTAAGTTTAAATGAAGATTATGATACTATGAGCAAATCCTGTCCATCTTATTGAAATAGGCTTGATGGAAAAAAAAAATAGAATTGGATATTAACAATTACAGAATTATACCAAAACAAAAGACAATACGGAAAATATTAAAAATATAACAGCAATGTGATCAAAGGTATAAATGTTAATGAAAGTAGTATAGTAGCGAATAAAGAGGAGTTAGAAAGAATTATTGAGCTTCAAGAAGCAAATATCGTACTTTGTTCCGAAACATGCACAACTACGAACATAGATGACGCTAAAATTGGCATTGTTACATTCAATAGGATTCATTGTGATTCACACTCTCGTCATACTGGTGGTGTATTAATATATATGAAAAAATCTATTAAGTACAACCTAATTTGTAATAAAACATTAGATCAAAATATGTGGTTTAT
Source organism: Sarcophaga peregrina (assembly GCA_014635995.1). NCBI lineage: Eukaryota > Metazoa > Arthropoda > Insecta > Diptera > Sarcophagidae > Sarcophaga > Sarcophaga peregrina. The sequence goes on from CM025790.1 coordinate 74,694,304, forward strand.
TATAATTAAATTGAAAGATTTTCAAACAAAATGGCAGATTGAAGTACTGTATCATTCTCCAAGTCCTAATAAGTCAGAATTTTTAACGTACTTAAAAAGTACGGTAGAGATATATTTTGAAGGCTTGAATAATAATATAATTATTGAAGATTTCAACATCAATATTAATAACGACACAGCTTATACAACAAAATTAAATATTATTTTCTCATCTATAAGTTTTGATACTCGCGTTACAGAATTTTCCAGTACTAAAATAGACCTTCTTTATTCAACATCTGATCAAGTGAAAACTAAATGCTTAAATAGTTGTAAAATAACGGACCATGAGACTAAAGAATTCTCGGTGCTGGTAGAAAAAGAAGTAAGGATTATACTTACAATAAACATTACGCGTTAGGAATATTATAATGAAGACAATTTATTGGCATTGTTAAGACTTAGCAATTTAAACGATCTAAATTATGGTAATTTGGATGAAAGAGTGGAAAATTATAACTCGGTGCTATTAAATATAATGCATACCTTAACCTTTAATAAATATGTGCACAAGAAACTTATTAACAAATGGTTGTCACGAACTAACGCATCTGAATAGGAAAAAATACGAATTCCTTCACATAGCCAAAAGAACATTTGAACGGAATGAGTATAATGCAACAAAAAAGGCGTATTTAGAAAATAAAATCAACTTGGCGGGTGCCGATCAAAAACTTATGTGGAAATATTTAAAAGAAGCTGTTAACATGATACAAATAAACCATCCGATAAGGAAAAGTTTTATAAATAATCGGTGGATGGAAAATGAACTGGAAATTGCGGGATTGTTGAACAGCTATTTTATTGAAAGTATCATTAAAATCAAGAATGATATTGAGAACATAGAATTTGAAGAATCTTAAATAAATACATATGGCAACGAATTTAAATTTAAACAAGTAGATACTACAAACATACTAAATATTGAAAAGACTTTTAAAAGCAAGACTGGAGGTTAAAAACTGCTTTCTGAAGATGTCATAAAAGACTCAATGAAATATACAGCGTACTTTTTTGCTAGAATTGTAAATGATTGCTTACGACTTGCTTACGTTCCCGAAATATGGAAAATATCGACAGTGGTACCTATAGAAAAAATTAAAAATACAACTCTCCAGAAGAATTGCGACCGATAAATACATTACCATCAGATGAAAAAATTTTAGAGAGCATTGTGTAAGAGCAATTGATAGAGTACCTAAACAAACATGATGTCATTATTAATTATCAGTCTGGCTTTCGAGCTAAACACTCTTGCGAAACTGCGTTGAATATGGTTGTAGCGGATTGGAAAGATTTGGTGGCAGATAAACAAGCTGTGGTAGCAGTTTTCTTACATTTGAAACGCGCACTTGAAACTGTAGATAGGCGTATATTGTTTGAGAGCTACTTAACCAATAGAAAACAACGTACGACAATAGGAAATGGGACATCATCGACACAGATGGTAGATATTGAAATGCCACAAGGGTCTGTTCTTGCACCATTACTTTACATTGATATATATTAACGATATACCAAATGTTTAAGAAATTGTAAAATTATTTTGTTTGCTGATGATGCTCTTTTATATAATAGCCAGTTGAATCTTATTGATGCTGTAAATTATATTCAGGCTGACTTAAATGTATTATATAGATGGTAATGTCAAAATAAGCTGAAATTAAACTATGATAAAACTAAGTATATGATATATGATAGAAATTATGAAGATTGTATTACTATAAGGCTAAAAATTAAAAAAAATGAAATTGAAAGGGTTGATAAAATGAAATATTTAGGCATCATTATTATAGGATACTTAAATGGGACGATCATGTTGATTATGGTGAAAGTAACATCGCTAGGAAGATAGGGTTTATGTATCGATCATGTAGATATGTTAGCAAGCGGGATAAATAACCTATTTACAAGTCGATAATTAAACCTTATTTTGTTTATAGTGCTACAATTTTATTTACACTTAATAATTCCCAAATTAGGAGGTTTCAAATACAACAGATTAAAATTATGAGATTTATATTGAATAAGGGATACAATACTTCGGTTGCCGATATGATTGAAAGCTTGGATTTGCTAAATGTGAAACAATTAATAACGTACCACACTTTGAAATATATTAAGAAATTAAGGTTAGGTCAAATACCAAGTTATTTATATGAGAGAATTCAATGTAATTTTAAGGTATATGATTATAAACAAGGAGTAGGAAGAATATGAGACTGCCGAAGATGAAGACTGATCTTCAAAGAAGTGTATTCTTTGAAGGGTTCAGAATGTTTAATGAGTTACTAGCTGAACTTAAGGAATGTCAGAGAGAAGATATTTTCAAAAGACTATTGAAAATACACTGTAAAACATTATTTATTTTAAATTGATAAATATTTGTATTTTTATTATTTAATAAATTTTATATTATAAGGAAAATAACAAATATAGGAAATTCCATACATTGGGTAATAGAGCTGCCTATGCTAGTGCTAAATTTAAGTACATCAATATTATTCGCATTAGAAAACTAGAGTATTATGAGAACAATCTAAGCTTACTGAATTCTATTATTTGCAGCAAGGATTAGTGGAAGTTGGCCAATCAAATGAAATCGCGCAATAGAACTATAAGAGGAAATTTAACAGCTGATGACTTTTTTGTTCATTTTCGTTCGAAACTACAAATTGCAGCGGATGCAAAGGCATTATTGTGGGCGATGCCTTGTAATACTGATGCCTTTCTGGACTCTCCTATTGAGTACTGTAAACTAGATTTGGTGTTAAGATCACTAAAAAATAATAAAGCTCCTGGTGGTGATGGTATTCCCTACGAATTTTATAAGTATGCTCCTGCTTGTTTTGTAAATGAGTTATTGACTGTTTTAAATCACATATTCATAAGAGAGGTAATCCCTTTAAGTTTTAAAGAGTCTGTTCTTATCCCGCTTCTGAAGAAAGGTGATCCTAATTGTCTAACTAATTATCGTGGACTTTCACTTATGGATACTTTTTGTAAAATTTTTAACAGTATTATTTTGAATCGTCTTACAGCTTGGGTTGAGAGATATAATATTCTTAATGAATATCAAGCTGGCTTCAGGAAAAACTACTCTACAATAGATAATATTTTTAACCTTACTAATATAGTTCACCTGAACAAAATAAGTGAAAAAATACATACGCGTTTTTTGTTGATTTTTCGTCTGCTTTCGACTCCTCGGAATTCACTTTTTTACAAATTATCCTGTATGGGCTTATCTTCCAAAATTATACGCATTTTGCAACTATCATATGAAAATACTAAAAGTAAAATATTTCACGCGAACACATTCAGCGAATCGTTTAATGTTGATCTTGGTGTGAAACAGGGTTGCATACTAAGTCCAATTTTGTTTGCATTGTATTTAAATGATTTAAATGTTCTTCCTGGTGGAGTGGTTGTTGATAACATTCACATTAAAGTACTTTTGTATGCTGATGACATTGTGATTTTATCTGATTCTTCTTCTCAACTGCAGGATATGATAAAGGTACTTTTTAATTACTGTAAAATGTGGAGCCTGAAAGTTAACCTGGATAAGTCTAAAATTCTTGTCTTTCGTAATGGACCTTAAGTGGAACTTCGGCGAGGATAGTATAGATATTGTTAACAGCTACAAATACTTGGGAATAAAGCTTACTTATAATTTATCATTCACGAAGCTTTTAAAAAACATACTAGTTACTGCTAAAATGGTAATTGCTTCTACCTGGTCCAAGTATATAAACAATCCTAAGATATCAAATGTTAACAAGCTAACAATTTTTAATGCTGCTGCTAGATCCATATTATTCTATGGTGCCCAGATCTGGGGATTTTTAAAGTATGATGAAGTGGAGATTCTTTTCAGATTCCTTATCAAGAAAGTTTTGTTGCTGCCCAAAAATACTCCAAACTATATGCTTCATTTAGAAACTAGTCTAAGCTCTCTATTTGGAGATACCCAAAAAACTTCACTTTAAGTATATTAATAGAGCACTACTTTTACCCGCAAATAGACTGCCTTGTATAATAGCTGAAAAAATAATTTCTAATAGCACATATTGGTCGGATGAATATCCTAAACTTTGTAATATGATCAATGTTAACCCAGATAACTATAGACCTTTATGTAAACATTGGAAGCACATAGCGCGGTTGGTGATTGCGTCGGAAAAAAAAAACGAATGCATTCAAGAAGCTAGAGCTTCGCAGTTTCATGATGTCTACTCTAAACTGGATTACAGCTTAGCACCGATACCATTTATTAATTATTTGTCTCGTATTACAAGCACAATAATCAGTGCTCGTGGTGGATTACTAGACTTGTATTCCAGATCCTTTAGATATTTATCATCATCTGGGCTATGTACACTTTGCAATCTAGACGCATCTGAGAACGTGCTGCATTTCATCGGTGTTTGCCCTCTTTATAAAGATCTTAGAAGAAAATATTTTGGAGAATCTGTTCTAAGCTTAGATGACGTTATCACTTTGCTGAATGGTCGAAGAGTGAATTTTTATATTCTGTATAAATATTTGGAAGTTTCTTTAAGATTTAGAAAAATGGTTTTAAATGAATTTAAATGATTTTATTTAAACATTGTTATCGCATTTATGTGTGCTTATAAATATTAATAATAATATAACTTCTTATTGCCAATCTGGCTCACAACTCTTAAGTTATGCCATATATAGATATTATACACATCCTTTAATCTTTCTGAAATGTCAAACCTATAATTATAATCATGAATAAATATGTATGTCTATTAGCTAAATAAAATAAATAAATATTATAAGGAAAATTTTTTATCTAGGTCTAGGAGACCGTAATAATAATAATAAATAAAATAAATAAAAACTATCATTTTGTGACGAATGTACGTATAGATGAATGTACGTATGATCCCAAGTCAAAAGGATCGAGATGAAACATTACACGCAAATTTGTGTGAACTTTTCCCTTTTTATATTTGTGTACATGAGGTGATCCATTTTACTAATAACTTTTTGAATGTATCCTAAACCATGTCAAGAAAATTCAGCGCATGTTATGACATTGTCACCATCAAGCTTAGCCTTCATATTTTGAGTATTAATCATTAATTCTCCAAAAGCTCATCACCCATTTATGGGAAATTTGTATATAGGACGAACAATTATATAAGTGATCTAAAATCTGCATTAATGGAAGAATGTAACAATATTGACGGAAATGTCACAAAAATAGATTACAGTAAGTTATTAAACAAAAAGGTTTATTAACTAGATACTAAAAATATGGTTGAAACTGTGCCTATACTTTGTGAAAAACAAGAGTATTTTTAGTGGACAAAAGTATAGGCGCAGTTTTTCGAATAATATACATACAGTGGGAAGTTAAAAGCTGGCTACAAAACCTAACTCTTGAGACGATGGACTGGCCTGCACAAAGCCTAGACCAGGATCGTATAGAAAATGTATCTTTTATTGTTAAAAGAAAGCCCACCAAAACATGTTGACGAGCTTTGGGAGAGAATAAACATGAATGGCGAGCTCTTGACCGTGATACCATCCAAAAGTTGATGGAGAGTATGCCAAAACGTATTGAAAGCGTAATTAAAAATAAAGGCTTTTAGACGAAATATTAAATTGGCAACGATTAGTGATTTTCAACAAACCAATCAAACAGTGCAGAATTGTCCAAATAGTGAATTTTTTGATTTTTGCATTTTTTTTTTTTGTTTTAAGAAATTCATTTAAGTTTTTGCTTTTTATAACTTAGAACAACGTTCAATAAAATAAAAAATACATTTATTTGATAATACCTTACTTTCATTACCTTACTTACTAAATGCAAAACATTTGGACAGTTTTGCTTCCCCCTGTATATACGGTGCGAGCTCGATTATCGCAACTTGAAAAAATTTTACAATTACCGTAAAGTTGTTTTTCATGTTTCACAGGTATAGTTTGCAAGTTTCTTACAAAATTATAAAAATGTGTAAAGCACAAAAGTAGATTTTTTGTACATTATTGCGGAGTAAGAATTTTTTTGAAACGATTTTTTATCTAAATATGTTTTGACAAATCTACGAACTCGTGTTATATATGATAATTAATTAGCACAACCGTTCACTAAAAACTTCGTTTTGAATATTTTATATTTATAAGGATAATTTTTTTCACATGCTTTTTAAAATAATTTACTAAGTGTAATTGTAAGAAACATCAACAATAATTAGGACGTTGTTTATTCGTCACCGAACAAGCCCAGTTAACTGTTTTTTACAGAAAAAGCAAATAATTACCTAAATTAAGACTACGCCAGGATTTTTTTCTTTTCACAGTTAAATTTAGTCAACCGTTAAACATAGGACTGAATTTGGTTATTTTAACAATGGCTATTTTTTGTCTGGTTTTGTTTAAGAAGTCAGTTGGTTGTTATTATATTCAGGTAGGATCGAACTACTTTTAAATAAAAATATTCATGAATGTAAACTTGTAGATCTCGAAAATTAAATAAATAGAAAATCATTTACCGATGACATGTTTAGTTTTATACGCCAGTTCTTCTGTTATTAAAATTAATTTTTCTTTTTTTGAAAAGATGAAAAAAATTCCGAGACATAATTAACGCACCATGTGTTTTTTATTATTTTCTCGTGAGTTCAAAAGACTTAAACTAGATTAAATAGTTTCAAATTAATTCCATTACATTAACGTATTTTCTTATTTTATGTTAAACTAGATAAAAAAATCTTTCCTTTCACCAAAGTTTCGCAAAAAAATAAGTATGCACAAAAATGAAAAGATATTTCGGAAATTACAAGAACTACTACTAGTGATAAGCATCTTAAAATTGTCCAACAATCCTGTTGTATTAAGGATATGACAAAACAACTGCGGTTATTAGTAGAACAAGAAACGCTAATAGTATCGCAATTTGTCTAATAATTATTCATGTAAAGAAGAATCCGTTCATAATGTCGATATGGATAAACACAACAAAAATCATCTGTCGCAGATTAAAGACAGCCGAATTAATTGGTTATGTAACGTTCTCTATTGCAAAAATATACTGAAATATGCTAATGTTATTTTTCTGTCCTCGATGTTATCTAACTCAAGCTTTTTGAGTTTGTGTAGCAATTATATGTAACGAAGTTAACTAACTTTGAGTTTGTCAGTAAAAAAATGTTTTAAAAGATAATTCGAAGAGGAAAAATTATTTTAGCAATTTATTAGTGAATTATACATCAGCAGTAATGAATGTTTTTGAACTTTTAGCTCATAAAATAATTATAATAAATAATTATAATTATAATTTTTAGTTTTCTGTACTCGAAATTAATATTTTCTTTGTAAATGCGTTCAGGACTATATTACGGGTAACAATTTACAAGTTTACTTTTACATACATTTGCGGTTTGCGAAAGTTGAATTAGCTTTTCTTATAATTAATTTTCGCTTCCGCCGAGTTTCGGCACCGTATTTGCAACCTTTCAAGTTTTTTCATAGCTATCCTTAAACTGGTGGTCAACACCACGCGTTTTCGCGTCAAAGCGTTGCACGTATTTCATACTTTCTTCGCATTCTACGCTTCAAGTTACATGCAACGCTTTTTCCGCGCCAAAGTTTGTTTTGATAAGCTGTTAACAAATAAAAACATTTGATTGAAATTACTTGAATAAACATTTCGTACAAAAATTGCAAACGAAATTAAAAATTTTAAAGAATTTATAGAAGGAACTGAGTTTGTGAATATATTTTGTGCCACAAGTGTGCACAATAAGCTCCAAAAGAACAGTAGACGATTTTGGGTGCGTCCTTTGTACTTGGAACGAGATGTGTCTGACTTTTTGCCGAAACTTTCCTAAAGTTAAAACAAACTAAAACAAGACAACTTGTCAAAATCAGCTGTTTTGTACGCCCGCCGCTTGTGATGCTTACAAAAGTAGAAAGTAGATCTAGTTTTCGCGTTCTATGCGTCAAGGCATCCTACGCTTTTGTGCGTGTAACTTGCGCTAAATAAATACATTAATTCTACTTTTTTGACAGCCGCGTATAATGCGAAAACGCGTAGAACGCGTGGTGTGGACCTCCAGCTTTAGTGACCTGGAAGTCGCCGTGGTCTAGTAGGTAGTATGCTGGCTTATTAGACGTAAAGCCAGGGTTCGACTCCCGGGACAGACATCAAAATAAAATACGAAAAGTGTTTTTTCGGCGATTTCTTCTCAGCAGATTTCAGGCAAAAACTCTGAGAGTAAATAAAATTGCCATGAAAAGTTTTTGAAAAAAAAAATCTGTCGTTCCGAGTCGACTTTAAACTGTAGGTCCCGCCACTTATGTATAAAATTAACACACACAACATAAGTAGTGTGAGAAACTAGGTCAATAATCCTGACTGAAGTGTTGTAATGACCAATTATGTATGTATGCTGTACTGAACAAGGAAAATATCAAAGCTCTGATTAAATCAATAAATAAAAAAGTGTTTTTAAAAATAGATAGTGACTATTAAAAACATAAAATATATATGTTTTTATCATATAAAAACAAAATACTTAACAAGAAGTGTTTTATTTTTTCATTTCAAGCTTAATAGAAAATAAAAAAGTAAATTAAGAAACGAAGAAGAAAGAAATTGAAGTAATATGGCTGAATGCAGTAAATGCAAATCGGCAACAAGGGGTGAAAGTGGCATTCGTTGCATTGGTGTGTGTGGAAAAATATATCACTTTACAAAAAAATGTGCTGGTATTGATCAATACTCGGCAAATATTATAGATGAGGACAATTTTGTGCGGTATATTTGTAATGACTGTATGCTAGATATTCAAAATGTAGATCTTGTTTTAAGTGTAATTCAAGATAGTGTTGATAAAAATAAACAATCATTATTAGACTATAAATATGAATTTGAAAGATCACTGAAACAAAATAAATATGAAATTAAGGTCTTATTGGAAGCAATAGAAAAACGTTATGATGAAAGAATCCAGAAAATAGATAAAATACAAAATCTTTGTGAGAAAAATGTAATGTTCAAGTGAAAAATTTGTATGGGAACATTAACCAAATAGAAATCAAAAATAAAGATATTTGTGATAGAATCGAAAAGAGCAATGTTAAAGTATATAATGAAATAAAAAAGGTTATAAAAGACACACACGAAAAAACAACAAAAATTTCATATGCGCAAACCTTAAAAAAATAATGTGTTGCCAGATCTATCAAAAAATGTCCCCTTAATTATTAAACCCAGGGAGAAACAAAGCGTAGAGAAAACCTTTAAATAAAAGAGTTAATCCAATTCAAAGTGAAATTAGTAAAGAATACGAAGTGAGAATACCCAAAGATATAAATATGCATATTTTGATAACTGACATGAGCTTTGAAATATCTAATGAAGAACTAGTGGAAAAATTAAAAAAGCAAAATGAAATATTAAAAAACAGTGATATAGGCGTCGAAAAATTTTTTGAAACGAAAAGAAATAACAGATCAATTTATAATGCAAATGTGAAAATAGACAATAAGTCTTACACAAAAGTATTAACGTGCCAGAAAATTAATGTTGGATGGGAGAGATGTAGGGTCTTTGATGGTACATATATTATGAAATGTTTTAAATGTCAAGGTTATGATCACAAAGCGTCTGAATGCAGGAAGGAAAGTGTGTGCTACAAGTGTCATGGAAATTATGACATAAGGAAATTTTGCCGAAATGTGTTAATTGTATAAAGGGAAATAAGAGACTAAATTTAGGATCAGATGAAAATCACGTATCTAATACCCATGAGTGTCCGGTGTATCAGAATAAGTTAAATCTTAAAAAGAGAAGAATAGGTTTGACAACTTAACAATCATGGCAACTACGTGGAATATACACTAACATACAAAGATTAATAAATAACTTCAATCAACTGGAAATTTTGGCAGAAAAATGTAGAAACCAGAATTCATAATACTTTCTGAAACACATCAAACTGAGGAAATAGCTGAAGGTTAGGTTAGAGGACGTGTACTTGTCAATTCTGACAAGTACAGTACTCGGTGGTCGAATTGACCCATTGTACTACGTCCTAGCTTCTCACACCACTTATGTTGTGTGCGTTAATTTTATACATGAGTGGCGGGACCTACAGTTTAAAGTCGACTCCGAACGACACATTTTTTGAGAAGCATTCCATGACAACTTTTTTACTCTGAGTTTTTACCAGAAATCTGCTGAGAGGAAGTCACCGAAAAATTATTTTCAAATTTTCGTTTTGTTGTCTGACCTGGGATTCGAACTCGGGTCTTTCGTCTAATAAGCCATCACACTACCTACTAGATCACAGCGACCTCCTAAAAAATAGAAATAGATGAAAGTGAAATTGAAATTGTAAATTATGACTATTATTATTCTCTGTCATAATCTTCTAGAATCTGTGGTGTAATAATTTATTTTAAAAAGCTTTGGTGTGTGAAAAAACTTAAAGAAAATTTTAAAGACACTAAACATTGGATTAGTGCATATATGACGAAATTTGAAAAAACAACTCTAATAATTATGGCAATATATAGATCACCAAGTAGTTCAAAAACTGAATTTTGTGATCATTTTCAAGATATTATACAAAAAATATATGAGAGGAAAAATGATTTTTTAATTGTGGGAGATTTTAATATTGACCGGAAGAACGACCTCTATGCAAATAAATTGGAAAGTGTAATTAATGATAATGTACTAAAACATATAATGAATGAATACACAAGAATAACAGAAAACTCAAAAACTTTAATTGACTATCTCATAACAAATATTAGATCGATTACGGCGAAAAATAATATAAGTAATAAAATATCTGACCATGAATCTATGACATTTTTATTGAGAATTATTATGATGCTAAAGAAAATCATGTTAAGGAAAAGGACATTTATTGAAAGTGAAATAGAGACAATTCATTCAAAAAGAAAATTAATTAAAGATAATTTAAACTATGTATGGTTCAATAATGAACTCAGATTATTAAAAAAGAAAAAAAGAAAGAGAAAAAGTTTTAAATATCAAAGTTCAATAAATGACAACACAAGTGAAGCTCGTAGTAATTGTAATGCAATAAGAAATATATATAAAGTAAAAATTTAACGAGAAAAAAATAGATACATTACAAAAATATTAAACAAGCACATAACCAGAGGGAAATTTGGTGTAAGAATAAGGAACTAGTTTTAAGGAAACCAAAAAATGTGATAAAAACTGTGATACATGAAGACATAGAATATAAGGAAGATACGCAAATAGCCATTATTTTTAATAATTATTTTGTAAATAGTATTAAGGAAATTAGATTTTCTATTGATGATGTACAATATGAAAATCAAATATCTGTGATAAATTCTATGTTTAAATTTAGTGTAATAAACTTATGGTGTTTTCTTTTCTACAAAGGAAATGTCATCCTCTTACAATGTGCAATAAAAAAATTTTTGACCAACCCTGTCGTATTATCATTTTTTATTTGAGAAGAACATAACACAAATATTTAAAAAAGGGTATGCCCTGTGTTTGCCACGGCGGCTGTTGACTATGTATGTAATAAATTCAGTAATTCTTCTTCATCAAATGACGAAGATGCATCTAATAACTGATTTATTTCAATTTTCGTAAATAAAATAGATGTAGCAATATCCATATTTATATTTTTTTCATAAAAAAGGTTTAGATCTAAAAATATGTTGTATTTTTTGATTTCAATAATAAATGTAAATATGAAAAAGGTGTTGCGAGATCGCTAAATTTTTCAACTTTATTTTTTGAGAGCTTTTATATATATATATAAAAAACATTTTAACACTGTAATAACATTGAATGCAATTTTTTATATTACGGACCATGTAGCTTTAATAATGTAATGTTTTCTTAAGGTTACTTAACAAAACAATGAAAATATTAACTTCAAATTGGATAATACCAGGCGACTTTTTTTAAATATCATCTGGTAGCCCTATTAATAAACGAAAGTCATCAGTTTTACAGGGCATTATCAGCCCTCTCGATTTATACAGGGCATAAAATGCAATTCCCTCCACCATTGGCACTTGCGAATTATTTAGAAAAAAAACATACCACCCTATTAGAGGGCGAAACATTTTTAAGAGACAAACGCAAAATTCCATTTTGCCTTAATAAAATATACATTTTTTGGTAGAAAAGAAAACACCATTAGAATATCTAAAAACTGTTTTTAAAAGTATTCAGAAGAAACCAGATTACACAAAAATATCAAGCAACATAATTCTTGACAATTGCAGTATACTAGGCAATATTTTATTAAGATGTATAAACAAATCATTAATGACTGGAGTATTTCTAAATAACTGGAAGGAATCGATGATATTCCCCATCGAATAGGTTAAAAATACGGTGAAAAGTGAGGAGTACTGACCGATTAATACTTTGAAAATGTGCGAGAAAGTCATTGAAATAATAGTGAAAAATCAAGTTGAAGACTACATGGAACAATATGGCTTGTTGTCAAAATTCAGGATTCAGAAAGCGCTTTTCCTGCGAAACTTCAGTAAATTATATTGTAAATAGGTGGAAGAGTAGACAAAAGAAGAACAAAGTATTGGCGATTTTTCTAGATTTCAAAAGAGCTTTTGAAACTATAGATAGAGTATTATTGTTGAAAAAACTACATAGATATGGAATTCGGGATACGTAGTTAAATGGTTTCAATCATATCTATATAATATCTGATCCGAATGAAAACGATTTAGGAATACCACAAGGTTCTGTGTTAGGATATAGTTAAAATGAAATGTATTTTAAGAGTATTTTAAATACTTATGAATAAATAAAAAATTAAATAAAAAATAAATAAATAAAAAATAAATAAATAAAAAAATAAATAAGATTGTCTTATTCCTATTTAACTCAATTCTACAACTTGATTAATTTCCAACGCCCTGGAAGATATCAGAGATAGTAATGTTATGCAAACTATGCAAGTATGTTATTCACGAAACATCTTATCGGCCCAAAAATTTGCTGCCTATTCTCCCGAAACTATTTGAAAATATGTTTCTTGATGTTTTAACACAGCAAGTTTACTTCAATACTATTATTCCGCATTTAATTTAGTTATAGCTTTGCAGAAATTCATCTCATAACAAATTCCCGTTATACAGGATTTACTTCGAAAATAGATATATACAAAATGGCTGAGTGAAGGAAATGCAGAACAGCAGAGGAAAAAGTGGAATCAGGTACAGTGGAGTGTGTGAAAAGGAGTATCACCTATCAATGTGCAGAAATAGACCAATATTCGGCTAAAATAATGGATGAAAATAATTTTATTAGATTTATATGCGACGGACTGCCTGATGTACATACATGTGATTTGATGTTAAAAGGAGATGAGGTGCACAAAAATAAACAAAATTTAGTTGAATACAAACACGATTTTAAAGCCACACTTAAGGAAAACGAAACTGAAATTAAACATTTGCTAGAGGCAGTTGAAAATTGACTGAGAAAAATGATAATTGAATAATTGGTAATATTAACGAGTTTGAGAACAGCAACAAACAATTGGCAAATCAATAGAAGAACAAAATGAGAACATATATGAAGAAATAAAGAAAGTTATAAAATAAAAATTTACCAAAGTTGTGAAACCCAAAGAGGAACAATCAATTATAAAAACAAGAGAGAAATTAAATAAAGTAAGCCCAGATAATTTAAAAATAATAAATAATAAAAATTCTCACAGTGAGAATTGTGAGGAAAGACAAAAGATTAAAATTGCTGTTCAGGAGAAAATATCTACGATGTCAAAATTATTGGTATGTCATTTGTAAGTCGTATTGGTAAGTCAGTTGTAAGTCGCCGTAGTCTAGTAGGTAGAGTGTTGGCTTATTAAACGTAAAGCCCGGATTTGTATCCCAGTTGAGGCATCAAAACGAATTATGAAAAAAAAAATTTCTTTGGCAATTTCATCTTCTCAGCAGATTTTCGGCAAAAAAACCTTGAGAGTAAATAAAACCGGCTTTGAAGAATTTTCTCAAAAATCTGTCGTTCGGAGTCGAAGTTAAACTGTTGGTCCCGCCACTCACATATAAAATAAAAGCACACAACATGAGTAGTTTGAGAAGCTTGGCCGTAATCCTGACTGCAGGGTTGTAATGGCCAATTATGTATGTATGAAAATGAATTAATGCAAAAACTGAAAAAATAAAATCATAAATTAACTATGGCTAACATTAAATACGCAGGGAAATATGAAAAAAGGGTAATAGAAACAGGTTTAATGTGAAATAAAAAGTCGATAATAAAGCCTATGGAAAATTAAATATTGTATGAGAAAGATGCAGAGGATACAATCATTTAGCGAGAGATTGTAAAAATCAGCAAATATGTCTAAAATATCATGGTCGGCATAGAACAGTAAACTGCGAAAATCAAGAAAAAATAATGAAGTATATTATGACGTTTTCTTTTGTACCAAAAAATGTGCATATTAGTTAAAAAAATGCAATTTTGTGTTTGTTTCTTAAAAATGTTTCACCCTCTAAAGGGGTGATATGTTTCATTCTAAATAATTCGTACTTGCCAATGGTGGAGGGTAATTCGTTTTATGCCCTGCATAAATCGAGAGTGCTGATAATACCCTGTAAAGCAGAAGACTTTTGTTTATTTATAGGGCTACCAGATAAAATTAACAAAAAGTCGCCTAGTACCGTTATCTAATTTTGAAGTTAATTTTTTCATTGTTTTGTGGACTAACTAACCTTAAGGTTTTTAAAGGTACATGGTCAGTAATACAAAAAATTGCATTCAGTGTAAAAATTTTTTTTGTTATAAAAAAGCGCTCAAAAAAATTAAGTCGAAAAATTAGGATCTGCCGCACATTTTTCATGTTTACGTATTTTATTGAAAACAAATTAAGGTTAGGTTAGGTTAGAGGACGTGTACTTGTCAATTCTGACAAGTACAGTACTCGGTGGTCGAATTGACCCATTGTACTACGTCCTAGCTTCTCACACCACATATGTTGTGTGCGTTAATTTTATACATGAGTGGCGGCACATACAGTTTAAAGTCGACTCCGAACGACACGTTTTTTGAGAAGCATTCCATCGCAATTTTTTACTCTCAGAGTTTTTGCCAGAAATCTGCTGAGAGGAAGTCACCGAAAAATTATTTTCAAATTTTTGTTTTGATGTCTGACCTGGGATTCGAACTCGGGTCTTTCGTCTCATAAGCCAACACACTACCTACTAGACCACGGAGACCTCTAACAAATTAAAAAATATAACAAATTTTTAAATCTTAAACCTTTTTTTTAAATATAAATATGGATAGCGCTGCGTCTGTTTTATTTACTATTTTATTCGCTTTTGAACAAATTGGCATTTCTTCATTCTTTTTCTCAATGAGTGGTAAACACATTTTTAATATTTGTGTTATGTTCTTCTCAAATAAAAAATTACATTATAACAGGGTTGGTTAGCAATTTTCTTAATGCACCTTGTAAGAGGGTGACATTTTCCTTGTAGAAAAGAAAACACCATTAATTGCTCCAATGTAAATATGTAGTATGTTAAACATGAATTTGGATGAGAAACATTTTACGAATGATAAAGTATCATATATCATATATCAACATAAGTTAAAAATCAAAAAATGAGAAATATAGACATAACGATAAAACAATTGAAGGAATTACTTGCAATATATACAAATGTACAACGTCTTATTAATAATTATAAACATGTTGAGGTGATTGCGTTTACTGAATATCCTGATTTTTTAATATTGTCAGAAACACACTTGAAAATATAGAAGAAAAAGAAATTTCATTTCATTAACATTGTTATGATAACATCTGTTCGTAATCCACGTCATCCAGAACAGGAGGAGTTATCTTATGTTTTAGAGGTACTGGAATGTTACAAAGGCTATTGAAGAAATGCCGATTTAAACTATTGTATGCTATACTGCAATGCTTCTTATAACAATTAATTGGTGCAATATAGCTATAGGGAATCTGAATTCTGTGATAGATTTGAGCAAATAGTTGAGAAAATCTTTGATAACAACTCTGATATTTTGATTTCCTTAGATCTTAATATTGACTGGAAGAAAAACTCCTTGTGCAGAAATAGAATTAGAAGTATAATTAATGACAATGGCCTTAGACAATTAGTTAACGAATACACTTGTGTGACAAAAAATTCCAGCACTATAATAGATTACATGATAAGTAACTATGAAATAACATCAGAAAACTGTAAGACAAACAAACTTTCTGACCATGCGCTAATAACATATCTTTAGCAAGAATGGACAACATGAACAATGAGGCAAAAACCATAGAGGTATTATGGTGTTTTCTTTTCTACAAAGAAAATGTTAGCCTCTTACAAGGTGCATTAAAAAATTTTTGACCAACCCTGTTGTTATGCCATTTTTTATGTGAGAGAACATAACACAAATATTTAAAAAAGGGTATGCCCTCTGTTTGCCACAGTGGCTGTTGATTATGTATGTAATAAATTTGGTAATTCTGCTTTATCAGATGACGAAGATGAATTTAATAACTGATTTATTTCAATTTTTGCAAATAAAATAGATGCAGTAATATCCATATTTATATTTTTTTCATAAAAAAAGTTTTAGATCTAAAAATATTTTGTATCTTTTGCTTTTATTTCAATGATAAATGTAAATATGAAAAAGGTGTTGCCAGATCGCTAATTTCTCAACTTTATTTTTTGAGAGCTTTTTTTTTTAAAAAGAAACATTTTAACACTGTTCTAACCACAGAAACATAGAAACGAATCGAATTTGACAGGAGCATAGGCCAAATTTGAAAGAGACAACAAATATTACAAAAAAGTATTTCTGTCTCTGCCTAATTCTCTTTGTTTTGTTTATTTATGTTTGTTAATTTTAAGGTTTTGTTTTTATTTTCTATTTTGGTAGAAATTTATGATATTTTTGTAGAATAACAGAATAGTTTTCAAAGCAGATGATCTGTTTCATTGGCGAAGCGTAATACGGAACTAGCGTATTTGGTGTCACCATTCATTGATCGTCACTAACTTAGTATTAAACCAATTGAGAGGTATATTCATAAACTCCTGAAACAAAAAGTTATGAGAATATATTTTGTTATATTTTTCTTTTTACTTATCTTTTACACTTGAAATTTGTTTCATTCTGAAGAGAAATTGCTAAGAGTTCGATTAATAATAAAAAAATTACGGAATCTTAACTTTTTCATTCAAGAAATTAATAAATACTTGTAATATACACAAAGTTCTGCAAGAAAAAATTTTATGAGCAATATGACTTATTTGATCTTGATATATTTAGTTTCTTACACACCTTTTACACAAGAAACTATATTCATTGCGATCAAAAACTATACAAATTTCAATTAATAATTAAATATTTACGAATTTTTAAAATTTTCATTGAAGAAATTAAAAAATATCCCAAATTTTCCCTTTTTTAACACAAAATAAATGTTTATTTACATTTAATTTTTCCACTTTATCCGCCAGTTTTCAACATGTATATCTGTTGCTTCTAATACACTTGCTTCACAAAAACTTTTAACATTTTTTTCTTCCTCTAGTTTGGCCTATGCTTTTATATTAAAAGCCTTTTTCAAATGTCACTGCTTTCTATACTGATTATATTGTGGTTCTAACATTGAATGAAATTTTTTATATTATGGACCATGTAGCTTTAATTATATAATGTTTCCTTTAGGTTACTTAACAAAACAATGAAAAAATTAACTTCAAATTGGATAACAATACCAGACGACTTTTTTTAAATATCATTTGGTAGCCCTATGAATAAACAAAAGTCATCTGCTTTACAGGGCATTATCAGCACTCTCGATTTATACAGCGCATAAAATGGCGAGAGCGAATTATTTAGGATAAAACATACCACCCTTTTAGAGGGCGAAACATTTTTAAGAAACAAACGCAAAATTGCATTTTGCCTTAATAAAATGGTAGAAAAGAAAACACCATTAAATACGATAAGCATACATTTGAAGTCGCCGTAGTCTAATATGTAATGTGTTGGCTCATTAGACGTAAAGTCGGGGTTCGAGCCCCAAGCCATACATCAAAATAAAATACAAAAAGTATTTCTTCGGCAATTTCCTCTAAGCAGATTTCTGGCAGAAAAACCTGCCATGAAAAGTTTCTCAAAACAAATCTGTTGTTCGGAGTCGACTTTAAACTGTAGGTCCTGCCAGTTATGTATAAAATTACACAGTGGTGTGAGAAACTAGCTCAATAATCTAGACCGAAGGGTTGTAATGACCAATTATGGTATGTATGTAAGCATACATTTAATAAAATCCTGAAGGACATCATAAAACATGACATGACATGATACGAGTCAAAGATTTGAATCAAAATATTAATCTATTTGATAGCGGCCTGAAAAGTGTCATGCAGAGATTAACAATTAGAAAACTGACACATTTAAATAATAAGGTTAATAAATGGCATAACTCGGAACTGCAAGAAATGAAAAGAGGGATAATAAATTATTTAAAAGCTAAAATTGAGAATTCTAGTCAAACTTGGCTGAATATAAAATGATTAGAAATCGATGCAAAGTGTAGATTGAAAATAGTAAAAACAATTTCATAAATACAAAAATTGGCAATGCATATACTCAGAGATAAATATGGAAACAGATTAAGATTAATTTTAATTTAATACGAAAGAAAATTTAGCTAAGGCTGTAATGTTTGGCCAGGTAGAATAAAGTGATAACTGTGATATAGTAAATAAGTATAAAACATTTTTTATAGATAGTAAGTACCAGAAAACATTCAATCGATAAGGTGCAATACATTATTCAAGTAACATGTGAACCGAGTAACTTATTTAAATTACAGAACTTGAGAGCATTGTGAAACAAATGAAGAGTAAGCCTGACCATAAATAGAGAACCGAAAGCAATCAACAAATTTAAATAATACTGTGTCTGATGAAACGATTAATAATTTCGGAGTATCACAAGGTTCAATTTTAGGTGCTTTATTGTTTATATTATAAATAAATGACATGCCCATAATATTAGAAAGACGCAAAGTTGTATTGTACGTTGACGACACCCTTATATAAGTTAACACAAAATATGTTTAAATATTAATTCATTCATTTCCCATCAAATATGCTGACAACATGTCTGGGTGTCACATTCAAAGTTGTTTCCCATACGCAACACGAGTCGTCATAAGTGACGTTATCATGTGAACCTGAAGGCGTTAGGGTAAAAAAGATGAGAAAAATTAGTGTTGTTTTTACCGTAAATAAATAAAGACGTGTTGTGTCTTAAAACACACAATATAAACAAATTTTTTTTAAAAAATATTAATTTATAAACAATGGCAAAGTGATAGAGAATGTCAGGATAACATGAAATACGATGTTCAGAAAATAGATGACTTAAAATGAAATAATAAATTCATTTATTTTTAGCTAACCGATTTATAATCAGAAAAAATACAAAAGTTTTGTGTCCAAAACACCTTTCTTGTGATTTTAAATCACTTTCGCAAAAATACAAACAAACAAATGGCCTGGCATCATGGCATTTGCAAATGTTGGGCATTTTTTTTACCATACACTAACAAAACACACAGAAATACCCTTGCCATGGTTCGGCAAATATGCCACACTCAAAAGCGTAGTTTATATTTGCCATACTTAAGCAAATGAACAGCTGATCATAAAAATAAAAACATTGAAAAAGTAACAAAAAAATGGAAAGATGGATCTTAAAAAAACGAATTAAAAGCAAAAGCCGAATAAAAAGTGGACAGAGGACGAAATAAATAAAATTATGAATTATCTTAATGATATTTGAATGTTTTTTATTTAAATATAAAATGACAACATTTAATGCTATGTTCACAGGAGGCTTCGAATTACTTCGCTCTCTGATTTGAATTACTTATATGAATTATCATGTTCACACGGCAATTTTGTAATTCTTTTTGACAGTTCTTCCTTTCTTCTTCTTTTTATTGCAAAATTATTTTCTGTAAAATTGTGTTAGTAATGGAAAGAAAGCCACTAATACTTTTTTTGTAGATTTAATAGGTCTTTTACACATATAGTGGTTTCCTCCGCTAATTTTTCGAATAACTTTCTATTAAATAATATTTTTTTTAATATTTTTTGGAAATCCATTATTGTTTACAATATTTCTTTGTTTATATTTTTTGTGCTTTGACAGCTGGTGATGGCAAAAATACGATAAAATTTAGAGATGACATTGATTTTTAAGTAATTCACAGGGTAATAGAAATTGAATTGCATACAATTTGGGTAATTCGTTCACAAAATCTTGTATGGAGAGTTATGTAATTCAGCACATAATTGAATATTGAATTACGAATGAGAGAGCGAATTCCGAAAAATTGATGCCGTATGAACGTAGCATAAGAAAACTTTAATAAAATATAGCTTATCTTTTCACTTGAGAAGTTTGCAATAAGTGGTGTAAAGTTAATCAAAAAACACCGTTCACAATTAATGGCAAATATTTACAATGGTATAAATTTACCATCTAAATGCCCAAGATTGTGAATTTGGCTTATGTAATCTAAAATACTATTTAGAACTATATATATTATTGTTTGTTAACAACAAAAGACCTCAGGTCTAAAAAGTTAGTCTTTTCATAAGATATAACAGTTAAATAAATAAATATATTTGTATGAAAAAACATATGTATATGCTTAATGTTACACCACATTTTTTGCCCATAAAACCTAGTTTGTGAAATTGAAGGCAGAAAATCAGAAATATTTTAATTATCTTGACCTGTAATTAACTTTGGGTAATATAAGTACAATAACGTTTTTTTTTTTAATTTTACGGAGTAAATTCTTTAAAATCACTCCTTAATATTTTGTTGCGAACTTACTATATGCCGATATCTTTCTGCTTTCCAAAGTAATTACTAATATCATACTATAAATATAGTTATAGGAATGCATATTCATAGCCTTTCGTTTCTTTAAGGAATATAAAAGTATTACAAAGCATTTCACCAAATTGGTCAGTACCAAAATTGAAACAAAGTCTTCTGCGGACACGTTTTGAGAATAGAGGTTTTTTTTAACAGATTAAAGAGCTGTCGTTGAATTGACATTCTTACAAAGTTTATTATTGACGTTCACCAATGTAGATACAACAATTTAAGTATATATGTACATAAGATGATAGCATCGAAATAGAACAGACGAAACACGTAAAAATATCGAAATATGAATGAAGAAGAAAGGAAAATAATTACAAAAACAGAGTGTTTAATATTGACACGAAAGACTTTTCATATCGCTCATTAGCTGCACAATTCAAAACTCAGCATTTTGGGAAATATTATTTGCAACATCGGTTATGAGACCATAAAGGTCTTTGATTTTATATTTCTGTATCAATTAAAGTTTAATATTCATATGTATTTAAATATTGCATTCTTAGTCATAAACATAAAAACGTGATAGGAGCAAAGTTTAAAGGAATAAATTAAATGTGATGACATAGGATGATTACATACATACATACATAATTGGTCATTACAACCCTTCAGTCAGAGTTAAGGACCTAGTTTCTCACACCACTTATGTTGTGTGTGTTAATTTTATGCATAAGTGGCGGGACCTACAGTTTAAAGTCGACTCCGAACGACAGATTTTTTGATAAATTATACATGGCAATATTATTTAATCTCAGAGTTTTTGCCAGAAATCTGCCGAGAGGAAATCGTCGAAGAAATACTTTTTGTATTTTTGTTTTGATGTCTGGCCTGGGACTCGAACCCTGGCTTTACGTATAATAAGTCAACACTCTACCTACTAGACCCCGGCGACTTTTGTTTAGCTTTAGTTTATTCATGTTTAGCTAATAATATATGTTATTTATGTCGTTTAGTAGATATTGTTTACATTGCTCATCCGTTTCTTCTTCGGCATATATTAGAGTTTCGTCTGCATATAATATAACTTTACATTTTTTGAGTATTCGTGGCATATCATTTATATAGATTATAAATAGTAATGCTCCCAATATAGAACCCTGAGGTACTCCAAATTCATTATTCAATTCACCGATTTTTGTAACATTTACTTATCACTTGCTTATATATATATACATATATTTTAACAACATAATCCCCAAACTGCCGGATTGATCGGTTAAGTTAATGTTTGACCACGCTGCTTTACTACACTATTTCAGAGAAAGAAGCAAAATTTGTGCGTAGTAAGCATAATAGAAATTAGTCGAAAGAGGAGTGCAAAAAGACATTGTTACACGTCGTCCAAAATACTGTTGTTTGTCCGTA
The DNA here is from genome assembly GCA_014635995.1 of Sarcophaga peregrina. Taxonomy (NCBI): domain Eukaryota; kingdom Metazoa; phylum Arthropoda; class Insecta; order Diptera; family Sarcophagidae; genus Sarcophaga; species Sarcophaga peregrina. The sequence continues at coordinate 74,716,730 of CM025790.1, forward strand.
GTTGAATTGTTGAAACGTAAAACATGTCCAAATAACAATATTTGCTGCACTTTTATGAAACGTACATTAATCCAATTTTACTGTAAGCTCCCCTAATTTCAATAGTCAAAAATTAGATACAGTATTAATCTTTCAAAACAAAATAATTTTTTTATATTCCTACAAGAATTTGGGGAGTATTATATTTTATTTTTTTAATTTAGATTTTATACACTTAAGACATTTAAACGATCACTTCTAAAACATGTATTTACAAATATCTCCGAAATGGATTTCTAATTATTAGAGCTAAACTTTTAGTACAAAGTACAAATTAACGGGTTTCCACAAAAAAAAAGACTATGCTATTCGCACTTATTACGCTAAAAACAATCAGAAGTATATACACAAAAATGTTTAGTAATATCAGATCAAGTAGTCAGTTTCAGATCACATTACCTGCAATTCTTCTGTGGTTATTTGCACACTGGTACTAGGTGTGGCTGTGGTTGTAACGCGCTGTTGAATAGGGGGAATGTTTTGTGATAAAGGTTGGACAACTGCTGCATTGTTAGTTGAATTAATTTGGAGTTGTGGTTTACTTTGTTCTTGCTCGAAGGGATTATAATCCTCCAAAGAGTTCTGTACGTTTGTAGTCGTACGTGTCGCTTGTTGAATTGCTGGATCCTAAATCAAAAATTTCATAAAATATTTTACTGTTTGTTACTCAACATACATATGTACAATATTCTTCCATATTCAGATAAGGCAAGTGAGTCAATAATTTGAATGCATTTATTTGTTTTAAATGTTGGAGTGGTAACTTTATTAGGGTTAATAAAAATAATTACATTTCTTACCGCAAATGGATTATCGACAGTTGGTTCACCAAAGGGATTGTCATCAAAGCCCGACATTTTTGGCAAATCAATATGTTAAGGATCAATAAATTTAAAAATTTTTATGTTTCAACTAATATGTATCGTAGTTTTCTATTTTTTCTGCTCTTCTTTTTGCTAATTTTTTAAAGCTGTGTCACTAATGAAATGTTAAAAGAGATTAAGCGAAGACGGAATTGCCAGGCATTAAAAACTTAATTATATTACAATTTCAAATAAAGATGGAGCTGAAATAACTAACTACACATAAGTTTATATTACATTTTTATAATTTTTTCATAAGTTCTTTTTTTGCTGAAATGCGGTAAATAAGAGCAGTAAGGGGAACGTTTCCTAGCGCTTAGCTTTTACGCTTTATGGTCATACCTAAATAAGTCGTCAAAACGATAAAAACAGACTTATTAAAAGCAATATATTCAACAACACTTTATATTTTTTTCAAATGTTCTATCGTTCCCATATTTTTTCTTTGTTTACATTTTTTCCAATTTCACTAATTAACGGTCTGAGCAAGGCGAATTCATAATAAGTGGTGTTATTAGCACAGCAGACTGTTTTTGTTTGAATTGTCAAATGTTTTGTATACGTACAGTGAGCAAAAAAAAAATTGAACACTAACTTTCTCGAATACATTTTTGAACAAAGAATTACTCTAAAATGAAATTTATTGCCCGTAAGATTAATGGTGTTTTCTTTTCTATCAAAAAATGTGCATTTTATTAAGGGAAAATGCAATTTTGCTTTTGTTTCTTAAAAATGTATCGTCCTCTAAAAGGGTGGTACGTTTTATTATAAATAATTCGCACTTGCCAATGGTAGAGGGCATTGCATTTTATGCCCTGTATAAATCGAGAGTGCTGATAATGCCCTGTAAAACAGATGATTTTTGTTTATTTATAGGGCTACCAGATGATATTTAAAAAAAGTCGCCTGGTATTGTTATCCAATTTGAATTTAAGTTTTTCGTTGTTTTGTTAACTAACCTTAATATAAAATATTGCATTTAATGTTAGAACAGTGTTAAAATGTTTTTTTTTTTTTTTGTTATAAAAAAAGCTCTCAAAAAATAAAGTTGAGAAATTAGCGATCTGGCAACACCTTTTTCATATTTTCATTTATTATTGAAAACAAATCAAAAAATATAAAATATTTTTAGATCTAAAACCTTTTTTATGAAAAAAATATAAATATGGATATTGCTGCATCTATATTATTTGCGAAAATGGAAATAAATCAGTTATTAGATTCACGGGTGAAGAAGAATTACTGAATTTATTACATACATGGTCAACAGCCGCCGTGGCAAACACAGGGCAACCCTTTTTAAATGTTTGTGTTCTTCTCAAATAAAAAATGACAATACGACAGGGTTGGTCAAAAATTTGTTTATTGCACCTTGTAAGAGGGTGATATTTTCTTTGTAGAAAAGAAAACACCATAAATAATAGCTTAGAAACTATATTTTGATTATAAACATTTCTCTATTAGTTACGTATAAAGAAAATAACTATCGAAACTATGAAATTCAACATTTTGTAGGCACAAAAATTTGTGATTATTTTAGTACGGCGGGCGAATTCTCTTGAAATTTATCTTGAACAAAATCCTGTGGTATAATTTATTTGTTTTTTATTTAGTTTTTTATAATAAGTGTACATATTTTTTTGCTCACTGTATATACATTCCTTTGTTTATTCATTTTTTATTTCCTTTTATATTTGTATTCTACACAATTTATAATTTATTCAAATATTCTTGATGTTCTGGCACAACTTTTATTGTAGAATCCGCTCTAATGCTTCCCAGTATCTCTCTGAAGCATAACGACCTTAGTGGTAACGCAAATCAGCCCGTATTTAAAAAAATTGTTTTTTTGCAATTTGTTTTTAACATTTTTTTTACAAACAGAAACAAAAGAGATATAAGGACAACCAGGGCGAATTGATTATAAGATTAGACGGCTTTTGCACGTTGAAATTTGTTTCGAAACAAATGTGAGAAACTTTTTTGCATTTTCTTTTAAAATTTCTTTCGCTTTTGGAAGTAAAAATTAATTTCAGAAATTTTGTTTTCTTTTATCGTGTCGTTCTGCTGTTTTTATCAGTTGTAACTTTGTTTCTCATTGTGATTTAGTTTCAGACACAAAACATGAACATTATATGAATATTATATTTGTGATTACATTATAATATATTATATATTTATGTGTTATTATTTTTTAATATATTTAACTTATTTAAATTATATTCTTTTTAATATTTTTTATTTTTTCAACCTTTTTTAATTAATTGTTTGGCGCTACAAACACAAAATCAACAAAGACTAATGATATTTTAAATTAGGGAGCTTTATATTAACACCGTTGACTAACTACAAGTCATCTTTTACCCACTTTTTCTCCTAAAAAACATCATTTTTGCCTTTTGATGATATCTACGATCTAAAAATAGTTTTTAGTAATATAATGTGAAAAATCAAATTGTCGTTATTGGCCAGTTTTCTGAAAGTTGCCGCGGCAGTCAAGATGTTAACTTCTCTATGCGGAACAAAAAATAAAAGAAAATCAAATACAACTCTGTGTATATACGAATAAAGAACAAAGAAAATTTCTGAGTACATGAAATTCTAAAATCACCCCCGCTCGTTTTTTCCCTCTCTCCTACAAACTCAAGAGTGTTGAAATTTGTTTCGAAACAAATTTCAACGTGCAAAAGGCGTCTTATTATAATCGCCTCGGCAACAAATACAACAAGGCAAAAACAATATGCATTTTGTTTTTGTGAAAATCCCACACGTTTGTCAAAATAAGCTGTCATTTGTAAATAAAAATTTGTAATAAATATCAACAAAAATATACATTTGTTGTCAAAAAAATTAAATTTTAAGTAAAAAGACTAAATAATTCTTGAAAAATATAAAAAATTAAGAATTATATATGTATATAAATTAAAACAAATAACTGTTTGAGATTATTTACATATTTGGCTTTCAGTGGAATAGAGCTAGAACTAGTTGAGGAACTAAAGCCATTTTTTCTGGGTTACAAAAATTTTTAAGAAATTTCAGGTTATTGTTGATATAATGGCAGAGTGAAAGCGTGATCTAAAATAAAAAAGGTAAAATAATTAATTAATTCTCGAACATCTTAGAAAGTATGGACGAAAACTTATTGGACAATATGATGATACTTGCGTAACATCCTTACCCGGTTTAGGTATTATTACCAAATCTGATATTTTCCAAGAGGCAGGAAAATAACCTATTCTCAACATAAGAGTTAAAAATAAATAAAATAAAACGCACAGCAGAAACAGGCAAATTTTTAATCATTGTAGCTGATATTTTATCACAACCAGGTGATTTATTAGGCTTTAAGGTTTTAATTTCGCCAATCACTGCATTAAGCTGGAACCTGATTGGACTTTGAACCACATCATCAATAATAAAAGGAGGAATGCTAGAACCAATACTATTAGGCGTAAAAATATTCTTTATGTGTGAGGCAAAAGCATCTACTTTCTGCTTTGAATTATTTGGCCACTCGCCATTAGGCAGTCGTAAAGGGGGTTCATAGGTAATATGGTAATGGCTTCAGTTTCCTTACCGCCTTCCACAAGCTGTAGTCTGACTCCTTCGTTGCGTCTAATTTTTCTAAATATATTTGCAGTCTCGACTCTTTTTTCCTTCTTCAAAGCAGCACGGAGGAGCCTTTGACACTGGTTCAGTTGTGATTTGAGACCTGGTGATCGAAACTCTTGCCATTTACGTCTAAAATTTCTTTTCTGGCGTAATAAAGCTTCTTTGTTTTCAGTACAGTGAAACGTTTGCCTTTTTGCCAAGGGGGTAAAAGATGTTGACGTTCTAGCAGCTTCAGCCAAGATGTTGGTAAAGCGGTGGACTCCAGACTCAATTTCCTCTTCACACTTTAAAGAAATATTTTGCGGCAGATGCGAGCTTACAAACATTTTATATTTGAATCAATTTGTCCGCATATTGGGGTAATATTGGTTACTTTGCTCTTGAAGATCTGTATCAGAAATTAACGTTAGATACGTTGGTGTATGATCGGAAGACAAATCCAATGACAGTTTCATACAGATCTGTTCACGTCTTATATTTCTTATTACGGCAAAATCTCTCACATCTGGTATTTTGTTTAAGTCAGTGGGCCAGTAAGTAGGATGACCTGTAGACAAGGCATCCATATTGTGTGAAGAAATTGCATCCAAAAGCTGTCTTCCTCTCGGGGTGAGAAGACGTGATCCACAGAATGTGTGTTTTGCATTGTAGTCACCTGCTGCAATAAATTTCTGACCCAGCGTATTAAAATAATCGGTAAATTGATCTGTACAAATATTATGTCTTGGAGGACAATAAAGAGTTGATATTGTAAAACCCATGTAAAGAATATTTATTGATGTAGCCTGAATATAATCTTTATCGAACTTTGGCAGTGGAAAGTGCTTTATATCCTTGCGAACAAGTATAGCTGCCCCACCGCATGCTCTACCACTAGGATGTTTAGTGTCATATGTGTGGTAGGTATTGATTCTGAAACAGTTTTTATTGGTGAAATGTGTTTCCGATATTAGCATGACATCAATCTAGTTAATATGCAAGAAGTTTTCTACTTTCACGTTCCATAAGCAGATTTTAAGGGACTTCTAATCTTATTTACTAAAATCTGCATAAGCATATTTTGATTTATTAAAAACAAAAAATTCATGAACAAAAATGAACTTAACTTGCCAGGATAACCATAAGTGCCCATTTTGGGCACAAACCAATCGTTGGTTAATTTTAAAAATTCTGCAGTTTCAATTGGTTTGTATATATGTGTGCGGGAGCTTCACAAAAACAAAATGCATATTGTTTTTGCCTTGTTGTATTTGTTGCCGAGGCGATGTCACCTTATAGTCAATTCGCCTTGTGTTGTACTAAGTATTAAACGATAAATGGTAAATAACATTTCAAACAAAAAATATGTTTACGTAGAAAAATAAATGCGTAATCTCATTAAGGTATACAAAAATATGCCGGAATAATGTACATATATTCAAAAGCAGGAGTTTAGTAGGTAACGTGTTGGCTTACGAGACAAAACGAAGTATGAACGAATATTTCTTCCGCGATTTCTTCTCAGTAGATTTCTGAGAAAAACTCGGATATAAATTAAATTGCCATGAGAAGTTTCTCAGAAAGCTGTCGTCCGCAATCGACTTTAAACTGTTGGTTCCGCCACTGATGTATAAATTAAGTTCTAATCTTGACTGAAGTGTTCCAATGCCCAATATACATATATATGTATTTGTGTAGAATAGTGGTTCAGTTGTGTGACTACGTCTTATAACAGAATTATTTCAAAATAAAAAAGATGCAAAGAACAAACAGGACAATTATTTTAAATAACCATATTTTGAGCGCAAATGGTAAAAATACGTAGTAGGTAGTGTGTTGGCTTATTAGACGAAATGCCCGGGTTCGAGTCCCAGGCCAGACATCAAAACAAAATACAAAAAGTATTTTTTCGGCGATTTCCTCTCAACAGATTTCTGGCAAAAACTCTGAGAGTAAAAATTGCCATGAAAACCTTCTCAAAAATCTGTCGTTCGGAGTCAACTTTAAACTGTAGGTCCCGCCACTCATGTATAAAATTAACGCACACAACGTAAGTGGTGTGAGAAGCTAGGTCGTAATCCTGACTGAAGGGTTGTAATGGCCAATTATGTATGTATGTTATGCAAAAATAGTCGAAACGACATAATATCGTTTAACAATAAAAAATAAAATGCGGCAATGCGTACACATGACACAAATACACACTAACACATACATCGAACTTATTATAAGTAAACCAGCTGCAACAAGTATGAGAGAAAAAGAGACAGACAAGTAAGCGAACGCAACAACAACCAACGAGAACGTAGTACACAAACAGCGATGCAGTAGCTATAGAATTATCGAGAAGGCGAGAACGCGAACATTCTACTTCGAGAACCATCATCAGACTGAAGACGTCCGCATATAAAAGGGCAAGACAAGATAGGCAACCAGTCAGAGTGAATTCAGTCAGTCTTGCGTGCAGTTGCGTATGAAGTAACAAGGCGCAGTGTGAAGTTGCGTCCGTAGTAAAGTCTACCGAAGAGTTGTTAGTGTTTACGCGAGTAGAAGTATTGTGCTTACAAAAAGGTTGTAAGCAGAGAATAACGAACAAGTGCTGTTGCTTATAAAAAGGTTATAAGCGGAGAAGAGTATCGAACGAGCACATACTGTTATAGTTATTGTTGTGTACTTTGTATAAGTTTGGACAGTAGCACATAAAAGTAGTGTGAATAATAAAGAGTTTCATTAAAATAAACACATATTTGTTTTACTTGGTTTGCAATCAACGAACTCATATAAACGTTTTTAAAAAGGGAAAAACGTAACAATATATTAAATAAAAAGACAAAAATCGTTAAGCTTATTATCCTCAAATCTATCAGTTCCCAAACAAATTAACTGCTTAGGCATTTTCGAATATGTACCTACAGACAGGGACATAAAGTATAATGAATTATTTCTTCCGCTTCTTCTTATAATGTCTTCAAAAGGAGACTTTAAAATTTGACCAGTTGATAACGCTGAATAGGATCTAAGCTCCGGAATGATCCGTCCAAGGATTAGCAACCAACGAAAGCTGTTTCAACCGTAACCCTAATGATGCCACTGATCCATATTTCTTCGACGTTGGACAGGCCATCACTCTCAATATATGTCAATAGTTACCGTATTTTATTGGCCTGAATTGAATTATCTGGAGATGAAATTTAACAGAATGGCGTTACGTGCGATACAACTCGTGCCAAATTGAATATTCTGTACAACCGATTTGATATGCGAACTGGCCTCCGAGATCGTGCGATTTGATTTAAGCGCCAGAGTCATGGGAAAGTAAATCCACCCCACCCAGAAATGCCGTGATGGACATTTGAACAATGTTATATTCCACAAATAATGGCATCAATAAGCCTTTCAAGATTAATCACACACCCTTTGTTTTATTTAAATTTAAGGATAGGAAGAGTTTAACGAAAACTTCGATATAACATACAGCGAGTAAACAGAGACGACACCAAATTTGACACATTGCCAATATAATGTGAAAAGGACCAAAAAATATTTCTCTCCCTCTCATATTGACTGTTTTGTTTATTTGTTTTTTTAATTTTCGGGGTGGGTTTTTTATGTTAGCGAGAAATAAAAAATGTATTAGTTTAGTGAAATTAGTAATAAATAATAAAAGTAACTAGAAATAATGAGCAATATGCCTTATTTTGATGTTGTTATATTTAGCTTCTTACTTACTGTTGTAGTTTTTCCAAATAAAAGAACTTTTATATAGTTCAAAAGGTTTTTAGTATTAAAGTTTCTTTGTTAAAATATTAATGACATTAGCAGAAAAGGGTGCGTGTCTTAAAACGATTTAAAAGCAAGAGTATAGCAACAAGTAAAAAAGCAGTTAGCACATTGGTTCCGACTGTCAGATCAAAGGTTATCACAATTCTTTCACCCTTATTACAAAAATTATAATTCTAAAGTACATATAATCTAAATATATAATATTCTAATCAAACTCTTTAATATAATCAGCAAACGCTTTAAATTGGCTGGAATTGGTTGATTTTCTGTCGATGGTTACGCACTTGCCGTAGATTGTTGATTGGATGTAGAAGGTTGTGTGCTTCTCGTAGATTGCTGATTTGGTATAGAAGGTTGTGTACTTCTCGTAGATGTAGATTGTTGATTTGGTATAGAAGGTTGTGTGCGCCCCGTAGATGTAGTTTGTTGATTTGGTATAGAAGGTTGTTGTGCATTTGTATATGTCGTGTTATCGGTTATTTATCCTAAGTCTCCTATATTCGATTCATTATTATTGTGCTCATTAATACTAGCAGGATGTTCATCGTGAGTAAAATCTGCAACCTGATTTTGAGCTCCAGTGGTATGAAGCTGATTGATATGTCTTTTAAATACGAAGCCGTCATCTAGCGTCATAATATAGTGGAGATTACCAAGCCTTTTAGTAATTGGACCAAGTTTTTAAATTGCCTTATTGTTTGTGTAGTAACGGGGATGTACCCTCTCCCCCTCGATTAATGGTATTGCCATAATAGTGAGAAATTTAGTTTTGTTGAATTTGACAGGTTTGAGAGAGTCGAGCCGTATACGAATCTGCCTGCATAAATACAGTTCTGAGGGTGTTCTGTTATTTATCAAAAATGTGGCTCGATATCTGAAAAGCATCTACTGAACTTTCTCCCGAATCGATAGCACTTCATTCTCCATTGTGGTTAGTTTGTGTTTCAAAGTTTGAACGTTCCTCTCGGCTAACCCGTTAGTAGCAGGGTGCCCCGAAGCAATGGATTTTTGAAAAATTTCGTTACGTTTGGGAAACCATTCCTTGAAAAAGTATTAAGCAAAATCTGAATTGTTGAAAATGATGTTGGTGCAGATTTACAAATTCCTACTTCTGCCCTCTTTGACTTAGCGTCTATTACAACCAAAAAATAGTATCCTTGAAATAGGCCCGCATAATCAACATGTATGCGTTGGCAATTGTTATCCGGCTCTTACCATGGATGTATTTCCACTTTAGCCGGGGAGTTTCGAGTTGCTGCACAAGATCGTACTAAGTTCTCAATCTCTGTAACGATCGACTTCCAGTAAACATAACGACGAGCAAGTTGCTTCATCTTAGTCACACCAGGATGTTTTGCATGAAGTTCTAATAAGACATGTGGTCGTAGTGTTGCAGGAATTACGACTCTTTGGCCTCTAAATAATACATCTGCTTCAATGTTGTCTTCCAATGCGTCAATTAAAGCTGGCTCGTCTGTATAGGCATGAGCTTTAACATATCCCCACAAAAAATTGTCCAAAGACGGTGAATCGCATGACCTAGGCGGGCAATTGACCGGTCCCGAACGTGAGATAAAATATTCACCGTACTCGCCTCTCATTAAGTCCATTGTTACGAGTGCTGTGTGGCATATGGCGCCGTCTTGTTGAAACCACATGTTATGCAAGTTAAGCTCTTGCATTTTGGGCAAAAAAAAGTTGGATATCATCTCACTGTAGCGCTCACCATTCACAGTCACGTTACGATTCGCAGCATCTTTGAAGAAGTATGATGCCACCAGCCCATAAACCGCACCAAACTGCGGCTTTCTCTGGATGCATTGGCAGTTTTTGCAATGCCGCTTCAGTGGCTCGATTAAACTGACTATAAAATGGAAGAAGCGCGCGATATATTTTCTTAACATAGCACACATTTTGATAATAAAATTCAATGATTTCCAAGCATTGTACGTTTGTAAGACGATTCATGGGTAAATTATAGACCAAACTGAAGATGATTGACAGTGAAACAAAACACGAAACGTTCGTGAGGTGTTTAAACCAGTGTTCTCAAAAAGATAATAGCTAAAAAATCACCCGTTATTAATTGGTTTTGGTGAAGCCTATGCCGCCACCATATAAAAATCTTTTGCACCGACGGATTTTAGCAAGAGCTTTGCATAATATTCCTTGTTGCTGGAAATACCCTTCATTTCGACGTAATTTTTAAACCTTTGTATATAAGCCTTGTAGGATTCTTTGGTTACATCGAATGTTTCGAAATTTGGTAACAATGCGGCGTTCCCAGCAAACTATATTCGTTGTGGCTGAAAATTACTTAAGATATTTCGATTAATAATTCAAGATTAATGAATTTTTAAAATTTTCATTGAAGAAATTATAAATATTCCAATTTCCTCTTTTTTTAACTGTAGTGAACTCACAAATAATTATATTTATAATTATAAATTATAATTAATTTTAAAACTGTATTCACTTATGTAATTTTAATGTTTGGGCGCACGTCTTTATATTTTGCCGTCTTCTTTGTAAGTAAGTTTTTCTGTCTGTATAACATAATTTGTTTTTTCAGATTTAACCGTTATTATTCTATTCTTTGCGTGTGTACTAAAAATGTACAAAAGTGATCAAAGGAGAAGGCAAAATATAAAGACATTACTTTAAACGTATTTAATCTAAATCATATTACAGAACGTTAAATGTATTAAATCTTGACAATACTACAATACCCCCTCCATAAATTGATTTCTCCTTCCATAAAATTTTACTTTACTTTTTAAAATTCATTACTAAATAAACATTTTATGGACAAGAGAACAAAATTCATAAATATACAATAAAAATATATACTATAGGATTTAATTCATATGTACATAGTAATAACTTATATTATATAATAATTTATAATAATAATTAAGTTTTCTTTTTCCTTTCTCTTAAATTATATTTTACATTCGTATGTTCATTTTCGCTTAACATTTGATTTTCATTGTTTACAATTTCTTTTTCATCAATTTTATTATTCTTTTGAATTACATTTTCATGAATAATCTTGTTTTCATTTTCATCTTTGGTTACAAGATTTATATTAAACTTTTGAAAGGGATCTGATACGGTCGTTGGAACTTCTGATACCAAGAATCTGTTACATGAAATCAATTGGTTGGCATGTCTTTTCCAAATTTTGTCCGACATGGTCCTCACTAAATATATTTGTCTACCGCTAACTTTAAGTATTATACCCCTTGTCCAAGTGACTTTTCCCGGTACAGAATAATCTTTAATCATGACATTATCATTCTCGTTAAACACAGACTTCCTATAATCCCTTATGATACTTTACCTGATTCTGCTGTTTGGTCTCCACTAAATTTCTAACATACTTAAGGCTCCTAGTTTCAACCCTCCTCTTAGGGTTCAATAGATCCAATCTTGTCCTTAACTTCCTTTTATTGAACATCAAATACGCTGGAGAAACTCCGGTACTCGATTGTACTGTATTTCTGTAATCAAGCAAAAATCTACACAACACACTATTAAATTCACACAGCTTAGTGTTCCCTAGGCTACGTTTCAAAGCATTCTTAAGCGTCTTAACGGAATTTTCCGCCTGCCCATTAGTGGAGGGGATGTCCTACCGGTGTTGTAATCTGTTCGATACCATTGCTCTTCAAAAAATATTTAAACCTATTGGACACAAAAGATGTGCCGTTGTCCGAAACAACATATTTAGGCAAACCAAAACGAGCAAAAAGCTCCCGCAAGACCACAATTACCGCTTCACTTGTTGTGTTATTACCCATATCGACACATTCAACCCACTTGCTAGTACTATCAACCACTACTAAACACCAACGTTTACAAAAAGGGCCGAAAAAATCAATATGTATTCTAGACCATATTTCATCAGATCTTGGCCACGGAATTAATTCCTGCCGAATAGGATTTGGGCGCGTAATCAAGCAAGCGTCACAAGCTTTTACAGTCTCCTCCAAATGTTTACCTTGTCTAGGCCACCAACAACATTCACGAGCCATTGCCTTCATCTTCGCTATTCCCATGTGTGACGCATGTAAAAATCTAACCACTTCAGCAATCAACTGTGTAGGTATAATTACCCGATATCCCCAAAATAAACAATTTTCCTCCTGCGACAATTCATTTCTCCTTAAAAAGTATGGCAACCAACCCTAATGAAATTGCTAACTTCCTGCAATAATGTATTCTCTGAAGTCTCCCGACCGATCATTTCAAAATTTAAAAATGTATTCTCCCCGTAGAGATTCTGTAAATAAATAAGGTAAACATTTTCCGGGAAATCGTTTAAAGCTAGGTTATCATCCTTTGGATATCTAGAAAAATAATCCGCAATATTGTCCTTTGACTTAATATGACAAATCTCAAATTGGTATTCGGATAAAATTAAAGCGATGGGTTGCAAGCGATTTGAAGCCATTAATGGTATTCCCCTTTTTGAGTTAAAAATGTGATGTAACGGCTTGTTATCGGTCACCAATGTGAACTGACGGCCATACAAATAATGATGAAATTTTTTAACACCGAATAAAAATGCAACGGCTTCTCGGTCCAACTGCGAGTACCTTCTTTCCGTATCCATTAAGGATCTAGATGCAAATTCTATTGGTTTTTCCAAACCACTTTCATCCATTTGTAACAAAACAGCCCCTACTCCAACTGTACCAGCATCCACGGTCAATTTCGTCTTAAGATTGGGGTTAAAATGAGCCAAACACTTATCAGCCAGTAATAGAGATTTTAATCGATCGACAGCTGCTGAGCACCGGTCATCCCATATAAATTTTGTATCGGCTCTAAGCAGATTGTGTAAAGGATGCAACAATGTGGACACATCAGGTAAAAACCGCATATAAAAATTTACCACTCCTAAAAATGCCTGCAGCTCCTTTACATTTCCAGGATATGGAATACAATTGATCTCACGAATCTTTTCAGGGTTCATATGTAATCCATTTTTGTCTATTATATGCCCCAAGTATTTGATTCTCTTAGCAAAAAATTCACATTTGTCAATAGATAATTTAAAACCAGCGTCATCTAAAATACTAAGCCCTCGTTCGAGTCGTTTAATATGCAACTTCCGACTAGGTGCACTAATTAAAATATCATCTAAGAAGACTACAACTCCGTCTAATCCGGTTAGAAGAGAATCCATAACTCTCTGAAAAATTGCAGGTGCCGAAGTCAACCCATAAATAAGTCTTGTGTACTGAAACAAACCTTTCGATGTAGAAATCGTAGTATATTTCCTGGAATCCTCATCTAACCCAATCTGTTGATAAGCCATGCTCAAATCTAGCTTCGAAAACTCCTCCCCCCATGTAATTTTGAAAAAATGTCTTCAATTCGGGGTAAAGGATATTTCTCAACATATAAATAAGGATTTATGGTTACCTTGAAATCTCCACAGATCCTAATGCTACCATTTTTCTTCACAGTCGGGACAATAGGTGTTCCCCATTCACAATATTCCTAACTTCACCAATTTATCTATTTCACACTCAACTCTTTCCCTAATAGACAATGGCAATGGACGTGGTCTACAAAATTTCGGTACGGCTCCTTCCTTCACCCTCAATACCGCCTTACTTTTCTTAAACAGCCCTAGACCACCATCAAAAAGATTCTTAAACTTTTCCCTCATTTCCAATGAACTACCTAATGCCACTTGATCCGAATAATTCAATCTACCAATTTCAATTCCAAATGTCTGCAAAAACTTCCTACCCAATAACGGAGGACCACCGTTTTCAATTGTTCCAATTGGTTTTTAAACACCAACCAATTTTTTTGCGTATGGTCAAAATACGGCACTTTCCCAATTATCGTTGTAGCCATGGCTTTACCACTGTTTTAATTTCACTTGGTGTTGTTTTTGTTTTGATCCTCGTCGCCACTGTAGTGAACTCACAAATAATTTTATTTATACTTAAAATTTTCGTTTTGATGTCTGACCTGGGATACGAACCCGGGCCTTTCGCCTAATAAGCCAACACACTACCTACTAGACCACAGCGACTTCAATACTTAAATAATTATTAATTTTAAAACTGTATTCACTTATGTAATTTTAATGTTTGGGCGCACGTCTTTATATATTGCCGTCTTCTTTGTAAGTAAGTTTTTCTGTCTGTATAACATAATTTGTTTTTTCAGATTTAACCGTTAATATTCTATTCTTTGCGTGTGTACTAAAAATGTACAAAAGTAATCAAAGGAGAAGGCAAAATATAAAGACATTACTTTAAAGGTATTTAATCTAAATCATATTACAGAACGTTAAAGGTATTAAATCTTGACAATACTACATAACATAAATCAATTTATATTTACATTCCCTACATACATATATATGTATCTTGCTAAAAGGTTCTTGTTTTAGTAAGTGATTAAAACCCTTACTTAATAACTCTAAAGAAGAAATCCATTCGCGATTTCAAAGTTGATCTTGATTTTACCCATTTATACGCAACACTTGGCATCTTTTCGGATCTGTCGGACCAATTTGAAGAAATATGTAGATCAAAGTACAAATTTATTTGATTTAGGTGCTGTTAATGAGATAACAACAACTAGACTTACAACAAGCCAAAAGCCAGGAAAGTCGGCTTTGGAAAATAGTGAAAATTGTGTTCAGAAGTGCTTAAGCGGTGATGAAGCCCAAAGTCAGCGAAATTGGTGCCCATTCCAATAGTAAAAAGTCGATTAACCTTCGAAGAAAGTTTATAATGCACAAATAAAAGAATTCCTTTTTGCCATCGTAGAAAAATCTTTTTATGGTATTCCAATAAAACACGGAAATAGATGAAAAGTTTTAAAGGCCTGAAAGTTGTAGTTATAGTCATGTACGCCAGTATTAACCCAAAAGACGGTCAGAGTTTGAAAATAAAAGAATCTTTCTAATGTAAGAATTTTTGAAAGAAATCTTCGGCTTACGTCTCAAGCAGTACTCAAGTCGGCAAATGTGTTGATGCTATACTATCATTGAATCACATGGCCAATTACAATTTTTGTTGCGTTAAAACTGCTATTGATAAGTCGGTAGGCCGAGTGATCAGCTTTATGAATAAACTGGCTTTTTTATCGCAGAATACGCTAAGGCTGCAGGCAGAAGATGAACAAACTATGTACTGTCTGAAATCTACTTTTGGGACGCAATTGTAGTTCGTAGTTTTAAAAAAGGCATTGAATTCTTCTATTCTGAAAACAGAATGCTAAAATCTGAGACTCATATAACATCCAGAAATTTTTTAAAACTTTCTGTTATACAATGTATGTTTACAAGGTCCAGTGTTGCCAATTTTTTTTCAAAATTTACCGTCAAATTGGGCTTTAAAAATCGCCAGAAATCGCTAAATTCAATTTTTAAACCGTCAGAAACCCGTCAAATAAATAGTTTGAAAATGTTAAGTTAACGTTAAATGAGATAAAATGTAAATAATTACACATATTTTCTATTGAATTGATTTTTTAAATATGTTTAATGATTTACAAATAAAATTAGGTATTTTCAAAAAGATAGTGCCAGTCTTCTGGACTTTCGTCTCGAAACTTTTGTGGATACTGAGGTGTCATAACTGTTTAAAAAGAAAATTCAATTTAAATGTACATTTTAAAATTATATTCATATAATTTATGTTGTAACAATTTCATCGTTTCTTGTCATGTACGCTTAATTCTGTTTTTACACAGTAGAGCCGTTCCAGAAAAACCCGTGTAAAAAATGACATGAAGTACGTAGAAAAGAAGGAGATTTATTCCATATCCTTCAAAACATATAATTCGTAGGAAAAAATTAATACGAGAGTCTTTATAAAAGACTAAATATAATTTTTATAAGCATTAATACATATTTTATTTCATAAAATTAAAAGCGATTCAAATCTTATAAAAAAGTAACATAAATTTATATTTATTGTAGTTGAGGAAGTCAAAAAAATAATATAAGTTGATTAACAAATGGTACATTCACCAATCCTTAAAGGTAATTTAAACAAACTAAATCATAAAAGTTCATAAATAAAAAATTAAAAACAGTCAATGTGATGATGAAAATAACAGAATTCTATTTGCTATCATTATTGGATTTCATACGTAATCGCTTACGTAAGGTTGGTTCAGAATAGCTATCAACTCCAATAAGATTATCTTTTTCAGTTTCCGATTGGACAGCACAGACAGGCCATTGTAATTCAGTTTGAAATCGCCGTAGTATAGTAGGTAGAATGTTGCCTTATTAGACTGAAGGCCCGAGTTCAAACTCCAGCTCAGATAGCAAAACGAAAATATTTTTTCGGCGACTTCCTCTCAGCAGATATCTGGCAAAAACTCAGAAAGTAAATAAAATTGCCATGAAAAGCTTCTTGAAAACTATCATTCGGAGTCGACTTTAAACTGAAGGTCCGGTCACTCATATATAAAATTAACGCACACAACATAAGTGGTATGAGAAGCTACAGTGACGAGCAGTGGTGAGTGCATGTTCACAATACTGATTTTCGTCATTCACAAAAACAAAACCATGCAAGCAAATACAAAAAAAAAAAATTAATTTTAATTCGTCATTTTATTCTTAACAAATAGCAATAAAAAAACAGTATTTAATGAAATGAATTCAATGAGTTTGAATGAAAAAACGAAAATAACCCACATAAACTCAATTTTGCACGTTTCAAGAATATTCAAGAAACTAGCCCAATTTCAATATTTGGTCCATAGAAAGTTATTAGATATAGCTTGATTTACGTGGTTTGAGATGCTTTCTACCAAATGATCAATAAGATCTTTCGGAATTCGATGCCATTTCGCATTTATACGATCCCAAAGTTTGACAGTACTGCTTTCCATGTGATTGGAAACGTGTTATCTAGTCTGATGAGTCCAAATGTAACCACTTTCAGTAAGATGGAAAACAGTTCTGCTAGCGCTGATCCAGGGAACGTGTTCAAAGAAACCATGTGAAGCAAACTGTTAAAAACAGCGATGAAAATATTTTGATTTGGGGATGCTTAATATGGTGGCATGTTGGCCCTCTACATTTAGTAGATGGTATCATGTGAAAAAAGACTATCTAAAGATTGTGCAAGCCCATCTTCCGAATTTTATGGACAAATGTGCTTATCCCGAATAAGAATTTATTTTCCAACAGGATGGTGATCCGAAGCACACAGCAAAAATTGTAAAGATATGGGATGGGAAACAAAATTTTCAATTGCTGGAATATCCGCACAAAGTTCAGACCTCAATCCGATTAAAAATTTTTGGCCATTCGTGAAAATCCGGCTCGGACAGCACGAAACAGCCTCAACAGGCATTGTCCAACTTTGGGATCGTATAAATGCGAAATGGCATCGAATTCCGAAAGATCTTATTGATCATTTGGTAGAAAGCATCTCAAACCACGTAAATCAAGCTATATCTAATAACTTTCTATGGACCAAATATTGAAATTGGGCTAGTTTCTTGAATTTTCTTGAAACGTGCAAAATTGAGTTTATGTGGGTTATTTTCGTTTTTTCATTCAAACTCATTGAATTCATTTCATTAATTATTGTTTTTTATTGCTATTTGTTAAGAATAAAATGACGAATTAAAATTAATTTTTTTTTTGTATTTGCTTGCATGGTTTTATTTTTGTGAATGACGAAAATCAGTATTGTAAACATGCACTCACCTCTGCTCGTCACTGTAGGTCGTAATCCTGATTTAAGGGTTGTAATGACCAAATATGTTTGTCTTTGTATAAGTCATAGTAATGAGCCATTCAGGATCTTGGATTACGTTGAGATTTTCATAAACTTTTCTCAACCATGCTTTACCAAATATCACGGATAAAAACAGAATTAATTTTATTTTCTAGACCGTGCTATTACAAATTTAGGCGTACTTACTTTTTTTGATATTTTTTCTTTTTACTGCCTTCTTATTTTAAACACAACACCTTAAGCTTTACCTTCATTTGAAACAGATTTCAACTTTAGGTTTTCGATTTTTGCTTTGTACTTTTTCTACTAATCGTTATTCTCTCTCTCGAATTGCATTTTTTCTTACTTGTATCATATAATTCAACCTTGAAAAAAAAAACGCTAAAAAGCCCTAAAACGCCGTAAAAAACTCCAGATTTCCCGCTAACCGCTAAAAAGCATTTTTTCTCGTAACTGGCTTTGCAAAAACGTCAGATTTGACGGGAAAAACGTCAAATTGGCAACAGTGACAAGGTCCCACGAGCATGCGGAAGTTCAGCCGTTCCAATAAAGTAAAGACTTAAACATAATTTATTCTGTAAATAGTTGTTAGCGTTTAAGCGAGCAGAAGTGTTGTGCTTACGAAAAGGTTGTAAGCAGAGAAATATGTACATATAACGAACAAGCTCACATTGTTATTGTTGTGTACCTTGTATAATTATGTAGAAGTAAAATTTCTTATAGCGGGTTGTAAGACGCCTTTTGCACGTTCAAATTAGTTCGAAAATAAGTGTGAGAAAGTCTTTTAAATTTCCCTTTAAACTTTGTTCCGCTTCTGCACGTAAAAAGTTACTTTGAGAAATTTTGTTTTCTTCTCTCGTGTCGTTCTGCTGTTTTCGTCAACTTTTGACAAACACAAGTCATGAATATAATTATAATAATATATTAATATAAAATAAAATATAATTATAATAATATATTATTATATTATACATATATTATTACATTATAATATTGTTACGTTTTTACCTTTTTAAAAACGTTTATATATGAGTTCGTTGATTGCAAACCAAGTAAAAACAAATCTGTGATTGTTTTAATGAAACTCTTTTTATTATTTACACTACTTTTATGTGCCACTGTCCAAACTTATACAAAGTACACAACAATAACTATAACAATATGTGCTCGTTCGATACTCTTCTCTGCTTATAACCTTTTTATAAGCAACAGCACTTGTTCGTTATTCTCTGCTTACAACTTTTTTGTAAGCACAACACTTCTGCTCGCGTTAACACTAACAGCTCTTCGGTAAACTTTGCTACGGATGCAACTTGTCTTCACACCGCGACTTTTACTTCATACGCAACTGCACACAAGGCTGACTGAATTCACACTGACAGCGTTGTTTGTCTTGCCCTTTTCTATGCGAACGCCTTCAGTCTGATTATGGTTCTCAAAGTAGAAGGTTCGCGTTCGCTCCTTCTCGAGAATTCTATAGCTACTGCACCTTTATTTGTGTACTATTTTCTCGTTGGTTGTTGTTGCGTTCGCTTATTTGTATGTCTGTTTTTCTCTTATACTTGTTGCAGCTGGTTTACTTATAATGAGTTCGATGCATGTGTTAGTGTGTATTTGTGTCATGTGTATTGTGTTCGCATTGCCGCATTGTCCTTGTATTCGTAGCTGATATCGTTTATGTTAATGTTAATCGATATTACGTAGTTTCGACCACTTTTGCGTAACACTGCCGCACAGTTAAGCATGTTCGTCCCGAATAGGCTGATCATCTCTTTTCCCATATTTTGCTAGTCGCTCTATATGTACGACCTTAATTTTTGTTCGGGGGCTGTTAGCTTTTAGTATCCCGTACACGACATCGTTCAACCGTTTGATTACTTTGTACGGTCTATCCCAATTGGTTTATAGCTTGTGGGATAATCCCTTCTTCCGCTTTGGGTTGTATAGTAGAACCAACTGACCCCCATGGAAGCCCTCTGTGTTTGCTGCACGATCATACCTGACTTTCATTCTATCGCTGACTATTTTTATACGGATGCGCATAAATTGATGAAGTTTGTTAGGGATTTAGAATGTTCGATTTTCTCTCCACATTTGTTTTTTTTTCTTTTCTCTAAGTGTAAATTCTGATCTTTCGAGGAAATGCACCGCTGTTCACGGTTGGAAATGCAACTCTGCATTGAAATTGATTGGTTAATGGGCATTGCGCGTGGGTTGAATTGCAACTATGACTTGTGGAGTTGAAATGTCAAAGTCGCTACACGTTCGTCGTTGGTATGCGTGACGCTTAAGTTTTTCTAGAAAAGGGAACAACAAAAAACCAACAAGAAGAAAAGAATTTGGTGGAGACCGAGTTGAGTGGTGTATGAGCTTTCAAGCAAGTCGGGTGAAGAAAAAAAAAGGAAATCTGATTGGAAAACAAATTATTTGCGTTTATAGTTATAAAGCAAAATAAGTAAAGTTATAATATAAAAATTTAATTTAAAAAATATATACACAAACAATTTAACTTGAAAATTAAATACACTTGTAATAACTTCAAAAGAAGCTAATAAAGTTTATTATAATAATTAATAATAAAAGAAAAAAAATTAATATAAACAAAATACAAAAAAATAATTGTGATTCATATTTCAATTGTTTATTTTTAAGCTAAACATTAAAAATAAAACAAAATGAAAAAAAACCAACAATCTTTACAAGAAAATACCAAATTTAGTAAATAATATAAAAAAAGAGAATAGTCAATTTAAGGAATTTTTTTTTTTTGTTTTCCAAAAAAAATTAGTGGAATAAAAATAGGAAAGAAAACAAATTATTTTTTCGATTAAATCGAAAGAAGAAAAAAGTTTATGTTATAATTTACTTAAGCCTTAGAAAAAAAGGAAAATAAAAAAGAGAAAAAAATGAATAAAATAGTTTTTGTTATTACAAACTAAGAATTTATAAATACTTAATAAAATAAATTTAATATTAGATAAGTACAAGGCATTAAAATTAATCAAATAAGAGAAGTGAAATTTTAAATAAGTTTAATTTAAAAAAAAAAAAATATTAAATACATATCGTTGAACTAAATATTAAATACTTACCATTGAACTAAATATTAAATACTTACCATTGAACTAAATATTAAATACTTACCGTTGAACTAAATATTAAACACTTACCGTTGAACTAAATATTAAACACTATAAACTAGACTATAGACTAGGCTATATATTAGACTATATACTAGACTATAGACTAAAGTATACTTTGGTATCTGTGTTAACAATTTTCTCGTCTGTGTAAATTAAAAAAAATCTCAAAAAGTTTGTTAATTACTTTCAAAGACCTTTCAAGGACCTTTCATGCGATATGATAGAAATATGAAAACATCATGAAATATTTAATCTTTGATCTATCTCATCATTGTTTTTTCGATTACTCTAAACTATAAATTAGTTTTGGGAAAAGAGATCGGCCGTCATCTAGTTCGGAATGCGAAGAGGAAATTATTTCATCATCGGATGATCAGTTCCTGTGAAGCGTAATTATTTGAAATGTATGTACCTTATTAACTTCATGTCTTTTAATTTATTACAAAATTAGTAATTTTGAATTGTTTTTTTTTTAGCATATATTTTTTTACTGCCAAAAACCCTTTTTGTGCGACTTTTTTTTCAAAAATTCCCTTTTTGTGCGACTTCTTAAAAATATCCAGTGGTAACGCTGCACTGGAGGCCTCCGGCGCAGCATACCATCAGCGATTGGAATCCCCTCAGTCTCGTGCGTAAGACACCAACAATTGTTATATTAATTTGCTTATTAAATATTCGTTGTTATATAATTAATTATATATATATATTTCTTACCCCAAATAAAAAAAGTTTTATTGTATTATTCTTAAAATAATTAAATGACTATTATAAAATATATTTCTTACCCTAAATTTACATAAACTTTTTCTATTTGTATAATTCATATTTAACTAGGTACTATGTAGCTACTTAAAATATATATATATATATATATATATATATATATATATATATATATATATATTTATCTTTAATTATCTATTGCATAACGCATAGTTTAGTTTTTTATTGGATTTAAAATGTATATTTCTTGGTGCATTAGTTTCACATTTCTTTATTAATAAAAAAAATCATGTATATCGAATAGTGTTTTTACACGAGGCGAAGGTTAACCGTGTGGCAGTGTGAGTGAGAATGTGTTCGACGATGTAAGTATTTTTTTGTTGCAACTCCTCCTCTATTTGGCATGTATGTATATTTCTATGCTTACGCTTCGTTAACTTTTGGGTCAGGAACCCCCACGTCATTGAGTTAACGGGACATCCCCCATACATGCCATGTTCCAAATTAAATCCTTTTATATTAACAGCTATTCTTGTAACTTTGAAGCGAGCGTAACAAGTTCATTCAGGCTTTCTTCTTTTCCAGTGGCATCGTTCTCTGTGACAGGCGTAACTCCAAACTCCAAGTCACCGGGCAGTTTTATCTCGGTCCCAAAAATTACCTTGGCGGATGATCTAGATGTTAAATCATGAACTGCAGATCGATACGCCAGTAGAAACCTCGGAATGTGTTCGTCCCAGTCTGTTGCTCGCTCACTACTTTCCGCAAGTACTCTTCCAGGGTTCGATTAAATCGCTCTACTATTCCGTCTGACTGTGGGTGAAGAGGTGTTGTTCGAGTTTTCTTAATTCCGTACATCTCACACATTTCTTTGAATATTCTATGAGGTACAGCTCTCGCTTGTGCTCATCACCGAATTTCCGATGTAGGGCCACTATTAGGTCTTTATAGTTGTTTCTACTGCTTAACGCCAAAATTAGTTTCTAGGCCTTATCTTCATCGTCCCATCCGTTTTTGTTAGCTACTGTCTCAAATTGGAATTTGAAGACGGATAGGGGTGATCTTCCATCAAAGCAAGGTGTTTTTATCCTGCTGGTGCTTTCAGATGCAACTCGCACTGGTTCCGGTCGCTGGCTCTGGAGGTTGATGATCTTTTCCTCCATTATAACGAGTTTTCCGTCGACGGACTTCTCCAAATTGTCCACTTTCGCATCAACGGCCTTTTTCAAATGTGACACCCTTTCCTCGACACCAGTGATTCTTTTGCTGACCGACTCCTGGATTTCCTGCAGCTTTCCCGATGTTACTTCGATCTAATTTTCAATTTCAGCTCTAGAAGTTTCTCGTACTTCAGCCAGTAGTTTCTGATTTTCATTTCTAGAAGTTTCTAGTACTTTAACCAGAAGTTTCTGATTTTCCTTTCTGGAAGCTTCTTGAACATCAGCAAATTACTTTTGGTTTGCTACTTGCATTTTCTCCGTTGCGGCTAGGAACGAATTTATGTCGACACTGCTAGGCGTTGCAGGAGCCTATATCTCTCGTTCCTCCTCATCCTCGAATTCGTAGCATTCGATGTCGATGCCCTGAAGCTGAAGTTGTTCTCTTAACTGCCTCTGCCGTTCATTCTTTGTGCCGACTGTTGGCAGCTCCAATTTACCCAACTCTCGTTTCAGCCGGTCCACTCTTAGTTCCGTGAGCTTCATTTTAATTATTTATTATTTTTTTTTTTAATTTATGTTTACTTTTGGATTTTGCAATCCCACTTCTGACACCAATTGTTACGTTTTTACCTTTTTAAAAACGTTTATATATGAGTTCGTTGATTGCAAACTAAGTAAAAACAAATCTGTGTTTATTTTAATGAAACTCTTTTTATTATTTACACTATTTTTATGTGCCACTGTCCAAACTTATACAAAGTACACAGCAATATCTATAACAATATGCTTATAACCTTTTTATAAGCAACAGCACTTGTTTGTTATTCTCTGCTTGCAACTTGTTTGTAAGCACAACACTTCTGCTCGCGTTAACACTAACAGCTCTTCGGTAAACTTTGCAACGGATGCAACTTGTCTTCACACCGCGACTTTTACTTCATACACAACTGCAAACAAGGCCGACTGAATTCACACCGACTGAGTTGTTTGTCTTGTCTTGCCCTTTTCTATGCGAACGCCTTCAGTCTGATGATGGTTCTCGAAGTAGAAAGTTCGCGTTCGCTCCTTCTCGAGAGTTCTATAGCTACTGCACCTTTGTTTGTGTACTATTTTCTCGATGGCTGTTGTTGCGTTCGCTTACTTGTCTGTCTCTTTTTCTCTCATACTTGTTGCAGCTGGTTTACTTATAATAAGTTCGATGCATGTGTTAGTGTGTATTTGTGTCATGTGTATTGAGTACGCATTGGCGCATTGTCTTTATATTCGTAGCTTTGTAGTAGTGCTTTTCTTTTCATGTCAGTGGCAGTGATCAAAAATTAAAAAAAAAACTATAGACTAGACTAAAAATTAGTCAATAAACTATTCTAGAAGTCTATAGATTAGACTAGTCTATAGTTAAATGTATATACTAATTCGATGTATTAAGACTGTAGTTTTACATGTAAATGAAAGTATTCAGGTGTGAAAGTTAACGTACATTAAACATTCTTTTTATAGACTTATAAAATGTAAATGATTTTACCTCCGAAAATGAATCACTCTATTCCGTATTATTGGTGGAGTTAAATAAATAATATTAATTTGGGTTTGTAAATTAGTATACAGATGATATAAAATGGTGATAAAATTAAAATAAATATTATAATGTTACAGTGCTTTTTTGTGAAAATTACGCTTTTTTGTAACGAGTTTGGTGCTTTTTGAAAATTTATAGTTGACAACGCTGGCGATTAACATTTCATAGCAGGGAGAATTCACACCCATTGCATATGCTCTTTTATTTAGTCGTCGATCAGACCACAGAATATGCACAGAATGGAAACCACAGATATAAACAGATACGTCACGGGGCTTTTGGCGTTTAACTCTTGACTTAGAAAGAGACACCAAATATTACCAAAAAGTATTTCTGTCCCTCTCTGACTGCCTGTCTGTTTTGTTTATGTTTTTTTAGATTTCGGGGTGGATTTTTATTATTCTATTTTGGTAGAAATTTATAATATTTTTGTAGAATATTAGAATAATTTTGGAAGGAGATGAACCGTTTTATTAGGAAAACGTAATTCGGAATTAATGTATTTTTTATGACACCTTTCATCGGTCGTCACTAACTTAGTATTTAACCAATTTAGAGGTATATTCACAAATTCCTAACACAAAAAGTTATGAGTATATATTTTGTTATATTTTTATAAACCTTCTGCACACGGAATTTTTCTCAATGTGAAGGGAAATTGCTAAGAGTTCGATTAGTAATGAAAAAATTAAGGAATTTTAACTTTTTCATTCAAGAAATTAATAAATACTGGTAATATATACAGTTCTACAAGAAAAAATTTTTATAAGCAATATGTCTTATTTGATCTTGATATATCTAGCTTCTTACTTTCCTTTTGCACAAGAAACTATATCCATTGTGACCAAAAACAACATACAAATCGATTAATAATTAACTATTTACATATTTTTAACATTTTCATTGAAGAAATTACAAAATACTCCAAATTTGCCCTTTTTAAACTCAAAATAAATGTTTGTTTACATTTAGTTTTTGCACTTTATCCGCCAGTTTTCACTCCGTATATCTGTTGCTTCTAACACATTCGTTTCGCAAAAAGTTGTAACATCTTTTTTCTCCCTCTACGGGGAGGGTTAAAACTGCTGATTTTAGCGTTTTTCAAACGTCAGAATTGACGCCACTGGTTACATTGTGATGGAAACGAATGTTTGACGTTTAAATAAATTTTGTGAAAGGGACAGCAAATATTACGAAAAAGTATTTCTGTCCCTGTCTAATTATTTACGTTTTGTTTATTAATGTTTGTAAGTTTTTATTTTGGTAGAAATTGATGATATTTTTGTAGAATAATAGAATAGTTTAGAAAGGAAATGAACTGTTGTATTGGGGAAACGTAATACGGAACTAGCGTATTTGGTGTCACCATTCATTGATCGTCACTAACTTAGTATTTAACCAATTGAGAGGTATATTCACAAACTCCTAAAACAAAAAGTTATGAATATATATTTTGTTATATTTTTCTTTTTACTTATCTTTTACACACGGAACTTTTTTCATTGTGAAGAGAAATTACTAAGAGTTCGATTAATAATAAAAAAATTACCGAATTTTAACTTTTTCATTCAAGAAATTAATAAATACTGGTAATATTCATAAAGTTCTGCAAGAAAAAAATTTTATGAGGAATATGACTTATTTGATCTTAATATACATATTTAGTTTCTTACTTACCTTTTTCACAAGCAACTATATTCATTGTGATCAAAAACTACATACATTTAAATTAATAATTAAATATTTAAGAATCTTTAAACTTTTCATTGAAGAAATTAAAAAACATTCCAAATTTTCTCTTTTTTAACACAAAATCAATGTTTGTTTACATTTAATATTTCAACTTTATCCACCAGTTTTCACTCTGTATATCTGTTGCTTCTAACACATTTGGTTTGCAAAACGTATAATTAATTTTTTTTTTCTTCTAAAAATTTATGTAAAATTATGTTAAGAGCGTTTGTCAAACGTTACTGCTTTCGAAGTCGCCGTGGTCTAGTAGGTAGTGTGTTGGCTTATTAGACGTAAAAGCTAGGGTTCGAGTCCCAGGCCAGACATCAAAACAAAATACAAAAAGTATTTTTTCGGCAATTTCCTCTCAGCAGATTTCTGGCAAAAACTCTGAGAGTAAATAAAATTGCCATGAAAAGTTTCTCATAAAATCTGTCGTTCGGAGTCGACTTTAAACTGTAGGTCCCGCTACTCATGTATAAAATTAACACACACATCATAAGTGGAGTGAGAAACTAGGTCAATAATCCTGACTGATGGGTTATAATGACCAATTATGTATGTATGTATGTATGTACTGCTTTCCATTCTGTGTATTCTGTGGATCAGACTGCGGCGAGTGCAGATGTTATTGGATGTTGTAACATTTTCAGGGTTACACTCAAAAAATATTTTATGTTAAAAAATACTTTATTAAAATCAACATTTGATTGTTTTAATAATCAAGTGAATGATTTAGATATTATGAATTGAGGAATGATTATTTTATAGACATTAATACTATAGAAAAATTAAAAGGTTGGTAGATGCCAACAAATATCCAAAAAACGTTCTTTAATTATTAAGGCAAAGATAGAACTATGTATGTATGTTGCTAAAATGATTAAGAATAGTGTTAGTGTTGGTCTGTGATGTTAGTAATATACACTTTTCTATGATTGTAGGCTCCCAACTTATTTTCACTCTTTTAGTCACTAATCACAACCAGTGTTGCCATTTTTGGTTATTTCTAACCAAAATTGGTTATTTGTTTTTTTGGTTTTGGTTATTTATTTTTCTTACAAAAATCGCTTTTGTTTTGTTATTTTTTGTTTAATTTCTTACTATGTTGTATTAATTATAATTTATATTTGAAAAATATGAAATTAAAAACCGTGAATTAAATTTTGGTTATATTTTTTCTTATTTGGTGATTTTTTTCACGAATGTTTGTTACAATATTTTTTTGCAACACTGACCAGAACAAGTGATTTCAGAAAAATTAATAAAAAAGCGACCAAACAACAAAAACGAACGGTGACAACAATACATTGTTACGCTCTTGCTTTCTGTTTCCTTCCCTTCTATCTTTCCCCCGCGTCATGATATATTTTTGAAAAATATTCCAAAATATCTTAAAAAGCGCATTTATACTTTATTTTCTTTGACACCACTCATGTTGTGTATGTTAATTTCATACACGAGTGGTGATACCTACAGTTTAAAATCGACTCTGAACGACGATTTTTGAAGAACTTTTCATGGCAATTTTATTTACTCTCAGAGTTTTTGCCAGAAATCTGCTGAGAGGAAGTCGCTGAAGAAATACTTTTTGTATTTGGTTTTGATGTCTTGCCTGAAGATATATTATATTATATTATACTGAAGATAAATTATATATATTATAAATAATTTATTATATTATTTATATTTATTTAATTAAGGCCCCAACACTATATGGTTATATAGGCCGTTGTATTTTAGATAATATACAATATTTTCTCATTACTAATTTTTATGATATGGTAGAGGTTATGTATAAATGTTTGAAAAAAAAAATATAAATAATATTAAAATACAATAATACCCGAACACTACATAAATTTATTTATTTAGACTCCATACTTATATCTTATGTATACAAGTTAAGGAGTTTCCCAAGGGAAACGCTAAAAAATTAAAGTTGTGCCTACCCTTGGCCCTTGATTAAATAAAACAAATCTGATTAGTCTTAATTACCTTTATTGTCCGAGTTCCAAAAATAGAAGAAACTCTAATTAATTTATGACAAACTATTTATACTTAATTTAGTCCTACTAAGCAATTAATAAAATAACTTAATAATTTAATGGAAATGCTGATAGTGCAAGTATAACATATTTGTTGTATGTACGCAGACAACAAGTCTGCGTGCAACGTCAGCATATACAAGTTTGAGTTCAATGATCGTTGTGTCAGCATTTTGGATAAATGGTATGTCACACAAAGTGTGGAGCGTGTTAACTTACATATAGTAGTATTTTTAATGTCTCAATTATCAACATTTCCGCCAATCCATTGAGTTAATTGTTTGACGGAAATTCAAATTTTTCTAAATTCTAAATTTTTATAATCTTGATCAATATTTATTTTTGTAAATTAAAACATATTTTATTTTTTTGTCAAGTCGTATGGAAAATGTCATGCCGTGCCGTGTAAGTTACTGCAATGAGTTTTTAAGTTTCGTTATTTTTTTTTTTTAAATTAATTTTATTTTTATTTATAAGTAATTCTAAATGTAAGTTTTTATATACATAGATATGTATATTATTATTATTATTTATTTATTTATTATTTATATATTTATTTTTCTGAGAAATATTGTTACGCATAGCGAAACGACCTAATATCGTCTAACATTAACGATAAACAAAAGCTACAAATACAAAGACCATGAGGCAATGCGTACACAATAAACACGACACATACATCGACCTTATTATACTTAAACCAGCTACAACAAGTGGGGAAAAGTAAGGGACAGAAAAGTAAGCAGACGCAACAACAAACAATGTAGTCGCAATAGAATTTTCGAGAATGCGAAACCGCGAACTTTCTACTTCGAGAACCATCAACAGACTGAAGACGTTTGCATATAAAAGGGCAAGACAAGACAGGCAACCAGTCAGAGTGAATTCAGTCAGTCTTGCGTGCAGTTGCGTATGAAGTAACAAGTCTCGGTGTGAAGACAAGTTGCGTCCGTAGTAAAGTGTACTGAAGAGTTGTTAGTGTTTACGCGAGCAGAAGTATTGTGCTTACAAAAAGGTTGTAAGCAGAGAATAACAAACAAGTGCTGTTGCTTATAAAAAGGTTAGAAGTAGAGAACGAGCACATACTGTTATAGTTATTGTTGTGTACTTTGTATAAGTTTGGACAGTGGCACATAAAAGTAGTGTGAATAATAAAGAGTTTCATTAAAATAAACACATATTTGTTTTACTTGGTTTGCAATCAATGAACTCATATATAAACGTTTTTAAAAAGGTAAGAATGTAACAATATGTAAAAAAATGTAGAATTCAAATAAATTGTTTACTTTTTTCTTTATGTCATCTATTTTCATGTCCATGTCATCTATTTTCTATGTCATATTACCGGTTGAACAAAAACACTTTTTGTATGGTCCTAAATACAGTCAGGGATGTCACAGAATCCATAATGTCGGTATTGAATTTGAAAACGGCATAAAATTCAATTTGGTGTCATAAAATCCTAGATTTTCGGTTTTGTTTTCGAACTTAAATAAGTATCGGTTTTAGGTGTCACAAAATATCTTGTTATCGGTTTTGTTGTTGAAAATAAACCAAGCAGTTAACAACTCTCAGTTTTAATTTTTTTGTTTTGGTTGTTTTTCTAAAATTTTTTTCTATATGAAATAAAAACAACTTTAATTTTATTTTATAAATACCTTTTAGTTTACCAAGCACAGCGTCTAAAATTGTAGAAACTGAGATTCTACCCAAAGATATGCTAGAGTCATTGCCAACAGATCTGTGGTATGACCCTTCAGCTAATAATCGCAACGTAACTACAAGTTGTAGCACTGGCGAGATCTTACAACGGGAAAGATGTTCTTTTACTGTGTCTCGGACCATACAAAAGGCTGCAATCTCGTAATATTCGTTTTTTCTGAACGCTCTTCCTCTAACAACAAAAATGCGATAACAGCAGTGTTCATTTCTTTATTTATTTAAAAAGATTTATTTTTATATTATTTTAATAAAAACATTTTTAAACAAAACTTAGTTTTTATTTATGATGTCATTTTATATGGAAAAAATTATCAAATTACCCAATTCTGTTCGTTCTCTTATATTAATAATAATAATATTTTTTGATTTATATTCATAATTTAAGGTTCAATTAGTTGTGACTTAACCATAACCATATAAATCAGCTGTTTTAACCAAGTTTATGGACATCACTGTTTTCGATTATAGGTGACTTACCATAATGCCACAGTCATAACGATAACCATATGTACCAATTGAATTTTGGTTTTTCGCCATAACCGTAAACAGCTGTTTGCTGAATTTACTTAAATGTATACAAATTTTTTTGTTTACTTTTGTATATACATATGTGCAATTAACGTAAACAGCTGTTTATGGCAATGGCAGCAATGATTACTGCTAATAGTAAATTTGCGGTTATGGATTATGTTACGACTACAGCGTTATGGAAAAGTCACAACTAATTGAACCTTTAAGTCGGATTCATTAGTTTCCAATTCTTTTTTTTTTTTTTTGTTTAGATTTATTTCGGGGAGAGCAATATTCTAAAGAAATGTTAATGTATTAATAACGAAATTGAATATACTGCCATTCATAACTGGTCATTACAACTCTTCAGTCAGTATTACGACCTAGCTTCTCAGTTTTTTCCAGAAATCTGCCGAAGAAATATTTTTTCATATTTCGTTTTGATGTCTGACCTGGGTTTCGAACCGCGGCGACTAGGCTTACATATTTAGACTGGTTTGTCGGGGGACAAAGTTTTTTGTGAATTAACATTTCCTCCTCGTATTTATTTTTATTTGAGCTGCTATAATACCAACAAAATTGTCTTTAAAAGTTCTTAAAATATATCACAAAATTTCTTTAGTTATAACATATTTTGGTAGTAAAAAATTGAACACATAATGAAATCATATAACTTAATTTGTAATTCTCTCATACATAGAAACATAGTAAACCCTAAACACAACTACCAAAGATAGGAAATACAAAATTTGATTTAGTAGCTTACTACATTGCAACTAAGAGAAATCGTAACGGCTATTTTAAATTTTTGAGTTAAGTACTTGTACATCTGCAAAATGTTTTGTCATCAAACTAAATTTAAATATACCTACTTTTTTATTTTTCTTTTACTATTTTATGTTGTGAGTGGGAAAATTAAGTCTTCACATGTTATAAGTTTGACTTTAGCAAAATAGGGTCGTCCTGTTGATGAGGGCCAAAATGGCAGTTGTTTTTCTATATTGTATTCATTTGGAAAAGTCAGGACAGGAAATAGGGGACATAATTATTTAATTTTTTTTATTTATTTATGTATTTATTAGTTAATTCCAGTACAACAAACATATAATCTTATTTAATAGTACTGTTTTTATTATAATATTGTTATTAAGTTAATTATATGTATATATATAAAATTTCATAAAAAAGCAAAATTATATTAATGAAATTTAAATTTGCCTTGCAAGTGAAGTAATTTAAATAAGAGAAAAGTGTGTTGAAATTACTGTCTTAAACTGCATTACTTTGGTTTTCAATTGAATTTCGGGGGGAAGTTGGTTCCACAAACGAATCGCATTAACAAAAAAGTGCTTTTCAGACACTTGTTTCCGATATCTTATGGCGATTATCCTGTAGCCTCTGTAAGTTCTAGATAATTGAAGTTTTCTAAATAGATAATTTGATTTCCTTATATAGATAATATGTTCAAAGGACAACAATTTAAGAATAGCCACGTGGAACGTCCGCACCCTTCACAGGGTGGGCGCTTCCGCCCAGCTGGCGGATGCCCTCAAGAAATGTAGGACTGACATCACTGCCATACAGGAAATGCGATGGATAGGGCAAGGATGCAAAAGGCTAGCATCTTGCGATATATATTACAGCTGCCATGTTGATAAGCACGAATTTGGATGCGGATTTGTGGTTAATAAGAGACTCCGCCACCTTGTCTCTGGGTTCACACCTGTGAACGAAAGAATAGCCACAATCCGCATCAGGGCAAAATTCTACAACATCAGCCTGATCTGTGCTCACGCCCCGACGGAAGATAAGGACGATGTGGTTAAGGATGCCTTCTACGCTAAACTCGAGGACGTATATGATAAGTGCCCGGCCCATGACGCAAAAATTGTCCTCGGGGATTTTAATGCAAAGGTCGGGCGGGAAGGTATCTTTGGCCCCACTGTCGGACAGTTCAGCCTCCACGCGAACACTACCTCCAATGGTATGAGGCTGATCGATTTCGCCGCGGCGCGTAACATGGTAGTATGTAGCACCAGGTTTCAACATCTCGACATCCACAAGGCCACTTGGATGTCCCCCGATCGATCAACTTCCAACCAGATCGATCATATTGTGATTGACGGAAGGCATGTATCCAGTGTACTAGATGTGCGCACATTTAGAGGTCCGAACATTAACTCGGACCACTACCTTGTCGCAACCAAGTTTCGATTGCGCATTAGCGCCTCGAGGATGGCGCGCTCTAGTAGATTGCGGAAGCTGGATGTCAGGAAGCTGCGATCACAAGGGACAGTTGAGGCGTTCTCCGCTCAACTCTCGGATAAGCTCCGTCGATCCCCATCTAATCTCAACGACATTGGAGGACTGTGGGCCAACATCTCTCACTCCTTGCGGAAACAGTCCTTGGTTTCGAGCGCCCACCCCAACGAAATCAATGGTACGATGAGGAGTGTCGCGAAGCAGCTGCAGCGAAAAACGCCGCATACAAGAAGACGTTGCAGTCTGCTGCTACGCGAGCCATTGTCGAGAACTACAGAGAGAAGAGAAGGGATGAGAGACGCCTTTTCAGACGCAAGAAAAGGGAGCAGGAAAGGCGTGAGCGTGAGGAAGTCGAGATGCATAGACGTAGGAATGACGCTAGAAAATTTTATCAGAAGGTTAAGCGTCTAACCGAGGGTTATAGACCCGGAGCGTCTTCTTGCAAGGACGAGAACGGAAACCTGGTTACAGA
Source organism: Sarcophaga peregrina (assembly GCA_014635995.1). NCBI lineage: Eukaryota > Metazoa > Arthropoda > Insecta > Diptera > Sarcophagidae > Sarcophaga > Sarcophaga peregrina. The sequence goes on from CM025790.1 coordinate 74,750,099, forward strand.
TCCGCAGGGGGTGCTGAGGTTGTGGAGGAAACACTCCTCTACTCTGCTACAAGGCGATGACGACACCAATACCGCCTCTAGAGATGATGTTCCGAACCCGATCAATGATGACGGCGTGGAGATTCCGCCGCCTAGCTATGAAGAAGTCAAAGTCGCGATTACGCGTCTTAAAAACAATAAAGCGGCAGGTCCTGATGGCCTCCCCGCTGAATTGTTTAAGACCGGATGTAATGAGTTGGTAGGGCGCATGCACCAGCTCATCTACAAAATATGCCCAACGATTGGAACCTCAGTGTCCTCTGTCCTGTCCTGAAAAAGGGAGACCCCACAATTTGTGCCAACTACAGGGGTATTAGCCTTCTCCCTATCGCATATAAGGTTCTTACAGACGTATTGTGTGAACGACTGAAGCCACTCGTCAAAACACTGATTGGACCTTATCAGTGTGGCTTCAGACCTGGCAAATCCACCATAGACCAGATCTTCACACTGCGCCAAATCCTGGAAAAGGCCCACGAAAAACAAGTCGACACAGCATCTTTTTGTCGACTATAAGGCAGCCTTCGATAGCCCCATAAGGGATCGTGTTTATGTCGCAATGTCTGAGCTCGGTATACCTGCGAAGCTGATAAGGCTATGCAGAATGACGTTGAGCAATTCCTGCAGCTCCGTCAAGGTAGGAATGGACCTCTCCGAACCTTTTGATACCGTGCGAGGTCTCAGACAAGGCGACCCCTTATCATGCGACCTCTTCAACTTCGTCATGGAGAGTGTTCTGCGAAAGGTAGGAGTGCATCGCAATGGCACTATCTTTCAGAAAAGTGTCCAATTGCTTGCGTACGCTGACGACATCGACATCATAGGGCGTACCAAGCGAGATGTTACTGCTGCCTTTAGCGCTATTGAACAGGAGTCTAAGAAGTTGGGTCTGGCAGTAAATGAGGGCAAAACAAAGTATATGTTGTCGACAAGTAGAGACGTGCGGCGTATTGATTCTCAGATTACGGCCGATAACTATGCTTTTGATACAGTCAAGGAATTTATTTATCTTGGCTCCGCCGTTACCACCAGAAATGATGTCAGTCTGGAGATCAAACGCAGGATTACTCTTGCCAACAGGTGCTACTATGGTCTCAATAGGCAATTGAGCAGCAGAGACCTCTCTCGTGCGACAAAATTAATACTCTACAAGACGCTCATCTTACCCGTGCTTCTTTATGGCGCAGAAGCATGGACCCTATTAAGAACTGATGCAGCAGCCTTGAGGGTATTCGAGAGGAAAGTCCTACGTAAGATATTCGGTCCTGTGCGAGTTGGCGATGATTTCCGCATACGATCTAACAGTGAGCTGTATGAGCTCCTCAACGACATAGACGTTGTGCAGCGTATTAATATCCAGCGGCTGCGCTGGCTTGGCCATGTCGTTCGAATGGAGGAGGATGCTCCGGCGAAGCTGGTATTTGATGCGGGGATCTGCGGAAGTCGGCGAAGAGGACGACCTTGTATCCGTTGGAAGGACCAAGTCGAGGAAGCCCTGTCATCGATTGGTGTGACCAACTGGCGTAGGCGCGCAAGAAGCAGAGGCGCCTGGAAGGATGTATTGCGGCAGGCCGAAATCCGTTAATCGGGTTGTTATGGCCAATTAAGTAAGTAAGTATATAGATAATATTGTGCGGGAAAATCAGCATACGATATTTCAAAAGGTTTTATAGTGTCATATTGTATATTTTGTATGAAAAATGCGATATAATACTATATCTACTGCGTCCAAAAATGTACCTTCCTATGTTGTTATAAGTTAAGTTAAGTTTGTCTTTGCTAACAGAGTCCAAACCCGCAAAGAACTCACACCCGTACAAGAGGGTAGGAATGAGATATGTTTTCGCCAAGAGCATACGTACATTAAACGGTGTAAAAGCTTGTGTCTTACAGAGATTCCACAACATAGCATACGTCTTCCCACAAATAGTATTAACGTGATTAGTCCGGAAAAGTTGACTATTAAAAATAATAACTAAGTTCTTGGCACATTGTACCAATGCTGAGGGCGAGTCTCCAACAACTAATGGTAGGTCTGGCAAAAGGTCTATTTACCAATTATTCGCATTTAAACAAAGACCATTTGCAGTAGGTCCTGGTTCAGTTTCAGTATATAATTGTCTATGTCAAATTTAATGCAGCTAATGTAGAGTGGACGTCATCGCATACCTTTGCATTCCGCAGTGAGTAATACGAGAAGGTAGATCATTTGAGTACATTATGTATAGCAGTGGGCCGAGAATTGAACCCTGTGGTACACCTCTCCGCACCGAGATGCTAAATGATTTTACATCACCATGGTGTACTGTCTGACTTCTATTATTTAAGTATGTACGTAATAGTTTTACTGCTGATGTTAAAAATTTAAAGGTAGTTTTCAACAGTATCGAAAGCGTGAAAGTGATCTAGAAGTACCAGAAAAGACATCATGTTTTGATCCATTTTTGATCTCAACTCCTCTACAACATTCACCAGAGGCGTAACGCAGCTGCGTTTAGGTTTGAAACCAGATTGTCTGCTAGTCAGTAGTGAGTTTTTACATAAGTATTTACTGATCTGATATATGTTCAAAAATCTTGGACAAGTATAGAAGTATCGCAATTGGTCTATAACTTTTGTCTGGTTTTGGTATGGGGATAATGTTTACATGCTTCCACATTGAACGAAATTTTAATGTCCTCAAAATAGAGTTAAATATATGTAAATTATATATTATAATGTGGCCAAGGATAATCTATAGAAATTATGGATGCATTTCATCATAGTCAGTTTCATTGGATCTGGTGCTCTGAAATGATTCACACAAATCCAAAAGGGTAATGTTCGAAAATTCAAAACCATTGTCATTGATATCAGAAGCCATGCCTGGATCCGTAGAGTTTTATTAACCAATATTAGATTCAGGCATTTGGATACTAGAGAAATGAACGTTGAATTGGTTCACATCTACATCAGGGTCAGTCATATTATCCTTGTCCAAAATACCAATATTCCTAATTTACCTCCATTTCCCCTACGATGATAAGGCGGTTGAAAATTTCCTCATAGAATTTGATCTTGGCGGCTCTTATCTCATAATTAACGCTACAATTCTTAAAAATATCCTCAAGCCCCGGAGTTCTGTACCTCTTCCAGCGCCCGTATGCCTCGTTTCTATGATTGATCAAACTTTTAATTTCCGTTGAAAACAATGGCTTTACCTACATTCTTAGTTTTCACCATAACATATTTTTCATACAAATTATGACACGGTTGGCATGCCAAAAACCAGGTTCCAGGGTATAAGAACTAGTTCATTCTCAAGAGATAGAAGATCAATGTTCCTAAAATCGTGAAATGTTATATTCTTTTCCTTTGTAGACGCCCTAAAGTCGTAAGACATAAAAATTTGATCATGCCTTGAGAAAACTGATGCAGATAATTGATCGTATAACAGCACACAGGAACGATTATCAATAAAGAAAAGGTCAAGTAGTGTTGCAGAAGAAGATGTAAAATGTGTAGGCATGAGCTCGTTTACAACCCTATAGGTTCCATGTTCAGCATTAACCCCTTGTCCATTAGTATATTAGGATTAAAGTCACCAGTTGAAATAATGTCAGAGTAGTCAAGAGCGAGATTGGATAATTCGTCGATCAGGGGCTTAATATCAATATTCTTACCAGGCCTGTAGACCGTTCCAAGTAGCAATTTCTTTTCACAGTCAAGTATTTCAAGAAAGAGGTATTCAGTATTGGACATATTTCCGTTATTTACGTAACCCTTACGTACAAGTTTACATCTGATATGTGACCTAACGTAAATTGCCACCCCACCACCGAGGGAAGGTCTATCACAGCAGAATATGCAATATGCATTTAGTCCATATGCACTGTCAGGCGTACAACAATTAATCCAGGTCTCAGAAATGTTTATTATGTCCATATTAGAGCCTCTGGGCATTTATATGACATATATTAAGACCCCTTGTCTGTCGGCAGAGAATTTGTACATGTTATCATAAGAACCAACTCTACCCGATTTTCAAAAGAATGGATCTATCTTAAGGTTCAATTAGTCGTTACTTAACCATAACCATATAAATCAGCTGTTTTAACCAACTTTATGGACATCACTCTTTTCGATTATAGATGACTTACCATAATGCCATATTCATGAGTTCGCTCGCGATCGTGATGAGAATAGGACGTGTTATTCTCTCCAAGTGTGCGCAAATTAAACCAAATATTGATAAAGAAATAAGTTTAAAAGCGAAAGTTCTAAGTACAAATACTTTATACAGCCTATAAATTCAACCTTTTGAATTTAAAATTTAATTTACATTAAATAACAAAAAAATTAACAAACTTTGTAATGCTAGAGCTTAGTGCTCTAAGTACAAATTGCAAAAATGATAAAAATAGAACAGAATCAATAGAAAAAAGAAAAAGAAAAAATAGTAACAATATGCTCGATACCATTGAATCAAAACAGACCAAGAAGAGCAATTACTTCGCTCCCCTCTCTGATGGCAGTGATGATTGTGACGAGTCAATAGTACAACACTTTAAAAAACATGTGCATAATTACAAAAACGAAATCTGCAATACAAGTGCATCTTCAGCAAACCAAAACAAACAATACCAAAACAAAACAGTTCAAAAAGAAACTAAGAATAAAACAAATAATGACTTACCAAATACCAATATTAAAAAAATTCCTCCGATTAATATACGATATAGAAACAAAAGATTAAAAATAAAGGAGTTTAAAATTA